>CM036590.1:19833575-21204198 GCA_020745705.1 Hemiprocne comata
GCATTCATGAAGGAACGTGGTGGAACATTCCCTGAAGGCACCTGGAGGGGTGAACTTGGATTTGCTGCCAGTGGACTTGGATTATGCAGCTGTGGAAGACCCCGGTGCGAGGGGACATGACTGTTCCCAAAGCAGCCTGTGACTCTGTGGGAAGCCCATGCTGGAGCAGCTTGCTCCAGACCTTGTGGGAAGGACTCATGGAGGACTCTCTCCCATGGGAGGGACCCCATGGGGAAGCAGGGGAGGACTATAAGGAAAACTCCTCCCTGAGGAAGGAGCAGCAGGAATGACCAGATTGTGAACTGACTCTAAACCCCATCCCCTGTCCCCCTGTGCCGCTGGGGGGAAGGAGAGAGAGAAATCGGGAACAAAGTAGTTTGGGCCTGGGAAGAAGGGAGGGGTGGGGGTAACGTATGTAAGCCCTGCTCTGTGTGTTGTCTGTGTCCTGTGTGCAGCTGATTAGTGTGAAATTAAATTACTATTTTTCCGCAAGTTGTGTCTGTTTTGCCCATGACCTTAATTGGTGAAGAACCCTCCTTGCCCTTTGTCTCAACCCATGAGCTTCTAGTTGGCCTTTGTCCTCCCCATCCCACAGTGTGTGTGTGTGGGGGAGTTCAGTGAGCAGCCACATGGCTGGTTCTTTGTTGTCATGTTAGGCCCAAACCACATCCATTGCCCCATGTCCTATCACACGGCATGACTGAAAAGCGACTGGCCCCTCCTCGACACCCACCCTTCAGATATTTGTATACATTAATAAGATCCCCTGTCAGTCTTCTCTTCTCTAAGCAGCTCCAGGTCACTCAGCCTGTGGTGGTAGGGGATCAGTGGCAATTTCTGTCTGGCTACAAACATTCATTGATGCTCTCTGCAGCCCAAGTCTACAGACAGTAGCTATGAATGAGCCTGGATTATCTAAATCCTTAGCTGAAACTCCAAGATGCTACAGATTGAGATTTTTTTTTTATATATGTGAACTTTCTGCTGCAAGAAAAAGTCTCAAGAGGCTGTCTCTCCCCACTCCTCTCCACAATCAGCCTAAGAAAAGCAAAGCAGAGGGTAGGATGAACAACAGGGGTTATGGAAAAACAGAGCTCCAAGGTTCACAGCCAGAAGGCTGCCAAATGATCTTATAATCATTTCAGTTAGTGGAGGACATAAAAGTAAGTCCCTCGCCATTTTAACTTTAGCAAGGTAACCAGGGCATAAGAAAGCTGCAATTGGCTCTTCATGGCCACAAGAAGAGACACTTTATCAAACAGCGTCCAGATGTAAAAAATGGGAGAAACAAGGCTGCTCTATTTAAAATCCTTCAGTCTTTATCTAAGGGATGTACAAGAAAGCTGGGGCATGTAGCGATAGGACATGGGGCAATGATTTTAAACTGGAAGTGGGGAGATTTAGGTTAGATGTTAGGAAGAAATTCTTTAGTGTGAGGGTGGTGAAACACTGGAACAGGCTGTGACACAGGTGAGACACAGCAAGGTTGTGTTCCATCCCTGGAAGTGTTCAAGGCCAGATTGGATGAGGCTCTGAGCAACCTGGTCTAGTAGGAGGTGTCCCTACCCATGCAAGGGGGTTGAAACTAGGTGATCTTTAAGGTCCCTTCCAACCCTAGCCATTTTATGATTCTATTATTATAGTTGAATATTTTTGACAAAGCTCAAACTGTAATGTTAGAATTCATTGAATCTTTCCTCACAACTCTGCAAGAGGTGGTCTAGAACCATGTTGAACAACTATCTGCTCCTCATCAGCCACATTACATTAAGTCCCACGTTAGGCTCACATTGAAGTAAAAGTTGCCCAAGTTGTTTCTTCTTTAGCTTTTGATTTGACTGAGAAGACTTCAAAATACAAACCCCAGCATACTACTTCTGAGCTGCTAGAGCTGGGATGAAAAAAAGCAGCCAGCCAGCCTGAGTGTCCACGACCAGCACGGCACAACCTGTAACCACTCTGCATATAAGTCTGACTGTGTTAAAAGAAAAGCTGCCTTCAGGGAGTTCTGCACTTATGATGTATATTTAACATCTGGAAAAGAAAAAATACTGTCTCAGCACATAGCCTGCAATGTATATATTTAAAAAGTAAGTAACAGCATGATGAAATTATATTTTAGGGGGGGAATAAAAAAATAAGCAAGATTTGAGTGGCTCAGGGCTAATTAATCACCCAAGCAATAATTGCCCTGAGTTCATGATGATGCATGACACCTTTGGACGTTTTGTTATCAGTGTAATGGTACCTTCTTACTGAATAAAGCTTTTGTAAGTGATTAGACTATTTTGTCAACTGATTTGCATAAATTATACCATATTCCATCGATGGTCACACTGCACCATACAAGTCAATGAGGTCACCACAAAGGCCTGTTTTAAAAGCCCTTAAAATGTAAGTATTCAAATACTGGGTAACAAAGGAGAAATCACCCTTTATGCCAGGTCCCACACCCATCACACACGCAAAGCCACCTACAGTACCCCCTCCTTCCCATGGACGAGAGTCACCTTCCCCACGGGCCTGACTGCCGGTGGCGACGGTAGGCCGGGTCCTACCTGTAGGCCGGGTGCCGCGGCGCGCTCGACTGCGCAGGGTACTGCCTGTCGCCCGGCAACCGCCGTCGCGACGTCGCGCAGCCTCGACACCAGACCCGGCCCTCGCAAGCTCCGCCCCTGTGGTCCGCGGCTCCGCCCGCTCCCGCCACCGCACGTTCTCCTTTTCTTGAGCCCTCCCATCCAGCCTCCCTAGCTACGCCAGGCCCGTCTGCGCGCTGCGGCCAGGGCAGCAGTCGGGACGGTACCGCAGCGTGCTGCGGGCGCTGAGAAGAGGCAGCGTCCCCGCTGCCTGGGCGAGGAGCAGCAATAGAGTTTGGGGGTCCTTCCGAGGCAGGAAGGGATCCTGGCTGGAAAGAGCAGAGGACGATCCTTGCAGGGGGAAGAACGTAAACGTAAACAGCAGGAGCAAAGTGGGAACAGCAGGGGTGGGCACGTCATTAAGGACAGGAATGGGACGGGTAATCCAGCAGGAACCCACATGGGATTTGTGTGGCAGGTGACCGCACAGCTGAAGGAGTCGGGGTGACAGTAGGAGGGGGATTGAGGGTGTCTCTGTTAACAGCATCTGAAGCCATTGCAGGCTGACGGATAACTAGTAAGACCATCATGCATAAAGATGACTCCACACTCTTGGGGCTAGCCTGTATACAGGGAACAGCATCCCTGAGGCAATTACTCCATTAGCTCAAGTGGTGAGTAGCTGTGTTAAGGACTGAAAAATACGACTTGAGAGGAATAAAAAGGCTGGTTTCACCAAATCATTTTACATTTAATAAAACCAAAACCAGCCAACAAAAACAAAACAAAACGCAAAAAAACCAAACCAAAACAAACCCACCCAAAACAAGCAACAAACAGATTAAAAGACTAAATTTCCAGGCAAGAGTGGTCAAAAGACCACAGCAGAATTAAGTTCGTCATAATCCAGCAGGTGTCGTTCAACTTTTTTTGGTGACATAATCAAACATCTCTGTTGGTGCAAGAATGAAACTCCAGTGCAGTTCTCTGAGCAGCAATGTGCTATTCTTTCCCCATTCAGCATCTCCTGGTTGGAGATAGCCATGGCATCATCATATTCCTTTTTCAAACCCAATATGAATAAGAATACATACTAATTTTGGGGGATTTGGGGGGGTGGGGATAGTGGAGGGTGGCGGTGTGGAATTTTCTGGGACATCAGAAAATCACAGAGCCAAGTGCACACAGGCTACTGTATCCAATGATTTAATGAGTTACTGTGCATCTGCAGAACCACTGACCACCGTAATAGCCATTCACTCCCTAAACCAAATATGTTTCCTTTCCCTTAATATGACATATTTTAGAAAGGAAGGGATTAAGCACAATGCAGTAAGTTTTCACAGCTCCACTGAGAGGCAGTAATTCATTAAATCAGATTAATTTAATCATCCAAACTCATCTTTCCATAAATTAAATTTGCCTGTTCAAACACATGCATTAACTGATCTTTTAGACTCATCACAATATTTAGAACATTGATTTTACTGTTCTCACTTGCACTTAGGAAGAATCCACATTTCCCTACTTTAAGTACAGGATTCATAAATTTGGTACCTAGGAAAATGCAATCACACCCCCAGTGGTCCCACATGAAAAGCCTGCTTTTTCAGGGGTTTACTTTCAGAATGGTACCCAGTGTTTTCCTGGGAGCAGCTCTTAGCAGTGTTTCTCCTGGGGGCAGAAATATAGGAGGTCTGGTAGGAAGATGCAGAGTCCTGACTGCCGTTTAGAAGAGGCTGGGGTTTTAAATTCTCTACTTGTGTACACTCACCCCCTCACATCTTCAATATATACTGTAGCTTTGTGAGGATGTTGGAGAGCAGCAGCTGCTGGTGGATTGCATCAGCGTTTCCTCTGCAACAACATTTAGGGTTTGGAAAATCCTGTCTTAGGCCATAGGTCAGAAAATGTGTTGACTCTCCTCTTGCAGGATCTGACAGTCAATTAACGTCAGAGAAAATCACCAGGGGCCTGATTTTCCAAGGTGATGAGCACACCCAGCTCCACCTGGTGTCATTGTAGTCCAGCTGCCTATCTTCACAGGAAGGAAGGCAATGGGCCTTGATGTGCTTCAGGAAGGTAGTGGGATTCAGTGAAAACAAAACTGAATCAAGCCTCTGCCCCTTGAATTTTATTCCCAACTCTGCCATTTATCTTGCAGGTAACTAGCTGAAGTCACCTTGACTCCACTTCCCCACACACCTCTTCTTAGGACACACTTCCTGAAGGTTATCTATGGAGTAAGTGTGCATGTATGCATGCAAGTATGTATGCACACATCTGCATGATTGTTTACTTCTTTTCCTTATTTTGCCGCAAATAATCTTCTTATGGCCAACCCAGCCTTAACTATTTGAAACCAATCAAAGAAAAATGCATCTTTCCATCACTGAGCAAGACAAAAATCCAGCACAATTTCAGGGTAAATACAGGAGCTTTATGTCTGCCCTATTTAGAGTTACTGTAATTGTGCTGGCACTATTCCCAGATCTGAGCTAAGGTCAGAGAGAAACCTGTAAATTAATAATGGTGGAGCTGATGTGATGTCTATCCATGAATCACATTTTAGATTTGTGAAGCTTTAAAAGCGATAAAAGTTATGTTTAATTTTTTCCAAGAAATGTTTAAAATTTTTAAATGTTGATATTGACAATTAGCATACCTGTGGCAATTGATGGCTACAAGCTGTTCAGAAGGGACAGGCGAGGAAGGAGGGGTAGAGGTGTTTCTCTCTATGTTAAGAAATTGATTGACTGTGAGGAGATGTCCCTAAAGAATAGCCAAGAGGAAGTCGAAAGATTATGGGTAAGAATTAGAGACCAAAGCAATAAGGGGAACCTTGTGATTGGTGTCTACTACAGGCTGCCTAATCAAGGGGAACTTAGCAATGAAGTGTTCTTACTCCAGCTCCAGGAGGCATCGAGCTCACAGGCTCTTATCCTGCTAGTGGATTTCAACCACCTCGACATCTGCTGGAAAAGTAACATGGCAAGCTGTAGGCAATCCAGGAGACTGCTGGAGTGCCTTGAAGACAACTTCTTAAACCAGGTGGTGGTTAACCAGATGGCCATACCTGAGGGAATGTGACACTGGACCTGATGGTCACCAATGCAGGCAAGCTCATTAGGTATGTCAAGATTGGAGGCAGCCTGCAGTGACCATGCAGTGGTGGAGTTCACAGTCCTCAGGGATGAGTCAGATGAGGAGTGTGGTCACGACCCTGAATTTTAGGCAAGCAAACTTCCAGTTCTTCAAGGAATTAGTCAGTAGGACCCCCTGGGAAACAATTCTCAGGGACAAGGGAGCAGAACAGAGCTGGCAGATGCTTTCCATAGAGCGCATGGCTGAGTTGAGACAAAAGGCAAGAAGCAACTGCACAAGCAGTTCAAGCAGGGACTGGTATCTTGTGAAGAGTACAGGGACACTGCCCAGTCATGTAGGTATGGGGTCAGGAAGGCCAAGGGGTGGCTGGAGCTGAACTTGGCAAGGGATGTGAAGAATAACAAAAAGGGCTCCTACAGGTACATCAATCAGAAAAGGAAGGTTAAAGAAAGTGTCCCTCTCGATGAGCAAGGATGGCAAACTAGTAACAACTGACAAGGAAAAGGCTGAGGTTTTTAATTACTTTTTGCCTCAGTCTTCACTGGCTACCTCTCTCCTCAGACCTCCCAAGTTGAAGGACCTCGAGATGGGGACCTCAAGGGGGGGAAGTTCCTCCCACTGTAAGTGAAGACAAGGTTCGGGATCACCTGAGGAACCTGAATATAAGTCTATGGCACCTGATGAGATGCATCCAAGAGTCCTGGGAGTTGGCTGATGTAGTTGCCAAGCCACTCTCCATGATATTTGAAAAGTAATGGCAATCAGGTGAAGTTTCTGGTGACTGGAAAAAGGGAACCATTACACCCATTTTTAAAAAGGGTAGAAAGGAAGACCCGCAGGGACTACCGACCTGTCAGCCTCACCTCTGTGCGGGGAAAGATCAGGGAACAGATCCTCCTAGAAGCTCTGACAAGGCCCATGGAGGACAGGGAGATGATTCAAGATAGCCAGCATGGCTTTACTAAGGGAAAGTCTTGCCTGACCAACCTAATGGTTTTCTACAATGGAGTGACTACATCAGTGGACAAGGGAAAAGCAGTGGATGTCATTTATTTGGACTTCTGCAAGGCCTTTCACAGTCCCCTGCAACATACTTCTCTCTAAGTTGGCAAGATATGGGTTTGATGGGTGGACTGTTTGGTGGACAAGGAATTGGCTGGATGGTTGCATCCAGAGGGTAGTGCTCAATGGCTTGATGTACAGATGGAAAACAGTGACAAGTGATGTCCCTCGGGGGTCTGTATCGGGACCAGTGCTGTTTAATACCTTCATTAATGATATTGACAGTGGCATTGAGAGCACCCTCAGCAAGTTTGCAGATGACACCAAGCTGAGTGGTGCAGTCAATATGCCAGAGGGATGTGATGCCATCCAGAGGGACCTGGAAAAGCTGGAGAAGTGGGCCTAGGTGAATTTCATGAGGTTCAACAAGTCCAAGTGCAAGGTCCTGCACCTGGGTAGGAGCAATCCTCTCTATCAATACAGGCTGGGGGAGGATGTGATAAAGAGCAGCCCTGCAGAAAGGGACTTGGGGGTACTTATGGACAAAAAGTTGGACATGAGCAAACAATGGGCACTTGCAGCCCAGAGGGCCAATCGCATCCTGGGCTGCATCAAAAGAAGGGTAGCCAGCAGGTCAAGGGAGGTGATTGTGCCCCTTTACTCGGCTCTCATGAGAACCCACCTGGAGTGCTGTCTCCAGTTTTAGACCCCTGGACACAGGAAGGACATGTAGCTCCTGCAGAGAGTCCAGATGAGATTATCTGAGGGCTGAAGAACCTCTGCTATGAGGACAGGTTGAGAGAGTTGGGGTTGTTCAGCCTAGAGATTGAGAAGGCTCCAGAGAGACCTTACAGTGGCCTTCCAGTACTTGAAGGGGCTAAAGGAAAGCTGGGGAGGAACTTTTTACAAGGGTGTGTAGTGATAGGATGAGAGATAATAGTTTTAAGCTGGAAGAGGGTAGATTTAGGTTAGACATTAGGAAGAAATTATTTAGTGTGAGGGTGGTGAGACACTGTGTCATGGTTTAGCTCCAGGTTGGCAGTCAAACCAATAACAATAATGCTCTTGATCCCCTCCCCCCCCCCCAAGGTAGGGAAAGAGGGAAAAAAAATGAGAGAGAGACCTTCTGGGTTGAAAAGTGAAACAAATTAATTGTAATTATTAGTGATAAGGGAATATATATATATAGGAATGTGCAAAACCCAATCACCTCCCTCCTCCCCCAGCGACTCTCACAGCAACTCTTCTCCCTGGTGACTCCCAGCTGAAGGGGGGAGTGTCTGGGCGCACGGACGGGGTCCTTGGATGTCGGCTGTGAAGAAAAATGGGGAAAAAAATAGAGCCAAAGAGAGGGCGATAGAAGTGACAGTAAGCAGAAATGAAAGAGGAAACCAAAGGGCTTGACTTCCGTAATGTCCTAACCTATACTGAAAGCCAAACAGAGAAAATATTATGAGAAGGGAATATTCTGATTTGCTGATTCTGCCTTCAGTCTAATCTGCTCCCCCATGGGTGGAGAGGCTGCAGACATGAGCTCCTCTGCTCCTTCAGAAGTGACCTTGGTTATTATCAGTCCACTGGCGCTGCTAAAAAAAGTTCACTGAAGGAAAAAAAAAATCAGCAAAGAGAAAATTCACTTCATCCTGGCTCAAACCAGAACACACTGGAACAAGTTGCCCAGAGATGTGGTGGAGGCTCCATCCCTGGAAACATTCAAGGTCAGGCTCAATCAGGCTCTGAGCAATATGATCTAGTCAAAAAGGTACCCTGCACACTGCAGGGGGTCTGGACTAGATGACCTTTAAAAGTCCCTTCCAACCCCACATATACTATGATTCTATGATTATTAAACTCCTGAAGTTTTTCTTTCCCCCTCAATAACTTCAATTTCTGTGCAGTTTTCATTAGCCATCCTACCACCACCACAGTGTTATACATCTCTATTGAAAGCAGAGGGACAGGAATTACTTTAGCTGTAAATCCACACCTAGATGAACTTCAGGCTTGCCCCATTTGCGTTTGATTTTCAACGTTTCTTAATCTTTACCCAAAAAGGTGTCAATATATCTAATGCTACCAGATGAATACTATGCATGGTAAAAGATGTGTCTCCAGAAGCTTATTATACCTACTAAATAATACAGAGCAAGGATATTCATCCCCATTTCATATAGTAAGACAAAAATCAAAACTAATCTGAAAAGATGACGCAAGAACAGTTTCAACCACAGCATGTGCTCAGGACTTCATCCTCAGAAGTGATTAATGAGGCTGGGAGGGAGTAAGAACTGATCCAAAGATCTGGAGGATGACAGGAGTCTGTAAATTTAATTTGTTTTGCTGTCACTGCACCTGGTATGAAAAGAAAGGGCAATGAGAGGATTCAGTTAAAAAAATGTCTTCTCTGACTCACTGAATCTGCGCATTTGTTTTTGCTCCTTTTCACAAGCGTATGTGAATTCATAAACTGCAATTTGAAAGGGAAGCTTCATCAGGCAACATACAGCATTTTGTACAAAGCTGTGTCTTTTCAAGCTGAACTAGAGCTATAATAGTTTTTGCTAACCGATTATATAGAATATTTTAATTCACACTAAAGATGGATGATCATAGTTTGTCTTTGTCCTTGCTTCTGTGAACAAGGAAGCCCAACTACTGATGTCACCAAAGTCGTACAGAAACTGTGGGTTGCATCTGAAGGTGACCAGGCGCTCCAGAGGTCCTGAGCTAGGTCCAGAGTGACAGAGCCTATCTCCTCACTGATGCATGAGTGCTCAAGGAAAATGAACCCTCACCTTGGCTTGGTAGAGTTTTGGGGTACTTTATTGAGGTACTAAAAGGCAATAAACCCAGCAAATGGCATCTTCTCATGGTGAAGGGTTTCTTAGATACACTTCAAATGCATTGGGATGTCTCATTAGCTTAAGCCCTGATCAGATTCAACTCTGCCTGAACTCCAGTGGAATCCCACTTACTTTCAAGCAAGGGCTCTTTCCTTCCTTTGTACCATTGCTTTAGAAAGGCAAGTTTTTGTTCACGACAAAGTAATTCTACTCAGAAGTGCTTGCTTTACAGTGCAGTAGAGACAATTGATCAAGATGAAAGACATGAGGTAGCAAAGGTGAGAGATAGGGCACTGTATTAATATTTGAGCCACCAAGCCAGGATTTCCTAATTCCAGAATGGCTTATCTCCTAATTAGGCTGTACTTTTAATGAAGAGTTGTAAATAAATGAGTAAATTAATAAATATATAAGTAAACAATTAAAGGTAAGATTTATTGATTTTTTTCCCTTCCCATTTTTACAGGAAAAAGGAAACAAAAGCTTTCTTATCTGAAAAGATACTGAGACCCAGAAAAGCACGATTACACTCCCTTCTTTACATCATTCCTGACTCAAGATGAATCAATGGTAACTTGAAATGCCTGTGTATAAAATAAAGATTGTTTTGTGTCTCTCTTCAAGGCCATCCATCTTTCTTAGCTTCTTTTTGAGTCAAACTATTTCCTGGTTTTGGAAAGCTCAAGGATCCTATCTGCATGCATTTGCTCTTCCAGGGTATGGCACACTGTCCCACTGTATGGGACAAGTCTATATCTGCCCTACAACTGCCAGGTGGTAATTTTTACTTAAGAACTTGTAGGTACAAACCCCAACATTGTTACAACTCCAGTACCACTATTGGGTTTTCATTCCGTTTAGGGGCATCACAGTGCTTGGCATGGTAGAAATGCTCAGCAGGAGAAGGTCTTGCTGAGAGGACCTAAAAATGGCAGGCTTAAAAGAAAAATATAAAAGAAATAGTGTTAGCTGCAGAATTATTGCCCCTGGGACATAGAAGGCCTCTTGCTGGTGCTATTTATAATTCACATTTGGTCCACATGGTTGGTGGCCCTTGCATTTCTTTCGGGATTAATTCCATGGTTAACGTTTGAATTACAACTTTGTTTTAAACATTGAACTAAGAGAAAAATGAATTGATGTTGGAAAGGAGTTAAGGTCAATGACTGTTTCACCACAGTTTTTCAGGAGCATCACTTGTTATTTGCAATGTAAAGAAACCTGTGGACTCACTGAGCTTTTATGTCTGTTTTGCCAAGTAGGTATTAGTTGTGAAATTCATCTACCTGTTTTCAGGCAGGGTAACCAGCAGCTTTGCAATGTGTACTTGCTTTTTATGCCAATGCAAAGCCATTACAAAATGTTACCAAATCGGAAAGGTTTCCATTTATAGGCACTTCCAATCAGTGTAAGCAACAACAGTCAAGTCTGAAGCAGTAAAGATATGTGGGCTTTAAAAAAAAATAATCAGGGCAAAGCACCAGTTTGCATGCTGTTACACCGCTAGTTTGCATGTACTTTTCACAGTTCTAAGCTTACTCAACTGAGGTATACCATGGCTTTCAGCCATCACTGCAACAGCACTGCTGTGAGATATGCTATAGACAACAGCTCTGGCAATAGTCCTTCACAAATCTCTGTCCTACATGGGAAGAAATAAGGTGGCTGGAGCACAGTCTGCAGTAGTGGAGGAAGGAGGTCAGGAGGTAGGTAAGTGGTCAGGCAGTTCTGGAGACTGGAACACATGCTGCACACTCTGTGTATCCCCATGCTCATCTATGCAATCCTAGGACCAGCATCTATAGCTCAGAAGTCATGGCTCTCTGTACTAACATGCAAAGACCCAAAGTGGGGTTTTTTGTCTCAACTGCCTTTCCTATTCCTGGTGCTCCCAGGTGTATTTCAGCCCCACGGTCTGCTAGGTTGTTGGTGCTTGCTTCTGGCTCAGCATCCGTGAATGAGCTGACCAAAGGCAAAAATGGTCCTATCTGCTCTGTCAAAGGAACCTTTGACCCTACACACCTGCTTCTTCTGTACAGAGCCTGGATTCAAGTCCAGCAAATACTACACAGGAATGAAAAGTGATGCAACACACCACCATCCTATACTGGGATTTTCACCAGAGTTTAAGGGGCTCAGGTTGCCTTTTCCATTTATAGCCTCTTTGGAAAGCCTTGGGATTCATCTGTATTTGGGTCATTGCCATGTGTAGCCTCCTCTAGACTACTAGAAGGAATCCTACTTTCATAGAGAGAAAAGGATATTTCCCTGTCCTCAAAATGTCAAGAGAGATCTGATTTCTAAATACTGTCCTTACAGCCCTGGCTCTGATTTTGCATAATGCATGCTTAGAAAAAGAACTATGTACTTTGCAGGTAAGTTAAATTAGTGATGAGAGAAGATGCATGATTGATAAGCTTCTGTACATTTATGCACTGTCTAGAAATTTCAGTAAAATTCATCTGTTACCTATCTCATTCTGGCTGAGTCCAAGACAGATGGCTCAGGTACTATTTCAGAGGATTGAAAACCATAAAACACATCCCAGGCCACACAAATCTCATACCTACCTCAAATGCCTTGCTTGATAGTTTGTTTTCAAGGCTGGATTTGTCAGAAGCTCCACTGGCTGGTGGCAGTACATGGCATGTTGTCTGCTACAAGGGACTCCAGCCATGCTTGTAAGGCAGCTCTTTGGCCATTAAAACCTGCACTTTATCACTGCATGCTTGCACATCTGGCTAAACACTCCATCCCAGTATCCTCTTTTCTTGAAACACCTTAGAGGACACACTGGGGTAAACCCTTATAGTGGTTTAATAGAATTTCCTAGTGCCTGAGCAGAGTGCTGTGCATGTGGCTGAGCAAATCCCCTCACCAAAAGACAGAAATACAGAAAGGGAATCCCCTCGTGACCACAAACTACTGTTACCTGTATCTGATCCCCCAACAACTCCAATCACCACTGTCAGACCCTGTCTTCTTTGGAGTGCACACAAGCCTCCCTTGCCCTGCTCTACACTTGTCACTTCCTATGCCACTCTGGTTGTGCTGACACAAGGATGTTAATTAGTAGACCATTAACAATAGTCTTGTGTATCAAACACTGTCAGCTGGCTAATTGCTAAGTTATCAGTTGATTACTCCCTTCAGTAACAGATGAGGGTGCAAATTAAACTAGTGTTAAAAATACATTCCCTTCTAAATCTCCTTAAAAATCAGTGGAAACACAAGTGTGCAGCATTCAACTATGTATTCAGTGTTTACCAGCTAGGTACTGATTTGTGGAAGGCAGATTTTCCAGGTGCAGTTCACAACTTCCTTTTTTAGAGGATTGAGCAGTTGGATGTATGCCTACAGCTGTTTTCATAGGATGCTTCTTTCTCCTTTGGGATTCTTGCCTCACAGTACATTCAGCCCTTGGCAACATGAAGAGTGAAATAGAAAGATTGGGGTGAAATAAGTATATAAATAACCAAACCATGGATCTGATCACAAATCTACTGAAGTTAAAGGAAGTTATTTCAGACTATATCCACCATCTAGTGTACAAAGACATGCCAAACTAACTTTACACTATTGGGCTTTCCAAAACTACCGCCTTCCACAAAGATAGTATTTATAAAATGTTGTTTTGACTGACAACCATTGTGATAACTCCTGGTCAGTGATCATTAAAATAAAATTCTTGTTCCAGCAGCATACTTGGCTGCAGCAAGAGTTCAGTGAAACTGTTGCCTGCTGGATGCAATGAGTACAGGATTTTAAAACCCCTGTTTGTCACAGAGTCAACATCCCAGCAAGGCTAGATCCTGTACCACACTACACACCTTCTTGTTTGTGATCGCATGCTTGAATTGCTTCCTCATCATTTATACAGCATCTATCTAGGAAATATGTTCAGGTAGTATCCTAATACTTGCAAGCACAACTTCCTGATATGCCTGTTTTTTAACCAAGGCAAACAGCTGCTGAGAAACTGAGACCCCTGGGACCACCCTATGCTGCTGATAAGTCTGGAAGCCTTCCTTCTGTGTGGCATGGTGCATAGCCAAGTTACAGATTCATGGGAACTGGGCTGTTTGTTCTGGAGGTGCACTCCCTGCAAAAGGGATTCGGTGCTTGGGGCTCAGATAGCTGATCGAGACAGCCAGGCACTATGGCTAATGGCAAGGCTCTGTCTGGAGATAAAGGAGAGAAAATAAATAAAAAGCAGGAATCAATCTGAAGAATATTTGAACCAGGTCCCTGAAGTGCCACAGATAAGGAAAGATCTTAGTGTAGGAAATGTCTGCAACTTGGATATCTGAATCCCTTTCATCCAGCAAATCTGTAATGCTGTCTATGCAGGAACTTTTATGTCATATTCCCTGCTGCAGCATAATATCTGCTTAAGTCTGGTATTTTAACATCCCTCTGCCATAAGAAGGGCAGGTGACTCAGTGCAAACATGTACTTGGCTCTTTGATAGGTGCGTTTATATCACAGTACAACTTGTGAAGTCAACAGCAACAATATGTTTCTGGAAAAAAGCATGCCAGCCAGAGGGTAGATCTGCTTGCATGGTCACTGCATCTGGCATTACAGCTTATGTTACCATCTAGACTATCTAGAAGAATCAATCCATCTTTGGATGGAGGTGCTCAAGGGTCTGTTTGGGACAGCCATGAGGAACTGCGGGCTTGGTATGGGGCGTGCTGCTTGCTGCTATACCAAAGCCAGCTGAATGACATCTCAGAACAACATGCAATTTTTGTGTCAACAATGGGAACATTATTATGAGTTAATATGAGCCTAAGCAGGCTTCAGATCAAATCCCGTTCTTGGAGTGATGCAAAGGGAGTAAGAAGGTATCTTTTATTGACCCTAAAGCTGAGCTCCCCTGCTCCAAACTGCAGCATACAGATGGTGGGAAGTACATGTGGACATAAAACTCTCTGCTCTCTAAGCCTGCCTGGCTCCTTGCCTGAGCTTCAAATGCAGCCTGCGAGGGTTTGACTTGAGACAATTTGATGGATACTGTGTGGGTGCAGGAGGCAAGAGAAGCCAAGAAAATGACGAATTTGTCTGTCAGTTCATCTGTTTCCTCAGTTTTTTAATGCAAACCCTTAATTTCTGTAAATATAGTCTGCATATGGCTATAGATAGGGTGTGGTTCTAAGTGGCATACTGTGAGAAAAGGGTGCAATACATTGAACCAAAACTGAAGAGTTTTTCACCTGTGGACCACATTCCTTTTAACATCCCTGTAAGAAATTAATTTATTTTTGCAAACAGGTCATAAATTACATGTTTGCATAGTAATGCCCATTTATCCCATTCTTTGAAATCCCCTGCAAAATGCCTATTGAGTCTTCTCTTCTTGCACTGCTTTTAAATTTACCAAGTGCCTTAAGACCCCTGCATTTTTATCATTTATTGCCAACAACTGCAGTGATTAAACTGAAGCTTGAGCCCTCCCCATAAAACCTCACCACTTGCCTTTTCTGCAAATCAGGTTTTGACAGCACTCCTCTTCTCTTCCCCCTTGTTTGGCTCTGACCAAAAAAAAAGATGGAGGACCACTTGCCAGGGTTAATTTTTAATAGTGTCCTCATTGCCACAGCAAATAAAGTAAACTATCCAGCAGACAGCATGCTAACATGCTAGGCAATAACAAATGCTAAAGGAGGTGACTCAGGCACAAGCAATCATAGAATCACAAAATCACAGAATCACAAAATCACAGAACGTCCTGGTTGGAAAGGACCTCTGAGATTACCAAGTCCAACCATCAACACAAAAACAAACAAACCGAAAAACAACCCCATAAACCAAAAGACACCACCAAAAAAAACACAAACCCCAAACAACTACACACACCCCACCAAAAAACACCCACAAAAAACCTCCACAACATCAGCCACTAGAGCATACCCTGGTGCCACATCTACAAATTTCTTTAATACCTCCAAGGATGGTGACTCAACCACCTCCCTGGGCAGGCTGTTCCAGTGCCTGACCACTCCTTCAGTAAAGAAATTCTTCCTAATATCCCATCTAAACCGACCCTGCCACAACTTCCGACCATTTCCTCTGGTACTGGAGGAAATTTCCTCTGGTATTTCCTCTGTACTCACCAGTGCTAAGTACAGGGGAACGATCACCTCCCTATTCCCGCTGGCCATGCTATTCCTGATGCAGGCCAGGATGCTGTTGGCCTTCTTGGCCACCTGGGCACACTGCTGGCTCATGTTCAGCCAGCTGTCCACCAGTTTCCCCAGGTCCTTTTCTGCTGGGCAGCTCTCCAGCCTGGAGAGAGCGGCAGAGCAGCCAGGAGCTGAGGGGAGAGTTGTGAGGGTCAGGGATGCACGAGCCTGGGGATCAACGGTGATGGATGGATGGAATCCTCCCCAGACACTGGCCATAAAGATAAGGGAAGAAAAAGAAGGAAGAATGAAGAGATACCCCCCATAAGGGCGACATCAACTGGCACCAAAGCAGAATGCCCACTCTTCAAAATGCCATAACGTATTTGAGAGAATTAGCTGTGTGAGAGGTGATCTATGGTAATAGAATCACAGAACAGTCATTGTTGGAAAAGACCTCTGAGATCAGAGTCCAACAACAACAACAACAACAAAATCAAACAAAAACACAAAAAAACAACACACCAAACCAAACATACCCCAAAAAAATCCACAAACACACAACCTAAAAATCTCAGCCACTAGAGCAGGCCCTGAAGTTCCACATCTACATGTTTCTTGAATACCTTCAAGGATGGTGACTCAACCACCTCCCTGGGCAGGCTGTTCCAGTGCCTGACCACTCTTTCAGTATAAAAATTCTTCCTAATATCCAATCTAAACCAACCCTGCCACAACTTCAGACTATTTCCTCTGGTCCTGTCATTATTCACTTGGGAGAAAAGGCCAACACCCACCTCCCTACAACCTTCTTCCGGGTAGTTGTAGAGGGCAATGCGGTCTCCCCTCAGCCTCCTCTTCTCCAAACTAAACATCCCTAGGTCCCTCAGCCACTCCTCGTACGACTTGTTCTCTAGACCCTTCACCTGCTTGCTGGCTCTTCTCTGGACACACTCCACCACCTCAATGTCCTTCCTGTAGTAAGGGGCCCAGAACTGCACACAGTATTCAAGGTGGGGCCTCACGAGTGCTGAGTACAGGGGAACTATCACCTCCCTACTCCTGCTGTACGCTATTCCTGATGCAGGCCATGATGCTGTTGGCCTTCTTGGGCATCCCCAGGTCCTTTTCTGCTGGGCAGCTCTCCAGCCACTCTTCCCCAAGCCCATGGCGTTGCATGGGGTTGTTGTGACTGAAATGCAGGACCTGACACTTGGCCATATTGAACCTCATACAATTGGCCTTTGCCCATCGATCCAGCCTGTCCAGGTCCCTCTGCAGAGCCTTCCTGCCGTCGAGCACATCAACACTCCCACCCAATTTGGTGTCGTTTGCAAACTCACTGAGGGTGGACTCAGTCGCCTCATCCAGATCACTGATGAAGATGTTGAACAAGACTGGGCCCAAAACTGAGCCCTGAGGGACACCACTGGTGACTGGCTGCCAATTAGATTTGACCCCATTTACCACAACTCTCTGGGCCCTGCCACCCAGCCAATTTTTTACCCAGTGAGGAGTACACCTGTCTATGCCATGATTTGCCAGCTTTTCCAGGAGAATGCTGTGGGAGACAGTGTCAAAAGTCTTACCAAAGTCTAGGTAGACAACGTCCACAGCCTTCCCCTTATCCAATAGGTGGGTCACATGGTCATAGAAAGAGATTAGGTTATTCAAGCAAGACCTCCCTTTCATAAACCCATGCTGGCTGGCCCTGATCCCCTGGCTGCCCTGCATTTGCCATGTGAACTCACTCAAGATTAACCTCTCCATGATTTTCCTGGTACCAAGGTCAGGCTGACAGGCCTGTAGTTCCCCAGATCCTCCTTCTGGCCCTTCTTGTAGATGCACGTCACATTACCCACCCTCCAGTCATTTGGGACCTCCCCTGTTGCCCAGGATTGTTGATAAATGATGGAGAGAGGCTTAGCGAGCTCTCCACCAGCTCCCTCAGTACTCTAGGCTGGATCCCATCAGGCCCCATAGTCTTATGAGTGTCTAGGTGCAGAAGCCAATCATTAACTACTTCCTCCTGGATTATAGGGGGGTTGTTCTGCTCTCCATCCTTATCTTCAAGCTCATGAGGCTGAACACCCTGGCAGAAGCTGGTCAATCAGGCAGAGTTTTACAGTCCCACCTTCCAGATAGCTCAGCACAAAGAGCTGAACACGGCATTTCCATTTACCCTTTGCTTACACCTTAATCTGAGGGACAGCTGGATTCAAGCCACATGGCCAGCGAGGTTTATTTGCTTCATAGTAATGTGCGAAGCATGTATGTAAACAGAGTCTGTGTGGCCAGCTCTCCCCTCTGCCTGGGCACTCTTTTCCTCTAACAAAGGAGGTTAATATTCCTCCTAGGCAGTCATCCCTGCTGTGGGAACGTGTCAGCCCAGGTAGTTTGGCCCTAAATAATGCTTTATGATCTCAGACACACTGGAGGTCAGCTTACTCACCTGTAAAACAGGTTTAATGGTAGTTGGCTTTTTTCTAGAAAAGCTAGGAGTATTACTTCATGTCTGAGATGTCTAGATGAGAACTGCTCAATGGCAGAGAGCATTTTAAAAGAGCAGTTGCAAATTAGGGCCAGAGAAGGCTGGCAGTCCTGTGAGCAGGTAGAGATGACCACAGAAAAACTGTTCTCTTCTCATTACCCAAAATCCTCAGAAAGGCTGGGATGCAGATGATTCACAAAACAGAAAGTTCTTTTGAATTACTTATTAAGTAGGATTCATGTTGATTTTTACTGCTCTGTGACGCACAGTATTGGGCTGCAGAATCTCTTTTACCAACTCTTTAGTGTGAAATGAGGTTGCAATGCAGAGTCCTCTCACCCATTTATCTATTGCTGTTGTATTTTTGCCTCCACTAAGTAGTCCAAAGGCCACTGAAGAAGTCCATGAAACTTCCCCATATTTGCAGTAAACTTTGGATCAGACCACAGTAAGCCAGCAAGAACATGCTATAACAAGTTCACCAGCATGTGCTGATCACTGCAGGAGAGCTGGTGTAAGTGTGCTTCTGAAAACAAGGAAGATCTTGACTAAAGAGGTAGCAGCTTCCTTCTTAGTCCTCACCGGAATACACAAGTGCCACTTAAATGGGAGAATAGAGCAGCTCTAAACCCATTCCTCTCATGTGCACTAGCCCACAAAAGCTAGAGGGAGGATATTGTATTACTCTTAATTCACTTTGTGATCGTTTAACTCTCCTAAATCCCACTGCCAGTAAGCTCCTGTGATTAAACAGCTTACTGAAGGGAAACTATAGCTAACATCTTCTACCCTTATCAAAGTGTATTGCCAAAGAGGACTGAGAAATCACTCAGTGCTAATACCACATCTATAGATTAACATTAGCTTGCTTATGTTTTCATAGTCAATGGCTGAAATTCCATCAATCACTTGGACTCGTAACATTTTTGATTGCTCTTTTGGTATGTTAGCCTCACTATTTCCCCAACTCAAGTCAACTGAGTAGAAGTGGAGAAGGCAAAGTTAAGAGCCTGAGACCAGAGAAAAAATTTGCAACATGTTGATTTGGGCATCTCAGCTTAGGAATTTTGCATGTCTGATTTCAGAAACATTTAGCATTGGCCCCCTGAAAGCCATCAGACAGTATCTGACTTATCTGAGCACACACATACACACACACTTACATCACTGCTTACCAACCTGAAGTTACCTAAAAATATGCAATGGCCCTGCACCAGTCCTGAAAGATACAAGTGACTGCAGATCATCTCCTGCATTTCACTTTCCCTGATGGAGAAGCAGCAGAAGAGAGGAAATGACTGACCTGCAGACAAAAGATTATGCTGGTGATCCACTTTATGGCTTCAGTGTAGGAAAGATCTTTAATAAAGAAGGAGGAAACTGCCAGCAGAAAGAGAATCTGTGTGAAATAAGGTGTAGAAGTAACCTGGTGAGATCAACTATACCACCTCTCTGACTGAAGGGATGATTTCTACCCCTGTGTTGCTCTTGAAGGCATTTCCATGGGAGGACTATGCCCTCACCATTACTAAGGGTCTCTCAGAACAGACAGCCTAGATAGGATAGTGACAGAAGAGCATAGCCAAACTATTAAGGAGATCCTCCAATATCTAGGCTGAATCTCACTTTATGTGGGAATACAGCTACCACCACAAGCTCACAGGAAGCTGTATAACTCAGGATCTCTAGCTCTGATGGCAAGTGACTGTACTACCTTTGCTATAAATAACATGAAGGTTGAGGTGACCAATAGATTTTATTATTATAGCAGCGTAGATTTTAGGTAATCACTGAAAGGGATGAAGAAGGAGCTAAAAATGCTCCATAAGAGCATCAGGAAAAGGCTGCCACAGAGAAAAACAGCAGTCCATAATGGAAAGGGACCACAAGCTTTACTAAGGTTGGGTACAGGACTAGAGTGTATATGGGAGACTCAAGAGCACCAAGAAGCAGAGAGCATGTCTTGAAGTGCCACGTCTACCCATTTTTTTAACACCTTCAGGGACGGTGCCTCCACCACCTCCCTGGGCAGCCTGTTCCAATGCCTCACCACTCTTTCTGTGAAGAAATTTCTCCCAATATCCAATCTCAGCCTCCCCTGGTGCAACTTGACCCCATTTCCTCTTGTCCTGTCGCTAGTCACTAGGGAGAAAAGGCCAACACCTGCCTCACTACAACCTCTTTTGAGGTAGTTGTAGAGAGCAATGAGGTCTCCCCTCAGCCTGCTCTTCTCCAGGCTGAACAGCCCCAGCTCCCTCAGCCTCTCCTCAGAAGACCTGTTCTCCAGACCCCTAATCGGCCTAGTTGCCCTTCTCTGCACCCTCTCGAGCACCTCAATGTCCTTTCTGTAGTGAGGGGCCCAGAACTGCACACAGTGCTCAAGGTGCGGCCTCGCCAAGGCTGAGTACAGGGGTAAGATCACCTCCCTGGTCCTGCTGGTCACACTATTCCTGATGCAGGCCAGGATGCCATTGGCCTCACGTGGTTCCACTCCTGGAAATCTGGCTCCTGCCAGCAAAAGTGCATAGATGACTGAGAGCATGGTAAGTGATCCAAACTGTCCCATAAAGAAACAAGTAGCATACAAGCTGTAAAGTGTTCAAACTTTTCTGTAGAGTTTGAAAATGAAAATCACATGGGGCCTAAAAATTGCAAGAGCTTATTAACAAAAAATAAGGCTTTAAAATTCCATAGACTGGAATTACTGCTGTATGAAGACAAATGCTAAAACCTCCCTCAGAGTGCAGTGATGTGAGGATCAGGCTCCAAGGGACTGATTGACATTCAATCCAAGGTAACAGCTAACAAAAGCTCCTGTACCTATGCCAACAAACGACTGCCAAGAAAATCAGTGTGTCTCCCAGCTTGCAGATTTCTGCATTACCAGACCTCCTACCCTACATGACCCTTGCCAGTGTACACTGGCAAGCTCAGCAGAGAGTGGAAGGAGACATGAGACCTTACCAACCCTGGTCACTTTTGGTCAGGTGGGGGCATTTCATGAAGGAATCAGTGTAATTTCTAAATAACTCAGGCTCTACACTCACCACGTCATCAGCTATAACTCCCAGGAAAAAGCACAAAAAATCAAAAAGAACCTCTGTACCCACAGGAACAAACGGGACACTTTCTGTAGAGGGAAGCGTGCTTCAGATCAGACTGAAACTAGCAGGCAGCTATAGAAAGTGACACTACTTGTAAATACAGGCTCAGAGATCTAACCTAGATCTAATTTCCCTCCCCTGCCCCCAAAATCTGAAGTCCAAACATCGCACCATCCACCCAGGTGAGGGCTTCATGTTACTAAGGAGGTTGACTCAGTGGAAATGACCAGTCTTTGAATTACATCTTTTTTGTGTGTGTTTGTGTGGATGGGTGTGGGTTTTTGTTTTAGAAACAAGAAATCAGCAGATGTCTATTTTTAAACTGTGGAACAGAGACCTCCTTCCACTTCCAAGCTCTCATTGCATTCCATTCTGTGATTCCAGAGCATCTCATCTCTGCAAGTTTCTATTTTCAGTTCATAATTGATCAAATTTAACTAGCAGCAGAATTAATTTCAGTCAACAGGAATCCTTCCCCTCTCTAGATCTGGTGGATCTTGGGTCAAGCACCTGGCAAGGCGCTGCCTGGTTTCCTTGACTATTTCCAAAAGGAATCCATTATGAGAAAGATCCTGTCCTGATAACCCTCCAGGACTGATGATTTTGCACTGCCCACCCAGAATCTTATGCAGTGTTTCAAATGGTTTGGTTCAAAGAGGCCTGAGCACTCTATTTAGTAGAATTTAATCCAATCTTACTGCCATTATGTTGGGGATTGAGAACAAAGCAGTCCACTCACTGGTTGGGTCATCTGAAGCTATGTGATGTTTTCAGAGATGGTATAGAAGAAGACTTTGTTGATGATTGAGGGTTGAGTAATTAATTCAGGGTTTTGTGTTGTTAATTTATTACTTCAGGAGATCCCTCCAGTTCAGTGTCCATCTTAAAAAACCCTTTGAAACAAAGACCGACCAGTTGTCTTTTGTCTGCTGTGTGTGGTGTCTCACTTGGACTTCTGCTTCCAAGTCCTAGGTATCTCTGAGAGTTTCAGGCCCTTGGGATGATGGTACATGCTTGCAGAACTTCGCAGTTGTGATGTCTCTTGTGGCTATGTTTCTCTTGGTGCAGGCTGCAGTAAGGATTAGCCCACAGACTTTTCCCAGTCTCTAGGAGACTGTGTTAAATTACAGTGTTGAATCGTTTTAGCACAGTTTCTTTGAGATTATTTTCATTCACCTCATAGTTTCTTTGTGCTGCAGTAGACTCAGATTTTCCCCATAGTCTTTTTATAGTCAGGCACCCACAATGTAAAAACTAATTGTCAGGAGTAAACTCTAGCCTTGCATCTCCACATAGATTTATCTAACACATTAAGAGCTTCTCTCAAAGGATGTTTTCCAAATCGTGCTACTGTTGGGGTTTGGATCTAGCAGTATTTTCTCTACAGCCTCAGCTTCATCTCTTACTGGCATCTGCAGAGTTGTGTCATCATGCTGCAGAAATGGATTTGGCCATGATTTCTGAGAATCCAGTCTTATTTTAATTTTTCTGAACACTCCCTTCTTCCACTGTGACTGCACTTCAGTTTTGATCCAAGTATTAGATAGGCTCACGGGGCAGCTGACTTGCACCAAATGTAACATAAACTTCTACTGACAGGTTCTGCTACATAGATGATGTATGGCCCACTCTCAGAGACAATGTTAAGGAGAGCACAGTCTTCCTTCCAAACACTTTTCCAAACACTTTAAGAAAGCTTCAGTCACACAGAAGAAGTATACATCCAGGTAAATGGACTAGGTGAGTGCAGGGAGAGCTCAAAAGCCATGGAAAGAACCAGGAAGCAGTCTGCATAATTAAAAGTCAGGTGAACTTGTAGATAAGGCGAAGTAACAGGAGACTCAGAACAACAAATCAAACCGACATCACTAATCTACCCTCTGTCTGTTGAGAACTAATATCCCCTTCAGTATATCAAAAAGGTATGAGGTATGTCTGGATGTATTAAAATACATGAAGCTAAGAAATTACTGTTATTTACTTAGCTGATGATTTTGATGTTCACAAGAAGAACTTCTCATGTTCTTTTTTTTTTTTTTTTTTTTTTTAAAGGGGAACGAAAGAATAGTTCAACTTGGCCATTACCTGGGTATTTCTACTATAAATAACTCTAAAAAAGATTAAAGTTTCAAAAATGTTGGGAATAGCATTGATCTATAGTTGATGAGCAAGTTTGGTTGCTAAGCTCTTGGCATAATTTGTATGTCACACAGTGGAGAGCTAAGCTCTCACCTTGTCTATTACTTCCTTTGTGCAGAGATTAAAGAGGGATTGACAATACCAAAGACTTATTTTTTGGGTCACAGCACCTACATAAATCAGTGATGTACCTTGCCAGACTTAATTTAATGTTACAAAAAGTCATGATGGGATAAGCATGTCCACCTGCAAGCTACATACAGTTTGGTGAAGACAATCAGGAAAAACTAAAGGCACGGGAATGACAAAACAGCTTCTCAACCCCACTGCAGATTTTGTTTTGGCAGTATTACTGTGACCATAAGGATCTCCTGAGATTATCTCAATTTCCTTTTTATTGCTTTGCATGCCAATGGACCCAGTATTTGACTAGCCTTCCTCTCCTATCAAGCAAGGCTTGCAATAATTAGTAGCACTGCAGGTTTTCTAAAGAGCTGTGCATTTCTCTTTGCCTGCCTTGATGTTTGCCATACACCACTGATACCTGTTGGGTAGCTGGAGGAGTTTGTTCCCAGTCCAGCTTTAGACACCATGGGATGAGTTAGAAGAGTAGTTAGTTAGTAGACTGAAGTACATCTGCTCCTGGGACAGGGAGGGTGCGGTGGGGAGGGGAAAAAGAGACCATGGCTGGCAACGGAGCTGTCTGTGCTTAACATGGGAGCCTGGGGCTGAAAATGAGAGCTGCATACAGCTCTGGAGCCCTCAGCACAGGAGAGATACAGACCTCTTGGGGAGGGTCCAGAGAAGGGCCACAGAGATGATCTGAGGGCTAGAGCACCTCTGCTCTGGAGACAGGCTTAGAGAGCTGGGGGTGTTCAGCCTGGAGAAAGGAAGGCTCCAGGGAGACCTTAGAGCACCTTTCAGTGCCTGAAGGGGCTACAGAAAAGCTGGGGAGGGACTTGCCACCAGAGAGGGCAGTGACAGGACAAGGGGTAATGGCTTTAAACTGAAAGAGGGAAGATTTAGGTTAGACATCAGGCAGAAATTCTTCACGATGAGGGTAGTAAGGCACAACATAGGTTGCCTAGGAAGGTTGCTGATGCCCCCTCCCTGGAGATGTTCAAGGCCAGGTTGGATGAGGCCTTGTGCAGCCTGGTCTGGTGGGAGGTGTCCCTGCTCATAGCAGGGAAGTTGGAACCTTACGATCTTTAAGGTCCCTTCCAACCTTAACCATTCTATGGTTCTATAAAATGAGTCTCCTGTTTTCTAGTATTCTTCTGCTGGTCTGGGCACGTACCCTCTTGGGTCATCCATGTGTTAGAGAGCGGTTGGGGAGCCACGGGGCTGTTTGTGGGGAGGGCAAAGGTGCTGCTTTGGCAGGTGCCCCTTACCAATGCCTGCCTTGATGCTCTCAGGCACATGGTGTGATTCTTGGGGTGCCCTACACAGGGACAAGAGTTGGACTCGATGATCCTGATGGGCCCCTTCCAACTCAGCATATTCTATGATTCTATAATTCTATAACTTCTTGTGGTAGCATTTGCACTGCTGTTGCTGTGGCACTACACATCCCATGTTTAAAAAAGAGGATTCTGTCTTCCAGAAGCCTCAGACAGTCCAGACATTTTTCTATAATTAAATTCAAGTTTAGAGAAATGAAGGAAGAATCTGTCCAGGCAGAATGACTTTTTACAAACAGAAGGGGCTACAGACTCAGCAAGTGTAAATTTGCCCAGCTTTGCTAAAAGCAATGCAGCTATGCTGCTTTGCAACAACTGAGGATTTTGTTCCAGTATTTTGCTTTTTTAACCCAAACATAGAAAGGGGGAGAAGATATATTGAAGCTATCAGTCTCCGAGTCCTCACAAGTTTGTATCATCAACCCTATGCAATAGAGTGGTTAGGACTCACCAATAGGTGATTATGTCTGTCTTCCAGCACTCTGCAAACAAGTAGTCCTCAGGTATTTATATGCTGATGTAATCTGGCACTGAAGTATAAGCAAGGAAGACGCAGTTTCGGTCCCATCTTCTGGCATTTCTTTGTTCTTTTAGGTTGCTGACAAGCCCAAGGAGCATGAAACTGAGGTTCACCCATAGCTATGTCTATTACACTACCTATTTGGTTCTTTTTCCCTGGTAAGTTCTTTTGGGCCACCTAGGTACTGAAAAATGAGAGCCCACTTTCAGGGTGCTTCAAAAAGCAAGATATCTGCATTCTCCAGTACCTTGCCTGCTTGCCAGAAATGGCTAGAACAAGACAAGACAGGTAGTGCAGAGAGGCGGTGCGCTGTGTGTACATGTGCCTACCTTTGAAGAAACCCAGCAGCTTTGTGTAGGCTGCTGCTTGTGCTGTTAGCTGGCTCAGAAGAGATGCTGTGTTTCTGTCAGCTGTGGTCCTTGCTTCTCTGGAGAACTAAGAGGTTGTTCAGAATCAGGAGGTCTTGTTAGAAGCAAGCAAATTATTTCAAGGTAGGTTAAAGCTTCAGCCTTTTTGTTTGGACCTGTATGTTTGGATGCTGCCTTTTAGAAAGTGCTCTGGCAGGTTTGTTTGTGCTGGTGCAACACGTCCACAAGACCTGAAAAAACCTGCACAACTCTCTCAATGGGTATCCTTAGAACTTGCTTAATCTACTCATCACTACATGCTCTTCAGGGCATAAGCTTTCTTTTTATTATTTGTCAAGCATAGTATCTAGAACAATGGTTTTCAGATTACTAGATACTTTTCTAATGGAAACAATAAATTGTGGCAATGTGCTTAAAACTTAAAGCAGAGTGAACAGTGCTTTTCCAGAACCAGGAATACATACTATATTGAGTGTCATATTCTGCATCAAAGCTTGATCCATCCATGCTCCTGGATAGCAAGGTGCAATCCACTATCCCCTTACCAAAGAAATAGGGGAATCACTGTGCCTAATAGTAGAAAACATCTGGTACCATAAGCATACTGCATCGACAGACCTGAATTCATGAAACGAAGCTTGGGTCCATCAAGGTTTACTAGCTCCAATTTAGTGGTGCTCCTTGTGGGGCCCAAATAGGATCAGGCCGAGCCACTTGCCACTATCAGAACTTGACCTATCAGAACAGAATAGTAATTCTGTTCAGGCAGCATGTATCTCTGCTGCTAACCCTAATTGGATGACAGCTGTCTTATACAGTGCCAATTTGGTTGTATTCTCTTATGTGGCTTGTCTAAATCACTTCTGAATAATTTCAAGTAGCCTGTTTTTCTAGGCCTTTCCAGCAGCCAGATAAAAGCACCCTGTGAGCTAGGTTTAGCCTATGGGTTATCAGCTAGGGACTGTGGCTGGCAATAAACAGTTTCAGCAGTCTCTGGTCTTCCTTCCCCAAAATGTGCTGTTTGTCAGGCCTCCGTGGGGACGCAGGAAAGACAGCTTAGCCCAAGGCAGTACCTGTGGCATGTGGAACTGGGCCTTGCCAGAAGGGCGAGGTCTCTCCCTGTCGCACTACCTGGAGGGCCGTGCACTTTCGACGGCAGCAACCGTGTTCCTGCGGCCGGCTAGAGGCCCGCGAGCGGCAGCTAGAACGCCCCAGTACAAGTGAAGGGTTCAGGTGACCTCCCATCTTGCATGCCGTGTCGGGGGAGCTACCGAGTACCCCTGCAGCCGCGGGCAATGGCGGGCTGAAGGGAGCGGGAGGGCGGCGGCGGACTTCTGCAGCGCCGCAGCGACCAGGCCTTCCCCTCATCCCGGGTGCAGAAAGATCGTGAGGAGGGGCCGTCGCGGGCCGAGAAGCAAAGACGCGGCACCGAGGGGGAACGACGAGATCACTGCAGCTCCTGGGGTAAGGGGCGCGGAGGCGGCGAGGGTCACATGCCAGAGCAAGCAGCCGACCCAGCACTCTTCCCCTTCCACACTCGCCCACCGCCTCCACCGCCTCCACCGCTCCCACCGCTCCAAGGTCCCTTTCGCGGCCAGGCCGCAGGGGGCGGGCGGTGGCGCCTGATTGACAGGCGCTGTGGCCCACCCAAAGGGCGGTGGCGGCGGGACCCACCTATCAGGGGCGGCGAGCGGGCGGCCGTTCAGCTGTCGGTCGGTGGGTGGGTCGGTCGGTGGGGGCTGCGGGGCCTGTGCCTGTGCCTGTGCCTGTGCCGTGCGTCGGCTGCCTGCGGGGCGCGCTCCCGCTCCGCTGGCCCCCGCCCCCTCCCCCCCACCCAGCCTCCCGCGCACGCACATTGTCCGGGCGGCGGCGGCAGAGTGCCCCGACGCCCTGTGCCAATGCGGGGTGGGCGCGGCACACCGGGGGTTCCTCCACCACCGCGGTGGAAACTTCACCTCGCCTCCGGGCCGACGTGCGGCTGAAGCTGGGCCGGGCAGGGAGGAGCGGAGCAGCGGGGGGGGGGGGTGGGGGGCGGGACGGGGGGGGGTGTTCGCCCGCCTGGGGGTCGCCTCGTCTTGTTTGATTTTCCTTCGTTGGAAGAAAAAAACAATATTACTATCCCGCTTTAAACTTGCGTACCCCGCTCTTCAGGGCGCGCATCCCGCCTGGGGGGTTTACGAGCCGGTGAGTGACAAAAGGGGCTGGGGCTGGGGGGGTGGGACGCGCCGTCGGGGGTGGGCAGCACCCACCGGCTTGGCGGGGACAGGCCTGCAGTGTCGCCGCCAACACCTGTTAACGTGGTAGCTGCAGCCCCCGGGAAGTTTGTACCCCCAGTGTTCCTCGCCATGCTCTGGGGGAGGAGGTGTAGAGGGAGGGACGCTCGGCCCGGTGGACGGTGGCGGGGCCAGAGGGTGTTTGGGGGCGGTGGCGTGGACCCACCTGCTCGTTTGGCCGCGCCATGACTGCTGCCTAGGCGCTGCCTGCCGACTCCAGCCCCGGGAAGGCAGCCGAGGTGGAGTAGGGCACTACCGAGCCACAGTCTTTACACCTCCTTTGACCTCCATCCTCTGCCTTCATCCTCCTGCACACCCTTTGCACTCCTCATGCCCTTCTCTCTCATTCAAGCTGCAGCTCCTTTTCTTTCCCCTCTTGCCCTCCTGCCCCCTGCCACATCTCCAAGCTGCAGCCCTCTCTTCCACCTCTATCTTTCCTCTTTCTTGCACCCATAGTGTGCAGCCTCCTACACCTGCCGTCCCTCATTCCCTTGCATCCCCCACACTACCTCCATGATGCTCTCAAAGGGGGGACATCAGACCTCCCCACCCTTTGCCAGTGGGCTCTGGCTGCCACCCATCGGAGAGGCACCCCCCAGGAGAGACCAGCTTCATAGCAGCGCCAGGCGCCGGCCAGGCTAGGGGCGAGGCGCAGAGGGAGCACACAAGTAGTGGAGATGCAGGTACGTGCATCTGTGAGCAAGTGACACCTCCCTCCCACGGACGCTCAGTGCCGGAGCACTGCAGCACGCGGAGGCTGCTTGCACCCTGCCTGCTGTGCAAGGGTGTTGTGGGATCCAGGGCTGTAACCCTGTTGCCCCAAGTGGGAGCAGGTGCATCTGGTAGCTTGCTTAGCCCTAGTCCATATGGGTCCTGGTTGGGGATGGAATTTAATTGCCTCAAGAAGTGGAACATGCCTGGGGACAAAAGAGCCAATGAGAAATGAAAGAGCAAACCCTGGAGCAGCTGGAGAAATGCTTAGGACAGCTGAAAGGAGGACCATGCAGCAGGAATGACTTGGCCCAAGTCAAGTTGTTGACTGCTTCAATGACCCAAGTCGTGTCTCTCTAGCCTGTGCTGTGCGAAGTTGCTCATGGGTAGATATCTGAGATACAGGAGGGGTACAAACTCCTGGTGAGGCTTTGTCATGACATACCCCAGTCTGTTTGGCACAGGTGGGTTGTGCAGGATGGAGCAGGAACTGGTTTTGAATGGAGAAAAACATGTGAGGCTTTGTGCAGGTTCAACTGAAGAGTTGCTAGAGGGTTGTATGAAGGATGTTGCTGGATGTTGATTCCTCCTGGTCAGAATTGCTAATGTGTTTCTTCTTGCAGAGCTCCAAAGTATTTTGATTTTGCCACTGGTGATTTGTGTGATTGTCCCCCTCTGTGTGTCTGGTTCTTGCCTTCTCCTCAAAAGGCATTTTCCCTTTGTGATTAATAATGTGCCAACTGCTTTATTTCAGCACCAGGTAGGCTGATGCTGATTGATTCCCTGTTCAGGCTCCTTGGTGGGTCTGAAGGCTGCAGAAATGTCTGCTTTGGGGTGGAGCTGTCAGTGTGTCTTTTTTTTGTCTCAGTGAACTTCTTATTAATTTTAATTAAAAAGAGATGAAGTATCCATGGTAATACCCTCCATGTTTACATAAAAATTATCTTGTAATTAGCAATACTTATCTCAGTTTGGGATATCGTTGTCATGTTTAAGCATGACTTAGGACATGAGGGACACTTTTCTGGTCCCAAGTAGTTACCCTTGGTGTGGTTCTCTCCTGTGGTGGGTTTGGTTCTTGGCTGCTGTTGGTGGTGGAAGTAACTTGGGGCTTCTCTGATGTCAGCCTAGAAAGTGATGGCCACAGTTTCCTCTTTGAGTTCAGTGCCACTTTATGGGCTCCCTGACAGACCTGCTGCCACATGGGTGGAGATGGTCTGCTTTGGTGGCTTTCACTCCGTGGCCCAAGGACTCTCTGAAGAACACTCCCTTACTATTGTATTGGGCCAGAGAGAGGAAAAAATAGGCTGAAAAATTGCCAGTTGACCCATTTTTTTCCTAGTTCTCCTAGGGAGTTTTGGAAAAGGTTGCTAGTACATGGGAAGCTCTTCCCTGTAAGAGCAGAGGTCCTGAGGCATTCTTGTCCATGTGGCCATCTTTTACGTAATTTCCTTTCCTTTTAAGAGGAGCAAAGCTCAGCTTACAAAAATAAACATTTGCTTCCAGGCTGGAGACGATACCCAGAGCCACCTCTCCTGCTGTTGGTGCACCCCAAATTTACCTTCCTGATAGGCTGCCCTTGGAGCTCCCCAGGTTTTATTGGGATAAAACAGTATTATGGAATAAAATTGAATAGGGGAAAATACTGAAAATAAAAACCAAGACAGAAAGCACCACCTGTAGAGAGGGGTACCTTGTGGGAGGGTGATGAAGGGAAGACGTAGAAATATCTCATCTCTTGTCTTTCAAGACGTGTTATGCTGCTGTACTTTTTGTTAGTCTAGGAGAAGCAGAATGATTGTGATCTGAATTCTGAATGCTCTTTATCTAATTGTAATTTACTATCCGCTTTTTATGTAAACTTAGAACCAGAGTTTATTAAGCAGCAGATAAAAATGTTTCATGTATTTTAATTTTACCTGTATTAATCTAATAATATATTTACAGAACTATATTTGATCAGCTCTATAGCTGGTTGAAGACTACGAAAGAGTAGTAGTCAAATACATTATTTGACTAATACAGCTGAGATTAAACAAATTATCTATTTGCCAACTGCTATTTCGCTGCTCTGCCATGGCACATTCCTCTTCATATTATCTTTCCCTCCCAGTTTTCATTTCACTTTTTAATGGTTTATGTTTTTGTGAACTGTCCTCAGTGTCTAATTTTATTTTTCCTTTTTCTGTATTGTTTATCTCTCATGTGTCATGTTTTCCTTTCGTTCTTTCTTCTACCTCATTCTTCACACTCTTTTTCCATGCTTTTTGAGTTTAAATTAGCCAATTTTCCTCACTTTCTCCACCTTCTTGGTGGAGATTTTTATTGAACACTTGATAGCCAGCTCATCTAAACCTGGTTTGCATTTAAACCCATAAAATTGTAAAACTAAACCCATACTGCATGTGAGTATGAAGATGTTTGTGTAGTGGTAGTGCTGCCTCTGCCTCTCCCTGGGTTTTCTAGCTGTTGCAGGAAGGGTGTTCTTGCAATTCTGGAGGTTTTTTCACAGTTCTCATTTTTGCTTGTGCTCTCCTTATGTCTTTTTTTAAGGTGAATTTGACTTTGTGTTCTTTTAAAACAACTAGGATCAAATGGCAGACCTTGTGTTGTTTATTGGCTGTGTATCTGTATGCAACCTGCTTCCACCTGCTGCCCAACCAGTCTCAGCCTTCCTGTCGGACAGTCCTGCTTTCCTCCTGGCATCATCCTTCCTCTCCTCTGGGGTTACATCCAGGAGGTATCTTTCAGTAGGGCAAAAGGATTGAGTGCTCTGAAGATGTTCTGGCTTACTTGTTACTTTCAGAGTCAATATGAATGTCAGGTTGATGACGATAAGTATCAAGAGACAAAACAGGTTATGATGCATGACCGAGCGGTCACAATATTCAACTTAGATCTAGTATTCAAAGATTACAGTCTCTTAAAAATGAAAGTGCTATTATGGAGAAGGCTTGTGTTTTTTTTTTCCTCTGGACAAAATCTCTGGGGTAGAGGGTATTCTCAGAAACAATGAAAGGTATAGAAAACTTTTGTGTTTCAGGGGAGGAAATTTGCCTTGGCAGTAAAGTTCAGACAGTCCAGAGGAGTGAGATGGGAGTTCTCAGACTGCGTAATTTGTGTCCACTGACGGTTGCAGTGATGTTGCTGCAGTGGAATGAGCTAAGCTGTGTATGTCATGGCTATCTGTTCTAAGTACTTGGGAGTTAATGTGATGATGACCTCTCATACCTGTGAGGAAAGATCTCTACTGTACTGAAGTTAAGTTACACTGCTTCTCTGTCTTGTGAAATGTTTTGAATAACACTAGGGTGCACTGACACAGTAAGCAATCCAGGTGGCACATAATTACAAAGCAAAATTCATTGGGGAGAGTGAGGCCAAGAATATGCTTTTGCAGTTAATTATTTACTGCAGTGAGAGAGGAAAGCTGGTGACATTTGGTTTATAGTTACAGATATCCAGAGGAAATGCTTCAAGATTATCTGTTTTATTCTGTGTGTTGCCACCTGTTTCTTGGTGTCTCTATAAGGTGAGACCAGTACTGTTTAATAACCAGTTCAGTAAAAGCAAAGCATTATCAGCTTCTCGCTGCTGGAATATGGTTGTACAGCTTGCGGTGTGTGACACAAAATGGCCTGAGCATCTACAGAGGGAATAGTCTTTTCATGCTTGCTGTCTTGAATGCATAACCTGTTCATAGTGTCTGTCTTGATGGCAACATGGGCTTTTGAACAGCTCATCTCTGCTGAAAGGCGACTTTGTGGTTAATGTGCAGGACTGTGAAGCTGGGAGTCCTGACCCCCTCTTTGCTCTTGGCTGAGCTGGTTGCCATGTCCCACCAGGCTCTTTTCTACTTCAGGAGTGATACCGACCCAGCAGATATCAAGCCTATCTGCCAAAAGGGTAGGATGTCCTGAGTGAGAGGTAGTCTGATAATGTAGAGGCAGCAGCAGCCCAAGTACTTGCACACTACAGTGGTGTGGGCTAAACTATAAGTGGGTATTTCCTTTTGCATGGCTAAATCCATTACAGATCAGACTGCTCAAATGTAAGCTGGTGGAGCTGAGCTTTTAGCTGCATGTGTGTGGGAGCAATAACTTGAATACAAAATAGGGATGTTGCTGCGGTGTTTCTGGGAAGATGCCTGTATGTCTTCTGATTTTTTAGCATCCTTGAGAAAACAGCAGATGTGAAGGACAAGCTGTGGCCTGTGAAATTAAGAGGATGTTGTCCTCTTACTGGGAGAAGGAGAGGAGCAAGATCTAAAAAGCCAGAGTGTAGGAATGAGATGAAGGATTCAGGTATGCATGGTGGGGTCTGCTCTCTGATGCCCTGTTCTCACTGGATAAGGCTCCACAGGAAGAGAAGCAAGGAGAAGATCAGTGGAAAAAAGCATTGTGGAGGCTGCTGTTGTGCAAGGTGGAGTGTCAAGCTATCCTGCTGGTCCAGGCTGAATTGGAGCATGACTCGCCAGTAGCAGAAGTGCACAGGACCGTCTACCCTGAGAAAAGCAAACCAGTGAAAAAACTCCAAAGGGAATTCTGGCTAGCAAGTGCTTGTGCCCCAGGCGAGTTGGGGTCTTGTTTAGAGGCTTGTTGAGAAATGAGCTCAGTTCCTCAGTGGTTTGTTGGGATAACAGGCTACTGTCATGTAAGCTTGTTCCAGTGTTGAGTCTGCTCTGACTCTCCATGCTGTCTTCAGCAGTTTTGTGGCTTACATCCAGCTCTGTTCAGCCTGCTTCAAGCCATGTGTATAGAATAAGCTTGAACGTATGCAATTGGAGTCTGCAGATGATGTATTTTCTCCTTTGTCCTACCCCAGCTAACCACTGCAGCAGCCATAGCAATTCTCCTGGTGTGGCACTGGCTCCTGTATTTCTGTAGTGACCATAGCATCTGTGGTCCTTCTGTGCAGGTGGCTTTGCTGGAGCAACAATGAGATGTCAGGGAGCTTAGTGTTATGTGAGGAACTGAATTAATCCTTCAGAAAAAGTAGATGGCTGGGCTTGAGAAACAGGCTTTGGTTGGTATAAATAGATAAAACAGTAGTTGAGTATGATAATTAAATAAAATGTCACTGTTTCTTGGAGGTAAATGTGGGACAGACCCTGGCTTGTATGTGTTCTAATCCTGTAACCAACTTTTCCATTGTCTTCCCTTTGATCTCTGATGCAGTGGCTCATTTTGGGTCCCACTGTATTAGGTTCTGGCTGTGAACACCATGACTCTCCTTTGTAGCATACAGACCCAGCAAATGCTGGTGAAAGCAGGAGGTACCTCCTACCTGTGTGCTTGTATGTGCACACCCCCCCCTTGCCTCTCCTGCTTGTGTGTGGAGGCTGAATATATAAACTTGCATTATAACATCGGTCATGCAAGGTTCTCCCAATCTTGTTTCCCTCAGCCTTTTCGTGATTTGCGTGATATCGTATGAGGCCAGGCAGCTTTTTTGGGAGGACTTGTCCCACTTTCCCCATAGACAGCCTTGGGCAAGGGGTCTGCTCTCTGACCTGCTTTGGCAGGTGTGTGCTGGCTCCTTGCTCCACTGATGTGAAAGGGAGAAGGAGGGTAAGTGCTGAGGGGCTAGGCAGGGGAAGGACATTGTAGTGCTGATTGGTGGTCCAATCCATCAGCAGCTACACTGACTGCCAGACCTCCCATCTGGCAGTCAGTGTAGCTGCTGATGAATAAGAAAGTACATGCAAATCCCTGCTCAGCCTTCTGCCTCATCATTCTGCTGGGGAACATGGTGGCGTTGACTTGTACTTGAGTCTGTGTGTGTCAGGTCCACTCTCTTTACTCCTAGGAGTATAGATGTACAACTTCCATCCTGCTGTACTCAATTGCAGCTGACAACTCTGTCACTATTCTGGTGGCCCCCATGAATTTCCAAACATCAAGGTATTCTGAAAACACACACACACTGGAAGGAAATGACCACAGTGACTGTGGTGAAGGTGGGAAACAGAGACATAAGAGAATTGGACCTAGATCTGGAAAACTGCTTCTGTGCCTCCTTCTAAGCAAGGAGGCTGTGTGCTGCTGTGGCTCACAGTCACAGTGGTATATGCAGGGTCTTACTGAGTCTGTGGCAGAGCAGGGAGGTAGATGGATGAGGGTGGAAATCTGTTGGCTCATCCCTGTACAAGATGCATCTGTTACAGTTGGTATGATTATACCAGGGTTTGTTGTGCAGAAGGGTCAAAAGTCACAGTATTCATCCCAGAAAGTGACTGCGGAGTCAACATCAGGACATATTTCTGAGTGTGGCTGGCAAAGTTAACACTGACATGTTGTCTAGTGCTAGATCAGTTCTGTGTTCCTATCCCTGCAATACATCCAGTGTTGAAGGTTCAGTTGCTAAAGATGTCAGGCACCTAATCAGAGATGTTTTCAAGTGTGAAATCATTGTCTTCTGAAAATACTGTCCCTTTATGTATCTCAGTTGGTCATTCAGAGACCAAAGTCATGTCACAAACTTTGGTAACATGGACTAAGACTCAAGGAAAGCAAGACAACAGAGCTGTGGACTGTGCAGGGAGGTAGGGCTGTGTAGAGCACAGCCTGGATTCAGTTTGCAGATGATGATCTGCAGATTGTTGTTGAGCAGATACGGTGATAGAAACAATCAGTTGACATTGGACTGGGAGGTCCACCAACTGGCTGCCTTGTAAATGTTGCTGTTTCCCTGCTGACCATGCTGGTAGGTAGCTGAGGATGGAGGGTGCTTTGGAGCAGAAGTTTTTTAACCACTGGCAGTGGTTATTTAGAGCTGCAGCAAAGTGCTTTTTGTGGGCATACCACTGCAAGCTTAACTTTGGCCTCCAAGATATTGGTTTGCTGCTACCCCCACCACAAACCACAGGATCTTAGGGCTGATCCTAGGTGGAGTGTTGTCATAAGCCCACCTCAGTTCACCTGCCAGTTCAGCAGCCCTTCAGTGTGGATCTAACAAGGCAATGTCTCACTGAGGTGAGAGCAGTTTTATCATCTTATTTTGTAGCAGGCACAAGGAGGATACAAGAAGGAGGAAAATGGCCTTTCTTGTCTGATTGAAGCAATACTGTAGTGTTTTTTTTTGTAATTGAGATCACTTCCTATCTGCCATCCCAGGCAAGAATTCGGGCATTTGTCCTGCAAGGACTTTCAGACCCTGAATTACATTTCCCCACACCTACTGTAGCTGACTATCAGAGGCCGTACAAGATGTCCCCTGCTCCACATTCCTTCCATGATGAATGCATTAATCTGTATGGGTAAGAGAGAATACTTCTTCCATGTCAGTTGACATCTTTGCTGTTCCTCTTCTTCTGTGGTGTATGTCCCAAGCAGCCACCCTCTTCCAGCCTGTGAATTATCCGGGCCTGGTTGCTCCTCACATCTGCTAGAAGGTGAACCACTGCACTCCAAGTGCCAAGTTCTGGCTGTGGAAAGCAAGTTAATTAATGAGATTGTCTTTCTTCTTGCTCCTTCCCAGCATTTTGTTGGTAGATATGGTCACTCTTACTGCTTGTGGGTAATGTGTCCCTACTGCAAGTATTTACCAGTGCCTATAGCCAGGGCAGTTCTGGGCAGGGAAAGGAGAGGCATTATTACAGCCTCTTGTTTTAGAGCTGGGGAACTGAAGAATGGAAATCTATGTTACCAGAAGGAGCCTGGAGAAGAGCTGAGAACTGAAACTCTTGTCCTAGCCTGATGCTTTGACTTGCATGATCAGTTTCCCCTGCCTTGGTTAACTGATGAGTTTCAAAAGAGCCAGCACCCAACTGTTGACATGTTTCTAATCTGGTTTTCTGATGAGTGAAATGCTTTCTCATTACAATGAACCCTGAGAAGGTGGGATTTTAATTTATTTTATCATTTCAAGCAAGGTTGCTTGCCTGGTGTTTTAATATTTTAGGTATCCAGTCTCAAGTGTGATGTGAGTGGAGAGCTGGAATAGCAGTCCTTTCCATATAATTCTTCCAGGCTGTAAGTGGGGCTGGTGTGACAGAAATGGGTATATATCCTACAGTAAAACTGAGTGTCTTGGCTTGTTGTGGGTTGGAAAAATAGTAAGAAAATTCGGGTGATTGAAAAAAGATCTTGTAGCTCTCTGGATGGGAATTGATTCAAAAAACAGAAAGCTTTAGGATCTTTATTTGTGTGGGCATCAGATTATTGCAAATTGAGCCATCTCTCTTATGGTCACCTATACCAAGGCACCTTATGTAGAAAAATGTAAAAAACAACATGCAGTTAATTGACCAAGTCTTTGAGGATAAAAAAACCCCACAACTTACCAGGGAGGGAAGATAAAGTAAATTTCTTCAAGATATGAAAAAAATCTTTACTTTTTCTCAATGCAGTTTCTGAGGCACCTAATCCCACAATTCCAAAACAATTATTTGGCAGCCAGGGCTCACATGTTTTAAAAAACACTATAGAAAGGAATGTATTGTGACAGTTAGATTTGTTGCTGAAATACGGTCACCTCTGGGGTAATTCAGAGCAACCTTGAGGTGGGTGTTAAACCTTTTCAGGATGGGAGGTGAGTAAAGGGAGGGTGCTCAGATGAAACTGCTGATGGAAGATGCCCATGCAGAAGTATAATTCCTGGAATTTTGGTTTGTCGTCTTCCTCCTTTGACTGTAATGGAGCTGTGGCCTGTTCACATATTCTGAAAAGGGCAGTTGTTGCTGAATCCTTGCATGCGTCCTTGCTGTCGCTGCAAGGGAGGTGGTAGGAAGGCTCTGGTAGTGGCCAACTTTAGAGATGAAATGGATGCAGAGGATAAAGTGGAGAATTACAGTATGTAAGGTCCCTGTACCTTCTAGTTCCTGGATGGGGACTTCTAAAGGCCAAGGGCAGCTAGGTGGATATTGTAGTCACCAATTATTGGGTGCAAACTGAGCTGTATAAAGCTGGCCTGAAATCTCTACCACTTCAGAGAGGAAACAAGTCAATTACAGGACACTGTTTTCCTGAGGGAACTCCAGAGAGCTTTCCTGAGTTTTAGAGGAAGTCATACAATTTGAAAAGAGAGAGATACGAAGTTACTTCTGTAGCCCTGTTTAGGGTCCTCAAAAAGGGCCTTGTCTGAAGTGTGCTCCTTGTTAAGAGGTGGGAACCTAAGTGTGTAGCAGAGGGCTGGGCTTTTTCAGAGCATTCTACAAAGTATGTATTTTTTGGCAAGCCCTGCAGGTGCTTTGCAACAGGGTTAGGAGGTGTTACTCAAATTCTGCTGAAGTTGTTTGAACTATATTAACTGCAGTGACCATGGAGTGGCAGGCAGTTCAGCATCTCTCAGTTTGCTTCAGGTTTTCATCTCCTTTATTTCAAAGTCTGCATCTAGAATGAGATTCAATTCACAGCTTAAACCAACTTCAGAGTAAATTCCAGGGAAGGAGAAAAAGGAAATATCACCCTACCACCAACAAAACAGATCAAAATAATCAAATGGATCGTGCTATGGAGCTGGGACATGACTGGCAGCTGGTGTGTGGAGGTGGACAGCCACCAGTCACATTTTGTCAGCATGGCTTGCTCTGCGGGGGCAATAGGAGCAAGTACCTGTTGGGATTAGGATGCAAAGAGATAACATTTAAAATCTGAGGCAGAAGCCTGCACACACAGTGACAATTCTATGCTGGGGTGGAAGAAAAAGCTATGCCACAAGTAAGTCACCCTTTCATGGAGGTAATTTGAACTTCTTGTTTTCTTCTGAACACTTCACTTCAGTCCAATTCAGTGAGTAAATGTCATGCAGTCCCTTCTATGCTTTCTTTTTTTTTCCTCTATTTGATTTCAGGGCCCATTGTAACAGTTTATTCCTCAGTCGTCCTCTTGTTAGGGAAGTTATTCTGCCTGCAATTCATGTCTGAGCTTAATTTTCTTATTTTCTGTAGCATGAGGGCTGATAGCTTCACAGATTTTAGAATAACCTCCCCAGTCTCTCCCCTGGCTGGCCTTGCAGCATGGTATGTCCACTTAATGTGTGCAGTCTGCTTTGGCTTCCTGCCCCTGGACTTACTATTTGGCATTGTCTGCATCCAGTGTTGCCTGTCCCAAAGGGCTGTATATCAGAAATCATGAAAAAGAGAAGAATCCTCAAGGTTGGTCTGTAAATCCCAAGTCTCTCCTTTAGAAGAAATGTGCAGTCTGGGTTCTCTACCTTTTCCCATGTCCTTACCCCAGGCCTGCTGCATGCATGCATCCCTTCCTGCCTGTCCTGCTGCATCTCTTGATGGGCATGAAGTGAGCCTTGCAGGCTCTCCAGGCAATGCTGTTCTCATGACATTAAAGCATTTGGTGCCTGGGACATTTCTTATTCTTCTCCTGCTGACACAGAGACAGGTTGAGACCTGCAGCTCTGCCTACTCTTCAGCCAGCCCCCAAAATTACTTGGATCCACTTGAAATATTGTTACAGGGAAAATACTGTGGTGTTTTCTTAGTAGTAGTATTTCAGCACATGGGCCTCTCCTCTGCTATTTGAAGTGTAGTGTTAACCTTCAGGCCTTGGGCACTGGAAGGACTTTCATGTTAGGTGCAGTGTGAGATAGTAGCTCTCTGAAAAGCTGAGGAGCTAAGTGCAAGATGGGGAATGTCAGGGTGCATTTCACCTGTCCAGATGTTGACATTTAACATGCTAGCTGCTTACCCTCAGCCCCCATAGATAGGCAGCAGAGGAAACAAGCACTTTCATCTCATTCTAATGCAGGTAGATAGCTGAAACAGGTCAGACAGCATATGCCTGTCTCTTCTCTTTGATGATAAAGAGGCTCCAGGTTATGAGCTCTCATGGAGATGTGTCTTGTAGGTGAGGTGAATCCCACCTAGACTAGCTACATTGAGCAGGTTGGGGTAGCACAAAAAGAGAGTGAGATGGCATTGAATATAGTCTGTCCTAGTCTTAGCTGCAAGCTATCTCATTTGGTAAACCTGTACATCTTCCTTTGCTCAAGAAGCTACTCTTTATTTTGTTTCCTTGTTGGCCAAGAGGTGGAGAGATGTCATCCAAACAGCAGCTGGAAGACAGAGTTAAACATCTCTCAGAGGTGCTCCTAGCAAAGGTGCTAGGACAGAGCTCCAAGCTTGTCCTGGCTCTGGACCAAGGGGCATTGTAACCAAGTGAAGGCAGACAGCGTAGGTAGGAATGGGGCAGTTTTGTCCCTGTTTCATCCTTTCACATTGAGGCCAAGCAGCTGCTAGCATAGGTCAGGGGTTACTCAGATATTTCTAAGGAGCTCCTCACCTCATGCATGTGCCCAAACAGTGGTGTTGTATTGCAGTGGGGAAGTGCAAGACTCTAAATTCGGAGCTAAGAAAAGGGCATGGGGACTTCAGTTTGTGGGTTAACAGATGATGACAGCAGGAGGCCTGCAGTGCCTCTACAAAGGCTGTACATCTGAGTGTTCGAGGCTTGGTGAGTAAAACCTTTTCTGTTGGAGGAAAAAAGAGCTTTTTTTTCCTAACACTGAAGTGCTAATGTATGTCATAATGTGGCTTTGGGGGGATTGATGGAGCCAGTTGCTATAGTTTTGTATCCCACTTGAGCTTGACCCTTCATGGTTGCCCTGAAGACCCTGGCATGGTCTGCAAGGAGCAGGTTGGAGTAGACCTTGAACTGTTCTTGGAAGAACTGGAAAAACCAAGCTGAGCCAACTGGAAGGAATAAAGCCTGACAGCCCGTGGAGGATTTTCTTGACTGGATGAGTTTCCCCTTTGATTGGAAGCACTTGTTCCATCATGCCTTTTGCTGGGGAAGAATTAGCCCAGCAGCAGAAAGGTGATGCACTGGGTGTTTCGGGAGTGAAAAACCTGTCTGCAGCTAGAGCCTGCAGCTGGTTGCAAGCCTGCTCAGCAGGGGAGGGTGCTGTGCCAGGTTCTTTACCCTCTGTCTCCTGCCTGTGTAGTCAGCATTAAATCTTAGGACCCAAAGACAATCATAGTAAGTTTTGTACTCTGTTTTCCATTTTTTACTGAAACTCATGCTATTATTCCCATTAGTTCAGACACCCATGAAATGGTGGTTAGCTCTGGAGAATGTCTGGAAGTCTGCTGTGTGCACCACACTTGCTTCAAACTTTGGAATAGCAAATATAGGGGAACAAAATCTGGCCGACCTTAGGTGGGAAACACACATACCCTGCTACAGAAGAAGGCAAAAAAATTGCCTTATATTCCATTATATAGTGTATTTTCCTCACTTCACAACACATCTGATCTTCTCATGCCCTATTTCCCAGCTACACATGTCCACCACAAGCTTTTCTACTTCCCAGCTTGTGCTTCTAAGGGAAAGAGAGGACAAGGGAGAACATGTGAAAACCTTCAGGAGGCTCTTAATTCAGGAGAGAAGGTATATCAGGCCCACGTAGTTAGGACCCACAACATACATTTTGCCCTTATACTTTTCTTGTTGTACTTCCCCTCTGAACTTTGGTATAATAAACAGGGTCTGTGTTTGAAGAGCATCCCAACAGAGAGACATCTGGTACAGCATTGAGTCTTTGCAGCTTCTTGTCTTTTCTGTTGTGCATGGCCTCATGCCAGGGCAACAAGTGCACCATCAGTAGCACTGAGCAGCGAGAGTGTGCCTGCCCCTTTTGCCTGCTCACCCAAGGTAATTCCTTCTGTTACTCCTTCCCCATGGCAAAAAAAAATCGGAAGGGGAGACATGTTAATACAGGGTTTTGGTTTGCATAATGCTACCTGCAGTACTCTACCTGCAGTACTTTGCTGTGCTCCTATTTGTGTGCAAAGCTGTGAGCCCCATCTGTGGGAGTGGTATTGTGCTAGTACCAGTTTTTTGCTGCAATCAACCTGTTCCTGCTTGGATGTGCTCCAGTAAAACAGTGCTTTTTACTTGTTAATTTTTGCCACCGACAGTACGTTTGCTGCCTTGTCAACAGGAGATTGACAGATCTCTGGGAGATATGCAGCAGTGTCACGTGCTCTCTTGGTTGAACAGGCATGTGTACAGGTCTTTGAAAGCTGTTGGAGAAACCAGGATCCATCAGTCTCTTTCACAAAGGTTTTGTTACTATATGACCTTCCTAAGTAATTTCCCTAATTCCCTAGTAAGGTATATGTGTAACTAAATCTAGGCAGACAAAGCTATATCAAGCCTTAGGCATGGGACATCATACAGTAATAAAGTTGTGTATTGTGTCTAGGGCAGGGCCAACCATGTTGCACCAAGAACTTACTGGTGATTTTACCTTTAGGGTGGGAAGATGACTCCCATTGCAGTGAATGCCAGTTCCCTCCTGTACTCCACTGAAGGCTGCATTGGTATCTGATTCAGCTCTGCAAGTAACTGTCTAGTGGCTTCAAACTGCATATGAAGTCAGCTGCTATTATTTCCCCTGTGAAGGCTAGAGCAATGGAGAGAAAATTAAAGCAACTTGTCTTAGCCTGAGTCAGCATCGTGGAGTTGTGTGTAGAGCCTAGTGAAAGGCTCTACAGTGAAAAAACTGAAAAAGCCTTCCTTATCTGGCTTCATATTTTGCTGGTTGCACAACTTGCACATCCCATAGATGCATGTTTTCCTGGGGTTGGCCCTGGTTGACAAAGGAGGGTGTTTGTTCAGATTCTCATGCTTTGCAATTAATACAAGCTTCTCAACTCTGTGAGAGAAAGAAGGGGAAGTGGTGCTAGGTGTTTTGGTTTGTGTTTTTTTTTTTTCCCCACTCTGTGTTGTTCCTCACCAGCTGGCTGCTTTGAAATGAACGTGTTGTGGGTTTTTTTTCCTGAAGAAGCAACATGTTGCTGCAAAGTCAGCTTTGGAGGGGTTGTGGGAGCTTTGGCATTGTGGTTGCTGTGGGCAAGGCACAGACAATATGTAGCACTGTGGGTACCCAGCCTGCAAGCTGGTTCTGGTTGAAGTGGATGCCAGTCCAGCTTAGTAGTATGCTTCTTCCCTGATGCATTTCCATGCTTGCTCGGGTGATGCTAGACCTGCCTGCTCCTTTGTATCATCTCCCACATTGTGCAAGGGCAGCAAAGTTCACACCATGAGATGCTGTCAAAGGAATCTGAACCTGGTGCATTGCAAATAAATAGCATGTCTTTTCTCCACCTTGTTCAGCTAAGGCAGTGTTACCTCAAGAGGGCTGCATTAAGTGTTCTGGTCACAGCTGTGCCAGACACTGACATAGCTCACAGAGGTATTAATGCACATTCTCTCTTGAGCTACTGGATGAAAATTGGCTCCTTTAGATGGTAAATTTCCTCCATTTTAGTACAGGTGCCAAAAAAGGGTATCTTTTTTAGACCTGGAGAGCCCACTTAATCATTAGGTACAGTAGCACAAGTTTGAGTAAACCTCATGAAATCTGTGGTTTGTTTTCTAGAGTACTCTCTGAACTTGAATTTTTTGGTGCTTTTTTAAAAGCAGCAATTCCTTTGCTGTGGAATAAAAGCAGCACTTGTTTAAAGGGGTTTGGAGGAGTCATCACCCTATAGGACTCAGTCTGGGCCATTGGCTGTGTGTTTTACAGTGATCTCGGTCAATCACATCAGTGTTGTCTTCAGACCTTGCAGCCATGTGAATGCCTTTCAGGAGGGGGGAGGGGGAAAGGCCAACTACATTAATTTTTGTATCTGATCAGGGTTTTTACTGTTAGCTTAAGTCAGATTTCCTGTTTGAGTTGGCAGCATATGTCCTGAGTTTGATCAAAAATATGTGGAAGTATGGGCAAATGAAGCCTGTGGAATGGCGACCACCATTTGCAATGGCTTCTTTAGGGTAGATCTCCATTTGGGTAAGAAATACTGACTTCAAACACACTTCTTCAATGCAGGTCTTATCGTCTCTCTGTCCTGTCTTACATGTGCAGGTGAAAGGCAAAAATTGTTTTATGGGGTGATAAAATATTTGTGATTAATAGGGTTTAAGTCCAGATCCTAGACCCCAACAAGCCGCTGATGGAGGGAATTAATTTAGAATGAAGCAACCTTTACTCTAAGTTTTTAAGCATGGATGATGAGGGTAAGTTGACAAGCTCTAGCTTTCAGAGCTCAGTGCTTTGCTTGGTGTTAGAGTATGAATTTTCCTCTTGTTTTAGTTAATACACTCACTTTACACAAAACACTGCGGCATCTCTTTTTGCTTAAGTAGTGTCTCAGGTTAAAGTTGGCTTGTTTGACATGCAAGCTGGTGGTTTTCCATAGGCTTTTTCTGTTTTTAAAAAAGCTTTTTACAAACTTTTAATTTTTTTTTTTATTTAATCTTATTTTTTTCAGTTGAAGTTCCTGTGTGGGAACAATGAGAGCTATGTAGGAACTGTACCTATTACACCATGCCATGGACTTGAAGGTTCATTGTAGGGATACACATGGTCCTCAGGGAGTTGCTTTCTGAAAATAAGAGGATTTGAGAGGGAAATCAAGCAACAGTTTACTTCCAGTTAGGTGTCAATGACACCCAAGAGTGAGAAACTGCTGTATATGCTTCAGGAGCCCTGAGAAACAGCACTGGTAAGCTCCACTGCTGTCAGATGAAGCAGAGAGGCCTTATTAGCACATCACTCCTTTCCAAAATCTCACTGGTGGCTTGTCTCTCTACCAGACTCCTATGAAAGTACATTATCACATTTAAGATCTCATTATACTGGTAAGACTGTAAAAATTCAGAGTTCAAGCTTAATCTTAGAATTTATTCTTCTAAGGAAGGAGAATTTTGTCCTACCAAGGATTCAAAGAGAAATGGACCCGTAAGGTAGAGCCTCTGACTGTACTTTGGTGTTTCTCTTCTCCCTTTAAGAAAAACAAACCCACACATAGGACTGGGCTCCTACCACTTGAACAGCAACTTCATAGTTGTACAGCCGTATTTATAGTAGCAGACCAAAAAAGACGTGAAAAGGAATGAGCCAATAGTCTGAACAAGCAAGTAGACTGTTGTATTTTGGTGCACATCCTATCTCTATGTCCCACCAGCTCTGCCTGGAGCCCCTTTAGTGGTAGTAGCCATAGCCCAAGAGAGAGTTGTATGAGGTTTTTTGTGCCCTGAGGTCCAATTTTGAAACCCCTTCCAGAAAGTTTGGCTCAAGTGTCAGAGCTTCAGTTTGTGTGTCTTTGCTGGTGTTTGTAAGGGCAGATGCTGAACACAGTGGTAACCATTAGAATAAAAGGTCACTGGTTTGCTGGTGATGTCATAGGGTGATAAAATGAAATTATCCCAGCAGTCAGTGATTTGCAGAGTGATGTAGGTCAAGTAATATCTTCCCAACCGCCTCAATCTAATTGCCTGCAGAAAATACAATAAATTTTACTTATTGTTATAAGTTGTATTATTATATGATGGTGGATTGAAGGCAGATGCTTGGATTTTTCCCAGTGGGATGAAGGGAGGTTAAGGTTTTGTTTTGTTGTATATTTTTTTTTATATATTTTAAGGCAAAGCCAAAGAACCATGAGTCATCTTGATCTTTGCTGCAGTAGTTCCTCCGCTGTGGTCTCCAGGCATAGTCTAACAGATGCCTGCACGTCCACAAGGATGGATGAACTCAGAGACTGATATAACGTGTTCAGGCTTATTTTTGTCACCTCCCTTGCAGAAGTTCCTTAAGGAGGCTCTGTGTTTCCTTAGGAGTCAGTGGATGCTTTGTGTCTCTTAACAGAGGGTCTTGGGAGCTGCTGATCTTGGAAGCAAGTTCTTTTTGTCAGTGCCCACCAGTACCATGGGCAATTCCTCATGGCAGACATCTCCAGGGAGGAGGAAACAACTCTGTCGCCTTTCTTCTGCTTTATGATTGCTGTCTTTCATTCCTGCTCTCTAGGCACTCTGTGTGCCTCCCTGGCTGAATGAAGGAGTATTTTTAGCGCTTTCTTTCCCAGGAAATGTCAGTATACCTTGCTACTGTCTCACAATGCTGAGGGGGATAAATGCTCCAAGGGGGGGCTAAGGTTAAAAATTAAAATAGACCAAATGAGGTCCTCAGCTGGCATTGATTGTCTTGGTTTTAGTGGCTCCACTGCAGGGACACTACTTTTTACCCTTTCCTTAAGGTGATACTTTGAGGTCAAATTTCAGTTTTGGGACTCATGCATTTTATTCTGACTCCGTAGATTGTGCTGTCCTCTCGCTTCCTTTGGGAAACTTAAAAACTTTACACCTTGTCCATTCTACACACACAGTGACTTAGGGCTGTCAGGAGAAGTCAGCTTTGAAGTTCTAAGTTTGCCTTTTATAGTTATGTTTTTTCAGGCCAAATACAGAACTGTTTGCATGAGCCTTATAAAGTCCAAGTATAAATCAATGAAAAATACTGTTTCTTTTGAAAATGTCTCTGTATTTTGTGTTTTCCCAACACTGCAGAGTTCTGCTTGGGCAGCAGGGTCAGAAAGTCTGAAAGGCTAGTGGGAAAATAGAAAAGAAAATGGGAAGCTGTATATACAAGCCTGGTAAAAAGAAGTGATGTTTATAGCTTGGGGATGTTATTGCTGCAAGGTGTTAGGGAAGTCAGTGGCTTCAGAAGGTCTGGCATGTCATCGTTGCTGTGAGCTCCCACGGAAGCTCCGGAAAGAAACCCCCCCTGCTGCTGGCTGTGCAGGTCTAATAGCAGATGCAGGAGGCTGCGATGGAGGTGATGGAGTAGGCGTTAATGCTCCCGTCCCTTGCATAATCAACCACAGCCATTGATGCGCAGTCTTGTGGCAAAAGCCTGAACATGGGGAAGCAGAAATCCCCAGCTTTACCGTAAGTTTCCTGTGTGACCATCAGCAAATCACTTAATTGCTGTGGGTACCTTGTTGCAGGGTGGAGTTACTGTTTGCTTGATCTGCTATGCTGTGTGTTCCCAGGGGGTGGGATATATGAACCTGCGTTGGAGGCTGTGTCCATGCTGTAACTCTTGCAAGACAGCCAGGATGAGTCCCTGTGCAGTGTGCCTTTGTCAATCCAGAGCCAAAAGAGGGAGATTCCTCCCTTTTCAGTATGGAGAGCTGGAGTCTGTACCTCATCTTCTTATCTGCAGCAGGTCTGTGCTGTGACAGTGATGCATTTAAATTACCCACCCACAGCAAAATTGCCTGTTTTTTTTTAAAAATCCAGACTGCTGCAGAGGGAGGGACATGAGCATCACATTAACAAGCCCGTGTGGGTGAGATTTACCACGAACAGGGAAGTGAGGTTTGGGTAATCCAGAGCACAAACTTAAAATATGCAGATCTAAACTTGAATCTCCTGCCTTAACCTTTGGACCTCTTTGTTTCTGTCAGTGTTGTGTGATGGTTGCTCAGTATTGCACACACAATGCATTGCTTGGCTCTGCCTGGCTTCAGACCTGGTTGTGAGTAATTAATTTGCCTTGGCTGTTGAAGATCTGGGTTTGGAGGTCTTCTCCAGACCTCTCTGCCAGTCATGCTCAGTGGCCCCATCCCTCTAGGTTGTAGCTGACTGGTGCTGCAGCTGCCAGGTCCATAAATCAGCAGCTTGCCCCTGAATATCCACTGTATAATGACTGATGCATATTCATGCTTGCAACAACATGGTGTCATGCTGCCAATATCATGTCCCAGTGGGAAGGAGGGCAGGGATGGGGTCCCAGCAGCAGGTGCGTGCTCACTTCCTTTTATCTCCTCTTCCTGGTGCCCTCTTGTTGTTGGCCCCTTAATATGCCCCATCACTTGCTTTTCTAATGCATTTTCCCCAGCTCCTTCTCCCTGATTTGCTAAATTGAGTTCTGCAGCTTTGCTTTTTACTGTAGTGCTTTCTTCCCCTTTGTCCCTGCTCTGCTAATAACTAAGGTTGGGTACCTTCAAAGGTGCTGCAAGGGCTAAATGAATGCAGAAAGATAATTGTTATATTTGATCATGTAAATGAAATGGCTTACTAGTAAAGGAGACACTGATTTTGGCTATTTGGGGTCACTCAGGCTGTTCCTTTAATCTCCGAGCTTTTTATTGGTGTCCCATTGGGAATGGAAGGGCAAGAAGAAAACTCAGTCTTCTTTCTTCATCCCAAGATGGACTGTCCCTTACCCATAACTAGCCTGTGGAGATTACACTATTGCACCTGCACTGCTCTACACTCTGTCTTGAAAAAAAGGTGCTGTACCACATTTTGCTGAAAAAGATAAAACTCAGGAGGAAATTATTAGTTGCCTGTGATAGACCACATGTGGGAGGATGGATAGAGCTTGACTCTGCTTTTCCTTTTCCCGTACAAAATCTTAGCTGCTGCCAGGGAGGCTGGAGGAGCCAAGTTGGGTACTAATCAAAGGGTACGCCAAGATACACCTGTCTTGACTCCCAGCCAGAGCTGGCTGTTCCTGCAGAGAGAGGTTTCGTCTCACTCCTTCTGTGTTTCTTCCCTTAGGGGACTTAAACAATCCTTAGATGAGAGGACCTTATTTCTCTGCAAGGTTGGTTAGCCATCCAGAGGGTGAATGCGCGTGGGCAGGAGCAGGCGGGGCTCCTGCAGTCCCAGAATATTCCTTTGCGTGCTTTTCTGCTGCTGGCCAACAGCATCTGCCTATTTCCACCCAATCCCCCTGTCTTACTGTCTGGACCTTTCTACTGTGGGAGCTGTAGTGTGATAGGGTGTGTGCTGTTTCATTCCTGGAGACCGGACCTCATCAATACTCTTGTAATATTATTTTGCTCCAAAACCTGACCTTTTAAAAAGTCTCTTATCTATTCAATGTTAACAGAAAAAATTAAAAACACTAAAAGCACTGTTAAAATAATTACTGATGCTTCCCAGCTGCAGACACCCAGTTTCCATATCCATTTATTTGCTGTAAAAATACATATGTGTTAGGATTTAAAGCAAGCAGGAAGCTGAACAGCCAGACCTATTTCCACTGCAAATTTTTCTCAGTGAAAATGGCTTGGATGTGTTTCCTGAAACCAGCTTCCTAATTTTTCCCTGTCAGCAGTTGTTTGGGAGGAACAGGGAAGAGGGATGGGGAGGGAGAGGAAAATGGAAATCTCATAGGGGGAATGCATCTCTTGACTACAGGATGTAGTTTTTTTGGCATGATGGGCATTGGTGGTGCTCAGGTTGGGACTGGCCCTTTTCTTAAGTGATGTACAAGGGCACCTTATACTGGTGGCTTCCGCCTTGAAGCTGGGCTTTGAGTGGGGAAAATGGCAGTGGTGCTTGGCCTGCCACTCTGCTCCCAGCCCATCTGACTCTTTGCCATCCGCTTGCACCCAGTTGTGATTTCATTAGGGTAACTGGATCAGTGTGCCTCTTACAGAACTCTGGGCTTTCTTGCTTGATGTACCCTGCTTCCTCAACCATCTCTGCCCAGGGAAGCCGGGCTGCGGGGAGCTGCCAGCTCTGACAGCCCAACACAAAGATCCAGTAGGAGACCAATAGCTTCCTCATCCAAAACTTCTACTGGGGGCTTTTTGTCTCATGTGAAAACCCCAGATGGGAATTCAAATTGCCTGAATTTTGTTTCTATCTTTACCACCCATTGATGACTTTGCATCAGTCCTTTGTCTTGTCTGCATTCCTTTGCCTGTTTATACAACTAGGAGGATGATATTTCCATTCGTGCATTGCCACCACTAGCACTGGGCACTCCATCTATTGCAGCTCGGTGGAGAGATCTGAAATTGTCCCTTCCTATGCTGTTGTAACAGAGAGCCAGGTGGCTGTGACCTGTCTTAGTGTGATGGCAGGACCAGTGGGTCCCAGGAGAGGCTGTACCTTTCCCTGGCAGCTTGCTTACAGTTGCTCCTTTTGTCACCAAGAGGACCAGTCAGAAGATACGAGGTTCTTTAGGAAACCAGCCTGGAGACAGCATCTCTTGTAATTCCACTCCTTTACTGGGCAGCATTTGCCACAAAGCCTGATGTTCTTGCTCCCTGTTAATAGCTGTAATTACAGAGATACAGTGGCACTACATACTCATATGGTCCAAGTTTCTACTTCACTGCACCTTATATCTTGTGGGAAAATCAATACAAATTGGTACTGAGTCTAGCAATTCAAGAGATTGCTCAGAGGCTGGCTTTGTGGTTGCCTACCACACATTTCAGCAGTTACCGTTATTGTCATATATAATGCAGGTCTTGCTTTAAACTTTCCTGTGTATCTGTCCATCTCTTCATATGCTCAAGGTACATCATGTGGCTTTTTACCTATCCCATTTATGTTTATAGATGGGATTTTAATGCTAAGAAAGTTTAAAAGTTGCCTCTTTTCTTGAGCTCTGCCTTGGCCTCTCCGTTGCACAGAGTATGTTCTGCATTTGTGGGAGGCCTGGGAGAAGTGTCTCTCCACAGCAATGTGGAGAGCTGCCAGCCCAGGTGGGGAAATGTCTGCCTCTGAACCACCTGCTTTGTCTTGGGAGGCTGGAGAGGAGATGAAAGTGGAGGAGTTCTGGCAGTTAGTAGTCTTCTGCATTTCGGCAGTGAGAGCTTGTCCTCCCCTTCACTGCTTTCCCACATGTGTTGGCAGAGTCAGCACTAGGTCATAAATACTGACTGAAGGCTAAGCTCTTGTACGTGTGGTTGGAGAATAGCAGTGGGTTTATTGTCCCAGGTTCTCATGTCCTGTTTATAATAATTGCACAAGAGAAACCACAGGTGGCATCGAAAAGGGTTCTGTCTCTCTCACTGTTGTCTCGTAGCAAGATGTCTCCTCTTAATGGCTGCAACACAAGCCGAGTTGTCTCTAGGGAGATACTGGGGTTTACCTTCCTATCTCTTCGGCATCTTATTCCATCTGTCAGTTCCTTTTCAATGGCTGAGGTGTGGAACTGACGAGAATCAGAGAATATGTCTCCATACTGTCGTGCTTTCAAAGCTAGTTCATGCCCAGTTAGTCTTTTGTAGTCATCAAAACATCCCATGAAGGAGAAAATATGGGCATGTGCTGCTGGTACAGCTTGTGCAAACCTCCGGAACATGGGATTGTTGCACAGGACGTCATCAGGATTTGTAATCCCGTGGTACTGAGGGAGCTGGCGGGGGAGCTTGCTAAGCCTCTCTCCATCATTTATCAACAATCCTGGGCAACAGGGGAGGTCCTGGACAACTGCAGGATGGCTAGTATGATGCCCATCTACAACAAGGGCCAGAAGGAGGATCTGGGAACTACAGGCCTGTCAGCCTGACCTTGGTACCAGGAAAATCATGGAGAGGTTAATCTTGAGTGAGTTCACATGGCAAGTGCAGGGCAGCCAGGGGATCAGGGCCAGCCAGCATGGGTTTATGAAAGGGAGGTCTTGCTTGAATAACCTAATCTCTTTTTATGACTGTGTTACCTGCCTTTTGGATGAGGGGAAGGCTGTGGACGTTGTCTACCTGGACTTTGGTAAGGCCTTTGACACTCCCACAGCATTCTCCTGGAAAAGTTGGCAAATCATGGCATAGACAGGTGTACTCCTCCTCACTGGGTAAAAAACTGGCTGGAGAGTGGTGGTGAATGGAGCTGCATCCTGCTGGCATCCGGTGACCAGCGGTGTCCCACAGGGATCAGTACTGGGCCCAGTCCTATTCAATATCTTTATTGACAATCTGGATGTGGGGATTGAGTCCACCCTTAGTAAGATGACACCAAGTTGGGGGCGAGTGTTGATCTGCTGGAGGGTAGGAAGAAGCTGCAGGGGGACCTGGACAGGCTGGGTCGATGAGCCAAGGACAATGGCATGAAATTCAACAAGACCAAGTGCAGGGTCCTGCACTTTGGCCACAGTAACCCCATGCAACGCTACAGGCTGGGGGAAGAGTGGCTGGAGAGCGGCCCAGCAGAGAGGGACCTGGGAGTACTGGTTGACAGCCGGTTGAACATGAGCCGGTAGTGTGCCCAGGTGGCCTGGAAGGCCAAAGGCATCCTGGCTTGTATCAGGAATAGTGTGGCCAACAGGAGTAGGGATGTGATTCTCCCCCTGTACACGGCACTGGTGAGGCCTCACCTCAAGTACTGTGTCCAGTTCTGGGCTCCTCACTTCAAGAAGGATATTGAGGTGCTGGAGCAGGTCCAGAGAAGAGCAATAAGGCTGGTGAAGGGACTAGAGGGAAAGTCTTCCAGGGAGAGGCTAAGGGAGCTGGGGTTGTTTAGCCTGGAGAAAAGGAGACTCAGGGGGAACCTAACCACTCTCTACAACTACCTGAAGGGAGGTCATAATGAGGTGGGGGCTGGGCTCTTCCCCCAGGCTACTAGCAAGAAGACAAGAGGGCACAGCCTGAGGCTGCTCCAGGGGAGGTTTAGGCTGGATATTAGGAAGCACTTCCTCACGGAGAGGGTGATGAGACATTGGAATGGACTGCCCAGGGAAGTGGTGGAGACACCATCCCTGGATGTGTTCAAGGAAAGGCTGGATGTGGCACTTAGTGCCATGGTCTAGCTGATATGGTGGTGTTAGGTCATAGGCTGGACTTGATGATCTTAAAGGTCTTTTCCAGCCTTGGTGATTCTGTGATGGCAGAGCCCAGAGAGTTGTGGTAAATAGGGTCAAATCTAGTTGGCAGCCAGTCACCAGTGGTGTCCCTCAGGGCTCAGTTTTGGGGCCAGTCTCGTTCAACATCTTCATCAATGATCTGGATGAGGGGATTGAGACCACCCTCAGTGAGTGCCCAGGCAGAGGGGAGAGCTGGCCACACAGACTCTGTTTACATACATGCTTCGCACATTACTATGAAGCAAATAAACCTCGCTGGCCATGTGGCTTGAATCCAGCTGTCCCTCAGATTAAGGTGTAAGCATAGGGTAAATGGAAATGCCGTGTTCAGCTCTTTGTGCTGAGCTATCTGGAAGGTGGGACTGTAAAACTCTGCCTGATTGACCAGCTTCTGCCAGGGTGTTCAGCCTCATGAGCTTGAAGATAAGGATGGAGAGCAGAACAACCCCCCTATAATCCAGGAGGAAGTAGTTAATGATTGGCTTCTGCACCTAGACACTCATAAGACTATGGGGCCTGATGGGATCCAATCCTAGAGTACTGAGGGAGCTGGTGGAGAGCTCGCTAAGCCTCTCTCCATCATTTATCAACAATCCTGGGCAACAGGGGAGGTCCCAAATGACTGGAGGGTGGGTAATGTGACGTGCATCTACAAGAAGGGCCAGAAGGAGGATCTGGGGAACTACAGGCCTGTCAGCCTGACCTTGGTACCAGGAAAATCATGGAGAGGTTAATCTTGAGTGAGTTCACATGGCAAGTGCAGGGCAGCCAGGGGATCAGGGCCAGCCAGCATGGGTTTATGAAAGGGAGGTCTTGCTTGAATAACCTAATCTCTTTCTATGACCATGTGACCCACCTATTGGATAAGGGGAAGGCTGTGGACGTTGTCTACCTAGACTTTGGTAAGACTTTTGACACTGTCTCCCACAGCATTCTCCTGGAAAAGCTGGCAAATCATGGCATAGACAGGTGTACTCCTCACTGGGTAAAAAATTGGCTGGGTGGCAGGGCCCAGAGAGTTGTGGTAAATGGGGTCAAATCTAATTGGCAGCCAGTCACCAGTGGTGTCCCTCAGGGCTCAGTTTTGGGCCCAGTCTTGTTGAACATCTTCATCAGTGATCTGGATGAGGCGACTGAGTCCACCCTCAGTGAGTTTGCAAACGACACCAAATTGGGTGGGAGTGTTGATGTGCTCGAGGGCAGGAAGGCTCTGCAGAGGGACCTGGACAGGCTGGATCGATGGGCAAAGGCCAATTGTATGAGGTTCAATATGGCCAAGTGTCAGGTCCTGCATTTCAGTCACAACAACCCCATGCAACGCCATGGGCTTGGGGAAGAGTGGCTGGAGAGCTGCCCAGCAGAAAAGGACCTGGGGATGCCCAAGAAGGCCAACAGCATCATGGCCTGCATCAGGAATAGCGTACAGCAGGAGTAGGGAGGTGATAGTTCCCCTGTACTCAGCACTCGTGAGGCCCCACCTTGAATACTGTGTGCAGTTCTGGGCCCCTTACTACAGGAAGGACATTGAGGTGGTGGAGTGTGTCCAGAGAAGAGCCAGCAAGCAGGTGAAGGGTCTAGAGAACAAGTCGTACGAGGAGTGGCTGAGGGACCTAGGGATGTTTAGTTTGGAGAAGAGGAGGCTGAGGGGAGACCGCATTGCCCTCTACAACTACCCGGAAGAAGGTTGTAGGGAGGTGGGTGTTGGCCTTTTCTCCCAAATGAATAATGACAGGACCAGAGGAAATAGTCTGAAGTTGTGGCAGGGTTGGTTTAGATTGGATATTAGGAAGAATTTTTATACTGAAAGAGTGGTCAGGCACTGGAACAGCCTGCCCAGGGAGGTGGTTGAGTCACCATCCTTGAAGGTATTCAAGAAACATGTAGATGTGGAACTTCAGGGCCTGCTCTAGTGGCTGAGATTTTTAGGTTGTGTGTTTGTGGATTTTTTTGGGGTATGTTTGGTTTGGTGTGTTGTTTTTTTGTGTTTTTGTTTGATTTTGTTGTTGTTGTTGTTGTTGGACTCTGATCTCAGAGGTCTTTTCCAACAATGACTGTTCTGTGATTCTATTACCATAGATCACCTCTCACACAGCTAATTCTCTCAAATACGTTATGGCATTTTGAAGAGTGGGCATTCTGCTTTGGTGCCAGTTGATGTCGCCCTTATGGGGGTATCTCTTCATTCTTCCTTCTTTTTCTTCCCTTATCTTTATGGCCAGTGTCTGGGGAGGATTCCATCTATCTATCACCGTTGATCCCCAGGCTGATGCATTCCTGACCCTCACAACTCTCCCCTCAGCTCCTGGCTGCTCTGCCGCTCTCTCCAGCAGCGCTCCGGGACATTTCAGACCTGCTCACAGCTCAGGAGGTGCCGGGGGAGTTGCTGGGGTGGGGGGAGGCAATAGGGGTTTTGCACATTCCTGCACATACTTGTATGTATTTGTACATACTTTCTTTTATCATTAGTATTTAATTAAAGCTGCCTGGTTTAGTTTTCAATCTGGAAAGTCTCTCTGTGTCTATTCTATCTGTCCTTCCCTGCCTGGGTATGAGGGGGAGAGGATCGAGAGCATCGTTGTTGCTGGTCTAATTGCCGATCCTGAGCCAAACTGTGACAGCTCAGTTTTCCTGTAACTGTCCCTTCTTGTCCTAGCCTGCTTTGTGGTGTGTTCATGCCTTCACACACCCACCTTTACCAGGGTTTCAGACAGAACGCCGGTCTCCTCTTCCCTTATGCTGGCTATCAGTCTTGCTCATCTTGCTCATCTGGAGTTTCAAACAGTACGTGTGTGTTTGATCATAAATCACAGGTGTAATTTAAAAGCTGTCTTTGATTTCTTCAAATTCCTGGCCCTGCTAGAGCCAGACAGCTGGTGATTTCAGCTAGTAACTTCGGTGCTAACCCAGGTGGTCACTCCCCTCTGCTTGTGATTTTTTTAAGGGTCCGTGTTCAGCAGCTGGGTAGGGCATATCATTTGCCTGTTTCTTTCAGACCTTTGTGTAGACCGGTAGTAAGTAACCTGCCGAGCAGCATGCTTTGTGTCTGTGGAAGTTAACTTGAAATACTGATTCTTCTGCAGATGCTATGGTGGGACAGACTCCTTGCTTTCAGGGAGAAGGGTAGGGTGGTAATGGTGAAGAACTCACCATGATTTGCAAGCACATCCCAGCACCTGCCACAGTTTCCTGATGGCTTGTTATTCCCTATGCCATGTTCATGATGCTGTAGACATGGGCATGAGCAGTCTTGGTATAAGCTCCTGAGTTAAGGAATCTGCTAATCATTCCTTAGACTATAGTAGTTTTGGTGGCACCTACTGGCTAGGGGGGCAATTCCTTCATGCAGAGGGAAACCTCCTGGGTAGCTGGTTTGTTCTTTGGGTTGATTGTGTTACTGACTTTTGTAAGTTGTTTGCTGTTTTGGGTGGTTTAGGCATAGCTGCTTACTAGTTGTTTTTCTTAAAGTAAGCTGGCAACTAAGAACTTTATTAAGAATATTTATTGTTTGAGAGGGAAAACAAGAACAGTGCAGCTGGACCAGCTTACTGCTAACAGCTGGTTATTGCACAGCTTTGTCTTTTACTGAACTATCAGATGGCTGAAGCAGGAACCATGGAGCAGAAAACAGGCAGCAGCTTTGTTAAGGATGGTACTATCTTGTTTTCCTTTGTCCTTCTATCTCTTCTGGAGAAGGAAGGTGAGCAGGAACTTCACAAGCCCTCTGTGGTTGGGTATTTTCTGGCAGAGGGTTGTGTTTCCAGAGGTGCTTCAACGGGAGACTGTGCAAGAGCTGCACCTGGTGCAAGGACACGTCCATGCCTGTTCAAGACCTCATGGAAAGCCAGGCCTTTCATCTTGCCACTGGGACATGTTTATGGCTGCTGTAGAGAGCCAATCCCTCTCTTCCAGACTTGCCTGTGCCTTGCACCTCCCTGCAGCTTTCTGCTATTCTTCCTACCAGGTTTTTCCTTGAATGTGTGCCTGTGTTTTGAGGCTCCTACGTGATGTCATTCCTTACCCCTTTATTTTTTTTCATCTGGAGCAATATTTTTGTGCTCAGTCTCTTGGGACAGGCTGCTGCTTCCTTCAGATCTTACAGAGCTTGCAGAGGATCAAAGGATCCATTCTGTTCATCTCTGGCTTTTTTTTACCCCTACTAGAAGACATTTCCAAATTGTTTTTCCAAATCAGGGCCACCATTTGCAACTTTTATTCCATCTTTAGCATCCCTCTCTCTTTTTGTATCTGTGGGCTGCATTGTCTGAGTTTGCAGGTATGCAGCCAGCAAGGCAACAAGAACGGTGGGTGAGATTTGCAGCCCACTTTTTAATTTAAAAAGCAACAAGGAAATAAAAACGAAGCATTGGATAGGCTGTGGTTCGTAACACAGCATCAGCTTCCCAGCCTTGTTTGCCTAATCTCTTTCAGTCTGGGCAGGCCATAGAGAACATCAGCATTTTGACCCTTGATTGAAAACAAATGGTGGCATTTCCCACCACTGGAGAGGTTCCTTCACTCCCTTCAGAGGCTGTATTTTGTGATGTTGGTGACAGTTTTGTGCATGAGCAAATGGAGGAGCCTGGATGGTCACTGGGGTTAGCCAGCAAGATTTGCCTAGTCAGTTTTCTAAAATCACTGATAAGGATTACTGGATTGCAGGCATGGTGGACTGCTGGTTAAAGGCTGAGGTGAGTGTTGTTCTAGAGGACTGCAGTCCATTTCTGCCTGCAGGGCATCTCTGCCAAAGCAAAATGAAATCAAACACTGCAGCATTTGTGGTCTGAGGGCTCCTCAGTTCCTATGGACAGGGCTTTTGGAGGATAGGATGCCCAATCTGAGATGTTTTAAAAGAGATTTGCAGAGGTGAAAATTAAATCTGATGCCTTTAAATGCAGATACTCCCAATGGAGAGGTAGAAGGTAAATGTTCAATAATGAACAGTTGTAAAGCCTATGTTGTGACTGGCTTTAGTGTAGTAGTGCTGTGCAAAAATCTGTCTCTTTAGTTGGCTTGGTGCCCATCCTGGGGGAGAAACAAGGTGATGGGAGGAAAGGGAAGACACAGAGGTCCTTCAGTGATCCTGTTGGAAGGGTGTCAGATTAATGGTGAATGCATTGGAAACCCACTGCAAATCCCTTTCACTTGGCACCTGAGCTTTTCTTGAAACTGTGGTGGGGTGATAGGATATACTGCAAGACAAAGGTAGGATGCTGGTGCGCACCTGGGATGGGTGCTTGCTCTCCCAGCTTCCTGCATGAGGCTAGCAGAGATTTCTTGGTTGGTGGAGCTGTGTTGCTCTGTCTACCAGGCTGGGAGCAGCTGCTGCTGCCAGGCGGAAGTACTCAGTGAGGCTTTCTTAGACAGCTTTGGACAGGAGCCAGGAGCTCTCACTACAGGAGAAAATCCATGAGGTCAGGAAATGCAGCAGTGGCAGCTCTGGCTCCATGCTGGGGATGTTGGCTTTGCACATGGATCCCAGCCTTCCTCTTGTTGGACAGTACTCCTGAGCAGCTCTTTTCCTCGCCATCTCACTCAGCTATTTGTTCAACAGCCCTGCATGGCTCTTAGGGGCTGCAACAGTTAAGTATGGTAGAGTTGATAAATTTGGACAAGCAGAGAAAACACCAGACAGCAACCTGGATCAGGCTTTCAGATCTTGACAAGCTTGCAGAGGATGGAAGAAGTACTGTTCTTCCTCAGTGTGGGACTTGGGGGCTGTACTTTCATGTTTCTCTCTTATGTTGTGGTCAGCTCTGTCTGTGCTCTGTGTTAGCTGCTGAAAAATAGAAACCCTTCCTCTGGAAATCCTCTCATTAGGAGAAGATTTCACAACAACCAACAGGCTGTAAACCTCTGGTGTGTCCCCAGACTGAGCATGAAAATTTGAGGTGTCTGTGGCAAGAACTTCACACTCTCTTCCCTACCTTCGTATTCTAGGAGAGCCAGAAATAATGTCTTTGGGATGGCTGCAGTGGTGCATGCAGTGGTGGTGATGTTCACGTGGCACTGAGGAACAGCCACCCCTGTGTTAAAAGCTGTGCATGCATTGATGAGCAACCTTGCTCTTCCCATGTTCAGGAGCAAAGGGCATAATGGGGAGCTATGAGATGGTGTCGGTAAGGTCAATTTAAGGGTAAGACCAGCTGCCTAACTTTGTAACACAGCTCGGCCATTTGTAAATCCCTGCTTTCCCTGCAGACCTTGGCCACTCTCTCTCCTGCGGCATTCGCATGTGCTCGGGGCGATTGGGTCTGCACACTCCCTGTGAAGAGGGATCCCTGTGAAGGATTGTGGATCCTTTGGGAATGGAAGCAAACTTATCTGATCATTGATATTAGCATATTCAGGCAGCTCTCAGGTCCAGAGCTCTCCAGCATTCCCCACACTCTCGCTGTACGTTATGACATGTTTTGCAGCAATGGTATGAAACCAGCTGGGCTGAGCTTGCCATCCTTTGCAAGCTGCTGAGTTTCTCTGCCATTGCCAGGATGAGGATGGCATGTAGAGCAGTCAAGAGTTAGCTGAGGTACCAGCACCTTCTAGGTGTGGTGTGAGTGAGCAAACACAAATATTCCAGAGTTCTTGTACATAAGTTGTCCATGTGTTGGCCATGAGTGATGAGGAGAAATAGCTTTTTGCCTTCTCATTTCTCCTGCCTTTTGGATGGGTGTGGAGCAGGGAGACAGGAGTCCGTGTTTGTCTGGAGGAGCCAGAGCTCAAAGCTTTGGGATGGGGTGGTGATGTGCAGGGCTTGCTGGTGTGTGGTTGCCCCTCTGCTGTGCAGCAGAACTCAGCAGCTCAGCTGAGTCCAGAGCAAGAGAACACCCTTAAGCTGCTGTGGGTAACCACCTCAGCCCCCATCTCCTGCAGTAGTGTGGACCAGGAGGCTTGTGTGGCTGTGGGTCTTCTGAAGGGATAGACCAAGCAATACCTTCCACTGGGGTGGTCTGCAGGGAGGACTCTCTCTCAAGGACTCATGTCTTCTCTTCCCCAGATTGAATCTAGACATTTCTCACTGCCCTAGCAAGTCTCATAGACCCAAGTTCCCCTTGAGCATCATCGTGGCAGCTGCTCAATCACTGGCACCAGATCAAGAACAAAATCCATCATAGCTGCTGCAGGCCTTTCTTTTCAGCCGCCATGTATTTTGCTAGGGGTTGCAGAGCTCCCTGCTCTGTATGAAAGATGGGAGTTGGTTGCAGAGTTTCTTCAGACCCTAATGATTCCTCTGTGTTCAGCTGTGAAGCTGTTCTGCTGCAGGAGGGATACCCTCTTGGCCAGCAGTGTTGGTGGAGATGGTCAATCAGCATTTGCTCCTCAGTCCTCATTTCAGCCTGCCACTGTCCCTCATGGTAATCGTCTCTTCCCATCCGAGAGAAGTAAGAAGTGGGAATCTCACTTGTCCCTGAGACCTAGTGTATGTGAGAAGTTCATATATGGGAGGATGTGCATTACTGGAGCAGAGCAACCTGCACACTGTCAATTAGTGTGATCACTTAAGATGGTATCCTGTAGGCTTGCTTTCAACCTGAATGTCTTCCTTGACCACCAGAACAGAGGAACATCAGACTTTTCTGGGAAGGAGTAGCACTTTTGGATATAGACCTAGGATATCGCGTTATTTGCACCTCATTTCCCCCACCATCACCAGTTTTCCATTGTATTTAATGACCTTTAGCTTCTCCAGCAGTGAAGGATAGCACAGCAACTAGAGGTCTTGCATGGCATCATGTCTGTGCTCTGGTTGCTCTTTTGCACCACCTCCCTTGCCCTTCATCAGCATCCTGGATGCTGAGCATGAGCTTTGTTTGCCTTTCTGCTACTGAGACAGCAGCTCAGAAGAGGTTTTTGTCGAGGTGGTTGTGTCTGACTGCGCCCAGCTCGAGTGGGTGACTGAACAGTCCTGAGTGGCTTAAGGTCACAGTCAGTTGGGGATTGAAGGCATAAAGTTCTGGCCTTTCCATTTGATCTCTGTTGCATTAGCAAATTCATTAGATGCAGATAGGGTCAAGTGGTCTTTGCCAGCACAGTTTGTAACAGATTCCAGGGTTTCAGGAGGAGGTCTAGCGAGCTTGGGGAGGAGGGTGGACTGATTTAGCTGCCTGGGGAGGAGTGTAATCCCTGTGCAATGGTGTTGCAAGCCAATGGCAACAGGCCAGGGAAACCATGAGCTCGTTTTCTTGCTACCCAGTGCATTTTGGGTGGTTTCTCTAGAGCTTGGGGATGACACCTGCGAACAAGTATCTGACCCTGGGCTGACTTTCAGTGGGCAAGAGTGGCAGTCCAATGAGCATGGATTTCTAATTAAACTTTTGGAGTTTTGTGATCTTCCTTTCTCAGTGGAGCTGGAGCAGAAATTTAAGGGAGGAGGTGGTGGAAGATTAATTTTCTCCTGCTGAGGGGCTATGGCAAGCACACAGTGCTTCAGAAGCATGGGTCTGACCGTAATCATAATTCCCAAGACGCACCTTCTGTGATAGCATCTCTTACTCCCCCGTGGGGTATGCTAGCTGTATCTTGTGGGAGCAGGGATGCCCCTTCCGCAATCTTCCTCCCTCTTGAGATGGTCAGCACAGTGCAAGCATCATTAGATGGAGAGTGGGCGTAGGGTGTAGATGTGCCACCATCTCAAACCTGCCCTGTGGTTTGAGGTTTAATGAAGCCTTGAGGGTGAAGATGTGGAGCTAACAGCATATTTGGGGAAACTTCTTCCCCAGTCCTGTGGGCATTGACATTTAAACTGCATTGGCCAAGGCTTTCAAATCTATCTAATGATTTTGGATGGCCAGCTTCAGATGAGGCAAATGGAGACAGTGCCGAGCACCTACGGAAAACCAGACCTCTTCAATTGGCTATTTTAGGGTTTACTTTTGATTTACACAGCCTGTACCTCTATTTTTTTATCAGTAACTCCCTTAGTTTTTGAGGTTTGCTTGGGGGATGTGTAAAGTTTGCATCCTGATGGTCAAGCTGAAGGATTACAGTGTATCACAGGATAAACAGCTTCGGATTCAGTTTAATGGATTATTTTGCCCATTTTAAAGTGATCTTCATTACTAGCGGAGAGCGTCAAGTTAAATAGCTCTCGATAGTGCAGTTCCATGCTGTATATTTAGATCAAGTTTAATGGTTTTAGGTGAGGCTATATATATTTCTTGGATCCTGGAGCACAGTATGGGGTGACAGACTGAAATAAGTATAATTTTATCTGATCAGATTTCCAGGGTAGTCAGTGTGCTGGGTGAGAAGAAGGTAAGAAAGCCCTTGCCCCTTGGGGCACATGGGCCATCCCACCATCTCCCTCCCCATTCCCAAGTGAGGCTCACCAGGGTGGTCTGTGTTCAGTCTTGAGATGAGAGACAACAGTGGTCCTGGAGCAGAATAACCTGTGATGGCAATTTAATGGACGATTTGCATCCCTGATGGGGGCTTCTTGTTTTCACCCAAAGAATTGAAGAATGGCTCTTTGCCATTGAGAATAGCAGTGATGTGGGTTTACCTTGTCCTATCCTCAATCCCTACTAAAGTCAAGCATCTTAAAAGACAGTTAAAACCTTAAGGACTGTGTCCTTTCACATCTGCCTTGAAGAATTAGGTATCTCTGTGTTACAATATGTGGGATCCCAGACCTTGGTGTGTCTATCTCACAGCATTTGGGTGCTCCTAGGGCATGCAGGAGACATGGGGAATGCTCAACATCTGAGGAGTGAGGCAGTGCTTTGCAGCTTTCTGCCTTTCCCAGCAGAAAAGGGGGGCTGACCACTTGGCCCTGCTGCAGAGCAGACAGTAACGGGGAGGGACCCCCTTTCCTAACATGGTGGCTGTGTTTCTCCTTGCAGGTAGTGGTGCTCCTGGAAGTCCTGAGCTTTGGTCAGCTGGAAGATGACCGAATATAAGCTGGTGGTGGTGGGAGCCGGTGGTGTTGGGAAGAGTGCTTTGACGATACAGCTCATTCAAAATCATTTTGTTGATGAGTATGACCCCACAATAGAGGTAAGCAGCTCTAGGCATGAGGTCGGTCTGTCTGCATGTTTTCCTCTTGCTCTTCTCCACCTTACCTCTAACCCAGAGTGTGTGTCTCAGAGCTTGCTCTCCAGTCTGAATTTGAGCAGGGATGTTCCTCTGCTTCACAGAGCTATTCTGAGTCACTACATGTGGGTGATCAACTTGTGCCTTCTGCAGAAGGACAGCAGTGTCTGATGAAGAGAGATGGTGAGGGAGGCAGCAGAAGCAGGCAGAGGTGGGCAGAGGCTGAGAGGGAGAAAAAAGTCCTCCTTTCTGATGAGATGACAGTATAGGGAGTGTAGTTTGGGATTGATGAGCCATTTTGTGCCTGTGCTTCCATTTGTCGTCCTGTGAAATCAGAGTAAATATCAGACTTCTTACAGAATCACAGAATGTCAGGGGTTGGAAGGGACCTCTGAAGATCATCGAGTCCAACCCCCCTGGCAGAGGAGGACCAAAACCTAGGGCAGATCACTCATAAAGGCATCCAGACAGGTCTTGAAAGTCTCCAGAGAAGGAGACTCCACAGCCTCTCTGGGGAGCCTGTTCCAGTGCTCTGTAACCCTCACAGTAAATAAGTTCTTCCTCATGTTGAGGTGGAGCTCCTTGTGCTCAAGTTTGAATCCATTGCCCCTCGTCCTATCACTTGGCACAAGTGAAAAGAGGTTGTCCCTTCCTTCTTGACACCCAGCCCTCATGTATTTATAGACATTGATTAGATCCCCCCTCACTCTTCTCCTCTCTAGACTGAAAAGCCCCAGGTCTCTCAGCCTTTCCTTGTAAGGTGGGTGTTTCAGTCACTTAATCATCCTCATAGCCCTTTGTTGGACTCTCTCAAGTAGATCCCTGTCCATCTTGAACTGGGGAGCCCAGAACTGGACACAATACTCCAAGTGAGGTCTCACCAGAGCCGAGTAGAGCGGGAGGAGAACCTCCCTCGATCTGCTGGACACACTCCTCCTAATGCACCCGAGGATGCCATTGGCCTTCTTGGCCTCAAGAGCACATTGTTGTCCCATGGATAACTTGTTGTCTACCAGGACTCCAAGGTCCTTCTCCATGGAGCTGCTCTCTAGCAGATCATTTCCTAACCTGTATTGGTACATTTTGTTGTTCCTTCCCAGGTGCAGGACTCTGCATTTGCTCTTGTTGAACCCCATTTTATTCCTCCTTGCCCAGCTTTCCAGCCTGTCCAAATCTTGCTGGATGGCTGCACAGCCTTCAGGTGAACCACCCAGTCCTCCCAGCTTCGTGTCATCAGCAAACTTGCTGAGAAGACACTCTGTCCCGTCATCAATGTCATTGGTAAAGATAGTGAACAGGACTGGAGCCAGCACTGATCCCTGAGGGACTCTACTAGTAACAGGTCTCCAGCTGGACTCTGCACCATTGATGACCACTCTTTGAGCTCTATTGTGTAGCCAGTTCTTAATCCATCTCACTGTCCATTCTTTTATCCCACATATCCTGAGCTCGCTCAGAAGGATGTTATGGGAGACGGTGTCAAAAGCTTTGGTAAGGGCAAGGTAGACTGCATCCACTGGTCTCCCTGCATCTATCCATTTAGTCACAACATCATAGAAGGCTATCAGATTAGTCAAGCATGATTTCCCCTTGGTAAATCCATACTGACTACTCCTGATAACCTTCTTCTCTTCCCTGTGCTTCGAGATGACATCCAGAATGAGCCTCTCCATCATTTTTCCAGGGATGGAGGTGAGGCTGACTGGTCTGTAATTTCCTGGATCTTTCTTCTTGCCTTTTTTGAAGACTGGAGTGATGTTGGCTTTCCTCCAGTCCTCAGGCACCTCTCCTGTTTGCCAGGATCTTTCAGAAATGAAGAGTGGTAGGGCAATAACATCAGCCAGCTCTCTCAACACTCGTGGGTGCATCCCGTCAAGGCCTATGGACTTGTGCACATTCAATTTGCATAGCTGATCTCTGACCCACTCTTCATTGACTAGTGGAGAGTCTTCCCTCCTCCAGGCTTCCTCTCCTATATCCAGGGTCTGAAGTTTATGAGGGCTGGTGTTGGTAAAGACTGAAGCAAAGAAGGTATTCAGCAACTCTGCCTTCTCTGCATCCTCTGTTATCAGAGCTCCCACTTCATTCAGCAGTGGGCCCACACTTTCCTTATTCTTCCTTTTACTACTGATACATTTGAAGAAGCTCTTTTTGTTCTCTTTTACTTCCTTTGCCAGTTTAAGTTCTAAGAGGGCTTTGGCATTTCATGTTGCCTTCCTACATACCCTGACAATGTCCCTATAGTTCTCCCAAGTGACAAGTCCCTTCTTCCATGAACTGTAAATTTCTTTCTTCCATGAGATTTTCTTCAGAAGATCCTTGCTTATCCATGCAGGTCGTTTACCACCTCTACCTGATTTTTTTACTTGAAGGAATGCACCTATCTTGGGCTTGGAGGAAGTAGTATTTAAAAATTGACCAGCTTTCCTGGGCTCCCTTTCCTTCCAGTGTCTTAGCCCATGGGATTCCTGCAAGTAGATCTTTGAAGAGTCCGAAGTTAGCCGTACAGAAGTCCAGGGTTGTAATCCTACTTATTGCCCTGCTTCTTCCTTGTAAAATATTAAACTCCACCGTATCATGGTCACTGTCGCCTAGGCTATTCCCAACCTTAATGTCCCCAACCAGACCTTCTTTATTCGTTAATACAAGGTCCAGCAGTGCACCTCTCCTTATTGGTTCCTCCACTACCTGCATTAGGAAGTTATCATCAATGCACTGCAAGAACCTTTTGGACTGAACCTGCTTTGCTGTGTGGGCTTTCCAGCAAATATCAGGGTGATCGGAGTCACCCATAATTACTAAGGAGTGTGATCTAGAGGCTACTTCCAGTTGACTGTAGAAGACCTCATCAACATCATCTTCTTGGGTTGGTGGTCTATAGTAGACACCCACAACAGTTTCACCTTCAATTGCATGTCCCTTAATTCTTACCCGCAAGCTTTCAACCTGTCCTACCTCCCTCGATAGAATTCAATACATTCTAGTTGCTCTCATACATAAAGAGCAACACCACCACCTCGCCTTGTTGCTCTGTCTTTCCTAAATGGTACATAGCCATCCATGACAACATTCCAGTCATGGGAGCTGTCCCACCACGTTTCGGTGATTGCGATTATATCGTAGCCATTCAACCTAGTGCAGATCTCCAACTCCTGCTTATTCCCCATGCTCTGTGCATTGGTATATAAGCATTTCAGAGAGGGAGTCAAGCAATTAGTTTTCTCTTTTGCTATCTGACCATTCCCAGCCACTTCCTTGGTTAGCAACCTGTTAGAGAACCCTATGGGTTTTTTGTCATATCTATCTCCCATTTCCCACCTCAACTGGGATGGCAAACAGAAGACCATCCTTAGGCTCACCTCTAGTGAGCCTGGTTGTATCCCTGTCCCCCTTTGAGCCTAGTTTAAAGCCCTTTCAATGAGCCCCTCCAGCTCCTCTGCAAGAATCCTTTTCCCCCTTGGAGACAGATGTATTCCATGTGTAACTTGCAGACGCGGTGCCATAAAAACTTCCCCATGATCGAAGAACCCAAAGTTTTGCCAGTGGCACCACCCCCTGAACCACACATTGATTAGGTGTGTTTTCCACCGTCTTTCAGTATTTTTCCCTACCACTTGAGGGATTGATGAAAACAACACTTGAGCACCTGAGCCTTCAATCAGATGCCCCAGTGCCTTGAAGTCCTTTTTAATAGCCTTTGGACTTCTCTCTGCAATCTTGTCATTGCCAACCTGGATGACTAGCAAAGGGTAATAATCAGGGGGCTGCACCAGATCAGGGAGTTTCCTTTTAACATCTCTAATCCAAGCCCGAGGGAGGCAGCAGACTTCCCTGTGGGATGGGTCTGGTTGACAAATGGGCCCTTCTGTTCCCCTCAGAAGACAGTCACCCACCACAATTACCCTCCTTTTCTTCTTAGTTGAAGAAGTCCTAAGACGTGGGGATGAATGACAAGCCCTGGTTGTCACACTGGATGAATTATCCTCTCCATCTTCATTTGCCTGGCCCTGAAGTTCCAAAGCCCCATACCTATTTTTCAGGGGCAGCTGGGAGAGTGGGGTAGGGCATGAGGGTTTTTGCTTGCCTCTTCAAGGACAGACCTCTCTCTATTCCCCCCTGTCCTGTAGGTCTCCTCCTTCTGCCTAGTGACAGGAGGGGAGGAGATCCATCACTTCTTGAAGAGCCTCTTTCTTCTGTCCTTGCCTCAGGGTGTGGCTCCACCAATCTATTTTGCTTTCGCGTTCTCCGATGGCTCTCAACCTTTCTATCTCCTTCCGCAGCTCAACCACCTGCCTGAGTAGATTGTTTACTTGCTCACGTCATACACAAGTGGTGTCACTGGCTCTCTCCAGTATAAGCACCAGGCTCAAGCATTTGCTGCAGCTGGAGGCTTGCGTGGCCGCATGTTTGCGTGGGAGCTCAGTCTGAGTTCCCACATTCTTTCTCGCTGTGGCTTTTGGCCGTGTTGTGACCATGGTCGTCTCTAGCCAAAGGAAACCAACCGCTGTTTGCTGCTTTCCACACGCCCTGACTACCCACCCACTCTAGCCCAGCTGGCGCTGCCCTCTGCAACGGCTGCTGCCGCTGTTCTCTCCGCCCTGCTGCATGGTCTGAGGGAGCTGCCCATATGGCCGCTTTTGAATTTTGCCGTGGCTCTCAGACACACCCCCCAGCATGTCAGCCTTCTGCCTCCTTCACGAGATTCCCACTCAGTCTCGGGTATCCCCACTCTGCTCCGGCTTCACCGTCTCCGGGAAGCCGGATCCCCTCTCAAACTTCCTCAGTAATTTAAAGAAATGGCTCTTGCTGGTGCCCCTGTCGCTGTCTGCTCCGCGCTGCCGTGTGGTCTCATGCAGAATGTTTGGAGATTTACTGATGAAATGGGTTTTATCAGAGCTATTATGTGTGTCCTGCAGTTTGAGCAAGATGTGCCAATCAGCTGAACTGTTGTGGTGCCCAGAGTGCTGCCTCTACTGCATCACGAGGAGCTAAAGGTTGATGTATGGATCTCATAGTCAGCATGGATGATAGCACTGGCCTGTCTAGCTGAGCACCTTGCCTGGAGACGCAGACAGGGACCCTGTGCTCCTCCAGACTGTGCAGAGGCAGGGTCTGGTCTTCAATATCCATGACACTTTTTTTTTTTTTTTTACTTTCTAAAAAAACACTTCATTTTCCAAGTGCTTTCATTGTTGCTTACAAGATGCTAATTACGCCCTGCATGACTTACGCCTTCTTCTGGGGGAGGTGTGGACTGCAGGTGCTGCTCTGCACAAGGAGTTAGTTCACCCTGGGAAGGCAGATTACAGCTCTGTCATGCCTCTCAGGCAATAACTTCTCTCTCTGCAGTCCTACAGGATTCTCTACCAGATGTGTATAAATGCAGCTGTGGTTTCTGCAGTTATTATTATCATAATGGCTAAACCGCCTCAGCTGGAATCAGAAATCTATTCTGGTCAGTGTCGTATGTGTAGTCCCCACCCTCAAGAGCTTACAACTTAAATAAACAGGCAAGGCAAGGCTTGGTAGAAAAGCAGAAATCCTACAGATGGGAAGGAGATAAAGGACTTAAAAGCACATGCTATTAGGTCATTTGGCCAAGGACACCTAAAAGTCCATGGCAGAGAGTGGAATTTAATTTAAGGGCTCCCGAGTCACAGTGTTGCCAGTTGCTTATGGACATGGTTGCCTTCTTCCTCAGCTCCTCTCCCCTCTCGTGCTTGTTACCAGTAGCATCATACGCTTTTCTTAGAAACCCGTTTCAGGGTTTTTTTTGGCAAAAGAGCTGCTGATGGAGAGCAACCTCCCTGGGGAAACACCTGCATGGATGGGTCCTCTCTTGGACCTTCGGGTGGGTAAAGGTGGCTCTGAGCCAGTGATATGTCGAGTTTTGGTATCCAAATTCTTGTTGTCTCCAGCTTCCTGCCCCCTGCACGTGCCTGCAGAGAATTTACTCAATGTAAACAGGCAGCAGGGAATGTAAACCTCGCATGGCATTTCCCAGCACACCCTGCTTGCCCTGCCTGGTTCTGCCATGCCCCAGAAGATGCCTGCACTCCTCTTCAGTTCCCCCAGCCCCTCTGCTCTTCCTCAAGCAACCACAAGCTGCTTGTCATCCCTCTTGCCCCTGGTGCTTTTCTACCTGCAGCTACCCACCAGCCCTGAAGCCTTTGCAGCTCCCTTGGTTGTGCTTCACATCCCCCCCTACCCTGGCCATCTTCTCACTCATTCCAGGGTGACTCCTTTTAATCATTCTTCGTATTGTGGAGATTTAGGATGCACAGAGACACACCTGCCAGCCCTCCAAATGTGACCAACAAACCACCTGCCTGTGACTAAGCTGCTTTGGGTCATGCCCAGGAGCTGACTCTGACTGTGCAGCCAGCTAACAAACAGCACGGCAATGCTGAAATGAGCAGGATAAAAGGGGAAAAAAAGAGTGCATGTGTATGGAGCAAAGGCTTTACCTGTCACTTAAATTAACTGAGTGCAAGCTGTGCTGCAAAGGGGGGTGCAAGTGGATAGGGGTGTGCTGAGAAGATGCTCTCCAGGGCAGGAGGGGAGGAGAAATGAGTTTGTCCCCTGCCTGGGGCAGAGACCCAGACTGAGTGTCTGCTTCCCTGCTGCCCTCTTGATTCACTAGTGCACATGTTTGACTTTGTAACTCAATGGTGGCCAACCCACTAGGGCATGCTCTCGCATACCTGCTCCTGGGCTGCTGAGAAGCCATAAGACCTTTATTTTGGGAACAGGAGGGCCAAGGCACCAAGGAAATGTATGCCACTGGCAGTGTCGCATGGTGAATAAGAGGGGATGGAATAAAGAGTCAGACTATGCTGAGAAATTCTTTGGTTCATCGTCCAGCTTTCAGCAGTCAGCTAGTAACAGGCTTCCTAAGCCTCTGGTTGTATCCTGACCATAACATTAAACACATAGACCTCTTGCCTTGGTCCCCCAGCACACCTGGTGTGCTCCCAGCATCTGTCTGGGATCCTAAGTTTGAACCCCAAGTGGCAATTTTTTCTGCTGCCTGGCACTTTGCAGCTGGGTCCAGCCACTTTCCCATGTGCAAGAAGGTAGGGTTGGACATGGGGGGCTGCAGGGTGCTGATGGCTGGACACATGGGCTGGTTGCAGCTACCGCTGCTGTGGCAGCCTGGTAAGGATGGCTGTGCCACCATCCTGAGCATTCCAGGGGATGCTCAAGATGAATCTGGATGCAAAGCAAGGGCGGTGAGAGCTTGTCCCCTTCCTTTGGGGAGTGGGGTGCAAAGCATCCTGTGCAAGACTGTTAATGCCTTTGCTTCATTAATGAGGGCAATTTTGAGGGCAATTTTAAGGGCAATCTGTTGACCTGAGCCGAGGTGTGGAATCGCTTCTCCATAGGCCTGCTGTCTGTTGGTGAGACCTCCTGTAACTGGGACTTCGCAATTGAACACATGCTGAGAGGCTGGTCCTCCAGATGCAAGGCAGGGAGCAGAAGTGGGAGGATACTCTGCTGGACAGAGCAGGCACTGGGATTCCCTCTGCTGGTCCCTGCCAGGTACTGGGGCCCCAGAGGTGGAACCAGTGCTTTTCTACCTTGCACAAAGGAGGTGCCAGATCCGTTATTGAATAGAAATGGAAGCGCATCCCTTCAGGGCAGCCTGCCAGTTGCCTGCAGAGCTGTTGGCTGGAAGCCAGCGCATCACTCCATGCTTATTTCTGTTGGGTCAGCAGTCCCTTTTTGGGAAGGCATGGCTGACAAGGTTGTGGCAGAGCAGATCTTGTTTCCTCTGATTTTGCAGCCCTCTCTGCAAGGTGAGAGCCTTGTGGCCCCAGTAGAAGATTATGATGTAGTAATGAGCCAAAGGGTGGAGGCTGTGTTGGCCCCCTTCCCTTTCCATGCCACTGCTGGTCCTGTAGGTGACCTTTGCTGCATCTGCTGTTGGTCTGCAGACCTGCAAAGTTCATCTGATTACATTGTGGTGGTGGTTGGAAGAGCAGCAGACATTTGAATTAATTTTAAACTGCAGCCATAGCCTCTGTGGCTGCAAAGTGCTGTCATGGTTGTACTGCTGACTCACACCTTTTTCATACCTTTGGTTTTGGTTTCCTTCTCTTGCTGAGAGTCAAGGATGCTGCACCATACCCAGGGGATGGCTAGTGGAGAGGAATGAGGCTGTTCTCCATTCAGGGTCTGCCCCAGCAGTGACCCTGCTGATGAGATGAGGCAAGGGGGAGAGGCATGGTGGAGAGGAGTGGTGCTTTGAGGAGCCCACCTTGAAAATGAAACTTTGAGGGATGCTCTGGATGATTTCCAGGCCTTCTCACATCTGTGATAAGTTGTGATTGCCTTTGCTGTGCAGGGATAACCCCTAACTGCAAAGGACCTGCCTCGATAGTCCTTAGCTCTCTTGGAGCCCTCTGGGCATAGACTGGTTGTGGGAAACACCCTCCTCACAATGTGTTGGTGTTTTGTTTTTTTTCTCCTTATGTTTGAAGAAGAGGTTTACTATCAACTCCATTTTGCAGGCCTCCTGGCCTGATCTGAGATGTGTTGCAGGTGCTGGATTTCCAGGTCTGGAAATGAATCTTAAACAACTTCCAACCCTGCAGATTGCAGATGGTGGCTGGAAGCCCTGGCCAGCCGGAGCCACCTTTCCTGGGTGTCCCCTTCCAGCACACGGGCAAGGTAGCAGCAGAAGGGATTAGCTGGGACTAAATAAAGCTTAGGAAAATAGTTGTTGAGTCCTATACAGTTTGATAGAGACAAAGCTGCCCCTGGTCTGCCAGAGGCAGGGCTGGGAATGGGGGGAGCAAGCCAGGGGATATCCTCTCTGTGACTCTACCAGATGAAGGGGAAACCTGCTCAAGCTGCTCCGTTTTTCCTTTTTTTTTTTTCTTCTGTTTCCTTTTCTTCTTTTTCCTTTCCATCCCGTTTTTGAAATAGATTGAGTTGGCTGTTTAATGGGACTTAAACCCAGGCAGAGTGTGACCAGGCATGCAGTTGCTACATGCCTTCACTTGGCCAGACCTGAGCCCTAAATTAACGTGTCCTCCTCTCTTTCTTTCCCGGCCTGCAGGATTCTTACAGAAAGCAAGTCGTCATTGATGGCGAGACCTGCTTGTTAGACATCTTAGATACTGCAGGGCAAGAGGAGTACAGTGCCATGAGAGACCAGTACATGAGAACGGGGGAAGGATTCCTCTGTGTCTTTGCCATCAACAACACCAAGTCCTTTGAAGATATTCACCAGTACAGGTTGGTATCTGGGGAAGGGCCCCTTCCTTCTTGCTCTTTGCAAAGGGGAGGCCTTGCTGCTGCACTCTGCTGCCCTCCCCTCTAATTTAGATGAGGACCTGTGGTGGAAGCATTGGCTGCCAATGAAGACAATTAGCTCAAGTGGCTATACCCCAGGGAAGAGATGGAGCAGATGGCTAATGTCAGTGACTCCAATAAAACCTGTCCAAAGGGATTTCTTGTGGCCTTGGGGGCTGGATAATGTAATGTTTAAGTGTTTATGGTGACTAAAGAGAAAGCAGATCCTCTGTGACTCCCTCCTGCCCCTCCCTAATTAATGGAATTGCTTTGTTAGTGCAGTTGATCTCAGCAACTTCTGCTGGGCCCAGGATCTGAGAGGGGAGGCTGAGAAAGGCAGGAAGGACTGCTTCCCCTGCTCTCAGCCATTGTGGCAAGGCTGTTGTGTGTTGGCCACACACAGGTGGGGAGACACAGTCCTGGCCCTTTGGAGCTTGGTTTCAACCAGGGCAAAGATGGAGCAGGAGGAACATGTTCAAGGCCAGGTTGGATGGGGCTTTGAGCAACCTGGTCTAGTGGAAGGTGGCCCTGCTTATTCCCCGTGGGGTTGGAACTATATGATCTTTAAGGTGCCTTCCAACCCAAACCATTCTGTGATTCTATGTACCCCAGTCTCTCATCATAAACCCGGGTCCCAGATAACCCTGTAGCTCCAAGCACAGGCACAGCCTTTCCTTGCTCTGTAGTCAGAGGCACTGCTCTGAGCTCTTGAGATGTCTCAGTCTTCAACTAGTAGGCATGTTCAGTGTAATAAGTATACAGTTTGACTAATTTTAGCTGAACTAGAGGACAAAGGATGGGAATTTTCCTAAAGCATCTGAAGGATTCAGCAGCATTCATCCTTGTGCCAGGACTGGTGTCTGTGAATCACTTGCAGGATAGCTTAATTTCAAGACCTGGTTTTAATTGTTACGTAAATCACTGGCTTTCATCTTGTTTTTCCTGGGCTCTTTGTGTTTGCACTTTTAAGAAAATATTCCCCAGAGAAACACTGTCTCTCCTATCTCTCTTCTTGAAGCATTATGAAGTATCTCTTTTCAGCTAAGTGTAGCCTGTGCACTAAATTTAGTACTTACATTTGCTGATCAGGATGTTACATGGAACATTTAAGTGGCTTTATGGCATATCACAGACATAGTCAGACCTCATTTCTGTGCTCTACTACATTAAAAAAATGTTGTGTGTGTGATACATGTCCAGCTGCTTTTGGATGGAAATTTGAATTCAATCAAAATGCAGAAATTACCATTTAAAATAATGCTTTTATTAGTTAAATAAAACCATATTAAATGTTTTGGATGCATGAGCAAGGCAAAAAAAAAAAGCTGGTTTGTATCTGAAGTTAAATGTTTAAGAAAAGGAAGTATCAGGAGGGAATTGAATAGATTGTTATCATGATGACCTTTCAGATTTTTAGAAGTGGTAGATCTCATCCTTGCCCACCTAGTTTTAAGTCCAAGGTTAGAGTGAAGAAGTGAGCATTACGGCTTTTTCACTTCCCAGTTGGTTTCTCAACTTTGAGTGACTTGAACTAAACTGAAAGAAAGCAAATACTGCCTGTGCATCTGCAGAAAAGGTTATAGCTGCCAAAAGCTGTTTTATCTGCTCAGCAAATTCTTGTATGCAGGTGATTTGTTGTGTTTTTTTATTCCCTTTCAGAGGCATTATTTGATCTAAAATGTTGGAAATAACACATGTAACTGCTTGAGTATTCATTTTTATTTAGCTTCAACTATATTAAGCTCATGTCTTATAGATGGTCATAATTTCAGTTTGTGTTTTGTAAACATTTGCATTTAAAGAGCAGAAGTGTGTTTAGGTTTCATTTCAGTAAGTGACCTAGCTTTTGACTGTTTATTCACTTATGTGCTGTGGTCATTTACATTCTCTTGAAAGCCCAACACAAGGCTCTTGACAAAGAATTTCATGGAGAATGTTTTGGAGCTGCTCCTGATGCCTTTTCTTCCTTCACTTTGGCATCTCGTACTCTTGCAGGGAGCAGATCAAAAGAGTGAAAGACTCAGATGATGTTCCCATGGTGCTGGTGGGAAATAAATGTGACCTACCAGCCCGAACGGTGGAGACCCGGCAAGCACAGGACCTGGCTCGGAGTTACGGGATCCCCTACATAGAAACATCTGCCAAAACCAGACAGGTAGGAGGGTTTTAAACAAAATCTTCTTATTTTTCTCTTTTCTATGGTGCTGTCCTGGAGAGACAGAAATGGGCAAACATCACTGTGCAGACAGACAGGCGCAAGTGCTGGGGTTAGTTGCTTCCTCAAGGCTACATGCTCCATCAGGACATTCCCTTCCCTGTCTGGGCTTGAGTCTCCAATCTGAAGAAGTGCACAATTCATGCTTTGGCAGAAGTGATGGGAAGATGGCTTCTCAGGGCTTTCTTGAAGGCTCTGGAGCAACCCCAATAGTCACTGCTGGTCAGCTAAGGTCAGGGGACTTGGCTAACCTCATCAGGGGACTTGGCTAACTTCATCCTTGGTCTATTTTGGCAGACCTAGAAGCAGAATATACTAGTGCTGAAATGACCATGTTGGGGTCCCAGAGCACAAGGGTGAAATGGAGCAGTTGATACCTTCAGTTATCTAGTGGTGGCTTTTCTCTTATGTGGTAGACCTCATTCAGGCTGCTGAAACCTCAAGGACTTAGGACTTCCTTGCCCTTGTGGCTCCTTGCCTCTTACTGTCTGGGGGTCACACTAAGATCCTGTTAGTCTTCCCAACTTCGTTTTGTGCCTTTAACTCCGCAATCTGCACTGCTGGAAGACAGCACTAGGAACACCTAGCTGGGGAGCAGAGCCCTTCCCCCTCTAAACTGTCCCTCCTCTAAACTGGCAGCTGCATCAAGCAATGCTTTTCTTTCAGGGTGTTGAAGATGCCTTCTACACCTTGGTACGGGAGATCCGTCAGCATAAGCTGCGCAAGCTGAATCCTCCAGATGAGAGTGGCCCAGGCTGCATGAACTGTAAATGTGTGATATCATGACTATGGTGAGTTTTGGAAGCAGGAGATGGGGTGCAGCAGGGTTATAGACTGAAAGCAGGAGAGGGGGATACAGCAGAGGTGTATTGGAAGCAAGGCAGGAGGTGACTGCAGATGCACTCATCTGCAAACAAATGCAGCAGAAACGATTTCAGCAATGGGTATTTTAAAATGAAACACCTTTTAACGGAAACAGTATTTTTCTGTCAAAACACAGGTAAGTAAAAACTCCCACTGTCCTGAAGAAGTGTGTAGGAGGAAAGAGTTGTTTTTCCCCATCAGATATATCCCTGGGATATTGGGAACTGATGCAGTGCTGAGAATTAGCCATAAGGGGGCTCTTTTGCTTTTATAAAATGTGCGTGCTGGAGCCAAAAATAGTGGGTTTTAGATTGCCCATTTTCACTTGCCTGTTACTCTTTTTGTATCTTTTTTTTTTTTTAAATGATGAGTTTCTTTAAATCACTTTAATGTTCCTGGATAGCAGTGAGGGAGAGTTCCTAAGGGTGTCCCTGCATGAGCTGGGTCGCCTTAAGCCAAATGTCTAGGAACATCTGGCTGTGTAATGAGCTCCTTCCATGGCAGAAGTGGAGAGAGGCAACTGGGGATGAGTGCACCAGGGAGATGTACATCTAAAGACATCTGGGACTGGGTTGTAGGAGAAAAGCCAATACAAACATCACCCTTAATGTATTTTGGGGAGTCTCCTAAGCACCTGGGTTGGCCCTTCACCCCTTTATGCTACTGCTAGGGTCCTAAAGAGAAGTGCATCATGTCCAGAGATGGTGCTGAGAGGGTCTTGCTGAAGGTGGAGGTGGGCACTTGTTTTTCCTCCATTGCTTTTTAACCCCAAGGCTGAGGGTCAGCAGAGCTCTTCCATCCCCACCCGCCCCCTCAAAAAAAGAAATGCTGGCAGCATTTGCTTCCAATGAGCAAAAAAATAGTTCCACCCCTCTGCTCCCATCTGAGGTGCATGAGGTCTTCTGGGTGGGGGCTGAGCCAAATGCTGTGCCCAGCACACCTACAACTGCTAAGGGAGGTTTTGCAGATGTTTGAGTCCTCCAGATGTTCAGTAGCATTTCCTCCAGATGGGGGTGTAAGCTCACGGCTAGTTTCCTGCTCTGGCTCACAGTTGACAGCATGAGTTTGGTGGACGCTGCTGCTCCCTACATGGACTGCCAGGAGCCCAGCCTCTGTCACAGCCCAGTGGTCAGTACTGGCATGTGCAGTGTCTTCACAAAGAGGGGCAAGAAGGGAAGGAAAGGAGTGTCTTAAAAATCATTGAATGGAATAATAGAATGTCTTGGGTTGGAAGGGACCTCTAAAGGTCATTCAGTCCAACCCTCCTACAACAACCAGGGACAGCAGGGACATCTCCAATCAGAACAGATTGCTCAGAGCCCCATCAAGCCTGACCTTGAATGTCTCCAGGGATGGGGCCTCTATCTCTCTAGGCAACCCGTTCCAGTGATCCACCACCCTCATATTAAATAACTTTTTCCTAATGTCCAGCCTAAATCTACCCTTTTCTACCTTAAAACCATTACCCCTTGTCCTATCATTACATGCCCTAGTGAGCACATGTTCTCCAGCCTTCTTATAGGCCCATTTCAGGTATTGGAAGGTCACTGTAAAGTCCCCCCTGGAGTCTTCTCTTCTTCCAGCTGAACAAACCCAACTCCCTCAGCCTGTCTTCATACAAGAGGTGCTCCAGTCCTCTAATCATTTTCGTTGCCCTCCTCTGGACACACTCCAACAGGTCCACATCTTCTTGTGTTGGGGGCTCCAGAGCTGGATGCAGTACTCCAGGTGAGGTCTCACCAGGTCAGAGTAGAGGGACAGAATCACCTCTCTCTGCTTGCCACACTTCTTTTGGTGCAGCCCAGGATGCTGTTGGCCTTCTGGGCTGCAATTGCACATTGGTGGCTCATGTCCAGCTTTTCATCCACTAGTACCCCCAGGTCTTCTACCACAGGGCTGCTCTCTAGCATGTCTTTCCCAAGCCTGTATCAATGTCTCTGGTTGCCCCTGCCCAGGTGCAGGACCCTGCACTTGGCATTGTTGAACCACATGAGGTTCACCTGGGCCCACTTCTCCAGCTTGTCCAGGTTGCTCTGGATTGCATCCCATCCCTCTGGCATATTGACCACAACACCCAGCTTGGTGTCATAGGCAAACTTGCTGAGGGTGCTCTCAGTGCCACTGTCAATATCATTAATGAAGATATTGAACAGCACTGGTCCCAGTACAGACACTTGTCACTGTTTTCCATCTGTACATCAAGCCATTGACCACTACCCTCTGAATGCAACCATCCAGCCAATTCTTTGTCTACCAAACAGTCCACCCATCAAACCCATATCTTCAACTTAGAAGAATGTTGTTGGGGACCGTGTCAAAGGCCTTGCAGAAGTCCAGATAGATGACATCAGTAGGTTTTCCCTTGTCCACTGGTGCAGTCACTCCATTGTAGAAAGCCACTAGGTTGGTCAGGCAGGATTCAAAGAGCAGAGAGAGAGGAACATCAGGGCACAAAAGGAGAAGCAAGGCAAGGACCCACTGGGTTTTAGCAAGAGAAAGGATTAGGTGTGTTACCAGGGAGGTTTGGCTGCATTTGCCCTGTACTCACTTTGTGGTTCCCATCATCCCTGGAGGAGGGAGAAAGGTCTCACTGAAGAGTGCCCCATCCAACAAAGAGGTTTTGGCAGACATAGAAGGTCTGATCAGATGTCTGACACCATCACTCCGCAAACCATTTGCTTGTTGCCTTCAGCACAAGTTCAGATGCTCTCCTGACCCAGGTTTGGACCTCCCAAGATTTGTAGCCCTTTGCTTTCCCTTTGTGGACAGTAGCAATGTCATCCCAAAATGGTGGGGGGTGGGTAATGGAAACAGTCCCAGCTGGTTCTGATGGCACATAGATGCTAATGAGTGTCCTATTCTGGTTTCAGCTGACTGGACTGTGTCTTGGAGAGGTTCCTACTGTGCAGAGCGCAAGGAAAGAGGTGAAGCGAAGGAAGAAACAAACGGATTCAGGGGAGGAGTATAGGGGGAGAGGAAGAGGAGGAAGAGGAAATGGGGAGCATGAGCCCCTCCAAGGACTATCTCACACTTCACCCAAGCCTGTGGCAAACAACTTTTTTTTATTTTTTTTCTTTCCCCATCCCCTCCTCCTTTGGCCTCATCCCACCCTGGCAACTGTACAAAGCCACAGATTGAATCACAGTAAATTATTACTTGATGGTCTCGACAAACCGTCTTGATGGCTGTGTCCTCTTTCCAGAGGGTGCTGCTGCTGGTGCTCTGGGAGGATTGCTGGTGGGATGGCAGGGAGGGACGGGTGCTGAGATTTGCTCTCCATGGACCAAGGTCATGCTGTAGACCATGAAAAGTAATCAGTGTGGAGTGTCCTTCAGGGAAAGAGCTGTCTTTTTCTCCAGCAAGTTGTTGTCATATCCCTGTCTCCCCCAGGCCACCTTTGCTGTCCCCAAGTTTTGGTGGGGTTCCAGAGTGCAACCAGTCCAAGCCTGTCCTCAGCACTTCTGTGGGTGCTTTGCCTTCAACCTAGTCCTTGTGAGATTTCATTGTGGCCTCACATGCGATAGCTGGAAGGCTAGAAGCATCTGGGAGGAGATCTGATAGCTGGGTTCACCTCAGATGGTGCCAGTTTTTTGCTTCCTTGATCTTTTTTTTCCAGGCAGCTCTTTCTGGCACAGTACATCCCAAATGTTTATGTGCTCCAGAGATAGAATTAGGCCTTTATGCTCCCCTCCAGCACCTAACTAGTGCTAATACTTGCATAGCACATATACATTGGGCTGCTCCAGTTTGTCAGCAGTCTATAGTGGTATGCAAATCCTTGTCTGCCCTGTGCACAGCTTAATTACAGGTGAGAACGTAGCAGAAAGGCTCTCCTGTACTGCAGACAGCTGTCTGGCTGCTCAACAATGGCAGCTCAACAACTAAGACTAAAGGATTCAGACTTCCAGTCCTTGGGTTCAAGAGTGGGTAAGAGTGTTTTGGACAAGGGCTAATCTTGTCTTTGCTCAGCCCTGCTTCTTTGGTATTTATGCCCCAGGTCTGACCTGCTTGTCCCAAGTGCTTTTCACTTGCAGAGCCAAGACAAGGCATTGCACTCAGTGCAGTGGGTGGCACAGTGCTCACTGCCTTTCCCAAGCTATTACACAGGCTAATTTAGCTGGGATCCAGAATTAAGAGCATCAAAGGGGGAAGGTGATCCAGCCAACTGCAGCAGGGCACTGTTCTGCATGGGCTAGCCCAGGCCTGAAGAGGCACAGAGTTTGGCAGCCCAGGCTGGCAGGCATTGGGAGTGGCAAGGGCAGCGTGTGTCACATACCTCACATAGCAAAACTGGTGCAGATACCTCAGTCGCCCCTGGCACAAAGTCACAGCCCACTCAGGGCTCCTAGCATCCATCCAGGCAGCTTCCCATCCCACTCCTCATCCTCTGTCATGCCAGACAGCAGCAGAATTAAACTCCACTGCTGTCAGGAGTTGCTGCCTTTGCTTTTGGCCTGGGTAGGAGAGGACTTGTGCTAATGGCTTGCTTTTTGTACCTGCATGCTCCAAACCACTGTGGGGCACAGCCCCCAGCCTGGCTGCAGCTGCCTGGCACCCAGTTCCTGCATAAGGGCTGGTCCCAGCTCAAGTAGGAGAAGTCACCCAAAGGAAGAGCTGCCCTGCTTTTAGCTGGGTGTGCTGTTTGCAGCAACACCTGTCCCCATGCTGGAGGAGTGCTGAAGATGCTGAGTCAGGTGTTACACGGGAGTGGACACCAAAGGCTTCCAGAAAACTTCCCAACCTAAGTTGTTTTGAGTGTGAAGCTTGGAAGTATGGGTTTTGTTTTTAAGCTGGCAACTTGTGCACAATTGCAGGCAAGGCAGAGAGGACAGGGCTACTTTGTCCTTTGAGAAGATTACTAAAAGCCTTAACAGTTAGTGGGTGGGTTGACATGGGAACTCTTGCTTGGTGGTGTTAATGCGCTAGGAACCTGGTGGTCTTTTTCCCATCCTTCAACAGACCCTTGGTGAAGAATGGGATAGCTCTATCTGGAAGCCTTCAGATGAGAAATAATGCTGTGTTTTGGACTCATACAGTGTTTGGGGCTCTCTCAAGGACTGGATGGTTCTAACCACTGAGAGTGTCCTCTCATTTCTGACTGGGGCCAGAAGCCACAGTCAAGGACCAGGAGCCATGGTCAAGCACACTGAGGAGCTCTGGGGGGCACCAGGGGCAAGGTGTCTTCACAGGACAGGCACCAGCTGCAGTTGCAAGAGGCTGGCACGTCTTGGCAGGGGGGTCCTAGAGAAGTACTGGCCAGAATACAAAGGCCTTCAACAGTTTGTTTAGGAACAAGAAGCCAAAGTACAAATATGTTCCTTTCAGAGAGGTTTCTGCACCCCTCAGCGTGAGGTTTTCCAGTTTGCTCAGGAAAACTCTGGGTCTGGTCAGGTCACATGTGTTACCATAGCTTGTTTGAGTGTCTTCTAGTTACCAAAATGTTGTTGTTTCCTTGGGCCACCCATTAGGGCTGTTGCACCAAAAGGTGCTGAAGATCTGCTGTTTCATCAGTGATTCAGCACCATCAGGCATCAGACAGGCTTTTCTTCCTGGTGGAAAAGTCTAGTTGAAACTTCATAGCTTTGATCTGTTATACACTTTGAGTGGTTCCAGATACTGACAGTTTCTTTTTTGGGGTGGCTTATAGTCCTATTTTATAGCTAAAGCAGATATAGGTGTGCAAGGAGTCACTGGGGTTCCACAAATGGGCCTAAAAGTTCTTCAGGAGCCAGAATACACCTTCATCTGGATGCAGGTGCTCAAACAGTGACATGACATGACAGCAACTAAGTAGCAGGGTAGGAGCTAGAACTGGAAAATGGAAGCATCTTAGGAGAACCTAGCTGATAGGAAGTGGTTCAAGTCTGTCTGGTTGCAGACCAGTGTAATTCTTTTTTGTGGATTGCACCCAACAGAAGTGAGACAGCCAGGATATGACTGTCAAACAGTGCTGGTCAGTAACATGGCCATCTGAGGAGATGGAAGCACCATTAGTTAGCTATTTGCTGTAATTAGAGGATCACAAGGAACCCTGACTCATATTGGTGTTCAAGTCCCTGCTGAAAGTTGGAGCAAAAGGAGGTGTTGAAAGCTTGACACCACAGCTCTTCTCCTGAAATAATGTATTAATCATATATTAATGTAGTATTGCATCTTTGTTCTGGGAGGTTGGATTCAGGAGAATCATGACAGATCTTCAATGCGCAGTAAGATACATCAGCTCTGGTCTGATCTTTGGGGTAGGCAAAAAACAGTTCTTACAGGTGGAGCTGTTACTTTGGACTTGGCATTTTCACTTGCCAACTTGGTGTTGGTAATTTGTGTACAGGATAGCAACCTGCTGGTTACAACAGGCAGGCTATTGGTATATGAGTTCATGATGCTTGCTAGCTGAACTTCTTTAGTCTGAAAGTAGTATCAGGGTTACACTTTTATCAGAGTAAATGTAGGACTGGAGAAGGAATTGCTGGGTTTGGAGTCAATTCAGTTAGTTTTCCCCATATTAATTGCAAGGTGCACTTGTTCTAGAAGAACCTGGACTGGAACAAATCATTCTGGATATCATCTCAAAACATGTGAAAGCAAAGAAAGTCACTGGGAGAAGTCAGCATGGATTCACTAAAGAGAAATCATGCTTGACCAACTTGATTGCCTTCTATGATGATATAACTGGCTGGCTAGATGAGGGGAGAGCAGTGAGTGTCATCTGCCTTGACTTCAGCAAGGCCTTTGACACAGTCTCCCATAACATCCTCATTAGGAAACTGAGGGAGTGTGGGCTAGATGAGTGGACAGTGAGGTGGATTGAGAGCTGGCTGTGTGACAGAACTCAGAGGGTGGTGATCAACGAAGCACGGTCGAGTTGGAGGCCTGTAGCCAGCGGTGTCCCCCAGGGGTCTATACTTGGTCCGGTCTTGTTCAACATATTCACCAACGACCTGGACAAGGGGACACAGTGTATCCTCAGCAAGTTTGCTGATGATACCAAACTGGGAGGGGTGGCTGACACTCCAGAGGCCATCCAGTGTGACCTGGACAGGCTGGAGAGCTGGGCAGAGAAGAACCTAATGAGGCTCAACAAGGGCAAGTGTAGCTCCTGGGGAGGAAGAACAGCATGCTCCAATATAGGTTAGGGGTGGACCTGCTGGAGAGCAGTTCTGAGGAGAAGGATCTGGGACTCCTGGTAGACAGTAAATTACCCATGAGCCAGCAATGTGCCCTTGTCACCAAGAAGGCCAATGGAATCCTGGGTGGCATACGGAAGAATGTGGCCAGTAGGTTGAGAGAGGTTCTTCTTCCCCTCTACTCTGCCTTGGTGAGGCCACATCTGGAATACTGCATCTAGTTCTGGGCTCCCCTGTTCAAGAGAGAAAGGAAACTACTGGAGAGAGTTCAACAGAGGGCAACAGAGGTGATTGGGTGATTGGAGCATCTCCCTTATGAGGAAAGGCTGAGAGAGCTGGGACTCTTTAGGCTGGAGAAGAGGAGGCTGAGGAGAGACCTTTTTAATGCCTACAAGTATATAAAGGGTGGGTGCAAGGAGGATCGAGCCAGACTCTTTTCAGTAGTTTCCACTGACAGGATGAAGGGCAATGGGCACAAGCTGGAACATAAGAAATTCCATTTAAATGTGAGGAAAATCTTCTTTACTATGAGGGTGACAAAGCACTAGAACAGGCTGCCCAGACAGGTTGTGGAGTCCCCTTCCCTGGAGATACTCAAAACCCAGCTGGTTGCAGTCCTGTGTAATGTGCTTTAGGCACATTAAGCTGCTTTAGTGGGGGAGTAGGACTAGATGATCTCTAGAGGTCTCTTCCAACTCTGACAATTCCGTGGAAGATAGTTTTCAGATACTGCAGTCGTTTCCCCTGTGACAAGGACTTTGTTGCCCATCTCAGTTCTGCTTCTGTGGCACGAGCTTAGGTGAGCAGAATGTGCATTTATTCTGAAGACCCACTCCAGCTGCATAGCTGGAAGCTGCAGAAGTCCGTAGAGGTAAGCTTTTTGCTATATTTGGGCACATCAGTTCATGTTTGGCTGCTGCAGTCTTTTCAGCTGGTCATGGCAAGGCTGGACTAAACTTGGTGCTGTGCCATGAATCTTGGGCAAGTGTGAACACCACCTCTGAGAAGGCTTCAGGCAGCATCGTACTGATTATCTGTTGAGGTTGCATCTGCAGTGATGGAGCAGTGTCATCTTTGAATCTGTACTCAAATGACAACAGCTGAGGGCTGATTTGGTTTGGTCAGGTCCAGATGTCTCAGGATTGATGTATAAGATTTATCTCCCATATCATTCAAGTGCCTCACCCTATTAAAAAGAGGTTGGGACTCCAGACATCACAGCTGAGTCAACGTACAAAATTGCTTACAAGCCCTTAAAGGTGCTGATTAAATGCTGGAACAGATCTTAAAACTTTTGGTTTGTGAGGTTCCACAGGAGCATTTTCCTAAGGCAGCAGAGATTGTGACTCCAAAACAGATAAGCACATAGTGCTTGCTGAAGGCTTTGGTAAGCATCTTGAGTTTGCAGGAGCTGGCAGCAATGACTCATTGCTGGAGGGCGATCTCAGAGGTGATGGGTAGCTGAAAGGCTGAGTTTTATGAAGCAGCCCTAGCTAAATGCTGGTCTCATCTTCCTCACTTGCAGCATGTTTTGGTAAGGAGGAGCAGACCAGGTTTCCCTTCTGGACTACAGTCCATTCCACTGCTGCAGACCTTTCCAGCCTGAGCTGTATTTCTGTGTCACTTCTCCTTGGCTTCACCAGGTAAGCAAAGCCACCCAAGAACCATCTTCCCCAAGCAACTGTCTGCCTCCGTGTGGTGCAGGCTTAGATACCTGAGGGGCAGGGCTCAACTACAGGACGGGGCTGAGTGGCCTTCATGGCACCAGAGTGGCCCAGGCTCTTAATCGTGGTTGGAAGCAGGGGCATGTGGTATTGCACCCCATCTGTCCGCAGGTACTTTGAGGAACCTCATACCAGTTTTGGAGCAAGGATGGAAGTTTCTTACAGTTAACCTGTGTCTAAGGAAGAATCTGTTTTACTGTGTGGAGGAATAGGGCTAAATAAGCCAGACTTTAGTGACTCCAGTCCCTCAGGTTTGTACTTTTGTGTGTGCCTTCAAAACCACCTCCATCCCCATCTTGGGCTATTTTGTAACTACTGCCAGTGAGTAGGGATGCTGCTGTTTTCTCTGTGTGCTGGTTTATACCTGCTGATGTGCTGTAGGAAGGAGGTGGCATTGCTTAGACAGTCAAAAACCCTGGCCACCAGCAACTGGTGGGAAACAAGACAGGTCTGACCCCATGTGCAGCTTCATTCCCTCTGAACAGGTGTGCCTTTTCTCTCTGGGTTGAGTGTAGGGTCTGTGATTTAGCAGAGCCAAGATACTGGCCCCAGCCAAGGCTGCTGGGGCTGAGGGCTGCATGCTGTGTGCTCTGTGTGCCCTTGTTCTGCTCCCCAACTCCCAGTCACAGCTGCCACCGACCCGTTGCAGCATTGCAACAGCTCACAACTAGCACAGCAGCATCTAATCATCAGGTGAGCAGCACAGCAGGCCAAAGAGGAGACAGCCTCCTAGGCCCACCTGAACTCCAGCACTGCCTTTGCCAAATACACTGGGGCACAAAGCTCTCAGGCACAACACACCCATCTTTCTCTCCCCCCCAGCTGCATCCCAGGACCAGAGCCTAAAACGGCCCAAAGCCTTGCTCCATCCCTCAGCTTGGCTCTGCTCCAGGCTCTACTTAGCATCCATTATTCAGTGCTGACTTGCTGATGTATTGTAGAGGTATGCAGCATAGTCCCTGGGAGACAAGGCCATTAGGATTTAAGCAGCTCTCATGAGAACCTACCTGGAGTAGTGTGTCCAGTTCTGGAGCCCCAAACACAGGAAGGACATGTAGCTCCTGGAGAAAGTCCAGAGGAGATTATCTGAGGGCTGGAGCACCTCTGCTGTGAGGACAGGCTGAGAGAGTTGGGGTTGTTCAGCCTGGAGATGAGAAGGCTCCAGGGAGACCTTATAGTGGCCTTCCAGTACTTGAAGGGGCTACAGGAAAGCTGGGGAGGGACTTTTTACAAGGGTGTGTAGTGATAGGATAAGAGGTAATGGTTTTAAGCTGGAAGAGGGTAGATTTAGGTTAGACATTAGGAAGAAATCATTTAGTGTGAGGGTGGTGAGACACTGGAACAGGTTGCCCAGAGAAGCTGTGGAAGCCTCATCCCTAGAAATGTTCAAGCCCAGGTTGGATGGGGCTCTGAGCAATCTGATCTAGTGGGAGGTGTCCCTGCCCATGCAGGGGAGTTGGAACTAGATGATCTTTAAGGTCCATTCCAACTCAAACCATTCTGATTCTATGATTGATACCTTCTACAGAGTTCATTTGCCACTGCTCCCAGCCCTGTACAGCAAATGTGTGAGCTTTGGCTTGGAACCATGCAGCTGTCCTGTTCTTGGTCCTATGGGAGCAGTGCCCAGGCCCCAGGGGCACAGGAGGGGGTAGGAGGTGCTGCTTAACTGATGCAAGAGACATCTGCACTCCTGTCCCCTTGGGGACACAAGCAGCTCCCATGCTGGGACCTTCCCGCATCAGGAGTGTGTGTTGTTCCTGGCATCAGATGGAGGCCAGCCATTTAGCCTAGGATGGACACCAGGCAATGCTTGTATCCACCCTGAGGTCTTTCACTACCCTGGTGAGAGATAGAAGGTTACCTGGTGGGCAGTCCCAGGCGTTCCCCTTGGGGAGGACTCTGCAGTGGGTGCTTGGCACATCCTCCATGAACCAAGACCCCAAACCCTACCTGGAAGCCCTGCTCAGCACCCATTCAAGGCTGGGTACTGCTGTGGCTCCTGCAGTAGCCAGAAGGATGCTGTCTGGGAATGTGACGGAGCCCAGCCTGTTGTTGGTCCCACAGGGGCAGGGTGATACCACCCTGCCACAGCCAGGAAACCATGACTGGGCACATGCGTGAGGTGTGGGGACCAAGGATGCCAATAAGCAACGTTTTCACAGAATCACAGGGTATGCTGAGTTGGAAGGGACTCATCAGGATCATCGAGTCCAACTCCTGTCCCTGTGTAGGGCACCCCTAGAATCACACCATGTGCCTGAGAGCATCATCCAAATGCTTCTTGAACTCAGGCATGCTTGGTGCTGGGATCACTTCCCTGGGGAGCTTGTTCCAGTGCTCAACCACCCTCTGGGTAGGTGGGCATCACATTAGCCATCCTCCAGCCATCTGGGACCTCCCCTGTTGACCAGGATTGTTGATAAATGATGGAGAGAGGCTTAACAAGCTCCCCTGCCAGCTCCCTCAGTACTCTAGGCTGGATCCCATCAGGCCTCATAGTCTTATGAGTGTCTAGGTGCAGAAGCAGACCATTAACTACTTCCTCCTGGATTATGGGGGGGGGTTGTTCTGCTCTCCATCCTTATCTTCCAGCTCAGGAGGCTGAACAACCTGGGGGGAGCTGGTCTGACTATTAATGCCATCTTTGCCTCCATTTTTAAGTATCTCAGCCTCTTCTTCATCCGTGGTTGCTGTGCTGCCTCCCAGATCTAGATGATCTTTAAGGTCCCTTCCAACCCAAACCATTCTATGATTCTATGACTCTGAGAGCTGCATCCAAACTGCACTGCTACTCCACTGTGGTGGTGCTTTTTATTCTGCAGGGTTGCAAACCAGGTTTTAACCAGTTAACACAAATTATCTAACTTAAGGACACTGGAGAACAAGGTAGGAGCTCTAGTAGAAACAGATGACCCTGCATTTGCTGTAAACATGTTGCTTAAGTACCAAAGGGCAACCTTCTCTTAGGGAAAGCCTGAATACTGCCCAAATCTTAACACCCCAAAGCCAACAGTACCATCATCTAACTACAGGATGCACTGGCTGTGAAATTTGGGGTTAGTCAGAGATGCTGCTTGTACACAGGTTTTTAAAATCCTTTTTCAGCTGTGAGTGGCACCACCTTGTGCTGCCAGTGAGTGGTGTAAACATGACTCAGTCCTGCCTCTCATAGCGTTACAGTGAGTCGCACCCACCAACCTGCTGTGCAAGAAGCTGAGTGCACCCAGTCCTCCTCCCAGCACTGCTCATGCGCAGGAAAACAAATTCCAAACCTGAAATCTTGGCCAAGAAAGCAAGCTGCAGCAGTGCTGCTGGCCACTGGCCATGTGTGAGAAGGGACGTGCAGAGGCTAGGGGCAGGATGCTGCCCTTGGCTTAGAGCTGGGAGAGGATGGCAGTATGTGGAGAGGGGCGGTTTTCTTTCCACTGTTGTTAGGCATGCCTGGATTTAACTGAGGTAGAAGAGCAGAGAGGAAGGCAGAGATGGAGCAGATTGGGCCTGCCACAGCTGAATAAAGCTAAAAGCCAGCAGGAGAAGGCAACTGCTCTTGCTGCAGCATTGGTTGCTGTAAGAAACCTTGCAGAGTCTGACAGTATGCTCAACTTCTTTAACCATTACCATTACATCCGTGTGAAACACAGCCATCAAATACTCTGGACAGTCTGTTTGGATCAGCATGAAAAGGAATGACTTTTTTTCCCAAAAAAACTTCCTTACAAAAATAATAGAAAAAAAAAGCACAGACATATTTTTTTTTTAAGTATTAATTATAATACATTAGAAAGAGTCACAGAGGAAGCGGTTACACACTGTAAACAAGACTAGGAATTAAGAATAAAAGCAGATGGTAGCTGGGCTCTCAAAGTGCATGGCTGAGAGACCCTCACCTTAACTGCTGTTCCATGCTGGAGCCGGTCCCTAGTGCCAGTCCCTGTGGCTCCTCCTGCCTGCCAGCACCATAGCTACTCAAAGTGCTCAAACAAACAAAAAAAAACCCAACACTACCCCAAACCTGCAATGTTGTTCTTTCAAACTACATCAAGGAAAGTAACATGAGAGCTGTCCTGGGGCTGTGAGGGCAAGGACAGGGGGAGCTACCTTCCTGAGTTTGCTTGCTGTTAAGAGTGGCTTTTGCTAAGGGGTTGTGAGGCCATTGTAGGAGGCTGGGGCAAGGGTGCAACTAGCTTAGGCCAGTCATTTGTTGTGCTCAGCTGTCACTATTGCCCTTCTCCTTTCCTTCCTCTCCGCAGCTAAAGAGCTAAGGCTGGGCTGTGTCCCGCCCGCCCCTGCTGCCACAGACCTGCCATGGTTGCACCATCATCTGCAGCAAGAGGCAAAGAAGGAAAGAGGATCCATCATCCCCTAGTAGATTATGCTTTGATGTGAAGTGAGAGCATCATTCCAAGGAAAGCAATCTGCATTGCCAGCTCAGGCTACTTTGCTCCCAGGAATCCTTCCCAAGCTTCCCAGGGGCTGCAGGTTGGAGAAGAGCTTCTTGGGTGACACAGTGAGGAGCTTGGACATCTTCCCAGCAAGAAGCACACTGATGGGAACAGGGAGCCTGTGTCTGTTTGGTCCAAAGGTCACTAAAACCAGCTAGTGTTTCCCCCCACACTTGGAGGCGGCCAAGGACCTTACTGCTCATTCCTGTTAGGGATTGGAGGGGAGGACCCTCCCCAAATTCTTGTTGACCATCAAATGCCATGCAATGGGTACTGTGCATTTGACAGTGCTCCAAAATTAGAACAAAGCACTTTCTAAAATGTGAATACTGCAAAACATCCCAGACACCTTGGGTGAGGAGCCGAGGTGCATGTGCAACACAACATGCAAAGGCTCTGTGCCCAAAATGATGGGAAAAATGTCAAAATGGGGGTGGGGGAGGAAGAGGTCTCATGTGAGCCAAATTTTGAGATATGTTAGTAGGAATCCTGTATGTGCTTCAGGGAGAGAACAGACTCCTCCCAGGCTACAGAAACCAAACCAAGAGGTGAGAACTAGCACTCAGATGCTTCTCATTGCTTCCTGATGAGCTCCAGTGGACAGTGGGCTGCTAAGTGAAAAGCAACTTACACCTGTCCTGAATACTGGCCAGGTATTTTAACACATAAATAGGTTTAACTACTGCATGGTTACTGAAAAATGTACTCTAAATTAAAACCAATTCAAGCACCATTGTCTTAGAAAGGACCCATGGTGTATCAAAACACAGATACTGAACATTCATACAGCACTTCTCAAAGAGCAACTCAACTCCTCAACATCCCTGCGAGGTAGCTAATAGGGCTATCCCTGCTTTGCAGAGGGAAAGAGGACAGGCAAGGTTGGTCACTCAGCAGAACACAGGGTCTCTGACAGAAGCTGAGGGTGCTGTGATACGGCTGCTAACATCCAAACAATGGGGTGCTCCTTTTGATGCTCTCTGCTGCTTACATGAACTTCCACATGCACACAAGAAAAACAAACCAAACAACACAAGCTGTTAAATCCAACAAAATAATTTAGTGGAAGTTTTCTGCTGGACTTCCAGGGAGACTTCAGATCAGCTGGATGTTACTGAAGCAGTCTGTCAGATAAAAAGTTTTCAAATTCTCCTTAGAACTTTCTTTAAGGAATTTTGACCCAGGGTATCTATTGAAGAGATGGGAATCCCACCAGCAGTTCCAACTAACATGATATCTGCAGCCACTCCCTTCTGGACAGTACAGTAAAACATCTAGACTAGTTTACTGCTGCTTCCATTGAGCTCCCTTCCTGATGAAGTCCTGTCACATATAGGGGTGAAGTAGATACTGGGAACAGGAGTTTGGATCAGCTCTTTCAGCTGTCCCTGTACAGCTCCAGCCAAGGGTTCGGGCTGTGCACCAGTGACACCTTGGGATGGGGAGGAGAGGGACAGACCACCAGGACTTGGTGCATGAAGGGCAGGTGGGCATGTGGGCACCCATTGTGTTATCTCTTCGCAGTGGGCTGTGGTGATTGACTTGGATGCTCTACAGCATCATCTGCCAAATCTCTGTGACCAGGTTTCCTTCCTTAGTTGTTAATTTCTGGGTAGGCTAAACCACAAGGGCTGAGATCAAGTTCTGGGCAATGTGCGCTCCTTTTCCCAGCTCCTATGCCCATTCCACCCTGACACTCAACTTGCTCAAAGTAGAAGTGGGCTTCAGCAGCCCTTTTTCCTGGTAGGCCAACAGAAAGGCAGCGAGTGTGCTTGCCACCCTGGACCTGCAAGTTAAAGGCCAGCAGAAAGGCCACTCAGTCCAAGACACCAGGCTCAACCTTCTTTGCTGCCTTGTCATCTTGAGAACTCAGGAAAGAACTGCTGGCAGTCCTCCATTGGGGTGACACCAAGGAGAGCCCCTTCCCCCCCACCCCCCCAGGGACTCACCAGCTGTTAAACCTCCCCTCTGGAACACCATCCACCACTGTGGCTGGAGCCAGGTAGAGCTGGGAACTGCTTTGTAGAATTGCACAGAGTAGGTGGCGGGCTGCCTGCACCCTGCCAGGACACCATGGCCCTGCCTGAAAATGCTGTTGCCTACAACCGTGGGTCTGGGAAAATAAATAAAGATCAATTGCTACAGTGGCCTTTGAAAACAACAGTGTTGGATGCACTGATTGGGCATTTTAAAGAAAGCATTTTGGACTCCTATGCCTTGCACCTGCTTCCACAGCCATTGGTACCCATGCTAAGCAGGAGCAAAAGAAAACAGGCAACACATTCACCAGCATCTCCCCCAACACACAACAAGGCTTGGTGAGCTTCAAGAAACAAAGAATGAAAGCACTTTCCAATTTGTCCGTAGGAAAGATGCAAACCTAACTTGCTGGTGCCTCCTGGCATCTGGTGCCACCTCGCCATCTCCTTGCTGGGTGCTCATACCAAAGCACAACTCGACAGGCAATAGCTGCTGTCCTGTCACCCAACCACAGCCCTGCTGAAAGGGGGAATCCCAAAAAAAAAGGGGCGAATGTGCTGCTTCAGCACCCTCTTCCTCACTTCTCCCATCCCCACTAAAATGTCACAGATTTGGGCAGCTTTGCCAGGGGAGGAGAGCCTGAAAGTAAACTGTTCTCCGAGCAGGATTTGGCAACCTGTGCTGGAAATTTTAGGTTGAGGTTCAGGGTGGGTTGTGGGGCTTTCAGTGCATTTAATAGTTTCTGGAGGCTTTTTTGGGCATCTACCTCCTCTGGGACCAGTGCAAGAGGTGGTGGCATGGAGGTGGCAGGCAGGGGATGTCCAGTCTCTGGCAGAGGCAATGCCACCTGCATTCTGTTTGAGAAGTTTTGCTCTGTTGCATGGGCCAGGTAGAGGGCAGTGGTGGTTTTGATAACAGTGTAAGGGCTGTTCCCCACCACTGTGGGAGATGGCACCTGCTGGAAGGGACAGCCCTTGCCCAGCCCTGCTGCCTCCAGCTCACTGCCAGGTAAGATGGGCATGCTGCTGCCCGCCAGCCCATGCACAGGCAGCATTCCCAAGCCCTCTGACCATTGTGCAGTTCTGGTGGCGTTCCCTGGCCCATTCTGCTGCAAGCTGGTGAGCTCCCCAGTGGATGCAGCTTTAGTTGTCAAGTGCTTGAAGTCTGTTTTGTCCAGCAGTGCTGCTCTGCAGTGCTTCTCGGCCATTCTGTCCCCACCCTCGCTCTCTGGGGAGCTGTTGTGCTGCAGTGTGCTGGAGAGCTGCTGCCAGCTGCCTGGCAGAGGATGAGGGAGTGCATCAAGCGTATTCTCTTTGCAGAAGGAAGATGCTTGTTCTCCCACCAGGAGGACAGCAGGCTTTCTCTGCCATAATACGTGATCCATAGCAGAAAGCTCAGAAGTGCTTGAGTTGGGAGGACTTGGTGTATTTTGAAGAGAGGAGTTCAAGAAGCCATGCTTGGTGGGGGCAGGGAGAGAGACTGACTTGTGGTCCATCACGGCATGGCTAGGAGTGACAAGAGGCTGTTCCAGAGGCAAGACCGTGGGCAGGAGGTGATGATGGTGGCCCTGTGTCTCACTTGCCTTCAGAAGAGATTGTAGCTGCCCGTCCCTGGTGGACTGCACCCCACCCTTCTCTCCCAGCACCCTCCTGCCAAGAGGGTGCAGGTGGGTGTCTGTTGCTTCAGCTATTTCAGTGCCACAGAGGGTGGGTGTCTTCATCTCCACCATTCCTCCCAGCGTCCTGGGACCTCTGTGGGGATGGGGCTCCCTGTTCAGGGAGTGCTCACCCACTTGGCCATTCTGGCTGTTGGCTGCTACATTGCCCTTCACAGCTACTGGGTTGAGGGAGAGCTTCAGGCCTAGGGGTTTCCGTGGGAATTCCTCAGGCTTTGCTGCATTGGAAGCAGAGAAAACAAAACCCAAACTGTGCATCAGTTCACTTTTGCATCCAGCATGCCCTGACCATGGGAGGACAGATGTTGCACCAAGTGGGTGCCAACCCTTTGGGGCTGCCCTGGCTCCCAGCCACACCAGAGGGACGCTCTGGTCCCCAGGGCGCATGGGTACCACCAGCCATTCCCACTGGGCTGCCCACATTCCCCTCTACCCACCTGGTGGAGGGAGGTCAAATTTCATCTTGCGCAGTTCAGTCATTGACACCTGGAGTTGCTCAATGACAGCATCGTCCCCATACTGCAGGGAAGCGGCAATTTTTTCCTGCAGAAATTCCCGTAAGTCTTCCAGCGTCATCTTCAGCAGGCGCTCTGGGGGATGGCAGAAAAGAGTAATGGCAGGGGCACGGCAAATTGCAGGGTAGCATGAATATGGGTTGCATTGCTTTGTTTCTATCTGGGATTCAGCTGCTGTTCCCACTTGAGGGTGGGACAGCCTAAACATTTTTGCCTCTCCCCCACCTTACTGCTGTTGGTCACATCTGTGCGACCTCTGGGCAGTAGTTCTGCAATGGCAGGACAATTGTGGACCTGGGACCTATACTAAGATGCACGTTTTGAGCCATTTCTGGAAGTTCTCATCAATGCCTCTAGGAGGAGGAAAAGCTCCATGAGATAGACCCCGACTGTCAGACTGAACAGCCACTGCTGGCAGCTGCCATGGCCAGCCAGGGATGCCAACCTGCACCTGCCAGCAGGCAGGCATGCAGGCAGAAGTGTTGACCCACAGCAGGGATGCAGGCAAGGATGGCATGCAGGCAGGAATGGGATGCAGGGGGGTGCTGATCCACACCACACATTCCTCAGTGAGGAGAGATTATTTCACGGCTAGGCTGAAACTTCTCCCTGCCTGCCAGTTTCCCAGTCTGCAAATAAATGGGATTCTTACAGATGTATTTCTGGATAGCCTGTTCTTCAACTGAAGGAAAAGCAGAGTTGCTGTTTGCGGAAGCCAACAAATGCAGTCCCATAAATCCCACTGGCCCAAAGGTTCCCAGCATGCAATATCAGCATCGCTCCTGTCCCAGATTAAATACCTAACAGGGCAACAAAGCAAGGCTACTAGCTTATGGGAGCAGAGGGGTTCAAAGTCCCAAAGATCTCGAGGTAGAAACATTGCTGCCTTAATGTTATGTAAGAAAACCAGGTTTTGGTAATTTTAGAAGTATATTAATGGATTTATTTTTCCCTCTACAGCCTTTTCAGCTGAACTGCCATAGAGCTTTGTAGATAGATGGGTTGCTGTCTGCATTGACCCTAAAAGCACGTTGATAAAAGATGCAGGGCACAGCATACAGGAAGAGGCAGTTGGGAGCATTTCAGGTGGGGTTTGCTGTGCACCCAGAGCAGGATTTCAACCCTTGCAGCATCTCAGTCTTTCCTCCCTGGAGCACTGGCGTGAGACTGTGTCCTTTGGGGCACTGAGCAGGCTGGTAGTAGCCAGCAAGTCTTTCCAGGTCAGCAGTACAAGGGTAGCCCAGCACAGTGCCACCTTTGCCATATGAGACATGCTCTGCTGGGACCTTACTTTTGTGCAGTTTGAGGATGGTGTAAGCCATGGCTGTCAGCACCCGCTCTCCTTCCAAGATGTAGATATCCCACAGCCGCAAGGTAAGGGTGAAGGGGGTCTGTTTCAAACACAAAACCAAAAAACAAGCACATTAGCACTACATTCATTAGTACTGATTGATGGGATCATGACACAGAGGTTGGTGGCATCATTACATCCCCTCGCACCAAAATACACAAGAGGGCAAGGCATTAGATGTCCAGGATTCATCTATAACACAAAAACCTATTTTACTGTCTATGGTTTTGCCTTATAGCTAACAACCTTGGGTGGCTGGGATAGTACTTAAAACTTGGCTGCAAATCAGAAAAAAAGAGAAACTTTCTGCACATGCATACTAGCACATGGATTCTCCTACCCTGGAGGGAGCATCATCATCTTTAAGCCTTGCAAACACACCAAACCACTCCTGTATCCATCCAAATTGCTCAAAAAGATGAAGGGATATTTATGGGATAGGTCTGAAGGCCCAACGGTGCTTCACTAAGCATTAAAAAAAAAAATAAAAATCACTCCTTTGGTGTCTAAAGAAGTGGTCTTCCTTATACATGGGCTTATTTCTGCCTGCTAGAAAAACCTCTGCATGCCAACTCAACCTGACAAACAGGAGTGAACTGATATCCAAAATGATGGAACAGCCATCTCCCAGAAGATTTAAGGCATCTCACCAACACAGAAATTGACACGAGTCATAGTGTGACATTTAAGTTCAAATTTAGGATGCTGCCCTTACTCTTCACAGTTTGCCAGAACTGGGTGTTGCTACTCTTTTACCACACATTACTGCAGTTAAAGGGATTTTGCATTTTGCACAGCTTTTAGTGACAGACTGCAAAGCAGTGAGGTCCTTCTCAAGGAGAAGAGGTCATCCACTGCTTTATAGCAGATGGGGCAGCAGAAAATTGAGACTGGAGACATACAGATGTCCTAAACATTAGCAAGTCTGAATCTTGCATTCAAGCATGAAAGAAAAATGCTGCCCCTAAAAATAAAGTAGTCTTGGCTTAGAACTGGCAAATCAGCTCAGGGAAAATCAGGGTTATTTTTTTTATGCCTGCATGGGTTCCAGTGCCCAGCCCTGCTCCTTTGCTGCTGCAGTGCTATTTGTTCACGTTTGTGCCTCTAGCTCTTCTCCCTGTTACTTTCAGAGTCAAAGTGAGGTTAATTGCCTTTGCTGCAGTGCCAGTGGGCAAGAGAAAGACCTCTCCTGACTTTGAAGCTTATACTGCTGCTGCTGAGTCATCTCCCAGCAACCACCTGTGACAAGGCAGCAGGAATTGGATTGTGACAAGTGACATGCAGTTATTTTTAGCTTCTCCCATACCAATTTTTTTGCCTATTGAGAGTGTGCGTATGTGAGAGACGGTCCGCAACAGCATAATATCCCACCTCATAATATTAACACCTTCTTCAAATTATGGTATGTTTTCAAAACAGCAGATGGATTAACCATGCATACAAACAACAGAGCAGCAAAACACCCACAGAGCATCCTCACCCGGTCAATGAAACACTGCAGGAACCACTTGGTTGTGTAAATCCCTGTTGTCATCTGCTCCTTGTCCTAGGAGGAGAAAGCAAAGAGAGAAGTGTTTCACCAGGCTGGCTGCTGGAGGTTCAAGCAACTCATAGGGCTTTTGGGGAGGTTGGCTGATTTATTAATGTTGGGGTCTGGATACAGGATCTGGCTGTTGTTTGTCTCCCAGCTTTAAATACCAATGTTGAAGCCCTGCATTAGCCCTTTTCCCAAGATATTCACTGAACCTGATCCTCGACATGGCCAGACTTCAGCCACAACTTTGGAGAGGGATTTCTAGGAGAAGATTTTCTGGCCTAATATCTAGTCCAGGGAACCTTCCAGGAACCCAAACCATACACTCCTAGCAGACCACCATTTTTGTTTCCATAGGAATTCCCACATGAGCCTCTTGCAGCACCACAAAAATTATTAACCCCAAGTATCCCACAGGTAAATCCAGACCTCTGCAGTCAAGCCAGCTTTGCTAGGACTAACTCATTTGCATGGCATGGTTGCTGCAGGAGCAGGATAGCCTGAGAGGTTAAGGAAAACTCTTAAAACATGATCAACATCACCCTGGTTTCTTGCTTTTCCATCCCTGTCTGATGCCTAGCACAGCACTCACACACAGCTCTTCTTTTTATGGCATGCCTGATGGCGTGGCATGGCTGGTGCCAGGATGCACAGCGTCCTGCATGTACACAAAATCATCGTGACCCCCAATTACGAAACTGCAAATCGACAGAGGTGGGAAGATTAAGAAGCCCATGGGATTAAAGGCTAGCTTCAGTCTTTGCTTTGGACTGGTGCAGGGCACCTGGCAAGCCTGAGGAACCTGTCCTTGCATCTCTTTCATTTATATGGCCAAGGCTGGCTGATTTGCAACACGAAGAGCTGTTACAGATTATGGCAATTTAAAAAGCTTTTCCCAGAGCCAGGCCACTGAGCCCCTTGGGAGCATAAGAAACCTTCAAGAGTCTGGCCACTGAATACTAACTGTCTACAGTAAACGCAAGGGGGTTCAAAAAAGGGAGCAGGTATTGCAAATAGTTGCCTAGACATCAGACTGCATTTCATGTGTCCTGCAAATGCTCCTCCAGCCACCAAATGGGCTTGTACCATCTGCTAGAGAGAAAAACAACTGGACATGCCCAAGCAACAAGACACAGCAAATCTTAAACACCCCCTCTCTTTAAACAACAACAAAGCCATTAAATGCAAGCACTTAGGGCTAATAATTATTAAGACTCCAGACAGTTCAGCATCATCCTTCAGGCTCTGCAGCTCATGTAAGAACACAACACAGCCTTGCTACTGTATGCAACAACTCCTTTTGCTGCAGACTCTTGTGAGACTTCCTGCCTGGCTTTCTAAGGAAGTCTTTAGATTTTAGAAGTTCCTACACTAATGATGACCAGCAAGCCAAATAACAGAATCACAGAATAGTCATGGTTGGAAAAGACCTCAAAGATCACAGAGTACAACCATCAACCCAGAAAAAAACCACCATGCCCACTAGAGCATGTCCTGAAGTGCCACATCTACATGATTTTTTTAATACCTCCAGGGATGGTGGCTCCACCGCCTCCCTGGGCAGCCCATTCCAGTGTCTGACTACTCTTTTGCAAAGAAATTCTTCCTAATATCTAGTCTATACCTCCCCTAGCACAACTTCAGGCCATTTCCTCTAGTCCTAGTGTTACTTACTTGGGAGAAGAGGCCAACATCCACCTCCCTATAACCTCCTTTCAGATAGCTGTAGAGAGTAATGAGGTCTCCCCTCAGCCTCTACTTCTTCAAACGAAACAATCCCAGTTCCCTTAGCCTCTCCTCATGGGACTTGTTCTCCAGACCCTTCACCAGCTTGGTTGCTCTTCTCTGGACACGCTCCAGCACCTCAATGTCCTTCTTGTAATGGAAGGCCCAGAACTGAACACAGTACTCGAGGTGCAGCCTCACCAGTACAGGGCACAATCACTTCTCTACTCCTGCTGGGCACACAGTTTCTCATACAAGCCAGGATGCCATTGGCCTTCTTGGCTGCCTGGGCACACTGCTGGCTCACGTCAAGCCAGCTGTCAACCAGCACCCCCAGGTCCTTTTCCACTGGGCAGCTTTCCAGACACTCTTCCCCAAGCCTGTAGCATTGCATGGGGTTGTTGTGACCTGTTGAACCTCAAACAATTGATCTCATCCCATCGATCCAGCCTGTCCAGGCTCCTCTGCAGAGCCTTCCTACCCTCAAGCAGATCAACACTCCCTCCCAATTTGGTGTTGTCTTCAAACTTACTGAGGAAGCACTCAATCCCCTTGTCTAAATCATTGATATTGGACAAGACTGGCCCCAAAACTGAGCCCTGGGGGACTCTATTGGTGACCAGCCACCAACTAGATTTAACTCCGTTCACTACAACTCTCTGGGCTTGGCCAGCCAGCCAGTTTTTCTCTCAGCAAAAAGTATACCTGTCTATGTCATGATCTGCCAGCTTCTCTAGAAGAATGCTGTGGGAGATGTCCAGATAAGCAAAATCCACAGCCTTTCCCTCACCCACTAGGTGGGTCAACATAGCAGGAAATCAGGTTGGTCAAGCAAGACGTTCCTTTCATAAACCCATGCTGGCTGGCCCTGATCCCTTGGCTGCCCTGCACTTGCTGTGTGAGCTCACTCAAGACGAGCCTCTCCGTGATCTTTCTCGGCACCGAGGTCAGGCTGACAGGTCTATAGTTCCCCGGATCCTCCTTCCGGCCCTTCTAGATGGGCGTCACATTGGCAAGCGAACTATTCAACTCAGTAAGAGTCAGGCACCCCATTTAATAAGCGTTTGCCTCTTCATGGCTGAAGCAGTCCTACACCATTAGAAATATTTTCAGTTGTGCATCTATCTGTCAGAACATTACACTAATTGCTTTAGCATAAAAACACAATATAGTATGGAAAGACTGATAGCAAAGAGATACCATGTGCTTCTTCAGTTTGGGAAACAGTTTGCTTAAAATCTGCTCATGATGAGATTGAAATCTCTGCAGCTTCGGGAACCCAGGAATGAAAAAACCTTAATGAGAAAAGATGACAGAAATGGAAAATAATCAGAAAAGCTCTGAATAGTCCTGGTGGCAGCCTGATTTTCTGGAAACTCATCCCCTGCATTGCCTGTTGAAGTTGGCTAGATGTCAGCTCACGCAGTTACCTCCCTTGGCATTCGTCCCAGAGCCCACCCTTCACCCTGTCTACACACCCCAAAGACAGCACTCTCGGCACTGCAGCCCTGCAGAACAGACATGCTCACATCCCCACTGCCTGAGACTTGGCTTGGCCAAGAGCCCTCTCAGTACTTGCCAAGGTTCTGAGAAAAGCTGGAGATGTTTGAACACCACAAGCTTGTGCAGTGTCCTGTAATCTAGCAGGACATAGGTTCAAGACTGTCCGGAGTTACCAAGCAGTAATTCCCAGCCCTCCGCTTATAGAAGAACCCTCTGTGCATAGATTACTGCTAACCACAAGTAAGATGAAGGATCTTTAATGTGTTTGAAGTAAAATAATACAGCACATTTGGTGGAATTACATCTTCATAAAAACACAAAGGCACGTAGCTCGTGGCATGCTAAAAATAGTGCATGACATGATGCTCTTCGATGTACTTCTGAGGGACTTCTTAAAAACTCATAACCTTGAATTAACTGCTAGCCAATGGCAAGGCACTCTGGAGAGAATACAGCACCTCCGTGAAAGTGTTAATTATTGAGCGCTAAAGCTCAGTGCTGATAAACCACATTTTTCTCTGATTAACTTGTCTCACTCCAAGAGTGAAGTTCAGCTCCACAGCTGCATTGCATTGGCACACAATTAAGCCTTACTCACTTTAAAAAAGTATGTGAGGAGAAACGGTTCTACCAACCAACCTAAATAGCCTTCCCTCCCCTTGCAAGAGCCCCCATTTGCATCCAGTCCCAGGCTTACCATGCATGGCATGCCGCTGGTTGGTCAGCAGCTGTGCCAGTGCCCAAAATGCATCCTCTTCATTTAAGTACATCAGAAGGATGGCTGCAATCTGGCTCATCCCTTGGCAGTAGCTCACTTCCTGCAAGAGCCAAGAGAGGCATATGAGCTGCCGCGTCATGAGATCCCACCATGATGTTAAAGCTGAAGAAGCAAGTCAGGTTGCCTAGGCTTCCTTCTCCTCTTTCAAGGTCTTTATTGTTTACACTCAAATTCACAGCTCTCATATGACTACAGTATCCACCGTGTCACTGACTCACAGACTGGTCTGGGTTGGAAGGGACCTTTGAAGACCACGTCATTCAATCCCCCTGCCATGGGCAGAGACATCTTTCACTAGACCAGGTTTCTCAAAACCCAAATCCAACCTGGCCTTGAACACTTATAATGATGGGGCAACCACAGCTTCTCTGGGCAACTTGTTCCCATCTGTCACCACCCTCACTGTTAAAAGGATCTTCCTACGTCCAATCTAAAACTACCCTCTTTCAGTTTAAAACCATTGCCCCTTGTCCCGTCACTACAGGCCCTGGTAAAAAGTCAGTCTTTCTTATTATGCTGAAAGGCCTCTTTATATGCTGAAAGGCCACAATAAGGTCTCCATAGAGGCTTCTCTTCTCCAGGCTGAACATCCCCAACTCTCAGCCTTTCTTCATGGGAGAGGTGTTCTGGCCCTCTGACCATCTTTCTGGCTCTCCTTGGGACCTGCTTTAAGCAGGTCCTCCAGTGGGATGTAAGGGGCTTGCAGGCAATACCCCCCACCAATGCTGCTTCTCCCACCAGCCCTGCTGAAGACTGGAGGGCTAGGGACAGAAAACCCAACATAAGAGGTGCCTGCAGCTACTTCAAGGAATAGTGGATGGGATGATAAACGGCACGTGGCTTCGACACTGTTTTCAATTCCTTTAGCCACTTGAGCAGTAAAGTAAAGAATAAATAAATCCGGTAAGCATTTATCTGGTGTGAGGGAAGGCCGGGTCTTTGTTTCCTTGACTACCCCTCTGAGCATCTCCTGTGCCTTCCGAGGTAATTGTCCTCTCCTGGAGATGGAGGCAGTATGTTCAGCTGCTAATTTACACTTACTCTGCCCATGCCCTTCAGCTTAAAATGACTGGTTTGCTGTAATAAATCAAGTGTTTTCAATAAGGAAGCCATTTAATTTACAAGAAGTCAGAAACATGACAGACCTTCAGCCAGGAGGCTAGTCTTGCTGGAAAGCCAGAGGGCAATCCCTTGTTCTTCGCTTACTCTTGCCCAGACCAGATCTGCCAGATGTCATTTACCAGGTGACAAAATTAACCAGGGAATTAAACAACTGTGCAAAAAGTCTTGTGCTACCAGCATTAGGACTTGAAATTGGAATTACCACTGGCTAAATATAGGGGGGTGTGTGTGTATATGTGTGTATATATATATATACACAAGCAAACGTATACACATATATAAATGTATATAAAGCTTTTAAAATACTTATCTATATAAAGCACAATGCTATTATCTTTAACTGGATTAACTTACTACTTACGGTGTTATAAACTGAGTATGCTGACAGGACATGGAAGAGTGCCTGTTGCCTGGGGAGAAAAAAGGATATTAAAACACCTGAGCATTAGGTCTCCAGCTTCGTGTGCACACCAATGCATGCGCACAGAGTGCAAAGGCTCTGAAAACACTCAGCCAACTGGCTTTTGCAAGAATCAGGGCTCATAGAACCAGAAAGCTCCTTGATGGACACATAGGATGGGACCTCTACCTTCAAGGGAGAGTCACCAGTGACCCTGCAGAGCAGGGCTGAAGCAGCCTGCTCCATCAGCAGTTCTGCTGAAGAGACATGTATGTACTCTCACATGCTGTGTTCAATACAACCACTCTTCAGGTTTGGAGTGGTGGGTTTTTAAGACTTGCAACCACCCAGGCATCAAGTGTTCTATATCCTGGGAGAAAGCACTACTACCATTTTATTAGTAGGTTAATTTCTCCCTTTCCTCCTTGCTAAAGGAGTCATCACTGTATTAGATATGCAGTGCTTCCTCACAGACTGTATGTCTGTGTAGGGCAGCCAGATAGGACTCATCCAAGTGACAAAGTCACTTTGTTAAAGCTCTCCAACCCAGTCTGTTGTGGAGGCCATGCCCCACCCCACCCAGCTCCTAGCAGACCCACCCTCATCATCCCAACTATCCCAAACCAAGTCCTCTGCAACTGCAACCCTAGCACCTTGGGGGGCAAGGCACTGCAACAGGCTGATGCTTGGCTCGAGAACTGGGGCTGAAAGTGGCCCAATGTGGACCTGTTCAAAGAGAGAATCAACAGCCCAACATCTGCTCTCCTGTGAGCTACTCTGAGCCAAGGGACCTGTAGCAAGCCAGGGGGCTGCTGGCCATCCCATCCAGGCACAGCCACATGAAGCATCCTGTACTCACTTCACTCCATAGCGATCCCGAAACATGATGTGGTTTCTGAAGGTGCGGTTAACATCCAAATCTATCTGCTTGATTTCTGATGAAAAGTTCTTTGCTTGTTCTTTCATTTGCTGGAAGGGAGAAGGGGAGACAAGAGGAAGGAGTCGGACACCACCTCAGCCCACACCTCCTCTCCACACAGCGAGAAGGCATACTTCCTACATCTGAAGTGGCAGCTTGTGAGCAGCACAGAGCTATCACAAAGCAACTCAGGGACACTGTCTTACAGTGAGCAATGATCTGCAGCTTAGAGGTGAATCTCCAACCCCTCAGCTGCGCTGCTGGCTCAGGGAGAAGGGGACAACACCCCACCCAAACATGATGACAGCTGCAGCTGGCAACCCAGCCTTTGCCCATCTTCAAAGGCAGATACTGAGTTTTCAGAATCTAAAACCTTTACAATTAAACTGCACTCTGATTTATTTTTAATTCTTTGCAGTACCCAGCCTGGCTGCGATAAAGCATAAAGACCTGTGTTGGTGCTTAAGGAACACTTCTATAACCAACACACAGATGTAAGCACCAAGTCCCTGAGCTCAGAGGTTTGATCATAATGAAGTCCAAACTGTAGATGGACTTCAAGAAGTAATCTCCAACTACTCCTTTCCCTGAAGAAGAGAATCATCTCTGAATCACAGAATCATAGAATGGTTTGCGTTGGAATAGACCTTAAAGATCATCTAGTTCCAACCCCCTTGCATGGGCAGGGACACCTCCCACTAGACCAGGTTGCTCAGAGCCCCATTCAACCTGTCCTTGAACACTTCCAGGGAGGGGGCATTCACAGCTTCCCAGGGCAACCTGTTCCAGTGTCTCACCACCCTCACACTAAATAATTTCTCACTAATATCTAATCTAATTCTATGCTCTTTCAGTTTGAAATCATTACCCTTCATTCTATTGTGGAAAAACTCCCTCTCAAGCCTTTCTGTAGGCCCCCTTCAGATACTGGAAGGCTGCTATAAGGTCTCCCCAGAGCCTTGCCTTCTCTTCTCCAGGCTGAACAACCCCAGCTCTCTCAGCTTGTCTTCACAGGAGAGGTGCTCCAGCCCTCTGATCATTTTTGTGGCCCTCCTGTGGCCTCTCTCCAGGAGCTCCATGTCCTTCTTATGCTGGGGATCCCAGAACTGGACACATTACTGCAGGTGGGGTCTCACAAGCGTGGAGTAGAGGGGCAGAATCACCTGCCTTGACCTGCTGCCACGCTTCTTTTGATGCAGCCCAGGACACAGCTGGCTTTCTGCGCTGCAAGCACGTATTACCGGCTCATGTTGAGCTTCTTATCAACCAACACTCCCAAGTCTTTCTCCTCAGGACTGCTCTCAATCCATTCTCCGCCCAGACAGTATTTGTGCTTGGGACTGCCCCTACGCAGGTGCAGGACCTTACTGAAGGTCAGGGCAGACCTTATTAATTAACTCAGCTTTATTGAACTTCATGAGGTTGGCATGGGCCCACCTCTCAAGCCTGTCAAGGACCCTCTGGATGGCAACCCTTCCCTCCAGTGTGTCATCGACGCCACACAGCTTGCTGTCGTCAGCAAACTTGCTGGGGGTGCACTCAATTCCACTGTCCATGTTGCCAACAAAGATGTTAAACAGCACCTGTCCCAGTATCAACCCCTGAGGAATGCCACTCCTCACTGATCTCCACTGGGACATCAAGCCATTGACTGCAACTCTCTGAGTGCACCGTTCAGCCAATTCCTTATTGACTGACTGGCCTTCCAATTTTGAGCCTGTATCCTTCCATTCCAACACTTTGGTCATAGGTGTCATCCCACCATGTTTCCTTAATGAAAGGTTTACTGAGTTTCCATTAGAAAAGCAGTTCTGGGGTATTCTCTTGGACTGGTGCACTTCTTAAGGAACTGGCGGAGTCCAGAAGAGAAGCTAAATTCAAAACCAAAAGTTCCCATGTTCGCCCCATGCTGGCTAATCATTTAAGGCAGCATCACACAGATAAAGGACTGAAGTCCACTGCAAAAAAAGGAGATTCAAACCAAAGCTAAGCCCACCTCAACCAATTGTGCCTTCAGAGTCCCAAGCTCAAGACGCTCCATGGGTGAATCCCACTGCAGTTCCATTCGTAACAGACTGTTCAGTACTGTGCATGCAGGCAAGGACCATTACGCTACAACCAAGAATCTCATCTCCCAGCCTTTAGGTACCACCAGTGATCACACAATTTCCCTCGAGTATCTCCAGGGTTAATTGCATTAATAAAATACTTTTTGTTACTGTCTTTAGGCAGCCTGAGATTAACTAGCAGGTTAGAGGCAGTGCAGGTGAGCAGTAAGCTCAGTTTACCTAGAGCCTAGGGTCAGGATCCCTCCTTGCTCACAAAGGAGACAGAGAATAGCACATCTGCACAGAGACTTAATCATCTGCTCCAGCAGCTGCCATCCTAGGAATGCCTGTCATCCTGAAACAAGGCACCTCCAGACTGCTGTTGACCACCCAAGGTGGCCACATCAGCTCTGGGGAATATCAGAAGGTCATTAGCACCCAGATGTGTCCAGCACAGCAAACTCTCAGGGCAGTCACAGCATACTGGGAATATTAACTCCAACCTTGAAAGCAGTTGTATGGAGGAGCAACAGTGCAGGGGCTATTTTGAATTATTGCCTGCACAAGACAAGGGAGGATAGAAGTGACAATGGAACAAAGATCTGATTAATAACATAATCTGCCTGCTGTAAATCTTGTGCTCTCTACATCCTATGGCTCCTTGCCCTCTATAAAGCAGACAGACTACCTGAGACAAGATAACTGTTCATATGTACCAGGTCCTTTCAGTTCAAAATTCCCTGCTAAAGTGCCTCTTGTTTTCCCTGCCAGAACAACACAGAAATCTCCCAAAGACTGTAGAAAACGCTATTTTGGGGCTTTTTTAAATCACTGCACCTGAACCGCAGGTTGGTTGCACAGCACTTTGTCACCTCCATACACCCAGGAGGCTTTATTAATTCTGCAGATGGTAAACAAGGCCTTTTTTACCCATGTTTAAGTTACATGGGGGGTCATTAGCACTCCAAGCCCTCCCTGCAAGCCAACAGCAGAGCAGAGGCTGGGAAGCTAGATGGAGGTCCTGTCCCAGAGACCAAAACAGTGGGTAAAAGCCAGGATGCCTCTGTTGTGCCCCATGGCCAGCATGTTTCTTCTGCTACCTTCTCAGCTCTCCTCAAATCCTCTCAGTTGTGGATATAAAATCCCAGGGAGGCAGATGAACACACTCACGTTGAAACGAAGTATGGCACATCCCATGGTAGCCTCCAGGCTCCTGGAGAATCAGGGAACACTTGAACTGCCATGGCCTTGAGGAAGACTTGGAGACTTGAATGGAAAGGACTTGGAGGACAGCTGGGATAGGATAAAGCACTATGGAACCAAATGGACCAGGCTTTTCAATTGCATCAGGCGATATAGACACAGGGAGCAAGGCTGGAAAAAGCAGCTACTCCATTAGCCCAAGTGCAGGGAACATCAGCTTTACAGAGGGAGTAGTGGATATAAAAAAGGATAAACCACCTGGCACAGGTGGCATGCTCAAAACTCAAAGCACATGCAGAAGCCAGGATTTTGTGCCATGGTTCATGCCCCAAGGAGAAATGGGTTGGCCTTGGGACCAGTCCCTCCAAGCCAAAGGGCTAGGGCTGAGGCTTGGTCCCTTCTTGAAAGCAAAACCACTCATCCGGGACTTGCACTGAGCCTCTTCTAGAGGATATGAGGGGAGAGCTAATTACTGATGACAGGTGGCACCGAAGAAGAGGAGGATTAAGATGAGCTTGTAGGGGGTTTGCATCCAGCAAAGCCTATTAGCCCTGAAGCTCCTGTTAATCGCAGACCCTTCTAGAGCACAGATAAACTCCTTGCAACTTTAATTTGTTTGGATTGCTTCCTTGCCTGTGCAGCACAGCTTGAAGGGAGGGAGTGTGATAAGAATCTGCATGCTGGGAGAGCTTTATAATATCTGCTTATTGTCATGAGCCCAGCTCACCTTCCCAAGCCTCTGCATGTCCATCCCAGCAGCGTTTCACTATTAACATCTATGCTTGACTAACTATAATGAACGTTAGCAGCATCCTGCTTAATACGCAGGGATTTTTTGAAACACCTGCTGGAAGCAGCACTTGACCTCTGCCTCTGAAACATAACTGACTCCATGACACTCTGATCCTCACCTGGGTACATGATGCAAGCTAAATCATAACACAGTTTTGGAAAATAATTTAATTCAACCAAGGGCTTCCACACGCTGCCTATGGAAAGAGGTGGCGTAAAGGAGCCAAGATGCCTGAGATAAAAGAAAAAAATACAGCAAGTCCCATCACTTGTGTTCTTGTTCAATGCATGCTACAGAAATTGTTTATTTTATACCAAGGAATCCAAGCCTGCAGCATGCAGGTAGGAAGCCATGCAAGGCAGGCAGGCAGGCTCTTCTGTCTGCAGAAAAAAATAAGTGATTTTTCATAGAAAAAAAATTTTCTATTTCATTTTAATAGTGATTTTTAATAGAAACTTTCAAGATAGTTACAAACATTGAAGATGAAAGATAAAAAGAGCCACTTCCATTCAAGCTCTTCCAACACTGCCAGTCAACTTCCAGCTGCACATCTAAGTTGTAAGCCAGGGCCCTGTCCTTTGAATCCCCCCTCAAGCTTGCAAGATTTGCCCTCATGCCACCCTTAATTTGGTATCTTGACTAATGACCCACTGTCCGCTGGTTTAAGGCTTCTGACCTTGCTGCACATTTCAAAACACCCTGAGTGAAATTTTCAAGCACAAGGAGAGGTTTGGGGTACCCCCATCCAGCACCTATCTGCTGCAGGGTACTGATGGCTACTCTGCATCACTTCAGGGAGCATGGGAAACTGTGAGCAGTACCGTTGCTAAGCTTCTCCTCCCCTGCATCTTTCCCTATGGATGCAGTAACACCAAATGCATCTTTAGCTATGGCTTACAGCAGAATAAATGGAAGCACCATATTAAGGAAAGTAGCTGGCTAACGTGCTAAAAGGCCCCAGCCTGACATACACACACAGATAAAGGAGTTTATCCCCTTTACATTTTCAGTCCTCACTAATTTAAAATTTTTGCTTCTCAGAGGTTGCAGCAGTTCATGGACAGGATTGGGCCTCACCACCAGTACATGTCATAGAGCACTCTTCACGCTACTACCCTGCAAGGGCTGGGTGTCCCCCACCCACACCTCTTCAAGCATCCCCACAGGAACTCCCCTTTCCCTCCTGCCCATGCAGGTAGAGATGGACATGCCTGGATCCACCACAGGTCCACCTTCTCCAGCCAGTGAAGTCCCACCAAACCAGCTTCCCCATCAATTGCTTCCATTGTCCTGCCAGGAAAAGCCCATACCTCATATTTTCCTTCATTCTCCTTCTTCATCTTCTCAACGTCCAGCAGAAGTGACCAGACCTGGCCTCGCACCTGAAGTGGGATCCCTTTGTACACTCGCCGGCACATCTGCAGGGAGTGAAACACATGCAAGGTTTGCTGGTCCTGCTGGAGGCAGAACAGATTTGCTCCATCGTTTCCTGCTGCAGACCACCAGCCATATGAAAAGACACACCTGCCTTCTTTGCCTGTGCTAGCGCAGAAAGGGCATCTTCCATACAGACAAAATCAAGCCACATCTCATACTTTTAACCTTAATGGAAGAGCTGGACACAGACCATTCCCTTTATATGTGGAGGTATCTCAGATGCTTCACGTGTTCCATGCACACCAGCCTGCCCTTGGAACCCTCTCCAAGGACCAGATGCAGAACTCTTGGCTTTGAAGCCTTTGAATTCACCTGGCATGACTGTTCCCACCTGGATACTCAGGGATTGGGAGAAAAATACACTTCCCCTTGGAGATGAGAGCCCTTACTATGAGAGCCACAGGGGCATGTCCACAGCAACTCTCACAACTTGACATGTGGCAAAGATGACTGTGAGCTACACAAAGGGCTCTCCCCTGAATGTCCAAGGTACCCCTCAGTCAAAGAACTGGGGTCAAATGTGCATGTGTCCTTCCTCCTGCTCCCATGTGTTCAATTCATGTCTCTCTTTTTCTTGTCATAAAGCCCTCTCTTTCTCCATAGAGATCATTAAATGCCGATGGAAAACCAAAAAAAGATGTTTTGTTCTATCCCGGACTTCTTCCATTAAAAGAAAAAGCTTCATAAAAAATAAAAGTCTCGTTTCTGAATATTTTCAACACTTTTCATTCATCCCACCTGTGAAACACCTTGCAGTTTCACTACAGAGCCAATTGTGGCACCCCTCCAGGTTCCTGAGGGGCCTGGGGTATGCTGAAGGACCTGCTGCATGTGCCTAAGCTGCAGTCACGAAAGGGATTTACATTGAAACATGGTGATCCCTCAGGACCGGGCAATTCCTTGGGAGGGGACAGAGGTGAAGGATTCCCAGTCATTAGGAATGAGCCTGGGGCTGAGCAGAGCAGGGCAGTGCCCAACCAGGGCTGGAGCAACTGGCATCGCCTGGTACACATGCACCAGAACTCCTTCAAAATCCCTCTTCTCTTTCCACAGGGTGTTCCGCTTCACATGTTTCAGACTGATGCAAGAGAAAGGCTGCAATTTATGGGGAATCATCAAGATCCTAATGGAAGGTTTTCTGGACATGGTCCTGCTGTGTTGCCTTTGCATCTCTTACACCAAGCTGAACATCTGCTCCTGTTATCTTTCCTTTCTGTCCTATCTCACGTCATCAGTTTTACACTTCTAGCTTGACTTTTTAATGCCAGCCTATACACAAGGTTATAAAGACCATAACCATAGCACTGCATAGTTAACCCACCTGGGCTCACAACCTCAGAGAGCACAGACCCATGCTCCCCATTTCATTGCCATCTGCATGGCAGCACTGCACCTACTGAGTGCAAAACACAACAATGACAGCTCTTGTCCCAAAGAGCTAGTAAGAGATGAGATAGGAGGTGGGGTTCAAGCAGACAGGCTAGGGCACAGCAAAGAAGTAACACCACTATCCCAGTCAAAGTAAGTACATAAAATAGCTATGTAATAGTTGTCAAGACCGCCACATAGTACTAAGAGAGCTAGATGTGTGTTAGAACACTGTTCCACCACGTTATGGTAAATATTTCAGTATTTCTGCTAATGCAGAAATTATCAGTGTAATGTATCCTGATCCTGTAATGGACAGTCAACATTTAAAACCCCACTCTCAGAACTTGCCAAATGCTTGCTCTGTCCCAGTTATTGCTTTGCACTAGCTTTGAAGGTCCAATGCATAGGCAGGACCATACCCTCTTTGCTTGATTCTGCCCTCCCCTATGTATGCACCAAGTAAGAGCTGCCCCCTAAAAAGCATCTCACTACCAAGACATGCCCATGGAAGGCCACCACCATATTCAATACGCTCCTGCATTTCAAGTGGGACATCACTAATTCACCATGTGCACACTGAGGGAAGCCACTCCTGCTTGTCCAAACTCACATGAGAAGACATTTCTGGAAGACAGCAAACCTTCATGCCATGCCAGACAGCTTCAGCCCCATGGCTGAAAGACCAAGGAGATGAACAAGAGATTCCCATTCCCCAAGAATCATTACATCAGGATGAAAGAAGTGCAATGCATCAGAAGACACAAAGTGACAGGGTTAGATGAACCACACAAGAGTGGTACTGGTAGGGGGCCCACAAAAGCTTGGCTCCTGCAAGAGCTTGTGACTTCACGAAGCAAAAGCAGAGATGGGATCAAGAAATCGGAGTATGTACTAATTCAGATAAAATAATCAATTCATAGAATCATAGAATCATAGAATCATAGAATCCTAGGGGTTGGAAGGGACCTCGAAAGATCATCTAGTCCAACCCCCCTGCCAGAGCAGGGTCACCTAGAGCACATCACATAGGAACGCATCCAGGCGGGTTTTGAATGTCTCCAGTGAAGGAGACTCCACAACCTCCCTGGGCAGCCTGTTCCAGTGCTCTGTCACTCTCACAGTAAAAAAATTTTTTCGGATATTCACCTTGAACCTCCTATGCTCCAATTTGCACCCATTACTCCTTGTCCTATCACTGGTCATCACTGAGAAGAGCCTAACTCCATCTCCCTGACACTCACCCCTTACATATTTGTAAACATTGATGAGGTCACCCCTCAGCCTCCTTTTTTCCAAGCTAAAGAGACCCAGCTCCCTCAGCCTTTCCTCATAAGGGAGATGTTCCACTCCCTTAATCATCTTTGTGGCTCTGCGCTGGACTCTTTCAAGCAGTTCCCTGTCCTTCTTGAACTGAGGGGCCCAGAACTGGACACAATACTCCAGATGCGGCCTCACCAATGCAGAATAGAGGGGAGGAGAACCTCTCTTGACCTACTAACCACACCCTTTCTAATGCACCCCAGGATGCCATTGGCCTTCTTGGCCACAAGGGCACATTGCTGGCTCATGGTCATCCTCCTGTCTACCAGGACCCCCAGGTCTCTTTCACCTACACTACTCTCCAGCAGGTCAGCCCCCAACCTATACTGGGACATCGTGTTGTTCTTCCCCAAATGCAAAACTCTACACTTCCCCTTGTTGAATTTCATCATGTTTCTCCCCACCCAACTCTCCAGCCTGTCTAAGTCTCTCTGAATGGCAGCACAGCCTTCTGGTGTGTCAGCCACTCCTCCCAGCTTAGTGTCATCAGCAAACTTGCTGAGGGTACATTCTGTACCCTCATCCAGGTCGTTGATGAAGATGTTGAACAACATCGGCCCCAGTACCGACCCCTGAGGGACTCCACTAGTCACACACTTCCAACCAGATTCTGCCCCATTGACTACAACTCTCTGACTCCTTCCCATCAACTAGTTCCTGATCACCAAACCCATACCTGATCAACTTATCTACAAGGATGCTGTGGGAGACGGTGTCAAATGCCTTACTGAAATCCAGATAAACCACATCTACCGCTCTACCATCATCTATCCACCTAGTAATTTCCTCATAGAAGGCTATGAGGTTAGTCAAACATGATTTACCCTTGATAAAACCATGCTGACTGCTCTTGATGACCCCCATGTCCTTGATATGCCTAGAGATAGAGACAAGAACAAGTTGTTCCATCACCTTTCCAGGGATGGAGGTGAGGCTGACCGGTCTATAGTTACCCGGGTCCTCCTTCTTGCCCTTCTTGTAGACTGGTGTGACATTTGCTGTCCTCCAGTCCTCAGGCACCTCTCCTGTTACCCATGACTTACCGAAGATGATGGAGAGTGGCCTAGCAATGACCTCTGCCAGCTCCCTCAGCACCCTTGGATGCATTCCATCTGGACCCATCGATTTATGGATGTCCAGATTACTCAACTGATCCCTAACCCAATCCTCATCTACTATGTCAAACTCCTCATCTATCTTGACTACTTCTGGGGCTATATGAATCTGGAGCTCATGGGGAAATCCTGCAGGAGTAAAGACAGAGGCAAAGAAGGTGTTCAGCACCTCTGCCTTCTTTATATTCTCTGTCACCAGGGCTCCCACCTCATTCAACAGTGGGCCAATATTGCCTCTAGTGTTAGCTTTGTTAGCTATGTATTTGAAAAAGCCCTTTCTGTTATCCTTAACCTGACTTGCAAGGTTAAGTTCCAAGGAGGCCTTAGCTTTCCTAATTGCCTCCCTACATCCTCTGACAACAGCCCTATATTCCTCCCAAGTGACCAGCCCCTCCTTCCATGATCTGTAGATTTTCCTTTTCCACTTAAGTTTGCCCAGCAGTTCCTTTTTTAACCATGCTGGTCTCCTAGCTCCCTTACTAGATTTCCTAACCATTGGGATGCTCTGATCCTGTGCTTGCAAGAAGTGGTCCTTGAATGTTGACCAGCTATCTTGAGCCCCTTTATCTTCTAGCACCCTGTCCCATGGGATTTCCCTTAACAGTTGGTTGAGGAGGCCAAAGTTTGCCCTGTGGAAGTCCAGGGTTCTGGTCCTACTGGGTATTCTATTCCTTCCACACAGGATCCTGAACTCCACCATCTCGTGATCACTGCAGCCAAGGCTGCCACTGACCACCACTGCTTCAACAAGGCCCTCCTTGTTGGTTAGTACAAGATCCAGCAGCGCTCCTCTTCTAGTCGGCTTCAGAAAAAAAGTATTTATTTCCATTGGATTAGGATAGACTGACAGCTGCTGAGGTAGATGATGATGCTCAGCTCTGTGGGAAGAAAAGAATTTTGTTTTGAATTCCCAGAGCATTGTTGTATTTTAATGAGTGCAACCCTTGCTGACATATAGTAAATATCTCTAATGATTTTCTCCACATGAGAGTGGGGCAGAAACAGTAAAGTTACCAAACATGCAGAGATGGAACTGAATTGAAATGCCTCCGTTACTTGCCCAAAGGCTTTCCTCCTTCCACCATCTCCAGACATGAAAGTGATAAAACCTGAGATGTGAGTCCCACAGACGAAAAATAAGCAGCTTTCCTTCATCATTCAATTTTAAGGAAAACAGGGAAGTTATTAAAAGTAGCATTTATGCTGGAATTAACTGATGGAGGGAAGGCAGCAGGTGATAGCAACTCCTGCTCCGTGTGAGGATAAAAACAACCGTCAAGGTCACTCAGCCCAAACAGATGGAAAAAGACCACCTAGACCATGCCCCACACAGATTGATAGACAGACCAATGCACAGCAGGAAGAATGGACATCATCCTGTTTCATAAATGGAAATGCTGGTGGTTGAAGCAATGCCTCAAAGTGCTGTGTAGAAAGGCCATGTCAGAGCCAAGGACTGAACCAATAGTGTTTAAAACATGCTCCAGGTTTTGCCACAGGATCATCTTCCTTTTCTAGGCTTTAACTAACCAAGCTCAGAGCACACAGGCCATTGTCTCCCCATCTCTCCCCTCCCCGTGTACCTTCTTTCCAGTGGATGGGATGGTGAAGACTACAGAAGTACAGACCTAAGCTCCGTCTTCCTGCATCAGAGATCTCCTCTGAGAAGTACCCAACCAAGTGTTTGAGGTGTTTAATTAGAGGGGTAGAGTCACTGCCTTTAAACACAGGAAGATTTTTTGCAGTAATTAAGCTTAACTAACGTTAAGAAGGGTATGGGAGTGCTGGGTTGTTTTGTTAAAGCAGAATATATACATTTCAGCCCACTTTCACATTTTGGAGCCTGTCACTGTCAGCTTCTCAGCCACGTTCATGGTCCACCAGGAAGAGAATGCAGGACTAATGCCTAAGTTGTGGCTATTATGGCAATTTCACTTTCAAGCTTCTCCATATACCCACCGTATGTCTCCAACACACTGAAATGGGGGGCAGCCCTCCTTCTTCAGTTACTTTAGGGCTCAAACAGTGATTCTTCTGGAGAGGAAGAACTCCTTCACTTCCCCCATGAGTGATGTGCTGAGGGAGCTGAGCTGTGAAAATCTGCACCTGGAGTGTCGGGAGAAGCCTCCACCACTGCAACTATCACCCTGGAGAAGAGGACTTCTTTTTTTGCACCATGAAGCCAAATTATTTTTGATACAATTGTGCAAGACACCTGGCAGCTTGGACTTTACTGCACATGGTCTTCCTTCTGTATGGATAACGGTTGCTCCCGACTCAGCATCTGGCTATGCCAGATGGGGTGCCAGCAGGTCTGCAGGAGCTTCAGCAGCAAAGCAGGGGCAACTTTAAATCCTAAAGCTGATGTGTTGTGGATTGGGATTTATTTATTACCAGGGCTACCTCTGGGGAAGAGGAAAACTCTACCTGCCTTTCCAAAGTGGCAAAAACCAGCAGATTTTTTTCACCAGGTGACCAAAATCACCCTGCAAATCCCAGGCACAAACCTCCTTTCTTTCTTACGGCATTTGCAGCCAGCAAATGACCTGACTTCAGCCAACTATGCCATGACAAATGTCTGCTGGCTCTCTCCAGCTTTAGCAGATTACTCGCTTCTAGGTGTCAGTCCATACAGAGTCCCAATTCATCCTAAACTGCTTTGCTGGCATGCACTGGATTAAGCGCCCTGCACTCCCATGACCTCAGCAGAGACAAGGCTACCCACATAAACAAAGACAAGCTTTGCCTAAAAACCAGGCACCTCTGGCCCCTTTCTAAAGGTCCCATCCCACACGGCCAGCAGCAAGAAGCAGCTTGCAAATGATGCAGAGGTCATATCCTCTTCCTAGAACTGATACCTCTAGCTGAAATCCACTTATTTCAGGGCTATGACAAATAAACTGTACTGCCTTAATTGTGTATATTCTTACATGGCATTAACCATTTCCTAACCTTCCTAAGTGGTGTCAGGTTGGGATTTGAACTCAGGGTTGAAACAGCAGTGAAGAGGACACTGACCACCTGAACCTCCCTGTGCTGAACCCTGAATTACAAAATTTAGCACTTCTTTACAGGTTTGAAGTACCTTAACTCTGCAAAGCAGTGTGGTCCTTGCATGGACTACTTTATTGTTGCACCCTTTCTCTTGTCAAAGTACAGCCAGGAAAAGGCACCATTGCATCAGTCTAACTCCATGCAAGGGATTGTGCTGGTGTCACTTTTTTCTCAATGTTACTACTGAAATAGTATCAGATCACTATGAAATGTGTCTGGAACAGAGTTGGAGACAGATTTGATGCAGTGATGAGCACAAGGAACCCCAGGGCATCACTTTAATTAGGATAATCCTATTTGCTGCTCATCCTGAAACAGCTTATGCCAGAAATTATTTTGGGCTAGGGACTGTAAGAGGCTCTCTTCCTGAGGGCTTTTTTCAGCCTTATTTCCTATGACCTGTGACAGCCACAACACCCAGACTGAAACCACCAGCATGCAGGGATGCACATTGGCATTTTGTGCACATTGCACATTGTAGGGGAACAGAAAGCAAAACCAGCTGCTCTCTGGTAATAGCTCATGCTGGGAATCTGAAAAAGCCGCTGCTTCACCTGCTGACAGATGGCTGCTTTAGGGACAGGGCCCAGGATGGGTACACAACCACCCTGCTCCTACTGAAATTTCGTAACACAGAAGCTGAGTCAACAACCTAAGTCCAGATAAGGTACTAAGATGCTGATAAACACAACACCCTGCTTGATAAGCCAAGAGTCAAGCATTCAGCTTGACTTCAAGCATTCAGTATGGTCAGCTATCTGCCAGCTTAAGCACCTGAACTGGGACTCAAAAGGCTGGTCCTGAAGAATAGGAAGTCCCAGCCTGGAACCCAGACAGGTTTCTACATCACTTGAGCAGAGCCATAGTCAGGGCAGCTTCCCTGTGAAACTCTCTGGGCTTCCTGCAACAGGGTTTTTTTCCCCTCTAATGAACCACAATGAACATCAAACGGAAGGCTCTTGTCTTCCACAAGAGGTTTTTTTCAAATATTATATCCTATTTATTAAAATAAAACAGAGCTGCTGTCATGTGACACTTGGGATTCCATCACATCAGTGAAGTGCTGAAAACAAACCTGAAGGAAATGTGAAATGCAGATGTCACAGCCTGAGTGCTCAGAGAGGGAACAAACCAACCCAAACAAGCCCTGCTTTAGAAAAATCAGATCAAAGATTTGTCACATTTACTTTAGCTAGTATAAAATCATAACCATCTGAAGGGCATGACTGTGATCCCAGCATAAGGTCCTTGAAATGCCATGTCTGAACTGCATCTGGCCATGGCAGCGGGAATCTCCAAGCAGCCTCCACACTCCTGACACAAGAGCGTGAGGTTGCACACCTAGATGAAGGATGCAACCTAACTTAATTTTTTTAAAGCACTTTTTGGTACCGCTTCACACTTAACACTGCATGGCTGTGATGCAAAGACCTTCCTGCCTGCAGCTGGATGGTTGTTCAGCTGGATAGGATTGAAACCAAAGCTCCCTCCTACTCCCCGAGGTCACCAGACTGCTCCCTCATGCTTGAGGCCAAGAACTGCTTCTCTGCTTGCTGGGAGCAGAAAGGGACAACTGTCCACTGCTACCAACTCTCCGCCACCAACCCTCCCTCTCCACCACCTCTCCGTCAGATGTTTCTACACCACTGACTCTCCACTGGGACAACTTCACGCAGATTGGCAGATGCACTGCTCCTACCTGTCACTCCTTCTTGCCCGCTGGCACTGCACTGCTTCTCCTTGCTGCACTGTGCTGGTCCTCCCCACACATGGTGAGCTCTGCAAAGCCCTTGAACAACATCAGGGGCTCTGCACAGTGACATGGGGAGCCCTAGGTGTCTGGCAGTGAGCAGTCTCTCATGGGAGACTGACAGGGGGACTACCTGTAGCAGGATGCTCCATCTCTCTAAGTGCCTGCCTCAGTTTCCCTCTAGGATTCAACTGCATTTGTCTCTCAGTTTTGCAGGCCCAGGCCTGGAGTGGAAAGGTTCCCATGAGAAAGGAAAAGGCCTAGCAAACTCTGAGCTGGTAATAACCTTGAAAGGTTCAAACAGAGGGCAAGTTGATGTACATAACACCAGATGCTCTCTGGTGTTGAAGAACATGGAGCTCAGCCCAGCCACAACTAGGCCAGGAACAGAGATAAAGTAATAACGAACAGATAAACAAAAGAGTTTGCTTGGTGGGAACTGGGACTTCATGAATTTTCCTGCTGTTTCCCTTTTATTCTCCAATGAGAGACATTGGAGGTATGGCTAATGGTTAAATGACAGCAGTCAATTCACTTCATTCTATAAAAGCCTGGTTCCATTTTTGATCGGGAGGACTTCCGTACACATTCCCAGGAGGTGTGCTGAATCTTCTCCTCTCCAGCAGGGATGCCTGCCAGAAAGATTCATTCTCAAGAATTCTGATCCACCCAAAGACACCCAGCTGTGGCCTGGCAAGGGTGAGAAACATTAACTCTTTTATTGTCTTTATTAGTAAACTTCATGTTAAGTAGTTGTCATCATTAAGTTTAAGACTGTGGAATCTTTTAAGAGTGATAATTAATATTCTAGGCCTAGTATAGAATTTGATAGTAAGTAAGTTTCCGGCATTTTAATGGTTAACCTTTGTTGTTTGATTTAACTATTAGTAAAATTCACTGCTAAGATATTCTCTGCATTCAAACTGCACATCTGTTCCAACCTCCCAATTTACCTATGCTTTTGCTGTACTTGTGCCTTGCACCCTGAAGAGTTAAGACCCCAATGCCATATGCAATAAATCTTGATTGGTGCATATACGTCTTGTCTGCTATCCGTTCTGTTCGGGACACTACCAGATAGGGGGACTACCAATGAGCTCGTTCCTGCCCTGCCTGCAATACACATTACATTAGGTGGAGGAGGAGGTGTGCAGGCAGGGGAGCATGTGACAGGGAACCAAGTGGCAGGGAAGGTGGGGGGGGCTGCCAGGGGGAATGCCAGACACACTGCCTGGTGGGAGTGCCTGCAGTTTTGTCATACAAGCCTTGCCATTTTGAAATACAAAAAGTAAAATTTTGGCCAGCATAAGCATAGCCAGCAAACATGCAGGCAGGATGGAAGGCGAGTGGGAAGAACTAGGAGAGTTTTGCTCAGGAAGCTGGGGAGAAGGCAGCTGCACTGCTGCAGAGGGGACTGGCAGCGTGGTAGGGAGGACCGACACAGTGTGGCGTGGCAGGGAGGACCAGAGGCAGAATTGTGCACCATCTGCCATTCCATGTGGAATTGCCCCAGTGGAGAGTTGGTGGTGTAGAAGTGTCCGGCAGAGAGTTGCTGGCAGACAAATGTCCTAGACCCACTGGGAGGGGGTGGATGGGGATTTCAATTCCCCCACCCCAAGAGTCAACCATCATTTATGGATAGGTTATAAATAACATGATTTATTCCATTACAAAAGCTCTGTGATTTTCTGATCCAAAGACCCTCAAAACCCACTTGGCAGTCTAGCCCCGCACTGTCCAGCAGGCCTAAGTGACATCAGTTGCAGCATGCTAAACACAACCACTAATTATTGGAGTAAACCCAAAAGACAGATGACGATCACTATTACTCCACACACCCGTCACCCCAAATCCTGTCTGTCCTCACCAGCTGACACAGGGAAGCCAAAGCATGTTAAAAACACTAATTGTTACCCATCTCAAACATCCTCCAGGACTTGAAGGAATTCCCTGCACTCTGCTGGAATTTGGTGTTTTTAGCTAAAAGGCCACTAACCAATTAGTGCTAACTTCAAATTAGACAAACCAAAGCCACAAGAGCACCTCCGTTTTTGCTCATGTAGCAGCACCAATGAACAAAATAACCGGAACCATCCTGAAGTATAGAAGGATTATAAAACCCCAAGCCCATCTCCACCCCATCCCTGTTGTAAACGAGATAAGATTTTGGTTTTTTTTTTTAATAAAAGGACAGGACTAATGCTGGTCTTTAGCTAGGTGAACCTGACATTACCTTGGATGGCCAGGCAACGGGGATGCTTAGCTCAATGCCTCCCCTGCAGCTATGCAGGTATCTTCTGCACAACCTTTTAACTGAGCTCAAGTTTCTTCTGAGGACTTTCAGCAGGAGCCAGAAGAAGCAATACAGCTAAACACCCCACTACTACTGCCAAACAAGAAGGCTGCAGAGGCAATGGTGACAAGGTGATGCTAAGCCTCAGCTCTCTCCTGTGCAGAGTGCCGCAAGCAGAGCAAGTCAGGTATGATGCTCCACTCCTTACCTAGGAATGGTCCTGTCATTAGGTTCAAGGGTTTTTGTTTGAAGACATTTGTAATAGGAACAGTTTTGCAGTGGTGTTTGGTGCAGAGTTTATTTTGAACACCAAAGCCAAGACACAAGGTTGGTGTCTCCATCCTTGATTTCCACACACTCTAACACCTAAGCACCTCAGGGGCTTCTCACAGGTACAGCTAGGAGCAAAATACAAAATCCAGGTGATGTCCTAGACAAATCAGCTGGACCGTTTTAGTCACATCACCCATGCCATTTGCAAATGGTGGAGGCCAGAAACAACTTGTGGCATGCATCACTCCCTGCTCTCAGGGCAGGGACCCAGCTGGGCACAGGAACATCTCTGTTGTGCTCCTGCTTGCACAAAGGAAGCAGAAGAGCAAACATGTCAGCAGCATTTAGGAAACCATTTTTACAACTGTGCTAGTCAGAACAGGATTTCTCCCCCATTCAGTAACCCAATAACTTCAAGGAAAGAATTAAAATATTGAAGTCTGACAGGCAGAATTAGGCAGTATTTTCCAGTCATCTCTGGTTTCTCTATCAAAATTTCGAAAGCCTAACCCCTAGGAAAGATGCACCATTTCCATCTCTCCAGACAAGTGCTTTTTCTTTTCCTCCTTACCTTGTCACTGTTTCTGTATTTGCCCCATTTCTTCAGCATCTTTAGCCACTTGTCCACACGTTCAATTTCCTGCTGTTTTTGCTGGTGCAAGGAGGAAGAAGACATGATAAATTTAAGAAAAAAAAAGCTCCAGAAGGTACCTCCTGAAAATACACAACTTCATTCTCTTTAGGTTTAAACTTCTATGCAAAGACCTTGCATTGGGGATGGGAGTAATTCCCAGGTGCTTCCAGGAACCGGCAATTTCAACCCGTGGTAATTAAATCAGCACTGGTAAAAACAACAAGACACACAGGCTTAACATAGAGAAAGCTTTTCCAAGACTAACATTTCTTGACAACAAAAATCTTTGCAGGTTCAGCTAGCCTCAAATTCTATCATCATATCAGATCAGCAGAAACGAGATGCTATTTAGTCTCAGTTAGCAGGATCCTAACAGATTATTCCAGTTCAAGGGAGATGAATGTGGAGATGATGGTTACCTACAACCTTTCCCCAGATGTCCAATTCTCTCTTCAAGCTGCAGCCACTGAGCAGTGTGCCAAAGCAGAGGGAAAAGCCAAAAATTGCTTTAAAAGGTGTGACTCCTGTGCTGGTGGAAGATGCTTAACCCAGCAAAATAAAAGCTCCAACAACTGGGCATTGTGCAGACTTCCCACCTCTGCACAAGCTGCAGTGACCAGTGGGTGCTGGCTGCCTGCTTCGCTTTCACTTGCACATTCATTTCCTCAAAAACCATCCCGTGCCCAGCTTGTGTGGTAAGGATTTGAAACCCATGATGACAGAGCTGGCAGCTCTCACCTTCTCCTCCAAGGCTGTGCAGGTCGGCAGCTCCTGCTCGCTGGAAAAGCAAGGGATCATTGGTCACTCTATGAACAAGAAAGTGGGCAGAGGAACATGAGGTGCTGCAACTCAGGGACCATGAGATACCGCTCAGAGGCTTCATGCCTCTCCTACAGCTGTCCCTGACAAGGAAGATGCAGAGTAAGTACCAGCCAAAACCCCACCACCCTAGAGGAGCTGCTGGGGGGTAATCAAGCACTGGACATAACTGAAAAACCTGGACATAAAGCTCCTCTTCAATACACATATGATCAGCAATTAAAAGGGCAGGGGAGGAGATTTCTGAACATCAACTGCTTTGAACCCCCCTCCTGCACATAGAACACCTACTATTATAACTTTTTGTTCAGATTTGGAATAAAAATAGTTCTTTTAAACATTCTCCCCAGGCACAGGTGTGCATACAGTTCATCTACACCTTGCTTAGGATGGGGATTTCGTAAGAGAAACTGAGAATGATCAGATATCTCCTCTCATCTATTCCGCTACCTTTCTACACATCAGGCACAAACACAAGAACCTCTTCCTCTGCAACACACCGCAGGCCTTCACAGAGGCACAGGACCACCAGCTTGCACCTTCTGACACCAGGCTTGTGATGGGAAACAATTTCTGAGGCTTGCCTGGCAGCAGATTCAAAGCATCAGAGTGTTTGAACATGCATGGTTGAGGGAGGAGGCATATCTAGTCCTTACTCCTGCACTTGGGATTGATGAAGCCAAACCACAGATAAGCTTATAGGAAAGATGCTGGGTCTGCCACACTCGATGCAGATGGATGGTCCACACAGACACGTGGGTCAGAAAGGACAGGAAAGGGCAGGAGGACTTACTGCAGGAATCCAAACCGGTCTGTAACTTTATACAGTGTGAAATCAGCATCTTCCCATGGGTCAATCTGAGCTCCTTCCTGCCTGCCCTGAAAGAAGAAGGACAACCCTGAGCGAGCCCCAGCATCAGGAATGCCCCAGTGGCTACATTCTGCCCCCCCGTGCCTGCATCCCTCCCTCCCTACATCCTAGAAGGCACAGAGCCCTGAGACCAAAACCTACTCTAAAGAGACAAATACAATTCAGGCAAGAGAAAAATGCTTAGCCAGTGTCCCTGGTGTGCCTCTGCTATAGGTTGGGAAGGGCTGTACATCAAACAGCACTGTTGGGCATAAGCCATACTGTTGTTAAAGGAGCACTGAAGTACTAGAAGTCCAGGACTCTTCTGTATCTGTGCTGAGCATAGATGGGATCTGCAAGAAACTCTGGGGATGTGGTGAGAGTGGATGTGCAGGCAGAAGCAGGTAGAGAGAGCTGGCATGAAGTCTGATGGCGTGAGTGATGGGATGATGCCTGCAGGGAGGCAAGGTTCTTGGTTGAAGCATTCTTAATCAATTAAATAGCTTCAGCCTTAGTGAGCATGTCAGGAAGAAACACAAGGTTGGTACCTTCTCATACTTGGCAATGATCTCCGCTTCTTCCTGGGCTATTAAAGACTCTATATCTTTCTTCATGTCAGAAGCTGTAATTAAAAAAAAAAATGAAAAAAAAAAAAAGAGGGAGGAAAAGGAGATAAGTAAATAGGTACAGAGCATGGGAAATATATTAGGGAAGTACTAGTAGAAAAAACCTTTGCTGACAACTATAGCTTCCAGCTGTATAGCTGTAACCTGTAGCTGAAATTAGTCTATGGTTGTAAAGACCCTGTACAAAGTGAGCACATAGCTTGCCTGCATGCAGCAGGACTGCCAGCGCTCTGCTCTCTGCACAGAGCTGATTTTAAGCAAGAGAGAGTCTTATCTGCTGGAAGACATGATGCCATGCCTGTGTTCTTAGGTATACACATTGCCTGTATGGAAGACACTGTGCTTTTAAAAGAAGACATGCAAACCAGCCACAGAGCACTTGCATTGCACAGGTCGCATGCCAGCTGGGCTCTGCACAGCTCAGTGTTCGTGTGCATGACACCAAACCACCATGCTCCTGCCCTCACCATGCATGTGAAGCCATGAGATGCTCTGTAGGGGCATCCAAAGGCAGATTTAACATTAAAGCAGAAATTAAAAGGTATTGCCCACTTAAGTGCACATGCAACTAGGAAATTGGCCTCTAGATTGTTACCCTCTATAGACACCATCAGGAGAAAAAAAAAACAGCAGCAATGATGACAGACTCCCCATCTACTCTCAGATGGACCAGTCTTGGTCTAAGCAAGACCTAGCCTAGCTCCCTGAGGCACGTCCACTGCTCTGCTTTGTCCCATACATACACACAAAGAAGATAACTTCCCACATCAAACATGAGTTCAGTGTTGTCTTGTACAAGCCAAAAGGAGCATCCTCCCTGTCAAGCCATAACTAGTTTCTCAGAGCTCTCCAAAGGAAAAGACTGATCTAACACACTGAGGAGAAAACACGGGCAAACAAAATCCTCAGGGAACCACAGTCCCCAGGGGTGGCTGCAAGGAAGAGGGAAGAGAGAAAGTCTACCTAGTCCTCCTCCTCTGAAACTCCATGGAGCTGCAACCAGCCCAGCTCAGACCACACGACGACTACAGCAACACCTGAAGCCAGGCTACTGCAAGCCATGTTACCCAAACCTTTGCGCTATGGGAGCAATGCTGCCACAGTGCAGTCCCATCTGTGGCAGCCCCCAGGCACAGTAGGTGGCAGAAGAGACAGGCAGCCATTGGGGATGGCCTCATCTCCAGCCCAGGAAACCGACAAACTCCAGCCAGCCCCCCAGAGCTATCTATGTTCTTGGTATCTTCCACTTGCGCTTCTTCCCCAGTGCTTGGTTGCTTTCAGGAAGAACCTGAAGGGTTTTTGTCTTACAACACACTAACCCAGCTTCTGGCTTCATGCTGCCTCTTGGCAAGCCACCACACTGCTGGCTGCAGCAGCACTTGGCAACAGATGAGCCAGAGCAGACAAAGATTTTGCAAAGATGTTGGGATGATCTGAAGAATGTGATTTTTTTCCTTGAGGGGAAAAAAAGAGCAACAAGAAAGACAACTGGGGGACATATGATAAGCAAAAGCATCAGTGCCCTCCAAGGCTCAGCCCACTTCTCTGCGCCTTCAGACATCTGTAAGCAATTATTTGTCTCATCTTACCAACTTGTTAATGCAACCCGCTTGCTGCCATCATGTCTTTCAAGTGCAGATGGAATTGGCCAGGAAATCCATCTTTCCTTAATTCTTCACTTTGAAAGCTTGCACGCTTGCACATTGCTTCTGGTTGCCAGTGGCGTGATGGAAATATTAAACCACACACAATGATCAGGGTTAAAAGTGCAGGTCTTCTGTGACACATTATCTACCTACAGCACAGGCATTTCACTGGTTTACACTCATCTATATAGACCACAGCAGGAATAGCTTCTCTGTTACTGACTCCACAATCAAAACAGAGCAAGGGTAGAAATATTAAACTGTATTTAGCTTTTATTTTTCCAAGCTGAAGCTCTTGCTTCAAGTGTTCAAATGAATTTTGCTCAATACATGATAATCACAGCTTCATTTTTCAAAGCAGCAAGGTCTGAGTAACTGTCTCACAGTGTAATCTAATATAGCTGCATCTTCTTCTCACATTTTTCTTCTGCAAAGTTTAATTCAAAGGCAAATTTACTCCCCCTCTTCTGACATTGTTTTTTGGTTGTTACGGGGCCAAAGAATTCAAATTAGGTCCCTTACGTGGGACCTAAGAATACAAATATTCTGCAAACTGTACAGAAAAAGCATAAACTGTATGTCAAATTAAAAGGGCAATTTCTCAAGACATTTACAAAATGGAAGTTATTCTGAACATCTCTGACTGCACTCTTGTAATAGAATACCCATAGGAAGAGCAACTTGGTAACATAGGAGTGTTTACACAGCAGAACACAACAACAAGACCACATATATTTTGGTCTCTGTGAAAAATTCTCTGCTGCCAGAAATGCCAGACCGGTGCAAAGAAGCCAGTTTAGCATCTCCTGCCTGGAATGTGCACATTTCTTTTCTCTTTCTAGTATAACAACATAAAAGTCTAAACTTAGGAAAAATCTCTAAAGCTCAGAAAATGGGTGATGGCAGTGGGAGGGATGCGGATGTCAAGTGCCCTCAATGTCTGATTGCAATATTGCTACTTTTTGGATTACAAAGATGATGCTGTGCTCGACTAGGTGGTTTTCAAAATACTCTGGAGAGGTAACAGAATATAGTTTAACCCCATAACAAGCCTATACTGAATAGAGATATTGAATATGGATTTTTTTATTATTTAATTCTGTGCATACTCCAGGCTAGTTTGACACAATGAAGCTACAGCATTTACTTGAGGGAAATGACACCTTGCATATATGAAAACTACACATACACTTATTTTCTGGAGAGTTTGGCAAAACACATCATTCTGCTCTGATACAAATAGGCTATCTATAAATAGGCACAGCCTGTACCTGCCATGCTTCTCCATGTATGTATACAATATTGAAGACTTTAAAAATTTTTTTAATACACCACTCGATGACTTTCTCAAGCCTGCCATGCAATTTTCTCCTCCAAGTACTGTATTTTCCCAGCAAACAGTTTTTTTTTCCCATGACAAACACACAAGGTGAAGCAGCTATGAACAGGAATAGTAAGAAAATGTGAACAATGTGACAATGGTACTAGATAAATTTACTAGGATACAACCAACAGAAAAGTCCCAAACCATGCACACTTAAACAAAGGTACTAACTAGTTCTTTGTAAAAACAGTGAGTTGAAAACCCCTGCAATCTGTCATCCTACACTAAAACTTGCAGCTTCTAGTTTACAATTTAAGGAAGTAAAAATTAATCCCAGCAACAGTAAGCCTAAAGATGCTTAATGAAAATGGGTACTACTGCCCCTCCATATTGAACACTATCTAGCCATGAGCAAATCTGAAATAAAATATCCTCATTTTGGATGAGAACAGGTTTCCTGAAATGAATTCACCAGCTGGCATCTCAACTATTGGCAGCAGAAAGAAGTTTTCTGCATCAAAAATCCAAGACTAGGTACCAAAAATTCTATCCATAGATCAGATTTATTGTTACAATGTGCCCTCAAAAGTCGCATATTTTTCCAGTAAGTATAGCCAAATACAGTTGTGTTACCTTCCCCCAAGCAGAGTCGCCTCAACCACCTGTATTACTCCTCAGCATGCTCCATCTCTAGGGAAAAACTTCTAAAATTTTCAGTTTTGCTTCAGTAACCTCTCACAGCAACCTATGTTTCTCCTGTCCAGCTACACAGAATTACCAAATGGTTTGGGTTGAAAGCGACCTTAAAGATCATCTAGTTCCAACCTCCCTGCATGGGCAGGGACACCTTCCACTAGACCAGGCTGCTCAAAGCCCTGTCCAACCTGGCCTTGAACACCTCCAGGGAGGGGGCATCCACAACCTCCCTGGGGAACCTCTTCCAGTGTCTCACTACCCTCACGCTAAAGAATTTCTTCCTAATATCTAACGTAAATCTACCCTCTTCCAGTTTAAAACCATTACCCCTCATCCTATTGCTACACACACACTGGTAAAAAGTCCCTCCTCAGCTTTCCTGTAGGCCCCCTTCATGTACTGGAAGGCTGATATAAGGGCTCCCCGGAGCCTTCTCATCTCCAGGCTGAACAGCCCCAACTCTCTCAGCCTGTCTTCATAGCAGAGGTGCTCCATCTCTCTGATCATCTTTGTGGCCCTCCACTGGACTCACTCCAAGAGCTCTATGTCCTTCCTGTGTTAAGTGCTCCAGAACTGGACACAGTACTCCAGATGCAGCCTCACCAGAGCAGAGTAGAGGGGCACAATCACCTCGCTCGACCTGCTGGCCATGCTTCTTTTGATGCACCCCAGGATGCAGTTGGATTTCTGAGCTGTGAGTGCATATTGCTGGCTCATGTTGAGCTTTTTATTGACCAACACCCCCAGGTCCATCTCCTCAAGGCTGTTCTCAAACCATTCTCCACCCAATCTGTATTTTTGCTTGGATTTGCCCCAACCTAGGTACAGGACCTTGCAGTTGGCCTTGTTGAACTTCATGAGGTTGGCATGGGCCCACCTCTCCAGCCTGTCAAGTTCCCTCTGGATGGCTGGTCCCTCTGGAGGGTGCCATCACAACTTGCTGAGGGTGCACTCAATCCCACTATCCATGTCACTGACAAAGATGTTAAACAGCACCAGTTCCAGTACCAAACCCTGAGGAATGCCACTTGTCACTGGACATCAAGCTGTTGATAACCACTCTCTGAGTGCAACCATCCAGCCTTATCCACTGAGTGGTCAATCCGTCAGATCCATATCCTTCCAGTTTTGAGACCAGGATGTCATGTGGGACAGCAAACGCTTTGCACAAGTCCAGGTAGATGACGTCAGTTGCTCTTGCCTTGTCCACCAACGCTGTGACCCCATCATAAAAGACCACCACATTTGTCAGGCATGATTTGCCCTTAGTAAAGCCATTTTGGTTGCCACCAACCACCTCCACACTTCCCATGTGCCTTAGCAGAGAGGATCTGCTTCATAATCTTGCTGGGCACAGAGGTGAGACTGACTGGCCTGTAGTTTCCTGAGTCATCTTTCCTTCCCTTTTTGAAAATGGGAGTTATGTTTGCTCTTTTCCAGTCAGTGGGAACTTCACCAGACTGCCATGACTTTTCAAATATGACGCAGAGTGGTGTTGCAACTTCATCCACCGGTTTCCTTAGGAACTGCAAATGGACCTTGTCAGGTCCCATGGATTTGTGCACTTTCAGGTTCTTTAGATGGTCTCAAACCTGCCCTTCTCCTACAGTGGGGGGATCTTCCTTTTCCCAGTCTCCGCCACTGCCTTCTGTGACCTGGACGGTGTGGCAAGAGCCCTTACTGGTGAAGACAGAGGCAAAAAAGTCGTTCAGTACCTCAGCCTTCTCCATATCCTGTGGGACAAGGTCTCCTGTTTCCTTCTGGAAAGGGCCCAATTTTTCCCTGTTCTGCCTCTTATCACTGATGTACCTGTAGAAACCCTTCATATTACCCTAGATGTCCCCAGCCAGGTTTAACTCTATCTGGGCTTTAGCTTTCCTAACCTGATCCCTAGCTTCTCAAGACAACTTCTTTGTATTTCTCCCAGGGTACCTGTTCCTGCTTTCACCCTCTGAAGACTATTTTTTTGTCTAAGAGTGTCCAGGAGCTCTTTGTTCATCCATGCAGGTCTCCTGGCATTCTTGCCTGCCTTCCTCTTTTTTGGGATGCATTGCTCCTGGGCTTGGAGTAGGTAATATGTGAATATTGATGAGCGTTCTTGGGCTCCTCTCTTGTCCAGGATTTTATGCCATGACATCCTACCAAGCAGATCCCTGAAGAGGTTGAAATCTGCTTTTCTGAAGTTCAGGAGAACTTGCTGCAGACCCTTCTTCCTGCCCTGTGTATCCTGAATTCCATCATTTCATGGTCACTGCAGCCAAGGCTGCCCTTAAGCTTCACTGTCCACCAGGCCATCCTTGTTGGCGAGAACAAGGTCCAGCATAGCACCTTTTCTTGTTGGTTCCTCTACCATTTGGAGGAGGAAGTTGTCATCAATGGACTCCAGGAACTTCCTGGATTGCTGGTGCCTTGCTGTGTTGTCCCTCCAGCAGATGTCAGAGTGGTTATGTCAGGGTGGTTGAAATCCCCCATGAGGATCACGGATGTGAACGGGAAGCTGCACCTATCAGCCTGTAGAGGGCCTCATCCGCTCGGCCATCCTGGTCAGGTGGGCTATATCAGACTCCCACTATAATATCACCAGCCCCTGTCTTCCCTTTAACCCTGACCCATAAGCTCTCTGTCAGCTCCTTATCCATTCCCAGGTAGAGCTCCATGGAATCCAGCTGGTCGGTGATAGAAATGCCCCCTCCTCTTCTCCCCTGCCTGTCCCTCCAAAATAGCTTATACTCATCCATTCCCACGCTCCAGTCACAGGAGTTGTCCCACCATGTCTCAGTGATGCTAATAACATCACAGCCCTGCTGGCTTGCACACATTTGCAGCTCCTCCTGCTTATTTCCCATGCAGCATGCATTTGCATAGAGGCATTTAAGTTGGGCCCCCATTGAAGCTGCCTCACTGCCTGGGATTCCATTATCCTTCATTACAGGTACACTCCTGCTGGCCTGTGATCCTTCTTCAGGCCCAGGGCATCTCTTACTTGATTTGGCTTCAAAGGGGTGGCAGTGGGATGGACTGACAATCCTGTAGTTATCTAGACCCTCTAGTTATCTAGAGTTATCTGATAACTCTAGTTATCAGATTGGCAAGCCTATTGCCAAAGATACTCACTCACTTCCCTGAAAGATAAACCCCATCAGCCGCTAGGAGACCAGGTTTCTCAAAGCAAGTCCCATGGTCTAAGAAGCCAAAGCCCTGGCTATGGCATTGTTGTCAGTTAGTTAACTGAAATAAGGAAAATCTGGGGGGAAATCTGGGCTCTGTAATCCTTATTCAGTCTTTAGATTGCTCCTTTCTGTATCATCAGAAACCACATGAAACAGCAGCAGCGCACAGTAGTCAGTGGGATGTACAAGTTTGGGTAGTCTTTCAGTGATGTCCATTATGCAAGCCCCTGGCAAGCAACAGACCTCTCTAGAGGGTGGGTCTGGTCGGCAAATGAGTGCCTCTGTACCTCTTAGATGAGAGTCTCCCACCAGTATCACCTGTTGCTTCCTCTTGTTTGCACTTGTCAATATACAGTGGGCCAGCTGAACTGTCTTGTTTGGCTCCAGCAACTTACCTGATGCAGCCTGACTTTCTTCCCGTCCAGACTGCACAACTGTGGAGTGGTTTTGCAGAGGCAGCTCAGATTTTGCGGGAGGCCTCTTCTTCCTGCTCTTTCTTATCTTTGGAATCTTCCATTCTTCATCTTTCTTGGCCTCTGTCCTTTCTCTGCATGCTGGCACAGTGTTTATTGGCTGTGTGACCACAAGCTGTGTTTTTGCTGCAGGCTGGGCCGGGATCTCTCTCCTTTTAAGTTTCCCTCAGCTTGGCCACCAGCTGCAGGAGGTCCTCTACCTGGGCATACCCTATGCATTAAGGTTTCCCACCTATCGCTGCCCCATGTGAGAGGTCCAGGCACTTCCCACAGCCTGAGGTCTGCACAGCAACCTCTCCCTTCAACAGCTCTGTCTGGGTGAAGGCATCAGTCACCACCGGGGTGGATGGTGCAGAACCCCAAGCCAGAGCTGCAGCCTTGGCTCTCTGCCGAGCGCTCACCATTCTGCCTACTTAGGATGAGCAGGCTTTACCCATACAGACTACCTTGTAGCTGACCCCTTCGAAGGACCGCCCCGCCTGAGCAAACTGCTCAGCAACCTGTCTTGCCACGCTCTTCTGACGCGCCACGCCCTGTTCACCCACCCTGTTTACCCTCCCTGTTCACGGCGCTCTCTGAGGCAGCCTTTTATAAAAATGCGGGAGGCCGGGGGTGGTGCTGGCTCCGCCTAGGCCGCCCTGCAGCCCGCCCACAAACTGCCGGCACTAGGCACAGGCTAAGCCGCTCTCCCGCCTTCGAAAGCCCCAAAAAGAGCCGTTAGCTGGCCATTTTAGCCGCGAATCGCTCCCATAGGTGACGGCTTACCTGCACGGGAGATGGTCTCCTCGGCGAGTCACCGCGGGTGTGTTAATGCTCTGTTTAGATGTGCTCTTTTACAGCCTTGACCCATTTGCAGGACAGCCTTAGGATACGCAAAATTTTTAAGGAGTATGAAAGACATCTTAATTACAACATAAACTTTCCCTTCCTTTTTTGCTTGTTGATAACTCTTAAAATTACCCCACTGAACAGTCACAGGAATTACTAAGTTTTTTGGGGGGTTTTTTTGTTTGTTTTTTGGTTTTGTTTTGTTTTTTTAAAGTAACATTTTATATAAGGAAGAAAATTTAATGGTTGTGTTTACTTTGAGGACATCGTTCACACAAGTTCTCCTCTCTTCCCTTTGTGGAAAACATGTTTATAAAATCCAACTAGAGGTGAAGGCTTAAGGCAGATGTAATGCTCCAGATTACAAAACAGTCATGATCATGTAGGACTCCTAAACTTGCCAGCTTAGGATTCAATATAAAAAGAATTCAATGGTTCTTGGTTTTGTTTGTTGTTTTTTTTTTTAACAGTGTTGCAATCAACATCTGTGTCATTTGGTCAGGGCTTCAAAATACATCTTACAATCTACAATGTATTTGGCTTTTACCACTCTACTGTGATTAATGTAAAACTAAACCTGACACTAAAATGGATCGGGGGTCGAAAGATAGACATGGAACTTTCCAGTCAAAGAAAATTAAATGATACTGATATTTTGGAGTAAGCCATATAATTGCAATAACAGTTTCTGTACTCTAGATACAAAAAGTACAATGAAACGCTGCTCGGGGGAGTGGTGGAAATGTAGTCAAGAGGATTGGTGCTGGCAACTGGTAAGAGCTAAGCGTGGAAGAGGATGCGAATCTCCTGGTCACTGACAACACTGTACTGCTGGTAGCGGTCAGCTAGCGAGGTTCCATGCTAAGCAGTGAGCAGCAGCAAGCAACATCTGCTCCCAGCCATCAACAGCAGCTGAACCAGACTTCTAAAACTGCAGTCCAAGCCCACACCACCAACCAAACCCCTGTGCAACCGTGGTGTACCTCTCACTGTCACTTCAGCAGGGAGTCTCCAGTCCCACAGCAAAGCCACACCACTATCCAGTGCAGTGGGTGTAAACAGCTGGAACCTTTACCTGTGTGCTTGGAGGATGAGTCTTCCTCCCCTGCCTCAACAGCCCTATGTTCACCCCAAAGCCCCCGACCACACTTTTTTTCCTTGCAAGTGCACCCTCAGTACTTGGGATATTTCCTAATCACACCAGTCTTCAATGGGGCCAGCAAGTATTGCTCACATCACCATGCTATTGTCTCATGGGATCTACCACAATTGCAGCACACACCCCTCTGCTGGGGAGATGGCAGAGCACTGCCACAGTTTGTGGCATGTACCACCATGCAACAAGATACACCCCCAGCATCCGTAGGCCAGGCACTGTAAACCAGTGTGAACCAGAAATTCACATTTGCCTACTCAGTGTCTTCCCCACTCCTGGTTTGGAAACCTCCTGCAATGATCACAACCTCAGGAGGATATACAAATTCAGCTTGGGTTTCTCGGGGGTGAATGCTATGCCCTAGCACATCACCTGGCTTATCAGAGAATCACAGAATGCTAGATAGGAAGGGACCTCAAAGATCATCTGGTCCAACCTTTCTGGGTAAGAACAAGGTTTAGATGTAATGGCCTAGCAATCTGTCAAGCTGAGTCCTAAAAGTGTCCGGTGTTGGGGAATCCACCACTTCCTTGGGGAGATTATTCCAATGTCCAACTGTTCTCATAGTAAAAAATTTTCTTCTGGTCTCCAATAGGGATCTCCCCAGGAGTAACCTGCACCTATTACACCTCATCTTTTCCATGTAACTCCTTGTAAAAAAGGAGTCTCCATCATCATGGTAGCCACCCTTTAAGTACTGGAACATGGCAATTAGGTTTTCCCTAAGCTTCTTTTCTCAAGGTTGAGCAAACCCAGTTCTCTTAGCCTTTCCTTATACAGCAGGCTTCCCAGTCCTTTGATCATCTTTATGGCCCTTCTCTGGACCCTCTCCAGCCTGTCCACTATGTATCGGGGACCACAACAGAACACAGTATTCCAGGTGTGGCCTGACAAGAGCTGAGTAGAGTGGGATGATTATTTCTTCATTGTTGCTGGTGATGCCCTTGTTGATGCAAGCCAGCACCCTGGCTTTCTTTACCACTGCAGCACTTTATCCCTCATTTTACCCCACAAGAGACTTCTAGGTGAAAGGGTGGCACAATGAGCAATGTCCAGCTCCATGTGGTACACGGAGGGCCCCAAGCAGGTCTGGTATGGACCCACACCCACCCGTGCCAGATACCCATAGCATGTATAACTGAGTAAGCCAGGTGACACAGGCAGACATCAAACCAAATGCCATCTTTCCATTTCTAGTTTTTTCAGAGGCATTCAAGCAGCACCTTCAATCAAATATGCTTAAGAAAGCAATATAAGGAACTTCAGAAAAACAGTGCTCAAAACCACAGTGGATCTATTACTTAAAATTATTGTTTTCCACGTCCTCAACATTTCTGATGTGAATAATGGACAACAACAGAAGTGCGATAAAAGCAACTCAAAGGGGACTACAGCAAGTCTACAGTTCAAGTCTATTAAGAAAATGTTTGGGAAGGGTTTTTCCAGTGAAAGCTAGAATTTGCATGGGGAAGCTGACAGTATGCATGGAAGAACTAAAACAAATTACTAAACCCCTTCTCAAATGAGGTAAAAAGCAGAGGGAGAAGTCTGAGTAGATGAGAGCCTATGGCACAGACACAAAGACAAGCATTCGGTATGATGGGGACCCATGCAAAGCTGCCCATAAAAGCAGCAGCAGATGCTATTCTCCCCAGGAAAGAAACACACACAACAGAAATATCACCTGTTTCAAGATGCAGTCTTACTTAGCTGAAGACATGCTCAGCTAAAGAAACTGTTCCCCCCCCCAAAAAAAAAAAAAAAAAAAGAAAAAAAACCCCAAACAAAACCCACAAAATTGAACTTGAAAGATGCATTTATATTTACAATTTTTAAAATGCTTTAACATTCACTCAACAAAGCAACAACTAGAGAGTTCACTTAAAACACGTTTCACTTATAAACAAAAAATTTCAGTTAATTGCTACAAAAGATATTTGCAAGCAGGATTATGATTTCCTCAGCAGTTTGGGAAATGGGAATCTCCCTGTTTCAAGATCAAAACTTGGGAGAGCTGAATGCATCCTACTAAAGTGCATCTGGACTTGGCACTGTGCAAGATGGCTTGGAAAAGAGAATCTGTCAATAAATAAGCATCTAAGGACAGTGGATGCTGTTTTGATAGTAAAGGCAGAAAGAAATCAGTTGGGTTTTTTTCTTTAAGAGCCAGGCCAACACAAAGAATAAGATTCATGTTGGAGTGCAGGCCTTCAGATAAAACTTCAAAATAGAATAGCAATTGCAGGAGACCTTTTAACATTTTTTTAGGAAACATCAAGTTCTTCATCAGGAAGCATTTTTCCAGAGAGCAGAGGTCAAAGCTAGTTCACTCTTTATCACCACCATTACTTGAGTAGAGAGGAGTCTCACTGAGCCCACCCCTGAATTTAAAGCATCATTGCTTAAGTCTTGTTCTGACTGAGTACAAACCAAGGAGTTAATCTTCCTGGTTCCCATTTCCCATGTAAGTCTGGACCTGCACTCCCATCTTGGCTCACTGGTCGCAGAACTTCCTTTAGCTTGTGCTTCAGCACGACTGCACCAAAACAAACACAGCACTTTTCCCACCTGCTTCAAACAGCCTGTCACCTCCTTTTGGATATCTCCCCACCGAATCTTCGAGGTCTCACTACAGGAGGGCAAGCACTACAACTCTTTTGCAGCAGTAAAGCCTGTGCTGTGATAAAGCTATTATACTTTTCTCCCACTTCCTTTAATTGACAGAAAACAAAAGCTTGTATCATTGCTCACCATTATCAGAAAACATTTGCTTTCCCAGATTGTTTCTCCCCTGGTTTTGGGAGGGTTTTCAGTAGAATAACAGGCTTACTCCCAAAAAAAAGCAGCAGGGAGTGATTTGGGACAGAGGCCCTTCAGAGCCCACCAGGCTAATAAAGCCTAGACCCTGGCATAGCCTGGTTCTGCCCTTCCCATCCCTGCTGGGTACTGCACACTGCAGCATCTTCTCCATCACCTTCAGGTCCCATGGAGGAGACAATGCTCTAGCTGTGTGGCCTGAAGAGGTGGGGCCACTGACCTAGCTTCAAGTGGCTGCCCCTGTTTTCTAGCTGCAAACCACATCCAGAAGATACTCTGCCCACTCTGAGTATCTGCTGTATCATACTCTGAGTATCATACTTTGAGTATCTGCTGTTTCTCTCTTCTCACCATGCACTGCACTTCCTTCCTGCAAGATGCTTTATCACATTTCACCCCAAAACCACCCAGATGAAACTTACACTCTTGGTGATGCTGCTTTTTTATTCAGCTACCAAAGGAAACACTCTTGCACCAGGCACTAAGCCTGTGGCACTCCTGCCAGGGAGCAATGCAGAATTAAAAACAGGTGTCACATGAAAAAACAGTGCAAAGCTTACAGTTCCCAAAAGAGCACTGAATGTGTGCACAAACTCAGTCACTTTTCTTTTTTTTTTTTTTAAGCAACCAGAATATCAAGTGCCCAAAACCAAGGGCACCAAAAATCCAAGTATTATTCAGTATATGAAGTATTAAACTACTGCAACCCAAGCTGCCAAGCCCAAACAGCTTTCATACACGCATAGCAGTTCCCTGCAACAAAAGCATTATCCAGAGAGCCACTCCATACCCTGAAACTGATGCAAGGGAAAATGCGGAGTCACAGACAACACACTCCTGCAAGAGCTCAGCACCAGCCCTGCACTATCTGCTGATGCAAGCTCCCAAGAGGTCTCATTCAAAAGAGGAAAGTTCAGGTCTTAAATCAGGCAATTGCTTTGGCAGGAGGCTCTCCCAAAGACTGAACAGGTTTTGAAAGCATCAGCATCAAAACAAATAAATAAGTAAACTGTTGATCCAGGAAGACAAGAACAAAAAAAGAAAGACCACTTTGCTGAGTTTCTGGTGCTAAATTATCCATAACCTCTTCCAAGCAAGGTCCTCTTTACTGAGATAAATCCTGCCCAGACCTGGAGCAGCACAGGGCTTGCAAGCATCCCCGTACCCCCTGCAGGATGTGGGCTCGGTGACATGGGGAGCAACAACTGTAATTTCTGACAGTACTTGTGGTCATTAAAAAGGGACCACAGCACGAAAATACCTGTCAGCAAAAAAAACAGTGTCAGTTCAGGGAATGTTTCCTTCATTTCATCTATTGTCAATTAGCAGAAACTCCTCATCACTGATTTGGGTATTGAGAAGAAACACTTAAACATCTTCCTTGTCCCTTCCGCAGGCTTTGCCTAAGCCAGACACTCTTCTGTGCCTGATATCTATGGACTGAAAAGCCAGCACAGATACTGTAGGTCAGATGTGCTGGTCTTAGGCTTTTATGAACATCAAAGTGATGTGAAAAGGCCATGACAAAGTTTCTCAAAGAGTACTGGAATAAAAAGCAGGAGAGGAGAAGCAGGAGAAGTTTTCAGGTTGTGTTGCTGAATCCAACAATGGGGCTGGAGAGGTGTGTGGTGAGTCTAAAATTAAGCTGCCATTCCTTACACCTGCCCTCCCATGGGATTCCACCACTATAGGGTCTCAATGAGTATGTCAGTCCTCTGTCCAAGCCTTTCTCTTCCAACCTTTTAAACTTGTTTTCCAAACTTGTTTTTTTGATCCCATTTTCAATTACTTTTAAGAAGAAGGTAGTGGCAATATTACAGATGGTGCAGCTGGGGAAAAAGCTGAAGCACAAGTCATCCCTCTGACCTGGAAAGGTCCCTCACAAGATGCACCCAACTCTTAATGTTGCACTCTCTTAGGCAGCAATATCCAGCAGAAAACAGATTTCAATACTTCTCCTGTCTGTGGGCTGCTCCTCCCTCTTCTCCTTCCCCCAGCAACATGCCTTTTGCTGAAAAAGCTTCTGGAACCACGTAACACTTTAAAGAAAGCGTTTGAGAAAATTATTATTGAAAGACGCTCATAAAAGAACAAAAACTTGAGAAGAGCTGCAGCTAAAAATACCCTATCCCCACAGTCCTTTAGAGAAACCATTAACAGATGTCAATTCCCAAACATGTTTGTTTTGTAATTAAGATGGTACTTTGAACACTGGATTTTCTTGCCAGGGAACACCATAAGAGACCTTGGGAAAAGACAATGTTTGCTGCCTCAAATATCCCACTTTTCTGTGCCTTCTGATGGTAAGATACTGTCTGAAACTGGCACCTTCAGATCTTTATTTTCTTCTAGCAAAAGCTAACTTTGCAAAATAACTTTCTTGAAGAAACAAAGTATTTTGGCCACCCATATCAAGCTGCAGAACGTTCATGCAATGTGGATTTATTTTTGGTTTTTAATACTGAGTACTGAGGTGGAGAATGTGGGAAGGAGATAACATTAGGAAGTGGTGCAGTAGTGTAGAGCAAGTGCCAGCACAGGGCTGGAAACAGCCTCTCATCTGACCTACATCCTAGGAGGACTGGAAAAATCTGCATTATGCCTAGAGTCCTCCCAGCTCTAAAGGGGGTAACTGACATTTAGTTGTCAGCAAGAGACGATGATGTACAGCAACTTGATGGCTTCCTTCAACTGTAGGATGAGCGGGATAAATGGAGCCAAAATGCCCCCCAGCAGAGACCTTTGTACCATTTCATTGCTTAAATAAGCTCTGGTTTATTGATCACATAGAAAAATACCCAGGAATTACTGTGGGTAGGCAAGGGATGCCTGTGCTAACATTTTAACAAGCTGAGGACATACAAGGGGAAGTTTACCACACAACAGCATGCTTTTTTTCTTCAAAAATGTAAATTAAATCCAGCAATAACTTCTGCAGAAGGTCCAGGACACATACTTCACCTGAAACACTCAAAACAATATTTAAGAAACTACACACAAAAAATAATTGTGTCACTCCATTACTTTGGTGGCCTTGTTGTCCCTCCCAGCTGCTTCCTTCCCTCCACTATAAAGAAGCAGTACACCTCATATGTGCCCATTCCTCCTGTCCTCTGCTTGTCCATACAGGCATTCAGGCCTGTAGTCCATCTGCTCCCCTGTCAAAGTTATCTGAAATCGGCCCGAAGCAAAATGTAGCATCATAGAAGATACTGAGTGTGAAAGTCTCCTGCATCCCTTAGAAATCAGGGTGAATACCCACCAAAAAGCACTTTAAAGGACTAAACTGAAAGCGATGATCAGGAAGATGACCACGGCTATGTTACACCGTTAAAATTTGCTAAAGGAGATGCACCAGTCTGCTGGAGGACCTCCCTGTGCTCTACCAAGAGCAGGAGGATTTGTGTTATTTTGAAGTACAGCCACTGAGCAGGTCCAAGGAGATGAATGGGAAAGAGGAAGGGCTCAGCTTCTCAGCCATCACCTCCCTCCATCCACTCAGCCCAGAGGAACTTGGATGTGCCCACATGATGTCATTACTGGGTCATCATCTAAATAAAGGAAGCTTTTTATAGAATTTCCCACTGACAAATTAAACCTGGTAAACCCAGATAGCCAGACTTCATCAAGCAGAAGGAAAGGAAAAGGAAAAACAGTAACTGTACCATTGCTGGGGCTGGGGTAGGTGGGTGGTGTCTCAGGAAAGAACTCAAAACAAACCTGAACTTACTTCCTAATACCTACTTGCTGTATAAAAAAACACAGATAAGAGTAACACATAAGGGAGATGTGTTTTTACACCATCTGTCACAAGGAAACACAGCCTATTTCTGCAGCAGGGCAGGGCAGAGAAGGATGAAGACAAAGATGGAGAATAGGGAAAGAAAAACTTTGCTTAAAGAGAGTAAACAAAATGTACTTCCATGTCAGAGGAGGTATCCAGCTTCATACTATTCACGTGGCAATTACTGTGCTTCCTAAAAGCAAACTGGGTGTTTCTGCATATTCAGAAGACTCTAGGCTGCAAATACCTTAAGCTCAAATCATCAGCAAGCAGTATTTGCTGGAAGTTGTTTTAAAAAAAAAGAAAAAAACCAAACCACTAACAAAAGCAAAACCGTACTGCAGTTTGGTCGAGTTCACGTGTTGCCTGCACGTCATCCTCTTCTTCCTAACTCTTCATCACTTCCACAGTGCTATGGAGCGGTTGCCCTTCCTCCCTCTGGCTCCTTGCTGCATCTTCAGCCAGGCACCACCCGAATAGAGCGCAGTTGCAATAGCCTAGTGACTCACGCTGCAGTAATGTGGGTGGGAACTGCTCCCATTGCCCAGCTTCTAAGGACACAGCCTTTTATGGTATTTTTAGAGTGGAAGCTGTTGTGGTTTGTAGCACTTTGCCTTTTGTCTTAAAGGAGCCTCAGAGAAAAGAGCTCATACTCCCCGGGGCTTGAAGACACAATTGTGTGGAGCCCGCCTTGGTGGACTTTCTTGCCGGGCCACACCAGGGATGCTCATGGATGGCAGCTGCTCCATACACAGCTCATCTTGCAGGCTCTCCCACCTGCACCGCAGGTCATCGGGTGGCTCCAGCATTCCACAACCTCCAAATGAGACATACGAGCAGAGCACAGGTGGGAATTATTCTACGGACATCTTGACTACAGTAGCCCAGCTTTTAAGGAGTCATTCCTTGCACACCCTGAGTCTTACCACCCTGTGACAATACACTAAAAACTTTTTCATCTCCAGTGACAAGCCACCAGACAAACACTGTTTCTACCCTTGATGGGCTTCGGGCATATGAGAAGCTCGCAGGGCTGCCATCTGTCTTCCCTCAGGGTTAGCAGTTTACTTAAAACTGCATCTCTACAGCAAGTACCTGGAGCACCTCTGCTACTAAAACAGGCTAAGGACAAGAGAAGGCTCCGGGGAGACCTTATAGCAGCCTTCCAGTACCTGAAGGGGGCCTACAGGAAATCTGGGGAGAAACTTTTCACCAGAGAGCATAGTAATAGAACTAGGGTAATGGTTTTAAACTGAAAGAGGGAAGGAGATTTACGTTAGACATCAGGAAGAAATTCTTCACCATGAGGGTAGTAAGGTACTGAAATTGGTTGCCTAGGGTGGCTGTTGATGCCCCCTCCCTGGAGGTGTTCAAGGCCAGGCTGGATGAAGCCTTGTGCAGCCTGGTCTAGTGTGAGGTGTCCCTGGTCATAGCACGGAGGTTGGAACCTGGTAATCTTTAAGGTCCCTTCCAACCCTAACCACTCTATGATTCTACGATTCTAAGTAGAAAATTAACTCTGTTGGGTTTCTGCCCCCTAAAAATTTAGGTGAAACAGGGCAAGAGGTTATTAGGAAAAAGCAGGCAGGTGTGTTGCACAGGTTATGACAGGTAACTAACTGCCCAGGGGAAAGAGCAGTGGCAGAAAAGCCACTCTCCAGGGCTCGTGGTCCACACAGCACATGTAGACTCAATCTTGACAAGAGAATGAAGCGGACTCAGCCGTCCTCTTTAAAAGTTGTGGGTCACACGAGAGATTAAAAAGAGTATCCTAAAACATTACCCCACAATGCTCAAAACAGGACTCTGGTTGCAAACATGCAGTGGATTGCTTTACAGGACAGCTCTCTGCTTTCCTTCACACCTGAAGCATTATTTGCTCTAGAAGAGAAGGGCATGAAAATTTCTGCATCCTCAATCACAACTCCAACCAGTCACTGATGTTAGTTTTATCAAAGCTGTTAAATTCAAGAGGAAATTAAATTACAATCCACACATATCTAAAAAGTCTAGGAGAAAACATACCAGGATGAAGGAAAAAGTAGTAATCAATCCTGATGCAAAGCAACTGACATTAAATTATTTTTTTTACTCCTTTTGAAATCCCAGTGAGCTCCAGAAGGAGTCAGCCTACCAGTATGATGAATGACAGACAGATTTCACCAAGTGGGAAGATGGAGTGGAAAGCTGGTCTGGCGTGAATTTCCAGATACAAGAGGCAAAATGGAGGGGAAGCCTGGGGGAAGTTCGAATCAACAAGCACTACCCAGCCCACAACATACCTTGGAGGTGAGCCAGAAAGCACACCAGCTTTCTTAACAGCATCTCTCAACAGCAGCAGACCACCACAATAAAAAGCCTTCCAACCTTAACCCAAGCTAAAAGGAGATTCAATGCATTGCCCTCAGCACAGCAACCCCAGCATCTGTTGAACAAGATGCCGCACACCAGGCTGACAGCCAGAACTTCCCATACAGACCAAGACAGAGTCTTGCTCCCTGAGCAGACAAAATACATTTTCAATTTTAGGGAGTCTTCCTGCTATTAGATAAAAGGCTGAGATAACCTAATTAAAGTTTTAAATAATCACTTGAGAGGCTCCATCCTGCTCAAAGGAATACAATGAATTTCCTGTAGTCTTGTCCTAAAGACCACAACATCACACCTGATTACTATCTCACCTTATTCTCAAGTCCTGCAGAGCCAGCTTGGTCATAGGAAAGCAAAGTGAGCTCTGCCCTGCCTTATTTCTCATTAAAGTACTAACTACACACAGCAGTGGCTGTGTAAGAGATAGGGCAACTTACTTAATTTTCATTATCCTATACTTGGACCAGAGTTACCAGATTTTATTTAAAAATATCAGGAAGAAAAACGAACTGAACATAGTAATCAGCCTAAAGATCCTATGTACAGAAAAGGAACCCATCCAAACTTGAACTTGGGTTCACATTTCCCATGCCAGAGACACCTCTGTACAAAGCCTTTAGTTATCAAAAACTGCCATTTGTACAGGGAAGTGAGGAAATGCCAGTTTGCCTTGACACGATCAACTCTGCAGTTGCTGCAGATGACTTGGTGTCACTTCGAACTTGGCCTGCTGGCAACCCCAGGGACCCTGCTCCATGAGACCATCCACCCGCTCACACCCCCAGCTATGCAGTACACCTGCATCTAACATCATTTGGATACTTCCACCCACAAACAAGAAAGCTTTCCCAGACAGCAAATTCTCTGCAAGCCTAAAAGCATCAGAAGCTGATTCCTACAGAGCAATAACCTCCTTTAACACAGAAGTAAGTTTATGGCTGTGCAGCCTGGGCTTGGATGCATCTGCGCTTGGATGTATCCAGGCTTGAAGGCATCCAGGCTTTGCTGCTGATGGTGTCTTCAAAGGAGAAAATTCAGATGGTTCCTCCAAGCTCTTGCAGCCCACTCCTCCCTCAGTAACTGCTCCAAGTGACCATGCTGCTGAACCCCACTGGAGTTAGGGTGCAGTTCCCCTGGAGCAGACCAGCCTGTGGCTTGCTGGGATGGCTGTGGGAAGGGATGGATGCCTTTCTCCCCCACTTAATGGGGAAAGGGCTCCCTTTAGTAGATGGGCTAAAAAAAAAAAAAAGCTTCCCTTTTAGTAGATGAGAAGCTTGACATGAGCTGCCAATGTGCACGCGCAGCCCACAGGGTCAATCACATCCTGGACTGCATGAAAAGAAGTGTGGCCAGCAAGGCAAGGGAGGTGAGTCTACCCCTCTACTCTGCTCTGGTGAGACCTCATCTGGAAAACCGTGTATAGCTCTGGAGCCCTCAGCACAGGAAAGACATGGAGCTGCTAGAGAGGGTCCAGAGCCTTCTCTTCTCCGGGCTGAACAGCCCCAACTCTCTCAGCCTGTCTTCAAAGCAGAGGTGGTCTAGCCCTTTGATTATCTTCGTGGCCCTTCTCTGGACTTTTCCCAGGAGCTCCATGTCATGCAGGACAGTGTCAAAAGTTTTGCACAGGTCCAGGTAGATGACGTTGGTTGCTCTTCCTTTGTCCACTGATGCCATGACCCCATTGTAGAAGGCCACCAAATTAGTCAGGTAGGATTTGCCCTTGGTGAAGTCGTGTTGGCTGTCACCAATCACCCATTTGTTTTCCACATAATGACTACTCCCTTGCAAGGAGAAAAAAAAAAAGATAATCTGAAAAATTACATCCTTCGTGTGATCTGCAGATGGTGTATTCCTTTCAGCAGGACCAAAATTTTTTGACAGGTAAGAGCCTTCCTGAAGGAGATGCAGACAGCAGCAGTGGACCCTAATGCCCAACTTGCAAAGCCCTTGAAAAAGAAAAGGAAGATTTTCATTGCCATCCCAGTCAGGAGAATAGACAGGGACAGCAGACCATGACACAGGTGGTGCTTAAAACAAACTACCCATCATTTTACAGGGGGAAAAAAAAAAGCGAGAAGAGTCCCTGTGCGCAGACTTCACAATCTATTACCTTCACCAGTTCTTTGCAGGGTCACAGCCTTAGTTAAGTATCTGTTTGGCTGGAACTGGTCTGCATAATATATAGTAACTGGGGGCTTTAAAAGCCTTGCAAGAAAATGCAAGAAAATAAATAAAAATCAGCTAGGCAGGTTATAATTTTTCCCCATGTGATACAATGCTGCACAGAGAGATGTGGCATGAATCAACCCATTTTGACAGCACACGTCTAACCAGGAAGGGCAGGATGCCTCACCATGGTGGTACACAGGGAAGACCCTCCAAAGAGCTCTGTTTACCCAGTTGAAGCCAATGCAATCCCTACACAAAGCCTGCAAGTACATTTAAGTCTCAAAAGTCATCTGAAACAAGTCCATTCTACACTCCCACCCCATAAATACAATCCAAATTGGGTCATGTCCTAACAATAAACGAATGACACTCACTTAAGCCTCTGTTGCAATGCAGACATAATCTAGGTCCTTTCATTCTCTTTCTACTGCTAGTGCTAAACATGCTTTTGTACATCGTCTGAAGTACTCCATTTAAAAAACCATGGTAACTAGGGCATTACATTCAGCTGCTCTTGAAAAAAAAGCCATTCCCCTTCCCTCTCAATAAACTCTTAGGAGGCTTGGACAGAAAATATTGCCTAATTCAAACTTGCTCCACCAGGATGGCTGGAGTTGGGCACTAGGGATGGGGCATGGCTACTGAGTACCACTTGTGTCTGTGGTGTACGAAATATGATGGCATATGGAGAAAGAGAGCCCTGTGTCCTGCAGCCAAGCAGTGCCCAAAATCCCATTTTAAGTCAACAAGCATGACAGTGTAGCTGCAGCATTCAATAGGCAAAACATATTTTCTTTTAAAAATACTGAGTGCTCCTAAATCTCTTTCTTAGTGGATGACAGGATTATTCAGTTCCAGTATTTCAGTGTGACAAGGATCAGGGGAACCAAGAAGCAAGTTTTTCTGTTCTCTTTGCATGGCAGTAAAATTTTTGGTAGTTTTTTTTTCCTTGCCTATTCCTAACAACTCTGCACTGTGACGTTTTCCTGCATGGCAGCTTTTGAAGTTTGTCTCCTGGCAGTAGCATCCTCCTCCTTTCTGAAATGAAAACATTTACAGATGTGGACACAGAGATCAGAGGGAAAGAATAGGGCAGCTCCCACTAAAAAAGCCAGTAACCGGTGCGCTGGTTTGGTTCTGGCATGGTTTCAGTAGCAGGGGAGGGGTCCCAGGGGTGGCTCCTGTAAGAAGCTACTAAAAGCTCCTCTGGCGTAGGTGACCAAGGCTGAACCATTAGAGACAACAGATGCGCCTCTGCGATTAATGTATGAAAGGACTGATACACGACCTGAGAGCAGAGAGCAAGGAAGAAGAGCTGAGCTGGAGAGGAGAGCAATGCCGGAGTGGAGATCCCGAGGTTGGTGAGGAAGAAGGGGGAAGGAGGTGCCCAAGCAGAAGTTTCCCTGCAGTCCACGGGGAGACGGTAGGCTGTCCCCCTGTATTCATGGAGGAACGTGGCAGAGCATCCCTTGAATGCACCAGGAGGGGCAAATGTGGACCTGCAGCCCATGGACTTGGATCTGCAGCTGTGGAGGACCCCACGCCAGGGGAGGTGACTGTACCCGAAGCAGCCTGTGACTCTGTGGGAAGCCCGTGCTGGAGCAGCTTGCTCCTGAGGGACTGCACCTTGTGGGAAGGACTCATGAAGGAGAGGTTTATGAAGGACTCTCTCCCATGGGAGGGACCCCGTGGGTAAACAGACTGTAAGGAATCCTTTTTCCTGAGGAGGAAGGAGCAGCAGGAACCACCAGACTGAACTGACTCTAAACCCCATCCCCTGTCCCCCTGTGCTGCTGGGGGGAAGGATGGAGAGAAATCGGGAACAAAGTAATTTGGGCCCGGGAAGAAGGGAGGGGTGGGGTAACGTATGTAAGCCCTGCTCTGTGTGTTGTGTGTTGTCTGTGTCCTGTGTGCAGCTGATTAGTGTGAAATTAAATTATTATTTTTTCCCCAAGTTGAGTCTGTTTTGCCCATGACCTTAATCGGTGAAGAACCCTCCCTGCCCTTTGTCTCAACCCATGAGCTTCTAGTTGGCCTTTGTCCTCCCACCCCCCAGTCTGTGCCTGGGGGGCTGAGGGGGGTGGGTTAGTGAGCAGCCACATGGCTGGTTCTTTGTTGTCGCGTTAGGCCCAAGCCACAACATGGAAAAACCCACTGTATAAAAAAAGGACATTTGTCTAAGATGGAAGGCTGATGATTTGGGGTTTTTTTTTGTTTTTTTTTAAAGAAAAACATTCATACCTATGTATGCAATTATAATAATTTAAAAAAAAAAAATCAATCACATATCACATGCACCAGCAGAAAAGTCTAGCAACTTCAACATGACCTAACTGTTGCACTATCCCTTATATACAATTTTGGTTGACTTTTTTGCAGTTCCCACTGCATACTGTTTCAGAGCCACATTTCAAGATTTAAGGTTTTGAAAACAGAAGCCTTCAACAACAATGTCTGCAAAAATATCCCTGTCCCCAAACAAAAAAAAAATTTGAAAACTTCAAGTCCTATCCAGTTATGGAGGTTATTCCCCAAATGATGCACAGAAAGACACTTCGCATCTGTCTGTAGGAAGCAGCATTGGATTGATGAAAGCACTGCCACAGAGGACTTTATAACAAAACCCACGCCTGTTCGGCAACAATACAAGTCTGGGAGAAGACAGGCAGTTTTAAAGATTTAAGGAACATATTCTTAGATGGGGAAACCAAGGCATGTAAATGATTAGCCAATTACTCATGCAGCAGAAAATCTATTTCTTCCAGCTAACACAATGTCATCTCTGTTAACGCAGGCTGCTGTGGCAAGAACCATGACAGAGGTGAACTAAGGACAAGCTCAGCAGTTTACTTCGAATTTCCTGACTCCACTCCTGCCACCATCCACTGTGGTATTGTTAATGAAGAAAACAGGAGAAAGATTATAAAGGAAAATAAGACATAAAATTATACAATATATTGGGTTGGAAGGGACCTCTAAAGGTCATCTAGTCCAACCCCCCAGGAACACCTAGGGCAGATCACAACGTCTCTGGGCAGCCTGTTCCAGTGCTCTGTCACCCTCCCAGTAAAGAAGTTTTTCGTCATGTTGAGGTGGAACTTCCTGTGTTGTAGCTTGGTGCCATTTCCCCTCATCCTATCACAAGGCACCACTGAAAAGAGACTGGCCCATTCTTGACATCCACCCTTCAGATATTTGTAGACATTAATAAGGTCCCCTCTTAGTCTTCTCTTCTCAAGACTGATCTCTTAGCCTTTCTTCATATGACAGATGTTCCAGTCCCTTAATCATCCCTGTAGCTCTCCGTTTGACTCTTTCCAGCATATCCTTGTCCCTCTTGAACTGGGGAGCCCAGAACTGGACACAATGCTCCAGATGTGGTCTCACGAGGGCAGAGTAGAGGGGGAGGAGAACCTCCCTTGACCTGCTGGCCACACTGTTCTTAATGCATCCCAGGATACTATTGGCTCTCTTGGCCACAAGGGCACATTGTTGTCTCATGGATAACTTGTTGTCCACCCAGACCCCAAGGTACTTCTCCATGGGGCTGCTTTCTAGCAGGTCAACCCCTAATCTATACTGGTGCATGGACTTTTTTCTCCCCAGGTGCAGGACTCTACACTTACTCTTGTCAAACCTCATTAGGTTCCTCTTTGCCCAGCTCTCCACTCTATTTAGATCTTGCTGAATGGCTGCACAGCCTTCAGGTGTACCAGCCAATCCTCCCAGCTTCGTATCATCAGCAAACTTGCTGAGGATACACTCCATCCCCTCATCCAGGTCATTGATGAAGATGTTGAATAAGACTGGGCCCAGTACTGACCCCTGGGGAACACCATTAGTCACAGGTCTCCAAATGGACTCTGCACCATTGATCACAACTCTCTGGACTCGATTGTTTTGCCAGTTCTTAATCCATCTCACTGACCACTCTTCTAACTCACACTTCCTGAGCTTATCCACAAAGATGTTATGGGAGACAGTATCAAAAGCCTTGCTAAAGTCAAGGAAGACAACATCCACTGCTCTCCCTGCATCTATCCATTCTGTCACACCATCATAGAAGGCTACCAGAGTAGTCAGACATGATTTCCCCTTGGTGAGTCCATGCTGGCTACTCCTGATAACCTTTTCTTCCATGTGCTTAGAGATGACCCCCAGAACGAGCTGCTCCATCACCTTTCCAGGGATGGAAGTGAGGCTCACCGGTCTATAGTTACCTGGGTCCTATTTCTTGCCCTTCTTGAAGACTGGAGTGACATTAGCTTTCCTCCAGTCCTCAGGCAACTCTCCTGTTTCCCAGGACTTTTCAAAGATAATGGAGAGCAGTCTAGCAATGACTTCTGCCAGCTCCCTCAGCATCCATGGGTGCATCCCATCAGGGCTCATGGATATGCAGATGTCCAGGTTCCTTAATTGATCTTCAACCCAATTGACTTCAAACAAGGTAAAGCCTTCCTCACTCCTGACTTCTTCTGTGGTCTGGAAGGTTTGAGAATCCTGAGCGTCAGCCTTAGCAGTAAAGACCAAGGCAGAGAAGGCAAACTCCACCTTTTCAATGCCCTCCATCACCGGGAGGATTCACTTCATTCAGTGGCGGGCCCACATTTCCTCTGGTCTTCCTTTTACCTCCAATATACTTCAAGAAGCCTTTCTTGTTGTCCTTGATTTCCCTTGCCAGTTTTAATTCTAAGCAGGGCTTAGCTTTCCTTGTTGCATCCCTACATCCTCTGACCACATTCTTTATTCTTCCCAAGTGGTCAACCCCTTATTCCATGATCTATAAACTTCTTCCACTTAAATTTGTTCAGTAGTTCTCTGCTCAACCATGCAGGTCTCCTGGCTCTCTTACTTGATTTCTGACTCTTCAGGACACTCCGATCTTGAACTTGGAGGAGAAAGTGCTTGAATATTAACCAACTCTCTTGGGCCCCCTTTCCTTCCACTACCCTATCCTTTTGGATTTCGCCAAGCAGTTCCTTGAAAAGGCCAAAATTAGCTCTTCTGAAATCCAGAGGTTTGACCCTGCTAGATGCTTGGTATCTGATTCTGAACTTTACCATCTCACGGTCACTATAACCAAGGCTGTCTCCAACTTTAATGTCTTCTACCAGTCCATCTTTGTCAATATTAAGTCTATTAGTACACCTCTCCTTGTTGGTTCCTCCACCACTTGAGTCAAAAAGTTATCATCAATGCACTGGAGGAACCTCCTGGACTGTACCTGCCTGGCTGAGTGGTCTTCCCAGCAGGTAACAGGGTGATTGAAGTCCCCCATGAGAACGAAGGCCTGTGATTGTGAGGCAACTCTCAGCTGTCTGTAGGTCTCATCAACATCCCCATCCTGATCTGGTGGCCTGTAATAAACACCCACAACAGTGTCCCTCGTATTAGCCTGCCCCTTAAGCTTTACCCACAGGCTCCCAACCCGCTCTTCATCTGCCCCCAGGGAGAGCTCAAGACATTCCAGTTACTCTCTCACATGAAGAGCAATTCCACCACCTTGCCTTGCTGGCCTATCTTTCCTAAAAAGGATGTAACCATCCATGACAACATTCCAGTCATGTGAGCTATCCCATGTCTCAGTAATTGTGATGAGATCAGGGCCATGCGACTGCACACAGATCTCTACTTCTTCCTGTTTATTCCCCATGCTGCGTGCATTAGTGTATAGGCATTTCAGATAGGGAAAAATACTAGCATGCTGCCCCACAAGTGCTGAGCCACAACACCCAGGCACCTCTCTAGCAAGCCCAGTTGTATCCCTAGCCACCTTTGAATCTGGTTTAAAGCTCTCTGGATGAGCCCTGGTAATTCTTGTCCTCTTGTTGCACCCAGGCTCATTTCCAGTGGGCCTGGTTTTATCCCCTACCCCCTTCAAACCTAGTTTAAGGTCCTCTCAATGAGCCCTGTTAACTCCTGGCCAAGAACCCTTCTCCTCCTTGTTGACAGTTCTACACCATTTTTTGCTAGCAGACCCGGTGCCACGTAAATGTCTCCACGATGGAAAAACCCAAAGTCTATCCAAAGGCACCAGCCTCTAAGCCATTTGTTAATCAGCCATGTTTTCCTAATCCTTTCAGCTTTCCCTGCCACTGAAGGAACTGAGGAAAAGACCACCTGTGCTCCTGATCCCGCAAGCATTCAGCCCATCTGTCATCTTTGGTCCATGCTCTCCTCCTCCCTTCAGGGGAAGGACATGTTCATGGCATACTTCAACCTGAACAGCAGTATTTTGGTGGTGTATTGCCACAAGGTTCTTCAGGAACATGAAAGACCAAAGAAAGTTGCTTGCATTTGGAGCAAGAGATGGAGAAGTCTGCAGTGCTCTGTGTGGCACAGGGAAAAAAGAGCAACCAAATGGTTTTTGGAGAGCAGACAACAGCAGCCTGGCTTTACTGCTGCTATTCCTAAAGTAACAGCAGTCACATTCTGGTCCCAGGTGACGAACAAATCCTGCACGCACAGCAAATACAAGCTGCACAAGAAAACCATGGCAGCTAACGTGGGATGACCCAAAAAGCAGAAGGACAGGTCCCACCAAGCCATCCGCATGCAGCCAGGCAGGCAGCTATTTCCTCTGCTCAGACCCATCATCAATTAAAGGAGTTATCTTAGTGTTTGGGAGCCCTTGCCATGAACAAAGGCCCTTCTCAGTCTCATCTAGAACCAGTCACCAGGAGATCACAGAAAATCATCAGGATCCAACCTCCCTGCTATGAGCAGGGACACCTTCCACTAGACCAGGCTGCACAAAGCCTCATCCAACCTGGCCTTAAACACCTCCAGGGAGGGGGTTCCACAATCTCCCTGGGCAACCTATTCCAGTGCCTTACTACCCTCATGGTGCAGAATTTCTTCCTAAGGTCTAAACTAAATCTACCCTCTTTCAGTTTAAAATCATTCCCCCTTGTCCTATCACTACCCTTTCTGGTGAAAAGTTTCTCCCCAGCTTTCCTGTAGGCCCCGTTCAGGTACGGGAAGGCTGGAAGGCTGCTATAAGGTCTCTCTGAAGCCTTCTCTTCTCCAGGCTGAATAGCCCAAACTCTCTCAGCCTGTCTTCATAGCAGAGGTGCTCCAGCCCTTTGATCTGGCATCTCTGCAATATGAGCAGACCAAAGAGGGATCATAGATACTTCTAACTGTCCTTGCAGAGAACAACCACCACCTGCTCTTTCTTGGGCTGAAGATTCAGAGGGAAAACATTGTTTTCTCTGGTGCAGGGTCCCAGTGAGACAGAGCATGTCCTGTCCTCTCCACAGTGTGCTGCTCTGGAACAGAAACTTCAAGTGTTCAAATGGACAAGAACAAGTGCAGCAACCCTTCATCAATCTACAGGCAGCTCAGACTCCAGGACTGAGATCCCCAGCAAGTTGCACAAAACTCATACAGCATCCACAACCATCAACCATTACAAAAGGCATCTGCTCTCATGATTAATGGGCCACAAGCTTTAGAGAGGAAATCAGAGGACATCTTCATCTGCCTGGACATCCCTGCCACGTTGACCACTGCAATCTCAGATGCTGCAACAAGCAGATCGTGCTTACAAAACTCTTGCACCACCAGACAGGACGCGCTCCCAGAAAAACACTCCAGGATCACTCTCTACGCCACAGGTTTTTCCACATCAAACACTTACCAAAACCATTAATTGGTGCATGATGCTGGAAGGTTGTAAAAAACAGTACACACATAAGGAATAGGAAGCCAGTGCTGTGTCACACTGCTGAACAGACAGGGTTTTAAGTCACTTTATTCCTGCACTTCTCCTCTGGCAGTTGAAGGACTAAGGCACTGTTTCCAAGCTGTTCCTCTGTTTGACCAAATGTCCAAGTCAAACCCTGCCAAAAGAAAACCTCCTAGGGCAGCTTTGGGGAAAACGTCTCTCATTAACAGCAGAAACGTTTGTAGCAAGGAGGAAAGTTGATCAGCTGCACTTTAGGGTTGCTCTGTCAGAATATGCATGAATGCAGCAAGGTCCGGAAAACAGGTAAATGGCTCACGCAGAGGACACCTTCATTCCCCTTGAACCAGGGGGCAGATGCAACACCAATAATACAGAGCAGAGACCAACAATCCTTATTCCTGTGGCAACCAACCATCCAAAACAAATCATCAGCAACAAAAATCAACTGGAAGTCTCTTCTGAAGGTTTTTTGCCACATCTGCCTTGATAAGGGAAATCATAAGGACTTGCAGGTCATTCAACTCACCTCCAAGCACTCCACTCCAAGCCTCAATGTCAAAAATTTTGTGTGTGTGTCTGTCTATGTCTCTCTCTCTCTCTGTCTCTCTCTCTCTCTGTCTCTCTCTCTCTCTGTCTCTCTCTCTCTCTGTCTCTCTCTCTCTCTGTCTCTCTCTCTCTCTGTCTCTCTCTCTCTCTCTCTCTCTCTCTCTCTGTCTCTCTCTCTCTCTGTCTCTCTCTCTCTCTGTCTCTCTCTCTCTCTGTCTCTCTCTCTCTCTGTCTCTCTCTCTCTGTCTCTAAGCATTTCTCATGGCTACAGCTACTTTCCAGCTGACCAAATCTTCCTTTTTATCCACTCTTCCTGACCTTCTCACTCTCAGCAGCTGCTTCAAGCATCTGAGCATACTATGAGCAAGCAGGCACTCTCACATCAGGTTACTCACTTCTGTATGCAAGGAGCCAAGACTTCAAAGGAATTAAAATGATAGGTTACTACAATTTTATGAGGATGTTCTCACTAGTTGCTGGTTAAATAAAAGACTCTGACCTCTACAGACATTACAGACAGCAGTAATGACAGTGATGATCACAACTAAAAACTGGGCCAGGCATCTCTCACTCCAGAGAGAGGTGAAGATAAGTGACATGGCACTAGCCACCTCTAGGGGTGGCAGGGACAAAGAGTTGTGAAACCCTTTGCTACTGGAAAGGCGCATGTAGAAATGCATTATACTTCAGGGCAGACAAAGCCCTTCATTGAGGTTAACACCAGGACATCCTGTCAATGGGGTCTGTGCATTCATGGTCCCCCAGATATAAGAAAATGAGAGCTGACACCAGTGCCAATATAAGTAGTCTGTCCTCTCTCCTGTTCACTAGACTTACATGCTGACAATGCAGTCCATGGGCACATCAAACCTACTCTTTACATTCAGCATCCAGCTAAAACACTTACTCTCATTTCTTCTCTCACCTCATACCAGCAAGCCTTCTGGCAACTAGGAAAGTAACCAGAACAAATAGGCCTCTTGCTCCTGTATTAGCAGGGATGCATCCTTAACCCAGCAGTACAAATTCTATAGTAATAAATGCACCAACCTAAGCATCTCTGCTTTGTGCCAGACTTTCAAATAAACCAACACACCTTGGCATGAAGCTAAGTGTCCTGCAGACCAGGGCTTCTACTGTATTGCCATGGAGAGATGCTCATACAGAGCTGCCAAGCAAGTCCCTTGGTGCTGCCACACACTAGCTCTGCGCTCTGCTTTGCCATGCAAGCCAAAAACAGAAGTGAATGCTGGGACCAGGTTCCCTTCCTCCCCACTCTACTTCTCATTGCATCGAAACCACGGAGAACAGAGCCAGAGCTGTCTTTGAGGTGCATCTCAACTTGTCTAAATAGGAACAAGACCTGAGACATGTCTTTCCTGCACCCTAGCTCAGCATCTTCCGCCACTCTTCATCACCCACCCTGTTTTTGCCTAGGATTGCACTGTAAGAACGTCCGTACCACCATCACTACACTTATGAAATGGCTGCCATCTCTAAACTGCAGGTTTCTGGCCAAAGTAGCAAGCCTTTGGATGTCCCTGATAACCTGTTTTTTCCTCGCTCACTTATAGCAGTTTCTTTGAACACAAGATGCTTCCTTTGTTAGTTTTGGTTTCTGTTTTGTTCAGAGGTTTGCTTGCTTTTTACTTGAGTTGCTCTTAACAAAAAGCCCAGCTCTGGGACATAGCATAACCCGTGCATTAGGCAAGCTGGCAGATCGATCTTTTTGATCTGCTAATAATGGCCTGTTTTTTTTGTCTTCAGTTCCAGAGTAGATTAATAGCTCAGCCTCCACAGGAAAGCTACAGCACTTTCATATATCTCAAACCATACAGAAGGCATTACTGCAGAGCTTGCAAAACACACACTGGGTTGGTGCCCTCCACCATCTGCTCTGTAGACGGAGTACACCTGGAGAACAAGCTTACCAAACTGAGAATGCTGACAGCTCCTTGCTGCAGAAGGTGCCCCCAAAATCCTCAAGAACTCAAGAGCATCCAATAAGCATCAATTTTTCTGCTACTTCTGTAACTTCTAGATTTGAAGGAAAATAACATGCAACTGAAATTAATCCAAAGACTTGTCTTCAGTAGGGTCACATTTCCCACCAAAAAGCAGGTGACTGCCCAATCTGCAGATCAATACAACTTACAAAGTACTCAGTAAGCATGACCACTGTGACTTTCCAAGTTCAGTTCAATATCCAGTGCAATCCTTCACTTGATATATTAATAGTTCAGTATAATATTAAAAGTTATGTCTACAAGTACTCTTTCACGCAGGTAAAAATTCACACTTTATGCATTTTGCGGACTGTTCATATCATATCAATACATAAACCATATTTTCGTGTGTGCAACTGCAACTATTAAGAAAGCATTAGGCAACTAGCTTCTAAATTAACACCAAACCTGTTGGCTCATGCCTCATCCTTGCAGCTTTTGCTATCTTATTAGGGATGGCATGGGATGTACTTAGCATTAAAACAAATACAAACATGGTAAGGGAACAAATACAGCAAAACAAAACTGCCTTGTACCTCTGCAGCATGCCAACTTGGAAGGACAGAACCAAAGTGATCCTTGGTACTATAGGTATAGGAGCCATTTTAGCTATACTAGTATACCACTGTCATTAATTCGGCAGCCTAATTAAAACTCTATGGCAAGGCTATAATAACAGGCTCTTTAAAAGATGTGCCAGCTGCCAACCCTATCCATATTACTTTCCATGACAGTGTGCTGAGCTTGATACTGTGCTCGAGCAATGGGAAAAACAGACTTTTGGGCAGGTCCCCAGGACTCACAAGCAGATAAAGCAGCTGGTTTTTCCACAGCCACTGTGAGCTTGGCGCACTTTCAGGCTTTTCCATACTGTATGTACAGAGTCCCGTGACTCAAAGAAAGTTTAATCCGAAGGGTTTCCACCAGGAAAGCAGGAGTATCTTTCACAAACACCTGCCAAATCTCTAAGTCTAGAAAGTTCAAGTAAGCCATACAGTTCATAGATTTTTTTTTTTCCCCAAATAAGATACTAACAGGCTGCTTACAGAAATGTTTTCTCTCCATGCTAACAGTAAACATTTATCCAAAAGAGCTTCTTAATTGAGGTAGAGGACCAGCTAATTTAAACAAAAGCCCAGCCTATCTGGAGGGGTTTTAATACACCAAGCAAAAACAGTCAGAGAGAGAAACTGCTGCAGCTCAGAGGTAGCTACTACTTCTCTCATCTTGGGGGCCTGAAGTGCATCTTCAAAGACAAGGAAATGATGTTTTCACTCAGAAATAATATTCAGACAACTGTTTGGATTCAGACAACTGTCAATTGCAAGCTCTTCTAAAAAATTTATTTTTTTTTAAATTGACCTCTAATCCTAACCAGGTTTTTCAAGGAGAAGCATAATCAACTTCTTCCTTACAACTCTGGCATTTTTAAGTAATCAGGACTACACCTAAAAGGCGCTGCAGTGACATGGTTAGGTCCTTCATAAAATTATTCCTTCATTTAACCTACACTTAAAGCCTTCTGAAGGCTGAACACCTGTATTCTTGGTTGGTATCTGAAAACAGACAAAGAAACTGCTGCTTAGAGTAACCTTAAGTGAAATGAGATTATAAAAAGGAAAGAAAGCACATATTTTCCTATGGAAATAAAAGTAATTACCATGCTTGGAGTATTACTCCAGGTCAATATAAACAAGCACTGCACAATTTTGAAGAAAAATAATTAACATTCCTCCACACCTATCACTAAGCTTCTCAGATGGGCTGACACAGAGAGGCATTACTTGAGAAGAGGTCAAGGGCTGAAACAGGAGGACACAACCTCCTCTGCTCTGAGACAAACCCATCACCAGCAGCAAGCACACATACTACAGCTGCCCTGCCATGAAACCTAATCCAGGAAAAGCATCTCCTAAAAAAAACCCAGAACAGTTTTAACTGTACTTGAGTTTACAGTTTCAAACACATGAACTTGGAAGAGATGCTCTAAGAAATGTTCCTCTGATGTGGTTTCTCTAATGGCATCATCATTCAGTATAAAGGGGAGAAACTAATTAATTCAACATGCATTTGGCCTCTAGTTGCTTAATCCAAACATTTCTCTATGACCATTTAAGTAGTCAGATGACATGGGGGCTGTTTTGACTAGAAGACACACCACTGGTTTCTCGCATGTGGATTTTATTGTAAAATGCTGGTGTTACACTGGAAAAAAAAAGCTAATTCAAAGGATGAGAATAATAAGTTAAGAAAAGGTTCTTGATCTCTACACGTCTCATTCTATCTATCCACCTTTTTTTAAATTTATTTTGTCCCCCTATCTTAAGGGGCACAATAACCCAGGATGATGTTGATCATTAGAGCACATCCAACTCAGCTGGTCAGCTGCAGCAAGTACCAGGATTCCACAGTTCAAACAGCTAACCCTCAAGCAATATATCTCCTGAGCATCAGACCACAAGCTGCAAACACTGCAAGGTCCATGTGACTTGCTGTGGGTGGCTTGCACCCTGTTTGCTCATCGCAGTCCTCCCAGCTGCTGGTCAGAAGACTACCAGTACCCAATGGGCAAGGAGATCTTGTCCCCCTCAACAATATCAATGTTCATTAGCAGAAAGGAGAAATCAGACACATCCTAGGAGACACCACTGCTATGGCACAAATACCATCTAGCCACACTCATATAACCGAAAGCCTTTCATCAGTATTCAGTGCTCAAAGGGGAAAGGAAAAATTCAGAAATGCAAATAAAGCCCACTTCTCACAAAAAAGTTCCAAAAAAGTTCCAAAAAAGTTCCAAAAAAGTTCCAAAAAAGTTCCAAAAAAGTTCCAAAAAAGTTCCAAAAAAGTTCCAAAAAAGTTCCAAAAAAGTTCCAAAAAAGTTCCAAAAAAGTTCCAAAAAAGTTCCAAAAAAGTTCCAAAAAAGTTCCAAAAAAGTTCCAAAAAAGTTCCAAAAAAGTTCCAAAAAAGTTCCAAAAAAGTTCCAAAAAAGTTCCAAAAAAGTTCCAAAAAAGTTCCAAAAAAGTTCCAAAAAAGTTCCAAAAAAGTTCCAAAAAAGTTCCAAAAAAGTTCCAAAAAAGTTCCAAAAAAGTTCCAAAAAAATCTGAATGGAGAAATTAATTATTGCAGCTCATTTTAAATTAGAGAAGCAAACCTAAGTCTTTGCACAGGCAGAAGATCACGCTCTTGAAACAAAGAAATTGAACTCAACAGCAAACAGATACTAAGCAGATATTAACTTATCACAGAATATTAACTTAAACAGAATAACTGTTAAGCAGATATTCTTTATTGACGCCACTGGGGCAGCAGTGGGGATTCTCCACCATAAGTGCTCCAACCAGTTAGCAAAACACCCCAACTAATATAAACCAAAAACATGCATATTCAGTTCTATGCCAGTAAGTTCCTGGCATGAGTTTTCTATGAAAATATAATAATTTTATTTCCTGGAACTAGTTATAATATTTGCTTTGTAATTATGCATGCTCAAAGTTCTCCTGTGGGGGTCTTTGTTGATTCTAGTCCTTGGTCTTCTCCCTCCTGTCTCCCTCTCCTCCAGCTAGATTGCCCAGGTGAGTCCAAAGTCAACATGACCATATGATAGTGTTGTCTGTTGGCATGACAGGTCTTAGAGGACTTGAGGTTATCACAACCTGCAGGATGCTTGGTTTCACAATGCCCATTGGTTTAAAAGTAACCCATTCAGCTAACTTAGTACAACAAATTAATCATTTTAGTGAATTTCTCTTAGGCTTAATTCTATATTTCTATTAAATCTACTAATGAGCATTCTATAACTATCACTCTGAACAAACCAAGGGAGTTCACAGATGTCACGCCATGCTGACCATAGGGTCCAGCTTCTGAGCTCAACCAGATAAAGAGAGAAATGTCTTCAGTGCAAAGCTATGTCATATGCATACAGATCCTAATCTGTTATTTCTGGAAGGAATTGAGGGACAACAAATAGGCATTGGGCTGGTAGAGCAGAATAGACTTAACATGTGGGATGCTATAAAGAAACCAGAAGTAGAAGGGTTTGTTATGTCCTTAGAAATGTTTTAACAAAAGTCAACTCCATCAGGCTTACCAAGTCCTGCTTAAAGCTGAACTTAGCAGTCTTAACTGAAACCTGGCCATAAAACAAGCAAAAAGCCCACAAGAATCATGGTTTCAGGAACCCAAATGTGAGTGCTACAAAAGCAGTTTTCCTGCCTGGAGCTTTGAATACAAGGTCTTCTGTAACAGGAAAAAATATTTTCTGCAAAGTGACCCAACAGACTCCAGAAAGGTTTAAAAGACTGCTTAAGTCGAAAAAGAAAAAAAAAAAAAAGGCCGTGAAATTGGAAGACAATGTGAACAATGCTGAGCTATTAATTAAAAAATGGAGCTTCTGCTGGGAGGGAACAGGAAATGCCCACCACCAATAGCTATGGAAAACACTGCAAAACCCTCAGGCAAGAAAGAAAAAGAAAAACATACTTTCAGAAATACACGATGATAAAAGTAACACAAAGGAATTACAGAAGTTGCATGCTAGGAAATAAAAGATGAAAAATAAAGTCAAGCCGTTTAACCCAGATCCCACCAGCCTGGTTTTTACCCCGTGGAATCCAGGAATGCAGCTAGCAGAAACCCAGTGTGGGGGTTTCAGTAGCTCCCAGCACTCACACCACACAGGGATGCAGCCCCCAGTCCTTCCACGGCTCCCATCCAGACATGGGACCAGCCCAGCCACCACGCCTGGGCTGCTGGCACAGCACCTTGAAACTGTCTCTGCTTAGCACTACACCAGGGGTAGAAAATGGAATGAAAGATTGACTGTGGAGGGACGAAGGTGCCTTGTGAGCCCTGTGAGCCCCTCTCTATCCTCCCACGCCTCAGAAACAAGCTATACTTCCTAATGCAATGGGTGAGGGCCCTCCCAAAACGGGATGGCACACATGTGGAATAAATACGGGGCTATGGGCAGGAACAGCAGCAAACATCTTAGTTGCCCTCCCATTACTTACAGAAAACTGTGTCTGCTGCTTTGTCTCCTTCAACAGATCGCTTCTTTAAAAAAAATCCTCATTGCAAGAGACAGACAGCAGGAGCATCTTTCAAGCCAGCACCGATCTTGAAGAAATAAATCTCAGTATATTTAAATGCAACCAGCTAAATCACTGGGATACTGTGCTTCTCCTCAGTGTCGTCCTTGCCATGCAACATAAGAGGTATGGAAACATGTAGGGGCTGATGGTACCACTATCAGCATCATTGCATGCCATGCATGCACCAGTCTATTCTCAGGCAGCCTTCAGACAGTCCTATTTCCACTCAAAGTATGGCTAGCAAGGCCCCAAAAACAGCTACCCCATAAAAAGCTTTTCTAAAAAAAAGGGTATTTCAAGAATTAGTTAATACACCTGGAAGCACCAGCCACCTCCTTGGGCTGGAAACTTTCCAGCCTACCAAAGCCTACCTTGTGTCAACAATTTTGTAGGGTTAGAGGACAAAGAGGTAGACAACAAGCTGCAATTCTAGAAACCCACTGGAAACCCTTACATGCAGGTTTCCATTTCCACTTTCTTCCTCAGCCTCGTCTTCTGGCAGCATAGCAGCCCAGTGTGGGACTCTCCAGAATCCCCTCAAGGGCACTTAAAGAGTAAAGTCCAAACACATCTGCACGCTGGCCAGTTGTGACTTAACTCTCCTTCTCCTCTTGTGGCTAAAAACGCAGGAGCAATGCAACACCAAAGATCCTGTTAGACCAGAAAACTGGGGTTCACACAGACTGCACCATCCATAGCATCCTGGACCCCAACAAGGGATTCAAGCCCAAGTCTTCCAGCAATGCTATTGCTCTCCTTCCCTTGCCTTCAATTACAGTATCTAAAAACCTAACGATACAGTACTTCTTGGTTACTTAGGTTGAAAACAACCCCTTACCAGATCAGACCTGCGGTTCTCCAAAGCGAAGTGCTGGCATTTGTCCATAAAAGTGGCACCATTCAGATAGTCTCAAGCAAGGGGCAAAACATAGCCAAAGCAAGTCTTAATGAAAGCTCTATCTTTTCTCTGAGGAAAACAAGCGAACTACACAGAAATTCAGCCAAAAAGAAAAAGCAACACAATCCCTTGTGAATTGATAAAAAAGCCTGTTGCATTTCTAGCTTAGAGAGAAAAAACATAGCCTCTTTAGTGTTTAGTTTCTTTCTAATTCTGTGATTCATTTCTTGGCAGCAAGCCTGAGTTTCACCTGAGGGAAAAAAGGAGCATAAAAAAACCCCGACATGAATAACAACTGAAGAGCAGCCACCGGTGTGTGTTTCTCTTTCCAAACTAAACTTGGAGTGAAAAGGGTTTTCCAACGAGTAAGCCACGGAAAGAGTAATTTCATAAAGAGTCACAATGCCATCTGCCTGGAGAGCATGCTTCACGCTAATATAAAGGCTAAATCCAACTCTCCCTGCTCACTACCAGCAGCCCTTCCAGATGTCAGTCTGCCGATGCTCCTTATCTTCCCTTTTAAAAACTGCAGAGAAAGCTGCTGGGAAGTATGCAATGTGTGGCAAGTAATTACAGAGCAAAGCAGAGCACAACAGCCTCAAGGGATAAGTAGTAATTTAGACAGGCACCAACCGCTGACCCTCCATCAGGGCTACTGGAGACCTCTACACGTGAAAGCAAATTGAAAGACACGTAAATTGGTAGTCATGCCTGGGGGGCTGGGTAAGCACTAACTGTGAAATGCCCAGGAACAGATCTGCATGCCACAACTGCTTATCTCCGCTAAATACTTTTAAAACAGTAATCTGAACTTTGCAAAAGTCAGCTCCGTCCTTCACTGTAGGTAAGGCAGAGACATCCTTCCCACCGCTGCAACCACATGTGCAGACCTAAGTTTCAGCATTCAGCCTGTACAGACATGGCTGCTCCTTGTCTGACAAACTACCTGGGGCTGAAGGCTGCCAGCTAAGAGAAGCTTGTAGCCAGTGCAAACCCGGCACATTTGCAAGTCAAAAAGTCAGGCTAGAGCAGACAGTCTTGAATTAGGTGGCTCAGCTTCTACCCAGCTCCTTCCAGAGCGGCTCCTCTACCACCACTGGAGACAGGGTAATTCTTTGGACATAAACAGTTGAGACGCAGCTTTGGTCCAACCCAGGTCGGCTATTTTCACAGTGTATGCCCACATACCTTAGGCATGAGTCAACAGTATCAGCAGTATCTTGATTCTCATGGTTCTTCTACCCCAGTGACTGAAACAGCACTTAAATGTTTCATCCCCAATTCGTTCACAAAGGTAGGTCTCTGTTACCTGCAGGCAACGTATACCCACTTAGACTGAATGCCACATATATCTAAAATACTAGTGCTACAACTTCCCCTCTTCTGGTTTCCAAACATTTAGAAGAAAATTGAAACTCAACGATTTCTCCTTGTCTCCTTAATGGAAACATGACAAAGCTGTTGTGCAATTGACTGCTGGGGCGGGGGGGGGGGGGAGAAAAAGAAGGATAAAGCAAGCTTCAGAAGTTAACCTGCAGCAGCAAAGAGCTCATTTACGTGCCCACATGTGGAGCTCAGCCTCATTTGTCAGAGGAGTAAGTATCAAAGGCTTTGAACATAGTCATCCACTCCCTGGTGCCATCATCAAATGTCTGGCATTCGCAGCATTAGCTGCTAGTGGTAACAAAGGTGCCTCTGTAAAAAGAGTTGTGGAAATGTCAGGGGAGATGGAAGAACACGAAAAGATCTCTGCACCTCTGACAGTCAGTTGTTCACGTGAGAAGCCAGTTCAAGACCCAGAATGGTCAGGAGCAGCTGGTGAAAACAATGAGGCTTATCGAGACAGCTTGCCCTGGAGCAGCAGCTGGGGAGGAGATAGCTGCAGCAGTGCCCCAGGATATTCTAGGCGCCACTCTACACATTTCATAGTATCTGACAAGGGCAGTCAAACACGGGGATGATAGTACCTGTATCATCACAAAGCTCGACCCTTGGCAAGCCCCTCGAGGCCCCAAGCACAGGTGCAACAGGACAGCGCAATACACTGCATGGACGTACTCTTCCCATGGTAAAGGTGATTTTTCTAAGTCACTGCTCAGGGTCAGACCAAAAGGTTGGCTACATCGACCACCAGACCCTGAAAAGAGGTTCCCGTCCATCCACCGTTGGTTAACCTCTGTGGCAGCTATCACATGGAAAAAACAAAGCAACCTAGGTTAAATTATCAACTGCAGCAAACACAAAGCTGTTCTCAACTTGCATTACCCATCCTTATGCTCTCACAACAGCATCTCAAGCTATTTTTTCAATTGAGTATTTAGCTTTTTCACTAACTAATGCAACATTTCCTCTCCCTTCCCCCAGACTGCATTGCTGAAGTTGCATCTTCTGCAAATTATGCAGCAAATGCTGAACTTTTGCCAGTTAGACAGGGAAAGCCTTGACTAAAATAAACCACATTTCAGAAAACAGATCCCTTCCCAGTACAATGAAGTAGTGGATAATGCATGCAAGCAGACCTGCCAGGAGAACACAACCTCCAGATTTCAATGAGAATCTCATCAAGCTCAAAAGAAAGACAGATGCAACTACTCTGACCTTTCACATTTAAAAAATAAACAAAAACAAGAAAAAAAAAAAACAACACCCACAAAAAACCCACAAAAAAACACAAAACAAACAAACAAAACAAACCAAACAACTCCACACAAAAAAAAACAGGGAAGAAAGGAGAGAAGTAGAGTTGAGGATGCTGTGGTAAATCGAGTTTCCACCTGTTTTGGCAGGATGAGAAGTACCACCACCACTGGCCTGTATCCCCTGTGAACCGAGCTGCTCATAACCCATACAGAGGAAGAGGATGACACACTGCTTCCTACACAGCCACTACAGGAGGTGAAACCCTATTACAGGAAATTCACTGCAATTCAGGTGTGTAAGACTATTTGGGCTTTTGCCACCTGAGTCACCAGGGGTCTTGTGCACTGACTGGGTGCTAGCTCGCTCTGACTCAGACACACTTGTGACAGCTTGCTAGCAAATGGAGACACTCCTACCTTTGCTGTTCCCCTTCTCATTACAGTTCTCCCTTTAAAGAGAGATCTTTTACACTACAAAATTGATTTAAGAAAAGGACAGTACAATGAGAAGGCTGGCATGGGAAGCTAAGGCAGTGATCTACTAACCGGCTCTGCTTCAAGCTCCTAAGTGACAAGCATGTCTGTTTGCATGATGCAATAAACCCCAGAAAATACAGGGGAATTAGGTGGAAACAGCTCTACCCTGACTCCTACTCCTCCAGCACATTTGCTGCACGCCACCCAGGTAGTCCTGGATGAACCAGGTTTCATGAAAGATCGCTTTCCATAAAGGATCCATTTCGCTTTTTTATAGATCAATAAGGTTTAATGCTGCAAGTTACAGTTACGTCCTCCTACAATCAAATGGGCTATTCAGGCAGGCCAAATGCAAGGCACTTCCATTGTGGAATGAGATCCATCAGGGATCTTCTTTTGCTCTGTAAGCTCTTACACCAAGCTGAAGACTTGAGTTTGGTGTGCCAGACCAATCTTTCTTTGTCCATCAATGCTCCTGCAGCAGAATCCATCTATCTACCTGCTTCTCAGACTTCCCCTGAGTAACCACAAATGCCAAAATATTCCACTTCAATTCCAGAGGTTACACACACACCTCTAGTCAGCTGGGAACATAATTCCAGTTATTAAAAAAGCAGCTTGCAAGCCAACCCTCTATTTTCTCCTCCTCAAAGTAATGCAGGAATTGAAATTGAGGTGCAAGTGGACTTGCTGGTAGTACAGCAAGGGGCATCACTGAAATCATGTTTGGCATCTCTGTGACAACAACTGACTCAAGCAATCCACTTACAGTGCCAAACAGTTGCAGAGAGTGCAGATGAGATTTTTCAGTTGAGCAATGATGCCTTAAAGCAATAAATACATCCGATAACTTGGGCAAAAGAATTTACTGCGCAGGGCAGAAGAGGCATTACTTCACTGCTTCTGATAGCAATCAGTGGCAGAGCAGAAATTACCAAGGGCGCAAAATAAGCTGCTACAGGCTGTTCTTGCTGTACATTAAGAAAACAACAGCAGATTTTTCACAGTTGGGTACCAACATGAAAACGGCTTCCTCCCACCCCCACTCAGGGTAGTAGGTAGATGCATGCAATAGGGGAGATACTGAAAGCCAGCAAAGCAGGAGGGCACAATAGCAGCACATGCAGCCTTGAGCTTGCCTGGGATTCCCCAGCTGGTGCTCAGGGAAGGAAAAGGCTGTGCCTGTGTTAGCAAGGAGTATGGCCTCCCAGGAGCTGCTCTGCAGCAACACTCTTTTCTGATGCTTTTCTCAGTGGGCTTGTCAGCAAGGCTAAGTGCAAACCTCACCTTCTTTCTGTGCGTTTTTACAACACCTCTGGATGTGCTCACTGCAGAGCAGTCTCTCCCACAGTATCCCACGTTCCACACACATAAGGCAAACCTTGCACACATTTCACTCTTGGATACATACGCTCTTCCCCTAGCCAAGAACATGGCAAAAGTACCTGTTCAGAGCATCAGCTTCTCTTAAGGCACGGACAATGAACTGGAATACGATCCCCATTGGCAAATGTGAACTGGCAAATCCTGTAAGAGTTAGAATAGTAATCAGTGACATTAATAAGAACTGGGTGGTGAAAGGCAAGGATGCCAAGGCAATCTCACAAGAGATGGGAGAGTCTTAGATCCCTGCCCTGAACACACTTCTGCCTCGCCCTGGCACGAGGCTGTCAGGGGACTTCTCCAAAATTAGAGAATGAAGCCAAGGTAAAAGGCAAGACGATGAGTCCCAAACCAAGGCTGTTGATCAAGCAAAGCCTCCTCAACAGTCAATGCACTGAAGTTAACATGTAAGTAGAGGGGCAGAAAAGAAACTGATAAATGGGATGGAAGTGGTCACCTATGCAACTCCTCTACTCCTCTCCCTGAAATGCTGCTGAAGATCTCCTGCTCAACAGCACTTGGGCCATTTCTTCTAGTTAGCAGAGCAAACAAATCCCATCTGATTTAACAGTCAGGCTGCTTCCATTTTTTCATTACTGTTATTATTATTGATTCATCATTACGATTTCGTATTATAAATCATTTTATTTTTCTTACTGATTGCTTTATAAATCTTTTGCACATTAGTCACACAAAAGATATCTAGCAGCACTGAGCAAAAGCTGTGACAGAAGCCATGCTTGTGGAGTGCAGAAAAACACCTTGCTGCAGGCATGCAAAGTGCTCACTGTATGCCGAAGAGGAGGTACCAGAAAAAAAGATGTTTTACTGGAAACAATTCTAAGCAGTTGTAAGAAAATGTTTTTCTGATTATACAACTGAAGCAACAGTCACCACATCTAATATGGTTTTACTTTTCCCGTTCTGTTCATGCAACAGTTTGGGGACAGCAACAAACACAGTGCATCAACAACCATCCCCAAGCATGTTGTAATGGAGAGAGGATTCAGAAGCGAGGGAAGGTAAGAAAACGGGGCAGGACAACTTCTCCAAACTGGCAAGGGGGAAAGTACAGGATCAGCCTGACAGCATCTCACGTATTTCCTGCCAACTAGACCTCGTTATAAACTGTGAGAAAACATACTCATGCAGCAGATTGGTTTACCTTGGACTGAGAAAAAGAGACTTGCTTGTTTTCTCTAGTCTCTGTGGGTGACTCACAGATATCAGCCATTGCCAGACAGTATCTAAAGAACTGAGAAAAACTGTAACCCCCATTTTCCCCTTTCTAATTTCCTATTATGGAAGGGTTGAAGGCATTTATAAGGATGAAAACAATGCTGAAGACCACAGTGTGCAGACCTTGGACTCCAGCCTCAAGCACAAATTTTCCATCACCATTTGTAATTCTCTCCCTGTTGCTTTACATTACCACTCTAGCTAAAACACAAGAGTTATTCACTCATTATGTATCTCCAGGAGGGTCTTCTGTTTTTCTTTTGAAGTCAGTAACTGAACACCATTCAACAGTGGAACACAAAGTGTCTACAAGGACAGAAATAATGTCACAAGTCCAGCCTGGCCAGTAATCTTCACTAGCAGCTTATAAAAGCACAGGAAGACAACTTTCCTCCCCCAGGAAGGAAATTCATACCCTTGCTTCACATTACTTACAACTAAAGGGGCTGCTTTGTAGGACTTATCTGCATTGGCATCTACCCACCCCTGCAGCAGGGCTCAGCACATCAGGTAAAGCAGCACAGCTGCTGTGCAGATCTTTTTTCCCCTCCCTCTCTGGCTCCTTTTTCCTCTAACAACTTTCTCAATGCAATTGCTACTATTGCATGATGCTGTAGAAACACCACTGGGAAAGTTCAAAGTCCTCACTGCCTTCTACTTCTGAGCAAGGCAGAGATGCTTGGAGTTTCTCTAAGTGATGCTGGATTTAATCAAACCCACATGAAGATGGCCTGGCATGCCTTTGCAAGGCAACCACAGCTCTCAGACAGCATTTTGTCCTGCAGCAGCGAGATATTCTGGAAACATAGCTGAGTGCCAAGGAATCAGTCCCCCGTTTCCAAACTCCCTTCTTGCAGTGCCCAATGGCATCACTTTCCTCAGGGCTCCTCTTCCCTGGAGACATGATGTTGCTGTGGGCAGTGCAGAGCATGGATGTCACACATGCCAGAAAAGCTCCCCTGCTGCACTCCTGCAGCTCAAACGTGTCCACCAAAAGATGCACTTCTTGGTGTCACCACCCGAGTGACCTCTTTCTATCCTTGACCTTGACGTTGCAACATGTTGCTTGTTGGCAGACTGAACTAGTGCTGCAGAGACATTATAACGTTTTATTTCATCTAATGCATCAAATAAAGATTAATCATTTTTTAAAAAAAGTTATGAAGCACAGGGGCAGAGGACTGTGTGATACCAGGTGACCTACAAAGGAAGAAGGAAGCATCATCAGATCAGGAGTGAAGGGTGCAAGCAGAATGACGGGGAAGAGAAACAGGAGGGCTCTGCATAGCAGGAATGACCAGAGAAGTCCCCCACACCATAAGCAGAAAAAGAGAAGGGTGGTACTGGTCAAGAGAGCAGACACATGACCTTGAGGGACCTGCAAGACTCCAAGCCTGACCATGCAGCTTTGCTAATGCCCCTGTCACAAGCAGATACATCATAAAAGAAACCCTACTTTGAAACCTAAATAGGGGGGGATAGGGTGTTTCCTGCCAGCTTTCAGAAATAATACAATTTTCTTTAAGAGGCTTATGCTAATTTTCTCCCCCCTCCTGTGATGATCTTGCAACACCAGCAATTTCAAGCTCAAGCACACAGCTCTGACCACCCATAACCAACATCTGCACTGCTTTTAACAGGAAGAAGCACAACCCCCTTCAACACAAGCATGTATGATGAACTCTTCAGATACAGCCAGCACATTGAGAGAGTTATCAAAAATATCCTGGCTCTCCAGCCAACAGACCTTGAGAAGCCATCATCAAGGCAATAATGTAATTGCAACCAGCACCTAACACAACAGCTTTTCAGCTCGAGATTGGTCAGACAACTATTTATAACACGTTCTATCCCTAGCCTTAGGGCTAGAAGAGAACAGGACAGCAGGATCTGTCCTTCTCGCTCCAGAGAGGCCCTCCCAGAGGACATTAGGCCCCAGTCTGCAGCATAGTTAAATCAGGAAAATCATACACTCACAGAGCGGTTTGGGCTGGAAGAGACCTTTTAAAAGTTCATCTAGTCCAACTGCCTACTGTGGTCAGTGACATCTTGATTATATCAGATTGTGCAAAGCCCCATGGTGCAAACCAGACCTTGAACACTTCCAGTGATAGGGCATCCACAACTTCTCTGTTCCAGTGCATCACCACCCTCATTGCAGAAAACTTCTCACTTATATTCAATCTAATATTTTCCAGCAGATTTTATTTAAAAGCTGTGATCAAAATCCTCCTGAAAGGATACCTCACCTGGTTTAATTGTGAAGCTGAACATTTTCAGCATGTAAATGAAGCCATCAGTCAGCAGCGCACCTCAAAGTACTCTACCAACATCGTAGCCTTCCAGAAATATTAACACATTTTGCAATCCTTACCCCTCCCTTACAGGGAGGGAAACTGGAATAGAAGCAGGACATGCTCTATCAGGGACTATACAGCTGTCCTTCCGAAAGCTGTGCCCACTCTCACATGCTTATCGTCTTATCTTAACTGATCCAAAAGTATCCTTTGCTGCCAGACCAGACAGTCCTGCCCTTTTCCTCCATTCCCTTCTACACATCCCAATCACCTCTACATTTGTGATAGCAATTTTCCTTTGCTTGGTCCAACTGGAAGCCATACCAGACAGAAGAAAATAAAGGGAAAGGATTTCTGGTGGGACAACAGCCTAAGATCAGCTAAAGTGATGGGAAGCACAACCTCAGAAAGATGGGGCAGTGGTATATTTATCTGGAAACCTAGATGAGGCTTTCAAGCTACAATGCTTCAACCCGTCTTTGTAGAGGGGTCAGTCACTTAAAAACCACTTTAACGGCTCCATTCACGGCTGAATGTGTCCAGCCACTCACTTTTCTAAAGACCCATCCAAGACCACCTGGTGAAGTGTTACAAGGTCTCCAAACCAGGTTGATGCACCAAACAGCAATACACCACAGTTATGCAAGCCTCACAGCTTACCAAGGAATAGCAGTAAAACAAAATTTCTCCAGGAGGTTTAGGGATTATTTTTTAATTTTGTTTTGTCATAGCTGAAAGGTCTTCTCAAATGGTTTTCTGGAGAAGAGGAGCAAGGACAAGCATATGTGAAAAATCTAGTAAAAGCCCATAAGCAAAGCAGACAGCAAGATGCTGAAAATAAATACACAAAGCCCTTTGCAGCACCAAAATTCAAATCCATCTGGACATTTCTGAGGCTGTCATGGCAGCCTATAGAAGGGATTTTCCAATTCCTTACAAAGAAACCCTGGAAAATAAGGATGGAAAAACAGAAGCACAGGCTCCAACTCTAAGCCAGCCCTTGATCCTGAGATGTGACCTCCTTCCACACCACCAGGACTGAGGAGGGACATTGCAGCACAGCCCTGCGTGGTCCCCACAGGCTGGCTTGTTTCTAGCATCTCCATCCTGCTTTTCCTCCAGGGTAAATGGAGAGGTCCCAGGTGCAGCTTAGGGTACTGGAGGGGCTGCCAGCACAAGCCTTCACAGCCTGGCCAGCCACCTCACCTCCAAAACCAGCAAGTGCTGAGTGGAGGGAGCTGATGCACCAGCACTCATGCTACATCCCAGTAGCAGTCCGACAGAGCTGCCCCTTCCCTTTGGCATAAAGGCAAAGAAGGCAGAGCTAATCCTCTCTTGTTTTAATAGGTTAATAATAATAATAATGGGCTCCTGATGAAGCTGACTCAGGGCCCCCAGGCAAGCCTTAACTACTGATCCCTGCGACACTTGCACTGAAACCACCAACTCTGTCAGCTCTCGACACAAACAGATGTGAGTGGTTAAAACCCTCACATTCAAGCCTGCTTTAACCCTTCCGCAGATACACCCAGCGTTCCTCCTCCACTTAATGCAGTTTTTTGACTCCACTAGAAAAAGCACAAAGCTCCTCCAATTGAGTTTCCATGGCATTAAAATAAATTAAACAGCTACACATCTCCAGTTGCCCCATTCTCAGTTTTTCTGATAACTGTTACCATGCAGAGACATGCACACCTCAGAAATATGCTGAAGCATCCTTAAGAATATAATGGATGTTATTACAAAGTTCAAGATTTCACCTCTGCAGAAATTAACTTAGTTTTAAAGAAAATAACCTAAACAAACCACAACAGATTAATTCAGGCAAATTTTTACAGAACAGAGTTTTCAAAGTCAGTTGCAACCAGCTGTAATTGCAGAGCTGATGCTAGGCAGGACACAAGAGTCATCATCTGTACGACATTTATGGTGGAGACCTTTAGTTACTTGCATGTCACCTTGCAGCTGTAGGGACTTAGGGCAGAGCACAGCTTCTCAGCTTGCAGGAAAAAGCAGCTCACTTAGGTCAATGAGTCGCAAGTGACCATTGATAACAGCTGGAAGCAATAGATGAGCCGCCAGAGCAACCAAGCCAGCCCTTTTGCTGAACCTCCCCAGAGGTCTCCTGGCCCATGCTGCAGTTCTGCTTTCCCTGCTGGCTTTGCAGCACCAAAAGGATCACTCTGCAACACAGCTTTGCAAGCCGATGTCTGTAGTGGGAGCAGCCCCTGGTGCACAGCTTCTTTTGCTTATCTCTTTAAAATAAACGAAGAAGAGCTAAATTCATGCTCTATCAGCTCAAACAGGATACTGGCTAACCCAATCTTTTAAATTAAAAGCCTGTCACTTCCAGCAGTCAGAGAACACAGACAAGCAGCAGTGTTTCATCCACAAACTAAAGACCAGGGATGTGTTTCCCAGCTAAAGGCTGAGGGACAATCACCCCTACTGCCCAGCCTCTCTGGGGAGGATCTCTCTGTCCATTCAGCTGTCCCTGTGCTGGATCCAGCACCCTGCAGGAGAAAACTGCTTAATCTCCCAAGGACTGTACTGCTTTGACATGCCACAGGTCACTGGAGATCCAGCCAGCATTCACGTCCAAGGCAAGAAAGCAGTAAAGGAAGATATTCCTGTAAAATCCCAGCAGATTACTTGGAAAACCATTTTCTTAGACACACAGGGGCAGGTAACAGTCCACCACTGCCAAAGAGAGGCAGAGATACCCCTGTCTACCTCCTCTTCCCTCCAGTCAGTGCTGGAGGTAAAAGCTCTGGCTGCCTCTGCCAGAGGTTTCCATCTGGACCTTCAGATGTTAAAAGCATGGTGAGGGCAACGCTGCAGGAAAGAAAGCTCCCTGCACTCTCTCTGGTCTGCAAAGGGTCAGAATAAACAAGAAGACTTAAAGACGAGCCCAAAAGCAACACACACACTTGCCAAGCCGGGAGTCTACCCCTTGTCTTGACACAAGCACCATGCCATTTTTTTCCACAGAAACCACAACACTGCACTTTAATAAGCAGTTAATCACTTTTTAAACATGGCAGGTGGAAACAAGTTCAACCCATTCAATGGTTAAGGTCTTCAGAAGTTTATTGGTTTTCTCTGCTACATGTTATACATCCCCGTCCCCCTTTCCCATTCCCAATTCAACTTCAAATTCCACCTGTATCTCATGGCATCTTTCTCTCACAGTATGGGAGACCCTGAGCAGCCTCCAGCCCAAACTCTTCATCACACAGAGGTACCAAAGCACAGCCAAACACCCCAAACTTAAGCAGATGCAGCATCTGAAGATCTCCAGCCTCAAAAACTCAGAGAGGACCCAGAGGAGATGACTCCCTGATTCCACAACATGAATTAATGCCAAGTTCAGTTGTTCACGGCTTTTCAACAGGCTACTTGTTAGAGCCCAGCAGTGAGGCAACATTGTTCACCAAGTGTGCTGTTCAAGGTATCTCTAACACTGCTCAGCATTCTCAGTTGCTGAGTCCTCAGACCTGCAGAGCCTGCCATGGGATTTACACCATAAGCTCAAGACAGTCAAAAGGACAATGTTATCCGGCTCTATTTGCTCAGGCTCCAGACATGTAGAGCAAACAGGCTTGGCATCTCCAGCCAGCCAAGTAATGGTCCTACCAGCCCTTTCTCCTAAGGAGCAGTGTGATGGAAATCTGTCTGCAGCCCCTCAGGTACAGCTGCCTGGTCAGCTATGCAGCAAACCAGATGAGGATGCAGATGTGGCTCAAAAATACATTGGTAAAGAACAACTTCAGTGCCAGGCCACTCAAACTGTTGTACCAAGGTGACAAGAAGGTGGCTCTAACCATGCACCTCGGCCAGAAGAGTCATCAAGCAAATCAAAAGTTTGCAGATCAGATATAGATTTCCCTGTGAGACTCATGAAGCAAGTTAGGGAGCAAAGAAAACAGTGGTGCTTTGAAACAATTTCTGAAACTTTATCTGGTTAGCATTGTAATCAGCAGCAATAGTGCATGCAACACTTCTGACCCACTGTATTACCACCCAGGGGAAATGAACATATTACATCCTCCTCGATAAATCCCCTCCCATTCAGACAATTATGTTCTCATGACCATTTCTGACTCACAGAAGTGAGGGGGGTGGGAAAAGAGAAACAGTAAGAACAAGACAAGACAGACATAACATTTTTTGAGAAACTGGGTTTCTAAACATGCGGGTCATTTTCCTACCTGATCCCTCCTCATCTACTCTATATTGAAATGTTTGTCAAGATACACAATTCACAATCAGTGCAACTTTGATCCACTCAAGCCCAAATAGGAAAGTCAGAGCTATGAAAGCAGGACAAGAGACACTAAGAAAATCTATCTCAGGAAGTGAAAACCACGCTACTAAACTAAAACATGAATAATCAGCTACAATGCAAATGGGGGAAACAAAAAAACCAACAATTGCACTAGCTCAGACTGATACCTGCATCCCCCCAACATCTTGTCACCACAGTGGTGATCAGCAGACATGGCTCTCACACGCTTGGTCAAGGCAACCACCAATGGGTTTCCACAGCACACCCTCCACGCACCTGGCAGACTGCAGCTTTAGCAGCCAGGGAAAGGCATGCAAAGCATGACCCTCACTGATTAGGGAATAGAACTGAAGGGAAGGGGGGGCAGATTTAAAAACTCGAGCCAAGTGGCAAGTCTTAATGAGATCCCACTGATTTCTGGCAAGCGAGCTGGCCCAAAGTGTATAGGTAAAGAAGCCAGGCACATCTGCACAGCTACTTCAAAGAAAAGTAAGAGATTCATGAGCAGGTTGTGGACTTCAGATGGCTGTCTCAGTTGCTGCTAGGTCACTGGCAAGGTGTGCACCCCACTTTGCTGAACAAGCAAAGGTCCTCCACCACTCTCACAGCAGGCGTCAGCAGGCTGCTGAATACACCAACAAACAAGCATTTCTGAGCAAGCTGGCTTTAATTCTGCTATCAGATCTATCTGCCAGCAGGGCCCCAGGTCTTAAAGAAATCAGATTTGTACCAACGGACGCTCAGGCAAAGCTGGCATGATGGGGCCAAACGAGGGTGGAGCATCCCCAGCATCTGCTTCCTCTTCATAGACCTTTTTTCCCCTTCTTGGTTTGACGACAAGTAGTTTCCCACAAGTAAAAGCCTGTGCTGAGCTCCAAAAGGTAGTGGGAACTGCCTCGTTTCCTTGATTTTTAGAATAAAGTAGTTGCTTTACCTAGCCCCTCCTACTTTCTACTGGGGTTCATCAGTGCTGTGTGTTTCCACCCTGCCAGACACAACAGTTCGGCAGCTGCCTGCAGCACGGTAAGCTCCTCTGCATAAAGCTGAATGGTGCTGGCTCCCATGTTTGATTTCCAGGATCTGAGCCACAAGGACAGCTGAAAATATCCTAATTAACCATTCCTTTTCAACACAAGACTCACTCATGGTGCCACAAGGATATTATACAACTGCAAACACAAAGATGTGGCCTGCATAAAAAAATAAATCGACATGAGAAAACAATTGGCCAGGACAGTAATCCCTGAATTCAAGCATGGACCACAATGCCCCAAAATATGGAGGAGCTTGTGCTACTTGCGATTGTGGTGACTAGCTCTGAGGTGCTTGCAAGCTTTCAGGTGCTATACAGGAAGGGTATTGTCTTTGCTCTGCATTGATTATACACAGAGATCATTCGGGCTATATTCCATGCAAGCTGTCTCCTGAATTGGCTGGCTGCTTAGTTCTGTGTCATCCTGCACGTCAGAAGTTAAGCAGAAAACTTTTATTCCTGGTAAAACCCATTGCAAAGAGACAGCTAGGCTCCAGGGCTAAGGGTTTCTTCATTGGCAGATTTAGCAGCGATTATTTTCTAACACTGCCTAGGTCTTTACACTCACATCTAAACTTTAAACATACTCTGTGGCTAATACAGAGGTTCATTATTCATAGTGGTGCAGCCAGGAGAACCAGCATATTATTCTCTCCATTTGAGCCCGACCGTCAACTTTACCCTGGAATTACATTTCTCTCTCCAGCACTAGGCTCCAATTAATGGAATTACCAAGCAGGCCCTTTAGACTTCATACTTGAGAGAGGCGCGCTGGGATGGCACTGCTCCAGCCTCAACCTGCAGAGCATGCACTGTTTTTCCATCCTCCAAGAGCTGCTGCCCTAATGAGCCCAACCCCGTGATGAGAACCAGGGAAACAAAAGAAACAAATCTCAACTGCCCAGGGCAATCAGTATCTTTCTAGGAACACGCAGGCTTCTTGCCAGCTCTCTTTCAACCCCAATTTAGCTCTTCTGCAGCACAGAGAGGGATGGCACGTGCAGGAGCAACCCAGCGGGATGCCGAGCTAGGAAGCGTGGCTGGTGCTCAAGCAGATACTTAGGGAGGTGAATCTGCACCGGTCTCTCTTCAACTACCCTATGCTGAGGGTGTCGAAGCAAACCCACATCTAAGGACAGCACCCATCCACCTCAAAAAAATAATGGAGCAAGCACTCAAATCTGAATAGGTGTTCCAGAAATACACACTGCTATGTAAAATTGGGAGGCATATCACAGCAAACCAGCTATGATCACTAACCTCAGCAGCAGAGGTTATCTTGTAAGTGCTATAAAACTGCCTGCCATCACACAGCAGCTATTGCACTGCCATGCTGAGCAATTTGCAGCATAGCATGAACCAGTCTCTTAAACCACCCCTGCACTACCCAATGAAACAGACAACTGGGAGTGCCACAGGCTGCCAAAGCTAAAGGAGATGCAGGAAAAAACCCTACCACAAAGCTCCACCGATAGCATTGTGACTTCGGCATCTCTGGGGGCTGTTCTTTGCACAATGCAGCTGTAGGTTTGTTTGGGAGGGTTTTTTTCCTGTCACCTGCAAAGGGACTTCTCTGTTCTTGGCAGGGAGGGAGTGTAAGGAGAAAATGGAAATTCACCAGCACTTTAATTATGTTTTCCCCAGGTTTGGAGACCAGGTGCACAGCACTGCCGAAACACGTAAAAGATAGCAAGGAGAAAGCTTATTTGCAGGACATAGATGTGCCCTTGCAACAGCTTGAGGAATGGGAGCTGAACTACTCTTTCCTGCAATTAAAATGCAGGAGAGGAAAGCACAGGAATTACTCCAGCATCACTGTGAAGGGCTTTGAGTTTCAAAGTTGATTTTTTATCCACACACTCTTAGGTGCAATTTTAATTAAAAAAAAAAAAAAAAAAATTGCTGCGGGAAAAAATCTTGCACAACCCTGTTATTAAACTACATAAGGAGCAAAGGAAGGAGATGATGGCTGCGTCTGACAAAGCAAGGCTGAAAGCAGACCTCTCTTCTCCACTGCCCTTGCATTTTCTCTGTCCGTTGCTCTTGGCAACATAACCATTCAGGGAGGTAGACTGCCCCGTGACAGGAAAAACACATGTAACACCCAGGGCAGTGAAACCTCACATCTGAGAGCATCTATGCAAAACACAGCCTGAAACTTTTCTTCCAGCTCACAAGTCAACTTGATGTTTTGCAAAACTATGTTGGTGAAACACTACTGCTTGCATCAAAGGTGTGATTCAGCAACAGGAGATACTCTTAGGTATCTCCCTATTTTCTGCATATCAGAAAAAGAGAGAGAGAAAAGAGAGAGAAAAGAGAGAGAAAAGAGAGAGAAAAGAGAGAGAAAAGAGAGAGAAAAGAGAGAGAAAAGAGAGAGAAAAGAGAGAGAAAAGAGAGAGAAAAGAGAGAGAAAAGAGAGAGAAAAGAGAGAGAAAAGAGAGAGAAAAGAGAGAGAAAAGAGAGAGAAAAGAGAGAGAAAAGAGAGAGAAAAGAGAGAGAAAAGAGAGAGAAAAGAGAGAGAAAAGAGAGAGAAAAGAGAGAGAAAAGAGAGAGAAAAGAGAGAGAAAAGAGAGAGAAAAGAGAGAGAAAAGAGAGAGAAAAGAGAGAGAAAAGAGAGAGAAAAGAGAGAGAAAAGAGAGAGAAAAGAGAGAGAAAAGAGAGAGAAAAGAGAGAGAAAAGAGAGAGAAAAGAGAGAGAAAAAGAGAGAGAAAAAGAGAGAGAAAAGAGAGAGAAAGAGAGAGAGAGAAAAAGAGAGAGAAAAGAGAGAGAAAAGAGAGAGAAAAGAGAGAGAAAAGAGAGAGAAAAGAGAGAGAAAAGAGAGAGAAAAGAGAGAGAAAAAGAGAGAGAAAAGAGAGAGAAAAGAGAGAGAAAAGAGAGAGAAAAGAGAGAGAAAAGAGAGAGAAAAGAGAGAGAAAAGAGAGAGAAAAGAGAGAGAAAAGAGAGAGAAAAGAGAGAGAAAGAGAGAGAAAGAGAGAGAAAGAGAGAGAAAAAGAGAGAGAAAAGAGAGAGAAAAGAGAGAGAAAAGAGAGAGAAAAGAGAGAGAAAAGAGAGAGAAAAGAGAGAGAAAAGAGAGAGAAAAGAGAGAGAAAAGAGAGAGAAAAGAGAGAGAAAAGAGAGAGAAAAGAGAGAGAAAAGAGAGAGAAAAGAGAGAGAAAAGAGAGAGAAAAAGAGAGAGAAAAGAGAGAGAAAAGAGAGAGAAAAGAGAGAGAAAAGAGAGAGAAAAGAGAGAGAAAAGAGAGAGAAAAGAGAGAGAAAAAAGAGAGAGAAAAAAAGAGAAAAAAAGAGAAAAAAAGAGAAAAAAAGAGAAAAAAAAGAAAAAAAGAGAAAAAAAGAGAAAAAAAGAGAAAAAAAGAGAAAAAAAGAGAAAAAAAGAGAAAAAAAGAGAGAAAAAAGAGAGAAAAAAAGAGAGAAAAAAAAAGAGAAAAAAAGAGAGAAAAAAAAGAGAAAAAAAAAGAGAAAAAAAAAGAGAAAAAAAAAGAGAAAAAAAAAGAGAAAAAAAAAAGAGAAAAAAAAGAGAAAAAAAGAGAAAAAAGAGAAAAAAAGAGAAAAAAAGAGAAAAAAAGAGAGAAAAAAAGAGAAAAAAAGAGAAAAAAAGAGAAAAAAAGAGAAAAAAAAGAGAAAAAAAAGAGAAAAAAAAGAGAAAAAAAAGAGAAAAAAAAGAGAAAAAAAAGAGAAAAAAAAAGAGAAAAAAAAGAGAAAAAAAAAGAGAAAAAAAAGAGAAAAAAAGAGAAAAAAAAGAGAAAAAAAAGAGAAAAAAAGAGAAAAAAAAGAAGAGAAAAAAAAGAGAAAAAAAAGAGAAAAAAAAGAGAAAAAAAGAGAAAAAAAAGAGAAAAAAAAGAGAAAAAAAAGAGAAAAAAAAGAGAAAAAAAAGAGAAAAAAAAAGAGAAAAAAAAAGAGAAAAAAAAGAGAAAAAAAAGAGAAAAAAAAGAGAAAAAAAAGAGAAAAAAAAGAGAAAAAAAAGAGAAAAAAAAGAGAAAAAGAGATAAGACCACAGGGTACCGCAGCTCAGGGTGATGCAAAAGAGACAGAAAGACATCAGAAAAATAAATTATACACATGCAATGGTCTTCACTCTGGTGCCCAGGGGAACAGCTTAGCTAAGAAAACTACTTTATTTTAAAAATAATGATAAAGGTAAGGAGCCGTTAGAATTATGAGTAAAGCTTCAGGATAAGAAATCATACTGCTGGATGGGTGCAGCTGCCTGCTTATTTGGTCACTGTTGGGGATTTTTTAAAAGGTAAACATGCTCTTCCGAGCATGTTTGTTGGCCAATCTTCCCTGTGCTGAAAAAAAACAAACAAAAACCAAAACAATAAATGAAAGGCAGGACAATTTCCAAAGAGCTGAGAGCATGCATCATATGTAGCTTGAAGTAAGGTGCAACATATTAGTACATTAAAAATGACAAAATAAGAGTACATTTAAAATTCCAAGTAGTTTCAATAAAATAACAGATAAACTATAAAGCAAACTCTGCAAGAGGCAAAGTCCACTCACAGACCAGAATCCGTTAATGACAATAAATAATTTTTTTAATCCATTTATCAATTTTAAAGCTATTCATATACATGAGTAGAAATTCACAGTCTGGAGAAGGCTAGCTCAGCAAATGAGTGCAGGAAAAAAAATGAACTTATACATCAGAGGAAGAACTAAGGCAAAACCCTTAAGAAGGGTGGTTTTGAATCCAACAGATCAACAGCTTGAACACAGCTAAAGTAGAAGTATAAAACTACTGAAGGAAAAAAAACAGCATAAAACACCCAGGAGCTCGACAGAGCAAAAGCCGCAGCAGGTCCCATCACTCGCTCCCAACTTCCCCACTGCTCAGTGAATTGCAATAACATGGGGACAGGCATCACTGCCTGCAGACATGCCAGGTCAGCCCAGGACTTTGCTGCTCTCCAACAGCAAGGTGTGAAGAAGCCACCACCAAGGTTACACAAAAGAAGCGATTTTGTAATCACTTTGGTTTAGAAAGCATTTTGCATTGGCCTTCACCGCTGTTCAGTTTTGCCTTTTCATATTCAAGAACATCAGAGGGAAAGAAAAGCAACAAAGCACAAGTCAAGCCCTTTACTAAAATGACAGATTTTTTACCAAATTCTGGATATTGCGGCTGCTGAACACAGCTTTAAAGCAAAGTGTCAAGTCCACAAATAGTCTTCTCTTTCTCACTACAGCACTGGCAGAGAAAGTTCCTGACGCTCTCACCCGCTTTGCTATGCATGCCCTGATTGAGCACATCCCGTTCGCGTCAAAAGGATCCCTGCTCCAGAGTCACCATCTACTTCCTAGTCCAACAAGGAGATGTTGCCCTTAACTCGACTTCAGTTGGAGTGCAAGAGCAAACGGAACCATTTCTTGAAGGAAAAGGCCTCATGATTCACCATGGTGCCAGATTTCACATTTTTGGGTGTTGTTTTTAATGAAGGTATTGCAATGCAATGTGGGGGAACCAACTGCAAGCAGCAGGTTAACTAATTCCCCTCCAGCTCCCTGGCAGAGGATCTGCCAAATGCATGGCACCATGCTCTGACCCTTCACACAGCCCCAGGCTGGGCACACGGCCCTTTGCAACTCTCCCCCAAGCGCACAACCCTTTGCAGTCCTTCATTCCGCCAAAATGCCTTACCGTGCACACCAAGCCCTTTGCAGCCTTCCCGGGGCCTGTACACCAAGCCCTTTGCAGCCTTCCCGAGACTCCCATTCGTGCAGGTCTCTGGACACCCCCTCGCATCGTCGTCCCCCCAGCTCTCTGCAACTCCCTAGATGCTCCCGGGCACACAGATCTTTGCAATCGCCCGCCCTGCCATGTCCCTGGACACACAAGTAATTTGCAACTCCCCGCCACCCCCGGTGTCACCAGGCACACAGCTCTCTGCACACCTCTCCCCTCCCCCCCGATAACTCATGCCTACAGCCGTCTGCAGCCCTCACGATTCCCGCAGACACATGCCCTTTGCAACCCCTCCCGCCCGGTGCTTCCTCACGCACGCTGTTCTCAGGCTCCGCACGCCACCGTGTCGCTGGACAGACCCCTTCACGTACGCCCGTGCACCTCAAATCTTCTCTCCCGCCCCGATGCATCACCCTCTCCATGTCCCCTCCGGTACTTACCGAGGAGCGCAGAGTCGCCCACCCGAGCCCGCCGCGCAACCCCGCCAAGCCCCAGCCGAAACGCTCCCGCGCAAGCGCGGGGAGAGCCCCGAAGCCCACATGTGCGTGCTGGCGCAGCACGTCGTCTCGCGAGAAGAGAATAGAGATATGCCGGAAATAACGGAGCGCTCAGGGGTAGTAGCTCTTCCCTAGCGTACTAGAGGTAGCGGAACTGGTGCCCGCATTCTCCAGTTGATTTCGTCCTGTCGGCTTCCTGGCAGCAATGCGATACCTCTACGGTTTACCAATATGTTTTGCTTTCTCCTTTAAAATTCCGTAGATTATTATTTGCTTCCTTAATATTCCTAAAGATACATTTGCTTATGTTGCAGCATAAGCAAACTGCTTATGTAGTGTAACCGCTCTTGGCGGTTGCAGCAGAGCGCTGTCTGCTGTATGCATGGCTCTGCAAAAGGGCCTTTTGCATTCTCATTTGATACTGGACAAGATCCTCAATGGATTTCTCTTGGCACTTCCAGCCCCAGACCTCACCTGCTCATCCCTTCCAGGACTTGGAGAGCCCTAGAGTTGTCCTCTCCTGGGAGCCTCCAATAGAGCTGAAACACTCATTCACCTTTAGTAAATTTGAGAAGGAATAAAAATATCTCAAGGAGACGTTGATGCATGTGCCATTTTAGTCAAAACACTGGCAAGATTTTGCCCAGTGAATTTATCCAGCTGCAAAGTTCAGGCAAATATTCAAATTCTTCACATTCTGCTATTATTCTGCTTCAACAAGCCACCAGGAATAATCAAATGCTTTAAAGAAAAAGCAAGGGGATTTTTAAAACTGAAGGTGTATCATGGAAAAAACCCAACCCTATAGGAATACATTCAGTTGGCATTTCCATCCTAGTTGCTGAACTGGAAACTGAAGTTGGAAAACAATTCTGAGTGCTTTCTACAGTTAGATGCATGAGGAAATTACCTTTCTGACAAATTTCAATGGCAAAGAGTGGAATTCAGCTTTCAAGCTGCTCACAGTCCCCAGCCTACATCCGAGCAAACTTGTAAACATCCCATCACCTGAGCCCTAGGGTGGTTGATGAGGGAGCAGATCCAGCTTGGAGCCCATGCTCTTAAATCCCAGTGAACTTCCCAGCACTTTCATGAGATCCCCAAGCAGGACTTTGGGCATGGCAGAAAACCTAAGTGGGTGCCTTCTAGGCTGACCAAATTCTTCTGAAACATCTTTCCATTAAACCGCATGTATAGAGAGAGTAAGAAGCCTTAATATTACTGGGTCTCTTTTTAAAAATAATAAACCTGGTGGAACTCTTTTTGTCTGAGTAATTTTCATGTGCAGAGATTTTTCGGAGCAGTACTACCTAGCTATAGTCATTTTATGCATCTATATCTATGCTGTACTGCAGGCTCGAGTCCTGTTTTTATTTTACTCTTTAATTCCTGCAGGTCTTTCAAAGTCTTTCTAACCCCGCTGCCCTTCTTTATTATGCAGCATGGATCCAAAGAACTGGATTGAAGATGGGATGCATTGGCTTTTCAAAGTTATTATTTGGCAAAAATACCCATGAAATGTCATGGGTAGTCTCATGGAGACTAGAGACAGATGTTTCCACCAGCAGTGGACATCTACCAGTCCTTTTCAGAAAATAGCAATGGTAATATGCAGACTGAAGACTGAAAAATAGATGAGCGTATGCTTGGTTGGCTGGGTTTTTTTACCTTGAAGATTTCGTTCTTGCCTTTTAAAGCTGATTTACACTTAGGCTTCTGAGTCCCAGACAAACTCATGAAATAACCAGCTGTTACTACAATGGTCTTCAAAGCTTCAACAAACAATTTGCAGCAGGATTTAACAGCAAAGTGAAATCCATTTCAGTCTCCAATGTCATCAGCAGACAACAGTAAGAGAGTGTATTGTGAGATATGTTTGTGCCTATGGTCCAGTCATCTAATTTTCCCCTCTAGCTTTGCTTGGCCTCATCTCAACCCTCAAACTCTGTAGTATCTTGGTGACCACAGGCAACCTCAGGATGATGGAAAACTAAAGGAGGACCACAAGACTGGTGAAGCTGATTCTGCATTGTCCTCTGCAGCCCAGCAGGGAATAACTGCCATGGGTTAAGTCAGAAGATGTAGAGGAAAAGCAGGGTTGAGTGAAGAATTCCCCTGGACATACTTTTTCTGCAGTTCATTGCAGTGCAGTGGTTGATGAACACATCTGGAAAGCCCCATTTTCTTGGGGCCCCATTTTCACTGGACCCACGGTGAAAGACTGTATATGCAGGGACAAAATATTACACATGTACTCACAGCACTATTTCGTTACAATGATTCCCACACCCCAAAAAATAAAACCAGAATGAAATGAGGAGACCAGCTTTTCTTTTACAAGAACAAGATGGCCACATCAAAAGAGCTAAAGATTGCTCCCTAATGGCTGTCTTGTGGGCATCTATAACGAGCTGCCACAGTATGGAGTATCCATATGTGCGTGTGCACTTATGCAACTCAAGGTGAGCATTTGGTTGTATTTGCCTAGAAGCCAAAAGCTTGCTCAACCATCTTACAGCTCCCAGCCACATGCTACCGGCATCTGTTTATTGACCTCCTCCTTTTGTTTTCTTGCTCCTGAGGCATCAGCTAAACCCCACTATCAGGTTCTCCTTTCTGTCTCTCCAGATGCTTTTGCTCTCCAGTGATTTATCAGCCCACTGGCTCTTCAGGAATGACCCAAATTTCACATTTCCTACTCCTACAAAGCCTTACTTCAAGTAGGACACAAGCTCAGGGAGCAAATGGCTTCCAATAGTGGATCAAGTAGGAGTCAAAACAAGGATCTCAGTGCAACAAATGGTGCTGGGTATGTGCTTACAACTCGCTGTTTTGATCACCACTGCTGAATTAATGTAATTAATTTGCTAGTAGGCATTGCATGGTCAAGTTAGCAAAAGATCTGCCTCTATCCTGAAAACATTATTGCCTATAATTACAATTAAGTATATGCACAGAAGCATCATGAGAGCAGAGAACTGGAAACAGCTAGAAGGGGAAAAAACAAAGCTTTCAGCTTATGCTAATGATCCTTTTGTAAGTTTACTCTAGGGTTATGTGTGTAAATTTAGTTTTAAAAGGAAGTAATGCAGAGACACATCTCAACTTCCCCAGATCCCAGGACACAAGACCTCCCTTTGCTGGGTCCATGCCAGCTGTGTCCACAAACAGCAGGGGCAAGGTGGGCACCACTGTGCTCTCCCTCCCCGGTACAAAGACCAAGGAGGGGGAGGCCCTAAAAAAAGGGGAGATAAATTTGAGTGAAGTAAAAAAGGACATGGGGAAACAGTGATAGGGAAAAAGGGAACACAGAGCAGGTGTCACCATCAGACTCCTCAGGGAGTCAGACCAGAGTCTGTGCAAATGCCCAAGTGGACATATCTTACATGTCAGGACTCTTCCACTGTTTTCATGGAAATACATGCACATGCATTTCTCATAAATGTTTGCTGTTAGCTTTCTCACGCCTATGTTGCATAGATTCCTCTGGACTTGTGTTGTCTTGGTGAGTAGGAAAAGCCTGGTCCTGCTTGCTGGGGGAAGGGCAATATATTTTTCCCAATATGAGTTTTTTTGTCCTCACAGTGAGGGCAGCCAAAGGGATGACAGGGAGCTGATAATATCTTGGCATGGCTACCTGGCTTGTAAGTCTAGTTTTTCGTCAGCACCAACCAGTGTGTTGTGGGTGCTTTGTCCAGGGCAAGAGGTCTACAGAAGGTCCAGGTGACATAAACCACTCTGAAACCTCTGACAAACACTAGACTTTGTCCTTTAAAGACTCCTGACATGGGCAACAGAGCAGGAACCAAGAGTAGGGAGGTGCCAGCAGAGGCTGGATAGGAACTGACACCTTTACTCTCAGGCTAAATGACAACCATCTGATTTCAAACTACCTGGTTGATACGAGAATGATGCAAACTTCTGCCAGCATTCACTTACTTCCTAATACTAGTGGTCTTCCTGAGACCATTACATTAAGCAAGATGGGCAGAGACATCCTTTACCAGCCACAGCACCCTACTCATTCACCTGCCAGGGAGTGTTCTGGCAAGCACTGAAGCCAGCAGCTCATGCCATCCCCAAGCTAGCAGCCATGGTTCAGCAGGTTTCAGGTCAGACCCAGGGGCACAAGGACTATTCTAGCAACCCCTTTTTGTGGACAACCCAGTCTTTCCTGGGAGGGAATGGGGAAGAGGTGCACCCTCTGTCACTCAGCTCCCTTCTGGGCACTAAGGAAGGGGGGCTTTAGCTCTTTGACCTCTTCTAGTGATCTGTTTTCATCTCCTCCAGAAGAAGGATAACAAAGGTAACTAGGGAAAAAACCTCTAGTGCTACCCCTGGGGTGGTGCATCAAAGGCTGTGCTTCCTAGACTGTGCCACCACCTCCTCTGCTGGCGTTGTTGTCCCAAAAGTGGGGTCCATCACCCACTGTGCAAGAAGCCAATCCACACACAGAATTGAGATATTTGCTTTAATATGCAGCTCTGCACAGAAAAGGGAGCATTCCACAAAGCAAGCTCAGATTCCCAAAACACAAGTGCTACTTCTATACCCAAAACCACGAGAAAGAACTTGATCTCTAACATTATTCTATCATTTGCACACATGATTGGTCAATTATTAATTCCTTACTTCCATTTAAAGTAGCAATGCTCAAAAATTTCACTATGCATGCTCAAAGAGTAAGGGGCTTAATTTCAGTAGGGTTCCCTCTAGCCTATGGGTGGGTATTTTAGTATGCTGATAGCTCATTAATATGTTAATACGGTGGTTTCAATCACTCAATGTGTTTTTCCCCAGTGCTCAAGGCTGTAACCAAGATAAGCTGTGGGCAGTGCTCCTTTCCATCCCTTTCATCTGTCCTGCAGGTGTCCTGCAGGCCTGTCTCAAGGCAGGGCTGTTGACTGCTTTGGGAGTGTTTTCCTCTAATTGGAGTCTGGTTTTGTCTAATTTGTACTGTTTCACTCTTATCTAGGCCTTGTTTTTATTCTGCATGTCCCTTATCTTCTCTTTTATGTGATTTTTTTCCCCAAATGTGATTTTTTACCCCCAAATTTTCCTTATTGCAATTAATAACTAACATCAGCATCAGCAGCTGCAAGGGGGGGAAAACAGCTGGCCTCCTGCCTTCATTTCATTTGCAGTTGATTGAAACATTTATCATCACTCTGTTGAAGATGAGAGGAGAAAGCAAGTTACTTCAACCTGCAATTAGCATATGATACAGCTTTAGTGATGGCAGTGTAATCCTCAAGGAGAGGAAGTGCCAGCAATAGTTTGGGAGGAGGTGATATAGGACTAGGGGCCCTGCTTGCTGCCAAGAAGCAGTTTTAGGGAGGCATGACAAGGGCTGTTCCCAGGAGACCCTTCCAGCATGTGCAGGAGCAGGGGGCTGTCCATGCCATGTTGTACCAAAGCAGGGTCTCTTTACCCATTGTGTAATAATCCAGTCCGCACACAGAACTGAGATACTTGCTTTATTCCAGTTCTGCCCAGGAAGGAGTGCTAGGTGGTAAATCCACAAAGTTGGCACACCTTACCCGTAACACAGGGTTTCTTTTATACACAAAGAACAATGCAAAATTACCTTATCACTAAGTATACTGGTATAATTTGTCTACACGATTAGTTAACTAGTTCTTTGCTTTGACTTGAAGTGATGGTGCATCTACTTTTCACTATGCATGCTGAGAGAGTAAGGGGCTTTTGCGAGAAGGGGGTTCTTTCAGCCTAAGGGAGAGTAATTTAGTATGTTAATGAGGAAAGTTCACAGTGAGTTTAATTAGTCATTGTTTTCTGTTATCTATTTTACTTAGTGGTTAAGGCTAAATACATTAGCGTTAGCATCTTCCATTGATTTCTTCTACACACCAAGATAAGCTCAGTAAACACCGCCTTCCATCAGTCATTCGGACCTGTCTTTTTCGACATCAATAGGCCCTGCTGGGAGGGTGGGGTTAACCCCCAGATGAGGTGGCAAGGAGGCAGTAATGTGCTCATCATCACTCCCTGTCCAGTCTTACCTGAGGAATGGAGAAACTATTTGCAAGCTCCATACTTCAACACTGTAGTGCCTCATTTTTGGCTGGATCCTTCAGTGGCAACTACTTCCTCGCTCTGGGCTAAACCCTGATGAGTAGTTATGTGATCAAGGGTAAAAAGGTGAAGCTGATTCTGGCATCAGCAGGTTTTGTGGGATATTTGCATCACCAGTAAGCCGGGTACGATTGCCTGCAGTGTGCTGCCCTGTGAGCTTCAGAAGACCTGCCCGGAAACGAAAAAAGCCATCACAACCCATTTCTCCCTCTAGCGGGCACCATGTGTACAACAGCAAAGGTTGCGTCAGTTCCTCCTTGTTCCCCGCAAAGCGCCGAGAAGGGTTAGGTAAGTATCAGTAGCAAACCTGGGCTCTCAAATTCCCTAACCTTTTCTTTCTGCTTACCGAAGTGGAGCGCATAACGCTTTTAAAGCCATACATCGCAGAGGCTGCTTTGTAGAGAGCGGCTGGTTGCGCTTAATTGAACTGTTGTGTGAGTCAGGGGGATAAGGATGGGGTGTTCGTAGGAAGAAGAAACTGGGGAAGAAGCTAAGATTTTGGGGAGAAGGAAGTGAGGTGACTCAGTATCTTGCTTAGAAAGCTCCCTATACTTCAAAACCGTCTTTTGCCCTGTCTTGTGAACGTCTGGATGAGCTTTTACTGGGGCTTAAAGTACCGTGAAACAATAGGGAGACAGGGAGTAGCCGGCAGCCAGAGGAAGCAGTGAGTCGAGCCATGAGTAATACCTTCCAGCCTGAGCCAGCCGCTGGCACTCTCACTCCTGCTGCGGGATGGGTGTCTGGGCAAGCTGCTGGTCCCTGCGGTCAGGTGAATGCAGTAGCACGGTGAAAGCCCGTGGAGGGTGACAGTCATCATAGCAGCAAAATTCCGATGTACCCGTCCTCCGTTGCTCTCACAGCTTCGTTTCAAACAGCTTGGAGGAGAGATCTTTTGCAGGGGAGGTGCAGCTTGTCTGCTTGTTGTCGTGTTGCACTAATGAGGGAGACGGACTAAGAGAGAAGATGCGTCACAGATAGGACTGGTGAAAGGTTTGGAGACGGTGTTCTCCAACCTGGGCCCCATATGCAGCTATCTGGCAAGCTGGAAGTCAGTGAGACCACCGAAGAATGTGTATTTTTGTTGTCATTCCCTGTTCAAACAGTTCCCAGTTCTGATCACCCCAGGGGAGTATAAGAGGGGTCCTGTCACCCCTAGATGAGATCTCCCACCATGTTGCCTCTCCCCTGGGTGACCTGCACACATCCCCCATCGTGCTCTGAGTCCCAGCGTGGGGCAGGGGTTGCCCCCTCAGCCCAGGTGGGACACCTTTCCATTTAATGTCTGATCTTTCCTTGTGCACCCCCTTTTCTCCTCTCCTCTCTTGTTCCCTTCATAACCCAGTGCTTCTGCTATGGGGGGAGATAGGGATGGATGGGGAAGAGGGGCAACCGGGGAGGGGGGAAAAGGGAAAGAGAGGAAAAAGAGAAGGAAAAGAGAGAAGTGGGAGAGAAGATGCAAAGAAATAGGGAGAGAGGAGGGAACGAGGAGAAAATGGCAGAGGGGTGAAAAAAGGACAAAATAGGCAAGAGGGAAAGGGAGACAAAAGGGAAATGTGGAGAGCACAGGAAAAAGAGTGAAGCAAGGAAGGAAGAAAAAAGAGGGAAGAAAGAAGGAAGGGGGAAAGGGAGAAAATGCAAAAAGAGGGGGAAAGGGAGGAAAAAGGAGATAGTACAGGAAAAAGAAGAGGAAGGTGAGAATCGGAAAATAGAGGAAAAAATGGAAAGTGGGAAGAACACAAGTGGGAAGGAAGAGGACATGGAGGACACATGAAGAAGAGGGGAGGGAGGAAGAAGGGAAGAAAAAGACGGAAAAGAGGAGAAAGGGAAAATGAAGGGAAAAAATGGGGGGGAAGAGAGAAGCAGGGAGAAGTCAGGAAAAAAGAGAGAAGGGGGAAGAGGGAGAAGGGGGAAGAGGGAGAGAATTGACAGAGAGAGTCGGAAAAATGGAGCGAAGAGGGAGGGAAAAGAGGAAGAAAAAGGGAGAGAAAGGGCAAAGGGGGAGGAATAGGGAAGACGACGGAACCCGAGGGGGAGGAATAGGGAAGACGACGGAACCCGACCCGCCAAGGAGCGAGGGGCGGGGCGGGGAGGAGCGAGGGGCGGGGCGGGGAGGAGCGAGGGGCGGGGCGGGGAGGAGCGAGGGGCGGGGCGGGGAGGAGCGAGGGGCGGGGCGGGGAGGAGCGAGGGGCGGGGCGGTGAGGAGCGAGGGGCGGGGCGGTGAGGAGCGAGGGGCGGGGCGGGGAGGAGCGAGGGGCGGGGCGGGGAGGAGCGAGGAGAGGCGGGGCAGGGAGGAGCGACCGGCGGCGACTGCGTGATTGCGGGTAGGCCTAGCGGTGGTAGGAGCTAAAGAATGTGGGGTCAGGGGGCTGGGGCGGGGGGAAGGGTAGGTTTAGACGTAAGGCGTTGCAAGAAAGGAGGGCGAGGAGGAAGTTTGGTGAGCAAAGAGGGCAGCTGCCTGCAGTAGAATGACCAGGTAAGGAACGGCAGCGATGGTGGGTGTGCCCGGGAGGGTAGGACCGAGCCGGGGCTCAGAGATACGGTACCCCGAAGCAGGATTCCCTCTCAGCTTGCAAGAAAGATGCAAAGCTTAGCTTTTTTGTTCTGAGAGAGGTGAAACAGGGACATAATACAGTGAGCAAACTCGGGAGGTGTTTGCTAAATTACGTAATTAGTTTCTTTTTTTTTTTTTTTTTTTTTGGCGAATACTCTGTGGTCTGAGTCATGTTAGCAAACCAAGACACCCAGACTGCTTTTTGTCACCAACTGGAGTGCTACCTTCAATACTATGCCTTGTAGACTCAGCCTAGAGCTCAGCTATTGACTTTGGCCTATTTTTTGCATGTTTATCGGGAGCTGCTCTGTAAGGTGCTGTGTTTTCATAAGCTTGACTGCAGGGAAAAAAACATCCTGCTTACCAGTCTCTCTGTACTTCGACCTGTCCAACCAGAGTGACTTTTCAGAGCTTGGATATCAAATAATGGAGGAATGCTTCTCCCATCTGCCTAGGTCCTACTTCTCACATACAGACTCATGGCCAGTAGGATTTTTAATCTGAGCCCGGGCAGTTTTCATGTTCATCTTCCTCATTCACCCTCGTTCTCTCAAAAATACCATCATTTTCAGTATAGTTTGAGGTCAATCAGGTGTACTCCACTGGTAGTGTTCAGTGGCTGTGTGGCTTGGTAGTGCAATAATGAGAGAGCAGCACCACTACCTCTAAATAGCTCATTCTGGTTGAGCTCCCTTGGAGGAGAGGGAAGGGGAGCATTTTATTTTTGCACAAGCGACCTTCAGATAACAAGCTGTTGCCATATCTCTCCAGGATTCATGTGCATTTTGCCTCTTGGAGCAGGACCTTGCCAAATCCCAGACAAAACCACTCTAATGCTGCTGGTGTGTACTGGTGCTTGCAGCAGACTGATGTTGGAAAAACACAACCTATCCTCTTTGCATGGCATAATTTGTGGCTGAGAGCTGGGGAGGTTGAAGAGGATTGTTGCATATCAGTCAATGAAATGAAAGAAGTTTCATTTTTAATTTTTTTTTTTTAAATTTCCAGGTCTTATCTCAACTGTCAAAATGGACCTTGACATCCAGTGTGAGGAGATGAGCCCATCTAGATGGGCTGAACTTCTGTCCACAATGAAATCCTGCAAAACCATCAGGTAGTAACTATTAGTTGTGTATCATCTCTTCTAAGAACCGTTGCATTTCTCTCTGATGTTTTTCAGCTGCAGAACTGTTGACCTGTAACTTAGATAAGCATCCATTGGCAAGAAGTAATGCTGCCTTTCTTCTATGGCATGTATGGTAATGTCGTTATCTAAACATTTCACCACTGTTTTGGTAATTCTGTCTTTCTCTGTCAAGAGAGGGAAGCTTTCAGCTTATTAGGTTGCACACTCTCCAGGCTGCAGGTCAGATGCTGTCAAGTAACTGTAAATTAATACTCATGCACAAGCCACATGCCATTAACTTTTCATCTTCACTTGGCCTTCAAAAGTACATGCCTTGTGTGTTGGGCAAACCAGTGTGAGGGAACCCTCTCCTGGAATGTAAGCTGTAGGATAAGGTTCAGAATACTTGCTTCTGTGCTCTTCCCTCTTCTGGTTAGGAATTTGCACAGGCAGGCATCATCTTTCATGGGCTGGAGAGGATGGGCTGCATCAAGCCAGCAATGGCTTGGAAGAAGTCAGGTTGGAAGTGACTTGCTTTTGTTTTGCAAAGGAGGTTTTTGCAGGCAAGCTTCATGGGCCTGACCTTGGCTTCTCAAAGTCATAGAATCATAGAATGTATTGGGTTGGAAGTGACCTCTAAAGGTCATCTAGTCCAACCTCCCTACAATAAGCAGGGACATCTCTAACTAGAACAGATTGCTCAGAGCCCCATCAAGCCTGACCTTGAATGTCTCCAGGGATGGGGCCTCCACCACCTCTCTAGGCAACCCATTCCAGTGATCCACCACCCTCATATTAAATAACTTTTTCCTAATGTCCAGCCTAAATCTACCCTTTTCTACCTTAAAACCATTACCCCTTGTCCTATCGTTACATGCCCTAGTGAGCACATGTTCCCCAGCCTTCTTATAGGCACCTTTCAGGTATCGGAAAGTCACTGTAAGGTCCCCACAGAGTCTTCTCTTCTTCAGGCTGAACAACCCCAACTCCCTCAGCCTGTCTTCATACAAGAGGTGCTCCAGTCCTCTAATCATTTTCGTTGCCCTCCTCTGGACATGTTCCAACAGGTCCACATCCTTCTCATGTTGGGGGCTCCAGAGCTGGATGCAGTACTCCAGGTGAGGTCTCACCAGGTCAGAGTAGAGGGACAGAATCATAGAATGGTTTGAGTTGGAAGGGACCCAGAAGATCATCCAGTACAAACCCCTGTCCAACCTGGCCTTAAACACCTCCAGTGAGTTGGCATCACCTCTCTTCGATCTGCTGGCCACACTTCTTTTGATACAGCCCAGGATGCTGTTGGCCTTCTGGACTGCAGTTGCACATCAGTGGTTCACGTCTAGCTTTTCATCCACTAGTACCCCTAGCTCGTTTTCCACAGGGCTGCTCTCTAGCATGTCTTCTCCCAGCCTGTATTGACATCTGGTTGCCCCTGGCCCAGGTGCAGGACCTTGCACTTGGCCTTGTTGAACTTCATGAGGTTCACCTGGGCCCACTTCTCCAGCTTGTCCAGGTCCATCTGGATGGCATCCTGTCCCTCTGGCATGTTGACAACACCACCCAGCTTGGTGTCATAGGCAAATTTGCTGAGGGTGCTCTCAATGCCACTGTCAATATCGGTAAGGAAGATATTAAACGGCACTGGTCCCAGTATGGACCTCCAATGGACACCACTTGTCACCATTTTCCACCTGGACATGGAGCCATTGACCACTACTCTTTGAATGTGACCATCCAGTCAATTCCTGAACAGTCCACCCATCAAACCCATATCTCTCCAACTTAGAGAGAAGGATATTGTGGGGGACCATGTCAAAGGCCTTGCAGGAGTCCAGATAGATGACATCCATCAGTCTGCTTTGGATGGCAGAAGGCAGCGGGGTGGCTGTCTCCTGGGCAGAGGCTGTGCTGCTCAAGACATATTAAATGAGAGTGGCTATGGCAGGGATTGGTAATCCGTATTGAACACGATCCCATTGGGAGCCAGCTGTCCTTGCCAGACAGAGGAAAGGAGAAGCCTGCTAGAGCCTCACTTTTTCATAGTGTTGTCTAAGGAGAAATGACCAGGCAAGTTTTGGCAGTCCTGGGTGTGGCTGTGCCTGGGGCTGTAGGGTTCTTCATGGCACCTTCCTTTTGCCCCACATCTTTTCTGCCTTCCTGTACACCTCCCTGCCTCTCCTGAGCTCCCAATCCTTTCCTTATCTCTCCTTTCGATTCATCTCCTCTCATCAATTTAGCAACAACTAGAAAAATTCGATATCCAGTGGGAGCAGCCACTGCCATACTGCAAACTCTGTTTGTGTACTGAGAGTCATGCTGGAGAGATATGATACAGGCTGGCATGACACACCCACATGAAAACAAACTGCAGATGAGTGTCTCTGGGGCTGGCTGAAGACACAGTCTTGCTTGTCTCAGTGTAGGACCAGACTGAAAGCCTGTGAGCTTGCCTCCGGTTAGATTTGGCTTCAGACACCAGGTAGTTTCTTGCTATCAATGTTTAATTAAATTAAGGTGAATCCTCCAGCTGAAGGCCTGCCAGAGAGAACGGCTTGACTCATGTGCCCTCTTCTGCACAGCACAGAGGAGGTCTGTGCCTTAGGGATCTGCGATCCAGCCCTTCCTGTACTGCAGCCCTGGAGAGAGAGCATGTCTTGGTTTGTGTTATGCATTATCCAACAGGTCACACATGTACTTACAGAGGTGTCCCAGCGCTGCAGAGGAATAAATCACCCACTTTGCTTTCACAGGAAATGCTCCAGCCAGGGAGAACAGCGTAACCCTGAAGACTAAAGTGCTCTTTCTCTCCTCTTTCAGGCTGGATGACTGCAATCTCTCCAGCAGTAACTGCAAGGATCTCTCCTCTATCATCAATACAAATCCATTCCTCACAGACCTGAAGCTGAACAACAATGAACTGGGAGATGCAGGCATTGAATACCTGTGTAAAGGGTTGCTGATGCCAACCTGTAGGCTACAGAAGTTATGGTAAAGCCCTGTTGATTATCTCTCTCTAACATGCTTGCAGTCTGTTGCAGGTGAAGTCAAGAGGCAAATCAGTATGTGATGGTAGTAAGAGCCATGCCGGTGCATCCAGCAATTACCTAGGTCAGATGGTTGGAAAACTCCAGAAGTTTTTATCAAAGTGTTATATTTATTGGAAGATTCCAGATTGTCAGTCTGTGTTCCAGCACTGAGGGAAGGACAGGTAGGGTTTTTCCAGCCAAGCAGTGGCTTTCTGGAGACTTTCTTTAGAAGAGGTAGCGGATCTTCCCCTGGCCTAGGCAGCTGGGTTATCTGTTTTGGCCAGTTTAAATAAAAGGATGACTACAGAAGGCCCCACTCTGTCAGTAGCACATACCTGAGATTTTCACAAATGGCATTCTTCAGAGAGCTCTTCTGACAATTATAAGCACAGTGTTTAGTGTCTGGTCCAGTTTGCTCACTTCTTTCTCTAGAAGCCAAGCAAAAGAGTGTTCTCATGAGCCCTGGTGTTTCAAGAGTTGTGAGTCTTTCTGCACTCTACCAGACTGGCTCTGCCTCAAGCGTTGTCTTTTCAGTTGGGCAAGGCCAGCTTGGTTCAAGGCAGCATGTTTTGCAGGGGCACCAGCACCACATTATAGCATTACTGGGTTTCCCTCAGCAACCATGATACAGGAGCTTTAGTCAAAGCCAGTGGCTGCTGCCCCTGCTCCTACCAGTGACCCTCAAAGAGACCCTACCTCCTCTGTCCAGCATCTCTTCTGCAGGGTACTGGAGTCCTCCAGCTCCAGACTTGTGTCATGAAGATCCTAGCCCCTACCTTGTAAGAATAATTTGCCTTTTAGATCAGATATGCCTGCTTCAAGTCCCTGTGCCCCCCTGCCATGAGGACTCGCTGACAGATGGAGGGAAAGTTGACTGTGAAGCTAATCAAGCTGCAGCTCTCTGATGTGTCTTCAAGAAATTAACTGTGATACTCTGTACTGGGAAACTAGCACAATTTTTCAGAGAGTTTTTTCTAAGCTTCAGACTGTTCCATATGCTCAACCAATAGCCTGGATTAGGCTGCAGAAACATAACTGTCTGTTTTTGGGATTTTGGTAAGGTACCTTAGGGAATAAAAGAGCAACCAAACCTAAGTCAAACTTTGTACCACTATGCACAACTCCTCTCTGTTGCCAGAAAGTCTTGTCTGATAACTCTCAGCACCCCATAGCAATACCAGTACAGTTCCTATGCTATTTCTCCTAGCCTGAGTGCTAAAGGATCATCTTCATAGATCTTTCTTGTAGTATACCATTAAACTTCTAAGTAATATCCAGGGATTTAAGACAAGTCGAATGACATTTTTACTTTTAGCTACTCTGGATCACATTCCTAAAGGGGGCAAGAAATTATAAAATGCCATTGCTTTATCTCTGGGATATCTCATGATGATTAGAACATTTCTATAAAGCAGTTGCAGTGATCCTTAATGTAGGGTGGATCCTTCTTCTGACAGTGGTCCTATATGAGTTATTGCACTGAAGGAAGTATGGGAGCTATTGTCTGTGCTACAGGTGTAATACTAGCTGATAAAATATTTTTACATACCTGTAAAATAGCAGTTCTAAGCTGGACATACTACTTTCTAGAGGGTTCTGTACTGTCAGTTTCACAGTGTCCTTTCCAAGCTCAAACATTAGCAGATGCACTTCTCTTAGAAGAGTCTCTGTAATTCTGGGGGTGTGTGTCCCTCACCCCAGTTGCCTCTCTCCTTTAGGCTGCAAAACTGCAACCTGACAAGTGCCAGCTGTGAGACTCTCCGCTCTGTCCTCAGTGTACAGCCATACTTGACAGAGCTGCATGTAGGTGATAACAAACTTGGAACTGCTGGAGTGAAGGTGCTGTGTCAAGGGATGATGAACCCCAACTGTAAGCTGCAGAAGCTGCAGTAAGTAGTCACTGGGCTTTTTTCGTCATCAGTCAGGTCATGCTTGTTTTTCCCATGAGATAAGCAGGAAGTTGTTGCCAGATGTGGATTTCTTCCTGTTTTATCTGAAATTGTGTCATGCTTATTCATGCTGGTAGGTCTCATGGGTTTGTAAGAGCTGGGTGTCTGTTCCCATAGGCTTTGTTTAGCCCTTCTGGTAGTGGAACCTGTTAATGCAGGACCTCTCAGATGCCCAGAGGAAGGCTGATTCTGCTGCACTTGGTCCTTGTTCTACATCTGGAGTGGAACCCAGGTCTATTCACAGCCCCCAGCTCCTCCCAGGAAGGCTTGGTGGTGAGGCTGTGTGATGTGCTGCAATGCAAAACTCAGTCATGTATTCCAAGGCAGCCTGTGCATTGGTTTAATTGAAGGCTAGTGTAAAAATGGGGTGGGAATTAGTCTTGCTAGGGTCCCCTGGGGTCTAGTTTAAGAATTATTGCTTCCTGAAATAGGCAGGAGATGCTGTTAATAGCTCTTACCATTATCTCTCTTTCCATGTGTTGCCTGGTCTCAACTCTTGTTGGTGTGTTTTCTGCCCTGCCTAACACACATTTTGCCTAGCTCATGTCTTGCAGGTAGCAGGACATGGTGAAGACAGTTGTTTTTCCCCAGACTACTTCTTTCTCGCAGGCTGGAGTATTGTGAACTCACAGCTGATATTGTGGAAGCTCTCAATGCTGCTCTGCAAAGCAAGCCCACCATGAAGGAGCTGAGCCTGAGTAACAACACTCTGGGAGATACAGCTGTAAAGCAGCTGTGCCAGGGACTGGTGGAGGCAAGCTGCAACCTAGAGTTACTACAGTAAGGAAGAGCTGGTCATATCTAACTGCAAGTAGTCCTGCTGCTAGTCATACTGTCCATAAGACAGGAAAAAATATTGTCAAGAATGCTTGAAATTTAGGCAAATTTTTTTGCTGGCTCAGATTTCTGTAACTGGAAACTGTAAATATATGTGTGGGGCTTTTAGTTTTGGGGGGTTTTTACCTTATTTTTAGCATGTGATTCTGAGCTCACTATTAGACCTGTTGGTACAGTGTGATTATGTATCCCAGGTTAAAACTGCAATTACAAGGGGTGACTGCTCACCAGTTATCTGAGAGCAGAGGAGCAATTTCCCTTAGTGGCTCCAGTTCTTACCCCTGAATTACCAGCCATTTGAGTATATTTATTCACAACCCTCTTTTGCTTCAAAACATAGATACTGGATTTGACCTTGTATTTGGGGTAAAGCCCGTGAAGGGGTTTAGGGGAGAAGCACAATTCAATTCAATCTCGCATCTGTGCTTCAGCTGGGGTTGAATGCCAGGGACTGGCTGTATGATACAGCCAAAGGTTCCTCTTAAAAAGGACAGTCAATACGAAGAGGGAGTTTGACAAGAACATTCCTTGCATTAATGGATGTGGATGGCTGGGTCAAAGTAAAAGTGCCCTGCAACCTCATGGAGTGTGGAAGCACTGTGGTGCCTCACCCAGAGCCTAGGATACCTGTATCATCTGAGCCTTGCAGGGTCTAGCAGTACCCAGCTGAGCTGCACTGATTTGCAGCAAGGAAGCAGTCCACAGCCCCTTCTCAGTCTGACCTTGGGATGTTGGGGTGTATCTAACACAGCAGGTCTGGAGCAGCAACTCCAACTGTGCTTTTTTCCGCAGCCTGGAGAACTGTGGTATAACCAGCAATAGCTGTTGGGAGATTAGCGCTGTTCTCAGTAACAAATCATCACTGATAGATCTCTCTGTGGGGGATAACAAGATCGGGGATTCTGGTCTGGCTCTGCTGTGCCAAGGACTGATGAATCCTAACTGCAGAATCCAGAAGCTCTGGTAAGGGCAGGCAGAGGTTACGTAAGTCTCTTTTGCAGCTCTTTGCTTTGTGCTGCTGGTGTGGTCCTATGCGGAAAATTTCTCAATTACATTCCCTAGTGAAACAAGAGTGTCTCTGCTGCAAATTTGTTGCTTCTCAAAACGGGGTGGAGGACAGCATAAACAAGCAGAACTGCACTGAGATCGCTTGGATCAAATTCTGAGCAGAGTGTGAATGGAAGTTTGTGTTGGCATTGTCTTGGCTTCACGTTGATTTATCTGTGTACTAGAATTGTATGTTCCTCTTTCTTTTTTTTCTGTTACAAACAGAGCTTTTGGTGCAAATGATGGAAAGTAAGGAGAAAGCTGTGTGGTATGATGAATGGGTAACCATGAATGGTTTTTGCAAAGGATAGAAGAAAATGAGATGGTGTAACCAGGAATTCAGAATACTAAAATACGACTCTGTTTTCTAATCTAAGACATTCTTGAGGGGAACATATTTTGCTCTTCCCTGCAGGTTATGGGACTGTGATCTCACAAGTGCTAGCTGTAAGAATCTCTCCAGACTCATCAGTACAAAAGAGACCCTCACAGAGATCAGTCTGATAGATAACAATCTGAGAGACTCAGGAATGGAAATGCTGTGTCAGGCACTCAAGGATCCCAAATCTAAACTCCAGGAGCTGTGGTAAGCTGCTGTCAAGCTTCACATACCCAATGCCTTCTTCAGAGACCTCACTGAAGAAAGATGTAGGTGAAGCAGTGCCCATCAGATAGGTCCTCAGATGCGATGGTTCCATGAACAACGCGTGACAGTTGTTACCTAAAGGATTTAGACTTACAGAGATAAAGGGATTTGTATTTCTAAACTTGTAGGCACTTTGAAGATCAGCCCCATAGTCATCCTGTTATAAACAATAGGAGACCAAGCTTGCAGAGCTTCTGGCTAATATATTTTATCATGCAACAAATGGCAGCTAAGAGACTTTTGAAGTTCGAAAGGCCTCCTGTAATAGCAAAACAAGTGCTGTGATAGGATATGTCAGGTTCTCCACTGGATCTAAGCTCTCTCACTGATGAGCCAAAAGAAGGCAATGTGAAGAAGTGAAAGCTGCCTGATGCTCTCTATATTCACCATCTAAATCTCATGTCACTTTTCCCTTGCAGGATTAGGGAGTGTGGGCTCACGACTGCTTGCTGCAAGGCTGTCAGTTCTGCTCTCAGTGTGAACAAGCACTTGAAAGTACTGCATATGGGTGAGAACAAGTTGGGAGATGCAGGCGTTGAACTCATGTGTGAAGGGCTACTGCACCCCAACTGCAACATCCAGTCCCTATGGTAAGCTGCACCCTGAGAAGTCTTCTCTGGTATCTCTGGTCTGTGCCTGCTGCCTGAGTGTGGGCTGGTCTCTGGAGCCATATTTCACTGCATATTTCCCTCCTCTCCATCCTCTCCATGCAGGCTGGGCAACTGTGATCTCACAGCAGCCTGCTGTGCAACCCTTGCCACCATCATGGCTACCAAGCAGTGCCTTACTGAACTGGACCTGAGCTACAACTCTCTGGAAGACGAAGGCATCAGGAAGATCTGTGAAGCCTTGAGGAGTCCCAGCTGCAATGTGCAGCAGTTAATGTGAGAGATGTTTGTGGTTCTGCTTGGTTTGCCCCTGGCAGGTGGTGAGCTCCAGTGAGCTGGGGGGCTGTGAGGAGGGGGCCATGAGCACTGGCTCTCTGGGAATTGCACCTGAGGGCTATTAGTAACCCAGGGTGTGTTAAATGTCATCTGCAAGTTGCAAAGCAGTCCTTGTCCCTCCAAGTGATGTGACCACAGTACCCTGATCTACTTTGGTCTACTTTGGCCAAGAACAAGGAGAGGGTGGTGCTGGGGAGGGAGCAATGCTGTAAGGCATGTTTCTGGCTGTTGGACCTGACTTCAACCTAGACAGGGCCCTTCCTGTTGTATGATCTTCCCATACCAGCCATTTGTGCATCTTTTTCTTTCCTTAATGGGAGGATGCTCACTTAACCAGCTTGCCTTTTTGTTTGGATATAGTTTATATGACATTTTCTGGAGTTCTGAAGTGGATGATGAACTGAGAGCCCTGGAAGAGTCCAAGCCTGAAGTGAAGATCATTTCATGAGCATATCATACCAGCAGAGCAATGTCAAAGCAACATCCTCTTCTTAATCTGAACTTTTTCATACATAAAACTAGTTAACCTAATAGAGAATTTGCTTTTACCAAAAATATTTGTGGATTCTCTGAGCGGGTGTTCACAGACCAACCTTCTGTGCATCTCTGGATGTACTAACTCTGAGGCTCATGAAAGCATTGTATATTTTCACTGCAGCATTTACAATCCTCAAAATAAAAAATTACTGGGCGTCTTCTAGAAGTGAGTCTCTACTCTTTAGGAGCTCTTTAATCCTATAATGGCTTCTGATGCGTTAGTCAGGCTAACTCAGAGACCTCCTTTCAAAAGGCCAAAGGAGAACTACCTGCTGTATTAGTGGGTGGTGCCAGGTCTCAGGGAAGGCTCTCTGAAAACCCAAATGTTTTTATTGAAAAATGGAACTCTCACCTGCCTTTCCTTAGAAGAGTTTTTGGAAAAGCAGTGCTGGCCAAGGCACTAGAGAAGAAAGAAATGAGCAGCTGTGTAACTTCAAAATTGATGTCCCTTGAAAAGTGATTCTCCTACAAACAAAAGATGCTATATGCATTTCTGCTAGTATGGGAAATGATTAAATGGTTGGATATATTTGCTCTAGCAAGAGTGATTCTACAGAAGCTTTATCAAAGTCTGTTTGCAAATATTTATATGATTCATTTTTCTACTTACTAAAAGAAAAATAAGTTATGTCTGTATATTTCTCCTTTAAGACCAACCTGTCACTTCTGAACTACGATACTACTACTGCCTTGGTTTACGTGTTTGCTTTTGTTAAGTTCCTAGCTGAAACATGTGAGGAGAGGATCTTAGTCAAAGCCTTAGGTAGACAGCAAGCCTAGAAGACATTCCCCTGGTTTCAGGGTTCACTGACTGGATTTTCTTGCCTAGTCTGTGTTTTAGTAAACCTTGTTCCAAGGGAAAATGCAGCTGTTGTACATCTAAAACACAAAATAATGAATGTAGCTTTAAAAATGTAGGAGACAAACCTGGCATTGCCTAGGGATGGTCTTGCAGGAGGAGTGCCAAAATAAATCCTGTTCCCCACCATCTCTCTTCCTAGAGCAGTCACGAGGTGTTTCATTCACTTGCAAATCCTGCCTGGTCACCCATGTTAAAGGTGTCCTTCAGGCTTTGACTTGTAATGCTTACACATTCAACCTGAAAAGGCTGTAACTGATTTTTCTTTGACTTAAAGAAAGCTGTGACCTAAGCATAGTTTCTACACTATCCTTCACAAATCTCAAATAGTGCCCAAGAAGTAGCTCATTTGTCTCTTCAGTCAAGTGTGAAGGATAGGCTTTGTTTTTCCTGCAACACACGTCTCTCACGAGGCTGCTGGCAGGAGTGTTCCCTGCAGCATCCCCCATGCTATCTACCCAGTAAGCGGCATTCCCATCACACTGCAGCACAGGACACTGCTGCTGCTGGCTTCTGGCACTGTGATGCCTGGAAAATGCCTCTTCTTCCTCTGCTGCAGGCAGAGAAGCACTGAACTGGGTCTGCCACCATGGCCCCACCGCAGGCGGTCAGCCACTGATGACACGCTCCTACTTGGGGATAAACCCCATGGCTGCCTTCATTCCCTGAGTGGTTTTGCATTCCCTGCAAAAATGCTAACAGGGTTTGGAAAGATCTCTGCAGATCTTTCTGCAGAGAAACCACAGGAGACATATTTTGCCATCACAATGAGCTCAGAGAATCTCAGGCTAGGCCAGCCTGGCAGAGGTCTGCAGGTCCACTGAGACTGGAGAGGAACTTGTGCACTCAGACCATGTGCTGTGCTTTTAGTTGCAAAGTCTTATGCTTGACTCTAAAAACCAGATATGAATCCTGGGATCCAGGAGCAAGCCACTGTAGCAAGACACATTTGTGTTCATAAACAAGACCCAAGCAAGGACTTGTTTCCTGAAAACTCACCTGTTTTTATTTGTCTGTGAGTTGGTCCAACTCACTTCCCTGGCAAATCAGTGGCACATAGGATTCAGGACCATGTAGGGCTGGAGGGAATAGAAACTTTAACAGACCAATACAGTGTCACAGCCTATCTCATTTGCAATAAAGGGAGGTATGCAGTAGGATAAGTGAATTGTTGTCAATCCTTCAAGCCCTTGAAGATGTTTTAGAGCAGACACTCAAAAGAAGTCCTAAGGTGGGCTGCCTTCCTGTTAGGCTGGCACACAGCAGCCCATAATATTCACAGAGAGAAATAAAACACCAGCACAGCAGTTGTTTGCACCCTACAAGCAACTTATGCAAATCCTCCGGTGCTGCTTGCAGTTTCCTACCTGTCCTAGTTTCGGCTGGGATAGAGCTAATTTTCTTCTTAGGAGCTAGAATGGAGCTATGTTTTAAATTTATTATGGGATTCGGTATGAGAGGAATGCTGGTAATACACTGATGGTTTTAGTTGTTGCTAAGAAATTATGGACTTTTCAGCTTCCCATGTTTTGCTAGTGTGTGGGTACACAAGAACCTGGGAGGGAGCATAGCCAGAGCAATGGATCCAAATTGGCCAACTGAATATTCATATAATGTACTTTCATGCTCCGCATATAGATGAGAGTTGGCCAGGAAGTTGCTCTCCAAGATTGCGATTTCAAGATCTCTGGGATCGAGTGCTAGGAATGGGCTAAGCATTGGTTGGGGGGTGTTGAGCAGCTGCATGGCAGTTCACTCATTTGCAGGGTTTATTAGTAGTATTGTTCTTATGTTATTTCAGTTATTATATTGTTTTAATCTCAAGCCACGAGTCTCCTTACCTGTACCCCCAAATTCTCTCCCCCACACCCTATGGCGGTGGGGGGATGAGCGATCGGCTGCACAGTATTTAGCAGCCTGCTAGGTTAAAACCACAACACTACTGCACTGGTAATTATCACAACCTAATAATCACAGCATGTCATCAGGACCGCACACAGACCCAAAGTATCCTGCAAAGCCAGCACTTCCCACCCAAACTTACTTCTTCATACTGAAGTATTATTTTTGCTTTGCTTCACGCTTCATTTAGATGCTTAGTTCAGACCCTAATTATGCTTTGCAGATTACTTAAATTTTTTGTGGGTACAGAAGTACTCCCCAGGCCATATTGTAATTGTCTGGGAAACACTGCCTGCATGCCATGGCTTCTAGGTATAGCTTAGCTAATTGAGCTCCTTGTAGCTGGGTTAGATGCATCAGCTCATCTGTAATGTGCAGTAACTACAAATCAAGTAGTGAAGCTGCAGTTGGAGATAATTATAATATAAAGAACCAAAGAGTTTTCTCTGTGGCACCTCCCACAAAGAGGGAAAAAAAGACAAATCAGCCTTGTTCTTCCCTGACTGCAGTGGGGAGCTGCTGATTTCTTCACAGCAGGCTCCCAGGAGCAAATCTAAATTAGACATGCTCCTAAATACAGCAGGATCAAAGATAGCTGCAATCCCAATAAGGTGTGAATGCTCAATCCCCAATGAATACTCAGGGGACAAAATCCAGTTGGAATTGGATGGCTTGATAGAGAGCAAGCAGAGTTCCCAAGGCTGAAGAGACAGAATAGGACTAATCCAAGGCTTCTCAGGGAAAATCATCAAAGCCCAGGTTGTTTAAGAAGTGAAACCGAGATGAGGAAGGAGGAAAGCACTGTAGGATGGCATTCTACCCCCTTTCTCTCCTCCCTCCACAGTTCTTGGTCCTGTAGTCTCCATGTAACTCAGCACCACCCTCTGAAAGAGAGAACCACTCGTGTTTTCAGATGGGTCATTGAATCTAAATGTTTAAAGCATCTTTAGGCTCCTGGATTTTATGCCGGGCAGCCCTGGAAGAGTATGGGATGGCATTGGCACAGCTGAGACTATGTATCTAGCTCTAGTAGTGTCTGCAAAGACTTCCCATTCACTGCTGACATCCAGTTGCAACAGCCCCAGCCCCAACATCCACAGGATATACTTGTCAAACGAGATCCTATTGCTTTGGATAGATACAAGAGTTAAAACAAATGCACAGCAAAAACAGGTGAAAAGCACCTATTCTTAGCCCACTCATTTATCCTGTGCTTTTTATTGGCTTGCAGAGCTGGGAGGACTTTACATACCAATATGGATTGGTTTCACCAAGAGCAGCAAGGGGTTATAAATGCTCTCCTACAAGCATTTAGAAGCTCAGCCTTTCTCCTTCATGTCCTGCCCAGTGCCTGCTTGGCCTCCCCTGGGAACTGGAAGGAAGATTAGTGTGGAGCTCTCACTGTGACCCTGACAGCTGAATTTTCCAAGCAGGCAACCAAAACACCAGCCCACCACAGTTTTGCTGAATTTAATTAAGTGGCAGCCTCTCCACCACATCATTCCCCACTTTAACCCTGTCCCAAGCCAGCTCATCAATACTGGCTCCTCCCTTGCTGAGCAGGATGGTAACTTGTTTTTCTAGTACAGCAAAGCAATCTCTTACTATGTTGGTGGCAGCTTGGTGTGCATATGCTCTCAGAAGGTTCCCAAGGACCTGCTTGCACATTATTTATGAAGGTTTGTTTTTTGTTTAACCTGCAATAAACTGGGAAGGGGATCCCATAGGTTTTGCAGGGAAACAATGATGTTCCCAGCCTGTGAGGCCCTGGCAGGGCTGTTGGTGCTGTAGCAGAGCAGCATTTTTGGAGGGAGGCTTGATGGGAAATAAGCAAGAGCCTGGTTTAGGTGATGGAGCCACAGGGAGGACAGGGAGATGCATGTGCAGTGTCAAGTCTGTCCTGCCTCTGTTGTGTGACAGCTCACATTAGTGCATTTTGGCTTGGTTAGTGATCCTGGGGCAGCAGCTATCTCTCCCCTCCTTCTCCCAGTGTCTCCTTTGCCTGCCTCAGACCTTCCAGCTTTCTTGTCTGCTTTCTATCAGGTCAATACCATTGGTCCCTGGACAAGCTGGCAGAGCTCCAGCGACCTTCCTCCGCACCCTTCTGTGTGACTGGCTGTGCTGTGCCCCTGCTGCAGCCCCATGCTCTGTTTGCCTGCTCTTTTCGCAGCACTTTGAGTCACTAGTGCTCCTTATGCTGCTTTTTATAGGTTGATCATGGTTGTTCTACAAACTGCAGCTCCCCAAGACTCATTCCCTGAACAGTTCTGCAAATGAGTGGCTGTTTACTGCAGACACAGCTGAAAGGAAGGCATCAAAATCTCATTATCTGATGAATCATAGGATCATAGAATCATAGAATGGTTTGGGTTGGAAGGGACCTTAAAGATCATCTAGTTCCAACTCCCCTGCATGGGCAGGGACACCTCCCACTAGAACAGATTACTCAGAGCCCCATCCAACCTGGCCTTGAACACCTCCAGGGAGGGGGCATCCACAACTTCCCTGGTCTACTTGTTCCAGTGTCTCACCACCCTCACACTAAAGAATTTCTTCCTAATGTCTAACTTAAATCTACCCTCTTCCAGCTTAAGACCATTACCCTTCATCCTATTGCGACACACCCTTGTAAAAGGTCCCTCCTCAGCTTTCCTGTAGGCCCCTTCAGGTACTGGAAGGTCACTATAAGGTCTTCCCAGAGACTTCTGTTCTCTGGGCTGAACAGCCCCAGCTCTCAGCTCCAGCCCTCTCCTATGAAGCTGCCTTCTAAGCCAACAGTTTCCTGACTACTGGCCTGCACAATTCTAATTCTCATCAACACAGTAAGCAAATTAAGCTAATGAACTCCCAAATGCCAATCATCACAGCAACTCAGCCAGTCAGGTTCCAATCCCATAACCCTGCAAAGGGTTTTCTTTGGATCAAACCCAACAAGCCAGATCCAGTGAACCAGACAGACTTGGCCTTTGGTAGTACAATCTCATGGGTGAGGGAAGAGCATGATAAGGCTCAGGGGAAGGGAACAAATTTGGAAAGAGATCTGTAGCAACCTCCATAGAAGAAATGACTGGCTGAGCTAAGATGACTCAGCCTGGGAAAAGGGTGAGTGAGGACAAGAGAGAGGTCTGACATCAAGAGTATCTGGAGAAGGTGAACAGAGAATGACTCTACTGTTCGCTTTCTAGTTCAGGATCTAGGCAATGGCAAATTAAATCACCATGTGAGAAGTCAGCTAACTAAAGGAGACAGTTCCTGGGTTGGGTGAGAGAACTTCTTGGTAAAGGATACTGTGGAAGCTAATATCTGACACAACTTTAAAAGACAATTGGATTAATAAATTGTAATTTAAAAAATCCAGTGAGGCTTATCAGAAGCAAGTAATGCCATTAGTTGCATGCTGCAGGAGGCTGGAGGAACATTTTGGAGGTAAGTATAATTGGGTGCTTACCCCAGTCTTGTAATGTCCCCAAGCATCTGTTCTTAGGCATAAGCAGAAGGGCAAGTAACCAGGAGACAGCCAGCAGTTATGAAACCATGATAAATGGAGAGCAAGGAAGCAGGGTGAAAAAAAATGCATTAAAATCACAGATGCAGCACATTCCTAGTGACCTTTCATCTGGGAAGACCATAAACTGCTTTGTGAATTGCTCTGGACGAAAGCAGGGCAATCCAGCAGATCATGGAATCATAGAATTATAGAATCCTAGGGGTTGGAAGGGACCTCGAAAGAGGACCCCCAGGTCTCTTTCACCTACACTACTCTCCAGCAGGTCAGCCCCCAACCTATACTGGGACATCGTGTTGTTCTTCCCCAAATGCAAAACTCTACACTTCCCCTTGTTGAATTTCATCATGTTTCTCCCCGCCCAACTCTCCAGCCTGTCTAAGTCTCTCTGAATGGCAGCACAGCCTTCTGGTGTGTCAGCCACTCCTCCCAGCTTAGTGTCATCAGCAAACTTGCTGAGGGTACATTCTATACCCTCATCCAGGTCGTTGATGAAGATGTTGAACAACACCGGTCCCAGTACCGACCCCTGAGGGACTCCACTAGTCACACACTTCCAACCAGATTCTGCCCCATTGACTACAACTCTCTGACTCCTTCCCATCAACCAGTTCCTGATCCACCTCACTACCTGATCACCAAACCCATACCTGATCAACTTATCTACAAGGATGCTGTGGGAGACGGTGTCAAATGCCTTACTGAAATCAAGATAAACCACATCTACTGCTCTACCATCATCTATCCACCTAGTAATTTCCTCATAGAAGGCTATGAGGCTAGTCAAACATGATTTACCCTTGATAAAACCATGCTGACTGCTCTTGATGACCCCCATGTCCTTGATATGCCTAGAGATAGAGACAAGAACAAGTTGTTCCATCACCTTTCCAGGGATGGAGGTGAGGCTGACTGGTCTATAGTTACCCAGGTCCTCCTTCTTGCCCTTCTTGTAGACTGGTGTGACATTTGCTATCCTCCAGTCCTCAGGCACCTCTCCTGTTACCCATGACTTACCGAAGATGATGGAGAGTGGCCTAGCAATGACCTCCGCCAGCTCCCTCAGCACCCTTGGATGCATTCCATCTGGACCCCTCGATTTATGGATGTCCAGATTACTCAACTGATCCCTAACCCAACCCTCATCTACTATGTCAAACTCCTCCATTATCTTGACTACTTCTGGGGCTATATGAATCTGGGGCTCATGGGGAAATCCTGCAGGAGTAAAGACAGAGGCAAAGAAGGCATTCAGCACCTCTGCCTTCTTTTTATCTTCTGTCACCAGGGCTCCCCCCTCATTCAACAGTGGGCCAATATTGCCTCTAGTGTTAGTTTTGTTAGCTATGTATTTGAAAAAGCCCTTTCTATTATCCTTAACCTGACTTGCAAGGTTAAGTTCCAAGGAGGCCTTAGCTTTCCTAATTGCCTCCCTACATCCTCTGACAACAGCCCTATATTCCTCCCAAGTGACCAGCCCCTCCTTCCATGATCTGTAGATTTTCCTGTTCCACTTAAGTTTGCCCAGCAGTTCCTTTTTCAACCATGCTGGTCTCCTAGCTCCCTTACTAGATTTCCTAACCATTAAGATGCTCTGATCCTGTGCTTGCAAGAAGTGGTCCTTGAATGTTGACCAGCTATCTTGAGCCCCTTTATCTTCTAGCACCCTGTCCCATGGGATTTCCCTTAACAGTTGATTGAGGAGGCCAAAGTTTGCCCTGTGGAAGTCCAGGGTTCTGGTCCTACTGGGTATTCTATTCCTCCCACACAGGATCCTGAACTCCACCATCTCGTGATCACTGCAGCCAAGGCTGCCACTGACCACCACTGCTTCAACAAGGCCCTCCTTGTTGGTTAGTACAAGATCCAGCAGCGCTCCTCTTCTAGTCGGCTTGTCCACCATTTGCATTAAGAAGTTATCATCAATGCACTGGAGGAACCTCCTAGACTGTGAAAGGCTGGCTGTGTGAGTCTTCCAGCAGATATCAGGGTAGTTAAAATCTCCCATGAGGACTAGGGACTGCAGTTGTGAGGCTACTTTCAGCTGCCTGTAGAAAGCCTCATCAACTTCCTCACCTTGATCAGGAGGTCTGTAGTAGACCCCCACAACTGTATCACCCACACCAGCCTGCCCCTTAATTCTTACCCACAGACCTTCAACTTGCCCCTCATCAGCACCTGCACAAAACTCAATACATTCTAGTTGCTCTCTCACATAAAGAGCAACTCCACCACCTCGCTTCCCCGCTCTATCTTTCCTAAAAAGCACATAACCATCCATGGCCACATTCCAGTCATGTGACCTGTCCCACCACGTCTCTGTTATTGCTACCAGATCATAACCCTTAGCCCGCACACTGACCTCTAACTCATCCTGTTTGTTCCCCATGCTGCGTGCATTAGCATACAGGCATTTCAGGAAACAAACAGAGCCCACTGGTGGGACTAAATCCTCCTTAGACCACCTGCTTTCAGGCCCTGGTACGTTCCTCTTGTGCTTGTCCCTAACAGACCCAGTTTTCTCCCCTTCCCCCTTCACATCTAGTTTAAAGCTCTCTCAATGAGCCCTGCTAAGTCCTGCCCCAAAAGCCTCTTCCCCCTCTGGGACAGGTGCATCCCACCTGCCACCACCAGGCCAGGTGTCTCATATAGCATCCCATGATCAAAAAAACCAAAACCCTGTCTTTGACACCAATCTCTTAGCCATTTATTGACCTGTAAACTCTTCCTATATACCTCCCCACCCATTCTTGCAGGAGGGATGGAGGCAAACACTACTTGCGCTCCAGACCCCCTAACTAGCTGTCCTAGGGCCCTGAAGTCACTCTTCATTGCCCTTACATTTCTTGTGATAATTTCGTCACTGCCAACCTGAAAAATCAGCAGTGGATAGTAATCAGAGGAACCCACAAGATTAGGGAGTTTCCTTTTAACATCTCTAATCCAAGCCCCAGGGAGGCAACAGACCTCCCTGTGGGATGGGCCCAGTCAACAGATGGGCCCTTCTGTCCCCCTCAGAAGGGAGTCACCCACCACAATTACTCTCCTTTCCTTCTTGATTGAAGAAGTCCTAAGGACTCGGGGTGACTGACGAGTCCTAGGTGCTTCACTAGATAAGTCTACCCCTCCAACTTCATTTTCCTGTCCCTGAATTTCCAAGGCCTCATATCTGTTATTCAAGGGCAATTGGGAGGGTGGAAGGGGTTGGAAGGATTTTTTCTTGCCTTTCCAAGGTCGGACTTCCTTCCATTCCTTCATATCACCTAAGTCCTCTCCATCTGTCTGGTGACAGGAGGGGAGGGGATCCGTCACTTTCTCAACCTCTTTGATCTGCCCCTGCCTCAGGGTATGACTCCACCAATCTATTTCACTCTCACAATCTCTAATGGATCTCAGTCTTTCAACCTCCTCTGTCAGATTAACCACCTGCCTGAGGAGATCATTTACTTGCTCACACCGCACACATGCGGTGTCACTGGTTCCCTCTGGTACCAGTGCCAGGCTCAGGCATTCACTGCAGCCAGAGACCTGCACTGCTGCATGCCTGCTTGGGAGCTCTGTCTGAGTCCCCACATTCTTTTTCACTATGGTTTTTGGCCGCGTTGTGACCATGATCTATCCAGCTACTAGTTTGCTTTTCTCGTGAGAAGGCACCCGCTGCTCCCTTCCTCCCTCCCTGCCTGCCCTCTGGAGGCAGCTGCCGCTCTCTGCTCTGCGCTGCCGCGTGCTCAGAGGAGGCTGCCAAATGGCCGCTTTTTAAACCTTGCCGCCGTTCACAGCCACTCCCCCTGCCTCGTCAGCCTCCCTCTCCCTCGCAGGCTTCCCGCTCAGACTCGGGTCTCCTGGCTCTGCCCCGGCTTCACCGCCTCCGGGAAGCCCGGCTCTCTCTCGAATCCTCAGCAATTTAAAGGAACAGCTCACACCGCTGCTGCTCTCTGCTCTGCGCTGCCGCGTGCTCAAGAGGCCTGTCTGTGTGGCAATGATAAGAACAGAGCTGTGATAATGTAGTACTGATCCTGTCATCAACAAGCATCTTTCTCCCTGGACCTCAGCACTGTCCTCAGCTTTTTTGCTTCTAGTTGCCACCATTTCTGTCATAGTTACTCTGTGGCAAGCTGCATGTCCAAGATCTCCATTGCCTCATCTGAGACAGGTAAGGGAGCAGGTTCCTTTTGCTAAAATGAAGTTTGGTCTGTGTGCAAGAAAACAAGAGGTGGTGTGTTAGACGGACTCTATAATGGCCTTTAATCCAGCGACATTCACCAACCAGTCCTGGTGATGTGCCCCCCGGCACTCGTGGGGAGAGGACAGAGGTACCAGGCGCATGCGCACAGGACCACAGACTACAGCTCCCAGGAGGCACGGCGGGGCCGGAACCGGAAGGGGAGATAATAAGGCGCGCGCTGTGTGAATACTATACGGATACAGCCACCGCGGTGAGCGTACCGCTGCGGAGGCTGCCGTGAGGTTATACGGCACCTTTTCCTGTGGTTGTTGGTGTGTGGGCGTACCGAACGGACTGTCTCAAGGGAAAGGACATGGATCCCGACCAGGGATTGGCTTCGGCTGTACCCCGGTGGTGAGAACTACATTCTGACGCTTCTTACTAACATTCCTACATAATATTCACACATACCAGACACTCACTTCTCTTTTTCAATATTATTCTATTTCCCAAAGGCTCGCTCCAGGCTTTCCCTCTTATCCCTGTCCAGGAACGGGAACAGAGGGGGAAGGGGAGAGGTTGTCTCTTGTTTTCTGTGCGTGTTGTTATTGGTATATGGATGTAGTGTTGTATAGCTGTTGGTATATGGATATATAGGTGTGGATATAGATATATAGATAGTCCTTGTGTGTTACTTGATATCGGACTTGCCAAACCTTCGGTGCCTTTAATAAATCTATTGATTCCTAAGCGTTGTTTGTGAGTGTAACAGGGAGTGGTCCTCAGCCCTCGATTCCCCGAGGTGGGGGTGTGGTCGCGGCTTTAGCTATCTCGGTCCGCGACATTCTTGGTGTAGTCGGCAGGATCCGAGGGTCTGCTGCAGCCCCTGCACACAGACGCAGTGATAGTGAGAATGGAGGACAAAACAAGCGAAGCGTTAATTGATATCGATGCTCCTGCGGAGGAGGCGTCTGGCGTGAGTCAGGCAGCCCTGTGGGGGGGGGCGACGAGTCCAACGGGCACTCGTGTTCCTAGCAGTCCGATATATACCGAGCCATCGGCAGACCTTTCTCGCCCATCGTATGCTGAGGTTTTGGCACAGCCACCCGGAACGTACCCCCTTCCTTTATACACCCGTCACTTTGAACGGCAGGTGTTGGATGAGATAATGCCCCTAAGACAGGAGCTGATGACCCTCAGGCAGAAGGTAGAGGAGACCGAGCCCCTAAGACAGGAGCTAAAGACCCTGAGGCAGGAGGTTGAGACACTACAGCAGGAAGCGCAGTTGAGGAAGAAAGACACAGGGGCGAGACGAAAGAAGGAGCAGAGCGAGGGAGACGAGAAGTTGTTACAAGAGATTACACAGCTACAGGGAGAACAGAAGGAGCGTGAAAGGAAATACAGGGAGCTAAAAAAAGATCATACCGACATGCGAGCAGAATATGAAAGGAAGCTGCTTGACATGCAGAGGGAACTTACAAAGACGTTAAAGGCATTGGAGGGCATGGAGAGGGATGTCAGGGCAAAAAACCGAGACATCTCGAAATTGCAGCAAGAGAATGTAACATTGCAGAGCGATAATGAACGGCTCAAACAGGGGCTTCTTCCTCCACCCCCCGCTTCCCCCCAGGAAAAGAAGGTCGATGGCCTGGAGCAGGAAATCGACCGGATCCTACGCAAAAAGCTAGCACTGCTTGGTGTTTTTCATGAGCCACAGCAGGAGCGGGTCTCCCCATCTCCGGAGCTGTCCTGCAAAGTCAAGGAAAAAAGGGAAGGTCAGAGAGAGAGAACATATGAATTTGGGATCCGGTATGGAGAGGGGAAAGAGGAGGAGCAGGAAGAGAAAAAAGCGGTCCGGCCTGTTAGGCTGACTACCTATACCCAGAAAGCAGGCGCTGCACAAAGAGATACAGAGATAAATGAAAAACCCTATTCATCCCTTGATCTGGGTAAACTCAGAGAGAAATATAGCAGACTGGCTTCAGAAACAGAAGCTGAATATATGATGAGAGTGTCACTCACAGGAGGGGACGACCTTATGTTGACTGAACGAGAGGCAGATGGGTTTTGGGGACCTGAAATAGTGTTACAAACTGGAAATACGAATCACCCATGGTCCCTAACGCAGCGTGCAGCCTGGAGCGTAGGTAATACTGAGGCAGTGGAGCGAGGAGAACCGATTGCCCTACCAGGGAGCCCCAAGGACATTATGGAAAATTGGTCGTAGGGCTGCTGCACTCCAGATGATCTATGATCATGAGTTGGTAGTAGAGCATGCAAGTCCTATGTCCCTTAGAGTAAAAGAGAGGAGATTGACCGTGTTAATTAAGGGGCTCTCTGGGGTGCTCAAAATGAAGGTCATAAATTGTCAAGAGGAGATTGCGGCTGGACGGTTACAGGTTACGTGGGGTGACTTAGCCCGGGGCCTGGTTGATTATGCTAAAAAAGTTGAATATAAGGACCCAAAGCCCTCCTCTTCTACACCCAAAAAGGCTGCTCGACTGTCTTATGCTGAAGTTGCTGCTAAGCTACCCCGAGACCCCCCCACTCCCAGACAGGGGAGGTCACGGGGTGACTGGAATGTGGTAAATAGGGATAGACAGAGGAAAATACAGCAGAGGTCACCCAGGAGACAGGCCTTTGATGCACAGCATTCCTCAACACAAGATAACAAGGGGCCTTATGCTAGGCTTAAGGAGGATGGCAGGCAATTGGGAGTGCCAGCTTCACTCCTAGCCAAGCTGTTTCTAAAGCAAACGGTGAAAATACAGTTCGCTTCCTGGAAAGGGTATTTGGGGTATTACCTAAACCCACACATATTCAGTCTGATAATGGCACTCACTTCACATCTGGTACAACAATGGGCGAGAAGTGAAGGCATCCAATGGACATTTCATATGCCATACTATCCCCAAGCAAATGGGATAGTAGAACGTACTAACGGGTTAATCAAAAGCCTTATTTGCCCACAGGACTCCAAATGGGATGAAAGGTTGCGATATGCAGTCACCACCATAAATAACAGATGGGGGGTAAACGGGTGTCCTCGTCTAACTGCTTTCTTTCTTACGTCACCCACTCAAGAAAAGGAGAAACAAAGAAAGCCTTGCAACAAGAAAAAAATCTCCCTACACCCAGGACAAACTGTACTGGTTCACCTGCCAAACATTGGGAAAGTCAAAATGACCCTGCAAACGCCCATGAATTCAAACACCTGGGTTGCATCTGACATGAATAACAAACAACTCAAAATCAGTACAAATTGGATACTTCATGTTGAATGAAGCAGGATAGATTGTAGGGGTAGATCGTAAATATGTATCTGTATACTTGTGTGTATAGCAATGTGTACATGCTAAATCAACAACCCAAAGAACCGGAGATATTCCAAGCCAGAATAGGGTCTGATCAGCCCAACACTGGTTTTGAGGGGGGGGGGGGGTACTTTGTGCATACTATGGACTTGATCACCCCATGGTTTACACAACGCCTCCCACTATACAGCATCATGTCTCCTATGCCTGTTTCCCCTTTGGGTTGTGGTCTGTAAATAGGATACTAATGGTGCACCAATATTTTCATTATGGGTCTCCTATTTATATTTCTCTTAGGTATTATATATGTAAGTATATATGTATATATATAAGTTTATAAGTACGTATGTCGTATCGCATATAGGGAATTGTTCCCTCAGAAACACGCATAAAACGTTATATACGTTGTTTTAGATATATAGATACGGAAATATGTGAGATTGTATATATGTTTGTTTCAAACAGGGAAAGAGGTAAGAGTTTGGACAAGAGCCTACTAGGGTACAGATGTACATACATATACAGACACAAACATACACCACACAGGAACCAAGTCGCTGTCATAAAAGCCACGGGGTGAGATGTGAGAGACGGACTCTATAATGGCCTTTAATCCAGCGACATTCACTGACCAGTCCTGGCGATGTGCCCCCCCGGCACTCGTGGGGAGAGGACAGAGGTACCAGGCGCATGCGCACAGGACCACAGACTACAGCTCCCAGGAGGCACGGCGGGGCCGGAACTGGAAACGTGAGTAATAAGGCGCGCGCTCTGTGAATACTATACGGATACAGCCACCGCGGTGAGCGTACCGCTGCGGGGGCTGCCGTGAGGTTATACGGCACCTTTTCCTGTGGTTGTTGGTGTGTGGGCGTACCGAACGGACTGTCTCAAGGGAAAGGACATGGATCCCGACCAGGGATTGGCTTCGGCCGTACCCCGGTGGTGAGAACTACATTCTGACGCTTCTTACTAACATTCCTACATAATATTCACACATACCAGACACTCACTTCTCTTTTTCAATATTATTCTATTTCCCAAAGGCTCTCTCCAGGCTTTCCCTCTTATCCCTGTCTGGGAACGGGAACAGAGGGGGAAGGGGAGAGGCTGTCTCTTGTTTTCTGTGCGTGTTGTTATTGGTATATGGATGTAGTGTTGTATAGCTGTTGGTATATGGATATATAGGTGTGGATATAGATATAGAGATAGACCCTGTGTGTTCCTTGATATCGGACTTGCCAAACCTTCGGTGCCTTTAATAAATCTATTGATTCCTAAGCGTTGTTTGTGAGTGTGACGGGGAGCGGTCCTCAGCCCTCGATCCCCTGAGGTGGGGGTGTGGTCGCGGCTTTACCTATTTACATCCTCTGTTGCAGCTCTAGGGTAATCACAGAATCACAGAACTACCAAGGCTGGAAAAGACCTTCAAGATCACCAAGTCCAGCCTATGACCAACACCACCACACCATCTAGACTATGGCACCAAGTGCCACATCCAGCCTTGCCTTGAACACATCCAGGGACGGTGCCTCCACCACTTCCCTGGGAAGTCTATTCCAATGTTTAATCACCCTCTCTGTGAGGAAGTGCTTCCTAATATCCAACCTAAACCTCCCCTGGAGCAGCAGCTTGAGGCTATGCCCTCTTGCCTTGTTGCTAGTTGCCTGGAAAAAGAGCCCAGCCCCCACCTGACTACAACCTCCCTTCAGGTAGTTGGAAAGAGTGATAAGGTCCCCCCTGAGTCTCCTCTTCTCCAGGCTAAACAACCCCAGTACCCTCAGCCTCTCCCTATAAGACTTTCCCTCTAGTCCTTTCACCAGCCTTGTTGCTTCAGTTAGGGAGTTTCTTTTCCATTCTAGCTCTACCTGCAGCTGCTTCAGCTGGAGACATTTGTATCTCGTTCCGCGACAGGTGGGATCTGGAGCAGGTCACCTCTCCTGGTTTTTATTTGCAAGGGAAAAAAACAAGGCACACACATTACAGGATCCCACAAGCAGGTCCTGCCCATACAGTTTTTGTAGCCTTGCTACAAGCCAGCTGCTTCTTCACCAGGCCAGACACATTAGCATGGCTTCTGTCCTCTCCAGTCCAACTCTTATCTCACACCTCAGGTGATGCCAGGCTCACCAACTCTTCCTCACTGTCTGCAGTACTTTCCAGCCTCCTGTCACCCAGCCTTAGCAACCCCACTGTGCTTGGATGGGTTTATAGAAAAGGCAAGGCAGGGCAGGGCAGGGCAAGGCAAGGCAAGGCAAGGGAAAAGATAAATAAAATCTCTCCCACCTGCCTCTTCATCCTCTTCCCTTCTCAGATGTGCAAGGTCACAAGCCATGACTACGGGTTGCCCCACTTCTCTCATCCATATGCATCAGGCCTGAGTGCCATCTAAGTGCAGCTTGCTAGACTGCTCCAAGATGCATTTTTATTGTAAGCAGGTTGCAAGGATGTCCCAGACAGACTAAACCATATGGTATTCACACAAAGTGGTCAGTGCCAGCACCTGCATGATGTCAGTCTTAATAAAGGTTTCCAGTAAAATGAATTCCTCAAGTTCCTGCTGACCTTCCCACTTCTGACCAGGTGTCACGATCTGATAGTCGAATACGTGGAGATTCTTTGCAATCCCGCCAGGGCAAAACAAAGGTAACACAATATCAGGTGCACAATTAGGCTTTTATTTAGCTGCAGATCAGCTGTAAGAGTTATAACTATATATTTGTGATAAGCTTATAACAGATGCAATAACTAACCCTAAACTACAAAAGAGAAAGATCAAGAAAGGAAAGAAAGAGTTAAAGGAAAGTCACCACCCAGAGCTGCAGTGGCATCCTGTTGGTCTTGTAGTAGAAGGGGGGTGGTGGTCCGGTCCTAGGAGGCACCTTGAAACTGGCAATCTTTTATTGGGATACACCATGGCGGTCACCCAATCACTGTTCCATGTGTGTAGCAAAATTATTTATCACCTCGTGCATTCCTTTGGTCCAATTATCCATATCTTTTTCTGCCGAGTTGGTGATGTACATGAAACACTCTTTGGGTCTCTCAGTTCAAGGCCTGGTTATCGCTGGATGTCCTTGTTCAGTGCTAGCTGTGGCATCGATTGTGAGCTTCTTTGTCTCCAATCTCATCACATCCCACACCAAACTCCCGTTTGCAGTTGCCTGCAGCATTTGCCACATTGTTAACATATCGCAGGGGCTTGCTGAGTAAAACGGTTGGGTGGATTGAGGTATCTCTTTAGTCCAGCAATAAATCCTGCGTAACTGTTAGATGTCTCAAGAAAAGCACCAGACACCCTGAATGTCTGAATACACTGTTTATCTCTTGGATTGTTCGAGGAAAACACCATATATCCCAAATGTCACACCAGGGCTCACTGTTAGAGGGAGGAAACCCAGGCATGCAACCCTGCTGCACAGCACCGTGGCAGGGGTGAGACATTGTGGCAACAGCAGAGAGGAGCCAGCACCAAAATACCAATGGCAGCTGCCATTGTACTGCAAAGTACAAAATGGATACAAGAGGGCTACAGCTGCTCCTCTCTAATTAAGACAAGAGCCAACAACAGAAAAAAAAGCACAGATGGGGGGGAAAGGCTGAAAGAGAACCCATCCCGCATGACCAGGAGTGAGGAATACCACTGCTTTGGAGCGCTTGCTCTCCCTGTTGCAGAACAGCTGTTGAGGCCCACTGTGAATTTCACTCACTGTCCAGGCTGGGCTTACACTTGGCTTCCAAGCAAAGCCAAGCAGTTTCCAGCCCTTCTTACCCACATGTTGAACCAGGACTAGATGCTTGTGCTATGCCAGATCGCTGACTTTTCAGGAGAGAATGAGTGGGGCACTTACAGAACCACACAAGCTTTTCTGGTTCCTCTGGCTCTACTGCAAAGGCACAAGTCTAAGCACACCTTCTTCTCTTCCTACAATTGTATGAATAGGAGGAAAACTCAACAATGCTTGCTCCAAGAGCATGCTCATGAGCTGCAGGATGGTTGATATGTGGTCTTGATGGCACTGGGGGTTCTTGCACTGGATGTCTGCTTGCCACATACCCATATGCCTTTCACAAGACACTGCAGGAGAACTGTTTGTGTTGCTAAAGTGCCTTCTCATCTGTCAGAGGATAGATGTTGGGCTGTTCAAGGCAAAAGCTACATCCCTTCAAAGCACTTCACCATCCCTGGAAGTATTCAAAAGAACTATAGATATAGTGCTTAGTGACATGATTTAAGCACTGAACAGGTAGCATAGGTTATGGTAGGTAAATTTAGGTTATGGTTGGACTTTATGATCTTCAAGGTCCCTTCCAACCAGGATGATTCTATGATTCTGTGATTCTATGAACTCTATAGTTTTGTGTATAAATATGCCATGAAGAATTTTGTTCGGGGTGCTTGATTTGTGGGAAGGCACCAAGCACCCAGCTTTGCACAAACCTGCAATAAATAACAATGTCTTCTTCCTAAACGTAGTCTCTTGGTCTGCATTTCAGGAGCTATCTTAAAACGGTAATAAACCCAACACAATACCCCAATGTTTCATTTCTCTTTCTCTTCCCCATCCCAGATGTATATGCAAGGAGGTATGCTTCCTGCAGACACCACAGAAAAAAGCATCAGAAGTCCAAACCATGGGCTCACACACCACTCATGATCTTCAGTGACACTTTCATCTTGCACACGCCTGAGCCTCCAGCGTAGGACTGCATGGTCCCGATCTCAGTTTATTAAGAAATTTCAGACCCCAGGGATCTCATTGGCTAGGCCACCCTGGGGAAGAGAAGAGAGAGCGAAGCACCTGACCACTGGGACCTCGTGATGAAGTCCATCCAGCAGCCCGTAGCTGAATGGCATCTCTGCTCATTTAGAGAGGATGTCTTCCGCAGAAGTCATAGCACATGGTGAATCTGGACAGGTTTTCTTTCATGAAGACAAGCCAAAGCAGTGCTCACAGTGGGTGAGCTCAGAGCCTGAAATTCTTGCTCCTTAGGACATGAACAATGGTAACAATCTTTTGGCTTTCTCCCACTCCTTGCTGCAGCTCCTGGTAGGGAAATGGTTTTTCCTCTTTGCTGATCCCATGTCATCTTTATGGTAGCAGCAGGGTTTCAGCAGTGCCTTGAGATGGAGAAGTTTTATACCTATGGAAGGAAATAAAGCCAGCCCTGAAGGGCTCACTATGAATAGACAAGAGGAAAAAGGGATGGGAAGGAGGACAAGTCAATTATCATATTTATAAGATTGAAAAGCACTAAAAGGTTGGTTTGTCTAACCTCAAACAGGAAATGTAGCTGAGAGCTTGAATTTGTATTGAGATACTCTGCAACACCTCAGAAAGCTGTCACCATTTTTTTTCCTAGCAGTCTCCCAGGCTTGGCTTATTAGGACTTTCAAGTTTGCTACAGAAAGAATGAAAACAGAGGCCCTCGGACTATTGGTGTGAAACTGTCTTGGTGTGAGCACTGCTGTGCTTGCACAGGATGAATTGCTAATGCGGAAGTACCACCCATCTCTACTCTGAGATGCCAGCCAGAGGCTTTCTCACTAGCTGTACAGCCATCCCAAAAATGAACATGAATGGCTCTCCCCACACTGCAGGCATGAGGGTGATGTGTTGTCTTTCACTTCTGTGCTGAGGTAACTTGTGCCGCTTGGGAAGAGACATCGCCCTCCAGGAAGGATGCTGCTCCTTGCACTCAGGAGGGTGGCTGCTGCACTGGAAAGGCAAGCACCTGGCAGCACTGCCGAGGAGCCCACAGCTGCAGGGCTCTGCCTTGAAGCCATGTCCAAACACAGGAACAATAAAGCGAGACAACACATCAGACATCTGCCCACCTCACATCATCTGTCCGCTGCAGGAACCTCTGAATCTGGAGAACGGCTGGAACTGGAGGAGCCTCCCCACCCTCCTCCTCCCCACTGCAGCTGGATCTAATGACTGAAATGTTTCTTGCATCCTGAAGCAGGGAGTTTAATATACCTGCTGACATTTTTTGTGCCACTAATTCTAATGAATCTAGATATTCTTGCTGTCCATATCCATTTAGTCTTTTTGTGAATCTTTGTATATTTTGGCCTTGGGAAATTCCTGTTCATTGCATGTCATAGGGGAAAATAAATTCAAGAGAAATAGATTTTTCACAGCTTAAAATTTCCTTTCATCTGTCTCCCTGCCCAGGTCTGATAAGACAGACCCATTTGCATTTTCCTATACTTCCAGCATGTCCTCTGAGTGATTTTCCAGGTTTTCAAAGTGGGAAATTTCGTCACATAAGAGCCACACTCTGCCTTACCTGTGGGTAGGTATGGGTTGGAACTCTACTTTTCCTTTGTTTTACATTTTTTCTTAGTGGTATTGCTTTAAAAATCCTGCTGCCCCCAACCCAGTCGCAGGACATGTGAGGTCTCACCCTCTAAGAAATCTGTTAAATGCATGCATGACTTTTGTGTAAAGTTATATATATATATAAAAGTTATTTAGATCACAAAGACTTATGTTGGTTTGAGAGGCAAGTGAAAGGAGGCCAATAGAAAAGGGGAGGGAGAAGGAGCTGCTGGTGTTTAAATGGGTGCTCCAGCACCTCTGCATAAATCCTCTTGTGTTTGCTTGTCCTATAGAATGTTTTGGGTTGCAACGCAGGTCTGACTTGCTGGTGCTGTGAAAGCAGAATGGATGAAGCCTGGAGGGAGAAGGCTGGAGGAAGGCTGCAATGCACTGCAGGCTAGGGGCTATGTTCCAGTTGGGATGAGGTGTTCCAGTGGGATGAGGTGTCCCAGAGAGGCCAGTATTCAACTATCCAAGCTGCAAAGCCCAGGCAGAGCAGTGGGAGTGGAGGATTACTGAGGGGAGCTTGCAGGAGATGGACAGGATGGTAGCTCCTGGGCAGTGGAAGCTCTCCAGCTACACAGCATCTCAGAGCCACAATGAGACAACAGAAAGGAGTAGCTGATTTTGTCATCCTTTCTCCTCCACTCCCTGCACAGCCCAAGTGGGGTTTGGTTGGCTTTGGTGTCTCTTTCCTTTCATCCATGACCACCTTCAGCCCTTTGATCTCCAAAGTCATTGAGATGGAGCAGCAGCAGCATCTTCCTGACTGCTGCTGCAGGTGTGGTAGAGGCTTTCTCTGGCCGACTTGGGGATGTGCTGCTCACTCATGTCTTCTACATTGAACAATTTTCCTGTCCCAAACACTGTATATTGTATTTCACCTGAAGTCAATCAGACTCTTCACTGTTCTGTCTTCACTTGAGAGCGTATGGGCAACAGTTCTGACTCCACATGGAGCCAAGCAATGCGGAATTTTAACTTTTAACATAAAGAGCTATTAACTGAAAGAGGGTAAATTAGATATTAGGAAGAAATTCTTTACTGTGAGCGTGGTGAGACACTGGCACAGATTGCTCAGAGGAGTTGTGACTGCCCCCTCCCTGGAAGTGTCCAAGGCCAGGTTGGATGGGGCTGTGAGCAACCTGGTCTAGTGGGAACTGTCCCTCCCCATGGCAGGGGGGTTGCAACTATATGATCTTCAAGGTCCTTTCCAACACAAGTTGTTTTATGATTCTATGAAAATGAATTGGAGGTTAATTTCTGTTCAGCTTGTCCTACTTGTTGGCTGTGTTCTACTGGTTTGGGTGTGCCTGGGATAGCTCTGAAAGTTAACTGCAGGCCCAATCCTTACACAGCTTCTCCTGCTTACCTGAAGTTAACTATAGGCGATGGTGTCCTTGAGATTGTAACGCAGAATGCCCTACTGAAGTAGCAGAACAAGTTTCAGTAAGCTATCGGAGAGGCAGGAAATACTAAGTGACTGGGAATAGCCTGAAGGTGGCACCAATACAGAATAGAAATGCGAAGGTTATTGAATTTATTCTGCGTGGCTTCCCCAAGAGTCTTAATTACCTGGGATTACTCCTCGTTTTTTTCCCGGGATTGTGCTTCATCTTCCAAGCTCCTCTCCCAGCTTTGTAGTGCCAAGCTCTCATGCAGGTACCAGCAGATTTGCATTGAATCAATGTGCAGCTGCTTTCCTGGAGCCAGGTGGGTTTAGTGCAGCATAGGATCTGGCCTGAAAAGGCCTGGTGCAAGTTCAGCTGGGATCAGTAGCAGTCCCAGGCACCACTGGGGTTTCTCCCAACAGGCATCATACGATGCCATGAAGACAAGCTCTCCCCTACATATGGTTGGGATGGAGGGGCTGAAGAAGGGGGATTTCTCTCCTTGAGCCCAGAAGAGTTTGCACTTGAAGACAGTCATATCAGGCACGTGGTTGTGGGCATACACCTGCAGCTCGCTAGTGTTGCATGTGGAGTGGTAAGGGGCAGATGAGGAATCGGCATGTGGTCCTCCCTGCCATGTGTTGCTCCTGTAGTGCCTACAGGACAACAGAGTTACTTGCTTTGCTTTTCTGTTATGAACAGGCCAGGAGGCACCTTATTTCATTAATATTCAGGTAGCTCTAGCAAAACACCATGTATATGGACTTGAAGCAATATGTCCAGTTCAAGCACACTCAGACACCAAAGCACTCAGGCCCCTTTTGGTCAACAATCAGAGCCGAATTAGACCTCCCCAGACTATGGCAGATCTCAAATTCAGCTCTGGAGACAGATTTCAGGGCCCAACCAGTTCAGCGTTTAATTTCAAGTCCCCTAAGCCACAGTTTCCAGTGCTATGCTGCCATTCAGCTGATGGGAAGGACTCTGAAGGCAGTCAGGCTGTGTCACTGAACACTTTGAGTGCCCTGACATCCAAGTCTTGGTCCCAGCCAGGAGGGTCTGCAACCAAGGCTTAGTGGGTAGAAGAAGAAAATTCAGATTATCACGAATTTGCCCCCATTGAACAGTGTCTTCTTTCAGCCATTGTGCAGGCCAAAATAATTTCAAAGTTGCTGGCAGCCAGTCCAGGCACATATGTGCAGGGCTGAGTGTCCTCTGATCAGCTCGGGTTGTTAATCTGCCCACACATTCCACATGTCTCCTCTCCAGGAGCTCCCAGCTGCTTTGGTGCCTGGCAAACCTCTCATGTCCACCTTTTCCTCCCTCCTCCTCCCTAGGCACCTGCTTTCTGCAGTGGATGCCTGCTGCTCCCCTTCCCTGCCAGCCCAATTTTCATGCAGTGCAAGTTCTGCTCCCCAGACAAGTCTCCCCAGCTGAAAGCAAGACACAAAAGGAAGCTGCCTTGAGCATGTGTCGTGCATCAAGTACACACATCTCCCATGCCATTCCTATGCCCACCACAGTGCTGCACCTTTGTCAGCCCTCTCATGCTGTCCCACCAAAACTTCAAAGTTATTCCTGACCATGCTGCTCACATCTCTCATTGGCCCTTTGGATGAGCAAATGCCACTCAAAAGCTCACCCAAAGACAAGACTTTCCTCACCTGCCTGCAGCAGCCAGACTGGCGGCAGCACCCCCTGCCTCTGCCTGCCGCCAGCTGGCCCTCCTGGAGCTGCCTCCTCTTGATCTGTGCAGCTGCATCTTGAGACAGTGGCAGCTGCCGAGGAGGGGGAGAGAGTGGGGGTCTTGCAAAGTTCCAATTTGTGACAGGCTGTCACAGAAAGGAGCCAAAGATGTTGAGACTCACACTGCTTGCCTGCCTCCAGTCCTCCAACTACCTAGTCTGACAGGGATGAGCAACCTCAGGAGCAGTTAAAACCTCCCGAGGGCTGAGCCAGATCTGGATGGTGCCTCTCTCTTACTGTTCACTGGAAAAATTAAATCTTGGATGATGCAAACCAGCCCACCCACCTGTACCCTTTTGTCCTCCTCTCCCTGCATGCTAGTGGCTGCTGCTAGTAAAACCAGTAGCCACAACTTCTCTGGAAAAAAAAAAGCGTGTTCCTAATCCAGCCTGGCCAAAACAGTCCTGATAGCAATCCTTTGTCAGGAGTGTTCATGATGACCTTGGACAGAAGCTGCTACCCTTGTCAACCCTCCCCAGCAGTGCCAATAGAGTCACACTCCTTCAGAAATCCCAAGGATCTTCATCAAACCTTGCCTCCAGCATACAGGACCTGGTGATTGGCAACACCTTCCACCCAAACTGGAGTCCCAGAGCAAGATTAAACCATCACATTCACTAGGAGGTCAAAAGCAGGGAGTCAGAAAGCACCCCTGGCTGTGCCTGCCCACACCCAGCCAGGTACTCCCATATATCACTCACATACTCTGTACTGGGATACGATCCCTCTGGAATCTCCTGTGTGTATTTAGGATTTTTCTTTGCTATCAAGGACAGAAGTAGTGTGTGCTTAGGCTATCTCTAGACTGCTTCCTCATCTGATGTCACACTACTGCCATATGGTCCTTGTCCAGCTCCATCGGGAGGTGGTGGTCCATGGCCCCTATCCAGGCAAGCAAAGCAGAGGGTTGTACCCAAACCCTCAGTGCTTCTTCCTTTCTCCTGCATTTACCCCACATAAACAAAATGCAAATATGTGTTTTAAAAAAATAAACTGCAGGGAACTTGCAGGGGACCAGGTGGCATCTCTGTGTCACCGTGTCAGCTCTTGCAGGTCCCATGGCAGCATCACCAAGACAACAGCTATCCAAGGGAGAAGGAATCGGTCCCCCATGAGAGAACAGGAGCATCAGCCAGACCCCTGAGCCTTCCAGGTTTGCTTTGCTCTAAACATCAGCTTCCCACAAACCACTTATCTCCTTTTCCAAGGCTCTCATCACCAGATCCAAGTGGCTTCATGACCGATTTAACTTTTCCAACAAACTGGGAGGTGAATGTTATCTTATGCAAGAGATAAGGGCACAATGACTTAAAGCACACAGAAAGCCTATTATAAAAGAAGTAAGAGAATTAAAACCTGCTGAGTCCTGATTTTGCTTATTATTTGCCATCAGAGGCACTTGGGAGTGCAGCTGAACTCCATACAAGCCACTTCTCACCTAGGAGCCTGTTAGGAGATGGTCTTGTCTAAACACCCCATAGCTGTAGCAATAACAATAAGATGAAGGTTGCTACCTGGCAGTAGCATAATGTTTGCAATCCTGGATTAAAATGAGTTTGTTTTTTTTTTAAAGAAAACCAAAACAGGAGGTTGGGAGATTGGATGTGGGGTAAAGGCAATTGCATCCTTTGGAGAAACAGAAGTCTGAGTTTCTTACACCTTTGGGATTTGGCTCGGGGGCCAAAGGCAATCTATTTGAGCCATCTTGCTTTGTCTGAAGCCCCATGTCCCTGCATACTCACCAATGTGAAAGCTGATGAAAGCTGAGGCTCAGCTTCTCCCTACTGAGAAACAGCTGGTGCCTCATGAGCATCCCCCAAACACCATCCAAACACAGCTTGGCAAGAGTGAGGGAAAAAATTAAACCTGGTGCATGCTTTATGGTGCCCCAGCAGTTGAAGACCCAATCTGACATCTTAAAATTTCTCTCAAACCTGACTATATCCCAGAAAACTCAAGTCTCACTGGAGTGGCAAGTTTGGGCATCCAAACCCCACAATTCTCATTTTTAAGCAGCCCGCAAAGACACAAGACATCTGTGGTCCAGGCAGCCTATTTTTGTAATGTCTTTTTTAATAGTATAGAGACTTTCTAGTCCATAAAGAGAGGCCTGGAGAGACACTATGGAGCTGGTTGTGGCTCCAGCCCTGACGCAGTGGGAAGATAACCCAGCATCTAGCTTCAAAGCAGAGTGTAGGCTCGGGACAGTAATTTGTGGTCACCAGCCAATTACAGCACTATGAGCAAAAAGTAAGAGCCCTGCCCTCACCACAGCAACCCCACGGGCAGAGTGAGTACAGAAGGGAAAAGTGCCAAAGCCAGGTTTGGGTTACATGGGCAGAGCTTCTTGGAGTAGCTTGCACCTTTTCTACCCAATGTACACTGCTGGGTATGGGGCTCCCACTGGATTCACTCTCCCCCACCTTGTTCCAGCAGCTGAGCAACCCTAATGCCTGTTGAGGTTCTCTTATTCTCACTCAAAAGAAGCCTGCAAGTGTTTCTCAGAGCCGTATCTCCAATGGCAGCAATCTAACACTTTTTTTGTTTTTGTTTTTTAGTTAACAAGACTGATAGCTGTAAAAGTACAATTAAGTGAACATTAAGAGGTATTGATAGGAAGAGTTCTGGAATTAATTCAGCTGGTGCAGACTGCAGTGTGCCATGCATGTACACAGGGTTCATGCTATATTAACAGCGGTGGATGGGAAGCAAAGCCTTCAGGCTCCAGAGTGTGAAATACTTTGAGAGAGTAACTAGTAAAAAAACCCGATCCCTGAAGCTCCAAGACCAACCAGCCAGTGGAACATATTCCAGACTATTCACTTAATATTACCATGAGCTTTTAAGTAGAATAAATATTTGTTTGTAAATGAAGAAGAAAAACCCCATGGCTCTGTGTTTGTACCACTGTTTAGCAGTATGGCAACCATCCAGAATCTGAGCAGCAGAAAACCTTCAAGGAGACAGAGCAATGTAATTTCTTCTGGATTTCCCCTTCCAACAAATTCTACCTAGGAAACTCCCTCTGGAGAGGGCTCAGTCTCCATCCAACTCCATTCTGACCTTTCCAGCACCCATTTTGACAATGTTGCTCCAAAATCAGTCCTAAATTCACCCTCTAATTTCACACAGGCTGCCAAGGAAACCCATTAGGTGATGGCTTTGGCTCTCTTCTCGTCAGGGCCAGACTTCTTTTTGGAAGGGCTACATCTCTGTAAGATTTAGCTCCCTTTACAATATTTTATAAAATCAAGAAATCTTTCCTATCACCACAATGTCCAGTTTTTAAAAACAAGGAGTAAGGCTTCACTTCTTCCCCCTAATCAGGAATAAAATGGGAAAACATGCTTCCTAGAGGACATCATCAAAACAGAGGAAAATTGTTTTCCTGAAGCATTTGGATATGGATGTTTCAAAAGCTCTTTCATGCCTACATGGAGTTTATACAACACAAAACAAAATAAAATACTGTTTTGTGAAATATATTTTATTCTGTGGAAACACTTGGTGCTCACCATCACACAGCTGAAAATCTCTGCTCAAGAACTGAGTGTTTTAGACCTGCTCTGGGACCTAACTCCAACAATCAGCTGATCTGCCACATGCTTCACGCTTCTCCATTGCTCAAGAGGCTTGGTGATGGGGACACTGGTTGAACTACTTTACAGTGGAAACACAAGACCTAGAGGCATCCCAGTCACCCTCACACTCCCAGCTAAGTAAAGACATTTACTTATGATTTTAGAACTAACTATGCTGCTGGTGCCCCAGACTGTTGCCCAATTCAGGTAATAGTTCTGCTTTCTTACCTGTTGTGGTTTTAGCTCAGCCAGCAACAAAGCACCATGTGGCTGCTCACTCAACCCTCCCTGCACTGTGGGATGGGGAGAAGAAAATCCAACTAAAAGCCTACAGGTCAAGACAAGGAGGGGAAGGGTTTGCTCACCAATTATGGTCATGGGCAGAACAGACTCCATTTAGGGAAAAAAATCAATTTATCACTAATCAGATGCAAACAGGACAAAGACAAAACAAAAAACAGAACTGAAATACCTCACTCCACCCCTTCCTTCTTCCCGGGCCCAAATTACTTTTTTCCCAATTTCTCTACCTCCTTCCCCCCAGTGGCACAGGGGGACAGGGAATGAGGTTTAGAGCCAGTTTGTCACATGTTTTTTTCTGCCTTTCTTCTCAGGGAGAAGGATTCCTCACAGTCTTCCCTGGTTCCACAGCAGGGTCCTTCCCATGGGAGCGAGTCCTTCATGAACCCCTCCGCCATGAGTCCCTCCCACGAGGTGCAGTCCTTCAGGAACAGACTGCTCCAGCACGGGCTGCACAGAGTCATGGTCTGCTTTGGGTGCAGTCACCTCCCTTGGTGCAGGGTCCTCCATGGCTGCAGGTCCACATCTGCTCCACCGTGCTTCTTCACAGGCTGCTCCACTGTGCTCCTCCATGGGCTGCAGGGGGACAGCCTACCTTGTCACCACGGGCTGCAGGGGAACCTCTGCTAGGGCACCTTCTCCCCCTCCTTCCTCACCGACCTTGGTATCTCTTACACCAGCACTGCTGTCACTTTCCAGTCGCCTCTGCCCTGAGGTCTTTGTTTTCCCCGTTTTTAATATGTTAATTGCAGAGGTGCATCCATTGTGGCTCAGTCATAACGAGATGTGGGGCCGGATTTTTGGAGCTGGGAGAGCTTTCAGAGGAGCTTCTCACAGGAGCCACCCCTGGGGCCCCTCCTCGGCTACCAAAACCTCACAACACCAACCCAACCCATTTACTTAAGGTTAGGCTCTTTCATCCCAGTATCCTCGTTGTGTAAAGCGGAAATTTTACCTTTTTCTTTTTTTTTTTTTTTTTTTTTCTTTTTGAAAAAAAAGGCTTTCTGCATGGGCACTTAGTGGTGCTTGGGGCTGACATTCTGGAAATGGTGCCTCCCACCAGCCTAGTCTCTTCCAGAACCCTGTGTTGTACCAGCCTATTCCTATTGCAGCTATTTTCCTAAAGTGATGCAAATACCCTCAGCACGTAGTCTGCAAACTTGATATTCTCATTCACAGGAAGTGACCCAATTTGTTCCCTAAGAGGAAGAGACTTACAATTTTGGGTCAAAACCACACTAAACAGGTGCCTTCTGGAGAATTTCCTTGACTTCTGGTTTTAAATGTGTGTTAATGAACAAGTGAATGCCTCCAAGCAAAGTCACAGCTCCCAGATGAATGTCTTCATCATTAACCACAAAATAGGCAATTTCCCTGCCATTTAGAAAGCATCAGGATATGTGCACAGTCCCTGCATGCCTAGGACTGCAGTGAGCAGGCACCATTCACCAATGCATTGCTTTAATCACCTGAAGGTGGTTTTCTCCCCCAGCTACTGGTCTGCAGCGAGGACAGGACTAATCTCTGACTATATTCATCCCCTGAGGACTCTGTTGTGGTCTCTCTACTACCCAGAAAAAAGTGTTTTCACCCAGGTTCCTCTTACCATCCCATGTTAACCAAAACCATTAAGATTGCTGAGCAGGTCTCAAGCTCAGGTGGTTTTCAAATCTGCCCTCACCATGATTTTACACACAGGAAGCGGGGTTCAGGTAAAGCCCAAAATGAGCAACTGGCCTCACAAAAGCTCATGTTTTTAATCCAGGCATCACCAAGCTAATAAATTTTGTGTGCATTCAAGGTTTGGATGGCCTTATGCAATTGCCAACTAGTTACATTTTGTTAAACAAAGAAACCAAGATGTGACCTTGGAAGGCAGAGCTTGCTTTGATTTTCTTCAGGCTGAGGACAAGGGAGCCAGTGAGAGCTGGAAACACAGCTTGCTGGTGGTTTGCCTTGCAAGGACACTGTGCTGAGGGCTGACATCTCCCATTGTCACGCTAGCATCTTTATCAGCTGCCCCACAAACAGCCTGCCCTCCACTTGGTCACTCTTGCTGCACAAACAGAATATTTGCTTTCAAATACTGAAGCCAAAATCAGCTGCTGAAAAGGACACCCAGGACCAAAACGGCTTGAAAAGTGAGGGGTTTAATGTGTATTTATGTGTGTAGCTGGCTCTGCAAACAAATTGAGTATTTTCAAAATATTCAGTGAGAACAGAAAGTAATTTCCTTACAGATTTGGTCAAACCCATGCCAAGATTTCTGCCAAGTTGTACAGTTCAGAGATGACTTAGAACTGACATGAGAGGAGTGTAAAGTCCTCAAGGTGAACTTGCTCGTGCAGAAGGCTGGGGTGCTAAAATGTGTGCGCTGCCCAATAAAAACCCATACTGGAAATCAAGCTGAGTCCAACTGAAAAAGCTATATCCAGATACTTCAACTCATAGTTTAACTCTGAAAGCTCAAGTCTCTCTCCCCAGGTGAAGATAAAAAGCTAACATTGCCAGGAAATCTGAGATACAAACTCTTTGTAACTGTTAAATATTTCAGTGCCAGACTATATTTTTTGTTAGTGCCTCTGGATTCTGTATTACTGCATCTAGTGCCAAGTGAAAGCAAGAAGCCTAGTTTGGGTTTCTGAAGACAATGAGGACACTGGCATCCCCTTCTTCAGGTCAGTGCTGCCTAAAGGATCTTTGCTTGAGATCCTCACTCCAGCACTGCAGCTTCATTTGAAACCAATCTTTGATGTCAGCACTTGCACAGTCCAAGGCTGGGAGGCTGCAAGCCATGAAGCAGCCAGGTAAAGGCAGAAACAACATGCGCTGGAGATGGGGGAGACCCTTCCCTGGAAGGTCCATGCTGCCATGTCGCCACCTCGCTCCAGCGCTGAGCATCAAGCGATGGTGGACTGGAGGGGCCATGGCAGAGCAAGGCCCTGAAGGATCCCCAGTGAGAATCGGTGGCTTGAGCAACTGGGGCATTTGTACAACTGCTATTTACAGTGTATCCAGTTTTGTCTTTCTTTTCCATCTCTTCCTCCTTTTGGGTCTTCTTTACTTTCCTGAGAAGTGAGAACACAAATTGTGACACAAAGAGTGGTTTCATATATAACACAGTTAGAGTATGCAGCCATGGAAACTGCTTAAGGTATGACTTAATATTTCTTATTTTGTCTTCTTTTGATTAATTTTAACAGTAGAAAGGACCATAACCACAAGATGCACCTGATCCTTGGGAAACATTGTTACCTGTCAGTTACTAACTACAGGTGTTTATAGGTGTACAAATACCTATTTATGTAAATATTTCATAAACCCCTGCATATTTCTAAATAAACCTAGCAAAAATATATACAAAATCAAAACTGGCTGGGAGAGGTCAGAAGGAAAACACATGAAGATGTTATGGAAAACTTCCATTTGACTTCAGGTTGTTCGCAGTTTCAACCTGGAATGAAAAGACCTCAAAGTGAATTTCAAAAACATGAAGTTTGAGTCTTGAGTCTTCATCCAAAACATAATTAACTGTAAATTAATTGATTTATAATGAGAAATGGGTGTTTTTCTGAACAGGTCTACTGAGGAATTTATGAAATAACTTTTTCTTTACAGCTGTAGACTTCTAATTAGACTTTCATTCTAAGGTGAATTTTTAAGCTCTTCAGACCTGAGACATTACACACAAGCCTCTATAATCTCTTCCTGAGGAAACGATTGTATTATTTAATAGTCCTTGTGTTGGTTAATTACAGCAGGCTTGCTTCTTCCTTCCATTCCTCCTCACTCTCTTTATTTACAACTGCAATAGGCTTGTACAGCCACAGTTTCTGCTGACTTCCAGTGCATCATAATTCAGTGAGATGCAGCAAGAAGAGAGAATGTGGGCTCAGTAGCATTATTTAGCATGAAAGATTTGGGGTTTTAACACAGAAACTGCATTGCCCTTTCCTTCAGTATATTTAAGGAAGATAAATACAGCTTGAGAGCTTCCTTGCAGACTTTCAGAGGAAGTGCAATGGCAGGGAGAAAAACCCGCGTGCAGAGGAAGCAATGAGTTTCCAAGTGGCAAACACCAGAGCAAAGGTCAGAAAATGTTTGAGATTATTGCAGGCAGTGCTTTACCCAACAAGAGGCCAAGTGTCCCGCTAGGTGGTAAGATCTCTGTCTCCAAGGCAGGACACAGGCACCTGGTAATATTTCGACCCTGTTCAAGGCTGTACCTTTTGGGTCTGCCATTTTCTCAGCTTGGTGGGAAGTGGGAGCTTCTCATGGATGCCCTCACAGCATGCTGGAACTCCTGAGCTCTGCTATGTGCCATTTAAATTCTACCATTGGCACACTTTAGACAGAAGTTGCCATCCCTGACTCTACAGCACCTCAAAAGTTGTGTGCTCTGAAAATTAGGAAGGATGGTTGATTTCCTTGTCATATTTCATTTGCATAAGAAGGGAACAATGAATAAAACAATCATTCCCTAGGACTGGCAGCAGAGGCAGCATTTGTAGGACTTTCTGAGAAGATATATAGTCCAGCACACTGGGCTGGAACTCAACGGCTGTGTGCTGTTCGTGATTCTGTCAGAAATCCCGTTAACTGTAAACAGAATCCCAGAATCACAGTATCATTCTGGTTGAAAAAGATCTTTAAGTCATTGAGCCCAACCATTAACCTAACTCTACTGAGTCCAGTGCTGAACCATGTCCCTAAGCACCACATATACATGTCTTTTAAACATCTCCAGGGATGGTGACTCAACCACCTCCCTGGGCAGCCTATTCCAGTGTTTAACAACACTTTCAGTGAAGAAGTTTCTTCTAATATCCAATCTAAACGTCCCTCGGTGCAACTACAGACCATTTTCTCTTGTTCTATCACTTGTTACTAGTGAGAAGAGACCAACCCGCACTTCACTACAACCTCCTTTCAGGTAGTTGTAGAGAGCGCTAAGATCTCCCCTCAGCCTCCTTTTGTCCAGGCTAAACAAAGCCAGTTCCCTCAGATACTCCTCATAAGACTTGTTCTTCAGACCCTTCACCAACTTTGTTTTCCTTCTCTGGACACGCTCCAGCACTTCAATATCTTTCTTATTGTGAGCAGCCCAAAGCTGAACACAGTACTTGAGGTGCAACCTCACCAGTGCTGAGTACAGGGGGACAATCACTTCCCTAGTCCCTCTGGCCACACTATTTCTGATACAAGCCAGGATGCCACTGGCTTTCTTGGCCCCTTAGGCATGCTGCTGGCTCATATTCAGCTGGCTGTTGATCAACACCCCCAGGTCCTTTTCTGCTGGGCAGCTTTCCAGCGACCTTTCCCCAAGCCTGTAGCGTTGCATGTGGTTGTTGTGACCCATGTGCAGGACCCGACACTTGGCCTTGTTGAACCTCATACAGTTGGTCTCGGCCCATTGATCCAGCCTGTCCTGCAGGGTCCCTGTGCAGAGCCTTCCTACCCTCAGGCAGATCAACTTGCCCTACCAGCTTGGTGTCATCTGCAAAGTTACTGAGGGTACGTGCAATCTCCTCATCCAGATTGTTGAAAAAGATATTATAACTGGCCCCAACACTGAGCCCTGGGGAACATCACTTGTGACTGGCCACCAGCTGGATTTAACTCCATTCACCACAGCTGGGCCTTGCCACCCAGCCAGTTTTTTACCTAGCATAGAGTGCACTGGTCTAAGCCATACGTAGCCAGTTACTCCAGGAGAATTATGTGAGAAACAGTGTCGAAGGCTTTACTAAGGTCCAGGTAAAGAACATCCACAGCCTTTCCCTCATCCACTAAGCAGGTCACCCTGTCATAGGAGATCAGATTTGTCAAGCAGGATCTGCCTTTTATGAACCTGTGCTGTGCTGGCCTGATCACCTGGTTGTCCTGCATGTGCTGCATAATGGCACTCAAGGTCATCTGCTCCATAAACTTCCCTGGCACCAAGGTCAGACTAACAGGCCTCTAATTCCCTGCGTGCTCCTGCTGGCACTTCTTGTAGATGGGCATCACATTCGCCACTCTCCAGTCAACTGACACCTCCCTAGTTAGCCAGGACTGCTGGTAAATGATGGAAAGTGGCTTGGTGAGCACTTCTGTCAGCTCCCTCAGTACACTTGGGTGTGTCCCATCCAACCACATAGACTTAAGTCTAAGTGATGCAGCAGGTCCCTAACCATCTCCTTTTGGATTGTGGGGGATTCAGTCTGCTCCCCATTCCTGTCTTGCAGCTCAGGGGACTGGGTACCCAGCAAACAACTGGTTCTACTACTAAAAACTGAGGCAAATAAGGTATTAAGTACTTCAGCCTCCTCCTCATCCCTGATCACTGTTTCCCTCTTCATCCAATATAGGATAAAGATTCTCTGTAAGTCCTCCTTTTGTTGCTAATATATTTGTAGAAGCATTTCTTGTTACCTTTGACAGCAGCAGCAGCCAGATTTATTTCAAGTTGGGCTTCTGATTTTCTCCCTGCATAGCCTCACGACATCTTTGTAGTCCTCCTAAGTAGCCTGCCTTTTTCCAAAGGCCATTAACTCTCCTTTTTTTCCCTGAGTAGCAGCCAGATCTCTTTATTCAGCCAGACCAGTTTCTTTCCCTGATGGCTTGTGTTTCAGCACAGGGGGAGGGCCCACTCCTCTGCCTTTAAGACTTCCTTCTTGAAGAGTGTCCAGCATTCCTGGAGTCCTTTGCCCTTTAGGGCTGCCTCCCACTGGACTCTATCAACCAGTCTCCTGAGCAGGCCAAAGCCTGCCCACCAGGAATCCAAGGTGACAGTTCTGCTGAACCCCCTCCTCACTTCTCCAAGAATAGAGAACTCTATGATTTCATGGTTGCTATGCCCAAGATGGCCTCCCACTGTCACATCCTCCACAATCCCATTTGTGTTGACAAACAGCAAGTCCAGCAGGGTGCTTTGGCTAGTTGGCTCCCTCACCAGCTGTGTCAGAAGGTTATCCTCCACACACTCTAGGAACCTCCAGGACTGTTCCCTCTCTGCTGTATTATGTTTCCAGCAGACATGTGGAAGTTGAAGTCCCTGATGAGAACAAGGGCAAGTGATCAAGAGAGTTTTCTCAGATGTCTATAGAATATTTTATCTGTCTCATCATTCTGGTTGGGCAGTCTGTAACAGACTCCCACCAAGATGTCTGCTTTGTTGGCCTTCCCCCTGATTCTTACCCATAAACACCAACCCTGTTGTCACTATAATTAAGTTCTAGGCATTCATAACACTCCCTAACAAATCCCATCACCTCTGCTTATCCTCCTGCCTTTTCTAGCACCATTCCTCAGATAAACACCTAGTGCTACAGCACTCCAAGACTCCAAGTGACTCATTATTAGAATGCTTTCTCCTAAGGCAGGCTTCAATGTATTAATGAAGGGCATATTAGATTGCTGTCAGACTTTACTGGCTGATCCCTATTTAATGAGACTGGTAAATATAAATCATATATACACACATACACACAGACGTTTGTCTGCACATTGTAATGGTGAGTCAGTAGGAGCTCTGTGTACTTTGTACATGAAAGCCAGAAAAAGTTAATTCTAAATTGGGAAAAAAAAGTAGCCTATGTGCTGTGTACCAAGGACAGCAGTTCCTTTCTGTTCCCTGCCCTGTACATGCACACTGTACTTTACTTCAGTCCAGAACTGTTACAGCTATTTATTCATCTACAATGAAATGCTCCATTTGCTGCTTCATGCAGATCCAGGCTGACATCAGAGACAATTGTGTCTGCATGTTAAGGGAGCTTGTCCAAGACTGCCTCAAGAATATCTCATGGGAGGATTTGAATTCTTAAAAGCCTTGTCTTTGCAAGGCACAGCAAACAGTGCTTCTTCCACCTACCTGCTTTTCAGTATGCCACTGTAACAATGCAGGGCTTTGCTGTGCAGCCTGGCAGCTGCTGGCAGCTCCCTGCACCAGCTCTGTCTCACTGGGACAGCCGAGTTCTGAATTGTGGTGGAGAAACAACAGCAGGATCTGTTAACTCTGGCTGCTAGATTTTACTACCCCTGAAACCTGTGATGTGCTGAAGATGCCATCTGTGAAGACAAACTGGTGTCTTGAGGCATCAGAAAATTCAGTTACTGTGCTTTAACACAGCATTGCTCACTAGCTGAATGTCAAGAACCCACATCATTGCAGTTGTAAAGCAGAACAAAAGCTCAGAGGTGCTGACACTTGGGCTAAGGACAGTCAGTTTTCTTCATTCTGGACATTAATGTATATTTGCTTTCTGCTCTATTTGCAAGTCAGAGGGTACATTCTCATCTTTGCAGACTCTGACAGAATTAAGCTGGGTTCTTTCCTTCCCATCACATCTAGTAAGTGAACTGCAGGACAAATTAGGTCCCTGGACAACATGGTTGCAACCCTCAGTGCCCCTCTGGGGTTTCCACAGCCATAATCAGCTAGGATAAATAATCACAATCTATCTGAAGCAGTAAAGCCCAGCTCATTCAATTTAAGCAGTAGTGAGTGCAACCTCAACCAAGTTAATAGGGAGGAAAAAATAAATTCTTATTGTATTAGCAGATCGAGACACACAAAGGGAGGGAGTTGATCTGCAAAGTAACATTGTCAAGTAATTGCTTCTCACAACACTATCACACCTCAATGCTGCTTCAAAGGGGTATGCAGAACAGCCAGGGTGAATTTTTCCTGTAAGCATCTTCAGTGCTGGGGAACAGGGATTTTCCACAGCAGCTTCCGACTCTTAAGTGAAGAAGCCTAGCAGTGGAAAACCAACACAGTCCTCAAAAAAAGTAACTGGCAAAAATACTGGTAACCTCAGCTTCTTCCCATTATAGCAAATAACTCCGCATTTGGTGGAAATACCAAGTCACGTTACACTGAAACCAAAGGCTGATCTTGCTTTTCACCATTGTTGCTCCTTCAGGGTAGGGCTAGAAATAAACTTTCTCCCCAGTCAATGATCAAAAGAATAGCAACTTCAAAACTGTAAGTCTCATTCTGTTTAGTGGCATCACCACTTCGAAAGATGTTTTATTTAGGAATAGATTATATCCAGTTCACACCAGAAATACCTTTTTTTTTTTCTTAGGAGGCAAGACAGTACCTTTGATATAGCCCTAAGGACCGCACAGGCTGAATTTTCCAGGGTTAGATCTTTAATGAACTGCAGTGATATTTTTCCCCAAGTCTGAGCATTCAGATTTTCATCTTATATAAGTGGCTGTACAAGTGATGGGGGTTCACCCTAAATTATGCCAATTACCCACCAAATCACCTCAAAATGGCAGCTGAGACTAGCTGTCTGGCTAGACAAGTAAGTTTCGTATAAAGTAAAAGGTTGTTTTGTTGTGGGTTTGGGTTTTTAACTCTTCTGCCAGTCACATTTTTACCAGTTAAGAGCAGGCCCTTTCACCAGTGACTTGAGGTAATGTGGACACAGATCTGAATTTAAAAGTGGAAATACAACCCATCAGTCTCAAGAAAGAGCTCAAGCACGAGTTGTATTTACAAATCAAATGAAAGGAGTATTAATGTGTAGCTTTAAACTAAACCTTTACAAAAAACAAATCAGATAGTTCTGTAACTTTAAAATAGTTAAAGAAATGTTTAACTACATTTATACTAAGTCTTATGAATATGGCTTCACAAGACACTATCCCATTACGTAAGTGCCAATACATTCAAATAGTTGGTCAGTCACATTCAGTGACTGAGTAAGAGAAGACTGCTCTAGTTCCTGTTTGTCTACTTCAAGTTCTCAAACACAACTTCAAGAATTTACCCCTAATAGGCAAGTCTATACTAAAAATCATACCAGGAAAAGGCTAAGCTTTCTGCTCATTAGTTTTGACTCACCTATGTCCCCACTAAGCCTACCACACACCCAGGTGAGTCCTACCCTCTTTAAAACGTATTTACATTACAAAAGGTACAAGACAAAGCATGCTTTACTTTCCTTCAGGGATTTTCCATCCCCTCACTCTCAGAAAACACACTGTTGTTCTAACTCAAATAATGCTGGAATAAAACTGCAGTTCTAGGACTTCGCTGAAGCAGTCTTATCAGGGAGCTGTTCTAAACTGTTTCCACCCCTTTCATTACCACTGGCATTCTCACTGGGTTTACTGTGTGCATGTTAAATGAAGCCTTCAGTAGCTTGGAGAAATTAACTGGCTATTCATACTACAAATACAATATGTAACAGTAAAACTCAATATAAACTGGTAACTTTTACCTTTGTTTTTAGGATAGTTAACAGGAGAAGATACAGTAAAGTGCTTAAACCTAAACTACCTCAAACTATAGACTTTATAAACTTATCTGCAGTCTATTTTTCATCACTTGCTTTAACCACCTTTCTTCCCAACACTTTCTATTAGTATTCAGTTACACAATAAGGTATATCCTACAGCATTGAGCTTAAAGCTTTAATTAGTCTGCTTTTGAAGGTAAGCAAGAAAGTACTTCCAGCATAGATTAAGGCCAGAAACTTCATCTACTTTATCCTGCAGATACAACGAAGACTTAAAAACACCACAGTTAATATTCTTAAGTGCTTTATATTTATTATAAAGTCTTAATAATTGAGTGTATGGAAAATTATTCTCTACACTAATAAAATGACAGCTTTTACAAGTTATGATATACAGTACCTGAAATGCTGCACATTTTTCAGTTGCTTGAAACAGTATTTGCTATACAAGTGAAAAAGGGTAGACTTAGAAGTTTATAATACAGTATGTTAGAAACCACAAACAAATAACATCCAAAATAAACAAACTCCCAAAAATCTAAAGAAATCTTTAGATGACATGTACACAGATTATACTCAAGTTTTAATATACACATTGTTCCACACAAGAAGCTCCACTTTACTGGATTGCTGGAACATGATGAAAATGGAAGGTGCAAGAACAGCACCTCCCAAGCCACAGGGCATTTGATGGGCAGAACAGCAATTTCCTAGAGTTCTCTGCAGTCTTTGGCTCTGCTACTTTTTACAGCAATATACTGGGCAACACAAGGAGAAAGATGGGCTCTAATTCCAAGTATTGTCAATGCCAATCCAGTTATCTAGTAAGCTGATAATAGCAATTCAAGGCACTCTTGCCAGTGCTGCTACCCCCAGTGCAGGACACAGCATTTTAAGAGACAAGCAGGCTGGGCTAAAGCATGTTCTTGAAGGACATGGAATGAACAGTTCAAAAACTCCTCCAGAAGGTCCAGTTCAAAGCTCATTCATTCTTCACATTCATGTATGCACTATAAAGCATACTGCTTCAATGTGCTTAGCTGCTTTAAGGTTAAAGTAGTGTAACATTATCAGCAACTTTGAAGATGGTGCTCATGGGGCACGCTGAACCTAATCTCCGAGTAAGACTTCAAGCCTATTTCAGTTTAACATTTGTCTCCTTTGATTTTCCTTCACTCTTCCTTCTCATTGAGAGACACTGTCTACAATGAATTATCTTCTAAAACTTTTACACTTACAAGGTAAACCATAATGTCAACACCTCCCCCAGAAAATGTACTCACAATAACACTGTTTGCTCTGACACATTATACTGACACTTAATCGAAAGCTTCTCCCATAATGTATCTTCTAGATCAAAAATATTTAATATTGCACTGTTGCATTTTACTTTTGCCTCCCAATCTCATTCCAAGTATTTATGAAACTGTAAACAAGTAATTTTTATAGTCTTCAGTACTGTACACCTGTGTTCCAAGGAACCAGAATTCAATGACAACTTAATTAGAAATACAGTAGCCTAAGCACAGTATAAGTTCTGTCCAGCTGCCCTCTTCATACAGTAACCAATAGGCCACCCCTCCACATTCACACCTTCAGCTTCTTCTTCTGATCAAAGTATGCATCAAATCTGGATAACGCATATTCCTGGAGAAATAAAGGACATTCAGCAATAAATACAGTAAACACAGCTGAGTTTTCTTATTTGGTATGAGGAAGCATAATGACTGTATTAACTGTGTTACCTTCATAATCCATCACCTCAATGCCTTAATTAGCTCTATTTGGGAAGGATAATCTTTCCAGAGGTGTGTTCTGGGCTCTAATCTTATTTCAACTATAACACTATTAGCTGCTGCCAGTATGTCAGAAAAACAAGAACTAAAAAGGATGGCTTCTGCAACACTTCCTGCACAACATTCAGTGTACCTGAAAGTTACATCACTTTACAGTACACTAGGCATGTATCAAAAGTTAAACTGACATGTTTCTCAAGTATAGCAAGCTACCCAACATAGGTACTGCTGCACACTGAATATTAATGTGTTGTTACATGTGTTGACTACTTAATTTCTGAATTCACACTTGCTGCATGCTAGCTTTTCTTTTGCACAGGAGCTCTTATTGCAGAAGAACACTTCACTGCAACACATCCCACTGAGAGGCCTGACATACAAGGCTGTAAGTCTCATGTAACAATGGGATGAATTAGCGTTATTTTTACAATCTCAGATTTCTTTATATTCTTCAGTATAGAGCTCAAACTAGTAATGAATCTACTTTAAATTTACTTCACCTAGAAGATATTAGTTATATTTACTTTCTGATAATGCACCACAGATTACTTTGAGTATACAGCTTTAGTTACATCAAACTACAATTAAATAACTTACCAGGTAACCAAACTCAATGGATGATATCTTTGCTTGTATAATAGACCACAGACCCCAGAAGAAATGTGATGCAAGGGCAAACCTGAAATTACAAGGCTATGTTTATTGAAATACCCAGCTAAGTCACAAAATGTTATTTGAACATCCTGTTAAGAATAGTATTGACTAGTTGGGGATATCCACACCTTTTCATCAAGTACAACATTATAAAAATAATTCCATTAGCTTCCCCATGGACTAATATTTTGCTTACTCCACTAACAGCGTATACCATATATCTAAAGGTTACAATGGACAGATTCTTCTTTATTACATATGAATAGCTTAGAATCTCTCCTGACTGATGTTTCTCCACCCAGTGAAGTATACAAGTATAGATACCATAGTGGAAGTTCAAGACAAAGTTGTGAAAGACAAGTTACCTGTTAACTTCTATTAACACTTCTTCTTCTAGTTTGGACTTCTCTTCATTGGTCAGACTTTCAAAGCAATCATGGAATGCAGACAGGTAACTGGAGATAAAGTGAAGCTAGGAGACAAGTAAACAACAGTTAGAACTCAAGTTAATCTCAAGACATATTTACTTCTTTCAGAACTAGCCAGGCCTTTTAGTAAGTTTTAATTTATTTTTTTCCAAACACTGATAGTACTAGAGTTAACTTTAATATTAATGGTGGTTCTATGAATGGCTGCTCAGAAGTCTAGTTTAAGAAAAGCCATATTACACAACACACAACATTTTGCTACTGCCAACTAACTTCACATCTGCAACCAACAACTACTGGATTTTTGTGGTGGATAGCTACATGGAATCTAGTAAATATTCTATTGAGAATCAGAGAATTGTAGGGGTTGGAAGGGACCTCTGAAGATCGAGTTCTGCTGCAGCAGGAACACCTAGGGCAGATCACACAGCAACGCATCAAGACGGGTCTTGAAAGCCTCCAGAGTAGCAGACTCCACAGTCTCTCTGGGCAGCTTGTTCCAGTGCTCCATCACTCTCCCAGTAAAGAAGTTTTTCCTCATGTTGAGGTGGAACTTCCTGTGTTGCAACTTGCTGCCATTTCCCCCCCCCGTCCTAGCACAGGGCACCACTGAAAAGAGACTGGCCCATTCTTGACATCCACCCTTCAGATATTTATAGGCATTAATAAAGTTCCCTCTTAGTCTTCTCTCCTCAAGACTAAACAGCCCCAGGTCTTTTAGCCTTTCCTCATATGACAGATGTTCCAGTCCCTTAATCATCCTAGGGAGCCCAGAGCTGGACACAATACTCCAGATATGGTCTTATGAGGGCAGAGTAGAGGGGGGGAAGACCCTCTCTCGACCTGCTGGCCACACTGTTCTTAATGCATCCCAGGATACTATTGGCTCTCTTGGCCACAAGGGCTCATTGCTGTCCCATGGATAACTTCCTGTCCACCAGGACCCCAAGGTCCTTCTCTATGGGGCTGCTTTCTAGCAGGTCAACCCCTAATCTATATTGGTGCACAATGTTTTAACTGAATAGCTATTATGAGGGTTCTGTGATTTTTTTTAAAAAAACTCTAGTCAGGGTTACAAAAAGTGTTTACTTAAAGAAGTCATGGACACAAGATCTTGGGAAAGTAATTCCAAAACAGAACTGAAAAAAGAGATACGATTTGAAGACTGGACAGTGGCATTTCATGTCTTATGTACCTACCTGTTGCTTCTTTGAAGGATATTTAAGAACACTAGCTTTGAAGAATGGGTACTTTTCATATGTGTAATCATACATCCATTCACAGAAGTGATTTCCAATGTCAAATCCTCTGAAAAATTGATAAAGACTGCTAGTACGCAAATATTGAGGTACTCAATGTTTTTGCTTAAGCAAACCTAAAATCAAGTTTAAAAAGGATATAGCTACCGAAAATGTACTGCAGTTTTGCTAAAGGAGGTAGAGAATTGATAACTAGAATACAGCTTTTATACAAGTTATTAAAATCAATTCGTAAATATAGGCAGTTAAGAATGAAGGCTACCAGCTACATGAAAATACTAGATTTTGCTACCAAGTAGATAGTTAAGATACTTGAATATGCACTACATGTCAGCACAAAGTCAGACACATTTCTTATGTTAGCATTACTGCAGGCAAAGAAGTCATACTCAAAGTATGTAACATATCCCACTTCTACATTACTGGAACTCAGGGTTCAATTATGTTCCAGCTATGCTAAAGTTTAATGATCCCAATGATTGCACGCACCTAGATCACCCTTAAACACCAGTACTACATGACTAAGGTTAAAGATGGGAAGCATTTTCTGTAACCATGTACTGAAAAAAACAGGATTACTCATCTGCACAGATGAGGAAGCCATTTGAAAGGACTGAAGAAAAAAAAAAAGCAGAAGCAAACCTGCCCTATGTACATATGTATCCATACAGTCTAACATTCTCCTCATCTCCCCACTAGCAAGAAATTTTGACATGCTAGCATTAAGCCATTTGTGCATAAACAAGGCCTCTAGCGTGGACCGCCAAGCAGCTTCAACTCTGCTGTATGCCTATACTCAATACCATCAAGGCCAGTGCTGTTTTTACTGCTTGTTTGCTGTTCACTACTAATACACAGATAGTTAGCAGTGCATTACTTGCTCTCACTGTAGCATGCAGAAAGTAACATACTTTCCTGCTGAATAGAAAATAAAGTGTTTTACCGGTAATTATAGCTGCTGTATTCAAAGTCAATGAGCATCAGCTTTTGGTTTTCTGAATTCTCTCTGCCTTCCAGAAGCAAAACATTACCTGAAAATTTTAAGGTAACACAGGATGTTCAATAGTCCCAGAAAAATTTCAGAAAAGCAATACTCTATCTTAAACATTGTTCAGATAATCCCAGTTATCAAGTTATCCCTTACATCTGTACAGAAGAATGATAGGAAAAGCCAAATTGCATTGCCCATGTATCAGTTCATTGAAAGTTGAGATATATTCTATAAACCTTGTAAAGCTGAAAGTGAGAAAGTTTTCTTCTCTACGGGCAGAGGCAGATTTTTCTCCCAATAGTCCTGCTTCTCCACTATTTAGCATGCAGCTAACCAGGTGATACTGTCAGCCGCAGCGGCCCTTGCTGAACCGTTCCCTTGCACAGCTTGACATCTAAACTATGCAGCATCTCTCACATCCGCATAGCGCTATCATTGATCACACCAAATTTGGGACAGGAATTACTTTTCAGCAGCCTGGAAGCCACAGACCGATGACTTCACTATTCTAATATGTGACACAACCAGTACCTATAGAAAAGCTCAGTCTTTTCCTTTATATAAGGGAGATTGCTTTATCTGGTTTTTCAATTCACTTTGTCACTAGAATTCATCTGAAAGACATCAAGTCTGCCTCTATCAAATGTCAACTAGTAAATAAATTTAGAGTAATTTCAATTTCTGCAAGTTTGTCCCCTCTCCACAGGTACATCTCTATGCCATACCCTTGCAACAGAAGAACAAGCACAGTATTTTGCTTTCCCCATCCTCACCTTAAAAATTTAGGTTCCAAATCTCGCCCCAGTCCTATCATGCTCTGACTCCTCTAGTACTGCACCTTGCCACACCATCAATGAGATCTTCAACTACACCACTATTGAGCTAGCTCAGATCACTGACTTCTTCCTCTCACATATCCTCCAGGGCAATTCCTCAAGCTTAGCTACCAAGACTAGTACTCCTGAGAACAAAACAGCCCCACATACATGGTCCTACCTTAGCATCCTTCCAGCTCAGTTCAGCTTGCCCACTGTAAAGGTAACAGCAAGCACAAACACAGCACACCCACCACCTTCAACCCTGCTGCCTTTTAATCTCTTTAGAGAACTGGCTCAGAAAAATTGTTATTCCCTCCATGACTCCCAGAGAGAGAGCACACACTAAAAAAAGGTGGATAAGGTTTTCCTAATGTTTATTACCAGTAAAAGCCGAGAACTGCTGAGTCAAACTACCATAGTCTCAATTTTCACCATTCACTGTACTTTTTCAATATCTTTCTTTAAAAGGACTATGCAGACAGCTAAGAAAGGTATGGTCTTAACTTAAAACACCAAAGGTTCCGATCAACTGACCTGTACTAACAGAGCATGTGCACATGCTTGGCTTAATCCAGTTATGATACAAGATGTTTTCTTAATTAGCCCGAAGGGTTGCTGAAGTCAATGCACTTTGTTTTGCAACTGTTGCACACTAGGAGTGCACAGCTTGCTACTTCAGTTCTCCTGCCATACCTCGATACCTCTCAGAAACAAGTGACCAAAAATAGGCTTGTTACTGTTTCATTGAATAAGGTCATGAAATACTAGCAGCCTACCTTCTTGACAGTCATTGTGACAAAACACAATTGGTGAGGAAGTAGCTTCAAGCATTGCTCTAGAAAACAGCAACATAGTATCTTGTAAGTAACAAGTCACTAAATTCAGTTCCACTTCCCAATAAAGAACAGATTTTGTTGCAGGAATTTTAAGTACTATTCATTTCTAGCAAGACTATTTTCTCAATCAGGAGCCCAAGATCAGGACAGCAGTGTTGGACCTCACTGATCAGCAACTGATCATATCAATTTGTAGCCATATGAGACTCTGGTTAAAGAACCAAAAACAATGCTCAATTTGTCAAGTAAAATGAATATAGGATATTATACTGTATAATGTTTTTGAACAAGCATATAAATTCAAACTGAAGCTGTGAAAATTGGAAGACAGTGGTAGATAAAATTAGCCTACCGTAGATTTTTAATTTCCTGTGGGAGATTGTAACTGAGGAGTTTGTTCAGTGTTCTAGTTCTGGACTCGCTGGTAAATTTAATCCTCAGCACTTGATTTAGGTATCTGTTAAAAACAGAGACAATAGTACAGAATTTATGACAGTAAGTATATTTGTCTCCCCATACTAAGACATCATTTAAACTAAAACCAAGAAAGTTTAAAAAAGTTACTTAAGAAAATATTACTGTTCTTTAAGGTAATTTAGCTTCCTCGAGTAACTATGAAAGTTTCTGGGTACAGTGAGAGCTTGTGCTTTCACACATTCAGGAAGAATGATCTGATTACCAAAATTACACCAGGTCACCTTTTTTGCATACTTTAAAGTATTGCATAACTTACTTTTCCATTGTTCCAAAAAGCCACTTAGGTTCTTTATTAAATGGCATTTTCATGCCATGAAATCTAGCCATCTTCTCAGCTATTTCAGCAGATATGTCAGGTAAGCTTAGTTCTTCAGTACTCAGTTTCCTGCTCTGTAATAAAATATAGTATTTTTAAAATACAGTTAGTAGACTTAATCATGCTTTTGTAATTAATTACAAACACTTATACTATACTACATAGAGACTAGTGTTAAATACTAGCATAGCACTCAAGCAGTATACTTTTTTCACCCCAAAGGAACTTACAAAAGTGCTGTCATTGTAAAAGCAGAGTTAGCCAGCCTAGCTTACTTCGGACTTAGCAAATTTTCTTCTAGATCAAGACCTGGGGAATATCACATCTCACACTAAGAACATCTTCAAAGCAGATTGGGTATAAATATTTAAGAACATAAAATAATCTGCTCTTGTTGCTGCTAAAGCAAAGTGATACTCCATAGCTTCCAATACTGCGTTTGCTATCTAACCTGCTTTTTATCTTCATTTCTTAGTCTCGGCTACAGCTGAAGAGTTTTTAGATCTCTCTCCCTGGCAAGACCTATAATAGGGCTCCCCAACACTCACTGTAACTGTATCAAAGGACAGCTAGCAATTACTACAGGTTGTCAAGTATTCCATCCCAACACCCCTGCTTTTCTAGGCAGTCCAGAGACCTTGTCATGATCGATTAAAACAGCTACCAGCAGCCTACTACCTAACCATGAACAGAACAACTTACAGGAATGAATTCCTCCAATCGCCCCTGTGGAAAGATTCCATACAGCTTTGGACCAAGAGCTCTCTCTGCAAGAATGGCAAACATAACACTTTCCAGAACCATGGCTTCTGCCCCCTAAAAAATAAATAAATAAACAAATCAAGTATTGGCTAGTGCTTGCACAGAAATGAACTTAGTTGTGCATCGTACCTCAACTGCTACTAAGTGAGAAATTTTAGCTTTAAAAAGACAGTATTTTACTTAGAGTTTCTTGACTAATAACAAGTCGTAGCTAGCATGGGAGCTATACAAATACTTGCTTTCAAGTTTAAAGCTGAAGAGGTACTTACAGGTACTGTTGGCAGGCAGGGTCAAAGAAGAACTATGGAAAATCCAAAAACCTCTCCTCCCTAACCTGTGGAAACTCTGCAAATTCATTTCTTGAAGGAATTTATCCTACTGAAGCACAACACAGTAACTATAAATATTATCCTTGCCTATTTTAACACACTTTGGAACACTGCCTCACAAAAGGACACTAAGTGAATGAACTAACCAGTTTTTCATTTAGAAGAACTACTCAGGATTTGCTTCTGTTGAGCACATTTTAGGTCTTAACTCTCTTTTCTTTTTACAGAAGGAATAATTTAAACCCCTGCTAAGGAGCATAGACTGTGTATAAGGACTTTCTACCTCCAAATATACATCAAGTTTCAGTAACTTTTCTTCAAGGTTTTCTTTACGTCAATAAACACAGTCCATAGAAATAATAAGCAGTTTAATATTAATGTTAAAAATTAATAGAAATATGAAATATGTCTCCAATACAGTAAAAATCACTGAAATATAGCTTTCTTGGTGGCTAAGATTAGCTGTAAGTAAACACAAAAGCCACAGTATAAATCACTACTTCTAGCAATTCTGTTAACCAGAACCCAGCTGTAGTCAAATCCTAGAGGTCTCCTAAGACTCTGCCTGCTTTTGAGCAAATCACTGTAAGGTCTGATCCATGACACTAAAAAGCGTAAGAATTAAGAGCACAAAATTAAGAAAGCTCTCATTTTGGACTACAGAGTCTTTTGCATTACTGTAGTCATTGCAGTCTCACACAATAAACAACTTTTTCTACACAAGTTCAACTCTTGAATACACTCCAGGCAGTTCCATTCTTATTACTGGCCTGACCTTATTATTCTGGTGTCTTCTCAAAAAATTATAGCATTTTATAATGAAATGTAGGAAAGACTCATGTAAGTATGTTCTGAACCTTTAACTTCAATACAAAGAGTCATCAAGAATATCAATTCAGAGTTTAAGATGATTTGCATATGAATGTATTGCATCCATGTCCTCCACTGTTTTTCCATCTCACCTCCTCCAAACCGAACTAATGCACCAAAAACATGTACTTTTAATAATTTCACATGCCCTCATCACTACAGATCTGAACTTCTCAGTTCAGTTCTGAAGCCTAATGACAAGCACCAAAAAGCATATTAGAAACAGGTTACTGAATGTCTACTCCATTATTAGCCAATATTGAATTTGCCTTTACCTGGTACAGCAGAGCATCTAAAAAGTCTGATTCCTGTTAAGATGTCAATTCCTTGTTTTCACACCTTACTGAAAAAACAATTCATGATACTTTGGTAACAGCAAATGCCAAAGGAATGTTCTTCATTAAGATGTCTCTTATTGCATCAGAAGCAAAAACCAGAAGTAGTGAAATTTCCAACTACTCATTGTACTTCTGGATTACTTCTGTCACATGTCTGCCTATCCCTAATCCTCCTTTAAGACATGCTTAAAAACTTAGAAATTCAGATAACTACAAGTTTGTAAACTTCTGTCACCAGACTTAACAAGGATGGCTACATCTCTCTGTCAAAGATCTGCTTCAAGATTAATTGCTTCAGGCAAATATCCAAAAGCAGCAGAATATATGTATATTCAAGTTTAAGTGCTCTGGTGCCAACTCTCTGAAAGAGAAAGAAGTTTAAGAGCACCAAAATAACTTCCTCTATGTTAACATAGTTGTCACTTGAGAACAAGACCAGTGAGAGCCCTGGAATAATATCATCTATGCATCTCAGGCATAAAGGCTTCTACTTCATAATACCTTTGTCATGGTTTAGGCCCAGGCAACAACAAAGAACCATGCAGCCACTCGTTCACCTCTCTCCCCACTGTGGGATGGGGAGAAGAAAATCCAACTAAAAAAATCAGGTCAAGACAAGGATGAGGAGGGTTCACTCACCAATTATGGTCATGGGCAGAACAGACTCCATTTGGGGAAAAAAAAAATCAATTTATCACTAATCAGATGCAAACAGGACAAAGACAAAACAAAAAACAGAACTAAAATACCTCACCCCACCCCTCCCTTCTTCCTGGGCCCAAATTACTTTGTTCCCAATTTCTCTACTGCGTTCCCCCCAGTGGCAAAGGGGGACAGGGAATGGGGTTTAGAGCTACTTCATCATGTTTTTTTCTGCCTTCCTCCGCAGTGAGGAGGATTCCTCAGTCTTCCCTGGTTCCACAGCAGGGTCCCTCCAGGTTCCTTCATGAACCCCTCCGACATGTCACCCCCACGAGGGGGAACAGACTGCTCCAGCACGGGCTGCACAGAGTCATGGTCTGCTTTGGGTGCGTGCAGTCACCTCCCCTGGTGCAGGGTCCTCCATGGCTGCAGGTCCACATCTGCTCCACAGTGCTCCTCTACGGGCTGCAGGGGACCCTCCTCCTCCTCCTTCATCACAGACCTTGGTATCTCTGCTCCAGCACTGCTCTCACCTTGCCCTCTCCTCAGCCCTGAGGTCTTACAGCAGTTCGGTTCCCCTTCTTGAATAATCGCAAAGGTGCATCCATTATCATTGATGGGCTTCACCTTAGCCAGAGGAGTGGCTGGGTTTTTTGGAGCAGGGGAGCTTTCAGCAGCTCCCCACAGGAGCCACTCCTGGGGCCCCTCCCCTGCTACCACAACTCAAAACAACCTGATGGACTTCTGCCAAGCCTCCACTTTATATACTACTGTCAAGCGCGGGCATGCAAATGAACTACTAAAGGACATTAGAAAACTATAGCATACTGACATGTACACTGAACAAATATAGGTGACTACCTCTTCAGTTCAATATTCATCTGATGATTTTTTTTAAAGGATCAAGCATTGTAACCAAGTAAATGATGTACCTCAATGCCTACAAATACTTTGCAATATAATTAATGCTGCCTGTTGTTTTAAGCTCTGAAGCTCCCCATTTTCATCGGTTTCAAACAGATAACCATGACCACTTCTATTTAAAACAAGCTTCTGGAGAAGATTTGATGACTCACACCTAAATGAATACTTAAAGCTGAATGTTGTATTTCAAACCTAAGTATTATAAACACCTTTTACAAGAATTTTCCAGTATACAACTCCCCTTCAGGCAAGGGAGAGATCAAGAGCCTTTCTACACTTCAGTTGGAACTGAAGCTTCTGCTTTATTCTTGGTTCAATAAAGCTCACTATAAAATACATGAAATAGTAATATATTTTGAGGAAAGTAATCCTTAACTACAGCAAAACGAAGATAAAACCTAAATAATTCCTATTAAAAGACCCTACAAAGCTGACAGAAGACTAGCCCATCTCTAGTCACAGTTTTCAAACACCAGGAAGCTGTGAACTCTACAATGTTTTTGTTAGTGATCCAGAACATTAAGATTATGCAGAGATTTTGGATGACATTAACTCCTCTGATCAAACCTACCTATAATTTTCACCTAGCCTCAAGAAAATTAAAATACACATTCTGCCAGGAATTCTTGAATTCACTGATTCAGTGAAGTTCCATCTATGAGATTAATAACAAAACCCCATAAACTACCAGCTTAGAATCACTATCTTCATGCAACAAAGACAGTTCTGAAGTTCCAAGCCTCGCTTACTGTACTGCAAAACGTATATGAGCTGCTGGCACTAGGGTGGGGCTGGTCTGTTTTTTTTCTTTTAGAACTTTTTTTACTGGCTTGGACAGGGAAGAAATCAAACCACCCCCATTTTTCATCTCTGAAGAAAACTGAGGAATCAAATCAGTACATTTTTCAGTTCAGTCTTAGTTCAACAGATTGAAGCTGTTCCAGTAAAATTAACTGAGAGTTCAACGGAACGTCAATAGTAGTAATTCAACAACAAAATTTTTAAATCCAGTTTTAAGTCACTAGCAAAAAACAGAAGTGCTTGAACTGTTTCAAATGGCATTCCCAGAACGAAGAAAATACAAGGGGAGAAAAGCAACACTTATTTGATAAGTAAAATGTACGTCTTCCTAATCACTGTCAAAACCAGTACAGAGCTGAAAAACGATAGTACTTAACAAGCAAAGCATCCAGGTAACACGTTGCACTGTTATCTCTTACTGGAAAAAATACTGCCAGGGTAGAAATCTAAATTACCAAAATCTTTTTATATGACTTGATGAAAAATTATACTCAGCTAACCATTACACTGCACGAGTAGAAATTGTTTCAAATGCAAGAACTGTAAAGTCTGCAGAACACATGATCTAAGCACAATGCTAATCAGAAACACTACATGTTCAAGAGGAAGTTCTCTCCAGCTTTACCTACTTTGCTCAGAACAGTTCACCAATTTATTATAAAATAGGGATCAGGTAAAGCAGATTACTGATCTTCCTCTACTAAAGAAAGAGCTTAGTACCAGATACAACAGTACTGATACCAATGTTAGAAATGGTAAGAAACCATTTAGGGTAGAACCAGGGGGATGTTTCCTGCTAATGTGTAATGCTTAAATCTTTCCCAATTATGTACAGACACTCACATTCTAATGTTACTTTTATGAGCAAGTAGATTTCTTCATTACAGTTTCTAGAAACACAGCTCAGAAGCCCAGTGGAGTAACTAATTTTAGAACAAGCAGGATGACCACATTTCTCTATCACAGAATCATAGAATGCCAGGTTGGAAGGGGCCTCAAGGATTATCTGGTCCAACCTTTCTAGGTAATACTATAGTTCATATGAGATGGCTCATCACCCTGTCAAGCTGAGACTTCAAACTGTCCACTGTGGGGGAATCTACCACTTCCCTTGGGAGACTATTCTAGCGTTTGACTGTCCTCATGGTGAAAAATTCACCTCTCGTGTCCAATCAGAATCTCCCCAGGAGCAACTTGTGCCCATTACCTCTTGTCTTTTCCATGTGACTCCTCGTAAATAGGGAGCCTCCATCTTCTTGGTAGCCACCCTTTAAGTACTGGAACACAGTAATAAGGTCTCCCCTAAGCCTTCTTTTCTCAACGCTGAACAAACACAGTTGTCTCAGCCTCTCCTCATATGGCAGGTCCTCCAGTCCCCTGATCATCCTTGTGGCCCTTCTCTGGACCCTCTCCACATCCTTTCTGTAGAGCAGGGACCAAAACTGAACGCAACACTCCAGGTGTGGTCTGACAAGTGATGAGTAGAGCAGGATGATGACTTCTTTATGTCCGCTGGTGATGCCCTTGTTGATGCAGCCCACCAGCCTGTTGACTTTCTTTGCCACTGCAGCACACTGTTCACTCATGTTGAGCCTGTTATCCACCAAGTCCTCCAGGTCCCTTTCCACAGGGCTGCCCTCCAGCCAGGTGGATCCCAGTCTGAACTGCACTCCTGCGTTATGTGTTCCCAGGTGCAAGACCTTACATTTCTCCCCATTGAACTTCATGAGATTCCTGCTAGCCCACTCCTCCAGCCTGTCTAGGTTATCCTGGAGGGTGGCTCTCCCTTCTGGAGTGTCAACCTCTCCACTCATTTTGGTGTCGTCAGCAAACTTCATCAGGGTGCTCTTGATCCCAGTATGCAGGTCACTTAAGATATTAAACAGCACTGGGACCAATATTGATTCCCACAGGGGAATCCACTTGTGACTGGTTGCCAGTTTGAGGAGGAACTATTTACTAACACCCTCTATGCTCTGTCAGCCAGGTCCCCCCCCCACCACACAGACCACTTGTCAAGGCTGTAATGAGTCAGTTTCTCCAGGAGAAGGCTGGGGGGGACCATACCAAAAGCCTTGGAGAAATCCAGGTAGACTATGTCCACCACTCATCCTGCATCAACCAAGCAGGTTACTTTGTTGAAGACAATAAGGTTTGTGAAGCACTATTTGCCCCTAGTAAATCCTTGTTGGCTTTTCCCAATCACATGCTTCAACTGACTTGTGATAGTCCCCAGGAGGATTTACTCCATGACTTTCCCAGGGACTGAACTGAGGCTAACGGGTCTATAATTACCTCTATAATCCATAAAATTCTGTGAAATAAGCAAATTTAATTACTCACTTGCAAGTAATTTTCCTTCCGAGACTGTACAGACTCTTCTTTATTGCAGGACCTCTATGAATGAGAAAAAGCAAACACAATGAGAAGATGAAATTTTACATGATTAACCTGCAACCACCAGAACAAAGGATGTAGAAGGGCCAGCTACAATTAACTAGATGTATCAACACTGTCTTGGATCTATGACACCTATAGCACTAGTATCCGTGTGACCTCTGACCACCACAGTAATTATTCCAAAATCCTTCAAAAGGATGTGCCACTGAGACCAAGTCACTCCTGTAAATAGCCTAAGAACTGATTTTTCAGGTATGTTTTAATGTTTCCCAGTATTTCAACACAAGATTTCAATGCATCATAAGCTTAGAGGAACTTTAATAAAATTCAGTTCCTCTGCATGACATTTGGGATTATGTTCTTCTTGCAGCTAAAGCACTTAAGAGACACACTACAAACATTACAGAAAAGCCTTATTAGAAGAGGCATGTTATGAAGCTTGCAAAACACTTGCTTTTTTTCTATTACCTTATTTTCCAAGCTGCTTGCTATTAGAATTTCCTTATTTAAATATACTGTCTAGGCCATATGTATAGTGTACCACCAGTTGTGCAAATCCAAAATTTTTCTTCAAATGAACTGCCTACATTAGCTAAAGATGTCTCAGTACGAACTGCAGTATACTAGCAAAGCATTAACAAATTCCACACAATGTATTGTGCTAGGGTTGTTAACAGTCATTATAAATCAGTTTCAGTGTATCAAACCATAGGCTCAGCAACTGAACCCTCAATGGCACATGCTTTTAATAGAGCTGCATTTAAAATTCAAGATATAGTAAAACCCTTGTCCTTTAAAGGGCTTGAAGGTAAGAAGAGAAAGCAAATATTTGCTTAGAATTTTCAACAGTTTGTGGCTGCTATTTATGTTGCAATTTCAGTGTTGACTGTTTAAACCAGACTAGCTTTAGAGGCCCACAACGGTAGCCTGCATCTCCAGCTTCTGAACAAAACCATTTGACTCATGGAACCACGTGCAATCCTTTCTGTTCCAAAGCTCTAACCATGTCCAAAACAAGGGTGTAAATACAAACTCAATGGAATACAGTTAAGGAACACCAGATGCCTTAAGATCTATACAACAAACTAAAGACTTACACAAGCTATACAGTTACAGTATTTCAGGAGCTATAGAAGAAGTATAGTTAACATGAATCAATGGTCTTTCAGCAAGTACTTCCCATTCCACTAGGACAAGTTTAAAACAAGACAATATGAAAACTACTATTAGTTTATAATCCTTTCAAGGAAATCAATGAAGTCAAAACATATTTACTTAAGCTAAATGCATTAACTACTCAATAATATTAATCATTTACAGAGGGCTTCTCTGAACAAGCATGTCCTACATCAATACCACTGTTGCATCTTTCAGATTTTTCTTGAACAGAAAGTTACTCACCATCCAAGACTCTTTCCTGATTAATGGTGCTCTCAACACGGTTCAGTTCATCAGAAGGTAAGCAGATTACGTTTTTACCTAGAACCTGAACTGGCATCCACTTTCCAGAAGTCACACTGTATAGAGAGCTAGCCAGTTGTAAGAGTCCACCTCAAATTAGTGTTGGAGATAAACTAATGGCATCTACTGTGCCATTAGAAATAAGACAGTTAGGGATATGTACTCAGAATCATCAGAAAGGGAGACTTCTGCAGCACCCCTTCCTCTTTTCTGTTCCCTCAGCATGGAGCCTAAGTGTCCAGAGGGGAATGAATACAGAGTCATTTGTAAGTAACTTGCAAATACGAATGGAAGCTTGTAGAGGATCAGTCTTGACAAGTGGCCATATACTCAGCATAGAATTAAAGAGTGTCTCCAGTACATGTGGTCAAGGAGAATAAAGTAAAAAGGATGCAATTTTATGTAACAGTTTTAAGAGTTTAAAAGATGTTGAAGTGGTAGGATTTGATTGTTTTCAGACTGCACAATTATGATGTGAACAGTGGTTCAAAGCAAAACATCCCACACCATGAGGTATTTGATCTACATGTTTAGCTTGTGTTCTTGGCCAAACCAATCAAAACCTCAGTTTTTCCATAAATTCTAATAGCTCACTCCAACTTATGTCCCATTCTGGAAGCTACTTACTTCAACAGAAATTGGGATGTTTTATTACCCAAATACTAGAATGATTTAACAACTGCTTGAGGTATTTTAATCACTCTTTCAAAGATGCAGAACACATGTCCATTTCTAGTTAAGATTTCTTTAAATATTTGTGCTTCTTTTATTGTCAGAAGGTTTATTCTCAAAGCAGATTAAGAATGCACCCTACAATTTTAGTAAGGGAGAACAACTACATGCACAGAGGCAGAAGTTGCTATAGAGTCTATTTTGTGATAACATAAATTGATTTTAAGGCAGGAAGCTTCAAGTATAACATCCTAGAATTGGAGACACAGCACATTATCTGATCTGTACCTTGAAGATGACTGGACAGTGTTTATAAATCCAGCAGTTTGACACAGAAAATGGAGTTCCTTCACTTTTTCACTAGTGCCCCAAATTTATTTCTTTTGTAGCTGGAAGATGACCTCTGTATCAAAAATCCCAAAGGATGCTTGGCAAGATAATTCTGTATAGAGGAGAAACTTGCACATTTTTTTCCCCAAAAAACTCTTATCTCTGCCCAGAAATTTAAGTCTTACATTACAACTTCATCTTTGAGTTTATCCAGCTTTCAGGACTTAAAAATACTGCAATACTTTGATTTAGACAAATTTCTAGGAATTCAAATCCCAAGGAATTAAAACATTTACAAGGAACTGCCTGAGCAGTTAGAGGCAACCTACGCAGGGGAAACTTCTCTTAACTCTATAAGCTGTTGGAAGACAGGGTACGGGAATATGAACAGTTTTAGATTCAGCAATAGCTGTTGATCACTGGTATCTGCCAGACCTGAAGGAACCAAAACCAAATTTGCTGAAATCCTAGAATCTAGCATCTGAAGAATAATTCCCAGTTCAAACCCTACAAAAGCCACAAAGACATCTCTAATCCTCTTCATTTCAAGTTACCATTCTCTTATGAGGGAGCAGAGAAAAGGAAGGGACAGTGCTTTGATATTTTCTTATTGCTGTAAACATTCAGATGCACAGAAAGTAGCTGGAGCTACTTAAGCCTTATTTTTAAACAATGAAATCCAGTACTAAAGATAATGAAAGCTATAGAAAACGCTCCAACTTCAGAGATCTCATACTATACCGTGAATCGTGTCTGTCACCTGGAAACCAGAGTGCTCAAGGCACGATCGCATGGGCAAGCCTGCAGCAGAGAACACATGCATATACAACTAAAGTGGTACATTACCCCCAGAATACCCTTAACTCCACCCAACACAAATATATCCCCATAAGTAGTGCTTGGTTTCTTTCAAGCTGTCTGCTAGTGCCAGGGATTTGTAGTTATTCCATGCTACAAACAGACATGGACACCAACAACGACAGAAGATGTTGATAATTACAGTTACACAGAACTCTGCATTTTATTTAGTAACAAAAATAAAAGGCAGCAAGGCAGTTATGGAAAGAGATTTACCACAGAGCTGTGGCAACCATTTGTACTGATTTTACATCTGCTCACGTAGAAATTGAGACACCAGAGAGGAACATCAGGTATACTGGTTTGTTTTTCCTCGTTTATATACAAGACTTTGTTTTGGCTGTTGCAACGTAATAGAGCCCCAGTGAATCAGAGTTCAGAGTTCTTTTGACACATGTAAAAGAATGGGAATTAATCCCCAAGTTATGTTTTGATAGGTGAACTTGAGATTCACCTTAATTTTTGCTGATGCTATCTTACGTTGAAATCCTATCAGCATTTCTAAAATATAGGAAGTTTTAGTTGCTCTGAATTTAAGTAGAAACACTATAGTCATCTGCACATGAAATCCAATCTTAAAGTCTGGACATTAAATGGCATATTGTTGGAGAACCTTTTGTTTCTGATGTTTTAACACTGATAACAGCCTACAGTTAGACATTTTGTCATGAGGAAGTTTTATGTTTAATGGTCTCTAAATTTAGCAACTAAGCTGGAGCAAGAATAAGTGAAGCATAGTAAGACATTTTTCCTTTTTTAAATGTAGAACATATCTGCATTGTGCCTCAAACATTTGAGTTTTAATGTAGTTAGTATTTTAATCTGTCACAAGCATAAATTTGTCTCAAAAAATTCTGCTCAAGGATATACTTAAGAGAAGTTCTTGATTTTTAAGCATCCATGCCAGTGCAACCATTCATAATAATGGCTGACCCAGCTCAGTTTATCTCCTCCCAACTCCCCCCAAAACAGTCATGCACACAAAAAATTGCTTTAAACCTATCAGCTATGACAGAGGAAGGCACAAAGCCTTCCCTGTGTGGCAGCTTTAGCCAACTGGCATGGTATATATTGGATGAGTTTCATGTACTGACATTTGTGTCTTCCAAGACATAGTAAGCAAAATGGGGATATTTCAAACTTAAAAAAAATTTCCTTTAAAAGGTGGCTCAAAGAATTATGGTGTCAGTATCTTTAAGTTAGTATCAGGTATCTATTTTTCACTTCTATTCAAAATTTTAACTTAGACTTGTCTTCTGTACGTACAGTAATTTGGTACGGATTGCTACAGATCTATAGTATTTAGAATAAAGGAATAAGAAGAGCTGATATTATAAATGTTTTGTGCTTCAAATTAAACAGAAAGCAAAATAGACAGGAGTTAAAACATACTACAAAGGCTGAAACACACAAGTGGTAACCACTAACACCCAGTGGCAGTTACAATTAAAGTAATTGAGAACTAAGTTATGATTTTAACATATGGTTTCAAAATTCAACTTACTTAAGCAGTGTCCTTAATTTCTATAGGGAATTAAACTTAAGCAATGTTACTAAAAAAATATCAAGTTACTCACTTTCAACAGGCTTGTCAGAAGATTCTGTTTATGCCACCCAAGAATTCATAAGAATTCTAGGTGAGGTTTTCAAAATATCCCAATTAATAAGTTTGCTTATATTTTAACTTGCATTTAAGGTAGAGGAGCTGGAAGAGACAAATGTTTGTCGACAAAAATTGTGAACCTCAATGCAATCTGAAAGTTTTACCTTGGGACTTTCTCTGCTTACTTAACCTTTAGTGAACTGCACCAACAAAAGCAGTCATTTCACTGCCACTAAGGAAATAAAGGAAGTTAGACATCGCAAAAGATCCTTCAACACCAGAAGTAGAAATGTTAGAAAGTTATGAACACACTTAAAATTTTCAAACCAAATTAATTCTGATTTTAGAGCTCAAAATTTTTTTTTATTTCTTCAACAGATAGGGGCACAGAAAAGAAAGAGGTGGGCAAACAAATTCTAGAATCTACTTTTCCTTTGAAATAAAAGGCCACATTTCTTCACAGCTCTTGAGCAACAGAAATTCTACCACTACAGCAGTTTTACAGCCCATGTTCCTACTCAAGGTTCTATATATTAAGTCAGCATTACATGATAGCCATTAATAATTTGGAAAAAAAAATCTTAGCATCAACCCTAGGAGTCATTTTGGAAACAAAGTTTCTTAATATTATTTTTTCCACTTTGCTTTTGGTTTCTCATAAACTGAAGGAAAGACTGTTTAAGCTTTCATTAACTTCTACACACTTTTCTTGTTTAACCGTTTAACTTCCCCAAGAACATACAGTGGTGTAGTCAAGCATTTAATGCTATTTCAAACACTGGAATGTTTTACATATTTCTGGTTAAGTTTTCTACCACTGGAAAGTTAATACCTCACAGAGTGTAATAAAAGAACACTTTAACGCTAGTTAAGTGACAGCATACAATGAGATTTTTGATCTTAAGTTTGGTAAAGGCAGCAGAAGCAGGACGAATGGGCTGAAACTTCAGAAACAGTCAATCTCCTGCAGATACTGGATCAGTTATTCAAAGCAAGGGACTGAGTAACGAAAAATATCAAATGAATGGTTAATAAAACCAGACCCTCTAAGTCAAATAGAAACAGTTGCCAACATCAAAACATCATTTTATGAAGCTGCCATTTTTCTTCATGTTAAACACTTCTGATTATTTATTTGCAATATAAACAAGTGTACAGCAGAGATAGGTAAGAGAAGATCCACTGTACAGTCCTATGGTAACAGCCTGTAAGCTTTAGAAGAGATCACCTTTACAAAATATTATTGATTTTAATTCTTACAATTTGAACAGATTTGCCAACCACTTCTCTTAAGGTTTGACAAATTTCAATGATATTTACATTTTACTAACCAAATAAAAGTAACATTAGAAGAGTTTGAGAAACATCTGGTTAATCTCTTATTCCAACTAGAGGCGTATCAAATATTTAGGAAAGGATTATTTGGAATGAAATAGCTGTACAGTATTGATGTTTGTGCTTCATTTGTATTCTAACACTATAGATCAATTTTTCCAGCAACACAATTACCCATGAGATCTAATAAAACACTTGAGCACTGTACAAGTTTGACAAAATGTTCAACTTTTATCTCTGAGATTTGTGCTACCAAGACTAAAATGAAGCAACTCAGTCTCTTGCAATCTTGCTAGTTATGCCAAAGTCCTACGTACTGTACAGAAGCAAACTTGAATAATTTTTATGAAACACCACAGTCAAAACTTAACAACATAAATGAAACATAACTGATTAAACAGACAGTAAATGAGCCTTCAGCTGATACATGCCAGTCAGGATCTATATAGAAAGGAGCATAAGTTCTAGACAATAACAAACTATAAAGAAAGCTGCCTTAAGCTACCAATCTACCATACTACCAATTACCAATAAAAGTAACACACACTTGCAGCAAGTAAAGATCTCCAAACATACTGCAATTAAGTTACAGAATCCCTCCCACTCCCAAAGCACTCTATGTACTCACCATCTGCAGGATTGCACCATATAAGCGCAGGAGAACTTTCCGTGGTTCATCTCCAACTGTCTCGATTGTAGCAGGTAGTGAGCACTGGAACAGCATGTTGCTGAGGCCACCTCTATCAAGAGAAAAGAAAGTTTATCCGCTAACTCAGATGAGCACGCAAGTTTTGTTTTCTACAAATTAGAGGTGCACTATTCAGCCTTTTGGTATGATTAACTGATCTACTCTAATATGAGAAACAGTTTTCCAACATTATCAATAAGGCTTCAATAGACAAATTGGCAGTTTTATGCTTCTTAATATATAGTTACCATCAAGATCTATTGATCCAAATTACAGCTCAGGCTACGAACAAACTCATGTAATATGCAACAGGCACCTAAGGTAAGATGTAGACTTCTGCTAATTCAATTGTTTTCAGAACTTCTAGAAAGTGATGCTGGTCCTGCCAGACATACCTGGCTGCACAAACAAGAAAGACAGCAGAATAAGCTTAAAATCATGCAGTGAGTATAAAACTCTAATTTTTAAGTAAGAGCTGGGATGGCAGCTCAACGATTTAACCTGAATACCTGTGCTACAGCATCACTGATAAAATTCATCTTAATGTTACCATTCTGAGGGACTAATTTTCAATTTTAAGGTTTACAGTTAGATAAGTACTTTATTTTAAATAAATTGCTTGTGTATTTGTCAAAACTGGAGTCACCCTCAGAATCTTATCAGGTAAGACACAGACTAAGGAGTCCTGTGCTTCAATCATTCAGGGCTTATACAAGCATGCTGTCTTTCCATATGATTACTATTTTATAACACTGTTCTTATAGGTAAAAGTGACAGCAATTGTCTTCTACAGGTTTATCAAGATATATAGAAACTAAATTAGAGAAGCTAAATTCTCTGAGTTCTAGTAGCCCTTTAAGAACACTCAACCCACATTTTCTTTACTACATCGTCTTTCTGCATCCTCTTCATTATCAATGTTAATTAACAAGTTTTCAAATTTCCCTTCTGCAATAGATTTTTCCCTATTGCTTCTTCCTCTAAGAGAAAAAAGTACTGAAACTTATGTTTTACTTGTAAAACAGAAATGGAAATCAGCTCTACTGAAAAACACTTGTCTTGCTAATAAACAAACTTTCAAAAACAGATACAATCCAAATAGAGTAGCTAGCAGCAAAGGGATGAGGTAGCACAGATTTTAAAAGTAATTTTACTTGTAGCATGCTACATAACTTAATGCAGTAAATCTAGAATTTAAATAGTAGTACCTCTATCAAGTAATTTTCTTCACAAAATAACAGTTTTTCATAAAACCCAAACCGTAAGTATTTAATGTTATCTTGCAGTGAGTTTTGATTTGAGTAATCCACGGCAGATCCAAAATGCAGTGCCTAAAACGCAGTTCTTAGTTCTAACTTGACAGTTCCCTCAATGATTTTTCAAATAATTTTTCTGGGATTTCTTACAACACAGTGGGGAAGTAGTAAAGAATTTCTGGAGAAAAAGGCTACCAAGAAGTAGATGACTTGTATGTATTTGCTGGGAGATGACACAGAGAAGAAGGGCTGGCATGCATATTCAAAGTCAACGATTGAGCAGGAAAAAGAAATATTGAGAAAATAGTGTAAAACAGCAGCTGCACAATGTGCTCAAGAAGACAGAAAAGAACCAGGTGGCTTGGCAGACATCCAAAAAAGTATGTTTAGAGACAAGAGATAGGAAGTTACTTTGAACCAGGAAGGTGAACAGGTAGGAATAGACAGATGGAAATGACATCAGACAAAGAGCAAAGCCAGACTACTCAGATGCAATCAGAACATTGGTTAGTCATAGAAACTACATTTATGGCTTCATTTAAACTGTACTAGACAGGGCTTTTTGGACCACGTTTTCTAAGACTCTGATGTAGACTTCGACAAAAATATCAATACTTAAATAGAACTAAACACATTGAAAGCTACTCTACAAAAAACACTGAACTAGAGCTCAAAATCCTGTACAGTTCGTTACTTATTTAAGCACATGCACAGCCTGCATACAGTGCATGAAAACCCAGAAACTGTTTTTTTTATACCTCTCCAGCCAAACAGACGTTTCTTACTGAGTAAGAAACGTATTAAGCTTCAGAAGTCACCTCTAAACAAGTAAATCCATACAGGGGTCTAATAAAAGGTATTGTTCTCCTAAAAGGTCGGTACACTCAACAGCATTTTTAAGGGTCAAAAGGACATATCTCACTCTTACACAGACAAAGCTACCAATAGTGTACTGCTATAAATTACTTATAGGTAAGCCCTTCCAAAAGGGTCACCTATTTTCAAAGCTTCCCGTAGCTTTCCCCAAATCACAGCCACAGCAGTTAAGATGTGCTTATATACTTGTATTCTAATTAGATGCATATCTATTTCTTTGCTCTGAACCAAGAAGGACTGGACCCCTTCATCCTATGACATCAAGTATATAACACCTGTTCACAAACGATTTGCACTAATACAGTCGAAGTGGCAATACTGACACGCACATTAGAGAACACACACCTGAGTGCCTGACTTTTTAGAAACTAGAATCAGCAAACCAGTATGATGCTGCGTTCTCCAATAAGAAAGCACACTCAGGACTCGAGTGGAAAAGCAGACAATCATATTCTTTGAAGCTGTATGTAACTCTATATTTGATTGGGTAGAAAAATCAAGTACTAAGATACTAGACAAGCAGTCCGTAAAAATTACTCTATGAACTAACACCAATTTAATTAACACACCTGACTGATATAAAAAAGATTATTTAATCCTGCAAAGAAGGCAAAGATCTCACATTACATATGTCTTCTGGAACATCCTCAGTTTACATACTTCTGCTGCCAATGTGCCGAGTCACAAGTACTTATTACTATTTATGCTAAAATATTATTCACATCATCCATACACCGCATTTAACGACTAACTCATTCATTTCAGAACGTTCAGGGCCACACCAAAAAAATACACTTTTTTTCCTCAGGAAGGAGGTCCGCACTCAGTGCAGCAGTATCTACCAGCTCCAACAGTTTCACCGTCAAGGCCCTAGGCATCCCTTTCGGCTGAGGGCCAAGGCGTTGCCGTCGCGCTGCAACACCAGCCACCTCGCACTACCACTCTCTCCACGGCCAGCGGGGGAGGTTTGACGCAGCAAACCCAGGACCTTCCACTGCTTCCCGGGCCAGACTCTCCCCGCCGAGGCGGTGGGTCCAGCCGGCCTTGCCCTGCCGGAAACCCCTCCACGCCAGTGTGCGAATGAAGGGATGCCCGCGACGCCCCAGAGCCAATGCGGGAGACGGATGCGCAGTCGCTCTCCACGCGGTAGTAAGCCTGCTCCTCTGCGCCCAGAAAAGCAAATTTTGGAAGGATATTTCTTTAAAAAAGAAAAAAAAAAAAGGGGGGGAGAAGACTGACACCTTCATCTCTCGCACCTCCTGCGTCACGAAGCGGCTCAGACACACAGCTACCAACCGGCCCCACCCCCTCCCCAGAGGGACCAACCACTACCCCCGCGCCTCAGCGCTGACCTGATGGGGTTGATGAGCAGCTGCTCCTCCCGCAGCTCACGCCAGGCCCCAGGCAGGAACTCCTTGCACCATAGATAAGCCTTGCGCCTGGTTCGGGGGTCGAGAAGCGGCTCCTCAGGCGGCGGCAGCAGCAGCGCGGAAGGCCGGGTCGTGGCGCCATCGCCTCTGCTCGTCGCGACGGGGTCCTTCCTCTCGGAGTCGGCGTGAGTCAGCGGCAAGGGGGGCTGCCCAGCAGCGGGGAGGACGATGCCATCCCCGCCGGAGCCGGAGCTGCAGCCGAGGAGGAGCCCAAGTGGGGAAGGGTCGGTCTCGCTGTTACAGAACTTGGTCTTCATAGCGTGAGGCGGGCGGGCGAGAGGGCGACGGCAGCGGGGACGGGGCACGGCGGCCGTTAGGGCGATAAGCGAGCGAGCGAGCGGACGCGACAGCTCGCGCACTCTTGCTCTCACTTCGCGTGCATTAACTAGCTGTAAGCACCAGCGTCCGGGACCCCCCCTTTTATAGGCAGCTCGGCACGCGGGCCCGCTTCCCTCACGCTTTTCGTCTGTCCTGATTGGCTCCCGACTTTCGGCTACGGCTTAGAGCGAGGGTGGGGAGGGAGAGAAGTTGCGAGCGAGCGCGAGAAGCGCGCGGTCGCGTTATTCCAGCCGCTGGAGCACCTAGTGATTGGTGCCCTAGGGAGCACGAGGCGCTCGCTTCCGCTGTCACGGCCACCCCAGTGCGCGAGGGGTGCTCACGGAGCACGTCGATTGGCCGTTCCCCTGTTGTCCTGGTGACCGGCGCGCGCAGCTCGGAGGCGGGGGGGGGGGAGGGGGGGGCGCAGCGCAAGGTGACTCCCTCCCCCCTATTCCCCATAACGGTAGCGGTGCGGCTGCCGAACGTGGTCTCAGGCTCGGCCCATTAGATCCCCTTGGGCCCCGCTTCCCTTCCCGCCGGGCTCAGCCGTGCCCCCGCCGCCTCCGGGAGCGCGTCTATGCCTGCCTCTGAGGGCTCGACCTCCACCCGCCTCTCCCCCTTGGCCCGGCAGCCGCCACTCAACCCTGAGGAGGGTTTAACGGGGGAGGTTTGGGCCACAGCGGGGGCTCGACCGGGCTGAAGGTCTGAGCCGAAGGTGAGTACTGAGGGTAGAGGGAGGTAGCTGGCCGGGGAAGGGCGTGTTTCACCTCATGGCGTGCTGTATGGGGGAGCTGCCTTCGTTGCGTCTTTGGTTATTCGGTGTTCACTTGAGCTGGTACTCCCTCCAGGCTGGCCATGCGAAGACTTGGTAAGGTGCTGGTGTCATTTACTCTCGCAACTTGCCACAAAATACGTGAGAAATCTTAGTGCTGGATTAAAGCAATCAATAATTTTTTTAAACTTTGCTTCTTACACAGTTACTGAGTTACTTACTTGTCATGTGTGAGGCCTGGTTCATGACTATGTGGTAAACTGGTCTCTTTTGGCTCAGGAGAAAATCATACCTGAACAGAAAGGTAAGCTACAAGACAAAAAATATTCCACATCCAGTGCTTCAAAGTTGAGTTTGTTAGTTTTTGCAGTGGAAAGATGTTCTGTTACAGAAACAGTGCCTACTTTCCAGTCCTTTGTAGCAAATGAGGAGTGTCAGCTTTTCTGGCTCTCTTGCAGCCAGAGGTGATGAGAATGTTGTTGAGTTATATTGTCTTGTCATAAATGAGCAATAAAGGAATAAATAACTTTTTAAGCTTTAAACTAGCTTTGCTTCCCTGATTTTTTTCCACCTTTGGCTGTTCTCCCTTGATGGTCTTTTACTGTATATAAGAGAAGCCTGTCGGCTCTTTTAATAATAGTGGCCATTATTGCGGAGATTGTTGTTAAAACTGGGAACTTCCCGAAATGCTCATTCTCTCATCTCTCACCAAACTATTTCACTGCATGGGCTGCTTGCTCATTTTGGCTGCGCACTTCACTTGGCACTCCAGCTCAGGGATTTTACGAGAAGTTGCAGGAAACCTCCAGAACTAGCTTCAGAACTGCTTTGTGCTGGCAAAGCAGCTTCAGCACAATCAAAACGTTCATGGCAAAGGCAGGCCCTAGTTTAGAGGAAGAATGATGAATGGGTTAGGTATGCCAAACTGGAACAGAAAAGAAATGTTTTATCTTCCCTTTGTGCCTGAGCTCTTCATTTATCAAATAAAATGCATTAATCCAAGCACAGATTAGGATGTTGGAGAGGGAGCATGCAGTGGCTGTTGGAGGTGGCAACACAGGGCTGTGGAGAAGTCCTTTCTTTTGCAGGATCCTGCTGAAGTACCTGGCAATATCGCTGATGCTGAACAGTTAAATATCAAAATTACCATATGGAAAGCTCATTCTGCAACAAATGCTGATGATATCTCTGCATGTGGGAAGAAGTGGTGAAAATCCCAGAACAATTTGCCTTTTAAACTGGCCCTTTTGTTTCCAGGTGCTCGAGCTTTACACTATGTCCTAGCATGAGTAACAGGACTTTTTTTCCTAATTACGAGTTCTTTGGCTGATTATTTTCTAGATTGCTATTAGTGTGGAAAGAGAAGGCAGAAAAGTAAAAAAAGTAAAATATTTGTTTTTCCTGGGTAGAGAGAATTCTATCCACTTTTACTAAACAGGAAAACTCCAACTTGTTAATACTGGCCATTTCACCAACATTTGTTCATACCAAGTCAAAGCTTTGCTTCAGAACCTCAGATAACCTCTTTTCAAAGTCTCAAACAATTTAGAAGGAGATAGGAAAATTATGGCTCCATTTGATTTATATCCCTTTAATTACACACCCTTTCTTAGTGTCAGTCTAGCTTGAGTTTCAGTTCCGTAATAAATTCTGTTTTGACAGGTGTCTTGGATCCATATCAAGTATGGATATGGAAGCCCATACTGATATTTCCTTTTTACATTTGCTCTGCTTATTATATAGTTCATTGTTTTAACATTTTATTAGTAGTTGATAACTCATAATTTGTTGTTGAGTGTACAAAAAGGGCATAATTCACTTGAGAACTGTTCAGAGTGTTTTACAACAAACATGGTATATCTACTGGGGAGCCACAAGAATACATGTACACAGTGCAATGAAGGTGAGAACAAAGCAGTAGATGAACTCATAACAGAAGAAATAAAGGTGAGTAATCGTAAGGGCTGGCAAATTTAGTTGATATGAAGGCATATTGTTATTTGCAAAAATTATTTTTCTTTCATTATTCCCAGAAAGTAAATGTTGATTAGGGAATTCATTGTGGGTCAAGATGACTTTCACCTTTAAATTGTGAGTAATATTTCTTTCAGCCCTGTTATCCTGCCATTGTGCGTTTCAAATGTGGTTGATTTGAACAGGCACAGAAGCCATGTGGCAGCAGTGGCATAAACTTGGTCTTACTGAAAGCAGTGACAAAAATTAATGGTCTGAGGCATGATGCAAAACCCAGTAGAGTATGTGGAAGGACAGGTACTAGTTTCACTAAACATGAAAATAAGTAGTTTTTTGCTCTTACCCAAGAACTTCCTTGGTTTGACTCAAAGCATGCAGGAGGAGCAATGTGTGAGAAATTTATGCAGCTCCTCTTCATGCAGTGTATTTTAAATGGACAGAGAGAGAGGTTCTAGAGCTACTAAGATGATACTTCTTCATAAGTTTTAAGTCCACATTCAAATAAAACAATTGGAAACAAAGAAAACAAACCTATTTCCTCTATTTGTATATATGATTTTTTTTTTCTGCTCCTAAGGAGGAATCCATTACACTTTGATAACACATATAGTCAAATTCAACAAAACTTAGGCTTCTGGTAAGATCAGAATGTATCAAAACCTAAAAGGCATCGTAAAAATACCCAAACAGGGGAATTAAGTACTGAATTATTGACACAAACACCTGAAGACTGAATGGTTAATATACTGGACTCAAACTTGAGAAACCTGACTATGTTCTCAGCAGCAACTGGCCCATTTCCATTTCTTCTGTGCTAGAAGCACCTTGTTGTTGGGTGGCAGATGCAATATACCTACCCAATGGATTAGTCAGTCAACCAGCCGTCGTCTTAAGTAATGGAAAAGGACAAATGTGTCTTCATCTTCCTGATGTGACATTTTACACCATAGCAACCAAGCTGCATTAGCACACTTCTTTTTGTAGGTAGCAGACATGGATTCTACATCTGTGTTCAATTTCTGATTCAATCTAGTAAGTTCATCTACTGTAGCATCTAACAAATGAGACCCATTAAGAGAATAATTCTTCATCTTCCCGTTTCCCCTGGATAACCTAGCTTTAAAACCTGTGAAGAAAGTAACAATGAGATAAGTAGGGTTAAGGTACAGACAAAACACATAGTAGCTAATCATGCTGTAAGCAAGGTACAATTTGGACTAAGATCCCCTCCTTTGCAGTGAGCAGAGGCTTCAGAGTTTGTATGACCTCTGCTGTCAGTATGGACGGAGACAAAGATACTCGTCATAGGAATCTCCCCTCGGACAGTGAAACATTTTTATAGTTTTTTCTCTGTAATTTACTTTTCCTCAAGCCCATTCCATGACCACATAATCTATTACTTCAATGGCTGAACAGAATATAATGGTCAGCAAGTCCACTACTTCTTTTGAAGTAATGGGGACACTTCTTCACCAAGTCTCAATGGAAATTTCTACTTTTCACTGATTCTGAATGCAGTCTTAATCACATATTCAATCAGGAGAGGGCATATATCTCTTTTCTGTTACAATATAACATTAAGCATTTGTTAATTTATTAATTTGTGTGTTTTACTAAAGCTTATAGAGTATTTTTTTCCAGTTTTCTGTAATGCTTATGTATCTGCAGCAAAGGGAAATGCTGTTGGATTGATGCATGATTTTATGCACCCCAGTTGCATTTGAGCATTAGAAGTTGCTTATTGCTCACGAAAGAGCTTAGTCTAGAATTCTGACTCATAGAATCATAAAATCATAGAATGGTGTGGGTTGGAAGGGACCTGGAGGATCTTCGAGTTCCAATTCCCCCTGCATGAGCAGGGCACCTCCCACTAGGCCAGGTTGCTCCAAGCACCATCCAACCTGTCCCTAAACACTTGCAGGGAGGAGGCATCCACAATGGCTCTGGGCAACCTGTGCCAGTGTCTCACCACCCTCACACTAAAGAATTTCTTCCTAATAAGTAGTCTAAATCTACTCTTTTCCAGTTTAAAACTGTTAGCCCTCACCCTTGTAAAAAGTCCCTCCCCAGCTTTCCTGTAGGCCCCCTCCAGGTACTGGAAGGCTACTATAAGGATTCCCCAGAGCCTTCTCTTCTCCAGGCTGAACAACCCCAACTCTCTGAGCCTGTCTTCATAGGAGAGGTGCTCCAGACCTCTGATCATCTTTGTTGCCCTCCCCTATACACTCACTCCAAGATCTCCATGTTCTTCTTGTGTTGTGGGCTCCAGAACTGGACACAGTACTCCAGGTGGGGTCTCATGAGAGCAGAGTAGTGGGGAAGAATCACATGCCTTGGCCTGCTGGCCACACTTCTTTGGATTCAGCCTGGGATAAAGCATTTAATTTTCTCTTTCAAGTCTTTCTTGCTATTATACCAAGCAGCAGCAGATTTTACTGGCAAGATCAAATGCCAGCAGAGGCTGGATCTGCCACATGGCACAGGGAGAATGACACTTTTGTAGAAGGATGCAGATACTTATTTCAGCTGAAAAGCCTGCAGACTTCTTAATAGCAGTTGTCAATAAACATTCTTTTTGAACCAGTAGCAAGCTGCTCTTGAGTTTGTGAATATAATTTCTGAAACTAAGCTGAGGCTGGAGACTTTGACACATGAACTATGCAGTCATTGCCAGTGTGGGTAAGAGTTCAGGGCTGTCCTTGAGTCCCTCAGCCTCTTGTCTTACTTCCAAGTGTACTGCTAACAGGGGAGCATATTGTGACAGCAAAATACTCTCAGCCTGGTTCTGTGTTCAAGTTGCACTTGGAGTAGGCAGCATATTTAATTTTTCAACTCCTTGGTTCTACATCTGGTTAAGACCCTTGATGAATTTTAAATATTAAGGCTGCTATTTCTTATTCCCTGTATCAACAGCAAAAAAAAAAAAGCTACTCTGAAAGACAGGAATTACGAAGGTTTGAAATTATTTTTGAATTTTATTTGAAATCCAGTTAGGCAAGATGCAGCTCCAAGAAGGAGGCTGTACAGCTGTTCCCCATTCCTCTTCTTCAGTGAGGAAGAATAGTGGGATCATGGCAGACAACATTCTCCTAAATCTGTCTCTCCAGCAACAATACTGCATGGAAAAATAGACAATAAGCAGCCTAGGGAGAGGAGAGGAGTAGAGTATTTCACCCAAAGTCCTCTTTGCTCATCCATTATAAAGGTGATTTGCAATGTTATTTGTGCTTTGACCCCAAGAGAGAGAATTTCAGGACTAAATTTGAGATTTTCTTATATTGTTTTATTTTCCTTCTGTGTGTGTTTAGTTTCCAGCACAAGATACCATCAAAAAAACTAAGGTGCAGTTTTGGTCCCTGAAGTATACCTGCCAGAGCACATGGGGTTAACAAAGGATGAGGAATTTAGCCTAGGCACTGACTTGGTATTTATATGTCTCCTGTGAATGCAAGGGAAGTGTTACACCAGAAAGCAGCCCTACTAAAAGTATAATATGCTCATTCATTTGCTATGTTGGTCTAAGATAACCACAAAGACCTAGTTTGTACAGTGCCAGGTATTTCAAGCAGTATGCTAAGATAACATTACCTGGCTCAAGTCCCAGAAAATTACTTTTCTTGGAGTCAGACTGACCAAGCCTTTATTATATTACAAGTTACTTAATTTCTTACTCAGTACAAATTTCATCTCATTGAAGAAACCCAGTTGGGGAGTTTTCTTAGGACCTTAGGGAGGTGTAAAAATCCAGTAGGAATTAGCTAAATATTCTCTGATTTGTTTTAAAAACTCCAGCTTGGAAATGCCTGGTTGTACAGGATACTGTGGTACAGTAACAGCTTCAGAAGTAGCTGCAACCCACAGAACGATACACTGTGAGGTATCACTTTTATTACTGTCCCAGTTTAGTAATCTCTTCCATGAGTTCAGGCACTTGAGCATCTGTTTTACTTTTGGTGAAGCATCAAACTCTTCTACAAACCTATCCCTGCTCTCCCACCCCTTCCCAATCCTCAGCAGAGTTCAAGAGTGCAGCCATGCAGCCTTTTTCAATAGAGATTCTTGAAGCAACCTCCCCTCTCAGCGTGGGGACTGAGAAGAAAACCCTTCACAATGGAATCCTCCCAAGCTATGCTGAAAGAAAAAAACAGTTGCTATAGTAACTAGTTCTCTACCTCCACTGAATCAGTTCTCTTCCTTCTTAATCTTCTCTGGTTTTACTAGTTTTGGGCAGGAAGCAGCTCATCAGGTCAGGGTTGCACTTGATTCTGGGCTGGAGGAGCATGTGGAAGGCACTGAGGGGTCCTCACCCATCAGGTGGTCCTTGCTTTGCCTGCAGGAGGATGTTGCCATCACTGTTGTTTTGTGATAGAGCCACTCATGGAGTACAGGAACAGGCTCTGCTTCCTCTTCTTGCCCACAGCTTGTGGCGGAGTCCTATCTTGTCCAAGAGCACACCTGCCACTCGTTAATAGGCTCTCTTCCACATCTTTTGCAGCCTCAGAGGTAGATTTTGGCCTGTAGTGGAAAAACTGTATACACAGGGATCTACTTGAGAGAGTCCAATGGGGGGCTACGAGGATGATTTAAGTGACTGGAACACCTGCCTTACAAGGAAAGGCTAAGAGACCTGGGGCTTTTCAGTCTAGAGAGGATAAGACTGGGGGGGATCTAATCAATGTCTATAAATACATGAGGGCTGGGTGTCAAGAAGGCAGGGACAACCTATTTTCACTTGTTCTCAGTGATAGGACAAGGGGCAATGAATTCAAACTCAAGCACAGGAAGTTCCACCTCAACATGAGGAAGAACTTCTGTACTGTGAGGGTTACAGAGCACTGGAACAGGCTCTCTAGAGAGGTTGTGGAGTCTTCTTCTCTGAAGACTTTCAAGACCTGTCTGGATGCCTTTATGAGTGATCTGCCCTAGTTGTGGTCCTGCTCTGGCAGGGGGGTTGGACTCGATGATCTTCAGAGGTCCCTTCCAACCCCTGACATTCTGTGATTCTGTGTGATTCTGTGATTCTGTGATAGTACATTTTTGCAACTCTTCCTAGGCTCTGAAGTGACCACAGTAATCACTGCAAACACCCAGAAAGTTCTAAACTGTACTAAATTGCATCTTTTCCAATATGTCTGCTGTGGCCAAGCCTTGAACTAATAGTTTTTTACTCTGGAAGTATATAGCTGAGAGCCAAAGAAACCTGCACTAAGATAGAACATGCCAGAGCCACCTCTAGCTGTTTCAAGTGTGCAGCACAGGCAAATTGCCTGCACAAGTTGGGGCATATTCCCTTTACGTTACAGCAAGTGGACTACCACGAAGTAGGTATGATGTGGTGACAAGGGAGGGGGAAAAAAGCCACAGAATTAAATACCAGGGATGTAATAATGGTCACTAATAAAAGGCTGCAGATAATTATGTAGGACAAAGCTAGTAATGCACTAATAACAAGACATCAGGTACTGTCACTGCTAGTGTTAAATGTTCAGAGTCTGTATGCTGTGAAGAACCAGAGAGAATTCACTGGACACTTGCAGGGACACAGCAGGAGCAAAGCCAATAGAATACTTCCTTCATGTAGCTGCCTTTAACATGATAATAAATGCTCTATATTTAAAAACAACAAATAAAAAGATCCAAGAGCACACCCAGATCAACATATTGGTTCAACAATAGCCAGTAGTAAAATACAAATGTGTATAAATTTCTGGAACTTTTCAAAATCTATTATTGACCCAAATAAGAGGTAGATCACAGACTAATCTTAAAAGGACTTGGACTTCTGTGATGGAACTTGCAACTCCAGTGCTGCTCGTTATTCAAGCATCCTGCAGTTTTTTTCCTATGTTAGGATGTAAAAGGGTGGATTCCAGATGTGGATTCCAGACACTGTAGTTTCAACTTGGACAATGATTGTACGTAAGTAATTGACATAGTTTTTAAGGCATCCTGGCAGAGTTTGTAATTTAAGCCAAATAATGGTTTCTAGCTCGTTATTTCCTTGTGGGCTGTTAAACCTCTATTATGGGCACAATCAGAGTAAGGAGGTGGTAAAGAGAGGTTTCCAAATCTTTGGGGAGCCAAGCCTGCAGCGATGGCAGTGATGGAACTCTGATGGTCAAGCCTGAGGCAGAATACATGTTCTAGGCAATAGCTTCAGCGGTCTACTTAGACACATTTGTTCCTTCCCAGTGATAACAACTAGCAGTCTGAGGTTAAAGAAAGGCCACTGAGTTAGAAAATGTTTCCAAATATGCAGCAGTATGATTATTCATGGGGAACTACCTGCCAGGGAAGTGATCACTGAAATTAAAGCATACATGTGCTGAAGAGCAGGCAGGGATCAGCAGAGTAAAAAAATTAAAGCATTTCAGGGAGCTGGCTGTGCTCTTCTTCCTGGCATTGACATACATGCCTAGGAGAAGAGGTCAACACCCACCTCCTTACAGCCTCCTTTCAAGTTCTTCAAAACAGTGCACCATAGCTTTTTTTTTACTCTAGAATTAAGCTCAGAGTTAATTGTTAGTGGAATAGAGTTGCCCAGTGTAGAGGTTTTTTTATTGTGACTTTTTGTAATTAACTAATTTAATCCTATTTTGTTTCCATTTTGACATAAAGGAATAACAAAATTACTAGTGACAACTAGAAAATGGTCACCAAGCGATTAATCAAGATTGGAAGCCCTCTGAAAACAGAATGAAACCCATTGCCTCCTTAACAGGAGCACACTCTACTCCATTACAAGTATTTAATAGATTTATTAATTAAATACAATATAATATCACAAATTTTTACTTTCCAATCTGATGATAACTTGTGCCAACTGAATTTACAAATCTGGCTTGTTATGTATTAACCACTCATCTGGGAATCTGATTGAGTAACACAGGAGTTGTTGGAATACCAAGACTCTTATACAAATCATGCCTGAGTCCTAAGTAAATATTGGTTCAAATATTGATTCACATGAGAGATATGACTACAGTTTAAGAGGTTGTAGGTGCTGGCTGAACTACTTTAGAGAGGACTGTTCCCTCTGTGTTCCTTTGAGATTCACATCAAAACACTAATTTCACTTTGAATTCGTGGGAACAGAGTACTTCCCTTCACTTTTGATATTGACACTCTCTGTATCAGAATGTATTTTTGATGCTCTATAATTAAAGTTATCACATTGTGTATAAGTACTAAGTTATTCAGTTACTTCCACTGCAGATAGTTGTAACATCTGAGAACAGGGGAGTGAGACAAAGTAAGTTATTTTTTATGGGGCACTGAAAGCAGGAGAGGAGAACACACACCTTTTTATCCTGAAATACAGAGACTGTAACAGCTACTACCCTAAAACTACTACCCTAAAAATCCAGAAGAAGAAGTTTGAGGTGAAGGAAACATCCGATGACAAAATTGAAAGCTATCTTCCACACTCTGGAAAATAGGAGTCTTTAACCAGCTGGAGGGAGCTCAGGGGAAAAGGAGTGTCCCATCCTATTTGTTTTTACTCTAACAAAAGGTATCGTGACTCATATCTACACTAACAATCTGCCCTTCTGTTGCAATGTAGACCTCTCCTTTGCTTTGCCTTGAATCCCAATTTTTCTTCTATGTAGGATGAACACAGATCCTTCTGAATACATTTCACAGTTACAGATCTAAACAAGTATGAGTTTCCCCAATGTCTACTGGGCACTTCTGTCTTAGCAAGTCCTAAGCCAGCAACTAGAGGAAAGACTGCATATGCTCAATTCCAACCATCCTGAATAAGTGGACTGTGAATAACACAAGCCAGCTGCTCTAAATCTCCAAGTCTTGTGGATATTCACTTTTACTAGTGGTTCTGTAATTGATATATCCAATAAGCAAATTGTTAAGAAGAATTTTACATCAAAGAAATTAAGTTCTTTTTTTGAGCTATTTAAGATTAACGTCAAAAGAGCTCAACCTTTTAAGTGTAGGAAGCCTGACATACCTTTATCTCCTAGATTAGCTTATTGCTTTTCTAAAGGCAAGAAAATAAATCTATGCACTTTCAGAGTAACAATGTTTTCTTAATAATATTTCTAAGTGGAGTGGTTGAAATCAAAGCTTAGAGTATCACACCACATGAGACATGACCTAAATCATAAAAGTTTGAAAGTAAATAACCAATACCTGTGAGAGACGGACTCTATAATGGCCTTTAATCCAGCGACATTCACTGACTGGCGATGCGCCCCCCGGCGCCCGGTCTGTAAATAAGATACTAATGGTGCACCAATATATTCATTATGGGTTTTCTATTTATATTTTTCTTATGTATTATATATATGTATGAGTTTATAAGTATATATGTTGTATAGGGAATTGTTCCCTCAGAAACATGCATAAAACGTTATATACGTTGTTTTAGATGTGTAGATATGAAATATGTGAGATTGTATATATGTTTGTCTCAAACAGGAAAAGAGGTAAGAGTTTGGACAAGAGCCTACTAGGGTACAGATGTACATACATACATATACAGACACAAACATACACCACACAGGAACCAAGTCGCTGTCATAAAAGCCACGGGGTGAGATGTGAGAGACGGACTCTATAATGGCCTTTAATCCAGCGACATTCACTGACTGGCGATGCGCCCCCCCGGCACTCGTGAGGAGAGGACAGAGGTACCAGGCGCATGCGCACAGGACCACAGACTACAGCTCCCAGGAGGCACGGCGGGGCCGGAACCGGGAAAAGAAGGGAGGAGCAAGAAGGCGCGCGCTCTGTGAACACACACGGATCCAGCCGCCGCGGTGAGCGTACCGCTGCGGAGGCTGCCGTGCCGTTGCGGCGCTGCTCCCTGTGGTTGTTGGCGTGTGGACGTACCGAGCGGACCTTTTGCCTGGAGTCTCAGGGGACAGGACGTGGATCCCGACCAGGGATTGGCTTCGGCCGTACCCCCCGGTGGTGAGAATTGCGAACATCTTACTAACATTCCTACAAACATTCCTACATAATATTCACACATACCAGACACTCACTTCTCTTTTCCAATATTCTTCTATTTCCCAAAGGCTCTCTCCAGGCTTTCCCTCTTATCCCTGTCCGGGAACGGGAACAGGGGGGAAGGGGAGGGATTCTCTCTTGTTTTCTGTGTGTGTTGTTATTGGTATATAGATGTAGTGTTGTATAGCTGTTGGTATATGGATATATAGGTGTGGATATATATAGAGATAGACCCTGTGTGATCGTTGATATCAGACTTGCCAAACCCTCAGTGCCTTTAATAAATCTATTGATTCCTAAGCGTTGTTTGTGAGTGTGACGGGGAGTGGTCTTCAGCTCTCGATCCCCTGAGGTGGGGGTGTGAGTCGCGGCTTTACCTATCTCGGTCCGCGACAAATACCTAAATAGTCACTGAATACAGAATCATTAGAATCATGGAATATATTGAGCTGGAAGGCACCCATGAGGATCATTGAGTCCAACTTGTTACTGCACACAGAGCAACCTTAAAGTTAAACCAACTATCTTAGAGCATTGTCCAAATGCTTCTTGAACACTGACAGGCTTGGTGCCATGACAGATTCTCTGGGGACCTTGTTCCAGCCCCTCAGTAAAGAACTCTTTCCTAATATCCAATTAGCCCAACAAAACTTTATGGAAGTGATGCCTTTACTGCAATATTCGTTCCACAATGCCATAGCACATGCAGAAAATCACTGTCTTAGAACTGCTCTCTGCACAGGCTCTTCTTGCCATGGACACATCTTACGCATGTGCAACAGAATATTTTTGGCCTGTAGGATCTTCTGTGGTTTAGCCCCCCTATGCTTCATGGAATGAAGGACAGAGCAAATTCAGTTCTCTCTCCATTCCTTATAATCGTCAATAGCAATGAGAGAAAATCCCACTTGTGTCATTCCTCAGCCCACTGTGCAATTTTAAACCCTTTCCTTACATGTGTAGTTAGTTAGCATATTGCTTTGAATTGTGCAAGAAATTATTTTGTTCACTAGTTGTCAAATTAATTAGTGTTAAGGACCATTTTGATATTACAGTCTAGCTGCTGTGGCTGGAACAAACTTCCATTGGTTCCTAACTGGTCTCTAACCATATTTTTTTGCCCTGCAGAAGCCGCCTTATCTGCCACAGGAATTCAGTTTGCCTGTCTTCTTCAAAACAAACCTCCCTTTTGGGACAGAATTTGGCCAGATGGAGATTTACCTCAGCTTCTCTGCAGGCTTTGGCATAGGCCTGGCAAATCTATGTATCCTGAAAGAGCATAGGACCTCCAGCAACATATGGGACTTCTCTGATGTGACTTCCAGTGAGAAGTCAGGGATCTCAGCTATGCACATCATCAAAATGTGGCCTGCCTCACAGCCAGTCATCAGATAATGCACACAGCGATTCATTGCTGCATCTGGGGAGGAGGGTGAGAGTGGCCACAGTAGTTGTTCCTCTGCAAATTACTGTGGGATCTGCACCCCAGATGCCTGGAAACACTCGTGCTGCCATTTGGAAAAATGCCAGCAGCAAATTCAGTGGCAGCAAGCATCAGCTTGAGGGACCAGAGCTGTGTGGTACCCAACAGAATGACAGCTATTTCAGACATACACTGAGCCAACTAATTCAGGAACTACAAGAAGTGCTGCTCTGGACCCCAGGTGCAACTTTCCTGCTCAGAAAACAAATCTCAACCACTTTGTATTTCTCAGTGCAACACTGCAGCAGCAAAAATATTGTAAGGAAGGTGTGGTCAATTGCAGTGTAGTTCCCTCTCAGTGCTTCTCTCATGCTGAGTTCAGGGTAAGGGTGTGATTTTTAACTGGTGTTGCAGACATACCTATAGTCAGAGGATTTTCTCCAAAATTCTTAGCAGTAACATATAAGAGATAAGACATGTGCTTTCTGGGCATTCTTGAGACTGAAAAGTATCAAAATAGATCTCTATCTCAGCAATGGGCTCTGCTATTAGAGATAATTCTTCAAATGTTCATCAAACACATAAACCAAAAATTATTGTGATTACAGGCCTCCACATTAACAGAAAAATATCAAATTCTGACTCCAAACAACCTGTAAGATTACTGTCATTCTGACGTCTTCAGGAGACTGTCTTACAGAGCATTCAAAGAAGAATAAGCTCTTCCAAGCACAAGTATCTTCCTCTTGCATCGAAGATTTTCATAGAATCATAGAAATCTTCTGCCAGACATTGTGTGCTGGTTTGGTTCTGGCATGGTTACGGTAGCAGGGGATGGGCCCCAGGGCGGGCTCCTGTAAGAAGCTACTAAAAGCTCCCGCATCTCAGGTAGCCAAGACTGGGTCATTAGAAAGACAATAGATGCCCCTCTGCGATTATCATATGAAATAATTGATATAAGACCTGAGCAGGGAGCAAGCAGGGGAGAAAGAGCTGTGCTGGAGAGGTGAAAGCAGTGCCAGGGTGAAGATCCCATGTTTGGTGAGGAAGAAGGGGAAGAAGGTGTCCAAGCAGAAGTTTCCCTGCAGCCTATGGCGAGATGGCAGGCTGTCCCCCTGCATTCATGGAGGAACGTGGTGGAACATTCCCTGAAGGTGCCAGGAGGGGCAAATGCGGACTTGCAGCCTGTGGACTTGCATCTGCAGCCATGGAAGAACCTGCACCAGGGGAGGTGACTGTTCCCGAAGCAGCCCGTGACTCTGTGGGAAGCCTGTGCTGGAGCAGCTTGCTCTGGACCTCATAGGAAGGACTCATGAAGGAGAGGTTCGTGGAGGATTCTCTCCCATGGGAGGGGAGGACTGTAAGGAATCCTTCTCCCTGAGGAGGAAGGAGTGGCAGGAACCACCAGACTGTGAACTGACTCTAAACCCCATCCCCTGTCCCCCTGTGCCTCTGGGGGGAAGGAGGGAGAGAAATTGGGAACAAAGTAATTTAGGCCCAGGAAGAAGGGCGGGGTGGGGTAACGTGTGTAAGCCCTGCTCTGTGTGTTGTCTGTGTCCTGTGTGCATTTGATTAATGTTAAATTAAATTATTTTTCCCCAAGTTGAGTCTGTTTTGCCCAGGACTGTAAATGGTGAGTGAAACCCTCCTTGTCATTGTCTCAACCCATGAGCTTCTAGTTGTCCTCCCCAACCCAGTGCGTGCGTGTGTATCGGGGGGGGAGTTGAGTTGAGTGGCCACATTCTTTGTTGTTGTGTTAGGCTCAAACCACGACACACGGTTTTGTGAGGATCTTTGAAACCAGTGTTTTTGGTGAGCAAGGAGCTAGTGAACAACAAATCTTTTCCTTGAGGGATGGATGAAAGGCCTACTTAAGCCTTTGTAAAAGGTTTACTTCTTTTGCTTGTGCCTGCCAAGGCTATGGCTGCCAAGGCTATTGCCAAAAAAGGTTTTGATTCAAGGATGGATAACTTGCTTAGCACACTGGCAGACAAAGTATGTAGGGTCTTGGTAAGATGGTCCCCATACAGGTTGTTTTGAAGCATGCAGCTATCCTCTTGTTTTGTGACTTACCATTCCCTTGCTCCTGGAAGTCCACTGTTGAGGACCTAACAGACGAAAACACAGCCATGTAGCATGTCAACAAAAGAGCAGAGCCAGGTGTGAGAGATGGACTCTCGGTCTGCGACACCAGGCTATCTCTTCCCTGTCATTAGTCTGTTTTGCATGGTACTTTGTGTATTTATCCTTAGAGGATACTGGTGTCCCTGTACCTGCCTGGCAGTTGGTGTTCCTTTGCACAGCCTCAGCAGTCTTGTAATACCAAGAAGGTGGACGGCAAAGGCCAAGCAGTGATGGCCCCGGCCTGAGTCAGGCCATTCTGGTACTTGGGCATGACCAGGCTGTCAGGACAGCCAGAGGGACTCTGCCAATGCTGCCTTGTGCTGCCCTTCAATATCCTTCCTTGTGGCTGCATGGCCAACTGCCACAGAAAGATATTGCTCAGTTAAAGTTCAAATGAAGTTTGTAGCCAAAAAAACAACTCCTGCTCCCTTCCAGCCCTGAATTAGAATGACTTCAAAACAGAGTGACCTCAAAATGCAAAAACAGAAGTGCCATCACCTGCCTTCCAAGAAAATCCTATTTCCATAATTTGCACCTACTGGCAAGCCCTATAGGCGCTTTCTATGAGTGTCCTAAGACCACACAGTCTAGCAAGCTAGCCCTGAAATGAATGACTTGTCTGCAGTGTTTTGTCCCCCATATTGAAGTCTACAGTGGTCTGTTACCCTTATTTTTCACTATTCAAAACCCATCCATCTCTGTGTAAACATGGAGTCCCAACCTTAACAGGACTTTCTTGTTCTTAGATTGTTTTTTTACAGTCTTCCTGTGCTCCACATCTTCCTTTTGCAGTGCAGAACTTGGATCCTAGGATCTCCTCCAAGATTTTTTTACACCAAGGGTTGGATTTCACCACAGATACCTGGAGCTCAGCTTAGCCCAAACTCTTGTGTACCAGCACCAAGGGCAAAGTTCACTTAGCCCTGAAAATTCTTCAAACAAGTGCCAATTCATTTCCTTTAGCTATTAAAGGAATGCAGACTGGGCAGCTTGGGTGTATATGTCTACTTTGCAAATGTCTAGAATGAGGATGAACACCATCCAAAATTACTCTGAATTCTGTCTGAACAGGATTTACCTCTTGATTATTTTCCCACTGTTCACAAAAATGAAGGGAAGATAAGCCATGCACTGTCAGCATGCCATGAGCATCCTCTTTTTTCCAGCAGGAGGAACAGACTTCCTTTTGCTTTGTAGCCTTTGCAGCAGCGCCTCTGTCCTTAAAAGCATGCCATAAATAAATATAATTAGATCCACCTAAATTCAGTGTAGTCCTCAACACCTTGGGTGAGACCTTCTGTTATTTCCTTAAAGAGCATATGAACTCCAGGAGGATTCAAAGTGCTGGCACAAGAATCAGTCCATGCGTTTTCCCAGTTCTGGCCCTTACAGCAGTAAAAAACCTACCAGGTCTTAATAGCAAAACCAAGATAGGAAAGAAGGGAGGTACATAACTGCTGATTTCCACTGGCAGGAGAGTGTCAGCCTGCTGGGGAGAAGGCAGGAGGCCTGTTCTTAGATGATGGCCAAGATTAGGTAGACTAGGTTGTTTGGGGTGGGATGAAGGTCTCTGAGTCCACTAATCTCCTCAGGAAAGATCTAGAGAAGTAGTAGAGCATCAGCACAAAGATTCAGCATATGTCCTGCAAAGGCAGAAGAGATAATATTTTCTAGTTTAGCCTAGCTGTTGCTTTTGGCTGATAACCAGTAAAAATAAAGCTTTACTGTGATTATTACCACGTTTGAGGCAATACTGTGAAGGTCTGCCACCAGACAGAGAGTAACACAGTGAAGAATCTAATAGCTCCCTCGTATCTTTTTGTTTTAGACCATGCTAAAATGGTAACACTTGCCTTACCTGCAAACTAAGAGTTCTGCAGCAGCATAGGAAAGTTAAACAAACCTTAAGTCAGGGTGATGTAGCCATTATCCCTATGCACTGACTAAAGTTATAGACCACATACTCTTCTAGGGGAAAAAATGCAAAAAGAGCAGTCTTTGAGGTGTTACTGACCTAAAACTTACAGTTCTGTGGTCAGTCATGTTCCACCTACAAATATCTACCCCATGTCCTGATCACAGGTTAGCTAAATCACAGATTCAGTTTTTTGCCTTGAAGTCAGAATGTAGCCCGCATCAATAGCAGATAATGCTCTAACAGTGGATTTCATTCATGCAACAACAAAAATAGGAAAGAAAACCCTGACATCAAGCCAGTCATGAATAGACAGGCACCACATGGTGACTGAACTAACTGTACTGCTACAGAAGAGTTTCTTGCATATGGCAGAAAAGGGAAGCGGTAAACTAGGAAATTTCTGCTTTTTTCTCTGTGTTCATAGTCAGGCAGTTTGCAGATGATTGGTAAATTCTCTTAAAGGATTTTTAAAGGAAAGACAGAAATGTAGTTTGGAACACTGTTTCCTTGCTAGAACTGCATTAACTCTGAATAATTGCACTGCATCATGTTAAGCAGAATAGGGTCCTTCTGCTTCTAGAAAGTTTCTGTGCTTCTAGTTACTGAAATTACAGACAGTATTGTTTGCACAGAGTGCATGCTACTTATGTGATTCTCCTTTCTGTGCTAAATCAATTTAATTAAAATATTACAGACTTCTGGGCAGGGCTTTGTTTGTTCCAATATGTATTTTTTAAATTTTCTTAGCTTTCCTTTTAGTAAGGTGTGCTCTTCCACACCCACTCTTTGGCCTTGAGAAGGCCAATCCCTTAACAAACCACTCCACACTCTGTTTGTTCTAGTAATTCTTACCCAAGGTGTTTATCTTAGAATCCTGTTTGAGCAGCTTTGGACAAGATTCAATACTTGGTGGGAAAGGTAAGTGAGGTGGGAAGAATTTCTTAGTGCCTTAAGTATTAATATGTTATCTTACCTGTGACTGTTAAGTAGATGATTTACAAGCTTGTTGACACTGAGATGGTGTGAATCTCTGCCCCTTACCAGGGTGTAAATGTGACTTGACATAGGAGTTATGGGAAGGGGAAGGGCTATGGACAGCTACAGTTTCTGGACCAGGCACAAAGCACCCAGGAAACCTTGAGAGAAAATACTGCGGTGGATAGCCCACTGCAAGTCCTTCCACCTGCTTCTGGTAGGTTTGTTCACAACAGCAACACACTAAAATCACATTCATTTTATCTTGCAGTTGCAGCTGTGAATTCACAGCTTGCAGTGCTACTCCACACATTTGCTAGTCAGAGTCTGTGACTGAATAAGAGCCGCTTGCCAAGGCCAGGCTGCTGCAGCCTGAGTAGTATTCACAGCTGCTGTGTGAGTTTAGTAGCATAGCACAGGAATGCCAGGAATGTTTCAGTCAGCAGGTACTTCGGGAATCCAGTTCTAGCAAATGTCTGCACTTCTCATAGAAAGAGTGCCCTTGCTCGTTGCCTCTCTGAGACAGTAACAGTAACCTCTCTCTTCTTGCCTCCAAGCCCCACACAAATCAAAATATCTTCAGCTTCAGTCTTAACTCTAGATCTTCTTTCTGAGGCAAAATCATAATGGGACATGGAAATTCCAAAAATTAGCAACATACTGGTGCCTTTCCAAACATGCTGTGGGTCTGTATATGGCCTTGGAAGGCAGGCTGCTTTTAGAGGGTGGTCTTCACAGCAGTGAGGCCAAACATCTGCAGCATACCAATGCAACAGCTTCCAACAGCCTGAAAAAAAGTTGCTGATCTGCCCATTTGAGACAAGTGAACCTACCATAGTTTTAAAGAAGCCCATCTCTGCTTTTTAATAATCTTACCTATGCTCTCCTCATCTTTGTCCACCTCTCCAACACTGAAACACCTTGGAGACATTATGAGTAAAATTTTCTGACAAGTCCTTTTCTGTTTTTCCATGTATTTTAAACTTCCCATCTCTGCAAAACAATGCTTGGTAAATGAAGATTGTCCTTACCACACTAACCACTAGCCCTGCACTCATCACTGATACCACCAAGAATAGTAAAGACTTGCACTCCAATGTCTAGAACTATTCTGCAAAAGAGGGAGATCGAGTATAGAGCCCTTTTAAATATAATATCCTAAAGACATATATTTTCCTCAGAAAACACTTCCCTGCTAGATTCCCAAACTGTTCTAAGTGTGGAAATACCTCTGTCCATTGGATTAATTATTAACATTTCTAGACAGATAAAATTACTGGCAAGAGACATCTTTTGCTCATTTATAATTGGTTAAGAAACTTCACTTCTGAGAGGGAAGATTGGAAGTCACTGTAGCTGGCACTAAAACTGACATGAAGTGTGGATGTGTCAGTTTGGGGAGAAATAAAAGCAGGGCTAGTTGCCAACTCAGCAGTGTAAACCTCTGGAAACACCAGTCAGTAACATCTCCTTTCTTGTCTCAAGGTTCACTTGTGTCACTTAGACAAGATGTCATCAACCAAACCAAACACTTGCAAGTTCTGAAAGAGTTTTTACACCTACTGTCCACCCCATTCATGAGGTTTATTTTAGAAACACTCTACCAGGGACAAACGAATGAGCTATTCCAAAATACATTATAGCTACCACATGCAAATAGAGGTCTTCTAAGTAAGATAAGGAGTTATCTTGTATACAAACAGGATAAGCAGAACTTTCAGAATGAAAAATTAAAGCAAACTTCAATGTTTCTTGTACAGTGGCAGGCACAGCTATTTGACTTGCTGAATAGAAAATATTAATGCAACATATAAATATGAGAGGAAGGAAGAAATAAATTCACTTAAGTCTTCTCTATGTTGGGAATCTACTAAAAGCTACACATCTCAGTGTGCAAAGGAGAGATTCCTTCAATGTCCACCCCATTAATCTTCACTGCCAATGTATGGCACTGGCAGAGAGCAGCTCAATCCATCCCAGGTGTGCATAGGGTGCCTCCATTTCAGTATGATGAAACCCATCCTAAGACAAGCTGCTACTTCTTGGGGCTCAGAAGGAAAGGGGCTCTGGAAAAGTAATTGGATCAAGGCCCTTCAAGAGTGGTAGTGTTAGCTACACAGACAAAACTTCAGTCCTCAGTCTAGGAGCTGCAGTTCCAAAGCTGCAGCCCCAGCAATGGTGGGGTGCAACTTCCATCTGGAACATCAAGCAAGCTGCCTTGGCCAGGTTTCTCAAATGCTGTGTATGCAGAGACAGACTATACAGAGCATGCCCTGCATGGAAAAAAACTACTATAGTTGGCTCCTCTGGGAGCAAATCTCACACACAAATCCTGAGCAAAAGTGGAAATCCATCTGCCAAGGCCATATGCAGAGAAACTCTGATACAGCAGTATCTCTAAACAAAAAAAGTTTGCTGCTGTTAAACAAATGCACAAGGAGAAGGAAGCACCCAGGAGAAGTGATGTGCAGCTTTAGCACTTCATATTGAGGAAGCATCCACTACTGAAAACAGAATGTCCCCTTCATGACTCAAGGAGAATAGCTGGAGAGGAGGAAATAAGTGAGATGGAAAAAAAAAAACAGCCTGAAAGGCAGATGATCTGCCAGATGAGAGCTGTTTAGTTGTGATTACACACTGCTACTGCGTGATCTTTGACTCTCCTGTACTGGTCTGTAATAACTCAAATGCTTCCCTATTTTCTTCTCTCCCAGTGTCCCATTCTGTACTTAGCTCTGTTGCTGTTTTCTTCCATAGTGTCAGCTGAGATTAGCAAGGCAACTCCCCTCACCCAAAACATATACAGGTGGTTTATTGTTACCCGCATACACTGTAGTGCCTACAGGTCTCTCTGTGCTTTAGAGCAGGTCTTCCCCTTCCATATTTTGTATCATCTTTGGAGACCATTTCATTCCAGCGGTTCCTTCTCTCTGCCCTCTCTCCTGTGCTGTTTCCCAGGGTATCCCAGGGCTCTTGCATTATGTACTAGAGAGCCAACTCACACTTCTGGTGCAATTCAGCATAAGAATAAGAGAATCCTGAGCATCTTCTGCTGACTCATCTCTACACCTCAGTCATGAACTTACTACTTTACCTACAGCCAATACTGTGGGGTATTAAGGGTCCTATCAGGTCCTGGGTATCTCTATAATACTTAAGTGAGTTTATTATTTAGCAGATAAGGCCAATGTTACTCTTTCATGCTCACAACTTGTGCAAAGCCCTTAGAATTCACAGCCAGGTTCTCTTGGAGCCTGTAGTGACCAGTAACACCTGGGTTCCAACTCTTCAACCCTTTTGAATCACATGCCCTCTCCCACAGTGGTTCTCTTCCAGTACACTAGTGTGTAGTGGGCATTGAACAACAAAGGCCTGAGTTAGCAATCATGGAAATTAACAGGAGCGCTTCCTATTGACTTCTAAGGACTGGAGTAACCCCAAAAAGCTCACCAAAGAGGATAAAAGAAGTGGGGGGCAGTCCTCCATTATTTGGGGGAAAGGAGCTTTCTAATAAGGTAAAAGCAATGAGCATCAAAAGAATCTTGTCTAGAGTGCCAGGTTTTAAATTCTTCTTTTAAGCAGCCCCTCTTATGCAAAGTAAGTGAAAATGAGAAAAAGGACCAACTGCCAAAGCTCTTAAGCCAGAGGCACTGGCTCTTCTGAATGCTAAGAGGCCTTCACTGAGACCACTGTAGAATCATAGAATCATCAAGGTTGGAAAAGACCTTAAAGATCATCAAGTCCAACTGTCCGCCCTACAACCCCTAACCACTAAACACCACGTCTACCCGTTTTTTTAACACCTCCAGGGATGGTGCCTCCACAACCTTCCTGGGCAGCCTGTTCCAATGCCTCACCACTCTTTCTGTGAAGAAATTTTTCCTTATATCCAATCTGAACCTCCCCTAGTGCAACTTGATCCCATTTCCTCTTGTCCTGTCACTGGTCACTAGGGAGAAGAGGCCAACACCTGCCTCACTACAACCTCTTTTGAGGTAGTTGTAGAAAGCAGTGAGGTGTCCCCTGAGCCTGCTCTTCTCCAGGCTGAACATCCCCAGCTCCCTCAGCCTCTACTCAGAAGACCTGTTCTCCAGACCCCTAATCAGCCTAGTTGCCCTTCTCTGTGCCCTCTCCAGCACCTCAATGTCCTTTCTGTAGTGAGGGGCCCAGAACTGCACACAGTCTCAAGATGTGGCCTCACCAATGCTGAGTACAGGGGTAAGATCACCTCCCTGGTTCTGCTGGTCACACTATTCCTGATACAGGCCAGGATGCCATTGGCCTTCTTGGCCACCTGGGCACACTGCTGTCTCATGTTCAGCCAGCTATTAATCAACAAAGAATCACAGAATAACAGAATTGTTAGAGTTGGAAGGGACCTCTAGAGATCATCTAGTCCAATTCTCCCACTGAAGTAGGATAACCTAGAGCACTTTACAAAGGACTGCATCCAGGCAGGTTTTGAATATCTCCAGAGATGGAGACTCCACAACCTCCCTGCACAGCCTGTTCCAGTGCCTCATCACTCTCATTGTAAAGAAGTTTTTTCTTATGTTCGAATAGAACTTCCTATGTTCCAGCTTGTACCCGTTGCACCTCGTTCTGACACTGGGAACTACTGAGAAGAGCCTGTCTCCATCTTCCTTGCACCCACCCTTTAGATACTTGTAGGCATTGATAAGGTCTCCCCTCAGCCTTCTCATTTCCAGGCTAAAGAGTCCCAGCTCTTTCAGCCTTTCCTCATGAGAGATGCTCCAATCCCCCTATCATCTTTGTCACCCTCCTCTGGACTCTCTCTAGTATTTCCCCGTCTCTTTTGAACTGTGGAGCCCAGAACTGGATGCAGTATTCCAGATGTGGCCTCACCAGGGCAGAGTAGAGGGTGAGAATGACCTCTCTCAACCTACTGGCCACCCTCTTCCATATTGTGGGGAACGGACCATTTTTCCCTTCCCCCCACATGAGATTAAACGAAATGCCTTTCAAGCCAGCGAAGTGACTTTTGCTGATTTAGCCAAGGATGAACTGAAACAGAACTGGCAGGAAAACAGATAACAGGCTGGAGGACTGCCTCTGAAAGACTAAGCACCTGGCCATTGCTCATTGGCTAAGTCGAACAGAGAGTGTTATCTGAAAAAAGAAAGCAAGCTGTGCTGGAGAACCAGAGAACTTTCTTCGTCTGCTGAACTTGATCAACTGAGCTGCCTGCGAGTGCTGCAGCCGCTCCATGGGGGGGGCCTGTGCTCGCTCACAGGGGATCACCACTTGCTGCTCGTCAGAGCCTGTCTGCTTGCAAGGAGTCACTGCCCGAACCAGAACCGAGCTTGCTGTGCCCACTTGCTGTGCCTGCCTGTTGCCTGTTGCCTGCTGGAGGGGTTGCCCTGCTGCCGGGTCGCCAGGACACCGGTTATATTCTCGCTGCGGAAGGAGGGTAACGTACACATACACACACACACACACATCCACACACACACACACACAATCTGCTGGGCTCAACTCCTACCCTTTTCCTCCATTGATTCTACACCTCTCTAGCGGGGAGTGCACTTACTAATACCATAGTACCCTTGATTTTTCCTCTCTGATATATGCCTAGATTACCTTCCCTGAACCTTGGTCCCTCAATTTGTGTTAACCCTTAATAAACCAATTAATGTGTAAGTCAAACATTGGTCTCAGTAACAATTTGTGAGCATGGTGAGGGAGTATTCCAATCTACACTCTAAGATATGGTCCCTCAGTGGCCATTCCTCTATGAGAGGCAAGCACCACGTGTGCGCCTTCAGTTTCATTCACAAACCTCTCCGTTGTAGGGGGGGAAGTCACGGAAGCATCCTGACAGCTGGTAGCCCCCCCAATATCAGCCTGTGACATGTATGCAACCCAGGATTCCGTTAGTCTTCTTGGCAACAAGGGCACACTACCCTACACTTGCTCTTATTGAACCTCATGAGGTTCTTCTCCGCCCAACTCTCCAGCCTGTCCCTGTCATGCTGAATGGCAGCACAGGCCCCTGGAGTGTCAGCCACCCCTCCCAGTTTGGTATCATCAGCAAACTTGCTAAGGATACACTGTGTCCCCTCGTCCAGGTCATTGATGAACACATTGAACAAGACTGGACTGAGTATTGATCCCTGGGGGACACCACTGGCTACAGGCCTCCAACTCGACCCTGATCCATTGATCACCACCCTCTGAGTTCTGTCACACAGCCAGCTCTCAATCCACCTCACTGTCCCCTCATCAAGACCACTCTTCCTAAGTTTCCTGAAGACAGTATCAAAAGCCTTGCTGAAGTCAAGGTAGGTAACATCCACTGCTCTCCCCTCATCTAGCTAGCCAGTAATGACATCATAGAAGGCAATCAGGTTGGTCAAACACGATTTTCTTTAGGTGAATCCATGTTGACTTCTCCCAATGACGTTCTTCACTTTCACATGTTTTGTGATGACGTCCAGAATGATTTTTTCTAGCACCTTATCAGGGACAGTGGTGAGACTAACCAGCCTGTAATTCCCTGGGTCCTCCTTCTTGCCCTTTTTGAAGAGTGGAGTGACATTAGCCCTCCTTCAGTCCTCAGGCACCTCTCCTGTTCTCTATGACCTCTCAAAGATGATGGAAAGTGGCCCAGCAGTAACATCTGCCAGCTCTCTCAGAACTCATGGATGCATCCCTTCAGGGCCCATGGATTTATGGATGTCCAGTCTGGCTAAGTGGCCTCTAACCTGGTCCTCCTCTACCAAGGGAAAGTCCTCCTTTCTCCAGACCTTATCTCTTATCTCTGGGGTCCGGGATTTAAGAGGGCTGGCTTTTGCAGTGAAGACTGAAGCAAAGAAGGCATTCAATAACTCCGCCTTCCCTGTATCTTCAGTCACAAGGGCACCTGCCTCATTCATCAGTGGGCCTTCATTTCCCCTCTTCTTCTTTTTTTATTGATGTACTGGAAGAAACTTTTCTTGTTGGCCTTGATACTCCTCGCCAGCTTTAGTTCCAGATGGGTCTTAGCTTTCCTCATTGCATCCCTGCATTCTCTGACTGCATTCCTGTATTCCTCCCAAGTAGCCAGACCTGTTTTCCACATTCTGTAAATTTCCTTCTTTCCTTGAATTTTTTACACCCCCAGGTCCCTCTCTGCTGGGCAGCTCTCCAGCCACTCCTCCCCAAGCCTGTAGCACTGCTGGGGGTTGTTGTAGCCAAAGTGCAGGACCCGGCATTTGGCCTTATTGAAACTCATGCCATTGGCCTTAGCCCAGTGGTCAAGCCTGTCAAGATCCCCCTGCAGAGCCTCCCTACCCTCAAGCAGATCGACACTTCCACCCAGCTTAGTGTCATCTGCAAACTTACTGAGGGTGCACTCTATCCCCACATCCAAATAATCGATAAAGATGTTAAATAGGAGTGGCCCCAGCACTGAGCCCTGTGATCCAACCAAGCCTCACAATCTTGCTTTTGAGAAGTGTCTGGGCAAAGCCAGCCCAAAAGTTGCAGAACTTGGATTGAGCTGTGCTAGCTGACATACAGACCGGAGTAAGGTGGGAGCTTCTGCCATTACCAGTCTGGCACATCCTATGGGAAAGCATTGTCTGCCAGTAGCAGCTAGAATGAACCGCAGCTTTCTTTTGGCTGTATCAACTTAGCCCCAAACTCTTTCTATGTAGGGACTAACTGGAAATACCAAGGAAGATGGTGTTGGATATGGAGGGTGGGCAGTGTCCAGTCCAGGTGTTTCATATCTCCTTTGTGCTTCTGCAGGCGAGAGAATCTGTCCTCAACTTTTCTGTGAAGTGAATCTGAGTAATGGGGACCTCCTTAGATTGCCAAAGAAAAAGTAGGGCCAGTCCTCCATGCAAACCAGAGTGAACTTGAGGAAAAAGGTAAGAAAGAGCCATCTGGGCTCTTGTGTGCCACTTCTAGGGCCCAAGACAGAATGAAATAATCAAAATTAGGGCAGTTTCAAGATTTTACTAACTCAACAGTGGAGTGACATCCATCCTACAGTCTTCTGTGAATCTGCTAAGTGCATGGTAGAGCTGGCAGGATAGATTTCACTCAGTCCCTCAGTTGGTCTCATCTGCCACTCACTGGAACTTCAAAGCTGATGAGAAACCTGCTCAGACTAGTTGCCTTGCTTGCATAGATAGTGATACAAGCTTGGGGGAAGGGATGAATTCAGTGTGCCTGGACTTGTACAGAGAGAGGAATTTCCTTTAAATTATTATTGCTCTACCACCTGTAAAAACTCAGATTTCTATTTTATAGAATCACAGTATAATTTAATGGTTAAAGCTGGAAGGGACCTTAAAAATAATCAGGATCCAACCTTGCTGCTATGAGCAGGGACACCTCCCACTAGACCAAGCTGCACAAGGCCTCATCCAACCTGGCCTTAAACACCTCCAGGGGGGAGGCATCCACAGCCTCCTTGGGCAACCTATTCCGGTGCCTTACTACTCACATGGTGAAGAATTTCTTCTTGGTGTCTAACCTAAATCTACCCTCTTTCAGTTTGAAACTATTACTCCTTGTCCTATCACTACCAGCCCTTGTAAAAAGCTGCTCTCCATCTTTCCAGTAGGCCCCCTTCAGGTACTGGAAGGCCACTATAAGGACTCCCTGGAGCCTTCTCTTTTCCATGCTGAACAGCCACAACTCTCTCAGCCTGTCTTCATAGGAGAGGTGCTCCAGTCCTCTGATCATCTTTGTGGCTCTCCTCTGTACACTTTCCAACAGGTCCATGTCTTTCCTGTGCTGAGGGCTCCAGAGCTGTACACAGTATTCCAGGTGTGGTCTCACCAGAGCAGAGTAGAGAGGCAGAATCACCTCCCTGGCTCTGCTGGCCACACTTGTTTTGATGCAGCCCAGGATACGGTTGGCCCTCTGGGCTGCAAGCACACACTGGAGGCTCATGTTGACCTTCTCATCTACTACCACCCCCAGGTCTTCTCCTTGGGACTGCTCTCTAGCCATTCTGCCCCAGCCTGCATTTGTGCCTAGGATTGTGCTGGCCCAGGTGCAGGACCCTGCACTTGGCCTTGTTGAACTTCATGAGGTTGGCACTGGCCCACCTCTCAAGCTTGTCAAGGTCCCTCTGGAAGGCATCGCTTCCCTCTAGGGTGTCAGCCACACCACGCATCTTGGCATCGTTGGAAAACTTGCTGAGGATACACTCAATCCCACTGTCCGTATCTCCAACAAAGATGTTAAACAGCACTGGTCCCAATACTGACTCCTGGGGAACACCACTCATCCCTTGCCTCCACTTGGACACAGAACCATTGACCACAACTCTCTGGGTGTGACCATCCAGCCAATTACTTATTCACCAAGTGGTCCATCTGTCAAATCCATGTCTTGTCAGTTTGGAGACAGGATGTCATGTGAGACAGTGTCAAATGCTTTGCACAAATCCAGGTAGATGACTTCAGTTGCTCTTCCACTATCCACTATCTCTGTAGCCCTATTGTAGGCCACCCAAATGGTCAGGCATGATTTGCTCTTAGTGAAGCCATGTTGGCTGTAACCAGTCATCTCCTTATTTGTCTATGTGTCATAAGCAGATTTTCCAGGAGGATCTGTTCCATGATCTTGCTGGGCACAGAGGTGAGACTGACTGGCCTACAGCTCCGCAGGTCTTCCTTTTTCCCCTTTTTAAAAATAGGGGCTATGGTACCTTTTTTCCAATTGGCAGGAACCTCACCAGACTGCCATGCCATGACCTCTCAAATATGATGGACAGAGAATTAGCAACTGCATCCACCAGCTCCCTCAGGACCCCTGCATGGACCCTATCAGGTCCCATAGACTTGTGCACCTTCAGGTTCTTTAGATGATCACAAACCTGTTCTCCTCCTACAGCAGGGGATACTTCATTCTCCCAGCCCCTGCTTTCACCTGCTGTGGCCTTTGTGATGAAGCTGAAACACTTGCCAGAGAAGACTGGTGCAAAGAAGTCATTGAGGACCTCAGTCTTCTCAATATCCTGTATAACTAGGTCCCCTGTTTCCTTCAGAAAAGGGTCTACATTTTCTGTGTTTGGGAGGTTGTGTTCAGCTCAAACCGCAACAAACAGTATTTCCAAGCAAGAGAAAGGTAGTCTGTAGTGTCAGCTGCTGTGTTTCTCTCTCTGATTAGCAAGACACGAAACCTCCATTTTCCACAGCCCTGTGTTCTGCAGCTAGGATGGCAGCATGTACTTCTGCAAATTCCAAAACAAATGACGCACACTCACTGGCACTGGTCTGGCCATTGATAATTCTCAATTAGGTATTCAACTCCATCTCTGCACACTGAGCTCAGCAGCTTAAAGCATTATTGCTACCCTTGCTGCATAGTTTGCTCACAGAGCACGAGTGACATGGGGTGACAGAAGCAGGACAACAGCACAGAATTTACAGAGCCTGAGGGAACAATTTGCTAGAGCACACAATGTTGGCCTAGTGCTGCTACCATGGAGGTCAGGGACCAATCTGCCATTGGTTTATGTAGCAGCTGGTACTATTGAAAAATGTCATCCTTGAGCTCTGTGAACTTGGGCTGCTTTCTCTAGTAGAATTCCCTCACAGTAGAAAACTTATTTTATCCATAACCCCGTGGAATGGACAGTCAGTAGAGAAGAGCTATTGGGAGAAACATCCTTTTTTTCCTAATAGCACTTTGAAATCTGCCCTTTAACCCAACTCCTTCACAAAGGGACAAAATCACAACCCTTTAAATAGAAACTTTTTATCTACCGAGATTTTCATCCACGTAGAAGTCAAAGAGCCCAACAGTTGTCAGAACTCATTTAAGGCCTCATCCAAAACTCCAGTTGAACAGAAGTTGTTGGTTCTTGCAGCAGCTTATCTTGTTTTGTAATTCTCTTCATGTTTCAATAGGTGTCCAGACTCAAGCAAAAAGTGATGAAATAAAAATCGTGGGAGACCTACTATGCATGATTATCATATTTTAAGCACTGCTGTTGTGCTTTCAGATACAGCCATATCCAGGCCAGCTGGTAGAAAGACCACCTAGAAAGAATTAAAAAACTTAAGACACACAATTGAAGTAATGAAACACCCAAGCACAGAGCCAGAAAGGCACTAAAATGAAGCCTGAAGAGACCTGCCAATGTCAACAAACAAAATCTGTTGCACACCACAACCTTTGCATGAAGCAGTATTTCCTTGCCTAGAAATGTCTTCTGAACCAAAAGACCTGGTGATGACAAGCTCCTTCAGAGCACTGGCATCTTGGATAGTGCCAGCCAACAGGTCTATGGTGAGATGGCAAAACAGATTCCTCTGAAGTAATACATGCCATTATCTCAGAGCCCATTACAAAGCCAAAGGGACATGGCATTTATATTGAAGTTCAAGTCATCCTTGTTTCAGCTGACGTGTAATTCTGAGGTCCTTTAGTGATTCTTCAACTCTGGAGGTCCAGAGTCTAAGGTCAGGCACTCATAAATGGGAATTTACTCATGCTCAGCTGACTCTGATGTTGCCCTTTGAATGGATACATCAACAATATGAGTTAAACAGTCTCATCCACTTCCGCTAATCCCCTCCCTTTTTTATACCGTTTTGTCAATGCAAACTGGAAGCAGAGATTACAACTTAGACCTGCTAGGGTGAACTTTGGCTGTAGTATGAGCTGTTTACCCTGGCCATTGGGTAGTATCACCCACCAGGCTCCAAAATCAAGATGAACTACATGATTTGATGGGCTAACAGCAAACAGAGCAACAGTAGAGAAGTAAATTTTCACACTCCAACTACTGCCTTGTGAATTGCAACACCATCAGGTGTAATATAGTCTCCTACTCCAAGAAAGGACACACGCAGCTTTATAACTGATATCCCACTTCACTCATGTGCAGAAAAGGTGACTTAAGCATAGGCCTAGATACTGTTAAATTTGAGTATTTGGGACTGCTCGTAACACCAGCTGTTTGCAAGCACTTGATCATGCCTTCTTGTACTAAATTAAAAGAAGCTACACACTTAAAAGTTTACCCCTTTCAGGCTATGTCTCTAGCACAATAGTTTCCTAGGACCACTGCTAGCACTGACATCTTGTGCTGTTCTTAATCTGTCCTTCAGAATTCTGCCCAATGCTCCCTGGAAAATTTCCCAGAGTGGTTTAGCTGACAGTAACTTTAAAAATCACAGCATGTGTCTGTTGACTTCTTTGTAACAAATTTAGCACACAGCAGAGATGTAATTGTCACAGCCATGCACTTAAAAGACTGCTTCTGTCTTAGGGTATGTCTTTACCATCTCCAAGCAGGCAGCTGCAGATCTTACTTCAGTGAAAACAGCTTATCCCCCTAACAGCTGTATAACTTAAAGTCTTTGCTGCAAAATCCACTATTCAAGTTTTGCACTTATTTTAAGGGTCATCCACACACAAAACCTCTTAAATATTTCTGCTGGCACATAAAGATAAAGAGTAATACTATTATTAATGCCAGTCACTGCTGTGACAGCCTCTCTGCTACATTAGTTTTCCAGGACTGATGTTGAACAGATATCCTACACTGTCCTCCTTGTCTTGTCCTTGAGAATTCTGCGCATTATCACTTGGAAATTTTCCCAGAGTGGTTCAGCTTAAAGCAGCACTAAGAATAATAGCGCATGTCAGTAGATGGTTTTGTATCACATGTACTGAGATACAATGCATCAAAGGCTTAATTATCACAAGTTATATCTCTTCTTGACTACTAAAAAAAAAAAAAAAAAAAAAAAAAAGAAAAAAGAAAGGAAGGAATAAAAAAAAAAAACAGGAATAAATCATCAGCAAGAAACCACAAACCTTTCCTTCCGTGGTAACCAGGCTACCGTTTTTTGGAACTTTTCCTGGTAGCATGAAGATGGACTTGGCAGCAGTGGATTTGGACTCCACAACCCCTAATGTTCCTCTGCTTTTCTGTACATGTGTCACTGGAAATATAATTGACAGCTCAAGAAACAGTCAACCTCCAAATAGATATATCTGAGCAGCAAGCCTCTGGAAGTTACTATTTCTAGAATAATGAATGTTCTGTTTTGCATGATCACCATCACCATAGTGATTGTAAGAGCTGCTGCTGAGCCATCACTCTACACTCAGATCAGAGATGAACAGGACACAGCACTGGGAAGGTAATGGCTTGACTTCAGGGACCAGTGGTGGAGATGTGGGTTGTGGGATGGGGTGTTGGAAGCAGCCATGGGTGCACTGCATTGGGAAAGGGAGTTTTAAAAGGGAAGAGGTGGAAGAATCTTCAGTGAATACCAGCCTCAAAGGGATAGCACAAAGAAAGATACTGCAATGTTATAAGAGGAGTCAGAAGGTGAAGGAAGAGAAGTTGAAGATGAGCATGAAGTAAGAAGGCATCACAGCAACACAGCAAATGCAGTTTAGCTGGAGCTAGAACAAGCTGATTCATTCCCCTCTCCATCATTTGTATGGACTACTCTCTCTCCTGGGGAAAATTTGCAAAAAAAAAAAAAATAAAAAAATCACTACCCAAACCAGTTCCTCAAGCAAAAAATTCACCCACAGAGTTCACATGCAGACAGTCACCATGCTTGCAGGTTCAAGTTGGAGAGGACAAGGTGCAAGATACCCATGCTGCTCTTCCAGTGTGTAGCTCTGTCCTGGCTACAGGTGGTCAAGCAAGCTGTAATGTCCAAACTCCAGTGCAGAGCTAAGCACCACACCAGCCTACACAGGCAACAGCAACGCTGTCTTATCCCTGCTATGGTACTGCTGCCAAGCACCACCCAGACCATCCTCCAGTCAAACCAGAGGAGTTATGTGGTGGCACAACAGGCTGGGATCCAAGAAAAGGTGCTTGCAAGCACTTTTCAGAGTGAATGCTGGAGTGGAAATGCCTCTTTTGGAATTAGAGATAATCAGTTCCAGTCTGAGTTTTGGTAAGGGCTGACATTTTTAGCCATAGAAATAAATTTCAGAGTATGTGATTGAGGAGAAGTAAAGGCAATCTTGAAATATACTCTTGTGGTGAGAAATATTCACCACCTACCTACCCTTTACTCCTTTAAGATTCCAAAGTCCAGTTAAAATCTTTGCAATTCAGATAGCTGGGAAGATCTTGCAATAAGATTAGAATCAGCTGGTGGAAAAAAGCATGTTACAGCAGCCAGTAAGCCATAAAGCACCCTTGGAGAGGTGAAAGGCTCTGTGGAGCCTAACAGCTCATGAGCGAATGCCATACCGGCTGATCCTGCTGTATGACTAATTCCCCTTTAGCCTCTTCCTTCTAAATCCTTGCCCAGCTGATTATCTCTGCTGTAGAAAAGTTATTATTAAATACACACTATTAAAAATGAGAGCAGAATTATTTCCATTTTACAGAGAGGAAAGGCGGACAGGTTTGCCTGTACAAAGGAAGCAGTGGCAAGGCCATGACAAAACCTAACACTTTCCAAATCCCTGGAGTTTGACTAAACTAATCCACCCTGTGTAGTTCCATGTGTTACGCCAGTTTTATGGAAACTTTCGTTCTGGTGATGTTTGACTCTTAATAGTCTATGAGAGCCATCATATGATAGTATGTCAGACACTCACTCAATCAGCAAAGGTTACAAGACATACAGGCATTACTCTTGGCTTTACAGCTGCTTTCCAAAGCCAAGGTTCCTCCTTCTTACACTGTTTTGTAGTCAAGTGCAGTAGTACTCACGCTTGCCAAGTGCTGGGAAGCCGTATTGTAACAGTGAGGCCCTGTAAGAGACACACGATTTTTTTTGTCTACAGATACCAGCAAGAGAACCATAATGGATCTGCAAAATCTAATTAGCCTAAATAGATTATTATTGACTGCAACTGCAGCTACTTGACAAGATAAGAGGTGTGAGTCTCACTTTTACAGATATGCTAGGTTTGTTTTGGGGCTGGGGCAGGGAGGAGAAGAGGAGGAAAGAGTTTTTCCAAGAGACAAAAAGGAATGGAAGAAATTTACTGTTGCCCTACGTCTTCTACAAGCTAAAAGAGGAAAGAGGTCTTCTAATGAGTTTACTGTTCTAACCATGGGAGTTATGGCTACCTAATTCAAGACTCATAATACATACATAAAAGTTTGAATAACTACAAAAAGTCCTTGTCCTGATGAGCTTGTTTTACTAGACTTGTGACAGGTAGTATCATCCCTGTTTTACAGAGAGAACACAAATCATGAGCCAGACTTCAAATGCTTTGGTGGTATGTATGCCAAATTTAGTAAGTCAAGCATGAAGAACACGCTGTAAAAGTAACAAATATAAGGTGGAGACCTTCAAGACTATAAAAAGTAATACCCATTGTAGCCTTCCCTGACCAAAGCAACCAAATGGTCTGACTCCCAGGCACTCAAACAAACCGGTCCTTTCCCTGGAGACTGCCATCTCTGTTGCTAGGACTGGAGCATGGGATGGTAGCCAATGCCTCGGACTACACCATGAACAGCTCTGTGCTTTGTCATCCATCCACTGCTACCAGAGATCATGTATGCAAATTGAGAGGTTGAGGTGGAGCTGAGGATTCCTTTCTGCCTCCCTTGGCTTGTTTCTTCTGGCAGAGACATATCTCTCAGGGCCCTTACCCCACTGATATCTAGGACAATTTCTTCACTCATCAAAAGCACCTACATATGCTTTAGACTGGGCAGAGCTTCCTATCTCCTCACCTTCCTTTCTATGAGTCAATTTGACTTTGTGGAGCACCCAACCTAAGTCAGATTTTCAGAGCAGATTGGCTTTGGGGTATTGTTCTGCTCTCTTCTTCTATAGAAGTAGAATTTGGATTCTGGGGCCCAGTTCAAGGGCACACAGATGGCTTTTAATAGCCAAATGAGATTTCCTGCATCTCTGACCGCTGTCATCCTACTGGACTAGTCAGTCAGTGTCAGGGAATGTTCAAACCTACACAGAAGGTGACACATCAGTCTTTTCTCTACACTTTAAGTAGTGTTTAGGAGTGCTATTTCAGAGTTTGTCACTTCTCTGCTATGTTCCCCTTAAGGAAGCCAGTTCATGTTTCTGTGCCCCATTGCCTCCATTTCTTTGCCACTGTAACTCTGATCTCTTTCATAAATCACTATCATAGAATCATAGAATCATAGAATCCTAGGGGTTGGAAGGGACCTCAAAAGATCATCTAGTCCAACCCCCCCTGCCAGAGCAGGGTCACCTAGAGCACATCACACAGGAACTTGTCCAGGCAGGTTTTGAATGTCTCCAGCGACGGAGACTCCACAACCTCTCTGGGCAGCCTGTTCCAGTGCTCTGTCACTCTCACAGATTATTGCTGCATTGTTCTCAGTAATTCTTGATCCAAAAAAGGCAAGAGTACTGAGACTTAACCCCATGGTTTCTGTGAGAGCAGCAAGCCAGGGCTGCAGAGCAATGAAAAAGGGACACATAACCTGGATAGAAGGAAGGCCAGGTAGTGTTTGGCTAGAAACAGTGTTTCTCTATTTATATTCCTCCACAGTTTTCATTAAGACTTCATAGAAATAGATCTACTAGGTGAGTTTAGGTAATAAATACTTTGCAGTGTGGGGGAGAATATCAAGTAAACCATACATGAGAATTCAGTATTTCAGAAAGAGATGTTGACTAGATGGCCAGGATCTTCCTACTGCTGATAGCACATAGCATAGAGGTGCAACCCCCGAACAAATATTGATTTGAAAGTACTGCATAGCAATAGAATAGGCAGCAGCTATCTTGTTCTCACTTGATTTTGGGAGCTGTAAGACCAGCCAACAACCCTTCAGACCCAAGAATGCTTACAGCATTCCTGAAGCAAGTGTTAATGCTGGATCTTGACCAAGAGAGGATTCCTATAGACTCAGCCAAATAGAGGATGTTACACTTCTTGCCTCTTTCCACTCTTCACCTGTAGCTCCATTCTTCCTGCACTTACAAGTGCAGGAAGTGTAACCCCTTTGTTTGAGGACCTTTAACACAGCGGCATGCAACTACCAGCAGATGCAAGGTGGAACAGCACACAGAGCCTGCCTGCCCTTGGCAGGAGTTATTCTGGCTAATGGAAACAGCAGAAACTGATAAGAGAGGCATGGATAAGGCTGGAAAACACTGAAGGGGAAACCTCCTCCTGATGGAATGCAAAAGGATTAAAAACAAGCAAGAGCACAGCTGCATTCAGCATCGTTACTCCCAGATTCCCCTTGCGAGCAGTGCTGTGTAATTTTGATCATTGCCTCCCTCCAGATCACTGCTGACTGATTGTTTTCTTCCCCCAGGTATCATTCAGATGCACTTTTGGGATATCACACAGTAAAAAGCAATAAATGGCCAAACAGCTTGTAGCTAATGCATACTGGTTTCTAAAAGGGAGTGGGGCTGCAGGGCTGAAAAATCCCTCTCTTGGAATGGGAGTGCCACCTTGTGCTGGGAACGGTAAGCAGATAAAAACCCAACCTGCCCAGAAAAGCAAACGAGAGAAGAGGGAAAGGAAGCCACCTTTGGAGGAAAGCTGCATTAAGGTATTTTGACTTTCGGAGATCTTTTCTGCTGGTACCAACCAGCATCACTCTCATTTTCCTGCTTTAGGGTAAGATTATGCCAGTGGGCTACAGCAAGCAGCTCTTTGCAGATATGCTCTTACCCCAAACAGCAGCACAAAAGTCTTATCCAGCAAAGTCAGACCTCAGATGTAACCATGCACAAACAGCTACAGCTGGCAGATGTCAGCTGTGCCCCCCAGCATGGACAAGTCGAGGGAGGAACAAGGTGTCACCTCAGACAGTAACATTTTGATGAGTGTTACTGACATCTTGCAACAGATAAGCCTGTAAGTAATACAGGTGTGGAAGATGAATCAGCAACCTGCAACAAGCATTTTACAGAGCAATTTCCAAAAGCAAAATACTGTTATTCTAAACCAATGTGCAGGTGAGGGAAGCCATCTGGCTTGGTAGGGGAAAATAAAAGCAGGGTTTGATTTCTTACTTGTTTCTGTAAAATTCACTTTGAGGCATTTTTCCCTAAAGATGGGATAAGTTTCACCGGGTCAAATTATATGAGGTGCCTCAGATGAACTTCTGAAAATGCCTGCTTCTCTACACTGATTTTTAGAGGACCTTTAACATAGTCAGCCTAATGGAAATGTGGTGTTTGTGTGTGTTCAAAAATGGAAGGTTGCTACTGTGTGAAAGTATATTTCAAAGTAAGCCTAAAATATTTTGCTTTGCTGTTGCTCAGTTTGGGTTTAATCTTATAATTTGGAATTTTTTTGCAAGGTGGCTATATACTTGGTGATAGCATTGCTTTGAGTTTTATTTGCTTCAGGGTTTCTTCACAAACTTAATAGGAAAAAAAGCAGCTTCTGGGAAATATTTCTGTAGCAAGGTAGCATTCCTTTGGAAAGAAACAGGGTGTGAGTATTGTGTTCATGAAAACTACTCACGATCAGAATCCAATCACCTGAATTTTGAAGTTAAGACTACAGCTTTAAGGATTAAAACACCACAAGGATAATACTGTTTTCTCTTAAAATGCAATAAACCCGGGAAATTCAGAATTCAAGTTACAAGCTAGATGAATAATTTTTAACGTTAGTGATGAACCACCACAACCGTGTGCAGGCAGGGTGAGTACACATTGGCTTTTCAACACACAGTGACACCATATCCTAAAGGGGGAGGCAGGACCATCAACACAAACTTCAGAGTACTGAAGGCAGGGAGACCAACACCAAAGTTGAATTTTGTCTTCCTCTTCCTGCCTCCTTTGGCATTTGCAGCACACAAGCTCTGAAGTAACAGGATACATGAGCATCATTAGTAATGGCACCCAGATCAGCAACTAAGGTGGCAAAGAGGTACCAGTGTTGGTTCCCAGCATCAGGACCACTGTTGGCTGCTTCAGCGCTGCCACTACAACCTCACCAGACAGATAAGACTGCACTGCAACTGCTCAGGGGTGAAGGTCTCCATTTCATGGAGGCAGTGCTCCTTAAGGTGATGCTTAGCATCAATCAACCACATTAGCATGAAGACAAGTATTAGCACCTACTGGGAGCACTGTTCAGGGTTCTTGCTGACTGCTAGCTCTGAAGTTCTAGACACAAGCTGTTAGGTTGGTTTTTTTTTCCAGTCTCCAGACACATCTCTCCTCCTTCTGTAGATATGTCACTTCTACCACAGCAGCTGAATTTTTCTTGCAGGTCAGCTGCATGCATGGGCTGCAAGTGTGATATTGGAAAAGCCCTTAAAGAAAAGAGCTGAAGATGGAGTAAAACGTTAGATTCCTGGTTGGAAACAGTAAGCAGGGAGCAGGAGGACTGTGTGACCCAAATTTTCCCTGGAAAGTATACCATTTAATAGGACACTTGATGCCACTGACCTGGTATCCATATAATCTACCTGATAGAGATGTGAGAAGGGATATGTACATGTGAACTAATTACTGATTGGACTAATAACACTACCCATATTACTAGATTACAACACTTCTACTGACAGTGTAATTACTGTCTAACCTAACAGAGAAGCATTACACACAAGCATGAGACAGTGATCAGCCCATCTGTATCTTCCTTGTGTCTTCTCACTAGCCAACAGCAATCGCTTTTCCTTCCTTCCTACCAAACACTCCTCATAACTCTTGGGGTTTCCCTCTCTTTAAGCCACTGAAAGTCCTGTACATCTTGTCTATCCTGACACACCCTGTATGAGCAAAGCTGTACTGACTCAGATTGAAGAAGTCCATCCATCCCAGCATGCAATATCTGACCTCTAATGTAAGATTGACACATAGGTAACAGGTTCACGTACTCCTTTTTAAGAATAATACTGCCACTATTTTCCCACAACTGACTGAAGCTCAATGATGTAAAATCACTCCCTGCTAAGTGACTGCACTTAAAATACTACCATCAGTGTTTCATAGGTATAATTAAAACTTTAGAATTACAAACCTAGGAAATATTAATGTTTTGTGTACTTTTTCTACAAAGAATAAGACTTTAAGGTTGAATTTGTTTAATAAAAAGATGGGATGCTACATTTCAGTCTGTCTTGAAACTTCAAAAAATGCTCTGAACACTTTTAATATCTCAGTTTCTTAACCTTTCCTTAATCCTTCTCCCATGTATTGCCTGTTATTTTTCTTCTATCCTGAGTTCACATTTGATGCTAATTTTTATCTATTAAAATAACTGAAACACACACACATGGTTAGTTTCACCAGAAATTACATTTGTCATCTTGTGCAGTAAATTGAAAGTAGATATGCCAACATCTTTGAGCTTTTTGCTAGAAATCCAAGAAACCTGAAAATCTTTTCATTTTATTACATAACATCTTCTCCAAGCCGGAATCCTTCCCCATTAGTCACTTACTCCAGACAGCTGAATCATCTCTGCTAATCAATACCAACCTCAGAATTCAGCCTTACCTTCTACAGAAGAGAACTATACTTAAACATTATGCAATACAACAGGAAACAGCATGGATTTTTTGGAGATAGAACCTATTTTTCCACTTGATTTTACTACACTCAATTGCAATATAAAAGTTAACAAGGCAGCTGAGAGAGGACAGGGAAAGATAAAAACCTTTCCTGCCTCAAAACACACCCCTTCTTCTCCTTAGAATACAAAAATATTTTATTCATTTCAGAGTTATTTTAAATTAAAACCATGGACATCTACAGATTTTTAACAACTCAAGATTTTAAAACACTTGTGTTATTCAGCTATCAACAAATATACAACTTCAAAAAAGAAAGAAAATACATTGAAGTTTCAGGAGTGACCTGAAAAACATGACCTCAGAAACAATGTTCAGTTCCATATTTAAATGGGATATAAATAGTCTGGCTTCTGGATTTGACCATAGATCTAAAATAGCTGGATCCTACATGTCTTTTCTGTGCCATGTCAAGAAGAAAACTTTCAGAAGCATTTAATTAACTTAAAAGTCTAAACCTGGTTCTTAAATGTCACTGTAAACCCTGTCTTACTGTTAATACTGTAGGCATCAGCACAGTGTTTTCCTTTCTAAGACTGTGTACTTTGAGGTCACACCTAAGGTTGCATCTCAAAGCTTACTGTTACTTCTGAAGTTGGAAAGCGGTGTTTGCTGAATCATTAGCAGTTTGGCATTATGGCATGGTAATCTCTCCTGGACTGTAGCCTACTGTGACTGGATTAGCCATGGCTAATCTTTGCCTCCAAAACATTTTGGGTAGGCCTTGCACTTGAGCAACAGGAGAGGACTTAATCTCTGAATCTGGAAAGACTATCCTCTGTCCTGGTACCCAGTATTATCCAAGAGATTTTGGTAACCATAACTGTGTATTACCCAGCAGTCCTCTCCTAATCATGTTCTATCCAACACATTTCTATGATTGTCATTCTCTACCTTAGATCTACCAGTTTGCAATAAATTCTGTTGTAAAATCGTAGATTTATAGAACACCTTCCTTTCAGCTTGTCGATCACACTACATAGCTTGGTGTCATCAGCAAGCTTGCTTAGAGTGCACTCAATCCCAGCATCCATGTCACTGAACAGCATGGGTCCCAGTACTGAGCTCTGAGGAATGCCACTCATCACTGATTTCCACTTGGACACTGAGCTGTTGACCACAACTCTTTGAGTGTAACCATCCAGCCAATTCCTTATCCACTGAGTGGTCCATCTGTCAAGTCCACATCTCTCCAGTTTAGAGACAAGGATGTTGTGTGGGACAGTGTCAAATACTTTGCATAAGTCCAGGTAGATGACATCAGTTGCTCTTCCCTTGTCCACCAAAGCTGTAGCCCTGTCACAGAAGGCCATCAAATCAGTCAAGCACGACTGGCCCTTAGTGAAGCCATGCTGGATCACCTCCTTATTTTCCATGTGCCTTAGCATAGTTTCCAGGAGGATCTGCTCCTTGATCTTGCTGAGCACAGAGGTAACACTGACTGGCCTTTGGCTCCCCAGGTCTTTCTTTTTTGCCTTTTTAAAAATGGGTGTTATGTTTCCCCTTTTCCAGTCAGTGGGAACTTCAGACTGCCACAATTTCTAAAACTTTAAGAATAGTGGCCTAGCAACTTCATCCGCCAGTTTCCTCAGGATCCACAGATATATCTCAGCAAGTCCCACGGACTTGAGCACTTTCAAGTTCCTTAGATGATCTTGAACTTGATCTTCTCCTGCAGTGGGTGGTTCTTCATTCTCCCAATCCCTTCCTTTGCCTCCTGTAACTTGGGCAGCGTGGATTGAGGTGAGGAAGACTGAGGCATAAAAGTCATTGAGTCCCTCAGCATTCTCCATATCCTGTGTTTCCAGGTCTCCCATTTCCTTTCAGAGAGGGCCTACATTTTCCCTAGGCCTCCTTTTATCCCCAGCATACCTACAGAAGCTTTTCTTGTTGCTCTTGACATCCCTGGTCAGATTAAATTCTATCAGGGCTTTAGCTTTTCTAACCTGATCCCTGGCTGCTTGGACAATTTCTCTGTATTCCTCACAGGTTACCTGTTTTGCTTCCACCCACTGTAGGTCTCCTTTTTGTGTATGAGTTTGTCCAGGAGCTCCTTGTTCCTCCAAGCAGGCCTCCTGGCATTTTTTGCCTGACTTCTTTGTTGGGATGCATTGCTCCTGAGCTTGAAGGAGGTGATCCTTTAATATTAATCAGCTTTCATCGGCTCCTTTTCCCTCCAGGGCTTTATCCCATGGTACTCTACCAAGCAGGTCCCTGAAGTGGCCAAGTTCTACTCTTCTGAAGTCCAGGGTAGGGAGCTTGCTGTGTGCCCTTCTTGTTGCCCTAAGGGTCTGGAATTCCACCATTTCATGGTCACTGTAGCCAAGGCTGCCCTTGAGCTTCACATTCGCCACCAGGCCCTCCTTGTTGATGAGAAAAAGGTCCAGCATAGCACCTCTCCTTGTTGCCTCCTCTGTTATTTGGAGAAGGGATTTATCATCAATACATTCCAGGAACCTCCCAGATTGCTTATGCCCTGCTGTGTTGTCCCTCCAACAAATATTGGGATGGTTGAAGTCCCCCAGGAGGACCAGACTACTCCTATCTTTCTATAAAGAGCCTCATCCACTCAGTCTTCCTGGTAGGGTTGCCCGTAGCAGACCCCCACTACAATGTCTCCTGTCCCTCCTCTCCCTTTAATCCTGATCCATAAGGTCTTAGTCAGATCCTCCCCAGGTGGAGCTCCATGCACTCCAGTTGATCATTGACAAAGAAGGGGACACCTCCTCCTTGTCTCCCCTGCCTGTCCTTCCTAAAGAGCCTGTATCCTTCCATGCCAACATTCCAATCACAGGAGTCATCCTGCCATGTCTCCATGATGCCAGTAAGATCATAGCCCTGCAGTCATGCGTGTGTCTCTAACTCATTTATTCCTCATTGTTATGGTTTAAGTGACCCTGGTACAGTGCTGGACACCTATAAGAGGAACTAGAGAGAGGGTCCTTAGGATCCTGAAGGACCCAGGAGGGTCAGAACAGAGGGGGTGAGTATTCCCCCCAGTTCCTGCCGTACTCTATAAAAGCCAGGAGAACTAGAAGCTCAACCCTTTTTTCTTCCTGCACCTTCTTCCTTGCAGCTCAGAATTCTTCAGTTTCCCATGTGCTTTCCAGAATCCAACTCCATCTGGTGCTGTGAGGAGCCATGGACCCCTCTCTTGAAGTGGCCTTGCAGCAAGGGACTCTCACCTACTTCTGTGATCAGTGAGATCAATTTTGTATATTTGTATAAAAATGTATAATCTGTTCTTTCCTCCACATTACTCCCTTTTCTGTGTTACAGTAAATTTGTTCCAGTTTCAATTTCCAACCTTACGTTTGTCTTCCTTATTCCCCTTCTATCTTCCATTGGGAGGGTGGAGGGGGGGTAATAGGGAGCAATTCTGCTTTCTGGTTTGTGGTTCACCCTATTTAAACCAGGACACCCATGCTACATCTGTTTGCAGAGCAGAGACATTTAAGTTGGGCCCCCAGTGAAGCTGACCTACTGCCTGGAATTCCTTGGAGATATTTCTCTGGTGTTTCCCTGTTAGCTCCTATTGTTGTCCTGAAAGTGGGATCCATCAACCCAGTGTGCAAGAAGCCAATCCACACAGTCTAGGTATTTGCTTTAATATCCAGTTCTGTGCAGAAAAGGGAGCAGGGTGGTATTCCACAAAGCAAACTCAGTTTCCTGAAACACAAGTGCTATTTTTATACCCAAAAATGTGAGAAAGAACTTGGATCTCTTAATGTTATTCTATAATTTGCACACATGATTGGTCAACTAACTCCTCACTTCCATTTAAAGTGGCAATGCTGAAAAATTTTGCATGCTCAAGAAGTAAGGGGCTTGCTGTTAGTAAGAGTCCCTCTAGTCTATGGGTGGGTACTTCCATATGCTAATGGCTCATTAATGTGTTAATACAGTGTTTTCAATTACTGCGTGTTTTTCCACCCAGTGCTCAAAGCTGTAGCCAAGAGAAGTCCTTGGCAGTGCTCCTTTCCATCCCTTTCATCTGTCTTGCAGGCCTGTCTCAAGTCCAGGCTCTTGACTACTTGGGATGTTGACTACTATTTTTCTCTAATTGGAATCTGGTTTTGTCTAATTCTTACTGTTTCACTCTTATCTAGGCCCTGTTTTTATTCTGCATGTCCCTTATGTTCTCTTTTATGTGATTTTTTTTTCCCCCAAATGTGATTTTTCCTTCAAAATTTATTTCAATTAATAACTGACATCACTATTACCTCAGGAGCCCCTTGCGTATCTCTGTAAGAATTCAAGTGTGCTCCAGTGTATGCAGCACATCTTTGAGCAACAGCCTGAAAGCCCTCACTAGCACTCCATCCCTCTAAACTTGGTATGTCATCCCACAGCTTTCCACAGGCAAGCCAGGTATCATCCTCCTCCCCCTTCAAGTCTAGTTTAAAGCTCTATTAATAAAGTCCCACTACCTCATGAGCAAAGACCCTCTTCCCCATTTGAGAAAGCTTAATCTCATTCAACATCAGCAAGCTATGGGCTGCACAGGCCACCCCGTTATCAAAAAACCCAAAGTTGTGATGGTATCAGCCATGGAATCATGTATTAATAGACTGAATCTGCCTGTTTCTTCCAACGCTGCTGCCCACAACTGAAGGAGAGGAAAAAATAAACTGTGCTTTGGACTCCCTCACCAACCATCCCAAGGGCCTTTAAGTCACTTTTGATCACTCTTGCACAATGTGCTGTGGCTTCACTGTCACCCACATGGAAAAGCAATAATGGGTAATAGTTTGAGGGCCACACCAGGCTAAGAAGTTTCCTAGTGATGTCCTTAACCTGGGCCCCAGGGAGGCAGCAAACTTCAGTTAAAGGAGGGTCTGTGCAGCATATTGGACCCTCTGTTCCCCCCAGAAGGGATCTGTCTACCACTAAAACCCATCTTTTTTTCCTCATGGAGCTGATTGTGATATGGGAGGGTAGTACTTTCTGAACTTGGCAACACCTCTGACATAGACAGACCATCATCCATCCACATCATCCATTGACTGGCCTTCCACAGTGAGAGCTTGTACCTGTTGTACACATGGGAAGGCATGGTGGGCAAGGAGGGGGGTTCACCTGCCTCCCCGAGTGCAGACTCACAACCATGTACACTTTCCATTAATAAAAATATTACACAGGATTAGTGTAAATAGGGTATGTGAACTCAAGCATGACTACCACATAAGTTCGTTCCCTTGATGGGCAAAACGCAGCAGCTACAACAGGCAAAAAAGAGCAAATACAAACTTAGTGTTGCTGCCATGAAATAATGCTGAAGAAAAGACAACCTACCATAACCTTGCTAACTTGTGGAATCAAGAGTTTAGGTAGGGGCAACAGAGATTATGCAAGGCCTTATGTTTACTTATAACCCAGCCCAAACAAGAGAATACTCACTGGAGGATTTAGGAAAAACACATTATACTAGCAGATATAATGCAAACTTAATTGACTTTGCTTCTAATTTTCAGTAGGTCTTATTCTACACAGCTCCCAAACATTCATCCTTTCATTCTAAAAAGGGCAACCAACTACACAAATATGGAGAGCTTATTTTACATGCACTGGCAGCACTAAGCAAAAAGGACAAGAAGAAACCAGAAAAACAAACAAACCAGAAGCAGACATGAATACTTTGGGGACTACCTCAAGTGGGTTTAACATACAGTGGCTGGCAGTGTAACTGAATAAAACAAATGCATTAACTGAACAACAGCAAGCTACACACAAGCTAATACCTAAGTATTCAAAGCACATACAGGGACAAAACCTAATACCCAGTAAATACACTGGGTAAGGGGGTGGAAGAAAAAAAAAAAAAAGGCATTTGAAAAATAGACCGGAAAAGGACAGTAACAGGATATGCATCTTAATCTTGCAGAGAATCCACAGCAATGTTTTTCAAGTTTTTCAAGTCCAAATCCGCCTGCTTGCACACTATAGCTGGAGCACAGATGAGATAGAAAAGAGCATGCCTGATTAGTTCAGAGGGGGACTAACTTCAGACAATATTGCAATAACATCCACAACAATCACAAGCTTCTGCTGTTTGAAGAAACACTGCTGCTTCTTAGCACAAGCCATTTTCCGTGGATTCCCCTATGCCCAGGGAAATGTCCCTGTACATGTGAAGCACAAAAGGCTTGATGATTGATTCTTATTTGGGTATTTCCAATCAAATCAATCCTTCTCAAATAAATGTAGAAACACCTTTCCAAATCACTCCAAAGAGATGTGGGAAAATTTAGACTGTCCTATTCAAGGAAAACAGAAACACTGAGTAATCATCTTCTCTGACTCTGGCATTGACATGAACAGTATCCAATAGGATTGAACTGTCTGCAATGTATTTCGCAGCAATTTTACTCTGCAGAAAGTCAATGCAAGCTTCCACCTGAGCAGAGCACTTAGGAGTCCTCCCTCTCCCATATGGTCACTGCATAAAAAAAAAAACAAACAAAATCCAAAATTCCCTACTGTTTTTGTGAAGAAACAGTATTCATTTTTCTTCTAAAAAAATCAACAACTTTGTCCCTACCCTATTAACTCACCACATCAAAGGAACAAGTCAGCTAACGGTTATACCTGCTACCGAAATGTTCCAAAGCTCAAGCTGAACCTGTCCTCAACTATATGGGCAGCTCAATATGCACTGCCTGTGCCAGCATGCTCACAAATCCACAGCCAACCTGCCATTTCCATGCTGATAGTAGCCTCACAACCTCTTAGAAGGAAGATAAAACTAGCTGACAAAACCCCTCTGTATTTTCTCCAACTCTTCAACCTGCTGTAAGATTTGCTGTTGTCACCCTAAACCTACCTTGCTGTTGAATCATTTCTTACCAAGTACCTTAGGAAATGAGACACATAAAAGCTAGACAGCATCCCCAACAGTCAAATCGCTGTTAACAGTGCTTTGTGATCTGGACAGCCAGGAACATCCCCAGGTTGTCAAGTTCTCACACACGTGACCCAAACATTCAGCTTCCCATACTACTCAGGTTAGGGAAACATTAGGATCTGCCAATTCACATTAATGTTGGCAAAAAATATTATTTTCTGGAAGAGAGGAAAGACACATGATACTGGGGTTGTGCAGCCCCTGCTCACCTGACCAATCTAGGGGAATGCATTTAATTATTTTCAAAGCATTTGTAACACAAAAAATCTGTGTAGCAGGCCATAACTATGGACTTGTCTACCATGGAGATGACTAAAAGGCTTTGCTCCAAATTCTCCACGACAAGGAAGGCTGTTCAATGAAAAAGAGCAAACCAGAGTTCCTGACACCCAAAGAGCTACTTGTACTTATTTCCACAACAGAGAAAAAGAAAAGCAGCTCTCATTAAGGATTTAGCTGAACTATGAGTTAGAAGGAACATCTACTTGAGAAAAACAGCTTCTGCCTCTAAGGACAGGAACCTCTTCCAATTTCTTCACCACCTGTTTCATTACCTGCTTTCACTGCTTGATGCTGGTTTAGCAATGCTTAAACTTGCTCTTGGGCATACTGGTCAGTAAATACCAACAATGGTTGACAGCGTTTACTTGGTGCATCAACCCCCTTTTCCTCAAATGCCCAAGTGAATTCAATTTCTACAAACCAACCTCCACAAAGACCACCAAGACTGCAAGCAAGAGCAGCAGAGAAACAATCTTGCAAGAAAAAACAACTATGGAGCAAAGTAGGGAAATCGGTATCCCATAACACCATACAGTAATATTATCTGAGGCAATGAACCACAAAAGCACATAGATGCTCTGTTCTGCTCTTCACATTTTTTCACTTATACAACCACATACTTGCAGGGCACACCACCCTGTGAAATTGCAAGTGAATTCTTGAGGAAATAATGGTATTAGTTTGCTGGTAAACTTCCTACTACACAGCAAGCTAACTTTCTTGTAACCCATCTTTTAATAAACCACTTTTATATGATACAGTACAATTAAAAATCCCACAAGACAATCCACCATTCAATACTCACAAATGTCAGCATACTTAGCAAAGCTTTTGTTTTCAGTCTGCTGTGAACTACAAGCCCAGGTCTGACAGGAGAGACTATGCATTACATACTGGTCTACCCATTGGAAAAAGAAATGTACACCCTGTACATGACACACAGCTGGCTTTTAACAGAGACTGGACATTGTAAAAACAAAGTTGCAAGTACTATGTTTAATTCTACACTGCTAAGAACACAGAAGGGAAGTGGGATGAAGGTATATACCACCACCTGATTTGCAGTCTAACGAATTACTGAAATGCATTTGGAAGGATTTCTTTGAAAAAATTACTCATTTCTGTGAGGGTCAGAGATGGGCCAAACCATTACGATCAGCTCACATGCAAACTCACCTACCCATTTCCACTTATGCTTTCCCAATGGGGTAATACAGTGGTCATGTAAGTCAAGCTCTTCGTCTTCCAGGCAGAGAGGGTTGGACTTGACATGAAAATACTATGCAGTGAACAGTGGATTCAACTAATCCAACAGTATGTTTTATGATGCAACTCTTTGTTTCTAAACCCCTAGATACAAAAATTCTTTACTCAACTATGGATTAAGGTTTAAACACGAATACCATTGACCAAAGTGCTATACAGTGTCAACTATATTTTATATCTGTTTCAAAGAAATGGCTTATAAATGAGCTGATTTATACATAGAAATAAGTTCACTGTGCCCAGAAGTTTCCTAACATTCTTTTATTAAAAACCAAAGAGCTAAAGATTGCCCTGCTGCTCTTCACTGTTATACAGTAGACAATGTATGAGCAAAGAACTGCAACTGATGCAGAGTTTAAAACTAGGTTTACAATTTCCTATTTTATTGGCATGGATGTATTTCTAAACTTAAAAACGCTTCTGACAATTTATCTCAATTTCTTATGACAAAAGTTCTCACAACACACAAATATTTACAACATATACATAATTTTTCAGTCTTTTACAACTGGTTCTTAAGAGACAAACAATTCATAGGTCACCACAGAACAAAAGCTGTGACTTAGTTGTTTTTAATTTCATAAAACTATCATAAGTTAAAGTGAATAGATTTTCTTTAAATTCCTTGTAGCATTTTACAAGTGCAACAGAAAAATATGAAGAACCAATTTAGAACAGCTGCAGTTCATTGGATAAATGTTGCCTGTTGTAGTCACATTATTTCACAGCAAATTCTTGAAAAAATAAGCACCAATCATTCTTGCAAAGAACAATTTTATCTAAAAGTATTGAAAAGTGTTAAATACAAGGTGTTTAATTTACATACAAGCAATAAATACACCATACCCAAACTTTTATTCTGCATACTGCTACCCTGGTACATTTAATGTACTAAAAAGTCACCAAATTGTCAATACCTTTTTTTTTTTTAAAGAAATCAATTTGACTTTCAACCAAGGGTTTGCTACTATAACAAAGGCCACAAACAGTACGTCTGGGACAGCATACAGTGTTAAAAGGACAAACTCCAAGGGGGAGAAAAAACATCTAGCAAATAAATCAAAAAAGCTGTAGATCATTGCTGGTGATATCAACATATACTAGAAAAACTTAATATGCTGCTACTATGATTTTTTAAATTATTTAGTCAAATATCACAAGAGCAAACTACTGCCCTTACTGATAAAAAATAATTATGTAGCCACACTATATTCTCATTGTCCTGCATGGAAAGATTTGATGCAATTTCATAACTTTGCTTGAGCTTTTATTTTACAACAAAGCATTACTATAACTCAGAATTGCACATAAGAAGGCTATTAAAAAGTACAATAAAAATCTGCACAAATCAGAATTAAGAAGAGTCAGTATGCTGTACACTTTTCTACAATATTACGTTGATAGGTGAATAAACAATAAAGATGTGCTGCCAGTAAGTTTTTCAGAAAGTTCTTCTGTTGACGAATAATCAAATGGAATTTTTGTTGTTGGTGTTTTTTTGTTTGTTTTGGTCTTTTTTTGTTGTTGTTGTTTTTGTTGTTGTTTGGGGTCTTGTTTTTTTAAAAATGACATCCAGGTCACTTTAAGACCCATAAGCTTATGCATTGAGCCTTAAAGACTGATCTTCTCTCCTCCTGGAAGAAATATCAATATCTATTGAATCCTTGCCAACAATAAGCCTTAGTCTCTTTGCTGGAGGAAGAGGAATAAAGTCATCAAATTCATCATCATAGTCATCTTCCTCTTCATCGTCCTCTTCTGATGAAGATTCATCTGCTGTTTCCTCTTCATAGTCGCCATAATCACCTACTTCCATCCTTGACTCCAACAGGGAGAGAGTTTCACTACAGCACATACCATTTTCATGAAGGTCGTCAGGGTACATCCCTCTGTTTTCTTCCTCTCGTTTTAGCTGTATTTTTAATTTTGTTGAACTATTGCCTGATCCTGAGTTAAACCCATTATTTAGCTTTGCTACATATAAACTATTATCTTTTTCATGGTCTTTACTTAATTTGATGCTTATTTTTGAAGAACTCATTCCATCACTTTCTTGGTCATTTGCCTTGCTACTGCTATCATGGCGTCTACGAAGAGTCAGTTTAGGAATCCCAGAGCTATTTTCCAGGATAAGTTGTGCATCATACCTCGTAATTCGTCTTTTCTTTTTACTTTTTGCAGTTCGAAAGCCGTCTTTTGCTTTAAAATTGTCAGATGTTACAACAGAGCAGCCACCAGATACAGGGATACAGTCTTTATAACCAACAGGTGTGTCCACCACATTATTCCTCTCTCCAAGCTCTGATTGAGAACTAATCAAATCTGGTACTTCATCTTTTACAGGTGTATTGTGCGTAGTACTAGTTTCTTCTATTTTTGCAGATGGTTTCACAAGTTTCCCTTGTCGAGATTTCTTTTTTGACACGCCTACATCATTTTTTCTGGCACCTAATATCCCCTTTATGTGATGGTCCATAAGCCATGTCATTTTCATTTATTACATGAGAATGCTGATCTAAAATGTCTGATTGCTTTCCAGTCAAAATATTCTTATAGCTATCCAACATATTTGGTTCAAGCTTTATGTCAGAGGTCTCCTTCAAATTCATCCTTGTTCTCATTGACCTCCTTGTTATGTATGTGCAGGGTGGTATATCACCATGCTCATGAGCACCTTTCACGGAATTCAATTTATGTTCTCTTGCTGCATGCCTTGTTAAGCATCCACTAGTGACTGCAACTTTCACTGGTCCCTCCAATTCTTTATCCTTTTTAATGGGCAAGTTTTTGTACAAAACTACCTTAGGCTCCTTGAGAACTAAATTTCCCATTTCAAGCTTTCTAGAAGCATTCTTTTGCTCTGGCCTTCTGCACTGATTTCTCAACTTTATCTTGGAAAGTAAAGGCTTTGCAGGCTTTTTCAGTCTCTTTGGTACCCTGGAATTATTTATATGAGTTAGTTTAGATGAGGTAGATGCTGGAATTCTTGATATAGACTGTCTTGTTAATGTTCTATTTTTGCTGCTCTTTTTTATGCCAACTGAAGATTTTCTGTTAGCTGCAAAAGAAAAAAGTGGTTGTTATGCCACTACTTTATTCTGAGTTTCCCACTCCCAAATACTGTAGTTACCTAATTTTTTTAAACACTTCATCAAAATCCATGAAACAGTCTAGATAGTATGCAGTAAGGAGCAAGACTGCTTAACTTGCAACTCTGACGTGAAAGGAACGGTCAAACAAGTCAAAATTACACCTAGACTCCAGGTACACTTCCCTAACACTACCCCCAATATACCAAGTTTGGTTTTTACTGAATTTCTTCTACTCATTAAAAAAAACAAATCCATCCCACATTTTCCACAGTTTTCACTGAGTATTATTCCAGCAAAGTCTGAATGAAGATGAGTATGCTCTAGTATTAATACCAGAATTTTTTCCTACAGGGAGTGGAAAAAACCCAACAAACCAAAAACCTGTAACAGTTACAGATACCTGTAAAATTGAAACTGTAACAGTTTAAGGTATCCAGTTGTCTGTCACTGTGGTAAGGAAAGGAATTTTGTCTGCCCAAACAAAGCTGCAACTATAAAGCCTGGTAATGAAAAGACCATAAGAAGGTTTTGGGAAGAAGTTTTTTTACCTTTTTTTTGTTGTTGGTTTGTTGTGGGTTTTTTTTAAATATCATAGCAGCAAACAGGAGCCAGATGGAACCATAACGTTTTATGTGGCTCCAAACCTGCTTGCTAGTTAAATCCAAGTTCAAGTTATTTATATTTTGTCTATATGAGGGTGGTAGGGGAAAGGAAGGGGGGGGAAATAAATAAAAGGTGCTCACTACTCCATGAAGTCTGTCAAGAGCATTAGAAACAAAAATCCCTTCCAATTTCTTCTGAGATTACTAATTGTGCACTTTCACTTCAAAATAGGTACCTAAACTATCAGTCCTGGATATGCAAAGCTAATAGCTGCCCACTTTAAAGGATCTCTATTTGTTTAATAACGTCCACTAAGAGTATTTTAAAACGGTTTTTCTACAGAATGTAGATAACTCAAACTATGTAAGTTTTCTTTCCTAAACCATACTACTGCATGTGATAGTTTACCATATTTGTACACTATTGATAGAACTTTAACTGACACGTTTAGAAATATGACATTATTTGCTTTTGATATAAATGAAAAAACAAGACCATACTACCTATTGCTCTTGAAATACTTAAAGAAAACAATGAATTTGCTATTTAAATTGCCTTCAGACTCCTCAATAAATTACAGTTCTAAATACCAGTATCTGAAATGAATCTTAACACTAAGAGAAGAACTCCACTGTAGTGAAAGTTTTTCCTGTTTTTATGAAACCTTTAATCCTGCACTCCAGGCTTTTACTCCCCTTACTTACTTGCATTAGCTTTTTCCTGAGTGGTATCTGCATCAGTGTTAGAGCTGACGGACTGGCTGTCTGAGTTTTTGCTGCTGTCACCCAACTTTTTAAGTCTGTTCAATCGTTTATCTGTTTCTCTCAGTCCATATTTACTATTAATCACAGGTGTAGGTGCTGGCAACCCCACTCTTGACTTAAAAGCACCAGTTCCACGTCTACAATGAAAAAGAGGAAATAATGTATTAATAACTATTAATACAAACTTGTAACTTTTTTCACATACAGGTACATTTGGATAAACAATACCAATAACCACTAAATTTATTAGCATTTTGAGGGCTGTTTTAATAAGTTAGCTAGACACTTACCTCATTTTAGTAGAGGTGTGCAGAAAAGCTTTCAGTTTATTTCTTGTAAGAAGAATAATTGCAAAGGTAGGTTTCCCTTGATTTATGTCTATTTTAGTATTGTTTCATAATCAAATTATGCAGGTAAAAATGAAATACGGTAGCTCATAATACTACCATGATGTTATCTAAGCTAATATAAGTAATATAATCTCTGTATTAAAGGACAACTTCAGTTTTGATTCCAGTGTGTTGTACTGGAAGAAAATCTACAAAACTTGACCAAAAGTTCACCAGAAAGATCAGACAAGATCTCAAGCTCCACGATGCTAATTATTATGCAGACACAATACTTGTTCTCAAATTAAGTGGTATTTGTTTGATATGGAGCATTCTTCCAGTTTTATTTTGAATTCTGCAAATTACAGACAGGTTAAGATACTAGACTGAACTTAGCACAAAGAACAGCCAGAAGGCAATGGTGCTTATAAACAACCACAATTATCTTCTGACATGTCATCTTTGGTGCCCAGTTGTCTCAGCCAGCACGAACAGCAGCCTCACCTAACAAGATGTAAAGATATGCAGATTTTCTCGGTGACGATTTTTGGAGGCTTGAAAAAAAAAAAAAAAAAAAAAAAAAAGTACAGTGCCAGCATTCCCAAAGCTTCCAAACACATCCCATAGATTCTTTAAAAATCTAGCATTTTAACATTACAAATTAACACCCTTTACAGCATAGTCAAAATTGTTACTTAAAGATTATTTTTTTGGGGGTGTACAAAGTGACAGTTTCCTCAGTGTTGGTAAGAACTAATTTTTTCTTACTCAACTCCCCCAAATTCAAATCTCTCATCTTTGATTGCTGTAACACAGCAAATATTGAAAGTGACTGTTGAAACGTTGAAGTTACTGAAAAGCAGATTCCTCATGTTAGGATTACCCAAACGTAAGTACATGAAACGGCTATATTTTATATCTAAAAATACAAAGATGACAAGTCAGTGAAAATGTCTGGACACATAAAATTTGTTTGTCCTGACAGAGAAAGTATATCCATACTACATTAAAAAAATCAACAATCAAAGAAACTTGAACAAAAATGTAACTCTCTGAGTAACAAGGGAAGAATAATTACAGTGCCCATGTATTCAACACTAAACAGCTCCCAGGACTGAAGTACATTTTTAGTAGCAGCTCTCCAGGTTTGAGACTGTACCCTTCTCTTGGAATGACCTGCCACTAGAATATGAGCTTGGAGGTCCACACCAGGTTTCCCCTTGAATTGCAAGAATTGTTAGTGAACAAATAGCTAGTAGAAATTACGGTGCACTAAGCTATTTCTCAATATGATTAATATTTTGTCCTTTATACATTTTTTTTCTCTCCACAGTTAGGTCAAAAAGTAACAGAATTATTGAAGGTTCTGTGTAGATCCTCTTGAAACTAGGTAAAGCTCTCACAAATTACACTCACAGTGAATAGAAGTTTCAACGTGGCAAAACCATCTATGAGATTCTTTCAACTGATTTTGTGAAGAAACTAGGTTGGGACAGCACAGCGGAAAAACAAATATGACAACTTTGCTGCTATTGTGTGACAGACAGATAAAGGCAAGTACTGTCCAAACCTCAAGTTCTAATAGGATGGGGAAAACTACTTTGCCCATTCCCAGCAGAAGAGAACTTTAGGTCAACACAGAAAACATGAATTAAATTGGCTTTTTCTAATGCAAAAAAGAGCAAAAGTTAGGAGTTAGTTGCTAATGGTCTAGTAACAGCAAAAACTGCTTTTCCTTCCGATTTTACTTCATTCAGAACAAATATTTTTAAGAATCTACATTTCTTTTTTGTTTTCTCATTTTGGCTACATCCAGAGCAGAGAATAAAAAAAAAAACCCAAAACAACAAAAACAAAACCAGAATGCAGGAGTTCTCAGGAAACATGACCATTAAATAACAAGATAAAAAAAAAACAAACAACACTACAAAAAATAGCTAGGAAGCAAATATAATGTAATCAGAAGTCTGAGTACTCATAACCAAGGACTTTCAGTTTCACAAAAGGCATCACGAATATACCCAATTCCATGTAAAATTTATTTACATCGATGCATACCTTTCACAGGTGTAACATTCGCAGTATTCATTATTTTCTCCAAAAAAACCATCTCCATAGTAACAAGAGATTTCTTCTCCAGGTTCAATATCTCTTAGAGCTTTCACACATGCTGTATCTCTGCCCGTTGATACAAACTGAAGTAGTAAATGACAGAAAGGGAAGAAAAAAAAAAAAGGTTAATCAATAAGGTTGAACAGTATTTGAGTAAGAAAAATTTAAACAGTTGGGAGGAAAAGATGCAGGGACAAAAAATTCAGGGAAAAAATGTGGGGTGCTTTATTTATTTACTTTTAATTTCTTGCTTACCTTACAGTTAGGTCTGCAATCTGAAAAAGGTCCAAAAGATAAAGTCAATTAACTGTTGATAAGACCTGAAACATGAATAGTTGTAGATATCTAAAATAAGGATTCACTTTGACTTCAATAACGGTAGAATCTCAACTAAATACTGGGAGTTCTGTTAGTATTGAACAAAACTATATATAAGAAGATACCTATTTTGGTTTGGTTTCTGAGCTCTTCACTAGGCTATCACAAATGTTCAGTTTCCCTCCTCCTTAAGGTAATAAGATTTATCTTAAATCCTACCTGCTTTTCCTTAAGCATACAAATGAAACAGAATCAGTTAAGCTTTGCGCAGAAGGTTAAAGAAGGCGTAACAAGTTAACCAAAGAAATACATTACTGTTGACTAAGTTCACAAAGAATTCAAGGTAACCTACAACATGCTCCACTAATTTAGCTGCCAGTTCCAAAGTCTCTGTGACGGAAAAAGGCATCACTTCCTAGAACCTTTTGTGAGTTTCCCAGTTCACAGCGTATCAGCTCTGGTGGGACAATCCCAACAGGATTTTGTCCTACAGTAATCCCCAAATTCAGACATTTTCTGTTAAGCTCTTGTGCTGTCCAGCTCACATATAACAACACTGTGCTGTGTACATATATTGCTTATGTCCTTTAACATGCTCCCTATACTTATTACTCACCATGATTGATAAATGCAGCAGGACCAAGCCACAGTTGTGCACAGTTTTTCCTTGTGGAATACATGACACTGAAGTCATTTTCCCCATGTCTCAGCAGCATGTTTTCTTCCATTTCTGATAGTTCAGCAATACAGCCCACAAGTAATTCTATCTTATCATTTCGTTTCCTTTAGTGTAAAAGGAGTAGCAGAAATAAGAATATATATGCCAAAATCATAAAGTGATTTCACAAAAAGTTGTCACTAACAGCACGTTTTATAAACCATTTCTCAATCCCTATAAACCTCAAGTTTTAATTCAGTTAGAGACAGGATTTTAGGCTAAGTAGACTTTTTATCACACATGAAATCAATGTTTTTATACTACTATATAGAATCAATTACATCCATTCTGACAGACATTACCAGAGTTTCTGCAATTTCCTGAGACTGCAAGCAAAAAATTGCAAGAATTGATTACTTCAGCTTCTACATCAGTTAAAACCAAAAGCAAGACTTTCATTTGTGCACGCTCCCTCCCAACACACATTTAAGACATTTTGACTTCTTCCAGATGCGTTTTCTATGCTTCTGCCTTTGGCCAGGAAAGCACAGCATAGTGAAATGTTTAGAACTCCATGGCCTCTTAAAAAAGGCCCAGCATTGTCTCAAAAAAGGCCAGAATCCACACAAGCTATTCAGCATCAAGCTGGTCCCTTAAACAGACTATTTAGGGTGGAGGAGAGGAGGAGGGGGGAAGGCAGGAATGGGTGGGAGGTGACAACCAACAAAAGACAACAGAACCATGATGCCTTCATGTGCAGACAGCTAACCTGCCATTATAAATATAGCAGATCCAGAGACACTGAATACTCAGCCTAGGAAAAAGCGCACTGCATGAAGTTCAACAAGGCCAAGTGCAAGGTCCAGCACATGGGTCCAAGGCAATCCCAAGCACACATACAGGCTGGGCAGAGAGTGGATTGAGAACAGCCCTGAGGAGAAGTACTTTGGGGTTTTAGTTGATGAAAATCTCAACGTGAGCTGGCAATGCATACTTGTAGCCCAGAAAGCCAACTGTATGCTGGGCTCCATCAGAAGTGTGACCAGCAGACTGAGGAAAGTAATTCTGCCCCTCTACTCTGTTCTTGTGAGACCACACTGGGAGCTCCGTGTCCAGTTCTGGGGTCCCTAACATAAGAAGTACATGGAGTTGTTGAAGCAAGTCCAGAGGAGGACCACACAGATGATCAGAGGGCTGGACCACCTCTCCCACAAATACAGGCTGAGAAGAATTGGGATTATTCAGCTGGGACAAGAGAAGGCTCCAGGGAGACCTTATAGCAGTCTTCCAATACCTGAAGGGGGCCTACAGGAAAGCTGGGGAGGGACTTTTTACAAAGGCTTGTAGTGATAGAACAAGGGGGAACAGTTTCAAACTGAAATTAGATATTAGGAAGAAATTCTTTATTGTGAGGGTGGTGAGACACTAACACAGGTTACTCAGAGGACCTGTAATGCCTGTTCCTAGAAGTGTTCAAGGCCAGGGTGGATGGGACTTTGAGCAACCTGATCCAGTGGAAGGTGTACCTGCCCATGGCAGTGGAATTGGAACTAGATGATTAAGGTTCCTTCCAACCCAAACCATTCTATGATTCTACTATTTCCATTATCTTGCAAGGGCATTGTTTCCACTGCTTTTACAGTGGCCATCCCAAATTTTAGCTGCATTACTCGGACACAGATGAACATGGAGATACTAAATATACACAAAGGGCAGAAACCAGAAACCAAGCCGTAAAAGGCTTGAAAAATTCTTCCTTTATAGAAAATGCTGATAACTCAATCCTAGCCCACATATAGTAGCATAACATAATCTCAGATGTGCTGTTATGAGTATGTACTGCCACAAAGCTAAACAAATATAAATCACAGGGTGGACAGGAGAGGGAAGGAAGGGAAAAAGTATTTTAGAATCTGAATTAACCCAGGGATCTGCTGGTGCTGTAACATGCTTATAAGGAAAATCAGATGCGCCAAAATGGCAAAATATACTGGGGTTCCAGCTTTGCCTTTCCAGAAGAGATTTATCTTGCACAATCAAAATATGCAAATAACACCCCTCAGCTTCACAAAGGTGGAAAACTTCTTTCCCTCACAATTATTTGTTATATAACAAATCTGGCATAGTGTGAGTCTTGACATGGTTGTGTTTCTCACAGGCTGGCAACAACTCATTAGAGGAAAACAATTACCCTACTGAAAAAAATATTTTAAAACACATCATATACTGGAAACTGTATGGCTATGTCCAAACACACAAAGGAATGTCTTACAGATGCATGTTGTGTGTTAAGTACTTGGCAAAATCAAACATTAAATTTAATTTGTAAATAAAAATAGACAACTTGTATTTCACTGGTTGCTGTTCTAACTCTAAATCATACCTTTTAAATACGTATTTTTAGAATCTTTCAAAGTAGTTGGCAGAAATAGAATGCAACAGTAAACTACATTTCTTACCATTCTTTAGTTGCAACAATTTTGGCTCCATTTTGCTCAGAAGAATATCGATTACAAGGCAGTATCTCAAACCCACTGTCAGTTGCAAACATTCGTAAATAAATAAATACCTGCAATGAAATAAAACAGTACTTTTCTATTACAATTAAACAAAAGCAGTGAGGAACTTCATATAAAAATAATGAGTTTGTGAACTGCAACAAAAAACACACAAAAAATTGATACTGCGATGGGACGTCTGCTGAAATGCATTCCTGATTATAAATTTCAGCTATGCATCAATCTTATTTCTTCACTCCTGCAAGTGACTTGCAGTAATCCTCTTGGAGAATAATGTGACCATCCAAAGAGTTTAAAAAAATTGAAAGATGCCTCAAATGGTACAAAATTGGCCCAACCAATGAAAAATGGCCAATTTCTTCCTAAAGTCACTGAGTATTTGCATTCAAGAATTATTCTAAGATCTTTAAGAATGACTGAGACCTAACAACCTACAGTGTCCAATTTTATTCTTTCCAGTTCTAGAAAAGATACTGCTTCCATAACAAATCTAGATATTGAATTCAGCGATTGCTGGATCAATTCTTTTTAGTGGAAGTGCAGTTGTATTAGTCAAAAAACACTTTGGGAAAGCTCAATTTGCTGCCTATGTTTTTCTACACTTTAAAGTAGGCCAAATTTCTTCTAGCTGCATGTGAAAATAACACAGTTATTCCTGAAAGAGGTAGGGTTTGTTTGTGGGTTTGTGTTTTGTTTTGTTTTTTTCAGTAAAAAACCATGAGGAAACAAATGAGGAAAAACTTCCTTACTGTGAGGGTTACAGAGCACTGAACAAGCTGCCCAGAGAGACTGTGGAGCCTCCTTCTCTGGAGATTTTCAAGACCCACTTGTCCTAGGTGGTCCTCCTTTGGCAGGGGGGTTGGACTCTGACCTTCAGAGGTCCCTTCCAACCCCTAACATTCTATGATTCTATGATTTTCTTGCAACTTTGAGAGTCAACAACCATTATACTATATAGAAAGTGAATTGGGGGTGTGGGAAGTGAAGGAAGAGGAGTCACATGCCTACATAAAGCTACTATACTCACAACTGAGGTATTTTGAGTCAGCAAGGCTTCTCCATTTTCCTTTATGTTTCTTAGTCACATAACTTGATTTACAATAGCTTCAAGTTAGAAAAAAAAAAATGGGGGGGGGGGGGGTAGCTGGCTGGGTTTTAAAAGACAAAATATAGTTTTTGTTAAAATGCAATAAAACAAATAACAGAGCAACAGATTACTTTCCTTTACTACTGCTACATTCCTAAGACATTGTTACATTTTCCAAGTCTTGAAACCATCTGAAAAAGCACATTAATTACAAATACACCTACATGTTCCTTGAACAACCTTTCCTGCATTTTGTTCTTGTTAAGAAAATAGTGCCGGGCCCAGTCACCTGACGTCAAAGACTTGAAGGCTTTTTCTAAGTGCTCATCTTTCTTGAAACGTTCAATCACCTCTTTTAGTTCTTCTTGTCTTCCTTTAATAGGTCGAAATCTGAAATAAAGAATAAATAAAGCTATTCCAGCCTACTGTTCAGTCTCAGTTCTTCCTCACAGTTACTTGCAGCAGAGTTCTTTTGCTAGCCATAAAATATTTAACTCCTAACATAAAAAAACTGACCATGATGTACTCAAATCACATGCCCTCATTTACTGAAGTAATGGTAGAGGTAAGGTAAAGCCAAGTGTACTACTTGGAACCTTAAAACCCTCCATTCCGAGAAGGGCAATTTATTTATAAAACAAATCTTTGTTAAGATTAACCAACAGAATACAGAAGCACAATTTATTTATAAAACAAATCTCTGCTAAGATTAACCAACACAGAATAATATTTTGCTCTTTTCAATGCCTATCATTCAGAACAAAGCAGTTGAAGAACTAGCATAATGGAAGTGCTACTGTCCTTACTTTTCTAATAAATTTACTATTATTCAAAATGCATGTGCAAAAAAATCCAGCAAATAAACTGGATGCTGTACAATTCCTAGTTAACAGTAGTATCAAGGGATCTATGCACAGTTCCAGCTTTTGTAGCTGGGGGGGGACGGCATGTAGGGTGTCTGTGGGATTTTAAATTTAAGCTCTCTTCAACCTCACATACTTTTTTTTTTTTAAATAGGGAGCAAACAATCAGACAGCACAACTGAAAAGACTAAGTAAGAAATTTTGAAACAGAAAAAACGTGCAACTGTCTTGAAGAGTGATTTAAAATCAACTTTTGTCCCATTCAGAGTCTTACTATATTGACAAATCCACTATATAGGTTTCTGTAGATTGCAAACTTAATATTTGTCTTAGTATAAAACACACCTCTTAACGACTACACAAGTGGCTATAAATAGTAACACACAGCATAGATACTGTATCTGTGGAAGACTGAAGTTCCATAAGTTAGTGTGATCATTAACATTTTCCCCGAAATACTAACAAGAAACAGGGAGCTGAAAATTATGGGGGGATAAAATATGAAAATAAACCCCTGTGCACTAGCTGAGAATTTTGCCTTCTTCCCAAAGCTTGAGATTTAAGAAAAACTATCCTTGACATCTTCAACAGGGAAAAACTGGTTACAGAAAAAAACAGCAGAAGCTCCGTTTCTCACCTGCATAATCATCAAGAGAAAGCAGAACTTAATTACAGATTATGTTGAATCTCTATAATTTGGCTTTGACTGAGCACATACCTATATATACTTTGCTTTGGGGTAGAAGGGGGGGGTGTGTACTTTTATGTATATGACACCCCAGGGGACTCTTCACAAAGATAAAAATTTTCTAGGGTCATTAAAAGCAGTGCAGCTCCTTTTAAAACTCACATCTTTTGCTTACACAGCGTATGACAAAAAAGTGTTAAATAAACTAACAGCTTTTGATTAAACCCATAAGACTAAGTCCCATTACTTGTTGCCTGAAGTGTGTTACCAAGCTGATTTTATTTCCTCTTACTTACCACATGAAGTCTGTATTTGATGACAAAAGTAAACAAGGGGAAATAAATTCCTGAAGCTGGTAGAAGGAAACCTCAAACTCCCTCACTGTTTTTTAAATTACGGTATCATTTGTCCTATCCTCATCTTAGAATGCTGAATGTTGCAAGTAACTTCTTTTCAGATGACCAAACAAGATTTGTTTCTTCTATGCAACTTGAATGAAGAAAAAACACCTTAAGTGTTGCACACCCCAATTTTAAATAACTAATACTGATGAATATTCAATTTCCTTCATTAGAAGTAAAATGCTGTATTTATCCTCCCGATGCAATAAAGACAGCAGTATCTCTTCCAGCAGCAGTATCTCTGAACAGCAGCAGTGCATATGATCAGTGTTCCATGCTACTGCTTTTACACATCTCTGCACTCTCCATCTAAAAACCTTCCTTATAATGACTAAGCAAGAGATCTTTTTGAATATGGCAAAAATAATCAGCATAAATCTATGAGCTCTCAGAGAAGATGAATAGTTCTGAGAAGACATTAAGTAAGTTTTCTTCTGGCTGGGATAATATCTAACAAGATAGCAAGTCAGTCAAGAAATAGATGCCCACTCACAATTGAGGTAAGTACCATGCCAAGAAGTTTCAAAGCAAGTTCTTTATTAAAGCATATACCTATCCCATCTTCCCAAAGCTAAATGCCTAATAAGCTGAAGAGACCTCATCATAGCAGAAAATGCCCTTCATGCTACAGATGATGTCATTGTTATTTTTCTGCTGCAAAGTCTCCCTCAACTTGCCAGTCAGATACAAGATGAGTATCTCCCAATTCTCACCACAAAAAAAAAAGGCTTCTCCCAGATTCTGTTAGTCATAACCTTCCTCAGACATTAAGGGAATTTAAAATGATATAGTGTAAATTGAACTTCACTAGTTTCAGAATAGGACTTGCTTTCATTTTCAGTTTCAATCAGGAACAGTTTTCCAACGAAGTCCCAACCATATTACATATCATGACAAATACAAAGCAACAAACTGACACTTAAATTTCAGGTCTCTCACACAACATACCATTCATTCTCAGAGGCTGACTATCTTAGATAGTTCAGAATCTGTCCCCAGCCATTTAAAAGTCACCTGCATACCTCCATGGATCACATTCAGCACGTGTTTCTATGGGTTCTTTTCTCAGGCATACCACACTATTGGAATTCCTTTAAATGCCTAGCACAAACTCATGTAGTATCATTCCTGAGAAGCAGAACAGTTAGCTTATGCCTTGAAAAGTCTTGAAAAGGCCAAAAATATGGCTGGAAACATGAAGTAGGAGAAGAGATTGCAAAAACCCCAAAACATTAAAAGGTCAGATGAATATTATACTGTATGCCAGGCATTTCAAACTTGACACAGGAGCTTTTTTTTTTTTTTAAAGAACACAACTCTTGGCATCCAAGGTTTACAAAATACCAAGGACCTCCTGCAGCATTTTTATCAAAACATTGTACTGTTATTTTTTACATGCTGACAAGACAGAGATAAGGAGAAAATACAAACAGGAAGCTGAACAAGCAAGAAGTGTCCAAAAGTACACGGAAAGATGCTGGATCATGATGTACAGCATTTGACTTCAAGAGTTTCCAAATCAATGAAACAGAATGACACTTTGCACCCGAGTCCAAGTTAGCGAGTTGTTCATAGCTCAACAACACATGTAAACTGCACTGAGAGCATATAGTTTATGAGCTAATCCAGAATACTTACAACCCAGACTCCTTATGAAAGCTTCAGTAGTTTCACAGGTGTATCTCCATATATACTTTAAAAGGTACCTTCTGATTTGAGACAGTGAAGAAGCCAATATGCCATGAAAGCCTAAAAGTCAAGTGTTCCTTAAGAATTTGAGGGTCCACTGATAGACACTTCTCCCAAGAGTATAATGAAATAGCTGTTTATTCACTAGTCCTTCCCAGCACTACTACCAAAAAGCCACTAAGTTTTGAGAGGCAACCACAAATACTACCATTTTGGTGTTACAGCATTCCCTCAGGTACACATGACATTAAAAATGAGTCTACACACCTACTGGAAGAGTCTACATGACTGTTTCTGAACACCACCATAAAGAGAGCCTGGAAAGACCCGACCGCCAAAGAAACTGGCTTTTAAGTGTCAGTAAAATAGGCAACTAGCTCAAAGAAGAAAAATAGAGAGATATAGAGTACACAGGAAAACCATCAAAACAAACCAGCCAATCCAGTCTCTAAACAGAGAGTCAATTAAAATCAGAATTGTTATCTAGACTTCTGGTTTGCTTCTGTGAACAGTACCTTTGTAAGATTCCATCATGGAAACTGAGTAAGACACTCTGGTGTTTGAATCTGCTCACAGGCACAGACAAGACTCCTTGAGCCACCCTACAAACAACTTCATGGGTCAGGTCTCACAGTCTCCCTCAAAGCAGTCTGTTGTTAAAAGTAAGCCAAGAATGAAAAATCAGCTATCACAGTATTGTTAAAGAAATAGTACAAGCTCTTCTTCCTGACAAGCTGCAGAATAGAAACTTTTCACACTTTTCTAGGAAATAATTTTTCCCTAGTCAACAAGATCCAGAAAAGCTATGGCTATTACAATTTCAAAATCAGCTAGACGATGATGTTATCCCAGATAAGAACAAACTGAGGTAGTCTCAATAAGGAAGACACAGGAAAATGGCTCGGGGAAGCAAAGCTCTCTCTCTCTCTCAAGTTTCTCTTACCTCAGGAATACTTAAAGAATCTTGAAACTCCAAGGTATAAAGCCAAAGGTCAGTGAGATGCTTGCCTATAAAGGAAGTTAAAGGAGAGTTTCTGGTAAGTTCAGAAGCACAGTACCTTTCTTAGTCTCAGTCACTGAGAGCAGTGAACAAAAAGGATCCTGCCAGAGATCCAGTATGGAACGCCACATAGTGTACCAGTGCATGATAAAGAGTTACCTATACTAAACCTATTTCTTAACTTGCAACTAGGGAACACCAAGAAGAATGAATTTATCAAAACAAAGAATCCCATTACCTCTTAACAACAGGCTCCTTGTCTGGATGATATTTTTATTTAAGTAGCTGGGTAAAACCAGCAAATTACCATTTATCTAATACCAGAGATTCAGAAACAAAATCTGTAACTGCAAGGCTGTTAAGCATTCAAGACAGCACAACAGAAGTTGAAAATAATCTCCTTCTGGTAAGTGGAAGCATTTTATTCAATTAACATACATTCTGGCTTCCCCCTGCCCAACCCAGTAGTACACGTATCTTAATTAAAAGCCAGTTATATAAAAATCAACTTGTTTTGTGTTTAACATCCAATGTTCCCATTTGAAAAAAAAAAACCACAACCAACAAACATGTTCTTTAAAGGCCAAAGTTTAAAATGGCATTTTTAATGAAAATAATAATCCACATTACTTAAAACTGATTGAACTCAAACTATACACAGAGCAGTGTGGTCAAAACTCCAATAGAGTCTAGATTAGAAGTAAAAGAAATGTTAACAGCCACATATTTCATTCTCCTTAATACAGTTAGCAAATAAATCCTTTTTAAAAATATACATGGGGGACAAAAAACCTCCCCCAAAACTTTCTTTCATTCCTATTCTGACACTCCACACAGTAAATTTAATTTAGCAGTTCCCACAACTATTGGATGCAAGCCACTCCATCTTTTGGAGATAGAATACTTCATTGAAGTTAAACCTGCAACTAGAAAAACTGTGCAACAGTAAGACAGTGGTTGTTGGTTGGGCAGAGCTGTGTGTGGTGTGGTTTTTTGAGGGAGTCTGGGGGGGTTTTTCAGTTGAGATTTTTTTTTTAAAATAAAAAATATTCAGCAGCAAAACATTTAATTTCAATGTAATCTCTGTGTGTGATTACAGATAGCGAAGGCAGACAACGAGAAACAAGCTAAAGGACTTTATTGAATTAAGTTATTAGCAAAAAATTTTTAAAAATTGAGAAAGCAGATTTTACACAAATATAAAAAAAACATTTTGAAAAGTACACAGACACTGAGGTCTGAAGAAAGTAAAAACTTCACTTTGAAACTGGGTGTCACTACATAAGAGTTATGTAGCTCTAATCCAATACCTCCATAGCGCCAAAACTTAAGTTGATTGAACAATACACCCACGTAACCTTACTTAACAGAAGCCACATGACTTGTTCTACCTCCAAACACTATTCAAGATGAAAACTGAGCCCTTTAATTATTATATTGAAGTGAGCAAAGGAGGACAGAAGAGATTCAGCACAGACCAATGAATGTAAGTGATACGGAACTGCTTTCCTATTTTTGTTTTTATTGCTCCAATTGATTCTATTGCTTCAGGTGACTCCCAAGGGACAAAGAGTGAAATATCCTGCCAAGTTCAGAAATGACTGATATTTACACCATAGCTCTTGGTGCAGTGTTGAGAGAAAGCAGCTTCCTGTACATCATCCTCAAATACTTTATGTTTGCTACGGGAAACATGGAAATTCTTCAAGTGTGGTCCTTCAGTCTCACATTACCAGATAAAACCACCCACACCACATGACAGTTTGTAACTTCACTGAAAGCAGCATAATGGAGTTGGCAAATACCCCTAGATTGTCCTAAAACTGACTACAATGTTTTTGACTCCCTAAATCACTTGCAAACTTCGAAAGAAACTGGAACTGCTCTCAGTATTCCCTATCATGATGCTGCTGCTCTAGGGAACCAGGAAACAACAGTGACAGCTAACACCAGCAGTCTGGAGTCTGGCTTAAGAATTAAATACCAACACATTTGTATGCGAAATTATAAAGACTGGATTGGCCAATTAGGCGTGCAACTTCCAGATTCAGTGCTCAGCTTAGGGAAAAGCATTGCTTGGCTTTTTACAAGTGTCAGTTTTAATCTCCAGTGTTAGACAACCTTCAACCCAGGAAGTAATAATACCTTGTATTTTTACAAAAAGGACAGGCATGCAAGACTAAGCAAATATTACAGCCAGGACAGCCTTTGTCACAAAAAAAATTTGGATATAAAAGGATTTGTACAAGAAACAACAAAACCTCTTAGAACAGCTATACTTGACAAGATAATGCTTCCTAAGAGCATGAAAAAAGTTACTTTTGGGTAAAGCCACTGAAGACATTCCCAGAGCTGTATTTTATGCTGTTCATCAAATCCCTGGTGACAAAAAGACATTTTAAAGGAACACTGGACAAACTGATCGGGGGATCTGAATGTAATCTTTTGAGAACTAGTCTTCAGCTCTTTCAGACACTACTGACTTGACAGCTTATAGAGCTAATAGCCCAATTACTAAGAGGGAGGGCATTCAGGAATTGCAGGACTTGATTTTTAAGGCCCCCATAAAAAAACAAAACAAAAAAACCACAAACAAACAAAAAAACACAAACATATTTTGTCACCACTCTACTATAAGATCACTAACGCAGTAAAAGATGATGGCAAACAAAGATGTTACAACAAAAACCTAGGTATTTTACTAGGATGCTATGAGTTATTTTTCCTCTAATCAAGGCAAAACAAGAGGTCTTCACAAAGTCTTCAACTGAAGGTATGAACGAAGTATAAGAAGTGCTTATACAGAATACATACAAAAATACAGACTTGGCTTCCAGAGGAAAAGTAAAGTACAACTTCAGTAAGTGGCCATCAACTTACACTGGGCTGCTCGTTGCAAAAATACAAACCTCTTACGTGTCTCCAACAACCAAGCAGAATGCTGGCACAGTCACTTCCACAGTACATCCTCAAACAAATCAGGCCAAGGGAACAGAAAATACTTGCTTGCCATCATAAATTACTCTTTTATTTTAAGCGCACCTCAAAACCCAAACTATGTACCTAATACAACTTCATCACACTGAAGCAGAAGATACCTAAACATCAGCTGTAGATCTTAGTTTCTACTACAATCATGTACTTGGGTACTGACATCTGGTATTTTGAAAACAGTCTAGAATTAATATTTGCTTTCCCCCTGCTTTTCCTCAAAGCCATACAACAACAACAACAAACCTCAGGAGCTCTACAAAGACTACAGCTTACTAGATGGAAGGAAGACAATGTCATCAACACAACTACAATAACAAGCAGATGTCACCACTATACCAAAAAGATAAACAAGAACTACACTGATGCCTTTATTTTAATTCATTGCAACAACAGAAATTCTCTCAATAGGACATTGTGAAAGAGGCAAGAAGATGTGTTTCTGGTAAAAGTTGTAAGCCTCACCTAAGTATTTCCCATAGTGCTCCAAGATTATTAACTATTGTCCTTGAAGACTGCCTGTAACTGTTCTCCAAGTCTGAGAAAGGAAGAAATACATGATGATAGCCTTTGTGTAGTCTTTTGATTCAAATTAGTAATTAAAATTTATTTCAGGTGTTGAAAACATTATCAGCAGAAAACAACATTTATGGAAGTAGTTTCTCCAACTATTAAACAATGAATACATCATTTCCTTAGCAAAAAGCGTAAGAATTAACTACCTTGACATAACCTGTAGGCTACCATTCATGCAACAAAACAAAAACATCTATTAAGCATATATATTTAGCTTGATTAACTGATAGAAATACACAGACACTCTGAACTGTAAGAGCATCTATCTAGACACTGTTTGGGGCACAATGTGCTATTGCGACCAACAGCATGGAGTGAACAGGAAAAACTCAAGCATTCCTCAGATATGGATGTTGCACTCTCCAGCAGAAAATACAAATATATTCCAAGTAAGTCTTTACAGTTATTAGGATCACAGTGTTGCCATTTCACATGAAACTCATGCTGCTATACTAGCAACCATTTATGTTACGTGACAACACCAATTAATCCAGCAGTCATTTTTGAAGCAATCAGCTTGTTACATACATACAAAAGTCTACTTAACTGATACCCTGGTTATGTGACCATGCTGCACTGGTAAATTGTTCTTTAAAAATACCCATAGCAAGAGTTTGAAGGGTTGAGCAGCCTGCTTCCTATGATTTGCTCCCTGGAAACACCAGCTATTATTATTGTACAAAATTAAGCACACAATTCCTGACCTTAGAAACTTATAATTTATACATAGGTTCTCAATTAAATTAGCAAGGCAGATCCTGTATGCAAACAAAAGCTTAATAGATATCTATAGCATATCAGTGGTAATGTCTGTAAGATAAGAATAAGCATACAACAACTAAACCCTAAGCCCACACTGATTTTAGACCAGACATATTCAGACAGGTGCATAACAATGCAAAAGTATGTGCAATTCTGGTAAGCACGCTCCCAGTGTACACATTAATTTATCTTACACATACAGACATGTCTGAGTAGCATTCCTTAAGCATGGGTCTGCAAGAAGTTAAGATCAAGCAGCACAAACACTGAAGTGCTCAGGAACTGTATCTTTCTTGTGATGTTGTAAGAATACATGTAAGAGTAAGTGTGCACCCAGGCACATGATATAAACAGAAAAGTCTTCAAAACCTGATTTCTGTTATTTAAATATTTCAAGTTACTAATGGTTTAAACCTTGTAATGTAGTTAACTGTTTAAGCTAGGTCTATTAACAACCTGCACTACAGCATGGATCCACATAAGGCCTAATAGAAACACCTATGACAGTGTTAAAAATGCACACTGCTACAGATCTCTGTGTTCCAGTCTCACATGCCACGCCATTTTAAAGGTGGAAGCTACTCACGAATTGCCATTTTTCAGACTTTCATAAACATGCAAGAAATTCCACAGTTTTGCTCTGATTACATCAACTAAGATTGATTATCTTCTAGAAAAATAAAGACAAGTTACCTAGTATTCATTTTGTGTGTCTGAAAACCTAAATAGGGATCAAGAACCAAACTAGTTGCTAGGTCATCATTTTCACATAGTTCCTTGGCAGACATTCCAGAGGAAGGCACATAACGACTTTGACCCTCAAATCCTGAAGCGCTGCTACCTGCAAGTGAGAGAGCATTAATTAGGTATCCTGTAAGGAATGTCATAAAGCCCAGCTATGCTTGGGGCCAGACAACCACAGACTGGAGACAAAAAATGTAGAACAATTAAGGAAGGCAATAAAATAACTGAAGAAGTAGAAGCACAGTTAATTTCTCATGCCTGCTTTTGTTCATTTATGTAGCAGCCAATGGAGAAAGTACTTTAGAATATATTTTATGGGTGTTTTTAATTTTGGTTTCCTTCTCTCTTCCCCTCATCAGCTACAAGCATCTCTTCAGTTCAGTCACGCTTGCCTAAGATTTCTGACCTATAAACATGATGAAGCCATGAAAATTTCAAACCTGAAATCTGAATAAAGGAATTACTCTGACTTTGTATTTAGTTGTTCATTCCAAACCAACCGAGAAAATAAAATCAATGTTTCTTAAAACTGTTTCATAATGACTATTGATATATGCGACTGCATTCACAATGGCGTTTACTTCCACATGTGCACTCACTAAAAGTTGGACTAGTAACTCAACTTATGTTATCCATGTCCAATTGCACTAGTTCTCATTTAGTACCAAACATGTATTTTATGCTTATATCAGTTAAAAAAATAATTTACATCCAGTTATTCTCAACTTTTAAACTGATGTGAAGAGATCTGTATTCCTGAAGTGAGCTAATACATCCAACAAATACAAACATAATTAATACTTCTGATGATATAGCTACATGCTGAACGCAGACCTTCTTCAATGAATTAAGACAGACGAAGTCTGACTTGCAATTTGCTAGATGAATCACATAGAGCACTAGGTCACGTAAAAAATGTACATACATCTGCTTGATCTTTTCTCAACTCCGTTTTTGCCCGTCTTTGGATTTTCCTTTCCAGCATGCTGCAATTTGGTCTTGTTCTGCGCATGGTCATTAGATGACTTGCTTCCACTTCTCCTGCCATTCATCACCATGTTCTTGGATTCTCCCAGCCACTTCATTCTGACAGACAATCTGACTCAATTGCATTTAGTCACTTTTCAAAAGGCTTGGAGAAGCAGATGAATAATTACAGTTCCAATTCCTCCTAGAAGAAAAACATAAATATAACTTACTGGGAAACTTTCCAAGACAGATTGTAACAAAAAGAAAAAAAAATAAACCAAAAATGAGTGGAGGGGAGAGGAAGGGAACACTGTGATCTGCATTTGCATTATGAAGAAAGAAAAGCAGTTAATTAGCACTAACTGGCAAATACAGATAACCACAGGTGAACTATTGTCCTACAATGTACAACCACATCTGGAAGCAAAGATCGAATTGTAAAGCTGATAAATTGCTAAGGACAACTCAATTTTAAGGGCTGGACTATACACACATACACACCTTTGTATTTATATAGGCATACATACACATGGATAAATACACAGCTATGTAACTCAAAAAATTGAGTATTTTCAAATGCACATCAAATTAAGATTAGATTTCTTAATAAGTAAAATCTGTAACCTGTTTGGAACTCTACAGCAAAAATTGACATTACGCAAGTATCTTCTGAGAAGTAAAGATTAACACAGTCCAAAAAAATAATTATAAAACCCAACCAGAAAACAGACAACATTTTTAGAATGGGCATGAGGGAAAGACATTACATCTTTATTTAAAAATTGGAGTTCAAAAAACCCTCAATTATGATCTAGAGGACCCAAGCTACTATTTTTACTGTTCCATGTAACAAAACACCAGTCACAACACATCTGGTTCAATCGTTAAGTGGGGTCATAATTAGAGTTGAAATTTTACAGTATATAAATGGCCAGCAAAGCACGTTATTTTTTGTCTGCAGTCTCTATGCCTTTTGCATAAAATATTCATTAAGAAATCTACTGATGCTTTTGTACACAGTTGTATCTGTGTGTAACTTGCAGAAAAAAATCCAACATTTATTTACATAATTATTTTACAGCTGCATTTATGCATTAGTAATTAATTTACTTTATTTTCATTCTTCCTCCTCCCTACTGCTATCTCATACTGTTTTTACATAAAGACCGTTAATACTCTGCTCACAGCAGATGACAGGCATCACGTAACAGGCTGGTAGAAGAAATCTGCAACAAACTAAGAGGTTTTGAAATAGTGTCTTTTGTAGAAATCCTGATTTTCATCAGTTAAGAGTAGCAAAATAATGGATTTCTGTTAGATCACCTATGTGATCCAGCTAGTTCAAGGTCCGGAAATATTTAAGGACGGATGATTAGTAACTAAGATTCAGAAGACTGAGGAATTAAAGAAAAACAGTAGAGACAAGTGACTTAAACATATTGGCTCAAATATCTCACTAGAATCATCACCCATAAATCTACAGGTTTTCAAACTTTTTGCAAACTGTCACAGAGGGATAGTAAGATTATCAACAAAATGTAGTGGGATCATATTGAGGAAAAGCAGGCTGAACTACTACCTCAATATAAAGAAAAAGAGTTTAAATAATTTCAGTGGACAATGAATTTTCTTCATGTCAGTGACAGAAGGGATTGGCTTTGACCTCAAGATTAAAAGAAAAACGTTTAAATGTCAATTTTACTAGACCAGGTAGCTTTAACAAAGCTCCTTAAAAGAGCTGGAACCAAACAGTTTGACTATCGGAATGCAAAAGCTGCTTACCAGATACAGCCTTCAGAAAACCAGAGGCTTAAAATCTGCTAGGGAAAACCTTATTCATTGCATGTAGATACACACAGAATAAGACACTTTCACACAAGAGCTCAAAAAAACCCCTGGGAAATCTTGCAGCCAAGCCTGTACTAGCCAACACTAGGGTTTTGTGGGTTTTTTTTCTTCATGGAGTTTGCCTGATGGCATACATTTAAAGAGGGGGAAAAAAAAACACCAATACCGTCCCACCTGAATGTCTTTCAGAAGACAGCTAGCTACCCTGTGAAGATCTGCACTATCATGTACACACTTAATGAGAAACTCACTATTAAACTTCCCTATTTCTGCTTCTCAATTCATTCTACAATTCCACACACTCGAATTAAACCCCATTCCCCATTTTTGTAACAGAGGTTAAAGAGCATTAAAATAGAAACTACACTAAAGACTTCCACTAAATTCAGTCTTGGTCTCTTTGGAACTTTGTAATCAGGACTGAACTATATACTCTGTGGTGTGCTATAATTCAAGAACAGTACAGGTAAATCAAGTCTACCATGAAGTCCAATTGTAGATGAATACTGGTATGCAAAAATCTGGTGGAAAAACATTCAATAGTGTTTTTGACAAGTAACAGGTACAGTAGCTATACTTTCAGCTGGAAAAAGGCATATGCTGCACAAAGGAAGAAACTGATGTTTCAGAAGTCCAGTTTGGGAAGGGTGAGTACTATCTGTGCTAAGACACTTTTACCGAACAAATACAGTAGTCAGTAGGAAAACATGATAGCAAAGGTAAGAAGGAATGTAGCCACAGAAGAGTACTCAAATCATACTAAGCATTAGGGAAAATACTTGCTTTTGCTGCAAAATATATTGATACAGATTACAACACAAGTCCTCCCCAAGCAAAATCAAAGTTTAGTGAGGCCTAGCAAACATTCTTGTGAAAAACATTTGTTTGAGCCTAGCAGCCTAACGAGCAAGAAAACCTCTGTCTCCATCTACTGCTGCCTGTTAGTTTCTAATACCAGCCAAATGACAAAATCGAAGACTCTGAGTGTGCTTCTCCAGCCTCTATTCCTTCTCCCAATACATAAACACCAGAACTAGCAGACAGGATTCCTTTCCCAGTGAGTATCACAGCTCCTAATGCTAACATATAACCTAAAAGATAGGAGGAGATGCCCCCATTCATCACCATCATGTGATATTTCACACATCTTCAGATGCTGAGTTGCTCTCAATACTTTCTACATCAGCTTCATGCTGACAAGTCCTTTAGGAATGGATGTAGAAAGAAAGGGAAGGGATGAACACAGCTGTCCTATTCAAGAAAAAAGCCTGGAATATACTTATATCTCCACATACTTAGAAATTCTTGCTGAAGGGCTCTGACACCAAATGTAAGACCATGCATGTGTCACTTACGACTTCAGGTTTATCTATACTGTTAAGTTTACTAGCACAATTACAGCTTCCAGGGGACCTTTTTTCTTTCAGTGTAAATGTCCATGCTGTTTTAACCCTTTATTAATTATACCAGTACTCTTTACAATTATATTTCCATTTATAATTCTATTACAGTAGTTTTACAGGCATATTTCCTCCAATGTCAAAATATAGCTGAATGGCATTTGGCACCTCTCATTGAAGAATTTAGCATTTCATTGCAATCATATTCTCAAAAATGAAAACTCAAGTTTAATTTACCTGGTTCTAAATTTATTAAACCTACTAACATTCTTTCTGAGCTTTATTTGCATTTCAATAACATTCAGAAGCACCAATCAACAACTGAAGCACAAATACAAATGCTGTCATCACATAAGACACAAAGCTAGATTTATCCAGAAGTGTTTTACTGACTGATTAACCAGTACCATTGAGATTTATATCACATATGAAAAAGCTTAGTCCTTTTATACTGGAAAGTGTACAAAAGCCGTATGAATTTGGATAATGAAATTCTATGGTTGTTAAAACGGATCTCAGAAGCTATCTGAGCTTCTCAGGTGAAATCTATCAATTCAGAAGTCTTGTGAAAAAAAAGCTGCACAAAAAAAATAAATCAATCAAAACTCGAATCCATACAAACACACACAAGTAACCACAAAAAATTCAAAGACCATTTATTTCATCTTCTGTAATACACTTTTTGCATATAAATATGTATTGCTTTAAGGACAGAGGCAGCTTCTAAGCAGAGGCGGTGGATTTTGTTCACCCGTTTCCAGGACACAGGCAAAGACAGTAGGATCACAAGGTTTCCTAACAGGCAGTCATCCTCCCCTTTCCCATGGTCTCCAGTACACAGGCAGTCAAAAGACCTCCTTCTAAAAAACCTGGTTTGATACTATTTTTTTTAAACTCACACATCTAAACCTGTTTAGTTAGGGTTTTTTTGTTTTGTTTTTTAATTAACTATAGCTGCAAAAAGTCCTCCTCAAGAAAGTGGCCTAAAGCAAATCTACAACATAAAAACAAAAGACCAAATGACCACAGCCTCAGCTTTTCTGGACATATCAATGGTATCAGAAGATACATGTTTCATTATTGATAGCTCTATTAAAAAACAGTAGAGCTTTGAATCTGGGAAGCAGCCAGTTTTTCTATAGGATCACCAGGCTGTAGACAATTTCACTAAAGCCACCCAAAAAATCCACCCATTCCCAAAAAGTGTTCCAATTTCTAAAAATATAGAAAACTGAGCAAAATCAAAGCTTAATGAAAACTTGCATAGCTTTACGGAGTTTTTCAAAACAGCCTCGAATCTTATTTTGGTTGCTGTTTTTGACAAGTACCATTAAGCCAGAGGCGAACGGGAGGCACAGAATGCTTCTGGCTCACAAAGGTGTGAAGCCAATGCACTGTCACTTTGGACAGGAACCTAATGCTGTATGTTACACTACAAATTATTACTGATGATACTAAAAACCAGCAAAAGCAGGCATGGAATACAGGTCTTTGCAACAACAGAAGGCAACAAAAAAATAAGATATTTGGACTTTACTTTCCCACAATCTCTGTAAAGCAGCAGTGCCCCAGGACTTCAAAGATTCCTGAGCTGAGGCTGCAATTCCTCAACCAGATAAAAGATACCTAGGAAGGGATACTTCAGTCCCATCCCTGCAAATGCTTCTTTTAGCCACCTGATTTCACACCCACTTTTTACCTTCTTTGTCCCTGGGATGAACTGGTTCAGTAAATTAAACCACTAGGGAAAAAACCCCAACAACCAAAAACTAAACAAACTTTGAGTGTTTCTTTTCAGCTAGTTAGTTCTCAGAATAAACTCAGTGCAAAACTGATCATGGATTGATAGTGGCAGACTGGGAGGCTGTAAGACTGTCAAAATTGACTCAAGTCAGTTCAAACTGTTGCAGAACTGCAGTCCCAAGAGGCAGGTTTGTGAGAGCAGACATGGATCCAAACCTGACCCAAACCCAGGCTTCCATCCCCCACCAACAGCTCAGTCTGTACATTCCCACTTTCTCCTGTGCCAGTTCTTTTGCAGCCACGTGATTTTTGTGGGTCAATCCGGATACTAATCCAAGTACAATTCAGGCACAGAAGCAATAGTGTACCAGTACAACTAAGTGGCAGAGAGTGAATGCACATACTGAAGTGCTTCAGCAGCTCCTGCCCCTTCACTTCTCCCTCCCCCACTTTCTCGATTAGGTCCCCTCTCAGGGTGATGCTGAATAACTGGCTGAGCAAAGCACCCTAAAGGCTGCATAATCCCAACTCACTGCAGCAACTGCAGTGTTCAGCACACTCACAAAGACAATTCAAAAGCTCACTGCTTCCAGAAGAGGGAGAACATCCTTTCTCCCTCTTGCCAATTCACACAAACATTTCTACCAATTCTGGAGCTCAGCAGACCTCTCCAAACTCAATTTAAACTCATTAACCCACCAGGGCAGCAGGTAATTTCTGCTAGTTTAATGGGCTGAGGATCCGACAGGGAGAATGCCATACTGGAGGAGCAGAAACAGGACCACTGAAAGGGGAAGGAAAAGGGTCAGCTCTTCTAACAGTTTAGCCATGTGACTTACACAGGTTCAGTTGAACCAAGCAGTTCAGGGCAGCCCCACTATGGCTGGCACAGACAGCACTACAGTCCAATGAAGGCTTGCAAGCTAGTGCAACACTAAACCTCATGCCCCTGGCCTGCTTGTGCCCACTTCCATGCCATCCTCCCTCTGTGACAGCAAAACAACTGCAAAACCAAGTCGTGGCAGAATAAGAGAAGTAATCAGAAAAGTTCCGAGCCTTGCTGGCTTGAACCATGGTACAAAAGGATGTTAGGGGAAGGTGGGGGGCCAAAGTCAGGAAAGTGGTCACAAGCACTTAAGCTTGGACTGCTTCAACATGCTTTGTATTCTCAAAACCACAGTTCTGCATTCACGGATTAACACAAAAGTATCATACGTTACACTTACTATGTTAATTTGGGCAAATGTCACATTAAAGCACAATGCTGTTTGAAGTGAAAAGAATACTGGGAATTGTAGTCCTGCAATAGTATAGTGCTAAGAGAGCAAAACAAGTATTTAAGAACCCTGTTGAGTCTTGTAACTGAGTATACAACGATACATCATCTCACTTACTGATTTAATATGCAATGTACTAACTAACAACTTTAAGTAAGGCTTATTTTCCACTATGCAAACTCAAAGGGGTATAAAACAGAGATGTTTTCATGTGTCTAATTGGCTCTAATAATATATTCGTATGACAAACAAACAAAACCCCATTTTTCCATCAAGTAAGTCCTGGTTTCCTCACAGTTACTTGCAAAGACGACGGCCTAAATAATTCAAGAAAAAAGTTCACTTTTAATGAAAACAAAAGAAGATGCATTCATAGCTATAGTGACCAGATTACGGACATAACTCTGTGTGATCTTATTCTAGAATACATGTTAATGTCAGTGATTAAAACCTCCCTCTATATATTTATAGCTACATTATTAAAACACTAATCAGACTGCTATCTCGTATGTGTTGCCCTTCACTGAATTAAATCCACCAGAAAACTACATCAAGTTATACACTTAAGATTCTCATGCTGCCTGTGATAAACTCAACAAACCACTATGTACTGTCTCTCTAACCCCCCGTTTTTTCAGAGTATTGTGTTGAAAATGATTTATCAAAAGTTTCAGATATTGATATTGGACAAAGATGTGCTTTACTCCTTCCTAAAAAGCATACATTCTCCAATGAAAAATCACAATAAAACCCAAGATGTCAGGCGCTTCGATCTAATTGTAACAAGCTCTGAGTCCGAACGATCACTCGAAACAGACATTAATAAAAACCAACCCGTAAAAATACGACTTAAAACATCCATTATAGCTTATACAGAGGAAAACCATGTTGTCGGGAACACTAACCATTTTACAGCAGAAGTGCCACGAACTCCCAGGTAACTAACAGATTCCTCCCCAAGCTCCCCATACGCCTCCCTAGGCTGAATCTACTTGCACAAAGCTCAGCGACTAACCAACGGGAAGCGGGCGGCAGAGTAGGAACTGGGTCGGTCGGGATGGGCCGGCGATGCCGTCACCTCCTCAACGCCGTGCTGCCCCCTAGGGCTCGCCTTCCATCGGCACCCACCATCAAATGCCGGGCTCGCCGCGGCCCCACACCTCCTCCAACCCCTAGGTGCGGCGGGGAGGCGGCACTGACTGCAGACGCCCCTCTCTCCGAGCAGCTGCAGATTCCCCCTTCAACCGCGTTGGAGCGCGGAGTTCGTCTGTAAGCGCCGCCGAAAGCCGCCCTCGTTCTGCCCAAGGTAGTGAGGGACGCCAGCGGCCTCGCACCCTGCCCCATCGGCCGGAAGCAGCCCCCAGGCCGCGGGGCAAGACACTGGGCACGGTTTTTTACGCCCCCTCCCGCGCCGCGCCTCCCCTCCCCTCCAGTTGAGGGGCACAGCACCAGGCGCCCCCGTCTCACCGGCCGCTGACAGGCTGCTTACAGTGCCCGCAAGAGTCGCGCCACACACACATACACACTCTTACCTCCCGGCTACCCTCCACTCTGGGTCCCTCGCCGCCGGCGCTGCCCCAGCCGCCACTAAAGGAAAATGAATCATCAAAAGCAAAGGACCGAGGAGAAAAATGGGGGGCGGAGAGGAGCGAAGACTGAGTGAGAGAGGGACGGAGGGGGGGAGAAAAAATCTAAGAAGGAGAGGGGAAAAAAAAAAAAAAGCAAGTATGGTGATAAAAATAATTCCAAGTGGGAGGAGAAAAAAAATGGCGGATTAAATTCCAAGATGGCGGCACGAGGGGCAAGCGTACAACGCGAAAGCGACGGTGGCGGCCACGTAGGGATCCCTCCGCCGAGCTGCGCGATAAAGAGTTCCCTGGGCTCCCCCACAGAGACCCCAGACGACTGTGGCGAAGACCGGGCGTTGTCGCCTCCGCTTCCTCCTCCTTTTCTTTTTTCTGTGTGGGGAGCCCTCTTTCCGCCAGCCTGCCGAGCCAGGCAGGCCACTGCGCCGGTCACCGTGCTCCGAAGTTTCTTTTTTCTTGTGGCGACCTCCTCGCCCCGTCCGACGAAACGCCGCTTGCCCCTGCGCTCCCAGTGGCGGAGGGACACTGCGGCCAGGTCTGCCTTGCGATTATCCTGGCGGAAGGATATACCACTTGAGAGGAAATAAAGCACCCCACCCCCGTTCGCTGCCTCCTCCCTCCACTGCTGCCTCACACTGCGCGGCGTAGGAGCAGGCTGCCAGCCCGCAAGCCTTCGCGCTTCGCCCGCTGAGGAGATACAGCGCAATTCTTAGCTCCCATGAGCCTTCAGCACGGTGCCGCTCCGCGGCGGAAGGATTTCGCTGAGAGAAAGCAAGTTCAGACCACGCCGCCGCTCTAAGTGCTCAGCCCCGTATGCAGAAAGAAGTCCCGTCGGCTTACGCGGTGAATGGATCCCTCCGCTCCTGAGCTGCCCTTTAAATGCGAGGGGCTCCGCAGGGTAGGGTTGAGTGGCGCGTGGGTGTTGGTGATGGCATAGGGGTCTTTTCGATGCACCTTACACCCTAGCCCAGGGGAGGCGATAGTTCGCCTGAGGGCGTGGGGACCGCAACTTCAACGCCTCAAGGAGCTCCTGGGCTCCGGCACCTCGCTCCCCACCGCTGCCTGTCAGTGGCATTTAAAAATGGCTCCCGCGGCCTGGTAGGGCTGGGCCGCTTGCTCGTCTGTCAGTTCTTCGTAGCCCACCCTGCCCCCAGCCCCGTATTCCCACGGGTGTTCGTGCGCGGGTGCGAGCGCCCCAGTAGAGGAGGAGTGTTGTTCAGATATCAGCTCTATGGGCCACCAGCCTCAATAAAGCCCCTTTGAAACAAAAGGTAGTGCTTTGCTGTCTGACCTGATAGCGATTGTGAGACAGGGAGTGGTGAACGTGATACTGCCTGTGAGCAGAAAAAGGCTGAATTGAATGTGTTGTGGAAAAAAAAAATCCTCGCTAATGCAGTAAGTGCAGAATGTTTCTACAACTGCAAGAGTTGGAAAACTCAAAGGGAAACATTTTTCTGCTCAAACTTCAGAAGTTTTATTATGTATAACTTAATAATTTGTGTTGCTGTTTTTCTCATCAAATGCGTATTACAGTATTGATTTTTCTCAAATAGACATACATTTTCTAGAAGCTTTTCAATTACTTGCATTAATTTTAAGCTAAACATAAATGTTTGTGGAAAATATTTGCCATGATGTGCCATATAACATCTTTCAACATCTGCTCACCAGGAATACTAAATCCTCAGTTTTGTTCGAAGTAGGATGCTCAAGTTTTAAAATACAATTTCTGAGGTTTTAAAATATAACAACTGGGTTTAATTTTGTTTTAATTATACACGTGAAACGGTGTCTGGAAACGGCATGTGTTGCAACAAACCAAATTGCTAGTTAAATCGATAATTTGATAACAAGAAATTGCCTCTGAAGCTGAGATTTTGCATGCCCCATTGCTAACACAGACTTTCACACTGAATTTGTAAACCTCTGAAAGATTTAAGCTACCAAATAAGCTCAAGTGGAAAAAAATAAGTTTATAGAACATGGAAGAAAGGACAGACCACTTGAGAAGAAGACAAGAATGTTGACAGAGCATGTAGGGATGCAATGAGGAAAGCTAAGGCCTCCTTAGAATTAAACATGGCAAGGGATGTCAAGGACGAGAAAGGTTTCTTCAAGTACATTGGAGGAAAAAGGAAGAGTATAGGAAATGTGGGCCCACTGCTGAATGAAATAGGTGCCCTAGTGATGGAGGATACAGAGAAGGCAGAGTTGCTGAATGCCTTCTTTGCCTCTGTCTTCACTGCTAAGGCTGACCCTCAGGAGTCCCACACCATCAAGGTCACAGAGGAAGTCCAGCAAATGGAAGACTTGGGTTCAATTGAAGAGGATTGGGTTAGGGATCAATTAAGTAAACTTAACATTCACAAATCCATGGGTACTGATGAGATGCACCTGTGAGTGCTGAGGAAGCTGGCAGCAGTCATTGCTAGGCTGCTCTCCATCGTCTTTGAAAAGTCCTGGAGAACAGAAATGCCTGAGGACTGGAGGAAAGCCAACATCACCCCTGTCTTCAAAAAAAGGCAAGAAGGACAACCCAGGTAGCTACAGATGGGTCAGCCTCACCTCCATCTGTGGAAAGGTGATGAACAGCTTATTCTCTGTGCCTTCTCAAAGCATGTAGAGAGGTTATCAGGAGTAGTCAGCATGGATTCACCAAGGGGCAGTCATGCTTGACCAATCTGAGAGCCTTTTAGGATTGCATAACTAGATGGACAGATGAGGGAAGGGCTGTTGACATGGTCTACCTTGACCTCAGTGTGACTAGTGGTGTCCCCAAGGAGTCAGTACTGGATCCAGTGCTGTTCAATACATTCATTGATGACGTAGACAAAGGGACACAATGTACCCTTGGTAAATTTGCAGATGATACAAAACTAGGTGAATTGGCCAACACATGGGAAGGCTGTGCTGCCATCCAGTGTGACCTGGACAGGCTGGAGAGCTGGGTGGGGAGAAACCTAATGAAGTTCAACAAGGGCAAGTGTAGAGTACTCCATCTGGGGAAGAACAACCCCATGCACCAGTACAGGTTAGAGGTTGACCTACTAGAAAGCAGCTCTGGGGAAAAAGACTGGGGAGTCATGGTGGACAACAAGCTGACCATGACCCAAAAATGTGCTCTTGCAGCCAAGAGGGCCAATGCCATCCTGGGATGCATTAAGAAGAGCGTGGCCAGCAGGTTGAGGGAGGTTATCCTCCTCCTCTACTCTGCCCTGATGAGGCCTCACCTGGAGTACTGTGTGCAGTTCTGGGCTCCTCAGTTCAAGATGGACAAGGAAGTACGGACAGAGTCCAGCACAGGGCCATTGAGATGATTAAGGGGCTGGAGCATCGTCCTGTGAGGAAAGGCTGAGAGAGCTGGATCTGTTGAGCTTAGAGAAAAGGAGGCTGAGGAGGGATCTCACCAATGCTTATAAATATCTAAAGGGGAGGTATCAGGAGGATGGAGCCAGACTCTTCTCAGTGGTGTCCAGTGATAGAACAAGGGACAATGGTCACAAACTGGTACACAGGAGGTTCACCTAAATATATTTATGGGATTTGCTACAGTAATCTCAGAAATTTAGATATTGCTAGACTGGAAGATCCTGGCTTCAATCCTAACAGCAACAAGAGTTTTCCATAACTCCTACCCATAAGAGAATGGGTAATGAGTCCTTAATATGATTGAAGCAGTGCACACAAAAAATCCTATTTACATCCCCACCATGGACTTCAGCAGGTAAAAAAGCCCTGGCTACATCTGAAAGGATTTTTTTTTTTTTCAGAATAGCTTCACCGAAAACTTATTTCCTCTGCTATTCTGGTAGCGTTTATAAAAATTAAAGAAGAAAGAAACAGTCTTTCCAGTCTGATTACAGTTGGGTTTGTTATTTCTTCTACATTATAGCATTTCCCCATTGTAGGTATTTCATTCAATAAAACAGAATATTGTCTTTGAAAATAAGAAAGTTGGTCAAACCATGGTGAAATCTTGATAGGATGCTTCTGGAATAAATCTACTACATTAAACAATTTTGAGTGCCCATGTTTTTTCTGGAAACCAGCAGTTATGTGGTGACTAGCTCCAACTAAATGTAGATTCAGAAATTTAATCTATTTTGTGTTGTGAAAGACTCATAGATAATTTCAACATCAGTTTTACTTCCTAAATTAATACTACCATATCACCATTCTTAACCTTCACCAGAACATAAAAGGTCTCAGGTAATAAAATTATATTGTTTTCTAATTACTTATCAAAGGATGGTGATGATGGCACTATTTTTTAAAGGTGAAAATATTTAATTCAGTCACATGTTAGTCAAGATATCTATGGTGATTTTGTGATTTCTGTTGGAGATTTCTGATACTGTAAGATGGAAAGGTTTCAAGTATACACCAGGCAGCGGATGAGTTAATTTCAGTGTGTATTGACAAGAATCAGCAGTCTTTAATTCCCAATGTAGTAATTCTAAATTGTTACATTCTGTAAAATTGGCTTTTTGCTGGTTTTGCTGATTTTGATGTTCCCACTTTAGGAATAATAGCTTTTACATCTCCAGCATCCCATATATGCTATCACAGCATAGTCCTAGTAACACAGACATTTTTGGTCATCCAGTTTTCACTGAAAAGTTATAGTTATTAAAATATTTATGTGATGAGTGGCTTTGGAAAATCTGTATAATTTAAGAAGCAAAACTTGAGCTTTAGACTTGAGTTACATTTACAAGCTGCTGCTGCATTGTAATCTCTGGAGCTTTGTATCAGTTCAAGCTTCTGCCCACAGCTGCAGGGTCAGAATCCAGCCCTCAGCCCTAAGCCTCCCTATTCAAAACCACCCTGCAACAAAACCTTTCCAGTGACAGGAAGCCAAATCCAGCTTAAGTTGAAAAAAGATACAGGTCTAGCTGAGCAAATGGTGGTTTCTGTGGGGGTTTTTTTCTGCTGTTTGTTATTGTTGTTTTGTTGTTTTTTGTTTTGGTTTTTTTTTTGTGGGGGGGTTTGTTAGTTTTTGTTTTTGTTTATGTATGCCTGTATGTCCAGTCTTACTTTATTTGCATATCTGAGTTAAATATTGTGGCAATGGGTAATCTGGAGGACTACAAACCACAACTGAAAAGTCCATCATGTATTTGATAGTTTTACTCAGCCATGCAGGCATTTGACCTTTTTTTATTTATTTATTTTTATTCTGTAGTACTTTTACACAGACCCAGAGTGTTTCTGAAACAGACACCTGTGAGTGTTTATGTGCAAGAATAAAGCTGAGTTGTCATACATATTCTAGCTTTTTAGCAGGCCTGCTAGGCTATAAGGCATCTTCATGCCATAAAATATTTAAAGCACACTGTGTCTTGTGCTATAACTTATATGTAACTTATGTTTGGAATTTTAAACTAGAAATACTTTAAACTGGAAATACTGTGCCCAACTCCTTAGTGTCAGTTCTGCTGATTTTAAGAGCTCAGCACTATTGCCCAGTGAAGTACAAGCATGAGGAAACAGAAAGAACAAGGAAGGAGCCAAAGTAAATTGTCAGGTGCAAAAAGCTTCGTATGCCAGAGTGCAGCTTGAGTGTTTTATTAACAGCTGCAGAAATCCTAAAGTGAATTACATCCTCGTTTTTACTTAGGGTCTGCAAATAGTTATTTATAAAATACAGAGGTTTGTATGTCTTCATTATATAGGGATATTTTCTGTGAATCTAGAATGGGCACAGTGCAGAAATTCTGAGTATAAAGATTCAGCTCCCTGCTTGCAGTAAAGGCACATTTTCTCCATTAATGCATATCAACAGCAATTCTTTCCATTATTTTTTTTAAATAAGCTAATCAATAGCTATAGAGGTTTACATAGGTCTTGTTTTGTTCCCACCCCATAAAATACAAATAATGTCAGTATCTTCTTATCAAGGAACCTCTTATCACTCAATGTTGTAGCCGCTACCTCTGTGCACATTAGGCTATGTCCAAAACGAAAAGATAGAAGAATAGAGTGCTAAACAGGAATATTATCTCTAATTAGTTATCTTTAATAATTGGATTTTTCTGTTGAGGAAGAATGTAACAGATCCAGAAGGCTAGAGATGGCACCTCGAAACCAAAATTCTTTGTGAACAGGGAAGAGACTGCCCCATCTCCTAACACTATCCCTTTTCAAGGAGAAAACCCTTCCTTTCCTCCATAAAATTCTTGCATGGTGAAAGGGAATATTCTCTTAGTATGGATCCCAGTTTTATCACACCCTTCTAAAATGTAAGCATACATAAACAAGTTAATTCATATTAATTTCCATTCCTTTTTCCTCCTTTCAAAAAAATCAGAGGTGATTAGGATGATACTAAATCCTGTTTCTAAAACAAGGGATACATTTCCAAAAAGTATTGCAAGTTGTAGAGGAAGATGAAAAAGGAGATGAGAATAAATTATGAGGAGCTGCACAGCAGGAAGGATCAGCCAGAATTCATTTGCAAATAACTCTGCATATTATTTTTTGCTAAAGATGCAGAATTTCTTGTCAGAATTCACAGCTAGTGCTTGGATGCCAGCTAGATTTCAGTGAAAATGCTTCTCTCTTCTCCAAGATTAGTTTTGTTTGTTGATAGTTAGATTTTACCAGTCCTTGGAAGAGTGCTGCAGTAATCAATAATTGACCTCAGCAAGGAATACTGCTTTGGTACTAAACAGATACTGCTTTACTCCTGCTTTTCTGCACCAACATCTGCATAAGAGGTGTGAATAGAAGGAAGGCAATATTGTACAGAAAACAAAGGTTAGAATTGGAAGAAAAACAGACTCTCTAAATTGTTCACTGCCTTGAGGCAAAGCCCTTTGAAGTCACTGTGAGCTTACTAATTTCAGTAAGCCTGTTACTGCTCTTACAGTGTCATGGACTGTCCTGGTTTGAGCCAGGGTGAAGCAAATTTTCTCTTTGCTGATTTTTTTTTCTTTCAGTGAACTTTTTTTAGCAGTGCCAGTGGACTGATAATAACCAAGGTCACTTCTGAGTTGTCTGTAGCCTCCCCCCCTACGGGGGAGCAGATTAGACTGAAGACAGGATCAGCAAATCAGAATATTCCCTTCTCATAATATTTTCTCTATTTGGCTTTTGGTATAGGTTAAGACATTATGGAAGTCAAGCCTTTTGTTTCCTTTCTCTCTCTCTTTTTCTGCTTACTGTCGCTTCTATCACTCTCTCTATTTTCCTCCATTTCTCTTTACAGCCGACACCCGAGGGCCCCGTCCGTGCGCCCGGACACTCCCCCCTTCAGCTGGAGTCACCAGGGAGAAGAGTTGCTGTGAGAGTCTCTGGGGGAGGAGGGAGGGGATCGGGTGTTGCACATCCCTTTATAAATAGATATTTTCCCTTATCACTAATAACTAAAATAAATTTGTTTCACTTTTCAACCAAGAAAGCCTCTCTCTCATTTTTTCTCCCTCTTTCGCTACCTTGGGGGAGGGGATTGAGAACATTATTGTTGCTGGTTTGACTGCCAACCCAGAGCCAAACCGTGACATGGACAAAGCTCAGTCACATCAGGGTCCCACTGTTGTTCCGTATGTTAGATATACAAATGCACAGCAAGCGAAAACAGGGAAAAATAGCCATTTTTCCCTCCTTTTTCCCCCCCTGCCTTCTGGAATGAAAGACTGTCCTTTGGATGCTCTTAAAGTTGTTTATGGATTCCAAAAGCTTGAACCTCCTTGCTTACCTTTAACTGTGTAGGAACTATACATAGAGCAGATGACCAGCTGGGACACAGTCTGTCTATGATTTGCAACTTCCAGGTCAGTTCTGAAACAGGCTCCTTCATTTGCACTCTGATTGTATCTGAATCCATCTCTTTCCTTTTTAAACTGAAATTAGGTTGCTTGGAACTTTTTTTTTGCTTGTTTCTACATGTCCACTTGCTTTCTTCAAATGCAGTTTAAATGAAAGATGTGCAAAAAAATTAAGAGCTTGGCAAGCCCTTAAGTTGTATTTATCTCTGTCATTTTCATGCGTTGGAGGGAGGAGTTGTTACTGTCTTCCCAAAGCTCCATTGTTTTTCAGAGATTCGTTATATCACCATGGATTTTTCATTTTCTCTTGTCATACTGTTACTGTTTTAAGTTAGCTCCTGAAACGCAAAGAGTCTATGTTTAGGAAGGCGACAATGTTTACTGCATGTTTGTGAAAAGCTGGGTGCTCAGTGAACTCCCACAAATCAAGCACACCTTCCTCATAACACAGTGTTTCCTTTAACATAAAAAATGTAAATTCGTCTTCTCTCTCAAGTACACCAATCTTATTGTTTACATACTTGTCTGGCAAGTTCTTTAGTGAGAAGGGGTCCTTCCCGGTAAATTTAACTACTCATTGTTCTCTTCTACCTGTGATACCCATCTCCTGTGGCTACAGACATTCACACCAAGATAAGCTCAGCAAGCACCCCCTTCCATTTGTCATGCTGGCCTGTCTCTTCCGACATCAATACCAACAAGGAAGGCTACTAGTTCTGTGTGAGTGCTGTGCTTCAACACCTCTCACTTGTCTCTGTTTTATAGCCAGACTTTACCTCCTGTTACAGACTGTCAGATCGAGTGAGACTATGGGGTCCCAAGAAGTTATGATGTATAGTATTTCTTCCTGTTCCTGCATTATTTTTGCAAGCTGAGATTATTTGCTCCATAAACAACAGCGAGCTGCCTAATGCTCTCAGTCCCTCAATTCCCCTAAATGGCAAAATAGAGGTATTTGTTACAGCTGATCTAATCCTCGAATGGCTACAGAAAGAAACAATATATCATTTGTTATCTGTAGATCCATGGTAAATACCAGTGGACCAGGTTCTGCTATGCAGAATCTCTCAGGGTTGCCTAGACTGCACCTATTATAATGCTGGACAGAATTTCCTTCATCCACTACATTTGCAGTTCTGTCACTGCACAGGTCTCCAGCCATGTGAAAAGCAATGGGATGCTTTGTTTCAAGTGGTAGGACAAAACCACGATTTTCCATCTTGTGAGTTTTGTTACTGAAAAAGTTTTTGTTTGTTTGTTTTGAGGTACAAGATCATGGAAAATTTCTGATAAGTACTGATCTGATTCCAACAAAGCATGCTGATCAAGGTGTTATTTATACATATATATTACCTGTATTATCTCACACCTGGAAGAAATAGTGTCTCTTTCTAAAATGGTCCAAAGGGCAGAGAAAGGGAGAAAATGTCCTTGTTTCATATTTTTGTTCGCAGATTTTCATGCACCAACACTATTCTACTAATTATCTGATTCCAGAACCTAAGAGTAATTTCTTCTCATCACTGCTTTTGGTTATATTGGAGAGCTATGTGGATATTAATCTTTCTTGCTCTCCTACCAGAGTCTGGCAGGCTTTCTCTTGATGTAGGGTGGTTCTCAGGTGCATTTCTCTTTTAATTCATGGGATGCTTACTCTCTTTATGCTCCATCAGTACTAAAGGGTTACCTCACAATGAGCATTGGATCCATATGCAAGTCATGTATGCCTTCTAAGATAAACCACACAGGCACTTTGCCAAGAGTAAATCCCATGAGAAGGGCATTAAATCAAGCACCATGTTCTATTTTCCCTGTGGATACCTCAAGCTCCAGCTATTGTTTCTAGAGAGCCTGGTTTACCCAGCAATGATGCAGTGAGGAGAATAATTTGTGCTCTTGTAATTTTAACTTCATGTCCCAGGGCTGTCATAAGAATTTTTCTTCTCCCAGGAAAAAAAAAAATTAGAAAAAGGGAGCATTTCTGTCAAGTGACAAAAATAAGTTGAGTATATCTCTGCAGTATTGCCATCAAGCAAAATGGATTTTACTGTGTTCATAACTTTCTCCAAAAGGGAAAAGATTGTCTTCCACCACGTGATTACACATTTTGGAAGCATGCAAGAGGTTAATTTAGGGGAGGAGAGGAAAGTATGAGGAATTAAGCAAATTATGTATTTTTCTGCTTCATTCATCTGGTTTTGGGAAGTATAGAAAATACGAGCTGAAGCAAGTTTGGACTAGATGATACATCAACACCTACAACAAAAGAAAATTAGTTGGGATTTAATATATGTGACCATTGAGCACCTTTTTTCCTTGCATCGTAATAGAGATTACGAGAGAAGCTAGCATCTTACAGAGGTAGCTTTAAGACCAGGCTGGAAGGAAGCCAGAAAAAATTATCTTTAAAAGCCAGCCAACTTTTGCTTTTCATTTGGATAAAGTACCAGCTATCAGTTATGTGGGCAAAACCACTTTGGTTTTGTTTGAGACTGAAAGACAAGTTAAAAAGAACTCAGAAAGACTGTGCTATAGGATGATAAACGCTGGACTGATGAGGCATTAACCATACAGATGAACGGGCATGAATGACCCCTCAGGTCAGCATCGTTACCAGGATATCACAGGAACAAGAAGAGGAGGAATACCCTCAAGGAAGGCATTGCTTAAGAGGGCATGAAGTCAGTAGAACTGAGTGATTTTACACTGAATCACACCCCTAAGCCAAAAACGCCCCCCTTTTTTTTTCAATACATTGTAATTTCATCCTGAACTCTAGTGTATAAATATCCTCTAGACTGTCACTAGGGTGTGCTTGCTTCTTGGCATTAGCCTGCTAGCACCCAATCCTGCGCAGGATTGTAATTAGTATTGATATCTCATCTCTGTGTGTGGATTGGACTTGGCACACTGGGTAAGGAATCAATTTTTGGGTTAACAGACAAACACCAATTGTGGTGTTTCTTTGGTGACCTCTGTATGGCTGCAAAATATCAGCTTTGCTGTACCATCCTTACAATTCTGCAGATGTGAGTGTCACACCATTTTGCAGGACATCGGGCCTAAAATAGTACCTTTTCAGCCTCAGAAGAGGCTTATGAAGGTCCAAGGCAAATTAATTGTGTAGAGATGGAATTTTCTGTGACTTTCTCTTTGGATTGCCCAATCACTAGCCACTTAAGGTGCCAAGCTTACGCTGATTTGAGAGAGGTTGTTGCTCTTCTCTTTCTGTAATTAGAAATTGCTGTAAAATGTCAGAAAGCACACTGTATGAACATGCAAAATGGCAGTTACAAGAGGCAGGACTGCAAGTTCTGAACTTGGTCATCAGGGCTAATACTTTTCATGACAGAAGGATGGGATCAGACAAACTCAAAAATTTCGGATATAGTGTGTGTATAGGCAGGTGAGGGGGTCATTAAGAGCAGTCAACATGGTTTTACCAAGGGGAAGTTGTCGGAGGCGACGTATGGACTTCACACAACTCTATAAGAGTTATAACTTAAGACCTTTATTGTTAAAAATGGCGGCAATTTATACCCCTCTGACTCCAGATGGTCCACCCCAGTACAAACCTCGTTGGTTACATACATACACAATTCATATATGATTGGCTATGTGTCTTGTCACTTGCTGTCCATGTTATGATGACCCAAGGTGTTTTGCTTCCCAGACGGTGCCTCTCAGTTCTTGCTACAACATTCTTTTCCCACTGCTTCATGAGATAACAACCGTGAGATAGGACACCTGCTGTTTGCTGGTCCCGTGAGGTACCAGGCTGTGAGACATCCGCTTGTTTACTGATCTCACTGCTTCAGGGTACAATTTGGTCAGCAGTACCTGCAACACTGCTGTTTTAATTCAGGCATATTAATTTTCCATAAATCCCATATTAATTTTCCATAAATCCCAACAGGAAGTCATGTTTTACCAACCTTATAGCCTTCTATGAGGAAGTAACTAGGTGGATAGATGATGGTAGAGTGGTAGATGTGGTTTATCTTGATTTCAGTAAAGCATTTGACACTGTCTCCCACAGCATCCTTGTAGATAAGTTAAGGAAGTGTGGTCTTGATGATCAGGTAGTGAGATGGATCATGAATTGGTTGAAAGGAAGAAGTCAGAGAGTTGTGGTCAATGGGACAGAAACTAGTTGGAGGTCTGTGACTAGTGGAGTCCCTCAGGGGTCGGTACTGGGACTGGTACTGTTCAATATTTTCATCAGCAACCTGGATGAGGGTACAGAGTGTACCCTCAGCAAGTTCACTGACGACACCAAACTGGGAGGAGTGGCTGACACACCAGAAGGCTGTGCTGCCATTCAGCGAGACCTGGACAAGCTGGAGAGTTGGGCAGGGAGAAACTTGATGAAATTCAACAAGGGCAAGTGTAGAGTCTTGCATCTGGGGAAGAACAAACCCCATGTGCCAGTACAGGTTGGGGGCTGACCTGCTGGAGAGCAGTGGAGGAGAAAGGGACCTGGGGGTCCTGGTGAACAGGAGGATGACCATGAGCCAGCAATCTGCCCTTGTGGCTAAGAAGGCCAATGGCATCCTGGGGTGCATTAGAAAGGGTGTGGTTGGTAGGTCAAGAGAGGTTCTCCTCCCCCTCTATTCTGCATTGGTGAGGCCGCATCTGGAGTACTGTGTCCAGTTCTGGGCCCCTCAGTTCAAGAAGGACAGGGAACTGCTTGAAAGAGTCCAGTGCAGAGCCACAAAGATGATTAAGGGAGTGGAACATCTCCCTTATGAGGAAAGGCTGAGGGAGCTGGGCCTTTTTAGCTTGGAGAAGAGGAGACTGAGGGGCGACCTCATCAAAGTTTACAAATATGTTAAGGGGGAGTGTCAGGATGATGGAGTCAGGCTTTTTTTAGTGACGTCCAGTGATAGGACAAGGGGCAATGAGTGCAAACTGGAGCATAGGAGGTTCCATGTAAATATCAGAAAAAACTTCTTTACTGTGAGAGTGACGGAGCACTGGAACATGCTGCCCAGAGAGGTTGTGGAGTCTCCTTTGCTGGAGACATTCAAAACCTGCCTGGACAAGTTCCTGTGTGATGTACTGTAGGTGACCCTGGCTGGCAGGGGGGGTTGGACTAGATGATCTTTCGAGGTCCCTTCCAACCCCTAGGATTCTGTGATTCTGTGTGCCTGCCTGTTCTTATGACTTTTTTTTTTTTTTTTTTTCTGCAGAAGACACCTTCCTCTTTGTCAGTATCAAAAGCTTTCTATCTGCTTTTCCACTTAGTTGTAACACTTTGCTAGCAGTTTGCAGAGCAAATGTTATAAAAACACAAAATCCTGCTGCTGAAAATCGTGCCATTAGAGGCTAGGGAAGGACTGGGATGGCAGATTCCTCAATATGGTTGTAGTTTTGTATACGAAACATTTCACTGATCTCCTGTCTCCCTCTGTTAGTTCATTGTCTTTCTAATTGTCTTTGTTATATCTACCAGTATGTTAATGAAATCTATGCCAAAGATTTGCTATGTAACTTAAGAGTGTTTAAAGATTGTTTAAAAAGTGCATTGCGATGAAATGAAAGTGTTGTCAGTTATTAAGGTCCTCCTGAAATACAGCATTTTCCATTCTCCTCCTCTCCTTTTATTTAAAGGTAGAATGAACTTGTATCTAGCTTTCTAGCTGAGCTAGGAAAAAAGGTCTTTAATATTATTAGAAGACAGAAATTGTCATTCTTGTTCAGACCATCTAGAAGAAAAAATATCAAATCTATAATCTGGAGACTATACTGCTCCTCAACTGGAAATACAAATATGTTATTTGATTTGCTGTAACATTGTGGCCTTTCTTCTCAGTTTTCTGAGAAGAAGTGCAGTGCAGGTGATAGATCTTGCAAGATAAACGCTGATTTGGCAATTTCATCATTGTTGAAATTTCTGTGGGTTTTGAAGACCTGGACCATGCTTATAGGAGGGTATAGTTTTACCAGCAGGAGATGGGAGGCCCCACTGTGCAGATACTGCATTAATGAAGTGTTGACAGCGGCCTGTGCTCCAAGACTGAGGGCAGGTCAGGCTCGCCTGATTCAGGGCTCTGAGTCTGTAGCTAAGGGCCAGCTGCTTAGATGCCAAACCCATTTACTTCTTTGAAGAACTCCAAGATGCCTCTGAGGGGAGGTGGAGAGGAACAGAGAAAATTCTTAGTGATGCACCAGAGTAAAGAAGGAGTTTCCATGTTCAGCATTAGTGAGAACATGGATGGAGTGATCAGAGTAGATGTTTGCACACATGTCTACATACAGAAAGCAGATTAATCTTGCTTCTCCTTTCTGAGCTTTGCTGTCCCTTCCTCATTCCTATTACCTGAATGCAAGAGAACATCTGATGATACTCTAGTATCTGAAGGGGGCCTATAGGAAAGCTGAGGAGAGACTTTTTTCAAGGGCTTGTAGTGAAAGTGTTGTCCTGAAAGCAGGGTCTGTCACCCAGTGTGCAAGAAGCCAATCCACACACACAGTCGAGATACTTGCTTTAATATCCAGTTCTATGAAGAAAAGGGAGCAGTGTGGTATTCCGCAAAGCAAACTCAGTTTCTCAAAACACTAGTGTTACTTTTATATCCAAAACTGTGAGAAAGAACTTCATCTCTAACATTATTCTATCACTGGCACACAGGATTGGTCAACTAATCCCTCGCTTTCATTTAAAGTGGTGATGTTCAGCAATTTCACTGCACATGCTCAGAGAGTGGGGGGCTTGTTGTTACAGGCGTCCCTCTAGCCTGTGGGTGTGAATTTCAGTATTGCAAATGGCTCATTAATATATTAATATGGTGATTTCAATTACTCCATGTGTTTTTCCCCAGTGCTCAAGGCTGTAACCAAGATAAGCTGTGGGGAGTGCTTCTTTCCATCCCTTTCATCTGTCTTGCAGGTGTCCTGCAGGTCTGTCTCAAGGCTGGGCTGTTGACCACTTGGAGATTGTTCTCTCTAATTGGAATCTGTTTTTGTCTAATTCTTATTGTTTCATTGTTATTTAGGCCCTGTTTTTATTCTGCGTGTCCCTTATGTTCTCTTTTATGTGATTTTTTCTCCAAATGCCATTTTTTCCTGAATTTTACTTATTTCAACAATTGACAACAATTCCCCCCTTCAAGACTTAAATAAATATATAAGCTTTAATCACTTAAAGTCTCGCGTATATTTTTCTTCTTGGACATATTTTCCCAGTAATATTTTAGTAGGTTGTGTTTATCCACAGATTGGCCCAGGATATACTGGAAGAAATAGGGACGTCAATTGTAGGTGCCTTTTATCCTGAATGTTCAGGGAAGTGAGTGCAAATCCAGCAGCTGGATTTGTTGCTTGTTGTAGCTATCTCCTGGGCCAAGTTCATGTGCATGTCTTTTTCCCAAGGCATGTGAGATGTGTCCATGGCATATGTCCCCAAATTAGTTATTTGTATTATGTTAATATTGTTAAGTTCAACAAACCCCTACTCTTCTAGATGAGCATGACCTCTGATTAATTTTTTTTTTTTTTTTTTAAATGCAAGTGATGCTTTGATATGCATCTGTTCACTTCTTGTTATAATGCTGTTAACTGGATAAGGTTTACCATACAAGATCTCAAATGGGCTCACTCCTTTCCTGGTTCTTGGAATGATTCTAATTCTCTTTAAGGCCATGGCTAGAACATCAATCTGCTTCAGGTGAGTTTCCTGGCATAATTTAGCAATCTGTCTTTTAATGGTATGATTTGTTCTCTCTACCTTTCCACTAGACTGTGGATTCCATGGGATGTGCAAGTCCCATTTGAACTGTAGAAGCTTGGATACTCCTTGGACCACTTCTGCGACGAAATGGGGTCCATTATCAGAAGACAGGCCCTCGAGAATTCCAAACCTAGGAATTACTTATTTCAACAAGATTTTAGTAACTTCCCTGGCCCAGTTGGTGCAGCAAGGAAAAGCCTCTGGCCATCCTGAAAAGGTGTCTACCAAAACAAGCAAATACTTGTACTGATTACATTTTGGTAACCCAGAAAAATCTAATTGCCAGTATTCCCCTGGAGTGGTTCCTCTTTTTACGTTCCCTGCTGGGCGTTTTCTTTGTATCTTGGGGTTGTTTGTACAACAGAATTTGCATCTTTTCACTATGATGTCTGCTTTAGTCTGCATTTTTAGACTGATGGCATATCTTTTAAAGTTGTTAATCAATGCGTCTCATTGTTTCCTCATGTAATTGCTTAAGGAGGGTTTTCATAATTTTGGAGGTGGTAAGAACGTTTTGGTTTGGGGTAACCCACAAGCCTTCTTAACATTTTGAGCATTTTAATGTCACTGCCTATTGGTTCTCCTTTTCTGTGTTCTGGGGTGGTTTCATATTTAATTCTCTTATAGGCTTCATCTGTGAATAAGTCCGTATCTGCATTACTCAGTGGTTCATCTTTTAAATCAGGTCTGCTGGCATAGACCTGTTCAACAGTAGTCAAACAGTCATGTTGTAAAGGTTCCTCTTCTGCAAGTGGCAACAACATGTCATCAACATACTGCAACAGTGTGATGTGTTGATTGTTACCTTGCCACAGTTCCAGTTTCACAGCTAGTATGTTACCAAACAGGGTAGGGCTGTTCTTGAATCCTTGTGGAAGCACTGTCCAACACAACTATGCTTTTCTCCATCTTGTCAGATTTTCCCATTCAAATGCTATAACGGTTCAGCTTGCCTTGTCCACTGGGATGCAGAAGAAAGTGTCCTTCAAATCCAAAACTGTAAAATAAGCATTTGTCTTGGATATAGATGTAAGCAATGTACATGGGTTGGGTACAACAGGATGCACATCCACAATTATCCCACTCATTTCTCATAGATCCTGAACCAACCTGTATTCTTCAGATCGAGGTTTCTTTACTGGTAATATAGGAGCATTAAATTCAGATTAGCATTCCCTTAACAGTCTATACTTTGAAAGGATGTCAGTTAATTGTTCCAGCCCTTTTCGGGCTTCCAATTTTATGGGATGCTGTTTCTTTCTTACCAGACGAGCTCCAGGCTTCAAGTCTGTCTTAACAGGTGTCATGTTCTTTGCTCTACCTTGTTCTTCCAAAGCCCAGACCAGAGGAATCACCACATCTATCACTGTGTCTGGAATGTTGTCATCAGGTTCCTCCATAGAAGGTGCCTCTGTTAGCAGGCAAACCTGTGCAGTCCCATGCCATCTTCTGTGGAATATGTAACTTCACAGAGTTTTCAGAAAAAGTTACTTGAGCATTCAATTTGCACAACAAATCATGTCCTAGTAATGGCAGGGGACATTCTGGCATATAGAGAAATTAATGAGTTTATTTCTTATTTCCAATTGTGCACTCCATTGGTTTCAGGAATGGCTTTAAAACTCACTTTCCAGTTTCCCTGACAATCGGTACTGTAATTTTACTTAAAGGTCCCTTACAAGTAGTAACTACCGAATGTGTGGCTCCACTATATAATAAAGAAAAATCTATAGTTTTGCCCCCCAGCTTAATTGGAACCAGAGGATCAGCTGAGGAAATATTAATAATTTCCACCAGTCCCTTTCAGTCTGAGTCAGATTCTTCCACCACCATCACATTCACATAAGTTTCCAAATTTTCCTGTTCCCTATCTTTCTTGCTTCTGTTTCGGGCACTCATTTTCCAGTGCCCCTGCTCTTGGCAAGTTGCACACTGATTTAACCCTAACAGGCTCGATTTTGGTGATCCCCAGACAATGATCTTACACATCTGACTCTGTCCTGGCCTTTGCTTTTTTCTCCCCGATGTCTCTCTAGAATACTCTCAGTTATAGCAGCAGCTATTAAGGACACCTGAAATTTCTTTTTTTTTTTTTTTTTTTTTTTCTGCTTCTCATCTCGATTGCTGTACACCTTATGTGCTATTTCAATTAACTGCGAGATTGGTATTTGAAGTGCTAGGGCTTGGACGTTAGGCCCAAGCCAGAGCTGACCTACAGATGAACCCTGTATATTTTATAGTTATTGACTTTTGTGGTATAATTGTTAGTTTAAACTATCACTCACAAACTGCTTATGCTGAAGATAATCCTGATGTTTTAGGATCTTGTGTGCCTAACCACTAGCCCAGATATTTTAGACCAATGCTGATGGACCGTCTAGAAACTCTTCTGTAGCTGTGTGGAATGGACTATTAATATGTAGCTTTTGCTGATAAAATGTCTAGGCAAGGTATTTTAGGGAACACCACCAACCTGGGCTCTGGCCTAAGCCCTGGTCTCGGTTGGTTGGGGGGCATACCACCAGATGTTTCTGCATTCTGACTTGCTGATTTGGCATTATAAAGCTGGGACCCTCTTGCAGAGAACTTTGGAGACCTCACCTACGAGTGGATGCACTGTGTAGGATTTCCCAGTTGCCAGGAAGGACTCTCCAGATCCTCGCTGCAACTGGGGCTCCCCAGCGACTGTGGACCTGGATGATGGTAACGTATTAAGGGCAATTGGTGATGGATCTTTCTTAATCACTATAGCTGCTTCCTGTGTAGTAATGATTAGATGCATTGCCGTGTTTTGCTTTAACTTTGCTATAAGTATTTTAGTTTGGTTGTATTTGTCTTTAGCAGATATTGTGTGTGTTTGTTGTGGTTTTTGTATAATTTTTAACCTCAGACAGTAAAGATAAGCTACTTCCTTGACTGGGCATCTGTGTCCTTTGTGCTGACCCTGTCCCTTTGGTAAAGCATAACTTGCCAAAACAGTATTCCTCTTCGTCATCCAAGGAATTTTCCATTACAGCCAGTTTTGAGTCCCAAGTGTACACAGGGCTGTAGCACCCTCACTGACAGTGCACACAACAGGTCCCATCAATGATCTTGTGACAGTCAAGTAGAAGTAAGGTTGCAAGTCAGGTCTGAAGTCACGCCAGGAAATCCAAACACCCCAGGAAGAGGTGGGGGAGCAGGTAAGCCTACAATGTGTATCAGGCTAGGACTGAAGGGCCAGGGATGAACTTAAATGGGGATCCTGAGCCTGTGGGTAGAGGTTGTGGGTGGGGGTCCCAGGTGAGGCTGCTTGGGTTAATCAAGGCCTGTGGGTGTCCTCAGGACCCCGACACAGAGCTGCAAATAAGCAGTTGTAAAAGTTATGAATGATTCTTGGGTACAGTGAGAGCCTCCAAGTCACCTTGCTTCCTCTCCTGTGTCTGGCAGTGGGCAATCACAGACACCTGAAGAAGAGCCTAAGAACAGAGCAAGTCCAGAGTCAAACCTCTGAGAGTTTTCACAGCTTCCACCAATGCATGGCTTAGACACTACCTAAGCCAAGTATGGCCTCTGCGTCCTGGTGGATTTGTCTTCTCTGAACCTGTCTAGTCTTTCCTGTCCCAGCATCCATCACATCATACTGTGGGCAGTTCTGCAACATAAGTACACATCACATGAAAAGCCACCTCCTCCTGAATGTTTCAAATCTGCCACCTCTTCATTCATCTTCATTTGAGCCCTCTGAGCTTTTGTATCAGAGGAGCCAGCTAGGCAGATCAAATCCCATTGCATCTCCTTGCTTGCTATGACCTAATGCTGAAAAATGCACTTTTTCTCTCCATGTTCTTACCTGCCACCCATCTCCTGAGCCAGCCTGTGAAAATTCAGTTTGAGACAAGGAGTGACATTCAGCTGTGCTCCTCTCTCCTGCACAAAGATGAGTATTTCTTTATATGTTTGCAGTTTAGGTTTTTTGGTTTTGTTTCTGGTTTTGTGTGTTTGTTTGTTGTTGTTGTTTTGTTTTTTTGGTGTGTTTGTTTGGTTTTTTTGTTTGTTTTGTTTTGTTTTTTTTAATTCAGAGCCTATGGCAAACAATCCCTCCTCCCCTTAAAATGCTTGGAGATACAAACACTGGACCTTGGACTCTGTGTTAAATGTCACTGAAATAAGCTGCACCTCTCTGCTTCCTGCTTGTTTTTCTCGATTTTACCCTTCAACTCTGAAGGTATCCCTGTAAATTATTCCTTCAGCCAGCTAGTCCCTAGCACTAGAGGACACTATTGCCTGCACAAGAGCAGCTGGAACCCCTCTGCATGCCTCCAAGGCTAAAACCGGCTGATTATTTCATGGGAGAAGATGGGAGGGGAGGGACAGCCAGAGCAGAACAGTTTAACCCCTGTGCAACTGGATCTCCTAACTCATTGCTGTGCTGGTGATCTGGCAGAGCATGTGTAGGTTGGGACACACCCAGGAGCTGCTTGGATGCCCTCACTCTTGGAAGAATGGCTAGTAGGAAGAAGAGAGGTGAACGTGGTACAAAGAAGCAAGGGACAAAACGCAGCATCAAAAGGATGCAGCACCTGCACTTATCGAGGAGAGACAGCAGTCAGGAGCTGGAAGATGCAGGTGCATTTCCTGCTGAAGGGAAGCAATGCCAAGGCTAGGTATCCTTTCTGAAACAGCCGTGTTGCAGTTACACTGATTTTTTTTCTCACCTGGAGACCTCCTCTTCTCTCAGAGGCAGCAACATCATTGTTCCTAGATGGTCAGGCTGGTATCGAGTTCAAGCTAAAGAAGCCATCCTTTGAGGATGGCCCCTGGGTTACCTGTGGATTACCTGGGTTACCACCAGCAGCCTGCTGTGGCTGAGGAGAAGTGGGCAGGTGGGGGCACAGTTTCTTAGAAGAAATCCCTCTGTTCTTTCCATCAAATGCCCCTCCAGTATCTGGAACGTTCAGTACTCCCCAGAGCTCGTTCTGATCCTGAGGCTTCTGCCAGGCCCTCTGCTGTGCTTTGGGGAGAAGGAAAGTCCCTGGTGACTCAGGAGAATTTGCTCCTGTGCCATTGCAGATTTGTTCCTGTTTTACTTCTCTGGCTTGTCTGTCTGCTGGGCTTCGATCCGCAGCCCCAGCTGCTAGGCTTAACTCCCCATTGGACCCCATCTCTTCCTTTCCCATAACCCCACCCCTCGCAGCACTACCCTCCACCTGTGCGTTTGACAGAGTGCAGGCCCAGGCTCTCAAAAATGTCCCATGATGCTTTGCAAGGAGACTCAGGGATCAGTTGCAGTGCCCTCCCCTTCCAGATCACTCTAGTTCTTGCTCCCAAATACTCCTTTGTTTCTGTTCACCAACACATGAGTGAGGCCACTGTGTTGTGATGTCAGTGAGCTCTTCAGTGTACCCTAGGTAAGGAAAAGCAGTTGTACATCCTACGTGAAAATGAAGGCTTTCCACCCTCTGTGTTTCCCTCCCCATTGGCAGCCTCCACTGCTCCTCCCATGCACAGAGTGAAGGCTGCTCTGCTAGGCACAGCCTCCTCCCTGCAGAACAGGAGACGCACTGTAGATACCTAAGCACCCTGCCCTCCTCGTCTCCTGCCCATAACACTGGAAAGCTGCATCAGCGTGACGGATCTTAGAGCCAAGCTGTCACAACGTGAGCAGGAAGCGACAGCAAAAAGGACTCTCAGCCCATATGCGTCTCCCCATCATCCTGCCTCCTCGATCCCCTCACATCCCAACTATGGCTTTCTTTCTGCAAGTCAGTGTCAGAGGCAAGGTGGAGAGTGAACTTACTGTGCAGAGGGGACATACCGTTCCCGTAGCGTGTGAGCCAGCAGTGAGCTGGTAGTGACCCCACACCCCAGGAGACTTACAGAGTCTCGGCTGGTGCATGGACCATGAGCATGTTTTATGTGATGGCCATGGGATGAAGCCAGTCTGGTATTCAGGTGTGCATCAGGAGAAATGCATCCTTGGGGTGACACCCCATGAGGGATGTTACCACCCAGCCTGCCCCTCCTTGAAGGGAAGTTTCAGCATGTATCACTCGGATCTCTCTGCTGTCCACTTCATCCGGAGTTGGCTGCACTTGGTGGGAACAGTTCGATCAGCTCCGGTTTGGACCTATGTCAGCAGGGATCAGCGAAGCCTGCCAAATGAGGTGAGAGATGACAGCAAACCAGTGGCGCCCTCTCCTGCCTTGTCCTTCATTTTTTGTTTGCAGCCAAGTCAATACTGCCTTTACAGAGTTTTGTTGGACAGAAATACCTTCTTGTTTCTTCCCCACCCCAGGAAAGCAAAACTCAGCACATCTTCCTGGAGACGTCTTCTTCCACAGCAGTTTGCAAACTACCACTCTTACGTAAGGTTTGGCATTTTTCCCCTTCTGCCTCTTATTTCCATCTAACAGTCTCTAAAATCTTGCAGACTCATTACTTTCCCTGCTCCTAATTTGGCTGCGGTCCAAGCGGACTCTGTGCTCACCTATCCTGCCCCAGCACTCTGACCTCGTATAGCCTGTGCGTTTTTTCTGCCACCTAACGCTGCATCTACATTAGTGAACAGCAGAGGGAGAGGTTGGCTGGCAAAGGGTGAAGTCAGGATGCCCACTATTGGCCTGTGCCATTGACCTGAAATTTGACAGTGTTGTTGGAGCCCTTCAAGCCCTTCTGTTTTCCCTTGTCAGCCACTGTGGTCCAGCCCTTTCTAGCTGAACTCGAGTGTGGTGTTATAGCATTGATGCTGACTCAGCTGTTTTACAAGGGTGAATTCTGAACCTCCTCTACCTGTTAATGTTCCTTAGATGTCTGGGGAGTCAGAGCATGAAGATATACCATCTATTGTCCCTCAGTCAGAAGCAATACTTGTAAAGCTCACTTGGAAACATAAATGTTTGTAGGCTGGGCATTAAATCTTGGACTCTCTTACACTTGAATAACCCCATATGGATTGGCATTGGCAGGAAGCAGCAACCTCTAGGGCATACAGACACGCTGCATTACACATCTGAAATGCATGGCCATGCATGAAGATTGCCAGTCACTAAGAAACCTTGCTATGACACTGCTCAATGCCCACGCTTGAGAGGATCCACCAGAGTTCCCTGACCAACAGGGTGGTCCGGTCCACCATTGGGAGGCAAGACGTCTGGGACAAGACTCTATGGCAGTCCCATCTGGATCACAAAAATGGTTGTCCTGAAAGTGGGGTCCATCACCCGGTCAAACCCCAGTTGATTGGTAACTAATTTCCACACCTCAGTTTGTTTATTCACAAATAAACCATAGGCTGGAAGCGAGTCAGCAAGGGTTTGGGTTTTGTTTTTTTTCTGACTAGGATGTGACAAGGAAAAAGTGTGTCTCCTCACTTTGTTGGAGTTCCCGAGGCATTTGGTAGGGGACACAAGGAATTTTCCCTCTGCTCCTGAACCACATAATTACCACTAAACATTCCCCTTATCCATCCCTATCCTGGTTTCTATGGTGTTGTCGTGAAAGTGGTGTCCATCACCCGGTGTGCAAGAAGCTAGTCCACACACAGAGTCGAGATATTTGCTTTAATATCCAGTTCTGCACAGAAAAGAGAGCATAAGTTGCCAAAACAGTATTCCTCTTTGTCATCCAATTTCTTCAATTTCTTTCTGACATCTGAAGCTGACGGAGCTACAAACAGCATGTTAAGTATCTTTGGGTTAGTTTCCTCCTCTGGATCCAAATCAGTCCACTTTCTAGCAGTCTCACACATTCTCTCATAAAAGATCAAGGGTTCCTCCTCAGACCCCTGTCTAACCTCATATAATTTTGACAAGTTTTTTCAGTTTACAAGTTCCATGCCAAACCCCACACAAGGTTAAGGACTGACACCACCCAAGTCTGTCCAGGTCCCTTCCGGCGTTAGGATCCCAGTCCATGTTCTCCCTGGGCATAACCTAATTAATGTAATCTTGTGGATATTTTGCTTTTCCTCAGTAGTGAGGAGGGTCTCTAGAAGTGCTTGGATATCCCTCCAGGTGGGGTTATGTGTCATCATGATTGTTTTGAGTAGCCCGTCCATCTTCTCCAGATTAGCCAGACATGACCCCACAGACTGTTACCAATTTAACAGTTCCGACACATGCGTGTAAACCAGCTGTCCTTCCACCCCTACTGCTTGTCTTAAAGGCACTTGAACCCCTTGCTCTCCTGGCCACAGGACTGAAATCCATATCCTCTGATTGCCCACTTCCCCCCCATTCACTCCCCTTGTATGCAGGTGGTGCATTTTCAGGGGAAGCTGAGGGCACCAACAACTGCACATCTTCTACATCCTCATCCCCTTTCACCAACTCACAACAAGTTTTCTTACTAGTTCTCAATCCTGCATACAAAATGTAATCCTCTTTAACACCACATTTCCTTTGAATCTCTGGCCTTCCATACAAAATCAAAAAAGCATCCACGTTGCAGCACCTCATCCCACTTAGCCATACTATTACAAAACATCATCAATTGAAATGTAAAAATTTAAAGTTCCGTGTAGCGGTCAATTATCACTATTAGGACGTTCCCAAATATTTTCCAATTTTTAAGGATGCATCTGAGTGGAGAGTCAGGAGGTATCTCACTGGAAGTTGTCGTACCCATACGGCAACCTTAAAAAAAATTACCACTGTTTCAAAAACTCTGCTCCGGCAGCGACAAATACCCTTGCCTTGCCACGCGTTTACATGTGAAACTTCCCCTATTCAGTTTTATGGTACCAATAAAAGTGACTAAATTACAGGGGATATTCCAAATTCCACTCCCCATGCAAGTATCTCTCTTATAGCATTGCACCTTTGAGTCGTTTACCTCCTAACACTGGAGGGGAGCCGCCAGAGTTCCCCGATCAACAGGTCAGTGCACACCGGAGCCCCAGGCAGTTCGGTCCACCATCAGGAGGCAAGACATTTGGGACAAGACTCTATGGCAGTCCCATCTGGATCACCAAAATGGTTGTCCTGAAAGTGGGGTCCGCCACCCAGTGTGCAAGAAGCCGATCCACATATAGAGTCAAGATATTTGCTTCAATATCCAGTTCTGCACAGAAAAGGGAACAGGGTGGTATTCCACAAAGCAAGCTCAGTTTCCTGAAACACAAGTGCTACTTTTATACCCAAAAACGTGAGAAAGAACTTTATCTCTAACATTATTCTATCACTGGAACATACTTCCTTGTGCTTCAACTAATTCCTTGCTTCCATTTAAAGTGGCAATGCTCAAGAATTTCACGCTGTTAGTAGGGGTCCCTCTAGCCTGTGGGTGTGAATTTTAGTATGCTAATAGCTCTTTAATATATTAATATGGTGATTTAAATTACTCAATGTGTTTTTCCCCAGTGCTCAAGGCTGTAACCAAGATAAGCTGTGGGGAGTGCTTCTTTCCATCCTTTTCATCTGTCTTGCAGGTGTCCTGCAGGCCTGTCTCAAGGCTGGGCTGTTGACTGCTTGGAGATTATTTTTCTCTAATTGGAATGTGGTTTTGTCTAATTCTTCTGTTTCATTGTTGTCTAGGTTCTGTTTTTATTCTGAGTGTCCCTTATGTTCTCTTTTATGTACTCTTTCCCCAAATGCGATTTTTTCCCTAAATTTGACTTATTTCCATTAACAACTGACAACAAAAGGACAAAAGGACAACAAAAGGTAAAGGATCAAAACTGGAAGAGGGGAGATTTAGGTTAGACATTAGGAGGAAATCCTTTAGTGTGAGGGTGGTGAGACACTGGAACAGGTTGTCCAGGGAAGTTGTGGAAGCCCCATCCCTGGAAGTGTTCAAGGCCTGATTGGATGGGGTTCTGAGCAACCTGATCTAGTGGGAGGTGTCCCTGCCCATGCAGGGGGGTTGGAACTAGATGATCTTTAATGTTCCTTCCAACTCAAACCATTCTATGATTCTATCATATCATTCTATGATGAGGGAAACTTTCATTTAAATTTCTGAATACTGATGGGAAACCTCTTTTTCCTTTAAGGAGATCCTCGTTTTTCTAGGTAGTGGGTTTTCACATGAAGAGAAACTTTGTAGTTCTTCTGCTTTCTGAGTGCATTGCACCATCCTGTCAGAAAGCTGCTTCTCCAACAGATGTCTGCCAACATGAAAGGTCATATTGGCCTGATCTCCCATGAGCAGAGGGTGCCTGTTCTCTTTCAGGAAGTCAGAGCCCAGCTTATCAATGCAGACTTCTTCACATCCCAGTTACCCTGCAAAAATAAGTACTTGCTGCCAGGCAGCTAATAAAGGCTTAGTATCAAGAAAATGCTACTAGGTCCAAATCTGTAGGTGACATGGAAAGGGAGTTGGTGGGGAAGACCTGTCTATGTGGCTGTGGGATGCACACAGCTTGTGATTATTTTTTTAAAGGCAGTGGGAAGGCCCTGGTTTCACTGCGGATCTTAAGGGTAAGATAAATGCCTTATTAAATATTTAATTAAGCTCATAGACTCTGCCTTATGTACCCACAACAGAATTCCAGGCTTGAGATCAGGCATTAAGGATGGCCTTGTGTTCCTGTGCATAAAGGGCACCGTGTTTAAGCCCCAGCTGCAAAGATGTTGCTTCATGTGCAGCATTGTGTTGAATGGAGAAAGATTAGTGTACCTTGATGCAAACCATGAGTTTTCCTTACCTGTCTCAGGAAATACAGTGAGCTTGTTCTTCACTTTGAAACAGATTCTGTGCTGAAACTGGGAAGCACAGGAGAATTATCACCCTTTTTCCAGTCCAGCTTTGCTTCTAGTAGTGTGTTCATCTCCAAAAGAAAGCAGAAGAGCTGGTATGTAATAGCAATCCATTTAAAGGACTGTGCAACTGAAACCAGAACTTGTTCTTTATTATAGCTCCTGGATAAGTCTGGGCCTTATTTCCGGTTGGGTAAAATAATATAAATTTGCTTTAATATCTGATCTAGGTGTGCTCTTGGCTTCTGCCATCCTTTTTTTGTCCAGAAAACGTTGATATATAGAACAGATGAAAGATTTCGGATAAAATATAGATGCTCTAAAAAAAAAAAAAAAAAAGGTTAAAACCTGCTTAAAATTATATTTGTGTTGCAAGTGAATCTTAATGCTAAACTTCAACATTCTAGCTCACAAGATCCTATACTGCATCAGCTCCTTTGGGAGGCTACAGTCTGTATACAGTCCCCAGTCTGCCATGCCTATTGCACCACATAATAACTGTCCTTTTCATTCTGTAGGCATTAGGTGTAGCAGACAGGGGCAGTATGACAGGGTTGGCCAGTCTCACCCATCCTTGCCCCAAAGAGGCCACACTGATGCCCTTTGTCTCCAGTCATTGGCTTGTCAGAGCTGCTCTGACCATCTGGTGCTTCTCAGGTTGGGTGATACTCTTAACGTTGCTTCTTTGAAACTAAGCTCTGTTTGTGGATTTCAGGTGATACTTTCTGCATTCCCGTAGACACTTTTTTTGCAATCTTCTTCTAGTTGCTTTGTGTTGGGGATGAAACTTCAGATGACAACCATATTTTGCAAGCAAGCAGTGGTGGTATATTTACAGTCCCTGTAAGCCTGTAAAAGGCCCCTCGTGATGGAGAAGTCATCAGTCTACAAGCAATCTATTTATTGCTTAAACTAGACATAAAAAAGGGGGAAAAAAACCCCAAACCTCTCTTAGCTGTTCATTTTTTCCTCATACATTTGTTTGCTCAAGGCAAAAAAAAGTTTAGTTAAAGTACAAGTGGTATTTGCAGGACTAGCAGAGGTGGTTCTACTTTTGATTTATTTTTCAGCAGCATTTTGTAGCTAGTGTGCAAGTGCCATACTAGTGAGGTGCTCTGCTAGAGCATGTTCTAGCCCATATTCCTGCTATGTCAGGGAATGGGAACTCCACAGGTCACAAGCCAGTCATTTAGTGACTTCAGACAGATTATATCAGACAGATATATATATATAGCAGACATTTTGCAGAATCTTGCTCATCTGTTCCCATTCATCTATCTCTTTCTTGATGTGGAAAGTTTTGTTGCATCTTGTGGATAAGGTGGTTTGATTTTTATTTGAATTTTCAGCTTTTTTGGAAGCAAAAGGTTTTTTGAAATGGAGTTTTGCAGAGGGAATCTATTAATGATTGCGTGTGTCTCTGTAATGTCTTGTGGTGAGACGGCAGGTACACAGAACAGACTGACAGCGTGTCACAGTTTAGCACTGGGCTGGCAATTAAATTAATGGCAATAAGCTCTCTATCCCCTCCCCCTCCCATCCAGATAGGGAAAGGAGAGAGGCTTCCGGGTTGAAAATAAGACTTGACAGCTTTAATGAAATACTAGTGATAAAAGAAAATAGGTACAAATATATACAAATATGTGCAGGAGTGTATGAAAGCGCTATTGCCCCCACCCCCAGTACCTCTCACTGCACTCCCCTGAGCTGCGGGCAGTCCCAAAAAGGTCCCAGATAGCTTCTGGAGCTAGCGGTAAGGCAGACAGGAGCTAACATTATTCTATCACTGGCACACACGATTGGTCAACTAATTCCTTGCCTCCATTTAAAGTGGCAATGCTCAGGAATTTCTCTATGCACGCTCAAAGAGTAAGGGGCTTGTTGTTAGTAGGGGTCCCTCTAGCACGTGGGTGGGTATTCTAATATGCTAATCGCTCAGTGATTTAAATTACTTAATGTGTTTTTCCCCAGTGCTCAAGGCTGTAACCAAGATAAGCTGTGGGGAGTGCTTCTTTCCATCCCTTTCATCTGTCTTGCAGGCCTGTCTCAAGGCCAGGCTGTTGACCACTTGGGATTTTGACTACTATTTTTCTCTAATTGGAATCTGGTTTTGTCTAATTCTTACTGTTTCACTGTTATCTAGGCCCTGTTTTTATTCTGTGTGTCCCTTATGATCCCTTTTATGTGATATTTTTTCCCAAATGTGATTTTTCCCTAAAATTTTCCTTATTTCAATTAATAACTGACATAATTATCAAAGACATTAATTTTTGCTTACAGGATGGCAATAGATTGATCAGGCAAAAAAAGCAGTGAGGAAAAGAAGCTTTAATCCTTCTCTGCTTCCTCATGGGCTTTGGAAAAGTGAGTCAGTCCCTACACCATCCTTGGACACGTGCATGCACCTCCTTTTCTAGCCTGCTTTCCAGTCAGTCCAAATCCCCACTGTTGTTCAGGCAATCTCCTTCCACCACCCCACTACTTTGAGGCTTTTAGCAGTCCTGAGGTTTCTTGGGTGGAGGCTGGGAAACCACAGTGTCCTCCTGGACAGGCTAGAGAGGAAACTCTCATATTGCACTTGGAGTGCCAGCCCCTGGAACTTTTGCCTCCTGCTGCCCTTTCACCTGCCAGCCCCAGGCAAGTTTCTGAATTCCTTGGTGGGGATATTGTCTCCCCCATTGAAGGGCAAAAATCCATAATCAGCTCAGTTAATGTTAAACTGATTGTTATTTAGGAAACTATGCACCAGTATGTCACTGGTTAACTGCCCTCTCTTGCCCTGGCTGTGCCTGATTTCAGGAGAGAATGACACTGTGCATTCTGCATGGACCCCTGTTTAAAACCATGTAGGTGTTTGTGTGCATGTTGTACCCTTAGAGCAACTACCCTGTTCTTCCATCAGTGCTTCCACTGTTTAAGCTGCTGTGTAATTTTTTTGGGGTTGATTAATCCTTTTTTAAAAAAAATCTACAAATACAGATTGTGATGGCCCCTACAGTGCCTCTTTCTGTGCAAGGATGTCTCAGAAGTTGTGTGAATCCAGTCAAAAGGCTTATTTTAAAATAAGTAGCTTTTTTCTCTTTTTTTTGTAGTGCAGAAAAACCAAGACCACATATTTTCCACAATGAGTTAATTTGTACAGATTTCTGCTCACCTCACATTTTAATATCGAAGCGATAAAGTGAAAAGTGAAGTGGAAAGGTGGTAGGCAGAATGGCTTCTTGCAGAAATGCCACCAGACATGAGGCTGACAGCAGGCATCGCTTTAATGATCTCTGTTTCTCTGAGTTATGCAAGTAGCTACAGCCTTTTCCTTCTGTGTCTGTCTAAGGCCAAAAGGCTGATGGTTCAATGGATGCTACTGTTAAAGAAAGCGAGTAGAGAGAAACAATGCAAAATTCACTGGCAAGTCCATTACCCCAGACATACAGGCTGGAAAAAAAAATAAAAATCAACATTTGTAGAGCATTCAGTTAGCTCTGGCTTCAGCTGCATGTAATCTTCAGGTGTTCTTGGCACAGGATCAAGGTCCTGATTTGTGGTATGAGAAGGCAGTGAGGAAGAGGACTGAAGCAGAAAGCCCTGCATTTGACTTGAATACATTGCACTCAAAATCAGGTGTGTTGTAAAGTCTGCCACCTGCTTGATCAGGAAAGTAGCATTTGAGCTTGATTCCTTATTGAGGCCGATCTTTTCCAGCAGTACAAACATTGCCTTCAGCATAAAGGATACAGATTTAAGTTCCAGGTTATTATTTTTAACCACTCTTTAATCCCTCTAGTTAAAAATCCTCCTGACATAGCTCTAGGCAAAGATGGGATATGGCAACTACTCTTGTTACCTGTTTTTTTTTCCTTCTTTTCTGAATGGTGGTTCCCTGTTCTCTGCCACCCAACTCAGCAATCCATTTTTTCCACTGTTTGAATTCTTGCTTATGTTGCTTTTCCAGCTTTGCTTTCTGAAGGGATTGCCTCTTTAATAAAAAAAGGAAGAAAACCAGAAACAGTAAAGGCCTATATAACAGCCTTGAAGAGTTACAGCAATACTTAGAAGTGAGATAAGAAGCTTCTAGCTTGCATACCTTATAACCATTAATCTTGTGAAGAGGAACCTTGAGAAATAACAAAGGACACATTGTGCCACAATGCATGAGGTCAGCAGAATTCAACAAAAACTAAAGACAGCAGGGAGAGATCAAGACCACTGACTCAAGAAATGCCACCTCCCCTATTGATGATGACACACTAATAATAAATAAATAATGCCCCTCATGAACTCAGTTGATTGAATAGAGAGACCTAAGAAACTGAACTAAGCCTGTAAAGGACAGAGCAACTTAGTGGTTGACAGGACTTGAGTGGGAAAACAGTTTTATTGATGAAGGATCAGAATGCCCTTACCTGATTGGTTGGCACGTATGCTAACAAACAGGACATTGCAACAAATTGTGCCAGGATGTCAGGTACAATACATATTTGATAATGCACTGCTAGAAATATCCTTCATGCTGCTTCTTAGCTGTGAGGAGTTAATGTATATTTTTAACTTGTGCTTCGGAGATTCCCATGGCCTCAGAAAGGGGGAATTTCTGGCAGATCATGATATCCATTTTCCATTATGAAGTTGCAATAATGATGAAATGCTAGTGAGACACCTTTTGGAAAAGTGAGTCAGTCCCTACGCCATCCTTGGACACGTGCATGCACAGGAGACAGGGAATGGATTTTAGAGTTAGTCAACAGTCTGGTTCCTGCCACTCCTCCTTCCTCAGGAAGAAGGATTCCTTACAGTCCTCCCCTGCTTCCCCATGGGGCCTCTCCCATGGGAGAGAGTCCTCCATGAACCCCTCCTTCATAAGTCCTTCCCACGAGGTCAGGAGCAAGCTGCTCCAGCATGGGCTTCCCACAGAGTCATGGGCTGCTTTGGGAACAGTCACTTCCCCTGGTGCAGGTTCCTTCACGGCTGCAGATCCAAGTTCATGGGCTGCAAGTCCACAGTCGCCTCTCCTGGCATCTCCAGGGGATGCTCGACCACGTTCCTCCATGGGGTACAGGTGGACAGCCTGCCATCTCACCATAGGCTGCAGGGAAACTTCTGCTTGGGCACCTTCTTCCCCATTCTTCCTCACCAACCTCAGGATCTTCACCCTGGCACTGCTTTCACCTCTCCAGCACAGCTTTATTGCCTGCTTGCTCCCTTCCCGGGTCTTACATCAGTTCTTTCATGTGTTAACTGCAGAGGGGCATCTATTGTCTTTCTAACAACTCAGCCTTGGCTACCTGAGGTGGGGGAGCTTTTAGTAGCTTTTTACAGGAGTCACCCCTGGGGCCCATCTCCTGCTACCAAAACCATGCCAGAACCAAACCAGCACACAATGCCAGTGCAAATCATTCTAGCATGAGTGAGAAATCCTTATGGATGAGTTAAACACAGCAGAGCAGAAACCAAATCAACATTAGGTCTCATGAGAATTTATCTATATCACTGACACGGCACTTCTGATCTGTATCTCTCCCAACCCTTCTACACCTATGCCAGGAGAGGTGTGCTTTGTGTGGACAAGGCGTGTTGTTTTGACCAGTCAAAGCAGGTTTCACTTTCCCTTAGGAAAAATTAATCAGTTAACACACTGGAAACACATCCCTTCTCATTTTCCACCCCTATTAGTGAAGAAAAAACCTGCCCGCTCTTCTTCAGCATGGTGTTTTACGAGTAAGGACCAGCTCTTATTGTGTGTGTCTGTACAGTACCCATCAGACATGCTCCATGGCTGTTTAGCAAGAACATTACAAACCAGAAGTAGAAAACACTGTATGTTCCTCCTTTGTGGTGATGTTGGAGTTGCTGAGTCATGAGAAATTAAAATGTAGAACAGCCAAGAAACTCAAATCTGGACCCTTGAGAACTGGAATTAATTTATACTGTAAGCTTAATTTCTGGTTTTATTGTATATCCCTGTGATACTTGACGGCACTGTTACCTACTGGAGTGTATACCAGACCACATCAGTGGAGTTTAGCTGCCAAATGCAGCCTAGAGATAAGCTACAACAGCACTCCCCCCCAGTCTTCACATGGCACAACATCTGCAGTGGATGAAACATGCATTTGTATGATTGTGGTTAGAAACTTCTCAAGAGCTGCTTTCTGCCTTGTGCCATGGTCTAAAGGCGATTTAAACAGTTTGCTGGCAACCCCTTTCTGCCCCACCTCTTACACAATCTGTGGCTCTGTTCAGTCCCAAGGTCCCTCTGCTATCAGCCTGTACTTTCTCTTCCACTCCATCAAACATGATGAGCCTAGCAAGGAGCTGCACCAGGAGGCAATGCTAGCCAGTAAGGAGAAAGATATTAAAGTACAGGACATTGCAACAAATTGTGCCAGGATGTCAGGTACAATACATATTTGATAATGCACTGCTAGAAATATCCTTCATGCTGCTTCTTAGCTGTGAGGAGTTAATGTATATTTTTAACTTGTGCTTCGGAGATTCCCATGGCCTCAGAAAGGGGGAATTTCTGGCAGATCATGATATCCATTTTCCATTATGAAGTTGCAATAATGATGAAATGCTAGTGAGACAGCTCTAGGAGTTTGAACATAACTGGAGCACCCTGATGGGTCCTGAGTAATATTATATTTGTGGTTGTAACATTCCTTGGATACACAGAGAAGATAACATTTAGCTGTTTGTCACGGTTTAGGCCTAGTTGACAGCAAAGAAGCATGTGGCCACTCACTCACCCCTCTCCCCACTGTGGGATGGGAAGAAGAAAATCCAACTATAAGTTCGTGGGATCGAGACAAGGACAAGGAGGGTTCACTCACCAATCATGGTCATGGGCAAAACAGACTCAACTTCGGGAAAAAAATAAATTTAATTTATCACTAATCAGATGCAAACAGGACAAAGACAAAACAAAAAACAGAACTGAAATACCTCACCCCACCCCTTCTTTCTTCCTGGGCCCAAATTACTTTGCTCCCGATTTCTCTACCTTCTTCCCCCCCAGTGGCACAGGGGAACAGGGAATGGGGTTTAGAGCCAGTTTGTCACATGTTGTTTTCTGCCACTCCTTCCTCCTCAGAGAGAAGGATTCCTTACAGTCTTCCCCTACTCCAACGTGAGGTCCCTCCCATGGGAGAGAGTCCCCTCCAACATGAGTCCCTCCCACGAGGTGCAGTCCTTCAGGAACAGACTGCTCCAGTGTGGGCTTCCCACAGAGTTACGGCCTGCTTTGGGTGCAGTCATCTCCCTTGGTGCAGGGTCCTCCTTGGGCTGCAGGTCCACATCTGCTCCACCGTGCTCCTCCATGGGCTGTAGGGACAGTGCCTGCCCTCTCACCACAGGCTACAGGGGAACGTCTGTTTGGGCACCTCCTCCCCCTCCTTCCTCACAGACTTTGGTATCTTTTCTCTGGCATTGCTCTCACTTCCTGTCTTAAGGCAGTTGTTTTCCCCTTCTTGAACATGTTAATTGCTGAATGTTTTGAGCCAGGGGAGCTTTCAGCAGCTTCTTACAGGAGCCATCCCTGGGGCCCCCCTCCCCCACTACCAAAACCACACCAACCCAGCACACTGTTTCTATGTATTTGATTATTTCTAATAATTCAAAATGCAGTCCTCTGTAATTGATGCTCTGTCCTTGTGATCAATTCTTTAATTTGGTGCACATTGCTACAATTACATTACATGAAAATCTTGGCTTTAAAATAAGTTTAGAAAGAGCATTTGAAATTTTAAGTGTGAAATTTGACTTTTGAGTGACTACTGTCAGTGGATGGGAATCCCTGTGCTCAAATGAGTTCAGCTCACTGAAATTGAGATATGCTTATCCATGTTTCCACTTTGGGGCGCACTTGTTTCACATTTCCAGATGCTTCCTCACATCCCGCCAGGCACTCCCAACAGGCGGGGCCAGCGGGCCGGCTCCAGCTACCAAAAGAGCCCAGCTTCCGCACCACGGACAACCGTTACAGCAGACATCCCTCCCTCACCACGTCTGCTACCGCTGCTCTCAGGCCGCTTCTGCCCGCTATAGCCGGCCCAACCCCCAACCCCCACCCCCATGGCGTACGTCACTTCCACGGTGAACCACCACCCCCCGCCCTCCTGCCCCCAACGTCTCGCTATTTCTGGGTTGAAAAGCGCTGCTTGAGAACAAAGACGCTCCGCCCGCGGCGTCGGCGGAGGGGGCGGGGTAGGAGGGAAGGCGGTGCGATGAGTGGCTATCAGGGGAGGAGGCGTGCCTGGGACGAGGCTGTGGCGGGGCGCTGAGTAGTAGGGGTTCTCTCTTTGCCCTGCCTCTTCCTTGCGCAAGCCGCGTTCAGGACGGGAATGCGGCCGCCTCCAGCTGGGTAAGCGCTCCTTCTGCCCCGCTGATCTGGTTCGTGCCCTTCGCTGGGCTCTGCCACGCCGTGAGTGCGGGCGGACGGTAGTCGTCGTGGGCCTGGGGCGGCGGGTACTGGGGAACGCCGTGCCAGCTGAGCATCGATGCCGGAGGTCTCTGGGCGGGGGGGCCTGCAGAGCGCGTGTCGGTTTGAACTGCTACGAAACGCGGGCGGGACGGGGATGAGTGGCGGTACAGGGGCTCGGCAGTCATTCCTATAAACTGCTACAGAAATTGCAAATCAATTTACAAGTAAGTTGCAACTCCCCTGTAGCAATCGTGGAAGTAGTGGCTTTGCACTCACCCGTTGCTCCCCGCATTGCGATGTGTGTCCTCACAGATGATTTTGTTCTTAGGGAGGTAGGAGAGAAGGAAACTCAGTTTCGTTGAGAGGATAGAGCTTATTGACTCAGCAAGTAATTCACAACCTCAAAAATACGGTGTCTGTAGCAGATCACCTTTATGTATTGCATCGGGGATAAGTAAAAATATCGTGTGCCTGAATAAATAATGTTTAGTGTGTATGATTGAGATTGCCTTTATAAATGGACTTCTGCTTTGTGTGGTATCTTGCAGAAATATTTTTCATCTTAAGTAAAGGTTTTCAGTTGGTTTAACTGCACCCTGGGCAATGTTAGCAAGGTGTCAGCTGAAATCCAGTAACTTGTAGGAAGAATAAATGCTGTTCTTTGACCAAGCTGTCAAGCTATAACATCCTGTGGGGATATCCTATTGCAATGGATTTTGTTCTGGTGGATTCAGTGACTCCCTTAACTTTCCTCTCTGCTGTCTCCCAAACTTTTGTCTTCTAGGATTAGGAAAGAAAAATCCTGTCTCGGGATCCTGTAAAGTCAGGTGCCTTGATGTCCTACATGATAGCTGACTGAATCCCTAGTGGGCTTGGTCATACAACAGCACACCTGTTTCCTTTTAAGTGAGTTAACTGACTGCTTACTGGAGGAACAAACCCATAGAAATACTGATTCTGCCCACCTTGAGCTAAGTTGCAGCCTTGCTGAGTGAGGTAGACTCACTGATACTATGCATTTGATGCCCTTTAGACCTCAGAGCATTTGTGGTTGATCAGTTGCTTTGAAAACTATGCTATAACATGCATGTTGATGCAGCATGTCTCACTTGAAAGTGCATGTATTTCTGTATTAATCTTATATTTACATAATCATCCAGTATTATATATGTTAATGCAGTCCATTACATGGTTATGAATAGCTTAGAAGGAGTCTGTGTTTATTAACTTCCACATCTGCAGTAGATGAATGCTCTTGCTGGCATATTTGCTGCTTGCTTCTAATTTTTATATATATATATCAAATGGATGTATACACAATGTGTGTATACACTCAAACAATACATATATTGTTTTAATACTTTTCTGGGGAAATTCCGGACTACATGCCTATTAATACATTATTGTTTTAATTGCAAATTCCCTGCTGGATTTATAAATCTGTCTGCCAGCAAACAGACTTTAGGTTTGGTTATCCGCTATTGAAATTCTAATCAGCACATCCATGCAACCTACAGCGACTGGCTTCTAAGGGAAATCTCGTAGCTCAGACTCTCCAAAGACAATGAGAGTAATTTGCAAGCAAAATTCCAAGCGTCAAAACATCACATGAAGCTGAAGGCCTGATAATGTATTTAAAATGTCTGGCTGCTACCTGCATTACATGGTTAGGCAGTGTAGCTACTTTTAAATATAGTAGCTGACTTTTTCAGTTGTATTAAACTGACTAAATTTTCAAGGGAAAATGTCACAGGGAGTTCAAGGAGTGGAAATGTTCGTTTAAAACAGTGCATGCTGGAAATGTCCAAAACCTTACTTGAAGAAACTGTAAAGAATTTATTTGTTTGGGTGGAATTTCATGTTTTTTTCTTTTTTAAAACAGGGATAAAAATTTAATGAAGACAACTTTTAGTATACAGTTCTGATGATATCTCCCCATGCTCTGATGCACAGTGTTAACTGAGCACATGTTCTCTGTGCCAACATCCATGCTTTAACACAGTTTTATAAACGGAAAGTGTTGTAAAGCAGGTCCAGTAAGAGTTTATGCTAGCATATTTGCAGTGAAAAATTACAGGGACCTGGATGTAATGGAATGAACTTGTTTCTCCACTGTGTACAAAACAATTGTACCACAGTGGGTGCTTCATCATGTATATTCTGAACGATGCTGGGTTTATGGCTCAGAGCAGTTGTGCAGGTGGCTGGGTGCCATGCACATGCATTTACTCCCAGCCCTCATCTCCATGTGGAGATCTTCTACAATTGCATGCATGTGCTGAACAGCTGTGCTCTGACCTGTTTCTGCTTTCATTGCTGGACCTCACATATTCAGGCACTACTAATGTCTGTTTTAGATTTATTCTTGCCCTTTAATTGTAGCTTTTCATTTGTTACAAACTTCTAATAGCAAGAGTAATTGTGGACTGGGAGAACTGGAGGAAAAATCAATTCACTGGCACTTGTGTGTAGACCCTCAACTGCTGTGCATTGCTACAGCTCCCTTGCAGAGCAATGACAATCCACAGCAGCTGGCCATTTACCCTTTGGAGTGTTTAAATTGGGATTGTATGCTTTTCTGAAGGAGATGTTCATCCCTATGAACACAGAGCTGGTACAAAGTTCATTTGTGTGGTAGATGCAATAGGCTTCCCACTTCCTCTTCATCACAGTAATTGCTGGATGAAACTTCATAGCTTATGCTGCACCAGAAGCCAAACTAGATGATCTTTGTGGCTTCTTCCTCCTATTCTTAAAAGGGCTGGAAGGGCAATAACTCTACTGTGTGTACTGTTGCCAGATGCCTCCTGACACTGTGTGCTCTGGCTCAGCAAGGTTGCTTACCTGCCTGGCCTCCAGCCTGTTCTGCAGGTGTAACCATTCATCATACCCCACCTGTCAATAATACTCAGCCTGTTTGGCTCTGGGAAGGACTCCCAAAGGGCTGTTGACATTGTTGACTGGGAAGCCAAGAAGTCCTGTGAAGTAAACTGTGATTAAACCCTTTCTCTCTGAATTCTGGCAAGCACTTAATGTGCACTCATTCCTGTCAATTCTGCTCCATTGGACTAAAGTTGTTGTTCCCTTTATACAACTTATATGAGTCAGTGAGGCTTGTGAGTTGACAGCTGCAGTGTATGGATGCTGCTGGCCCTGCAGGTACAGTAGTGATGCTGAAGATGAATGCAGAGAGGAGCTGTCTGTGCGCTTTGGACATGTTGTTTGCAGCTCTTCCAGCTTTTTGACTGCTGGCGGTCTAAGGAGGTTACCATGTAGCTAAGGTGCCCAGAGAGCTTGTGGTACAGCACTTCATCCAATAAAGGACAACATATCTCCAGTGTGGTATCGGGAACCCCTTGAAGGAATGTCTACATGGACATTGCTGTGTGTTCGTGTGAACATCTCATCCAACAAAAGCAGGTGGCAAGAACTGCAGAAGTGGGTTTTAATGCTCAGGAGAACCACGTGCTTGCTTCACTGGTGTGTAGAACAATGCTTAGTTGCTTGCTGTTAATGCTGTCTGGTTTCCTTGCTGCTTTGGTTCTATAGGTGTATTTGTGGAAACCCGGCATTTATCTGATGGCTCTGCTCTGCTGTAATTGTGATTGTCACTGAAATTAATTTTCCACTGGGCAGTTTTGAATATGTGTCAGTGTAGGTGTCAAAACTTCTCACAGTCCACCATTGCCTTTGCTAGCTTTGTTTTTCTTTGCCATTGTGAGCTTGACCTCAAGGATCAGATCTTGGGTTTCAGTGCTGAGAAGTGGAGGTGCTACTGCGGTGACACTGAGTTGGTGCTGTGCAGTGTCGTAGGACAGGACTGCAGTGCAGTCTTTGGTTGTGTCACTGTGGTGGGAGAGCTGGTCTTCAAATACACTTTGTAGAACCTGAGATCTCTGGAATGACAGTGTGTGAGCCTGGATTTTCCATCATGTTCTTTTCTCCCTGTTCACTTGGTAATTTGTCAACTATTTGGAAAGCATATTGCGCGCTTGTTTGTTTTTTCTTGTAGGATAATCATAGAATGGTTTGGGTTGCATGGGGCTTTAAAGATCATCCAGTTCCAACCCCCTGCTATAGACAGGGACACGTTCTCCTAGACCAGGTTGCTCAAAGCCCCATCCAACCTGACCTTGAACACTTCCAGGGAGGGGGCATCCACAACTTCTCTGGGCAACCTGTTCCAGTGTCTTGCCACCCTCAGAGTAAATAATTTTTTTAATAATTTCCTCCTAATAGCTAATCTAAATCTCCCCTCTTTCAGTTTGAAACTGTTCCCTCTCATGCTGTCATGGTTTAACTCGGGATCGGCAATTAAGTGAGTGGCAATAATGCTCTCTATCCCCTCCCCCTCCCACCCAGATAGGGAAAGTAGAGAATAAGGAGAGAGACTTTCCAGATTGAAAACTAAACTAGACAGCTTTAATGAAATACTAATGATAAAAGAAAGTATGTACAAATATATACAAATATGTGCAGGCATGTGCAAAACCCCTATTGCCTCCCCCACCTCCAGTAACTCCCACGGTACCCTCCTGAGCTGTGAGCAGTCCCAAAAAGTCCTGGACCACTGCTGGAGAGAGCAGCAGAGCAGACAGGAGCTGAGGGTCAGAGTTATGAGGGTCAGGAATGCACAGGTCTAGGGGTCGATGGTGATGGATAGATGAATTCCTCCCTGGATGCTGGCCATGAACAGAAGAGAAGCGAAGAAGGAGCTTGACTTCTGTGATCCGTGAATTTATACCGAGTGTCATGTAAATATGGGATGGAATAATCTTGTTGGCCAATTTGCCATCTGTCTAGTCTGCTCCTTCCTGTGGGAGGGTTGTAGTCTGCTCCTTCAGTGTCTGAAGCAGCAGATTCAACAAGCAAAGCAAAGTGTGCTCGGTCTCTCGGCAGTATCTATAAACATTCCAGCATTATCAGTCTGCTAGCTGGAATACTTGCTGCTAGTTTCAGGAAGTGTGCTGCTTAAAAGAGAGTTCAGTGAAGAAAAAAAAATCTGTAAAAGGAAAATTGGTTTAATCCTGGCTCAAACCAGGACACATGCTGTTGCTACATGCCCTTATAAAAAGTCCCTCCCCAGTTTTCCTGTAGTCTCCCTTCAGGTACTCGAAGGCTGCTTAAAAAGTCTCCCCAGAGCCTTCTCTTCTCCAGGCTGAACAACGCCACCTCTCTCAGCATGTTTTCATAGGAGAGGTCCTTCAGCTTTCTGAGCCCTATTAATGAGCAGGGAATAAATTGATGAACAGGGAATAAAGGTAGAAGTGTTATGAATGCAAAGTGATTGAAGGGAAATATTTGGGATCCATTTAACATCAAGCAAGCCATTAATTGGAGAGGTGGATACTTTGTGCGTTTGTGCTACCTGTTAACTTCCTAATTTCTTAATATACATCATCCCCTGCTTTGTATGTGATCTATGTTACAGGAACACTCATCTTTCCTCTCTCCTTCAGAAAAGACAAACCCCACAGCAGATACTTCTGAATGTTTCTGAGATGCTCTTAAGGATAGTCTTAGTGAATATATGCTTTCATAGGAAAAGTAGACCCTTTTGTAGCTCATGCATTAAGCTGGATTTCAAGAGACTATTTTCATTTCAAGTTCTGGCCAGTTCCTCCTGTAGCTGTGCACAAATGGCTCAGTCTTCTCACACGTGTTTTTCCACCCTGTGAGAAAAGGGAGGGTTGATCTATCTTACCTATGCTTGGCTCTTTCAAACTGATGCACTGTTGTACTACGGACTGACCCGTGTTACAAAGATAGGGCTTGTGCATTTGTTTCAGCAAAGCGCTGTTATATCATCATCCTTCTGATGAAGCTTAATATCATCAGTGTGTCTTTTTGCTGTCAGTAACATCTGGACTTAAGTTCCCATATCTAATTAAAAAAGGAGAAAAAAGTCTCTTTTTTTGCCGTAAGAAACAGGAGATTGGCTTATTAAGGGAGTTAATGATGGTAATTGCTGGTGGGTGAGAAATGCCCAGTGATAAGCTGAATCAGGTGGGTGGCCTGGTAACAGAGGATGCAGAGAAGGCAGAGTTATTGAATACCTTCTTTGCTTCAGTCTTTACTCTTAAGACCAGCCCTCATGAATCGGAGACCCTGGAAGTAAGAGAGAGAGCCTGGAGGAAGGAAGACTCTCCTGGTCAATGAGGGTTAGAGATAAGTTGGGTAAACTGAACATGCATAAATCCATGGGCCCCGATGGGATGCACCCATGAAGTGGTGAGAGAGCTGGCTGATGTTGTTACCCTACCACTCTCCATTTTTGAAAGACCATGGAAAACAGGAGAGCTGCCTGAGGACTGGAGGAAAGCCAGCGTCACTCCAGTCTTTGAAAAGGGCAAGAAGGATGATTCAGGAAACTACAGACCAGTCAGCCTCATCTCCATCCCTGGAAAAAATGATGGATCAGCTCATTCTGGAGCTCATCTCTAAGCACATGGAAGAGAGGATGGTTATCAGGAGTAGCCAGTATGGATTTACCAAGGGGAAATCATGTCTGACTAATCTGATAGCCTTCTACGATGGTGTGACTGAATGGGTAGATGCAGGGAGAGTGATGGATGTAGTCTATCTTGAACTTAGCAAGGGTTTTGACACTGTCTCCCATAACATCCTTGTGGATAAGCTCAGAAAGTGTGGGGTAGAAGAGCGGACAGTGAGATGGATTGAGAACTGGCTAAACAATAGAGCCCAGAGGGTGATCAATGGTACGGAGTCCAGGTGGACACCTGTAACTAGTGGAGTTCCCCAGGAATCAGTGCTGGGTCCAGTCCTGTTTAACACCTTCATCAACAACCTGGTTGAGGGGACAGAGTGTATCCTCAGCAAATGTGCTGATGATACAAAACTGGGAGGACTGGCTGATTCACCAGAAGGCTGTGCAGCCATTCAGCAAGATTTGGACAGACTGGAGAGCTAGGCAAAGAGGAACCTAATGTGGTTCAACAAGAATAATTGTAGAGTCCTGCACCTGGGGAAGAATAACAACAGGCACCAGCACAGACTAGAAGCTGACCTGCTAGAAATCAGCTCCATGGAGAAGGACCTTGGAGTCCTGGTGGACAACAAGTTATCCATTGGACAGCAATGTGCCCTTGTGGCCAAGAAGGCAAATGGTATCCTGGGGTGTATTACGAAGAGCGTGTCCAGCACGTTGAGGGAGGTTATCCTCCCCCTTTACTCTGTCCTAGTGAGACTACATCTGGAGTATTCTGTCCAGTTCTGGGCTCCCCAGTTCAAGAGGGACAGGGGTGTACTTGAGAGAGTCCAACGGAAGTCTATGAGCATGATTAAGGGACTGGAACACCTGTCTTATGAAGAAAGGCTGAGAGACCTGGGGCTGTTTAGTCTAGAGAAGACTGAGAGGGGATCTTATTAATGTATACAAATATCTCAAGGGTGGGTGTCAAGAAGGAGGGGCCAATCTCTTTTCAGTTGTGCCCTGTGGTAGGACAAGGGGCAGCGGACACAAATTAGAACTCAGGAAGTTCCACCTCAACATGAGGAAAAACTTATTTACTGGGAGGGTTATGGAGCACTGGAACAGGCTGCCCAGAGAGGTTGTGGAGTCTCCTTCTTTGGAGACTTTCAAGACCCATTTGGATGCATTTCTGTGTGACCTGTCCTAGGTGGTTCTGCTCTGGCAGGGGGTTGGACTCGGTGATCACCAGAGGTTGTTTCCAGCCCCTACCATTCTATGATTCTATGGTAAGCTGAAATTCTCTATGTCCAAGCAAAAAGCATTTACTCTCTAGATCTCTACCCACAGTAAATGGGTGCTAGTCTAATTGTTAACTTAATAAACAATAATTATATTTCAAATAAACACTTTTTCTGCTGTTCTGCCTTTCTCAGCTGGTTTTTTTTTCCTGCTGAGACCAGTTGTCTTTTAAGTTAAAATTTCTTCCTGTTTCTGAAGCTCTTTGTATCCTAACTGATCTGGAAAGGTGATGTCACTAGGATTTCACAGCAACCCTGAATCTTTGTGGGTTTATCTCACTTTAATGGTCAGGGGGAATCAAAACCTAGAAAACAGAATTCATCTCTGTTACTTCCCTATAAGAAATAAAGAAGAGACATAAAAGTTGAAGGTTAAAACTAGAATAGGTTTACTGGAACAGGCAAGGGATAGTAACATGTGAGATGGGGAACAAAGATATAAATTATATATATATATACACACACACACACACACAAAACCACAAAACTTGATCATATAGGTGTCTGAATGTATATTGCAGCAGGGCCAACTTAGGAAAGGGGTCCATGGCTCTTCCCAGCACCTGATAGTTTAAGATCCCGCAGAGCACTTGGTGAGCTGATGAAAAGCAGGAGCTTCTCTCCAAGACCTCCAATGCAGCAAAGCAGCAAGAAGAAGGGAGCAAGAAGGTGCCAGACTTCAGTCTTCCTGGCTTTAATAGGGTATGGCAGGAAATGGGAGGGAATACTGACTGCTCTGTTCTGCCCCCCAGATCCCTCAGGTTCTTAAACACCCTCTCTTTAGGTTCTTGTATTGATACCATAAAATTAGCCTGGGCCTCCTCAAACCGTAACAGGGTTTCTGACTCTCTTTGACCTGATGAGGCTTAAAAAAGGAGCAATGTGTTTTCCTCCTTTAAAACAAAACATTCTATACCCAGGTTTCTTTTTTTTTTTTTTTTAATTCTTTGGAAGTTTCTCGTTCATGAGTATGGCAGGAAGTGCTGGGACTGTAGCCATGACCAGCTGGTCTGAGTGTGAAAACTTCAGACCATCTTTGAAAAGAGCAAGCATGCTCCCTCACGATGAATTTTTTTTTTTTCATTAGACCTTTTTGTTAATGGATCCAGATGATCTAGAGGTTTACAAAGTGTGCAAAGCCTGTTTAATCTTTCCAGTTCCTTTTTATAGTGAGGCTTTTGTGGAATAGTCACAGTGTCTTTCTTAGTTTGTGATACAGATGATGTAGTGTCTTTTACGGTATTTGCTTAGGCCGATGTAAAACTGCTAAGCTTGATGCTTTCCGTGCCTGGAATGTCCTCTTTTCCAAGAGCAGCAGCTCCTGCATGGTCTCAAAGTGGTACTTCAGGAACAAGTGTAGGTGCTATGGCTGAAGACCCTCTTACCTGATAGTGGTGTGGAGCATATGCCCTTAAAGGTTACAGTTCTTTCTAACAGTGCATTAAGCCACATCATATGGTAATTAATGCATTCCATGTGATCTGGTCAAGTCTACATTTGTCGAGGCTTCTGTTCTTGAGTTGGTGTTGTAACTTCTGTTCTGGGAGTCTCTCTTATGAGGAAAGGCTCAGAGAATTGTGACTTTTCAGCCTGGAGAATAGAAGGCTCATGGATCTTATCAGTATATGTAAATACTTGAAGGGAGTGTGCTCTTTGTACTGGTGCCCAGTGATGTGAGCAGAGACAGTGGACACAAACTGAAACACTGGAGACTCACTCTAAACATCAGGAAACACTTTCTTGCTGTAAAGGTGACTGAGCCCTGGCACAGGCTGCCCAGGACTCTATCATTGGTGATACTCAAAAGCCATCTGGATATGGTACTGGGCTACTGGCCAATGGTGGCCCAGCTTGAACAGGGGAATGGGATCAGATGACCTCCAGAGGTCACTTTCAAGCCTAATTATTCTGGGATTCTGTGAAAATTGTGCAGAGCTTCTTTAATGTCTAACTGGAAGTTGTAACTCTGGCCAAGGTATCTGCTGCAAAATAAACTTAGCTTGCAGGGAGTAGGTGTGTCAGTGTCTGTAGAAGAGCTTCTGACCTCTGTCATCTGAACTGTATGTTCACACCACTGCTTCTGGGCCTTTATTAAAAATGGTGCAGTGCACATTCGTTTAATAAAAGCTGTAGGACTTGTTAATAGTCAGCTTATTGTGCCATGTTCATGGATCTTAAGTGTGGGAGCCTGTTGGTATGAGGTAGAAGCAGAGGTTTGTGTAGTACAGTGTTGTCTTCAGCAGTGATCAGTAGTATTGGATATAGATATTATCCTCTGACACTCGCTATCATGAGACCCTCTGGCAGTTCAGTTAAAAGCCAATATTCTCTCTCACTATTCCATATTTCTTCAAAACTTGTGTGTGTGTTAATAGCAGAGGCCCCATCACAGATATCTGGAACTTCATTGGTGGCCACTTGTAATCTTGAAAACCTGTGGCTTCTTTCTGCTCTCTGTTTCCTATTCTAATCAGTTATTAGTCCATGCAAAAACCTTGATTTGTAGCCAACAGCACCTTAGTGTGCAGAAATGATCCCTTGCCAAAAACCTTTATAGAAAACCACATGTAATGAATACCTTCAAAGATTTTAGACATGAAAGATAATTTCCAGCTACAAAAGCTATGTTGACTCTTCCTGAAACCATGAAGCAAGGTGATAATAGACACCAAGAATAGTTATATTTTTGTCTGTGACAGTGTTTTTCGAGGGATGGCCAACAGTTTATGTTGTATGTATGGCAGCTTCCATATAGGATGGGCTGCAGTGACCATCTCTGAAATGGCTGGAGTAGGCTTATGCAGTGGCTGAAATTAATCACTGACAATATCTGAGGTATACCTGGCTCTAGTGGCACATTTTGGGCAGTGAAGCCAGCAGGGTAATGCAGTGTCTTAAGTCTGCCAGTGGTTGTATGACTTATTTTTATGTAGGTCACAGGTTTCTCTAGTTCTGCTTGACTTACTGTCACATAGGAAGTTAAACATGTGCTTTGTGTGTTTGAAGAATTGCTGCCTAAGGCAGGCAGGCTGACGTGGAAACAGCTGACAGTGTTCTTCGGGGACACTTGCTGCTTGAGTCTGAGAAGCACGTGGCCTAGATGGAACTGTAATGCAGATGACTTTTGTTACCAGCTGACTTTAAAAGCAAAAGAACAGAAATTTGGTTTGTTTTTTTGCAAACAGCTTCTTCCTGGATCCAGTGTATTAATACACTCTTGTTTGTTGCTTTTCTGTCCTTTGCAAAGGAAGCAAGGATTTCTAGGCTTTGAAAAAATCTAATGTCTCAAAGCTGGATATGTGTTGATGCAGTGAAATCCATTAGGTGAATAAAGAGCTGTAACAGAAGTGGATTTCCGGTGCTGATCCTCATAAGGAATATTTTAATGAAAGAGTTTTAGAATAGAGTGTTTACAGAAAATGCTGGTGAGGTGGGGAGTTTTGTGGGTTTTTGACTTTTTTTTTTTTTTTCCCTCCTCCCTACAGGTTTTGGCAACATTAGTAAGCAGTTCTTTCTGGGTGGTATGTTCTTCACTTGATCTTTGACCACTCTGAAAGTGGAAACAAATATAATGCAAACGATGAGATGAAGGCAACTCAATCAAACATATTATATACAGCTTGTTTCAGGTCACAGTCCTGAACATCACTTTTAAAAACTGTGTTTTGGTGCTTTTTTAATTGCATTTGTTTAACATTACATACCTCATGTTTAATTGAGTTGCCTTTCTCTCACAGTTAATTTTCCATTTTACAAATTGTATGACTCCTACACTTGAACTCCCCTATATATACAAAGTTTCCTTGCAAAAATCAGAGCACTGTGAGCAGAGCTGCCTGCTCCCCAAGATTCTGTTCATGGTACTGAATGAAGTTCGGTTCACAGTGCTGATAGGTGAACAGTTGTCTTGTTGGAATGTCGACAGTGTAGAAGTGCCTGGTGGCCAGCTGGCGATGGCCAGTTGTCCTAGACCCATCTCTTGGGAGTTGACTAAGCACTACAAATGCTTCTGCTAAATGAGCTCTTAGGTTATGACATGTCTTGGGACAAATTTGTTGCAGAAACATACTGAAAACACTAAGCTTACAGCTGCAGAGGTTCCTCTGGAGTTAAAATATGTGCTCCTAAATTATGAATCATTAGATATATCCTACAGTGTGCTCAAACATTCATATTTACGGTTGCTTCTGAGCAAAATAGAGTGACTGCCATCCAATGGATGGCACTGGATTTCATCTGTATAAATTATGTCTGGATGAAGGAAAGAATGTACATGTACAAATTTATTTCAGGTTTGTTTTTTTTTGTTATTTCCAGGAAAGTTACTGCTGGAGGGAGGTAAAGGAAAGGTGCAGCACCTTTAAAAAGCAAAGACTGAATCGATGGGCATGAAGTGTGAATGGTTAGAAATTGATGATGTAGGTGTTAGTGTGCGGGAAGTGAGAGTTTTCTCTCTTGGCCCATCAGTGCTAGAGGATTTGCTAAGCAAGATTTGATGCATAATTCCTCTTTCACTAAGTAAACAAATGTTCTGTAGCCAAGAACAGGTTGTGCAGATGTTCTGTTGATGATAACTAAAGCTAATTGCTAGCTTCAGGTGCAGGCCAACCATGCTAGATAATGAGACAGGCAACTCAGTCACAGCTTCTGGTCTCAGAGAGAGGTAGCATCATAGTGTCTTGGTCAGAGCTGATTCTTCCATAAAGTGGATCATGCTTTTTTAGTACCGTGAAAGGTTTTGTAAGACTTAATCCTTGCTAGATTGAGATTTGCTCCATTGGCTAAGCTTAATTAGAGCTGTCTGTGTGAAAGTCTGCACAAAACTTCACAATTACAGAAGACAGCTGAGGATTGTCCAACATCCAGTGAAAATATTCTTTTGTTTGTTTGTTTATGTTTGAAAGTTGGTGGCTTCATACTGCTGAAGCCTGATGCCCACTGGTTGTTCATGACAAAGGTGAAAACTTGGCATCAGCTGCAGTCTTCCTTTGTATTGTCTTGTTAGAGCACCTTGTGCCCAACTGTGCTTTAAGGCTAGAGGAACTGAATTTCTCTGCCTCTTTAAACTGAACACCTACAACCAGCCAATGGGACTTGCCAGCGGGTAAGTTGGACTTGTCTGATGTCCAGTTCTGAGGATCATAAACTTGCTTTAAAGGATGAAGCTTAAGAAGTGTTGTAACTCAGTGCTGGCCACCTAGATCTTCATTCTTCTATATTTATAGCCTTTTTCTCATTCCAGACTTGCAGAGACTCTTGCAGCAAACTGGATTTGGAGCAAAAGGTGGGGTTTGGTAGACTGGATGTGCATGTTAATTCAAGTGTGAATTATTTAATTATTGGTGTGTCTTTATTTCCTTCAGTCACAGCCTGTTCCACCTGTTGATTCTTGACTTGTAATGGTGCTCTGCTGTGGTCTGATGATATCAGACAAGTCTGTATTGGGTTATGTTGGAACACCATTCAGTATATCGAAGCAAGAGGTAGGAGTTACTGCTTGTAGTGTGGCTTTGACATGTTTGTCCTTATCCTTGCTTTTGTTGTCTGCACTTAGATAACCTGCCCTAGGCAGTCTCTTGACCTAGTTAATGAATGTATGCTGAATTTGTGTAATGCTTTGAACCAGGGTGGACTGATCTTGTTGGTATTTTGGCTTTTCTGGTTCACCGTTCCCCTCGTTACAGTATCAAACCATCTTTGCATGAAATCAGTAGCCAGAAGTTTTTGATGGGTTCAGTCTGTGCTGCTGCTTTTAGGTCACAACTTCTGGAGGAAGTTCTCTCTCGCTTTTGTTTCAAGTCCATGTGTTACAAGTTGAGAGAGAGGCTTCAACTTTATTACTTCCATATTCTCTTGCTGTACTGCTGAGAAAAAATTGAAGACTGAGATAAGCACAAAGGCATCCGAGAGGGCTTCAGAAAATTTCTTCTGCATATGGACCCTGTCTGTCCAGTAAAATACAGACCATGAGAGAGATTATGGAAAAACATGGAGTTTTTCACTTCCATGTCTTTGGTATAAGTTAAATTGATGTTTGTGGTAGTTTGTAATGTCTCTCGGTGACCTGCTGTGCTGACTGTCTCAAGATGCCCATGGTCTGCATGTAACCCTATGGAAAAGTTTTGGAGTCCTTATTTGCAGTGTCAGCAGCAGACAGATAAATAGACAGAGCTTCTTTATTGAGCTCAAACCGTTTCAGAAGAATATGATTCATGCCTGTGTGGTTCCCCTTCCATGAATAAGGGCAGCTTTGTACAAAGACATTTTTACTGGAAAAGCTTTGAGGAGCTCAAACCAACCTTATTTTACTTTTACCTATTAATCAGTTAACATCAAGACTCAAAACTTCAACGAGATCCTCTGAAACTGAAAAGAGAGAACCTAGAATGAGGTAGGCGAGCACAGCTGCTGCCCTGTTGTGATGTAGGAGATGAGACCCAAGAGCTGGGCTGAAGCATGTCTACAGAAGCTGCCTTGGCAGCTGTGGACATCCATGATGATAAGGGAGAGGGAAGGATGTTTTTCCTCTAGATTCTGATGACCCATAGCTTTAAATTCAGGTTGGTGCATGACTTGAAGAATTATTGGCTATGCAGAACCTACCACAGGGAAAGCCAGTAAGGATGAGGAGAGCTGCTGCTGCATTTGATTCTCTCTTTGTTTGGAAAAAATAGGCTTGAATAAGCTTCCCTACTCACCCTGCAGGATCCCTGCTTCTACAGGTACTTAGAGAAACCAAAATCATGAGCTTGCCTTTTATCCTTATTGATCTCCTTTGCTTTGTATTAGTGCCATGGCTGCAGAGTTCATGTGGGCATCCACCAGGATGGTTCCTTTGTTGAAAGCTTTTTAATTTGAAACACATGGTATGAAATGCCCTACATATGATCTCCTGTTCCCATGGGACAGCAGCATGTCTTTAAGTTTTCTAGCTGCTTTGGTTGTGGATCAGTGGAAAGGGCCAGCTGTCTGCTGCAACCAACTCTATGCTGCCAACATTCCATCCCCCACCCCCACCTCTCTGCCAGATGCTTCTATACTGACAGCTCTACATGGATCAGCAGATGGCACATGGTGGTGCACCATCAGAAAAGGCAGCAGCAGACCAAACCAGTGTCCATCCAATACCTGCTAATGTGGGGTCTGCCTGTTGCAGCAGATCACCCTCAAATGGTCTGCTGGCCTCATGTCAGCCCCAGGTGTTTGTCAGATCCAGCTTGTTGGTCACCATCCTAGCCTGGCTGATATATCCATGAGATAAGACACAGTGGTTTCTAGGCACATTTTCCTTCAGTGTTGTTTGAAATAATACTTGGATTTTTTTTTTGCACAAATTCCTTGACTTGAGTGTAGGGAGATTGGCAAGAAGGGAGGAACACTTCTGAAACTCAGCAAGAAGTACCCTCTGTATGTGTACATTGCAAAGTCATGAGTCATTCAGTTGTTGACTTGAGGTTATTCTTGTTTTCCAGCATGCTTGTTCCCTGCTGAGTTATAGCTACAGATGGTAAAAGTAAACTTTGCATTTTTCAAAGAGTGGTCCTTTTCCAGATTTTATTTGTTGCTGTCTTTTGTGGTTTCATTTGACTTCTAGTTTCCTTGGGGATGCTCTACAGATGGAGAAGGTAGTGCTCAAAAAATGAATTTTGCCCTGATTTCTCAAAATTACCTCTGATTGGAACACTAGTGTTCATCTCTTCCTTTGTGTTGTCTCCAACAGCCAGAGGATGGCTTGTTCTGGGGAGCAACATCATCTGGAGAAGAAGCTTAAGTTGGTGCTTTTCTTGGATGTAGGTGTGGGGTGGGTGCTCAGTGGGGTCTCTGAATACAAATGGGGCCATGTGGGACTGGCTTCAAGTGTGATGGGAAGGCAGAAATAAAGCTTATTGCTTGCAACTATAAAAGGCAGTTGTTAAGTTGGGAAAAGTGATATGCAAGTAGCTGTGACTCTTATTCTGGGTATATGGGATTGTGCAAAGGTGGAAGAAGCTAAAAAACCCTCAAGCCCTAGCTGTAGGTTCTGATGTTTAATACAGCATCCAAAGCATCATCTGGACTGCATTAAGGTACAACTGCATCTGGCTGTCTCGTTGGACTTGGAAATGAGCTGTTTGCTTCTCTGCTATACTTTCTGTCTGTGTATTGTGTTTGTCTGCTTCACACACTCACTCTGCAGTTCATAAAGGAATTTTTATAAGTGGCTAAAGAACATTTAAATTTATTTTAAGCTTCTAAGTTTGTATTGAGTGTCTTGGGGGAGGGATTATCAGTTGGCCCCTGAGAAGATCGTGTTTAGTGAGAGAGGGAGCGGAAAGAAACCTTTTGTTTCAACTTGGCATGCCTCTAACTGCGGTGCTGGCCTAATCCAGATAGGCTGCCAGGTGCTTTGGAAGAGGTGAGAGGCATTTGTTGGGATTTTGCTTTCCTCTGGAGCTGTTGCAGTCAAGTGGGACCAAATTCAGCTGTGATGGGAAGGATTTCTGGTGGGTTAGAGTGGTTTGGGATGCAAAGCATCTCTGTGCACAGGGGACACATGGCTGTGTTAATGCAGAAGCATCTAGACACTGAGTGTAATCAACATTTGATCTTAGAAATATATGGCGTTCTTGGGTCATTTGAGATTAAGATTATTTTATTTCTCCCAAAAGACTGAGATTTTTAACTGTAACAATAATAATTATAGTACTGATGCATAGATATAATGTTGCTGTAGCTGCCTATCCAAAATGTAATAAAAATTGTTAATTCTTTGAGGGTATAATTACAAAGGTATCAGTAAAGGTAGTAAAAAAAAAACCCTTATAATAAGACAGTGCTCTGTGTGTGAATTAATTGCTGTTACTCTTTACTGTTTTCTTTAAAACAGTAAATGCATACATTATTGCACAGCCATTCTCAGGGTAATTTTTTAGGGTATAAAATATTGCTTCTTGTAAGCCTTTTACCTTGAGAAGGTAAACATTGTGGGCTTATGGAAAATTAATTGTGGGCTTATGGAAAATTAATTGTGGGCTTATGGAAAATTAATTGTGGGCTTATGGAAAATTAATTGTGGGCTTATGGAAAATTAATTGTGGGCTTATGGAAAATTAATTGTGGGCTTATAAAAAGTTAGTGTGCCTGAGTTAGAGAAGGCAGCAGTGCTGCAGGTGCTGCTGAGGCTAACCGTGGGACCAGTAAACAAGCTGGTGTCCCACAAGCTGATGTCCCACGGTTGTTATCTCAGGAGGCAGCAAGAATACAATGTTGTAGCAAGAATTGAGAGGCACGGGCTGGGAAGTGAGAGAAGTGGAAAACAGTAAAAGTCCTGAGTCATCATGACATAGGGGTGCAACAGCACATGGGTCAAGGGGTGCGAACAGTGAGTGACAAAACACGTAGCCAATCATGTACAAGCTGAGAATGTATGTAAACAATGGGGTTGGTACTGGGGCAGGTGATTTGGAGTCAGAAAAGTATATATTGCAGCCATTTTTAATAATAAAGCTCTTCAGTTATAACTCTTATAGGGTTACGTGAAGTCTGTTTGTGAGGTGCTCCAACAAAACATAAGCTGGACTCTCATTAAAATTTAAAATTTATCCTTAATGATGTATTTTTCCTTTTTTCCTGGGGGTCAGAAACTGCTTGCTGAATCTCTGCTTGTGACCTGTGCAAAAAATGCACTTAGTTCTGCACAACATGGTGAGAGTGCTGGCTGACAAACAGTGCTCTGAGTGTCTTCGTGAGGTACCTATAGTGTCTGTGTGTCGCGGTCTGAACCTGGTTTGGGTCAAAGCCACCTTATCTCAGGGCACAATCGCCCTGTTTATTTTTCAGGATTTTCTGACACCAATTTTAATATTCAGGATAGCCTTTTTAATTATATTGGTGGGTCCATCCCTGGCTTGGGACCGGCTTGCTTCCACTGGGTATTTAACCAATTGATAAGCTCCTGCCCGGATATGCACTTGCAAGCGTGCACATGCACAAATACAGGTAAGTTTTAACTTTTTACTAAAATATCAAAATGGACAGAGGAAAGTGGAAGAGAAATATTGTAAATGCACCAGGGAGTATGTGTGTAAAGAAAGAAAATAATAAAGTGACTGCGAGCCCGAGGCTTCCCTTGCGGGTCGACGAAAGTGAATGCAAGTGAGGGGCTTATTACACACCCGGGGGAAGAACGCATTGGAGATAAGGTTTCTCACGTCCTCCTGGAGGCTGGGGAGTTGCGGCAGTAGTGGCAGGTACTGCATAGGCAGGGACAGCAGGGGTGCGGCATGCTGATGGCAGGAACAGCAGGAGGGGATGGCGACGCTGGAGCAGGCTGCTTGCTTCGCCTCCTCTTGGCCTTTTGCTTCTTCTTTCTCCTCGATCTTGGGAACACTGGAGAGGCAAAGGGCTCGACGATCTCAGGAACACACACGGGAGAGCCCAGGGGGGCAACGGGCCATTTTCCTCTTTAAGCATTGGGTCTGGTGGCTGAGGAACTCCTGTTGAGTCACGAGGTTCATACTGGACTTCCTTGCTTTCTAAACTCCTGCTCAGAGAGGAGTCTAGTTGCGGCTGAATCCATTCCTAGTCCCAGACTTGGTCATTTACAGCTAAAGGGTTTAAGTGTAGGGATTTCAGTGTAGTGCTTTAACACATAATTATGGGTCTGGTGTGATTTGAAATAGCAGCAAATTAAGATTGCTTAACACTATTCTAACAAATCATAAAATTAAACTATATGTTTTTCTAATAAAGTTATAAGAATCAGTTATAATCAATACAGAGTTTAAAGTGAAATTCTAACAAATTTTCCTAACTAAATTGAGCATGAATGCACATACACACAGATATAGAGGCTAACCTGTTAAGATACTACATTTTGGTACCTAATGTAATGAAAGAAGTTGCATTCTTCTCCCCCAATTACCCAATGGAGTCAAATTATTACAGCCCAATATAATTTGATTTTCCCTCATACCTAAGAGGCTGGCTACTTACTCTTTCAATTGGATGAACTGGCTTCCTTTGAGACATGTGATGCAGGCTACAACTTGGTGCCATCCCAGAGAGCTCCAAGGGGCCTCCAGCTTCAAACAATTATTTGTAGCGTCCAAGATGACTGACTTTGGTCAGTACTTTTCCATGATAGCCAAGATACAGCTTAGGTAATCTTTGGCAACTTTTAGAGTGAGCCTATGTTCTGAGGAGGAGGGGTCTTAGGTCCATACTGCAAGCAGAGTTTCAGGTATGGTTAGGGTGTCACGATCCGGTATTCGGATATGTGGCAATTTTTTATAAAGGTGATCCCAAATGGTGAAATTAAGACGCAAATGAGGTCAGATGTCACGCACACAACAAAATTTTATTAGAGCAACACAGCAAAGGTCCCTAGAGTGGATAGGACAGGCAGGAAAACAGGGACAGAAAAGAAAGGAGTAAGCAGAGAGATAAGAGGACAGCAAGCGAGAGAATAGTTACCACCCACGGTCCAGCGATGTCGTCGGTGGGGAAGTGGTTCCTGGTGGGGAAGTGCTTCAAATGCACCCATAGAGTCCCAGATTTTTATACAGTTCTTGCCCACTGCACCCCCACTTTTCTCCCTGCGTCAGGGAAAAACTCCTATCTTCTCAGTCCTCTGAGATAGGAGGGGGGGGTAGGTCTGGGCTAAGTCCTGCAGATAGTCTTTGTTTGGAGATCTCTGCATTACAAAGAGGAGGTCGAGACAACTGGCACCACAGGCTTAGTTTATTGCAGTGGTTTTGGTCCTAGGAGGTGGCACTCTTTATCTTGTCCTGCTAAGTTGGTGGCTTTCATGAGATATCAAGGTCTGGTTATCACTGGATATCCTGCTCCCAGAGCCAGCTGTAGATCTTTTTCTCCAAGCTCAGCACGTCCCACACTAAACTCCCCAGTTACTTGCTGCAGGAGGGGTGGGTGGGTTGCTGAGACACCTCTTTAGTTCATCAACAGCTGTTGTTTAACTCTCAGATGCCACAGGACAGACAACAGATATCCTGAGTACCAGAGTCCATCACTTATCTCTTGGATTGTTCGAGACAAGCACTATACATTCTGAATGCCACATAGGGGTTGCCACATCACCTCATTGCTATAGGACAAAAAGGTACCCAAAAAGGTACCCGATTATCCAGGTTCACTACTGCTATAGGCAAGGTCAGAAAGTGCCGGGCTCTATCAGCCTACTGGACCTGCTAGCAAAACAAGAGCGATGTTAGGCCCACTGCACTTGACTAAAGCAAGAACAACATTGGCTGATGTTGATATTGCAATGTGGCTTAGTGAACAAGGGAGTCCTCACCACCACATAGGGTGACTAGGGATGCTTAATTTGAGGCACTGCATTTTAGTATCAGGTTTTGTCCTCATCTTTGACTCTTTGATAGTCCAATGTGGTCCTGTATGTTGTGTGTTCTCTGTGAAGCTTGGGTTAGCTGTTTATTTTTCACGCTTTTTTGAGGAGGGTGGTTTTGTGGCTAAAACTCTGTTACCCTGTTTGGGACGTTAGGACTTTGAGTACAGAGAAAAATTTTCATGGTATGAAGCATCAAATTGTTGCAATCTTCGAGCCAAAGCTAATAAAAGATGTTTTGAGCTTTCTTGGAGGGAATTTTTTCTTAAATTCACAAGAGTGGTTGGGGCTAGAGTTGAGACCTCAGGGTGAATCTTCTTGCATGGATGGCTGAACCAGGGTCTTACACATTGCTGATGACAGTTGGATATTTTTCACTATGCTATTTATACCAATCACCCATGGTGCTTGTTCTAAGTTGTGAACAGCCTTTGTGTCTTGAGCTGCATTCGTCACACCTCTGAGATGTTATACAAAGTTGAATCCCAACACTCTTTGAAGGCCATGACATTTCTCTTCATAACTGCACGATGAGGACTAAAGCTGGCTTCAGTGTTGAGGAAGGGGGTTGCCCTTAAAAACTACTAGGGAAGAAACTTGGTTTGGCTCAGGCTGAAGTGTTTGGAGTCTCATATAAAGCTTTAAAAAGTCTTGGAAGCAAGAGGGTAAATCCAGGTATAAACTGATGATCTGTAGTCAATGGGAGCTGCTTCAGTGACTTCAAGGAGGAGAACCCATCCATTGGGACAGAGTTTTGTGTGTGCATATTGTTAATGAAGAAAATACTGCCTATTTATTGGTTTATGTGGGAAAATGAAGGCTTACTGTGGGTGTGAATCTTCTGTAGTAACAGCTGATGTGTCTGTGTAATGTCTTGAAATATTTGGGTTTGCTCGTCTTCAATTTAAGTCTTCACTTTTTGCAATGAGTGGGAAAAGCAAAGCTGAAGTCAGCTAAGGTTGATGCTTGGTTTTGACTGACTTTGTGTAAAGGCAGGGCTGGGACCATAGGTCCCAATATTATCAGTGTGCTCAAGCTGATGCAAACCCTTCTGCTAAGTCTGGATATAACATGAAGGGTCCCAGGGTGGGTCAGAAGGCATCGTGTCTGTGCTGCTGTATGCCTATGGACTTTGAGTCTGGCTTTGTACACGTGGCTTTTTGGAGCTGTTCTCCACTGGGGCCTGAGGAAAGAAGAGCAAAGTACCCTTTCCAAAGGAAGAGGATCTCAGTGAATTTGCGAATAGTCTTTTCCTGCCTCTATATAGTTGCCTGTATGTTGTTTGTAACACTTGCCTGCCTTTTGTGTATTTTTTTCCATTCCTGCTGATGGGAGTGTGTTTAGTAGAACCCTCTTTTGATATAAATTAATACTGTTCTTTTTCTTTTTTTTTTTAAATTAATTTTTAATAGGTATATTGCAGTTGGTTTGAAAGCAATATAAGAAAGAATTGCTCCTGAGAAGAGAAGCCTCCATGCAAGGCTAGCCCTGAAGATGTGGACTGCCATTGCATTCTTCCTGCTGATCTCCTTCTGTATATGTGAACACAGGATTTTTTTCCTGAAAGGAAGAGGAGTCCGTGTAGTGCAAATAAACAGGCTTACAACTGAAAAGCAGTGCAGGCAAGCTTGTCAAAGCCCAGGTGTTTCAGGTGAGGTTCTTGTCCCTTAGCTGGAGTGGTGTTTCTGTTCCTTAAAGGTCTCTGCTCCCCTGACATCTATCTTAATTCCAGTTGTTTTCAGTGGTTTACAGTTATGGCTTCTCTGTGCAGTCCTGTGGTACTATGTAACTTCTGACAGCTTTGGTTAAATCGAATCCAGAACAACCATTTACAAGTGCCCTTTAGCTTCCAGGGCTACACTGCATACATGTATACTTGGTGTGCACTGGTAGCACCCAAATGGTGTTAGGTCACTTGTCTTGAAGAATGATTATTCCATGCTGCCAGAGGTTTGTGAGTGACTAGTGCTGTTGTATACAGCTGGAATTAGTAGTCTTTACTCACTGGTATTTATGGTTTTTTTCTGCCTTAGAAGAAACCAGTTGTGTCCTGCAACCAAGCACAGGGTTAAACAAATCTGGGAAGATGAGAGCCTTCTGCTGTCTATCTCTGAGATGTCTTTAAAAAGCATTAAACTTCTAAATGTGTCTTTCAGAATTGTCCTTATGAAGGACCCTATCTTATCTAGGCACATGTGAAAGCTTGTAGTACCTACAAACAACTGCTGATACTGTGGTGAAGATGAGACCTTGGCTCAGGCAGATGAACGTCTGACAATTGGATTGATAGGAACATCATAAAGATGCTTTTTTTAATGCACCAGTGGTTTCAAACCTTTAGTTTAAACATGAGAGCCACGAGGATGATCAGAGGGCTGGAGCACTTCCCCTACGAAGACAGGCTGAGGAAGTTGGGGTTGTTTAGCCTAGAGAAGAGGAGGCTCTGGGGTGACCTTATAGCAGCTTTCCTGTATATGAAGGGGGCCTACAAGAAAGCTGGGGTAGGGCTTTTTACACAGGTGTGTAGTGAGATGACAAAGGTTTGAAACTTAAAGAGGGGAAATTCAGGCTAGACATTAAGAAGAAGTTGTTTCCTGTGAGGGTGGTGAGATGCTGGAACAGGTTGCCCAGGGAGGTTATGGATGTCCCCTCCCTGGATGTATTCAAGGCCAGATTGGATGAGGCCTTAAGCAACCTGGTGTAGTGGGAGGTGTCCCTGCCCATGCAGTGGTGTTGGAACTAGATGATCTTTAAGGTCCCTTCCAACCCTAGCCATTCTATGATTCTATGATTCTTCTCTTTGCATCCCCAGCCATATTCAGAGCTCTCCCAAATTTCTTCTGTGGTGGCCAGTCCAGGGCTGGAGAGGAACATGAGAGCAGAGCTGCTTGGCCATACTCTGGAGAAAATAAAGGGAAAATATGACATGGCTGCAAGAGTAAATATTCCTGCTACCTACATCCACATACATCTGCTTACCTGGCATCTGCTTGCTTTTGGGCATCTGTGATTTCTTTCCATGAACAGCAGGCTTAAACATGAAGGAAACCAGTTTGATAGGGTAAGATGTTGGTGTCTGCCTACATGGTTTCCTTTCAAAATAACTCTGAACAGCTTTTGTTGTACTTCCACTTTCTATTTTTTTTTTCTTTATTCTTTTTCCTGTCTCCTAATTGGAAGTGAGCAAAAAGGAGCCACTGGGTTACACAAATCTTGCAGTGGACACATGAGCTGCAGCCTTAATCTAGAGTTGCATGAAAGGGAGTACTTATCAGTCCAGCTCAATAGATGTATCTGGGTGTCATGGGGAGCAACAGGGGAGTCATGAACAGCTGGATACCATCCTAATGGCAGCAGAAACTGGGGTGCTTTAACCAAGCTGACCCCATCAGTCTCTTGACCTTTCTGAACTGACAGACTTAAATGTATACTTAATGTAAGATAGACTGCTGACTTTTTGTTTTCCCTTGTCCAAGAAGTGAGAAACATCATGATTTACAGTAGTAGATGATCTGTATTTTTCCACTAGCATAGCTTATCAAGCAAGGAACAGGAGATGGGATTGGGAAGCAGGGCACATCCAAACTGCTTTCATTTCTGAAGAGTGGATTTTAATTTCTCGAAGGGCTGCTACTATCTATGTCTTCTACACTGTGTGGCTGTTGAAGCTTTTCACTTTATCACTTTTTAAGTACCATTTTTAAAAGACTTTGAATGGTTTCAGTCACTTTCTTAGAATTTTATCTAAGTCAGTACAATTCTGCCTGTGCTTGTTTATTTAGGGCTGTCAAAATATACTGCAGTTGTTAGTATAGGGATTTATTGAAGTTTGTAAATTTTCCACAAGACTTTTTAATAACTGTGATAATGTAATTTTTTTTTGTAGGAAAAATTCAAGCTTTTCATAACCTTAATCCTCAGTGAAGGTAACTCTCTTTGTAGATAAGAGCTTTAAATATAGCTGTACGTACTATATAGGCATGTTCTTTGCCCTTTCTCACACTTATAACAAAACACAAATTAATTTCTCCTACAGTGCACTTAAGTTCTGTAACTTAACTTAAGACCACCCACTGATGGGTGGTCAGTTGGGCATACATCTCCTTCATGCCAGACTGAGCACTGTTGTTACCTACTTCTGTTTCTTTGTTACAACACGTGTCCAAGAAATTAATTGCATGCTACTGTGATACTACATAAAATCATAGCATAATTTAGGCAGGAGGGGACCTTTCAAAGGTCTCTGGTCCAAACCTGATGGAGCCTACCACCTCTCTGGCCCCAGCCCAGTGTTTGGGTGCCCTCATGATGGAAACTAATTGAATTGGGATTTCCTGTTAATCATCTGCTTCAGCCCCTCAAACACCTAGTAGTCTCCCTGGGACTCGCTCCAGTATTTCATACTGTTCTTATATTCTGGGGAGCCTGAAGCTGGGCACAGTGTTTGAGATGTCTCTTCAGTGCTGATTAGAGGACGTTCATTCCTTCCTTCAAAGCTTGGTTATGTTTATGTAGACACACCCAGAAAGAAGGGATGCCAGGAGACAGAGATTCCTGCTGTGGTAAGTTTATTGTGTTGGGATTTGACTTACTAAAAGACAATTTATTTGATGGCTTCTGTGGCTAATGTTATCATTGTTCATGGAATGAAGAGTAAATTTCTGTGTATTACAAGCACTGAGATGAGAGCTGTCTCTCATGGGTGATGAGATGGATGTCTCTTCAGTTTCAGCTCACTTTTTTTTTTCTCATTAAGACATCTAGATGAATGCTAGCATTTAAATGGGTCCAAACTGTAGTGCACTCTGTGTCCCTAGGCAAGTTAACCAGATGGGTGAATGAATTGCTGCTGTTAGGACTGGTTGGTACCAGAAGATAAGCAGGTTGCTATATTGATTCCATTGACTTGCAATTATTTTCACTAAGGCTGAGTCAGGATCCTTTAAGTTCAGACCTTCCAGCTCTTGTGTCTTGTTTTTTTAATTTTTAATTACAGCCATGAAGCAGTGTGTTCAGTATACTGTGTGTAGCAACCCATTTTCTTTGCTGTTTTCAGGTAACCATCACTGTAATTGGTCTGCGCTCTACCACAATCACTGCATCCTCTTGCAGTGTCACCAGCTGAGTGTATGCCAGAATGCCAGAGAACAAGACATGAAAGATCTGCTTGGAGGTAATGCCATCATTCAGGCTCCTGCTAAATCCAGGATCCTGGTCCTTTTGCTTTAAATGTCTGCATTGAGATCTTGCCTGGCTTTCAGCTGAGGGAGGTGGGTTGTGAAATGCCTGCAGGCTGATTCTGTAAGTATAGTCGATTCACTGGAAAAACTGTTTCACTAGCCTTGTAAGGGCTTTGAAACCTCCATGTGTATGATGTGTCTTTGAGTAATTTTTGTAACTGTTACAGAGTAACAGTTTCTCTCCATGTAGACGACATAATTTAAGTCATTTGCACTCAACGTGCTGTCTTGGAAAATAAAGGTGTTAACAGATGTATTTATATTTTTTAAGAGAAAAGAAAATGTCTTGATGTTGGTTTTTTTGTGAGATTGCTAGATTTTGCACCAGAGGTAGCAGGCTGCTTCTATAATCAGAGCAGCCTTAGCAGAAATTGAACATGGTGACCTTCAAGTGCCATGCGCTTCAATTTTAATTGACTGAATGACAAAAGGAAGCTTGTTGATAATTGGGAAGTCAGTCTTCTAAAGTATGTTTCAAGAGTTTGCTGTACCCAAGTTGAAAAAAAGTTATTTTGGTTTGGAAAAGGTTTCTCTGCAACATAGCAACCAGACCTTTGATAAGGGATTTCTGTCACTATAAATCTAGATCACTAATTGTGAAGGAAATTCTCCTGTATGAAGATATAAGTGGAAATTTCCACACAATTTTGAGAGTTGAATATTATGAATCTAAGTGCAAAGGTTTTATTAATGCTGTTGTAACTTGAAAGCATGAACCTTCTCAGGAGCTGGCATTCATAACTCTGCTCCTGTTGATAATGTACTGCTGCATTGTAGCTCTACTTCTTTACTCCCCTTTTGTGGAATTAATTCCCTGGTTGGGCAAGCACTAGAGGCCTGTGGCAGTTGAAAAAACAATAACAAACAAACAAAAAAACACAACCCCAACAAAAAAAAAACCCTCAAGGCAGTGGCTTGAGTGTTCATGTTCTTGCTGATTTTAGGACTGATTTATTTCACTTGTACTACATGTACTGCAGCATACGTGTTCTGGTTTGCATGTTGAGGATATGAGGTCAGATTTGAGCTTGACAGTTTTATTCTTATGAAACCCATTGGTTTTCTCTTTTTGAAGAAATTGTCGGTGGGAAAAGGGGAACAATTTTGTTTCATCATCAAAGCTACCCACAGAAAAAGAAGAGGATGGTAAGTGTACAGGTTGACCAACACAACGTGGAAAACCTGGTTTTCTCAACTGCTCGGACTCACAAGATTCACTTGAGGCATTTAGTTGAGATTAAGAATGAAGATGTAACAACAAATGCAAGAAAAAAAATTGCAAGCAATGCAGCCAGCACCACAGCGACCACCACCACTGCCACAGCCATAGCAATAAGTGTTACACGTGCAGCTGTCCTCACTACAGCTTATGAAACAACTGTCAAAGCCTCAAATGCCCGTGGAGATTCTGATCTCATTGCTGAAGCTGTGTCATCCTCTGCCACTTCTCTCACTTCTGGTAACATCCATGTTTCTACTTCCAGCAACGTCACAAAGCTTGTGACCACCACTGAAAATTCAGGACATAGTAGCTCTGTCTCAGTATTGTCCCCCACTTCTGCTTCTCCTCCTCTCAGTGTAATTTCTGAAGCAGGTGCTCCAATGTCTCCAACAGACCAGTTTAACCCAGCCACCACCAGCACTCCCCACTCTAGTAGCCACGCCACTGTTGGAGCTGGCCCGAAGACACTGAGCACAACGTTGACCACTTTCATCCCACAGGATGCAGGAACATCTTCCACTTCTTCTACTCATGCCATGGCACTCAGCCCCTTGGAGGATTCACACTCTGTGAATTCACTGCCTGGCATTACGTTGCTGTATCTAGAGTCAGAAGCAAGTAGAGCCACAACATCCTTGCATAAATCAACTTATCTTCTGGGGTCTACAAGAGGTGCCATGGTTTTAACTACTGCCTCTACAGCAAAAACTACAACTGCGAATGGGATAAAGTCAACATCTTACATTTTTTCAACAACTGCAGCTCCAGCAATTGCACCCAAAACAACAGCTTCAGGCTTTGAAGAAACTTGGAACATGGACAATGAGTATCTTCTCATTGCTGCCAAGCCCCTAACTCAGTACGTAGTGGATAAAAGCTTGCTTCTTGCATTACTTTTAGTTGGTGCATTTTTTTTCATAACTGTTGTAGTTCTTTTCCTTACGCAGGCCTATGAAAGCTACAAGAGGAAGGATTACACGCAAGTGGATTACTTGATCAATGGAATGTATGTGGACTCGAAGATGTGAAATGGTGGGGATAAAACAGTGGGCAGAGACATGGAAAGAGATTGAAATCCTGCCTGACTTGGTTTTCTTTCCTATTTGCCTGTAACACAAACTGAAAGTGCTTCCAAATTTACTTCTGATGCAATTGAGGAGAAATGCCATGTACTCTATTAAGACCAAAAAAAAATAAATTATTAAATTGTGCAACATGTTGCTCTGAAAAAAAGTTGTAGTTTTTAAAACTTCTATAATTCATAGTAGGCTTGGCCATTATTTTTCATTGCAAAACAAACCCGACAAGGGATAAGTCATCATCCTTGGTAAATGCTGTGGTGCTTTTTCAGCTGTTTGCAGTGCAGGTTCCTTGTGTTTCCTTTGTTTCTCATGTGCTTCTCCAAAAACAGCAAAGGATGCTCTCACCTTTTGCAAAGTGTTCTGAAATGGCCAGGCAAGAAGTGTGGAATATTGCTGCAGCAGGGAACATCTAATCCAATGTGTGTCATGTTTCAGTATGCCTCTAGCTTGTAAAGACTTCTGTTTACAAGACAGTATAAACTCTGTTTACTGTTCACACAAGATATCTTTTTCACCATGAACCAGATTACTGTGCTGCTGAACTTAAATTATCTCATTTTTATATTCACATAATAAATGGGGCCCTGGAAGGGCATCTCTTGTTGCATTTCTGTTTTCTTTCCTGTCTCTGCCAGTTTAGAAGCAGGCAAGTGAGATTTTGGGGCTTAAGGAAATTAGTTCAATATTCCAAGTACAGGGGCTTTGAAGACCTCACTGGAAGCATAGACATGTCACATAAGATGCTGATCATCTTCCTGAGCAGTGCTTCTGTAGTTTCAGAGCAATATGCTGCCAGTCTCCTAGGTATGCAGACCTGTTCACTGCTTATTATCTTTAATGCACAGAGCATCAGGCTCTGTTTTGTTTTTTGTTTTACATTTAGGACCAACTCAGAATTGCTAGTATTTTTGAAACCTGAATGCAAGTGCAGTTGCTGCTCACCTCCTAAGGTCAGCAGCTGATACAGTGAATAGAAAACGCTTCCTTTTCAGCGAGTATTCTTCAGTGGTTAATGAATCTTATTTCAATGACGTACATACCAATAGCAAAATGCTGGATCAAGGTGCATTGTGTTTTGTTTGTTTATTTTTTTTTAAACCAGATTGATAGCTTGTCCCTCACTTTCTATTAGTTAGCTCTTCTTTAATCCTGCTTATGTGTAATTTTGAGGCTGAAAATAGGCAAACCTGGAAGGGCCAAAAAAGGTTGAGGGACTGAATTTTATTGTATTTTAAAGTTATTTTTGATTGGCTTCTCCTCAGCAGAAGGGACCTGAAGCATGATTTCTGCTGTCTTCCAGGAGCCACCTGTGTGCATTATCTATGCAACAAGGTGTTGGGGAGTTGCACGCCCTTGGTATTCTTGGGACTGTTTGCCTTTCAGCACAACTGTTCTGAGCTATTAGCAGATGTCAGGTAGATGCTGCTCTACAACTACTAAGTCTAAAGACTTATCTTTAACATAGGGATCTCAGGTTTCACCTAACTACTCATTTAACTACTCATAAGCATTGAAGAAGGAGAGCAGCGGGGCTGTGGAAGGTGGATTGCACTCTAAAGGCCTCTTCTGTAGCTGTGATGTGATAGAATCATTGAATGGTTTGGGTTGGAACAGACCTTAAAGATAATCTGGTTCCAACTCTGCTGCCATGGGCAAGGAAGGACACCTTCCACTCCACCAGATTGCTCAGTGTCTCATCCAACCTGGTCTTGAACACTTCAAGGGAGGGGGCATCCACAACCTCCCTGGGCAACCTATTCCAGCATCTCACCGCCCTCACAGTAAATAATTTCTTCCTAGTGTCTAACCTAAATCTACCCTCTTTCAGTTTGAAGCTGTTCCCTCTCATGCTATTGCTACATGCCCTTACGCAGAGTCCCTCCCCAGCTTTCCTGTAGGGCCTTCAGGTACTGGAAGGTTCCTACAAAGTCTCCCTGGAGCCTTCTCTTCTCCAGGTTGAACAACTCCAACTCACTCAGCCTGTCTTCATAGGAGGGGTGCTCCAGCCCTCTGTTCATCTTTGTGGCCGTGCTCTAGACTTGCTCCAAGAACTCCATGTCCTTCTCCTGTTGGGGACTCCAGGACTGGACACAGTACTGCAGACTGGGGACTCACGGGAGTGGAGTAGAGGGGAAGGTTCACTTCCCTCAACCTGCTGGTCATGCTTCCTTTGATGCAGATATGCAAGTCCGAAGCAATTAGAATTTATTCCCCTCTGTCTCTTTCTATGTTGAAGGTCACCAGAAGAAAACATTCGTTTAGTTATTTCTACCTCCAACCCACTGTTTCTGTTTGGGCTAAAGTCAGCCACCTAGGATGGATTTGCTTGTTCTTACTTTAGGGGCTGCAAATGGTTGTGAATCTATTGCATTTAATGGTGTAGTGTTACAGAAGTTAATAGTATGTTAGACAAGGAATTGCAACATCTTTGAAAGTTTGCTTGCAGAATTCATGATGTAATAATAGATGGTGTCCTACCAAGTGACCTAGAAGATACCTGCCAAGGAACTGCCAAAAATAACATTCTGCTCCTGCAAAGCATAACATCTCTGATGCACATTGGGTTTCAACCTGCTGCATGGCCTCTTTCACAGTAAAACACAGGAACATTCTGGAATTAAATTTATATTATATTTATTATAAAAGCAACTTCCCTCTTTTTTAATTGCTTATATTAGAAGTATGCTGTTCTAGACAGCAGAGAAGAAAGCAAATAATGGACTACTGAAACATTTAAAGGAATAATAGGAATGAAGAACTTCTTGACTGCGAAATTTGTCATGTGCTGTCCAGAGAATTGGGGAACACATGCAGAACTCTTAAGCATGACCTTTGAAACAGCTAGTGCATGTAGTTGGGAAACACCTGGGGAGCTCTGGGAACAGGTATTGTGGAGTTGGTTTATCTGGATTTGTGTAGTGGCTGCTCATTTCTGGCATCAAAAAAAGAAAACCTGAGTCCTGCCCTACCGAACCATTTCTAAGGGCTTTTTCCACTAAGGGCCCTCTGTTACGCAGTAGAAGCAAGATCATATTGCAACTTCACCCATGACTAGGGCAATTCTAGTTCACTCCTTTCCATGGCCTCTTGAGTCTCATGAAACTTAATTACCTGTGTTGCTCTTGGCTGAAGTTGGCCCATGAGTTCAAAAGCAAATCTTTTAATCTTGCGCAAAGTATGGGCTCATAAGTTTTTGCTTTTCTAGAAGAAACCAGGCTGAACAACAGCAAAGCCTAGAGCTGTAATAGTTCCTGTCTGCTAGAAGGCCTAAGTAGTTCAGACTCTGCTTTGACTTTTTGGTCTTGCTGGATAGTTAGTTACTGTGGGCAAAGCTGGTCTTTGCTCTATAGCTTTTTGGGTCCACCTCCTTGTAGTTTCATGTCCTTGGACCTCGTCTTTCTGTGCTGCTGCTAGGCTGTATAATATATTTAGAGCAGTCCTGCTTTGGCTGGGAGATGCCAGCAGGATGTGCTGCAGGGCAGCTCTTCTGAAGCGTGCCTGTTCAGCCTCTCTCTGGCAGGGAAACCTCAAACAGTCTGGGAAAAGAGTCTTCGCCTGATCTGGGGCTTCCTGTTTAGCCCTGGGTGATGTTCAACATGTGCCTTCGCTGGAGTTATGTTTAAATTACAAAGTGTGTTTGAAGGAGAGGTCCTTTGCTAGCATGCAGAACGTGCCCAACATCTCGCTGGTCCCAATTAAAAAGAATGAAGCTGTTTGGATGGGGTTGTATAATCTGTTTGAAAAAGCAAACAAATTACTTGTCTTCATGAAAAGTGGCTAAATATTTTAACCTCTTCAAGCTGGGACAGGTGATTGGTAATTCTTGGTAATTCTGTGATTCTGTGAAATCCTGTTCTTTACTACGTGCAGATGAAATGGTAGAGCCCAAGCTTGTGAATGTAAACACTGTTACACCCTCCTGCATAACTCTTATAACACTAAGGAATGATGAGGAAAGAAGTAGGGGTTTATTCAGCATGAAAATGTTCACATTTAGGTATGTTTCTGATCAATTTTGCTTATTCTTTAATCAGTACAACTAGCTGAAGTTGGTAGCTGAATAATGATTAATGTAAACTACACCATGGGGCAGGAGTTCCCCATGCTTTTGGGAAACTGAGACACCTTTTATCACAGTAGGGGGAAGGGGAGGTGCACAGTGGCTGCCAACTGGTCCTGCACCCTTGTGTCATCAGGCAATAACAAGAATATCCTGGGTATGATGTGATACCTTGTGTGATCCAGGTATTGCCAGCAAGCAGATGAGCCTGTGAAGTGCCAGAAAAGAGATTTTGCTCAGGGAGGAAGCTTTGCTGGTATCAGTGCACAGGGCAGTACTGTTGGGGAGCAGCGGAAATTCTTGCTGATGACTGTAATCAGAATTAGGTAAAGCCTATTATGTAGTTATTTGTTAATATGGTTATTCAAGGTGCATAAGGTAAATGGAAGAAATGTGTGCTCTGGATGAATATCTGACCAGCTCAGTTATGGGGACCTGTTGCTGGTAGAAGACGGCTCTGATTCCTCCTGCATGGTGGATATTCCCAACAGTGAGAGATGAGCAGCAGTATTTGTACTACAAGCCAATGTCTACAGATTGCAGGCAGACAGGCTGTCTGACCTGTAGGATAAAAGCCAGCTCTTCTAGCACATTCTCCTGTTTTCTGGGTCAAAGTGTATTGCAAGGATGTAGTAAAAGCTGAAGATTTTTTTTTCTTTTTTTCTGATTTATTGATATTCCTACATGCTTTCAGTATTTAGACTGTGCTTAGTCTTCGGCTAAAGATCTTTAGAAGAAATGATCTTCCCTGGAAATGGCACCGTGGAGTGGGTCAGTTTGCACTGGAGCTTTCCCTAAGGCCCAGCCTCCCACTGGGGTTGAGCTCCTCAGCATCTCACTGAGAGTCAGGCAGGTTCCTGTGGTCCAGAACTGCCTTGGGAATTTTTGTGGAAAGTTTTACAGTTTCCTTTCTCCTTCAGTCTGCAAGGAGAAGTAGAGGGACTCTTCCGCAGGAGAGAGCAATCTGGTTCCCCAGCAGTTTGTGATATGCAGTGAGCACCCCTTTTTGAAGGAAATGGTAAGCCTCATTAACATGGTCTCCTTACCTTTCCTGGATCTTGCGCAGCCCTGGGGTCTGTTTGTAGCCAAACAAAGCTTTTTCCAAAAGGTGACCTCACCAGTTGAGAATCACACACGTGAACCAAAGCTGGAAGGGGAGCAGTGGCTGAAATGGGTGGAGGGCTCCACATGAGCAGCAGATGCACATGGCTTGCACTGGGACAATCCTTGAGTTTTTTTGCTGTCTGTGAGCCTTGGCTCTGCCATCACTGTGCATGGGCTTACTAGACTATCCTTTTCTTTGAATGCTTGCAGTTTCATATGCCAGCAGGGAATGCTGGAAAATGTGAGAGCTCTCAGACTGTGTAATGATCTCCCAAGGGAAGGAGTAGCAGCCCTACATGAGTTCAAAACCTCGCAGGCTAATGTAAATCCTGGGATGAGTGGGATGACCTGAGAACTCTTCTGTGAAGAGGTAATGAATGATGGAAGAAATCAGATTATCTGGAGAGAATTGTGTGCATGCTAAAGGAAAAGAAAAACCAGGCATTCCCATCAAGAATAGTTCTTTCTTATCTGGGCTGGGCTATTAGTCTTCCTGCTTCCATGTGTACCTGATTCCTAGTCAGATGAAAGAGAAATACACCTCTGCATACATTCGTATAGACCTGTCTGCAGAGGAAATTAAAAGCCAGAACAAAGCATTTTTGGAGGTACCTATGTTAGTGCTGAGAACATAATGTTACCCCATTGACTTGAGTTGCTAGCTGAAAATACTGGGCTTTGCTGATCCATGTAGCAGTCATAGAGCCAGTTGCTGGCCACAGGACTGTGTAAAGGTTTACTTCATTGCCTGATCTTTTCCTAGCTCAGCTTTCAAGCTCTTTATGATTGCCTCTCTCCAGGGAGAGAGCATTGCAGCAGCAAGGTGAGACTACCTCATTTCCCTAGTAGGGTGCATGGATACCCACTGTGGCTGCTCCCCACCCTACAACTTGTGTGTTCATGTGTGCATGTGTGCATGTGTGCATGTGTGGGGTGGCTGTCACACTGGAGGGAAGGGATGCCATCCAGAGGTACCTTGACAGGCTGGAGAGGTGGGCCTATGCCAACCTCATGAAGTTCAACAAGACCAAGTGCAAGGTCCTGCATCTCAATCAGGACAATGCCAAGCACTGATACAGGCTGGGCAGTGACTGCCTTGAGAGCAGCCCTGAAGAAAAGGACTTGGGGGTACTGGTGGATGAGAAGCTCAACATGAGGTGTCAGTGTGCACGTGCAGCCCAGAAAGCCAATCGTATCCTGGGCTGCATCAAGAGAAGTGTGGCCAGCAGGTCCAGGGAGGTGATTGTCCCCCTCTACTCCACTCTTGTGAGACCCCATCTGGAGTACTGAGTCCAGTTCTGGAGCTCGTATTACAAGAAAGATATGGACATGCTAGAATGTGTCCAAAGAAGAGCCACAAAGGATGATCAGAGGGCTGGAGCACCTCTTCTATGAAGACAGACTGAGAGAGTTCGGGTTATTCAGTCTGGAGAAGAGAAGGCTCTGAGGAGACCTTATAGTGGCCTTCCAGTATCTTAAGGGGGCCTACAAGAGAGCTGGTGAGGGACTTTTTAGGATGTCAGTTAGTGGTAGGACTAGGGGGAATGGATCAAAACTAGAGGTGGGTAGATTCAGATTAGACGTGAGGAAGAAGTTCTTCACCATGAGGGTGGTGAGACACTGGAACAGGTTTCCCAGAGGGGTGGCGGAAGCCTCATCCCTGGAAGTATTCAAGGCCAGGCTGGATGGGGCTCTGAGCAACCTGATCTAGTGGGAGGCATCCCTGCCCATGGCAGGGGGTTGGAACTAGAAGATATTTAAGGTCCCTTCCAACCCTAACAATTCTATGATTCTAGGAACTGTTGTCCGACAACTGTTTTGAAGTATGTATACTTCACCCGTTGCCAACACAGATGTCACTGCTCTTTTTAAAGGAAAATGTAAGACCTCTTCTTTAAAAAAAGGCATGTGTGAGATATCCCTTCCACAACTCTGAATCTGTTAGGCCCTGAAGCATGACGTTTAATATTCCTTCATGTCTTGCCATTTCCTGCCAAAAATTACCACCAAGGTGCCCCAAGAAGGCTTAATCCTTATTCTGAAATATATTATACCACAGCCTTCCCTTTATCACTGCTAGTTAAAACTAAACTTTTTCAAATTACCGTTTATCTTTTGCTGAGCTGCCATGTGCTATCTGTTTATTCTCTTTCTGTGGGTTTTCTGATCATTCTAGTGAGTTGAGGAGGTCATAATGTATATGAGACTAATAATAAACCTGCACTAAAAGCAGCTGTATTGTGGAGGAACTAAACCCGGAATAAAAGCAGGCAGGGACAGTTTTGACCACAGTGTGCTCTTTAGCTGAAACCTGGGCTGGGGCTGACCTGCCTGCCTTGCAATATTGTGTGGGCTGAAAATAGGAAAATCACTTTCTAGCTTGGGCCACCCATACGCCAAAGCAGAGAGCTGTCACCAGTTCTGCAAGGTCACTCAGCAGAAGACAGGAGTACCTCCAGTAAGGGTGGATTTTAAATCACCTTACCTTGTCTTTTGTTGATGCCCTATGCATAGCAGCCTCACTTTTTCCAGTGCAGATCCTTCTTGTTGTGTGCTTATATATCATAGGTTCCACAAGAGACTCTTGCCTTAAAAGACACCTCTAACAGCTAGCCTTGAATTGTGGAGCTGGGCAAGGGTGTGGGGCAGATGGAGGAACATGTACTGCAAGTTGAGTTGGAGCTGAGGTGCCAATGCAGGTCACTGGAAAGCTGATATGCCTTTTTTTTTTGTCTTTTTCTTTTTTTCTCCCCTCCAAAGTTTCTAAAGTGTCCGATCAATACATTTTAGCTACAGCTGTCGTGTGTTTAGGAAATGCTGCAACATCATCTATCTGAGCCAGCAGAACCTAGAGGAAAAAAAGGTGTCTTAAGAGAAAGGCCATGCTAGTGAGGTCTCTGAGCTGATTTGCTGAAACAGTTTGGGCAAAGACTTCTGATGCTGATTTCATTGGGGCCTTCTGAGGTGCCTCCTCATTCACCAGAATTCTGGACCACAAGCTAAAGTAGGTTTCCCAAGCACAGCTACTGCTCAGCCCCCAGCAGGAGTGAGCTGTGGCTGCCCTAACCAAACAGCAGTTGTTTCGTTTTAATGGGACCCAATTAATAACTTCCTCTTCCCTGTGTGTATGCTGGTGGCTTGGTGCTTATGGGGCTGTAGCTGCTGCTTGCCCTTGGCACTGCTCTCTGGGTAATCGGTGTGTGCAGGCAGCAGAAGGGAGGGTGAAATGCTGATTTTTTAGTTTTGGTGTCAGGGCAGGGTTTCTCCTGTTGGCTCAGTAAAGAAGGGGCTAGGAGAACTGAAAATGAGCTGAGGGGCTGCTGCTGCTTGCTTTTGGGCCAGCTGTTCTTGTTCTGTCGCTCTCACAGCTGTGTTCACCAGAGTCAGGAAAGGGCAGAAAATGGGAGTGTTCAGCAAGCTACAGTAAAAGTAGAAAGCAGAAGGAAGAGGAGACAAGTCCTTGAAGTGTCTTATCAAACACCCTGTTTGTTGAACTTTGGCTACCTGCTCAGGAAGCAGTTCTTGCATCGGCAGGCTGATGAAGAGCACCAGGTTCTCTTCTTGTTGTAAAACTGGCTGAAGGCATGAGCCCAGACAGCTGGCAAAGCAGTACCTGTAGAATGGGATGAGAACATAGAGGGGAGAGTGGCTGCATATTGTTCATCCCAGACACAGCAGGTTTGATCAAATGCACTGGTGAACCTTGCTTCCATTTACCAGAATGTGGTGCATGACACTGTTGCCAGGCTAGGAGATTTAGATGTGCTTGAAAATTTCACTAGTAAGCTGCTGCAGGGAATGCATAGAATCACAGAATCGTAGAATGGTAGGGATTTGAAGATCATCTGGTGATCATCGAGTCCAACCCCCTGCCAGAGCAGGACCACCTAGGACAGGTCACACAGAAATGCATCCAGATGGGTCTTGAAAGTCTCCAAAGAAGGAGACTCCACAACCTCTCTGGGCAGCCTGTTCCAGTGCTCCATAACCCTCCCAGTAAATAAGTTTTTCCTCATGTTGAGGTGGAACTTCCTGAGTTCTAATTTGTGTCCGCTGCCCCTTGTCCTACCACAGGGCACAACTGAAAAGAGATTGGCCCCTCCTTCTTGACACCCACCCTTGAGATATTTGTATACATTAATAAGATCCCCTCTCAGTCTTCTCTAGACTAAACAGCCCCAGGTCTCTCAACCTTTCTTCATAAGACAGGTGTTCCAGTCCCTTAATCATGCTCATAGACTTCCGTTGGACTCTCTCAAGTACACCCCTGTCCCTCTTGAACTGGGGAGCCCAGAACTGGACAGAATACTCCAGATGTAGTCTCACTAGGACAGAGTAAAGGGGGAGGATAACCTCCCTCAACCTGCTGGACACGCTCTTCGTAATACACCCCAGGATACCATTTGCCTTCTTGGCCACAAGGGCACATTGCTGTCCAATGGATAACTTGTTGTTCACCAGGACTCCAAGGTCCTTCTCCATGGAGCTGATTTCTAGCAGGTCAGCTTCTAGTCTGTGCTGGTGCCTGTTGTTATTCTTCCCCAGGTGCAGGACTCTACAATTATTCTTGTTGAACCACATTAGGTTCCTCTTCGCCCAGCTCTCCAGTCTGTCCAAATCTTGCTGAATAGTCTCACAGAAGCCAGTGGAGATGACCCCATTGGCTTGGTGGGGTTGGAGCCAGGGCTAGAGAGTCACTTAAGCTCTGTGGTGTTCTAACCATGTTTTATTAGTAGCATTGACAGTTTCCTGTAGTGTAGGTGCCTGGAAATGGGTGACAAGTGAATTCAAGCAACAAAAGCCAGCCTTGCTGCTCATGTTCTGGAACACCTTACTGGTGGGGTCCATTCTTCATCCTTCTGTCGCTGTTAACCAAAGGCCAGAGGTACTTTTAGATCTTGGGACGGAATAGCAAGAGATGCTTTCTTAATGTTGCACTTCCCAGAGTAGCTGACACAAGAATGTGCTACAAAGCATTTAGCCTTCAAGTGCATAAAAAGAAGAGAAACTGACCAGCCCCTCCTTCACAATATGGCTTTTATTTTTTATAATTATTTAAAATATTTTAGGCATGCTCCCCATTGCATTAGGCTAGAAGCATATGTATATTGAGATGCTGTCCATGGCTTGAAGAGCTTGTGACCTGTACAAAGCTTGTCTTTGGGGTAGAAAAGAGTGTGAATGCAGATAAATGGCAACTAACTTAGGGAGGTAGAGGAGAGGAGCGATGATGAGAAATGGCTGGGCCTCTGTTTTCCAATTTACTGCTTCCTGGCCTGTCCTCGACAATAACGCTGCTGCTGCTTTTATACAAGAATGTCCTGCTCCAGGACATTTTCTCAGCATACCACACCACAGCAGTCCTCTTCGGCTGTAACACTGAGCAGACCTCTTGGAGCAGTTTGGAAGAGCAACAAACAGCCTGCCAGAAAACGTGCCTTCATTCTGTGGCAGGCCAGGAGAAAATGCGTACAGGGCTGTCATTGCTTTGCATATAAGAAACAGTGGGTATTTCCAATTGCAGGAGAGGGTACATGGTACCAAGGCTCAGCAGGCCTGGAAAGGACCAGAGGTGGTCTGCTGTGTACAAGGTCCTAAAATATATGGATTTTCATAAAAATCTATTTCTAGCCTTTTCTGGTATGTGGGTAGCCAAGGCAAAAAACAAACAAACAAACAAACAAACAAAACCTTTTTGTTGTCTAATTTCTATTCTCCTGCTAGCTTCATAAGAGTCTTGTGTTGAACGTGGGGCTTCATGCTGCTGTTCTGTCAGCAATAGATGCCATCTGAGGTGTCACTTCATCAGGCATTTGTTTTCCAGGGGTTACTGCATCATCTGCGGTACTGATTCAGCTATTTGTGCTGCACTGCTCTGTACTGAATTAACAGCATGACTTGTTGGGGGTTGGAGGGTGTTGCTTGATTTTTTACTTTTTCAACAAAAAAAAAAATCAGGAACAAGCTGTTCTCGAGCACCATCTTCCTCCCTGTGGATGTTGGATCTTTCCTTTACATGACCTTCCTTTGACCTAAAGTACAGGTTCTGCAAAATGTCTTTTCTAGCATTCAAGAGCCATGACCTCTATCACCATTGCTGCTATTGAGTGGTTATTGCCTAAGAGATTAATCTCTGGATTTATTCCTGGATTTTAAGTAGCAGGTTCTGGGTAGGTTAGCTCAGTAGGCGTTGATGTGATTAAGCTAAGATGAGATGTGTTTTCACTGGAAAACTAACAAGTGCATGTCTGAGCCAACTTGAAAAGTTCTCTTTTCTTGGTGAAGTATGGGATTGCTCAAGACAATTGCTCAAGGTAACAATATTAACTTTTAAATCATGGCAACAGTTGTATTTTTCCCTGCCTACACATTGCCTTAAAACTGAAAACAACTGAACTAAACTTTCCAAAAGTATTAGGCAGAATACCAGAAACCAGAAGGGCAAGATTCCACCTGAAAAGGTTAAAGTTTAATGGAGTTGCTTTCAAATGAAAAAAAGCCATTTGAGAACAGAAATGAGAGCTGTCCCTACCTGCTTCTCTTCTAATATTAATAGTAATATAGAGTGCTAGATGCCCAAGTGTTTTATAGGTACTTCAGGTACCTAAGAAGATGTCAAAAGTCTGTCACGTAACGGGTCTTAACAAATATATGACAGCATTGCACAACAGCTTTTCAGAAGTGGGGAAAACTGGTTCTTGGTGAAAATAAAAAAGTAAACAGAACTATACTTACTCCAGCTGGACTTCTAAAACTTTGCCTACTGTGAGCTGTGTCAAAAGTGGTCAGTTCTCCACTTTGCATCTCATACAGAAAAGGAACCTCTGAGACCAAAGTTTTAGCTGGCACTGCGCAAAGGTACAGAGCTCAGCCTGGGAAGGGAATCATCAAGTAAAATTTGAATACCACCTCTGACAGCACAAGATACGTCATTGACAGCTGACAGCAACATTCAAGTGTTGAATCAGCCTAGCTTTTGAGATCTGAAAAGATCGAGACCACTAAAAGGCCATGGCCACAGGCATTAATAAAACAATCTTATTAAGGGATAATAAAGTCATTTTTATTAAATTCCTAATTAAGCAACCAACTGTACGTTTTTTAAGTAAGGAATGCTCAGCTGGGATTATTCACCTGTCACACCCTAGCAAAAGGTTAAAATGAGGGGAGAAAACCCAAAAAATCTTCCACCTTCTGAAATATATTTTACATTTTAGGTGTGATGCCTGTAGAGGAAGGAAACACTAAAGCCTCTTCACAGAATCACCAAGGCTGGAAAAGACCTTTAAGATTATCAAGTCCAGCCTATGACCTAACACCACCACATCAGCTAGACCATGACACTAAGTGCCGCATCCAGCCTTTCCTTGAACACATTCAGGGATGGTGCCTCCACCACCTCCCTGGGCAGTCCATTCCAATGTCTCATCATCCTCTCCATGAGGAATTGCTTCCTAATATCCAACCTAAACCTCCCCTGGCGCAGCTTCAGGCCTTGCCCTCGTCTTGTCACTAGTTGCCTGGGAGAAGAGCCCGGCCCCCACCTGACTACAACCTCCTTTCAGGTAGTTGAAGAGAGCAATTAGGTTCCCCCTGAGTCTCCTTTTCTCCAGGCTAAACAACCCCAGCTCCCTCAACCTCTCCCTATAAGACTTTCCCTCTAGTCCCTTCATCAGCCTTGTTGCTCTCCTCTGGACCTGCTCCAGCACCTCAATATCCTTCTTGAAGTGAGGGGCCCAGAACTGGACACAGTACTCGAGGTGAGGCCTCACCAGTGCTGAGTACAGGGGGAGAGTTACGTGCCTAGTTCTGCTGGCCACAGTATTCCTGATACAAGCCAGGATGCCATTGGCCTTCCGGGCCACCTGGGCACAATGTTCAACTGGCTGTCAACCATTACTCCCAGTTCCCTCTCTGCTGGGCCACTCTCCAGCCACTCTTTCCCCAGCCTGTAGCGCTGCATGGGGTTATTGTGGCCAAAGTGCAGGACCCTGCACTTGGTCTTGTTGAATTTCATGCCATTGGCCTCAGCCCATCGACCCAGCCTGTCCAGGTCCTCCTGCAGCTTCTTCCTACCCTCTGGCTGATCGACACTCTCCCCCCCAACTTGATGTCATTTGTGAACTTACTAAGGGTGGACTCAATCCTCACATCCAGGTTGTCAATAAAGATGTTGAACAGGACTGGGCCCAGTACTGATCCCTGGGGGACACCGCTGTTCACCGGACGCCATCTGGATGCAGCTCCATTCACCATCACTCTCTGGGCCCGGTCATCCAACCAGTTTTTAACCCAGCGAAGGGTGCACCTGTCCAAGCTGTGGATTGCTACCTTCTCCAGGAGGATGCTGCAGGAGACTGTGTCAAAGGCCTTGCTGAAGTCGAGGTAGACCACATCCACAGCCTTCCCCTCATCCACTAGGTGGGTCACCCAATCATAGAAGGAGATGAGTTTGGTCAGGTAGGACCTTCCTTTTCTAAACCCATGTTGGCTGGACCTGATCCCCTGGTTGCCTTCTGCATGCCGCTTGATGGCACTTAGGATGATCTGTTCCATAACCTTGCCAGGCACCGAGGTCAGGCTGACAGGCCTATAGTTCCCCGGATCCTCCTTCTGGCCCTTCTTGTGGATGTGCGTCCCATTGGCCAACCTCCAGTCATCTGGGACCTCCCCAGTGAGCCAGGACTGGTGATAAATGATGGAGAGCAGCTTAGCCAGTTCTTTGCCAGCTCTCTGAGCACCCTAGGATGAATCCCATTTGGACCCATGGACTTGTTGGGATCTAAGTGGCACAGCAGGTCCCTAACTGCTTCCTCCTGGATTACAAGAGGGGGATTCTGCTCCCCAGCCCTGTCTACCAACTCAGGAGCCCAGTTGTCCTGAGGGTAGCTAGTCTTTTTGTTAAAGACTGGAAGGTGTTAAGTACCTCAGCCTTTTCCTTGTCCTCCGTTACTAAGTTCCCCCCCCTCATCCAATCAGGAATGAAGATTTTCCCTGACCCTCCTTTTGTTATTAATATATTTATAAAAGCATTTTTTATTATCCTTTACAGAGATGGCCAGATTAAGTTCTAGCTGAGCTTTTGCATCTCTAATTCTCTTTCTACATGCCCTTACAATATCCTTAAATACTTCCTGATTCACCTGCCCCTTTTTCCAAAGATGATACATTCTTTTTGTATTTCTGAGTTCTTGTTATTGTTCCCTGCTCAACCAGGCCAGCCTTCTTCCCCATTGGCTCCTTTTTCAGCACATAGGGACAACCTGCCCCTGCGCCTTCATAATTTCATTCTTAAAGTAAACCCAGACTTCCTGGGCTCCTTTGTTTTTGAGGGCTGCTTCCCAAGGGACTTTCTGAATCAGCATCCTAAAGAGACCAAAGTCAGCCCTCCGGAAGTCCAAGGTAGAGGTTTTTCTGGCAACCCTCCTAACTTCACCACATATTGAAAATTCTATCACATCATGGTCGCTGTGCGTAAGACGACCTCCAACCACTACGTCTTCCACCAGCCATTACCTGTTCATAAACAGTAGCTCTAGCATGGCACTGCCCCTGGTAGGCTCACTTATCAGTTGTAGCAGGAATTTATCTTCCATACATTCCAGAAACCTCCTGGATTGCCCCCTTTCTGCTGTGTTGTACTTCCAGCAGACATCTGGTAAGTTGAAGTCCCCACGAGAACAAGGGCTAGTGAACATGAGACATCTCCAAGTTGTTGAATGTCTCATCAGTGTCTTTATCCCGGTCGGGTGGTCTGTAGCAGATTCCCACTAGGATATAAGCCTCATTGGCCTTCCCCTTTATCCTTACCCATAAACATTCTGCCTTGGTGTGTCTAACATTGAATTCTAGGCACTCAAAGCACTCCTGAACATATAACAACACCCCACCACCTCTCTTGCCTTGTCTATCCCTTCTTAAGAGCCTGTAGCCATCCATTGCAGTATCCCAACCATGCGAATTGTCCCACCACGTTTCCATGATGGCAATTATATCATGGTCTCCCTGGTGCACAATAGCTTCTAACTCCTCTTGATTATTTTCCATGCTACGGGCGTTGGCGTATATACACTTGAGCCGCGGCACAGATATCCCAAACACTTGCGTGGTTACTGACCTATCAGTGAACCCTGTGTTTTTGTTGCGACATTTATCCCCATTTCCCACCTTGAGTGGGACGGCAGACTGATGGCCATCCTTTAGGCTCATCTCTGGTGAGCCTGGTTTTGTCCCCATCCCCCTTTAAACCTAGTTTAAAGCCCTTTCAATGAGCCTTGTTAACTCATGCCCCAGGATCCTTCTCCCCCTTTGGGTGAAAGGGCATAGAAATTCAGTTGCAGAGGGGGAAGAAGATTACTATCTCCAGTGTCTCAAAATAGGCTTCCTCTTCCTCTCCCTTGTCACCAGGGAAATTGGATTCCTTGCCCTATCCTCCTCCCCACCCTGACAGGAGTAGTGATGTTACTGAAATGACTTACTCATAACACCAAAGCCAGCATCAAGCCATGTGGGGTGGGTAAGCCTGCCCATGACTGCTGGAGGGGAGCAGCAACTTCTCTTTTGGCTGGCAGCTGCTCCCAACACTTGGTACCTTGGGGCCCAAAATCCCATACTAGGATGTAATATGGCTGTTGCTATCCTTGCTCCATCCAATTGTTGCTTGTTTGTGTTCCTATATAACTGTGTCAAAATGCATGGGCAATTTAGGATTGGCAGCATTTTATACCAAGGCGGAGAAACAGCAGCATGTGAGCAGCCACACCAGAGAAAGAATTAGCCTCTTGTGGAGGCTGAAAGACAACACTGACAAAGGGATTTGGACTGAGATATTTCAAAAGAGAACAATTTTCCAAGGAAAGTACCTACCATAAGAAGAAATATTGAGACCAGGTAGATCCACTGGTGACTGGTCAGAGCCACACACCAACCTTGCTGAAATGGATAACTATTCACAGGCATACACCACAAGAGATTCATACCACAATGAAGTTCATTCTTCACCATAGCACAGATCTGGTATAAAAGTTTATTTTCAGAGTGAAGTATTCTTGTCTGTCACCCCCATTCCTGCCTGATTAGGTCTACCACAATTAGTAGATTGGGTGATAGACTCCAGTCATTTCAATGGCATGGGTATAAGGATCTTTTGCCTTTACTTTGCCCCTGGTCACAGGATTAACTTTTACTCCTTTGAATCGAATGGGAGTGGACTTAATCTCTGCAGAAGCAGCTGCTTTTGTAGCGGCACCAGTGGTGGCAGCAGCGGCAGTGGTGGTAGCAGCAACAGTGGCAGCAGTAACAGCAGTGGCAGCAGCACTTGCCTGTGGGGGATTGTCAGTGAGTGGAGCAACATCTCACTCTACGCATCCACAGGACACTATAAGTATTCAACAGAAGCATCCCCAGTATCAATATCATTACCCCTGTTATCACTAAATAGGTTATTACACAGTTGATTATGGCTATAGTCTTATCAATAAACCACAAAACAATAACAAGAACAGATACACTAAGCAGTAGTATCCCAGCCACATAGGACATGTACAACTGCATGTCAGGTGCAAAAATTGTCTGTTCAGTTTTCAACACATCCATACCTTCAGTAGCATGTCTTTTTCTCTCACTTTTCTGCTTACTGTCGCTTCTATCGCCCTCTCTTTGGCTCTTTTTTTTTTTTTTCTTTACAGCCGACATCCAAGGACCGTGCACCCGGACACTCCCCCCTTCAGCTGGGAGTCACCAGGGAGAAGAGTTGCTGGGATACTACTGCTTAGTGTATCTGTTCTTGTTATTATCTGTAAGAAACAAAAAAAAAGTTTAAAAAAAACCCACCAAAAAACCCCCAAAAAACAAAACAACAAACAAAAAACCCCAGAACTTATCAGGATAGCAAAAGCATGATCCTTTCCTTCACCTTAATAGAAGAAAGAGGGATCCCTTTCCACATTGTTTTATCCTCACAGTGCCTAAGTAGGACTGCAAAAACAGAGCCAATACCCCATTTCACCTAAGATTTCTTGTGTAATCCTGCGCAAATCACAGGCTAGCATTTCCTCATTTTTATCCTACAATAAAAGGAGCAGGGGGAATAATTTTCCTAACTTTCAGCCTTTCTGTGTATAGTGTGAATGAGCTACAGCAAGTTTAGGGCCTGGCTCTACAAAACAGGAAAGGGAGAAATCCAGACTGGAAACTGGAACTCAGCACTCCTCTGCCAAGCTGTAAGCAGGCCAGTTCTTGCATTCTGCCATTGCCATCACGGATGGAGAAAGGAGGGACACACAGAGACACAGGAGGGAAAACAAAGAGCCCAGCTGTAACTGGGCACCTATAGATGTCCTCCAGGATAACCTAACCATCCCACCACAGCTGGGAACCTTTGCTTGACAGAAATGCTCCAAATGTTTTCTTCATGTTTACTCGTCCTGGATTTCTTCCTCTTACCCCAGTTAACAGCATCCTTCACTCCCAGCTGTCAGAGCTGTCTGAGCTCCTGTAGAACTAACACTTAATGAAAACTGCAGAAGCCCCTAAAGTAAATTTACTGCCTGATAAATGACACTCAGGTTTATTTTAAGAGGAATGTCAGTAACAAAACACACATGTTTATTCATCTGGGGCAACACTGTTTACTCAAGATGAAGTCACTAGATCTGAATAGGATGAGGATGTTCTTTGGTATTTTGTAAAGTGAACAGTGATAAAAAGTAAATAAAGACAGCATCAAAACATTTTCTTTCTCTACTTCTAAGGCTATAGAACAAAATCCTTTTCCTTTCCCTTTGTCTCAAATGAACTTATTCACCCTTTCTCCCCTAGCTTCAGCTAGTTTCAAAGCAGTCTGAACAGTATATGTAGGGACCCCTATTCTTTTTCACCCTGTATCACAAGATAAAATGTTTACAGTTAATCTAGACTGAGTCAGAAATTATAGAAGAAAGCACCACCTAGACACAGGTTCCCTCAATCTCCTCAAAAAATTAGGCACACTAAGAAAAACATATACATAAACCACTATAATTAAGATTACACCTCCTGAGGAGAAATGTGAAGTAATCTTAGAAAGGGGTGGATTTGGTCAAGGACTCACTAGGACAAGCTTCAGAAAATCTGCATTTAGTCTCTAATTCCATCCATCACTGACTCTATATACAGCACTTGGTTTCTCCTCCATCATCAGGTGCTCGTATTTGTCCCCTTCAGGTGGTATTCTCACGCTTTTCACACTTTCTTTATCTGCCTTTATACTCTGTACTCCTGGAGAAAGTTTTAAGGGTTGAAAAAGATTGAAAGGCTTAGGATGCTCAGGGAAAGGTTAAGGTTAAATATAAAAGAAAGCTACTCTTCCAGAGTGTAGGCAGCCATGCAAAAGAGCACACATTCATTATAGGTATTACTGGAGATCATTATGCACATTATCATATTATATTACGTTACGTAACATTAATGTTACGTTACATTACATATAAGCTGGAGAACTTTCCTGCATAGACAGGGCTTCAGTGCTACACCTGGAATTGCAACCCCAACATTTCCAGTGCAGCCATTTTCAGTGTCATGACCCCAGTTACGGCAGTCACAAACAGGGCTGGGATCTGGAACAAAAAAACAACAGTTTTGTCAGATAGTTATTGTATATTTTAAACAACAGAAGTGCTGTAGGTGGGTTTATAAAGGGAAAAAGACAATGGCAATCTTTCAGCATTTGAGATTTCAGGCTTGAGATTTTCTGCGATGCCCAGGGCCCATCTTCCAAGAGCTTCTGCTCCAACAGGGACAAAAAGGACACACATGGCAGTATCTCAAATACAGAGAAACCTGAAGACATTGCAAGTCAAGTAATCAGAGTGCTACAGGACAGAGACTTCCTGGCAGAACTGAGTAAAGGAGAGAGATGGCTCACATAGATTTGCAAGAGGAAAACTAATATTTAAAAAGTATTAAAAATATCCCATTGCTATCATTTGGAACAACATTTAAGGGTTTTCCGTGTTAGTGAGATGGTGAGGGTAAACAGCTTGTTCCTAAAGCCTCCTGCTGTCTAGCATCCTTGGGGACACAGGGGCTGACACTGCCCAAGAAACCTGTCACCATAAAAAGTTCTGAAAACAGAAAAACAGTGCAGTGGGATTTTTTTGGTGGTGATTCTTGGACTCTGAATGCTTTTCTGGTTATAACTAAATTGGTTGCTACAGCCACCAGAACAGCAGTGATTACATTTCCCTGCACTGCATGAGTAAGTGTTTCTCTTTTAAACCTTTGTGACAGCTATCTTTGCAAAGCTGCTTGTAAAATTAGCTGACTGAAAAATTAATGGTACTGGAGCTGCACCTTACATATACCTATTGATCACTGAAGTTCTGTATCAAAGAAGAAATATTCTGAAAGGGCATAGAAATTCAGTTGCAGAGGGGGAAGAAGATTACTATCTCCAGTGTCTCAAAATAGGCTTCCTCTCCTCAGAGCTCCTTTGCCCTGTGTTCCTTGTGAATGACCATACTTTATCACAAGCAACACCAATAATTCTGTGACAATCTAAAGCAACTGGAAAAATTAAAGAAGTCAGCACAGAGATAAGTATTGATGTAACACTAAAAAATTCCTAAGTGAATAATACAATCATATAATAATTTGGGTTGGAAGGGAGCTTTAAAGGTCATCTAGTCCAACTCCCCTGCAAGAAACAGGGACATCTTCAACTAGATCAGGTTGCTCAGAGCCCCATCCAACCTCACCTTGAATGTGTTCAGGGGTGGGGCATCTACCAGCTCTCAAGCTGATGGCCCACAAGATGGAGACCAGAAAGACAAAGTCCCCCCCACTGTAAGTGAGGACATGGTTTGAGACCACCTGAGGAACCTGCAGCTATACAAGTCCATGGGAGCTGATGAGATGCATCCCAGAGTTCTGAGGGAACTGGCGGATGTATTTGCCAAGTCACTCTCCATGATATCATAGAATCATAGAATCATAGAATCCTATATTTGAAAAGTCATGAAAGTCAGGTGAAGTCCCCAGTGACTGGAAGAAAGGACATGTCACATCCATCTTTAAAAGCGTAGAAAGGATGACCCTGGGAACTACTGACCTGTCAGCCTCACCTCTGTGCCTGGGAAGATCATGGAACATGATTCCTCCTAGAAGAAATGCTAAGGCACATGGAGGACAGGAAAGTGATTCAGGACAGCCAGCATAGCTTTACCAGTGGCAAATCCTCCTTGACCAATCTAGTGGCTTTCTACAATGGTGTGTCTGCATCAGTCGACCAGGGAAAAGCAGTGCATGTCATCTATCTGGATTTATGCAAGGCCTTTGACACAGTCCTTCATAGCATCCTTCTCTATAAATTGGAGAGATACGAGTTTGATGGGTGGACTGGATATGAGTTTGGACATGGATATGAGTTTGTTCAGTGGATAAAGCCCTGGCTGGATGGTCACATCCAGAGGGTAGTGGTCAATGTCTCAGTGTCCAGATGGAGAACAGTGACAAGTGGTGTCCCTCAGGGGTCCGTACTGGGACCAGTGCTGTTTAATATCTTCATCAAAGACATTGACAGTGGCATTGAGAGCACCCTCAGCAAGTTTGCTGATGACACCAAGCTGGGCGGTGCAGTTGATATGCCAGAAGGACAGGATGCCATCCAGAGGGACCTGGATAAGCTGGAGAAGTGGGCCGAAGTGAACCTCATGAGGTTCAACAAGGCCAAGCGCAGGGTTCTGCACCTGGCGGGGCAACCAGAAACATCAATACAGGCTGGGAGAAGACATGCTAGAGAACAGCCCTGTGGAAAAAGACCTGGGGGTACTAGTGGACCAAAAGCTGGACATGAGCCACCAATGTGCAACTGTGGCCCAGAGGACCAACCACATCCTGGGCTGTATCAAAAGAAGTGTGGCCAGCAGATCAAGAGAGGTGATTCTGCCCCTCTACTCTGCCCTGATGAGACCTCACCTGGAATACTGTGTCCAGCTCTGGAGCCCCCATCACAAGAAAGACGTGGACCTACTGGAACATGTCCAGAGGAGGGCCACGAAAATGGTCCAAGGGCTGGAGCACCTCTGTTATGAAGAAGGGCTGAGGGAATTGGGGTTGTTCAGCCTGAAGAAGAGAAGGCTCCGGGGGGACCTCATAGCAGCCTTCCAGTACCTGAAGGGGGCCTACAGAAAGTCTGGGGAGGGGCTTCTTACAAGAGCACATAGTGATAGGACAAGGGGTAATGGTTTGAAACTGCAGGAGGAGAGATTTAGGTTAGAGATAAGAAGGAAATTTTTTAGCGTGAAGGTAGTGAGGCAGCAGAACAGGTTGCCCAGAGATGCCGTGGGGCATCCCTGGGGGCATTCAAGCTCAGGTTGGATGGGGCTCTGAGCAACCCGGTCTAGTGGGAGGTGTCCCTGCTCATGCTGGGGAGTTGGAACTCGATGATCTTTAAGGTGCCTTCCAACTCTAACCATTCTATGATTTTATGATTCTGGGCAATCTGCTCCAGTGTTTCATCACCCTCATTGTAAAAAATGTCTTAATGTCTTGGTCTGAATCTACCCTCTTTTAGTTTAAAACCATTACCCCTTGTCCTATCACTACAAGTCCTATTAAAAAGTCTGTCCCCATCTTTCTTATAAGCCCCCTTTAAGTATTGAAAGGCCACAATAAGGTCTCCCTGGAGCCTTCTCTTCTCCAGGCTGACCAAGACCAAGTCTCAGCCTTTCCCCATGGGAGAGATGTTCCAGCCCCCTGATTGTTTTCATGGCCCTCCTCTGGGCCTGCTCCAGAGCTAGGTGTAGTACTTTAGGTGGTGTCTCACCAGAGCAGAGTACAGGGGTAGAAAGCTTTTGTCTACAAAAGCTTCCTGAAAAATCGTAGGTGTTATCTCAACTATATGAAACTGCGGTTTCGCTAGTGATGCTCACCAATACTGCCATCTACAGGTTGTTATTCTCGATTACACACCTTCAGGCGTAGTTCACGCTGTTGCACCACCATAGAAATTATTTCATTTGACCGTACAGGTCGACTCTCAGTCATGTTATTTGCCACATAGGAAATTCAGTATAGGCATATTTATATATTCTTATATATTACAAAGATACGGTTCAAGAGAATGCTAAATACAATAAATGTGTGTGTGCATTGATGTCTAGTAATATAAAAATCTTCTAGGAATCTTTATCAGGACTCTTTTTTATTTTTCCTAGTTACACCTGTCTGCAACGTTACCCTACATATCACCTTCTTTTTTTCCTCCCTTAACTTCCTTCTACTTTCTTTGGCAGTGAACACGAGCACACAGTGTAATCCCAGCAAGCACCACTGCGAGGGCTGTCAGCAAGTAGATCGCAGATAGAGTTCACATAACAGATTGTATTCAGGATCAGTTTTGACATCACAATTTCCATATCTAAATAGTCATGGCACTGAGCCATATCGCAGGGCTTTTCCCACTGTGTAACAAAGAAGATTCCCAGCTTGCTGGGACAGGGCAAGTTTCTACTGGTGTCTTAACCACACACCAAAATAAGTCAGACGGTAACTAGTTGACATTGGCTTCACCCCTGCTCACAACATTCTTTACCTTGAGCAGCTTTCAAAGGTAAAAAGCCCCCTTCTTCTTCAATGCTGAAAATGTAAAAAAATTACCTCTGTCTGTAACATTGTCTGTAATCTAGTTGAGGGAGCACCTTATCACCAGTTTGTTCTGGTATTATTTCTACATCTTCCAATCCTATAGTACTTGACTTTGTGATGCTCTTAATGGTGGAAGTGACCTTTGTAAGCCAAAGTCCTGCCAGCTGCACCAGTCCCGGAGCCAGGAGTTAATCTTCTGGCTCTTCCTGTTTATCCCCTCATCAATCCCTTCTATTGGTGGGATAGAGGAGAACACTGCCTGTGCTCCCGATCCCCTAACCAGCTGTCCCAGGGCCCTAAAGTCTCTCTCTTCATTGCCCCTAGACTTCTGGTAGCTACCTCATCACTGCCTACTTGGAATAACAGTAGTGGGTAGTAATCTGAGGGACAAACTAGGGTAGGGAGTTGCTTCCATATATCCTTAACCCTGGCTCCAGGAAGGCGGCTGACCTCCCTCAGAAGTGGGATTTAAATGCCACACAGTTGCTCCGGCAACACTCCCAAACCATGTCAGCCTTTCTCGAAAGAGCTGCTGAGCCCTTCTGGGTCTGTGCTGTCTTCCACGGGCTTCCCAGGCTCCAGGAACCCCCCTGTCCATCTTAAATAGGTGAAGTCTTGTCCTGGTTTGAGCCAGAATGAAGCCAATTTTCTTTTTACTGTTTGTTTTTTTTTTCTTTCATTGAACTCTCTTTTAACTAGCAGCAAGTTTGACAGATAGTGGGCTGATAATGCTGGAATGTTTATGTTTATGGCCTTTCAGATGACAACCCCCCCCTCTAGTGGGGTTGCTGAAAGTCAAAGACCAACAGGTGCCAATTTCCACTTCAATGGTGCATCGATGACAATATTGCACCAACACAGACTCTGTGATTCCCATTCATAAGCTGATCCAGCAATTGGAGAACCAAGGAGTGATCAGCAGGACTTATTAACATTTCAGCAGTCCTATGTGGCCAGTGCAAAATCCTGATGGTGAGTGGAGACTGACAGTGGACTATGGTGGCCTGAATGAGGTTACACCACCTCTCAGTACTGTTGTGCCGGACATACTAGAACTTCAGTACCAGCTGGAGTCAAAAGCAGCCAGGTGGTATGCCACTGTTGACATTGCTCACGCCTTTTTTTCTCTATTCCTCCTGCACCAGAGTACAGGCCACAGTTTGCTTTCACCTGGAGGGGAGTCCAGTACACCTGGAATCAACTTCCCAAGGGGTGGAAACACAGCTAAGCCATTTGCCATGGACTGATTCACACTGCACTGGGGAAGGGTGGGGCTCCAGAAAAACTGCAGTACATCAACGACATCATTGTGTGGGGTGACACACCAGAATAAGTCTTTGAGGAAGGTAAAAAGATCATCCAAAGTCTTCTGGAAGCTGGTTTTGCTGTGAAAAGAAGCAGGGTCAAAGGACCTACACGAGAGATCCAGTTCCTGGGAATTAGATGGCAAGATGGACGTTGCCAGATGACAATGGACGCGATTACCAAAATAACAGGTATGGCCCCACCAACTAACAAAAAGGACACTCAAACCTTTTTGAGGACTGTTGGTTTCTGGAGAATGCACATTCCTGATTATAGTCAAACTGTGAAACCTCTCTACGGGGTGACCTGAAAGAAGAGCGACTTTAAATAGGGTCCTGGACAACAGAGAGATTTTGAGCACATTAAAAAGGAGATTGTACAGGCAATGGCCCTTGGACCAGTTCAAACAGGGCCAGACATCAAAAATGTGCTCTACACCGCAGCCGGGTACAACGGTCCTACCTGGAGTCTCTGGCAGAAAGCACCAGGGAAAACTCAACGTTGACCCCTGGGATTCTGGAGCCGAAGCTACAGAGGTTCTGAGGCCAACTATACATTGACTGAAAAGGAGACACTTGCAGCATATGAAGGAGTTAGAGACGCTTCAGAAGCGATCGGCACTAAAACGCAGCTCCTCCTGGTGCCCCGATTACCAGTACTGAGCTTCATCTTCAAGAGTAATATTTCTCCTGTGCATCATGCCACTGAAGCTACTTGGAGTAAATGGACTGCTTTAATTACCCAGTGAGGTCGAATAGGAAGGCCTAATTGTCCAGAAATCAGAGAAGTGATTACAGACTGGCCAGAAGGCACACACTTTGGAATGCTACCACAAAAAGTGATGAGACAGGCTCAAGAAGCTCAACCATATGATCACCTACCAGAGACTGAGAAACAATTTGCTCTTTTCACCGATGGCTCCTGTCGTCTTGTAGGAAACCGCAGAAAGTGGAAAGCTGCTGTGTGGAGTCCTACACGACTAGTTGCACAAGCAGCTGAAGAAGAAGGTGAATGGAGTCAATTCACAGAGGTAAAAGCCATCCAGCTGGCTTTGGACATTACTGAACAAGATAGGTGGCCAAGACTCTATCTCTAAACTGACTCAAGGATGGCAGCAAATGCCTTGTGGGGTTGGCTAAAGCAGTGGCAGCAGAACAACTGGCAGCAAAAAGGTAAGCCTGTTTGGGTTGCCGAGCTGTGGAAAGACACTACGGCTCGGATAGAGAAACTGGTTGTAAAAGTGTGTCATGTAGATGCACACGTACCTCTGAGTCGAGCCACTGAGGAACATCGACACAACTAACAAGCACATGAGGCTGCTCAAGTGTTCCAAATAGACTTAGACTGGGAACATAAGGGTGAACTCTTTTTAGCTCTATGGGCCCATGACACTTCATGTCACCAAGGCAGAGATGCAACATACAGATGGGCTCGTGTGGGGAACGGACTAGTTCTCCCCCCACACAACAGAATGCCTTTCAAGCCAGCGAGTGCCTCTTGAAACCAAGGACAGACTGAAACGGCGATGGCAGAAATGCAGATAGCAGACTCCCTCTGAGAGACTGGGCACTCGGCCACGTACTGAAGGAGAACGTTATCTAAAGGGAGGCGGGCTATACCAGTGGAGCCGCTGGACCCACTGAGCCACCTGTCGGAGTGCGGCTGCGCGCAGGAGGGCCGGTGCTCGCCTGCGGGGGAATCGTCTCCCCCTTCCCCTGCCGCCCGAAGCGGCGCCGGGGACTCGCCGCCTCCCTGCTCGCCGCTCGAAGCGGAGTCTGGATCGCTGCCTGCTGCTGCTCGCCGGTGCCAGCGAAGACTGCCTGCCGTGGTGTCTGCTGGGCTGTGCCTGCCGGAGGGGTCGCCGCCAGGCACGCCCCGCCGCCGTGGGCTCGTCCCGTCACTGCCGCTGCTGGTTCCCCGGACGCTGGTTACATCTTCACTACGGAAGGGGTAACACGGGTACACTTACACACCATAACTGGTATTCAGGCTTTACGTCCTACCCTTCCCTTACATTAATCCTCCTACACCTCTTCCGCGGGGAGCACACTTACTAATTCCATAGACCCCTGATATATACCTAGATAACCTTCCCTGAACCTTGGTCCTTTAATAAACCCCCTAGTGTGTAAGTGAAATATTGGTCTTTGTGAGCGTGGGGGGGGGGGGGGGGGGGGCATTCCACTCCACCCTCTAAGGTTCACTCCCGTCTACGAACCTCTCCGCTCACTGCCGAGAAGGGGTGGGGGCGGGATAGTCGCTGAAGCATCCTGACATCCGATAACCACTGATACCGGTCCGCGACAGCTCGTGACCGAGGGAAGAAAGGACATGTCACATCCATCTTTAAAAAGGGTAGAAAGGATGACCCTGGGAACTACCCACCTGTCAGCCTCACCTCTGTGCACTTCATGTCACCAAGGCAGAGATGCAACATACAGATGGGCTCGTGCCCGAGGGATCGACTTTAACCATGGACGCTATTGCACAGGTGATCCATGACTGTGAAAGGTGCGCTGCAATTAAGCCGGCGAAACGGTTGAAACCTTTGTGGTATGAGGGGAGGTTGTCAAAGTACAGGTATGGGGAGGCTTGGCAAGCCGACTATCACGCTGCCTCAGACCTGCCAGGGTAAGCGCTACGTGCTTAAAATGGTGGAAACAAATACAGGATGGCTGGAAACATATCTTGTGCCTCATGCCACAGCCCAGAACACCATCCTGGACCTTGAGACACAAATCTTGTGGAGACACGGTATTCCAGAAGGAATTGAGTCAGACAATGGGACTCATTTCAAAAACAGGTTTGTGACTGACTGGGCCAAAGAACATGGTATCGAATGGATATACCATATCTCATACCATGCACAAGCCTCAGGGAAGATTAAAAGATACAATGGTCTGCTAAAAGCTACCCTGAAGGCAATGGGTGGTGGAACTTTTAAAAACTGGGTCAAACATTTAGCTCAGGCCACCTGGTTAGTTAACACCAGGGGATCCATCCATCGGGCTGGTCCTGCTCAGTCAGACCTTCTACATACAGTGAATGGGGATAAAGTCCCCGTGGTGTGTGAAAGGAATCTGTTGGGGAAAAGTGTGTGGGTTTTTCCTACTTCGGTAAAGGCAAACCTGTCCGGGGAGTTGCTTTTGCTCAGGGACCTGGAAATACCTGGTGTATGATGATGGAGGATGGTGAAGTACAATATCTACCTCAAGGAAACACAACTCTGGAGGAGGATCCTTAATTTGACAGATGGTAGAATATGGAGCCTACGTGTAATATATATGGTCAGGAATAAGGGGTGGAATGTCCTGGTTTGAGCCAGGATTAAGCCAATTTTCTTTTTACTGTTTGTTTTTTTTTTTCCTTCAGCGAGCTCTCTTCTAACTAGCAGCAAGTTTTCCAGCTAGTGGACTGATAACGCTGGAATGTTTAAGTTACTGCTGAGACGCTAAGGATGCTTTGCTCTACTTGTTGAATCTGCAGCCTCAGATGCTACAGGAGCAGAAGAGTCGTATCTGCAACCCACCTGTAGGGAGGAGTGGACTAGATGGACAGCAAAATTGACCAAAGAATTCCATTCCATGTATCTACTAAGCTCGGTATAAGGTCACAGAAGTCAAGCCCCTTCCTGCTTCTTCTTCCCCTCTCTTCCATCCATGGCTGACATCCAGGGAGGACTCCATCTATCCATCAGCGTTGATCCTCAGGCTCGTGCATTTCTGACCCTCACAACTCTCTCCTCAGCTCGTGTCTGCTCTGCCACTCTCTCTGGCAGCGGTCCGGGACATTTTGGACCTACTCACAGCTCAGGAGAGTGCTGTGGGAGTTTCAGGGGGTGGGGGGAGGCAATAGGGTTTTGCACATCCCTGAACATATTTGTATATAATTGTACGTGTTTTATTTTATCATTACTATTTAATTAAAGCTGTCTAGTTTAGTTTTCAATCCGGGAAGTCTCTCTCGTTTATCCTCTCTCTCCTTCCCTGGGTGGGAGGGGATCGAGAGCATTGTTGTCACTGGTTCAATTGCTGATCCTGATTCAAACTGTGACATCTCTGCCCTGCTGAATTTGAGGGAGAGCATTTCCAGAAAGGTAGCCTCCTTTTCCTGGGAGTGGATAGTAGTGCAGCAGAAACTCTGCAGAGGTGCTGCTCCTTGGGAACAGAAATGCTAATCTGAACATGGGAATGGATTTCTCTTTGCCTCCCTTAGTGTCTTAAGCAGCTTGCGTTAGTTAAACTCAGCTCTACTGTTAACTCCTCTTCATGTCTTAACTAAGCCCACAACCAGACCTGAACTGCAGGTGATATAATCTGGCCAGACAAAAGGGATATGGAGAAATGAGCTATTTTGTTACCCCTGTTTAACAGATGAGAAAAAACAAGACCTAAGAGGAAATGATGATCCAAGATGACCTAGGGAGACCTTTGGGCTCCTCAAAACAGTTTTCTGCTCTTACTTTCTATTAGCTTTAGCCCTTCTTTGCAGAATTCCAAATCGGTCAGTTTTTTGCTGCTTAAATTGAACAACAACAATAAAAACCTGCTGAACTGATACTTACCGGCTTGCGAACATGGGAATCCAGAAGAAAAATGTGCTAGTATTATCTTGGGTTATTTGGTTTGATGATGCAGAGAGGAGGATGATGGGAGAGGGCTCTACCACTGCCCATGAACCCTGCACAGAGCTGGTGAAGGTACGACAATACCGGTGGATTTGGCCACACCTAGGGGAGTGGATGGTAGGCAGCAGTGTTTGGCCTGCAGCTCTGGAGCAGATTTCTAGGTGGAGCCTAGTTAACCTTCCATTCCTGCTCCTCTTAGCTGTTGACGATAGTCCTGGATGCTGTGCTGGGTTGCTAATATGCCACCCAAACCGTGCCCTTTCCTGAAAACTCCTTTGGAGCCTATAGCTAAAATAAATATGTTGCCACAGGGTTTTTCTTTCCTCTCTCCTTTATATTGGAAGGGATGGATGCACTCACAGCTGTAGACAGCTCGTGTATTTGGACTGATCATAAGCATCTCTGATATACTAAAAATACGTAGTTTCTATTATTTATCTGTCTGGTTCAAGCTCCTCTGGTTTCCAGAAGAAGATGACAAAAATGTTGCTGAGGTTATTGGAATGGTTAATAGTGTGGGGCACTGGCTGATGTCCAGGTTTAGCAACTGTCAAACTGTGACTCTTGGCAGTGAATTCCAGTCCAAGCTATTTAAACACCTGGCTGGGAGGAGTTGTTTCTTTTAGCAGTCCCAGAGTGGCAGTTGGAGTCAGGAATATGAGATGTCCAGATCAGTGAGGATTATTTTCCTTTCACACACAACTCCATGGCTGGGGATCACATCCAGGACTAGCATGGATCAAAATGGTGAGGGAGGGATAAAAGTGGCAAGCATGTATGTACACAGCAATAAGCAGTTTACAAATAGTTTGCACTCCTGTTTTGTCCCTTCAGCCTTTCCTGATGCCTCTGTCTTTGCCTCCCATATCTGCTATGGATTCCTTAGTCCTATAACAGAACCTGTAGCAATAAACAGCCAGAGCTGAGTCTGCTCCTTGCTGAGGAGTCCAATAAACTACTGTCATGAAGTTTCTGGCTTTCTTTGGCTTGCATAATTTTTAGAGGCCCCTTTCTTCTCACAGGCTGGTGCTTAAGGATGGCAGTAAGCTCAAGGTGTTCCAAGGCTCTTGAACTCTTAACACAACTCATAAAAGTGAGCTAGTGGTGTGGATGGGCTTGTATGAAGCAAGCTGAAGCTCAGAAGCATAGGGCTTTCGACCAAGTTTCCAGCTACTTTTATAATTTTCAGTATCTTTTGCCCTTCACCATTGTAAAGCACGCAGATCAAAGGGTCATGCTGCTTTTTCTTTTTACCTTGCCCAGCTCAGGCAGTCTCAAGAATATCTAGATTACAAGGTCAGTTGTGAAGATTAAATTCAGAGACACTGTGGTGTGAAACAGTTTATGCTGCTTTATCACTTGCATCTAGTCCAGCCCTGGATTCACCTTCAGACCTTCTTTAAGGCAAGCAGCTGTGGTCAGATGGGCTGGGTGGGGGACAGGACCTGGAATTAGAGGCTGAGACTGTGCATAAAAGTTTCGGAAATGGTTTTGGGGGGTGGCTGCAACTGGAGCCATATGGTGCCAAGTGTCACCCATTTAGGGTGACAGTGCTTGCATGTAACACGCTGGACTGTGCCTGAAAGCCATTCACTTCAAATCGCTTCAGGTGTCAGCATCATTACAAGGTGGATGTTTCATTTTGACTTCACCCTTTTTCTTATTCAAGTAGCAGGACCATAACTCAGAGCAGTATTTTCTTGAGTATACCGTATCTGGGTCACTTTAGTACCCCTAGTATGTATTTTCATTTCAGCTAGGCAGGAAAGCAGTTAATGGAAAGATGAGATCTCAGATAGGATCAGTCCCTTGTCTGACAGCTGTTCAGAGTCAGAAATTGTTATGAGGATATGAAGTGACTGCTAAATGATCCACTCTTGCCTCCCCTGTTGACCTAGGTTCATGGTTTGGAAGGAAGGGATGGTCTTGGGCAGTAGGCAGGGCAGTCTTTGGCATACCAGGAACACTAGCCAAAACTGAAGCCTCCCTTCATATGGACTTCAATTTACTGATTTAATTTGCAGTGGCAGAAGGGGAGGGATGCTTATCACTTATGTAGATTTATATTCACAAGCACACATTCACTTCTACATACTACTATTATTTTTGTTTTCCTTTCTCTTCTTTCAGTTAGGTTTACTTTCTCCATGTGAATTCTGATTTACATTGATGCTTTTTCTGGTTATTAAGACTCCCTTTCTCTACATCCTTCCTCTTGCCTTTTTCATAGCCTAACCAACAAGTATTTGTCTACCACAAGTGATCAATTCTTTTTTTTTTTTTTTGTGGGCAGGACTAACAGTGAGTAAGGTATAAGAAAACAGAAAGTTGATGCTTCGCTAAGAATAGACCTGCTGCAGAAGGTAGAAACTGGTTCCTCACGTCAAAGCTAAAGGAAAATTAATTGAGCGATCAGGATGAATCATAAAATGATTCTTGGTGAACCACATCCTTCCTGCATTTAGTGAGGAGGCAGAGGATGATGTACTTTTAAAGCAAGTTCAGCAGTGGCGACAGAGGCCATGTTTGCAGCAGTTGGTGACTAAATCTGCCTGTCATATGGCTTGTTGTAAGAGGTTTGAGCATTATTGCCCAGTGTGCATGCTGGCAATTTCTGGGATCTTCCTTTCTGAATGAATAGCAATTTATGTCGAGCTCAATCTTAAGTGAGCAGACAAACTTTACAGAGAGAGGGGACATGGCAAAGTTGCTTGCTTGCTTGCTTGTCTGTTTTTCCCCTGTACTCTACCTGTCATGCCCACAGTTTTGAGGGACTGTCAGTTGCCATGACCTCAGGCAGTGCCAAACACTGATATGAGTGAGGGCATCCATAGTCTGAGATTGTTTTAGAGTGGAGTTGGGGATTCCTTAAATGGCTCAAATAGAGAGACACAGGCACACAAAAAATAAGCAACGCATATGCAATTTATTAAGCTACTAATTCCTAGCACGATGCAGTATTACACATTACAGTTTATACGTACCGACCCGACAGAGATGAAGACCCACAGTTCCAGGTGTAGCATCGTGTGGTGCAAGAGGCAGTTGGCAGGTGCAGCACTTTATGTGGGTGTCCCCACGGAGGCAACAGTGACCTTAGCGATGCACCAGCCTGAGGCCCTCAGGAAAACCCCAGCTTATACTCTTAGCAGGGGGGACAGAGTTCTGGCACAGGGGGCCAGCCTGTGTTGCAAGTCATCCCGCCCAGGTTACATCACACGAGGCAAACACACATGTGCAACCAATTGGATCTGGGGTCCATGACATCCCCTCAGGTGTTACTTCATCTATCTTCCTCTACTTCCCTTGTCCTTTGGCTGCCCTTTCTGTGCAGCCACTGTCCATGCTCTAATCATGGGAACTGAACAAACCACAGCTGTGGCTTGTACAAATGCCAGGTGCCTCCCAATGTTCTGTTTCTTCACCATAATTCTTCTCTTATCTGTTCTGACCATGAATTTCTCCCAAAGTTCTGCTTTCCTTATCTGTTTCAACCATGGACCATTACTCATCACTATTAACCCATTCCAATACAGAGATAGCAAATGCTACTGGTCCAGTGCTGCTGAAGGTAATTTAGACTTAATTCAGTCCTTTGCACTGTGAATCAAGTCCTGAAACTTAACGCAGCTATGTTATTGCACATAATTCCATATTTTAATCTGTTGTCCTGTAACCAATGGTCTCTGTACCATCTGACTCAAATAATGTTTTCCTCATTTTACTACAGCAGATTACAGGAGCTGATTCCCAAGGCAGCATTTGCTGTTTAATTATAGGTAGTATATCATTAGCTATAAACACCATGGTTGCCAACATGGGGAACAAACCGGTGCCAGAAATGAGCCATTATAGGTACAATACTTTCGAAGGGGAACTGAATGCTGCCGTCTTGGGCACAGCAACCACGAATGATAGAGTTCTCTATTCTTGGAGAAGTGAGAAGGGGGTTCAGCAGAACTGCCACCTCGGACTTCTGGCAGGCAGACTTTGGCCTGTTTAGGAGACTGGTTGACAGAGTCCACTGGGAGGCAGCCCTGAAGGCCAAAGGACTCCAGGAAAGCTGGACACTTCAAGAACAAAGTCCCTGCTTCCCCCCTGCGCCAGAAGATGAGCTGGCGGGGAAGAAGACCGGCCCACCTGAATAGAGAGATCCAGTTGCAACTCAAAGCAAAAAAGGAGAGTTTATGGCCTTTGGAAAAATGGGCAGGCCACTCAGGAGGACTACAAAGACGTTGTGAGGCTATGCAGGGAGAAAATCAGAAGGGGCAAACCTCAACTTGAAATCTCTCTGGCTACAGCTGTTAAAGGTAACAAGAAGTGCTTCTACAAATATGTTAGCAACAAAAGAGGACTTAAGGAGAATCTCTGTCCTATTCTGGATGCAGGGGGAAACACAGTGATCAGGGATGAGGAGAAGGCTGAGGTACTCAATACCTTCTTTGCCTCAGTTTTTAGTAGTAGGACCAGTTGTTTGCTTCGTTGAAACAGTTATTAAACACTGGAATAGGCTGCCAAGGGAGATGGTCAAATCCCTGGAGGAGTTTAAAAGACATGGAGATGTGGTGCTTAGGGACATGGTTTAGCACTGGACTTGGTAGTGTTAGGTTAATTGTTGGAATCGATGATCTTAAACATTTTTTCTAACCAGAACAAATCTGTGACTTGGAGCCATTTCTGATGCTGGGAAACTGGAGGCTGCTGGAGGATAGGGAGAATGCCTGGCTGAATCTGGTGCGCTCTTCTTTGGAGGTGATTCACAGTGAGAGCAAGGGGATAAATTACCTAAAAAGTCTTGGGATAGGGTTAAAAATATGTACTCCCTTGCTAGTCAGGATTTCAGTTATGTGACCACTTGAGCTTGTTATATCTTTGTTGGTGTTAATGGAAGACCCTCTATTTTGAAACACAGGTGCATCTAAACTTTTGTTATTATCCCTTAATCTTCTGTTCAACAAGCTAGAGGAAAGACTGAAACTGATAGGTGAACCAGTCATTACTAGAGTCATTTATTTCCTGTGATGATTCCTATGATGCCTATGATGTCCACTGATGACAAATTAGGCAGAAAGCATGCCATCATGATAGTGGTTAAATGCCTACAAATTCAATTAACCCCCTGAGTAGGCAGAAGGGAGGAGCACAGATTGGTGCCCTAACTGGGGAAGAGACCAGCAGAAATCAGCAGTGACACTGTCCCAGTATCTGTTTTGCCAAACCAGCACAATGTTGGCTGACCAGCCTAGTACATGTGCTAGGCAGCTGGTCAGCCTGTCCATCGATCTCTACTAGCAGAAAAGCATTATTTTTTGCCTGGTGACCATGGAACAGGGGAGCTGCAGGGTTTTTTTGCTGTGGAGGTCTCACAGTGATCACTGGAAAGAGAGTAGTATCACTTCTGCTCTTTCCAGAGCAACATATCATCATCAAATGCAGCTTTCCCTCCTCTCTTGCTGTTGAGTCTTTCTAAAATGGGATACTACAATTATTTTGAATATACTCACAAGGCTTTAGAAATACCATCTTGGTTACATTTATAATTTTCTAGGAGAAATTCTAACTCCTCTTGTTTATTGCCTGATCTGCACTTTGTGTTCTTTAGTCTTCACTAATTTTGTTCTTGGCAACTTAAATACAAGGGAGCCCAAGACATGAAGGCTGAAAAAAAGTCATACAGTTCTTCCTGTGAACATCAAGCATACCTAGACTGTCTCGTAGACCACACATGGGCATCTTGACAGTGATTTGTCTATAGCTGTTCCTGAAGATCCTACATGAAGAGCATTCTAAAATCTCAGTTGTCTACTATAATGTTGAACTAATTTCATAATTCTAAAGGCTTATTGCAATTATTAACTGAAATATTTATTATTATAAATTTAGGCTTTTATATTATTTTCCAGGTGGAGAGCAATTGAACAATGTTCTTTATTTTAAGAAGTTTATGTATTTAAGGTGGTTTGCCATATATTCCTCATTTTTTTTCCTATGAGGCAAAACAAAGTGTGTTCTTTCTAACTTCTTTTCTTGATAATAATTCCTAAACAATCAGTATTATTATTTTTCCTTCAATTAAATCACATTCTGTGAGATAACTGGAAGAGGTTAAAACTCTGCTAAGGTAGAGATCTGTAATTGTAGAAAAACACTTTAATACCAACTCATACAGAACACTTCAGCCCAGTGTTGGGTGTCTCATATGGCTAGTAATGAATAGGGAAATTATGAAAACCAAGGTATGGTTACTCCATAAGGCGCTCTCAGCTTTCAGCAACCAGTGGGTTAAAAATCTTTCTGAACTGGTGGTTACATCTGTATCATCACATTCAATAGAACCTGATGGACTCGTTTAATTAGCTGGAAAAAAGGTTAGACAAATTTTATGGTTAATCTTCAAAGCATCTGGAGACACTAAGGTCCTCAATTTATGTGCTATCCACACAGAAAACGTATGTCCCACAACTTATCTCAGATGTGTTTGCCTGTCAATTTAACCACTGCTCTCACCCCTCTTATCCCACATTAGCTCTTGCATTGTGAGAAATAGCAAGTGATCTCCATATCATTCATGTTTACATAGACCAGTGGCAGCACGTTTGGTTTTTTTTCCTACTACCAAATGTGTATCACCCTTAAAGTCCTCGAACAAGATTGATCATCTCTAGACAAATTATGGCAATTGATCTGCACTCCCAGCTCTTGCTTAGTTTGTGGTTCAGTCCAAGTCCTGATCCTTTTCTTCAGTGCTTTGCCTAGTCAGTTACTTCACATTTTGAATAGGTGTGTTTGATTCATTTTCCCTGTTGCTTTTTACGGTAGGCCCTCACACTTTTCTGCACTGAACTTTGCTTTTCATGATGTAGACATTTGTCCTGCAGGTGGAGACCACTGGAAGCAGTACAGTGTGTCTTCAAGGGCAGAGCCCTGTGCCCCAGCACCAAAACTCTATGTCCCACAAGATATGTGTAACCAATAGTTACACATTGTTGGAGTTGTCTACTTCTAAAACATCTTTGTATGCAGGAACAGAAGAGGAAGCCTGTCTTCATGACAAATCTAAATTGCATAATTTTGTCTGTGCCAGGGAATGAGAGCATGCTTATGGACAGTTACTGCAGGTTAGGTGGTACATGGGCTATAGATTTTGAGAATTCAGTATTATTTGCTCTACTAGGCAAGACCAAGAACCTCTTTCATCCCCTTTGATTGCTGATTCCACAAGAGAAAGTAAATATTAAATGCTGGGCCCTGCCACATTAGTCTGCCAGTTCTTGCACTGTATGTGGTATTTCACCTTACCAGTTCCATCCAGCTAAACAAACCAGATGATCACTTAAGGATCAAACCTTTCATCTGAAAATTTAAGGATGAGTAGATGTGCTGGGAAATGTAACTCCTACCAGCAATAAATGGAAATTCATGATTTATTGAAAGCTTAGGGAGGTGGTAATGCAGAAATTTGATTTGAGTAAATTGCTTGTATATCACTTAAATCCATGTTGTTTCTTTTAGCAGTCCCAGAGTGGCAGTTGGAGTCAGGAATATGAGATGTCCAGATCAGTGAGGATTATTTTCCTTTCACACACAACTCCATGGCTGGGGATCACATCCAGGACAAGCATGGATCAAAATGGTGATGGAGGGATAAAAGTGGCAAGCATGTATGTACACAGCAATAAGCAGTTTACAAATAGTAGGGAGGACTCCATCTATCCATCAGCGTTGATCCCCAGGCTCGTGCATTCCTGACCCTCACAACTCTCTCCTCAGCTCGTGTCTGCTCTGCCACTATCTCTGGCAGAGGTCCGGGACATTTTGGAACTACTCACAGCTCAGGAGATGCCGTGGGAGTTGCAGGGGGTGAGGGAGGTAATAGGGGTTTGCACATTCCTGCACATACTTTTATATATTTGTACATATTTTCTTATCATTAGTATTTAATTAAAGCTGTCTTGTTTAGTTTTCAATCTGGAAAGTCTCTCTCCTTTATTCTCTCTCTCCGTTACCTAACTGGGTTGGAGGGATAGGGGATCAAGAGAATTGTTGTCATTGGTTCAATTGCTGATCCTGAGTCAAACCACGACACCCATTCAACATCTGTTCTTCCATCCTCAATATCTCAAGGGCAGCTTTGTCTGAATAATACTGCATTTGCAGAAGGCTTTTCCTGTTACCCTTTTTCCTGAATCATTTTGGTCCCTTAAAGCTATGATGAAAGGGGAGTGCCTTGATTTACAAAAGTCTTGCTTTGTGGGTTACACAGATGCAGCTTAGACTAGACAATGACCTCCCAGTTTGGAGAAAGATGAAGGAAGAAGTAGAAAATATTTTCTTGTAGTGTTCAACTCTTTATTTTAATTTCTCTATAAGAGGGGTCTTTTACAACATCCTTCTCTCTAATTTGGAGAGATACAGGTTTGATGGGTGGACTGTTCAGTGGATGAGGAATTGGTTGGATGGTCACATCCAGAGACTAGTGGTCAATTGCTCACTGTTTGCATGGAGATCAGTGATGAGTGGTGTTCCTCAGGGAGACCAATACTGTTTAATATCTTCATCAGCTACATGGACAGTGGGATTGAGTGCATCCTCAGTAAGTTTTCCAACAACAAGCTGGGTATTGCGGTTGACACAGCTTGAGGGGTGGGATGCCACTCGGAGTCAGACAAGCTCTAGAGGTGAACCTCATAAAGTTCAACAAGGCCAAGTGCAAGGGTATGCACATAGGTCGGGGCAATAATTGTTATCAATACAGGCTAGGGGATGAAGGGATTGACAGCAGCCCTGAGGAGAAGGACCTGGGGGTATTGGTGGATGAAAGATGGGACACGAGTCAGCAATTTGTGCTCACAGCCCAGAAAGCCAACTGTATCCTGGACTGCATGAAAAGAAGCGTGATCAGCAGCATGACAGAAGGTGATTCTACCCCTGTACTCCGCTCTGGTGAGACAATCACCTCTCTTGACCTGCTGGCCATGCTTCTTTTCATGCCGCCCAGGATATGGTTGGCTTTCTGGGCTGCAAGTGCACATTGCCAACTCATGTTGAGCTTCTCATCCACCACCACTCCCAATTCTTTCCCCTCAGGGCCGTTTTCGATCCATTCTCCACCCAACCTCTATTTGTGCTTGGGATTGCCCTGACCCAGGTGCAGAACCTTGCATTTGGCCTTGTTGCACTTAATGAGGTTTGCATAAGGCCACCTCTCAAACCTGTCAGGGTCCCTCCGGCTGTCATCCCTTGTCTCCAGTGTGTTGACCTCCCCACACAGTTTGGTGTCATTGGCAGACTTGCTAAGGGTGCACTCAATGCTATTGTCCGTGTTGCCGACAAAGATGTTAAACAACACCAGTCCGAGTACAGACCCTTTGGGAACACCACTTGTCACAGGTCTCCATCTGGACATCGAGCCGTTGATCACAACTCTTTGAGTGCAACCATACAGCCAGATCCTTACCATAGATTGGTTCATCCATCAAATCCATACCGTTCCAGTTAGGAGACCAGGATGTTGTGCAGGACAGTGTTGAATACTTTGCACAGATCCAGGTAGATTACGTTAGTTGCTCTTCCTTTGTCTATTGATGCCGTGACCCCATAGTAGAAGGCCACCATATTTGTCAGGCAGGATTTGCCCTTAGTGAAGCTGTGCTGGCTGTCACCAATCATCCCTTTGTTTTCCACATGCCTTAGCAGAGCTTTCAGAGGAATCTAATCCATGCTCTTGCCAGGCACAGAGGCAAAACTCACTGGCCTGTAGTTCCCTGGGTCTTCATTTTTTCTCTTATTGAAAATGGGAGTTATGTTTCCCCTTTTTCAGTCAGTGGGAATTTCACCAGACTGCCAAGACTCTTCCAATGTGATGGACAGAGGCTTTGCAGCTTCATCGGCCAGTTCCTTCAGGAGCCATGGATGAATCCCATCAGGTCCCATAGACTTGTGCACCTTCAGATGGTCCTTCAGATGGACATGAACTTGCTCTTTTCCTACAGTGGGGAGATGTCCCTTTTCACAGTCCATGCTTTTGCTTTGTATAACTGGGATGGTGTGACCAGAGCTGTTGCCAGTAAAGACTGAAACAAAGTAGTCATTGAGTATCTTGGCCTTCTCTGTGTCCTGCATGACCAGGTCTCCAGTTTCCTCCTGAAGTGAGCCCACATTTTCCCTTGTCTTCCTCTTATTGCTGACATACCTGTCGAAATTTTTCTTGTTGTTCTCAACATCCCTGGCCAGGTCCAATTCTACCTGTGCTTTGGCTTTCCTTACTCGATCCCTTGCTTCTGTGACAACTTTTCTGTGCTCCCCCCAGGATACCTGTCCCTGTTTCCACTCTCTGTATACTTTGTTTTTACATTTAACTCTCTCCAGGAGCTCCTTGCTCATCTATACAGGCACCCTGGCACTTCTGCCTGCCTTCTTCTTCTTTGGGACACATTGCTTCTAGGCATGGAGGAGGTGATCTTTGAATATGGACCAGCTTTCCTGGGCTTCCCTCCAAGGCTTTGTCCCACGATACCCTATCAAGGAGATCCTTGAAGAGACCAGAGTCTGCTCTTTTGAAGAAAGAGCGAGAAACGAGAAGAAATAAAAGAAAGAATGAGAACAGCAAAACAAGTTGTTGTAAAGAACATGGAATTAAATTAACATAATTCAAATCCCATGGGAAAAACATTCACAGGAGTCTCCAGCCTTTAAACAAAGCATACCTAAGACACAAACTGTTCTTATGCATAAATGGTAGGGCGTAAGACACTGAATCATGAGGTTTGTCAGTAACCTGTCTCATAAAGAGGAAGCATGTAGATTGTGGGAAGAAATAAAAATTACAAGCAATGACAGTACAGACATACAGAGATAAAAATCAGAGAGGCCATTGCTGAAGGTGAAATACACCTAGCACAGAGAAAAAATATTATAAAACTTGCATTGGTACAATATCAGTAAAAGGAAAAAAGTAAGGAACAGATCTATTAAGAGGAAGTGAAAGCTCTTATTAGACATCATCAAGCAAGCAGTGTTTAATGAATTTCTTGCTTCAGTGCATATTAAAAAAATCACTGCAGATCAGGCAGTCAACAGGAGTAGCATCAACAATATCAATGATAACCTTAGGGTAGAATTCTGAAAGAACAGAATAAATAAGGTACATATTTTTAGTTGGATTAAATTATTCCAGGAAAAAAAGTACCCTCAGAGCAATCAGGAGTGTATTTGGACTAGCATGTTTCCAGGAAAGTTCTAAAGACAATCTCTATCTTTGAAAAGGGGAAAGGGAGGAGTCAGGATTATGACTTGCTTAATTTAACTTCAATTCCAAGAAAAAACAAAACTAACAAACTATTTGGGACTGCCTACCAGGTAATTGGGAGGTAGGTAATATCCAACCCACATCTGTCACAAACAGATCCAATGAAGCCTGTTAAATATCTTTTTATTATAAAGACCTTGTAGTCCTTGTAGGAGACAAGGCAAGTACAAAGAACCACATATGATGATTCTGCTGAGGGCTTTCACACTGTTTCATGTGACCTTGGCAAAAATAAATGAGGAAAAAAAATGTCTGGATGAAAATATTCTGTGATATTCACTGTAAAACTTGCATTAGCAGCTGCAATACACATCAGGATTGGCAGTCTAAAGGAAGGAGGTCAGAGAAGAGAGCTGATCAGGAACAGTATTAGCTTCTGTAAAGGGAAAGGAAATAACTTAACCTTCCATGCCCTTGGTAAGCACCACAAGAAGTACAGGAATCAAATCACAGCAAGACAGGGGTCTAGATTAGATACGAGGAAAAACATTACTATGATGTGGATAGCTGGAATAGATACTGAAGAAGATTGAGGAATCAACCCTGCCAGAGGTTTTAGCTGGTCAGGTAAGACAAATACCTCTCAGATTTATTGTACACAGTCATTTCTGTCCTGAGGCTGAGGCACTGTGTAGATGACCTCTTGAGATCCCTTTTCTCTCTTGTTTACATTAATATTAACACTTTACAAAAAAATTACATTAGTTCTCTAGGATGTCCAGTAGTACAGAGAGATAAACCAGTGCTAATCAGCAGAAGTACAAATTGACTTGCTTCTCTCTCTTGCCCAGGCTGGTAATATTCAAATATTTGCCAAGAAAAAAATTATTTAAGATAAAAGAAATAGATCAGGCTGTTGAACTGCCTTTCTTTGTATCAGACATCACTAGAAAAAACCCAAACATTTTTATAGAGGGCAATATGAACAACTAATAAAATCTCTTTAAAAGTCCTATAAGACAAAGAGGAGCTTTTAGTTGTTTTAGAAACTGTTTCATTTAGGGGGCAGTGGAGATTTAAGGGAGGAAGGGCAGAGGTGACAAAAAACAAGATTCCCCAACTTACCTTCCCATAATTTATTTCCTCCATTTTTGTGAATGATCTGGAAGTCCAACCCATCTTTCTTACTTGTAAGTGCCCCAGAATGGCCACACACAGGTACCCAGCCCATGACCAGAGAGCCTCCCTTCTCCTCTCCCAAGTGACCTAGGACTTGCTAGAAGTGACCTGATGCTGCTTTTTCCCCCTCCAGCTTCTGAGAGTCCTTACCTTTCTCACCTGATGGGTCCAGGACTTTGTGAGAGAGCAAGATTAGCAGCACGTGACCTAGGATTCCCCATGCCGCACGGATCTACACAGCATTTCTTATTTTTCTATGACAGATCTTCTACACCGTACATGTAATCCCATACCTTTTCATGCAACCTCTTGAATGCTTTGTCATGATCCCCCATCTGATCAGTTCTTAAGCCTTCTTTCCCCTTCAAAAAGATTCCTACTTATATTACCACATTGCCCTGATCCATCATCACTGCTCTAACTTAGCAAACTCATTCCAATCCTTTTGTATAGTTATGGATTTTTTTTTCCTGTTTGCTAGGTAAACTTTGGAAAAAAAATCAGCAGATGTCAACATTGGCTGCCATGGAGGCAATAACCTAGACAAGGAATAGCTTTTTGACATTTATTATCATCCTTGTGCATAAATCCTCTTCACACAGGGGAGAGAGAAGCCACAGGGTTAGGAAAGGCACCGTCATGCTCTGAAGGGCTATTGTTGCTCTGTCTTCATGAGGTGAGAGGATGTGAATCCAGGCACATTCTTCCCCTGTGATTTTGGGCTTCTCTATACTAAGTGTTTTCCCTCTTCCTCCACAGCTGCTCTTCAAACCCTACCCAACCAGCAGCACAGTCTCAGCAGGACTTTATCCAATGCTGCCCTGAAATCACACACATTTCTAATTGTGGATTTGTACCCAGCTTGGACAGGAGGTAAGTTTGGGCCAATGCCTAAACCAATGAGTCCTCCCAGTGTGCGCGGAGGAAGGACTGTTCTGGAAAATGTCAGGGAGATCCTGCTAGCCCCGAGATGTTTGTGTAATAGGAGACCTGACACAAGCAAGCATATCTGGATAGGAAGGGAATGAAAATAGAGACAGCATAGCCTAATGAGCAGGGGCTGGAGACTTGTATTCTGCTTGTATTCTCAGTTCAGCGGCTGATCTGCATGACTGTTCCATGTGCTTTGGTATTCCCACCTATAAAAGGGCAGGAATTAATCTTGCTTTCCTTCAAAACACTTTCAACTCCACCAGTAAAGAACAGTACATAACAGCTACACAGTTGTTCCATCAGTTCATCAATGAGGCAGGCAAAAGTTTCCTCACATTAAAAGCACAGTCTATCTTTACCTCTTATGTACTAAAGGACTAGAGAGGAAAACCAGAGAAGTCACATCCTGTGGCATTTCAGCTGACTGGGAAGCAGGAACCAGATCTGCTCTTGTTCTCAAGTATTGCAACCTGTTTGAGGAGACAAAAGGGAGACATAGAGAAATCACAATCAGACTCTCAAGCTATCCTCCTGAAATTCAGCAATCTCTTATCACCATCCTCTCCTTTGGCAACATAACTGGCACATCGCCTCTGCACTGTCTTTGCCAGGAGCAAAGGCACAAAGCCCACTGTTTACCTTGTGCTCCAGCCCAAACTACCTGGATGTGAGGAGTACTTGTTCCTATCTCTCCTCTTTATTTTTAGCCCATGTAATAATGGTGATTTAGGACCTAGACAAAAAAAACATTTGAAGAGGAGGTACGGGGGAAAAGAGAGGTGTAAGAAGAAGGTTGTCTGAGCAGTTGACTCTATTGTTATGGTAGAAAATGAAAAAGCTCAAGTTCTTAGCACTCAAATTTCTAATAAACCCATGATGCTAGACAGGCAGTCTGTGCTCATCAGCCTTTTCTTAAATATTTACTTTGGTCCATGACTGCCCCTGGCCCAGGCTCTTGGTGTCTTGATGTCACCGTAAGAAGTCAACATCAGATTCCTGGTAGCAGCAATGTTCAGCAGGCTGGCTTTCTGGCACTGCCCTGTCTTAGTCATCAGCTATCCTGCTTTCCATTATCACACCAACATGTCCAGAGGAAGAAGGCTAGCTTTTGGCTCTAATGTTCTTATTTCCCTGCTGTCTGCATCAGGAACTCTCCTTTATTTGCTCTTTAACTGTAAGATATCATCCAAAAGGACTTTGAAAGAGTCTACAAATTGTGGGCGCAATCCACTCTGGAAGAGACAGAACAAACAGCTTTTAATTCAAAGACCAAGCTCATCAGTAACTTGGTATTCCTGTATGGTGGGATATTATCAATGCTAACCAGGAGTCTTACTTACAGAAGAAGCAAAAAGCATTCACCTCTTCCCTTAAAACAGGAGGGAAATCAGGAAGAGTAAAATGACACATCACACAATCTAAGGAGCATCATGGCCCTCTTAAATGGCCTTAAGTGGTCAGACCCAGAACTGTATTTTCAGTTTATGTGAAAATAAACTGTGCGTATTTTATCTACCTGTGTCTGTCTGCTAGTCATTAATTTTTCTTTCCTCCTGAAGTCTTTGAAACCTGTTTGTCAGTCTTGACAGGAAAAAAAAAAAAAAAAGAGGGCTCAAAGATACCAAATTTGCACAAGTTTTATAAAAATAGATGGCTAGTTACTAATATTCCCATAAAAAGAAAGAGAGGAAGGGAGAGGCAGGACCTGAACTCTTCTTAGACAGCAGGGATCTGTACAGGACAAGAACCTTATGGGAGTTCCATGTTGAGGTAATTTTTCAAAACAGAGCTTCTGCCATATTAGGCACTGAAGATTCCACTTGTAAAAGACAGATGCATAGGAGAACAGCTTCATTCTCACCTCTGCCCAGGCAACTACAGCTAGATCTCTTATAAACCACAGTCTGACAGCCACATTAAAACAACGATCCAAGAGTGACTTCTTGAAAGAGCAACTTTCAGAAATGCTTCAGCTTTCACTTCTTGAGATCAGGTATTTAAATTAGACTGGCTGTCAGATAAGCATTGAAATAAAGGGCTGGATTTCTTAAACATCTCGGGGCACAGACTGGTCCTGGGGCTCACATGTTAGAAACACAAGCCCAGCTACTGGGTGTTCATAGCATTAGGAAAGCTGGCCCCACTCCACTTACCTGTGCACTATCTGGAAATATCCCCTTTTCCCTTGGGGAAGGTCCTTTCAACAGCCTAAGCCAGCAAAGCCTGCTGAGGTGAGGAGGTCTCAGGCCACAGACTGAACTCCAGTGAAATAGCTGCAAAGGAGCTGGCAAACAGGGGTCCTATCCAGGGGACACTCTATACAGCACAGCACACTTTTATGGAGCGTCTCAGTGTCAGTTCTGTTGGACAACTTTGATCCAACACTAGGTTGATGCACTGTCAGTTTGCCTTAAAGGTGAGACCTTTGACTTGTAGTACTGTCATTTCTGGTGCCTCAGATTCTCCATTCATCAAACACATCACTGGTGGTATTACTGGTACAGTATCAAAACTTCTCAGTAGCCTGGCTGGGAAGAAAAGGATGAAGGTGCATCTCTCTCCTATTTTCATTCCAAATTGCATTCAGTTTATTTGGACATATCCTGCAGAAAAATAAACTGATGCTCTACATGGAGGACCAGAGGATGGCTAGAACAGCTTAGTCAGAGAAATTCAGTCTAACAGGAAGGGCTGAGACATGGCTGCACTGTTTGTGCTTTGACTCCAACCTGTTGTGTGGCCCTGGACATGCTATTTCACCTTTCTACCTCCTGTAAACAGCAGGTGATGGTGCATGCCTGCATGCGGGCACACTTCTAGATTGGACCTGCAGAGATCTACATGTCTCTCACCTCCCATTCTACCCTCCACTGCCTCTGGTAGAAAGCTTTACAGAAACTCTGCAGATCAGCCATAAATACCAGCACTTCTTTCACAGTACAAGTTCAAGCTGGCCTGACAGCAGAATTAAAAATATAATTTTAAAAGCAAGCAACATATTCTTAAACACAGACCATAAAGAAACAAGTGCCCAATTCCTGGCACAGCTGGGAACTGCACTGCAGTTACTGCCAGGTGTGGTCAGCAATTTGTTGTTTCAGTGGAGATGGGGAGGAAAGGGCAACCCTATGGCAAATTAATTCAGGTACCACCTGGGCTGTTTAAGTGATTTCCAGTGTCCTCCAGCCTCTATCTCTTTTCCCTTTACATTCATCCCTGCCTGCCTTCCTGCATCTTTTACACCAGCTCTACCATAGCATACAAGGGTTCCTTGTCACCAAGTCCTCCTCTTGCTCTCTTATAATGAAAAACAGCTGTGGCAGGCATGTCCCAAATAGTGCCTTACACATTCCTGGTGGTACTGCCTCCTCACCACCAAAATCTCCAGACTTTATATTTACTACAGAAAATTCAAAACACAACCACTTTTCATCCTCCAAGCTGTAATTTCCTCCATAACAGGCCTGTCAAATTTAAGATTTCACATACTATTATTATCTTGAGTCCCTGTTTCCCCCCTCCCCCTCCACTTAGCAAAGCTGACAGCCTTCCAGCCCCATGAACATTACTATGAGTAGCTTCTGTGGAGCAGAGCAGCACATTTTTCCTTCTCTGAAAAAGACCACAGAGGTTTGAAGTAGAAACAGGAAAATCACTGTGGCACAACAAGAATCCATCTGAACTGTACTAGACCATCTAATCAGGTGGACCTTTGTTTAAAAACAGGTGGTGAACAGGCAGGTGGTGAACACAACTCCTCCCACACTTGGATTTTACTTTGCATCCTATTTTCTGGAAGTTTTGCCCTGAAACTACTATGGCAAATTCAGAGGAAAGCCTGGACTTGGGATATTGCAGGTCCAGTTCTGCAAACTGAAGAAGTCTGGGTGATTCTATTTAGGTTTCAGTACAAAGAAAAGTAATAGGTGCCCACAGTGAACAGAAGATCTATGACCATTTTACCCATCAGTCTGGCTATGAAAGCCAAGTCTTGAACCAGGCTGCGCAGGAATAAAATGGCAATCTGAGAAACCTGGGGACAACACATCTTGATCTGAACCACTCCATGAACCCCAGCGAGTTATCATCTGTAATTTTGGCTATTAACAGGAGGGAAAAATAACCACATGCAAGCCACTGACATAGCCAAGACACAAGAATAGTTCAGGCACCAGCAGTACATGTTAATGTAATATTTGTAATTACGTGTTGTAATATGGTATTAGAGTGATCTCTGAATGAACTAGCTTGAGTCTCATGCAGCCTCCAGCTGCCATATAGGGGCTAAAGATAGGTTTGAGGGTACCCAATGGGCTACTTTGCACCTCCGCTCTTCTCATAGATGATAATTGGCACCCCCCACTACCATGGTGCTCCTCTTCCTCACTCCCAGCAGCAACAGGCACCAGCAGAGAGGTCTAAGGCTCTTCTCAGTCACTGCTGAGGACAAGGTAGGTGACAGAGCTCAGCAGAAATCTCCCATGAGTGGAATTCAACTCCACCAGCCACAGACTGCAGTTTGGAAATGGTGTGGGGAGCACAGAGCTGTATATTTGGCAAGATTTTTCACCTTTTTGCAAAGAAAGTTTCCAAAGCAGGCTGTGCTCACCCCTTAGTCTAGACTGAACCTTAAAATGTGCTCCTGCAAAGCTGAGGTCTTGTCTACCCTCTTGCTGCTCAATTCTCCTACTGTCCAGCACTCTGTTACAAGAACAAGGGCAACCTGAGCTACCAACAGATAACTTAGAAAGGCAAGTCTTCTGTCAGCCTTATAGCCAAAGACCAAGGTTTCCTGCCTTTTAACTCCTAGCTGGTTCTCCTCCTCAGCCCAGCAGCTTTACTAAATAGACAGCATACTAGATTATGTGCCACAGAGCAATCATTCCCTGTCTACCTCCTCCCTACTCCAAATGATCAGCAAATCACTCAGACATCCCAGGGAGGTGGGTCTCACCAGAGTACCTAGATGCCATAAATAGCAAACACCAGCCTTCACGGAACTTGTTAGGGCTTGCAGCTATGTTTTTCTTAAGTAAGGCAATCCCAGCCCCATCCACAATCATCTCAAAGTTCACCTCTCATTGGGGTTCCTGGCCAAGTTACTGAAGTGATTTATGAGTCAGTTAGCAGAAGTCCTCAGAGGGATGGTTTGGAAATACTTTCTCGCAGCCACCCTCCCAATAGATTTTCACAAACTACTGTCAAGCACTCTGTTTGTGACTACTGTCACAAACTACTTGCACTCTTCCAGCAAACACAGATGTATAAATATATATATGACATTTTAGTACTACACAGCACAGGGAGATTACCTGATTTCTTACCTAATGCAAATTACCAGTAAGATGGGATCAGGACAGCCCATTCTGTGTCAGCAAGAGATGCTCACTTGACCTCTGGCTAGAGCATTGCTGCAGCCACAAGCAATCTGCGTACTCTGGTGCCTCTGAGCCACCACATGGGTGGCCTCAGGGAATGAATGAATTAGAGACTTTCCTGAAATCAGATATGTAAAATAAGTAGAAGGGGGAAGGGAAGCAAAACCTTCTCATTATATTTAGAGAGATTTCTGTACAGCAATCCTTTTTCATAGAATCATAGAATGGTTAGAGTTGGAAGGGACCTTAAAGATCATCGAGTTCCAACTCCCTTGCATGGGCAGGGACACCTCCCACTAGATCAGGCTGCCCAGAGCTCCATCCAACCTGGCCTTGAATGCTTCCAGGGATGGAGCTTCTACAATTTATCTGGGCAGCCTGTTCCAGTGTCTCACTACCCTCACACTAAAGATAACCTGAATCTCTCTTCTTTCAGTTTAAAACCATTACCCCTTGTCCTCTCACTACAACCCCTTGCAACAAACCCCTCCCCAGCTTTCCTGTAGACCCCCTTCAGGTACTGGAAAGCTGCTATGAGGTCCCCTCAGAGCCTTCTCTTCTTCAGGCTGAACAGCCTCAACTCCCTCAGCCTGTCCTCATAAGAGAGGTGCTCCAGCCCTTGGATCAGTTTCGTGGCCCTCCTCTGGACATGTTCCAGTAGGTCCACGTCTTTCTTGTGTTCGGGGCTCCAGAGCTGGACACAGTATTCCAGGTGAGGTCTCACCAGGGCAGAGTAGAGGGGCAGAATCACCTCTCTTGATCTGCTGGCCACACTTCTTTTGATACAGCCCAGAATGTGCTTGGCCTTCTGGGCTGCAGTGGCACACTGGTGGCTCATGTCCAGCTTTTGGTTCACTAGTACTCCCAGGTCTTTTTCTATAGGGCTGCTCTCAAGTGTGTCCTCCCCCAGTCTGTATTCATATCTTCGGTTACCTCAGCCCAGGTGCAGGACCCTGCACTTGGCCTTGTTGAACCTTTTTCACTGAACCAGACCCATAACAATATTGAAACAGAATGATCAGGGACTGTAAACAGCTTAGAATAAAGGTTTAATACAGCAGCATCCTCAGTAACGTGACTGAGGTGAAAGAAAGTATGAATGCATGGGCCTGTGTAAGGATGATATGAACGCATGGAGGTTACGGAGTGCAGGTGCAGTCATACTCCCCAGCCCTCTTGAGTTCTCAGCACCAGGCATATGTGCCAAACAGGTTTCTATTATACACGGTAAGGGAGGCAAAATCTTTTCTTAAATTACATGCTGTCCCTTCCCATAGGCAAGTACTTCATCAGCTGAAATGTCTGCAATTCCTTTGGGCAGGAAACTGCTGCATCTCACCTCCTATTTCAGCAGGGGATTTGTGGGGTTGCAGAAAGGCAGGAGTAGCTGCTACTCTATTTTGGGAGGAAAGCATGCCGGACACTTCTCTGCAGGAAAGAAGTTTTAGAGTGGGTCAAGGAATAATCAAGAGAAAAAAATACACGGTGAAGGTTTTGTAACTTCAAATTGTAATCCTAGTAGGCTTATTGATCTTTTAGTATCCTCATAAATTAACCAATGTGCAACCTCTTCCCTGAAAACTCAAAAAACCCCATAAAATATATTTATCATGTTCTTCCAAGAACAGTCTATGAAGCAGGGCTTGTGCTGGCACAGAATGCTACTACTTCAGTCCTCCAGAGTAGCATTAAACTTGCAGGTCACTTCAATCCAGCCACAATCCTGCAGAGCCATCCCTGCTAACATTTGGTCCAGATACTGCAGTTCTGCTGTTTTTGAAAAAGATATATATTCAATACATGCAAGTAAGGGTGAATGATAAAACACACAGAAGGATTAGGAAAGACCCACCATTTCCAGGAAGGAAAGGGGAAAAAGAGAACAGGCCATTATGTTTCTCTGAATGACTGCTATGCTGCTTTGTTCAGTAGCAAGAACTCACTTCTACAGAGTGCTGGAGGTTATTTGGTCACAACCAATGCCATGAAACCAGATCATGTTTGGAAGACAGGTAATGATAACCTGTGTTGGGGATCTTTTGCAGCTGGAATAGTTTTAGTTCATCAACTTTTATAACTTCCCTTGTACAGGCACACACACACACAAAACCTACAGCAGAACCTGGCCATCCTTGGGGCAGCACACAGGGTCAGTCCTAAGCATACAGCAATTCCCTGGAAAGCTTGCAGAGAAGCCAGAGAATTCAAACCAAATCCACTGACAAGTTTGGCCTCCATCTTCCTCTGGTGGCACAGCATAACCAGGAAGCATATAATCATCAAACTGTCCAAACCTCAAAGACAATTGCTCAAACCTAACATCTCAGGTGCCAAGGTGGCAGTCACTGGCTTCTGGTAGCAAGCAAATCCTTGCAAACATGGATTTAAGTGATATACAAGCAATTTACTCAAATAAAATTTCTGCATTACCACCTCCCTAAACATTATTATATATATTAAATAGAGGTTGGGTGGAGAATGGATCGAAAATGGCCCTGAGGGGAAAGAATTGGGAGTGGTGGTGGATGAGAAGCTCAACATGAGTTGGCAATGTGCACTTGCAGCCCAGAAAGCCAACCATATCCTGGGCGGCATGAAAAGAAGCATGGCCAGCAGGTCAAGAGAGGTGATTGTCTCACCAGAGCGGAGTACAGGGGTAGAATCACCTTCTGTCATGCTGCTGATCACACATACAGTGCAAGAACTGGCAGACTAATGTGGCAGGGCCCAGCATTTAATATTTACTTTCTCTTGTGGAATCAGCAATCAAAGGGGATGAAAGAGGTTCTTGGTCTTGCCTAGTAGAGCAAATAATACTGAATTCTCAAAATCTATAGCCCATGTACCACCTAACCTGCAGTAACTGTCCATAAGCATGCTCTCATTCCCTGGCACAGACAAAATTATGCAATTTAGATTTGTCATGAAGACAGGCTTCCTCTTCTGTTCCTGCATACAAAGATGTTTTAGAAGTAGACAACTCCAACAATGTGTAACTATTGGTTACACATATCTTGTGGGACATAGAGTTTTGGTGCTGGGGCACAGGGCTCTGCCCTTGAAGACACACTGTACTGCTTCCAGTGGTCTCCACCTGCAGGACAAATGTCTACATCATGAAAAGCAAAGTTCAGTGCAGAAAAGTGTGAGGGCCTACCGTAAAAAGCAACAGGGAAAATGAATCAAACACACCTATTCAAAATGTGAAGTAACTGACTAGGCAAAGCACTGAAGAAAAGGATCAGGACTTGGACTGAACCACAAACTAAGCAAGAGCTGGGAGTGCAGATCAATTGCCATAATTTGTCTAGAGATGATCAATCTTGTTCGAGGACTTTAAGGGTGATACACATTTGGTAGTAGGAAAAAAAACCAAACGTGCTGCCACTGGTCTATGTAAACATGAATGATATGGAGATCACTTGCTATTTCTCACAATGCAAGAGCTAATGTGGGATAAGAGGGGTGAGAGCAGTGGTTAAATTGACAGGCAAACACATCTGAGATAAGTTGTGGGACATACGTTTTCTGTGTGGATAGCACATAAATTGAGGACCTTAGTGTCTCCAGATGCTTTGAAGATTAACCATAAAATTTGTCTAACCTTTTTTCCAGCTAATTAAACGAGTCCATCAGGTTCTATTGAATGTGATGATACAGATGTAACCACCAGTTCAGAAAGATTTTTAACCCACTGGTTGCTGAAAGCTGAGAGCGCCTTATGGAGTAACCATACCTTGGTTTTCATAATTTCCCTATTCATTACTAGCCATATGAGACACCCAACACTGGGCTGAAGTGTTCTGTATGAGTTGGTATTAAAGTGTTTTTCTACAATTACAGATCTCTACCTTAGCAGAGTTTTAACCTCTTCCAGTTATCTCACAGAATGTGATTTAATTGAAGGAAAAATAATAATACTGATTGTTTAGGAATTATTATCAAGAAAAGAAGTTAGAAAGAACACACTTTGTTTTGCCTCATAGGAAAAAAAATGAGGAATATATGGCAAACCACCTTAAATACATAAACTTCTTAAAATAAAGAACATTGTTCAATTGCTCTCCACCTGGAAAATAATATAAAAGCCTAAATTTATAATAATAAATATTTCAGTTAATAATTGCAATAAGCCTTTAGAATTATGAAATTAGTTCAACATTATAGTAGACAACTGAGATTTTAGAATGCTCTTCATGTAGGATCTTCAGGAACAGCTATAGACAAATCACTGTCAAGATGCCCATGTGTGGTCTACGAGACAGTCTAGGTATGCTTGATGTTCACAGGAAGAACTGTATGACTTTTTTTCAGCCTTCATGTCTTGGGCTCCCTTGTATTTAAGTTGCCAAGAACAAAATTAGTGAAGACTAAAGAACACAAAGTGCAGATCAGGCAATAAACAAGAGGAGTTAGAATTTCTCCTAGAAAATTATAAATGTAACCAAGATGGTATTTCTAAAGCCTTGTGAGTATATTCAAAATAATTGTAGTATCCCATTTTAGAAAGACTCAACAGCAAGAGAGGAGGGAAAGCTGCATTTGATGATGATATGTTGCTCTGGAAAGAGCAGAAGTGATACTACTCTCTTTCCAGTGATCACTGTGAGACCTCCACAGCAAAAAACCCTGCAGCTCCCCTGTTCCATGGTCACCAGGCAAAAAATAATGCTTTTCTGCTAGTAGAGATCGATGGACAGGCTGACCAGCTGCCTAGCACATGTACTAGGCTGGTCAGCCAACATTGTGCTGGTTTGGCAAAACAGATACTGGGACAGTGTCACTGCTGATTTCTGCTGGTCTCTTCCCCAGTTAGGGCACCAATCTGTGCTCCTCCCTTCTGCCTACTCAGGGGGTTAATTGAATTTGTAGGCATTTAACCACTATCATGATGGCATGCTTTCTGCCTAATTTGTCATCAGTGGACATCATAGGCATCATAGGAATCATCACAGGAAATAAATGACTCTAGTAATGACTGGTTCACCTATCAGTTTCAGTCTTTCCTCTAGCTTGTTGAACAGAAGATTAAGGGATAATAACAAAAGTTTAGATGCACCTGTGTTTCAAAATAGAGGGTCTTCCATTAACACCAACAAAGATATAACAAGCTCAAGTGGTCACATAACTGAAATCCTGACTAGCAAGGGAGTACATATTTTTAACCCTATCCCAAGACTTTTTAGGTAATTTATCCCCTTGCTCTCACTGTGAATCACCTCCAAAGAAGAGCGCACCAGATTCAGCCAGGCATTCTCCCTATCCTCCAGCAGCCTCCAGTTTCCCAGCATCAGAAATGGCTCCAAGTCACAGATTTGTTCTGGTTAGAAAAAATGTTTAAGATCATCGATTCCAACAATTAACCTAACACTACCAAGTCCAGTGCTAAACCATGTCCCTAAGCACCACATCTCCATGTCTTTTAAACTCCTCCAGGGATTTGACCATCTCCCTTGGCAGCCTATTCCAGTGTTTAATAACTGTTTCAACGAAGCAAACAACTGGTCCTACTACTAAAAACTGAGGCAAAGAAGGTATTGAGTACCTCAGCCTTCTCCTCATCCCTGATCACTGTGTTTCCCCCTGCATCCAGAATAGGACAGAGATTCTCCTTAAGTCCTCTTTTGTTGCTAACATATTTGTAGAAGCACTTCTTGTTACCTTTAACAGCTGTAGCCAGAGAGATTTCAAGTTGAGGTTTGCCCCTTCTGATTTTCTCCCTGCATAGCCTCACAACGTCTTTGTAGTCCTCCTGAGTGGCCTGCCCATTTTTCCAAAGGCCATAAACTCTCCTTTTTTGCTTTGAGTTGCAACTGGATCTCTCTATTCAGGTGGGCCGGTCTTCTTCCCCGCCAGCTCATCTTCTGGCGCAGGGGGGAAGCAGGGACTTTGTTCTTGAAGTGTCCAGCTTTCCTGGAGTCCTTTGGCCTTCAGGGCTGCCTCCCAGTGGACTCTGTCAACCAGTCTCCTAAACAGGCCAAAGTCTGCCTGCCAGAAGTCCGAGGTGGCAGTTCTGCTGAACCCCCTTCTCACTTCTCCAAGAATAGAGAACTCTATCATTCGTGGTTGCTGTGCCCAAGACGGCAGCATTCAGTTCCCCTTCGAAAGTATTGTACCTATAATGGCTCATTTCTGGCACCGGTTTGTTCCCCATGTTGGCAACCATGGTGTTTATAGCTAATGATATACTACCTATAATTAAACAGCAAATGCTGCCTTGGGAATCAGCTCCTGTAATCTGCTGTAGTAAAATGAGGAAAACATTATTTGAGTCAGATGGTACAGAGACCATTGGTTACAGGACAACAGATTAAAATATGGAATTATGTGCAATAACATAGCTGGGTTAAGTTTCAGGACTTGATTCACAGTGCAAAGGACTGAATTAAGTCTAAATTACCTTCAGCAGCACTGGACCAGTAGCATTTGCTATCTCTGTATTGGAATGGGTTAATAGTGATGAGTAATGGTCCATGGTTGAAACAGATAAGGAAAGCAGAACTTTGGGAGAAATTCATGGTCAGAACAGATAAGAGAAGAATTATGGTGAAGAAACAGAACATTGGGAGGCACCTGGCATTTGTACAAGCCACAGCTGTGGTTTGTTCAGTTCCCATGATTAGAGCATGGACAGTGGCTGCACAGAAAGGGCAGCCAAAGGACAAGGGAAGTAGAGGAAGATAGATGAAGTAACACCTGAGGGGATGTCATGGACCCCAGATCCAATTGGTTGCACATGTGTGTTTGCCTCGTGTGATGTAACCTGGGCGGGATGACTTGCAACACAGGCTGGCCCCCTGTGCCAGAACTCTGTCCCCCCTGCTAAGAGTATAAGCTGGGGTTTTCCTGAGGGCCTCAGGCTGGTGCATCGCTAAGGTCACTGTTGCCTCCGTGGGGACACCCACGTAAAGTGCTGCACCTGCCAACTGCCTCTTGCACCACACGATGCTACACCTGGAACTGTGGGTCTTCATCTCTGTCGGGTCGGTACGTATAAACTGTAATGTGTAATACTGCATCGTGCTAGGAATTAGTAGCTTAATAAATTGCATATGCGTTGCTTATTTTTTGTGTGCCTGTGTCTCTCTATTTGAGCCATTTAAGGAATCCCCAACTCCACTCTAAAACAATCTCAGACTATGGATGCCCTCACTCATATCAGTGTTTGGCACTGCCTGAGGTCATGGCAACTGACAGTCCCTCAAAACTGTGGGCATGACAGGTAGAGTACAGGGGAAAAACAGACAAGCAAGCAAGCAAGCAACTTTGCCATGTCCCCTCTCTCTGTAAAGTTTGTCTGCTCACTTAAGATTGAGCTCGACATAAATTGCTATTCATTCAGAAAGGAAGATCCCAGAAATTGCCAGCATGCACACTGGGCAATAATGCTCAAACCTCTTACAACAAGCCATATGACAGGCAGATTTAGTCACCAACTGCTGCAAACATGGTCTCTGTCGCCACTGCTGAACTTGCTTTAAAAGTACATCATCCTCTGCCTCCTCACTAAATGCAGGAAGGATGTGGTTCACCAAGAATCATTTTATGATTCATCCTGATCGCTCAATTAATTTTCCTTTAGCTTTGACGTGAGGAACCAGTTTCTACCTTCTGCAGCAGGTCTATTCTTAGCGAAGCATCAACTTTCTGTTTTCTTATACCTTACTCACTGTTAGTCCTGCCCACAAAAAAAAAAAAAAGAATTGATCACTTGTGGTAGACAAATACTTGTTGGTTAGGCTATGAAAAAGGCAAGAGGAAGGATGTAGAGAAAGGGAGTCTTAATAACCAGAAAAAGCATCAATGTAAATCAGAATTCACATGGAGAAAGTAAACCTAACTGAAAGAAGAGAAAGGAAAACAAAAATAATAGTAGTATGTAGAAGTGAATGTGTGCTTGTGAATATAAATCTACATAAGTGATAAGCATCCCTCCCCTTCTGCCACTGCAAATTAAATCAGTAAATTGAAGTCCATATGAAGGGAGGCTTCAGTTTTGGCTAGTGTTCCTGGTATGCCAAAGACTGCCCTGCCTACTGCCCAAGACCATCCCTTCCTTCCAAACCATGAACCTAGGTCAACAGGGGAGGCAAGAGTGGATCATTTAGCAGTCACTTCATATCCTCATAACAATTTCTGACTCTGAACAGCTGTCAGACAAGGGACTGATCCTATCTGAGATCTCATCTTTCCATTAACTGCTTTCCTGCCTAGCTGAAATGAAAATACATACTAGGGGTACTAAAGTGACCCAGATACGGTATACTCAAGAAAATACTGCTCTGAGTTATGGTCCTGCTACTTGAATAAGAAAAAGGGTGAAGTCAAAATGAAACATCCACCTTGTAATGATGCTGACACCTGAAGCGATTTGAAGTGAATGGCTTTCAGGCACAGTCCAGCGTGTTACATGCAAGCACTGTCACCCTAAATGGGTGACACTTGGCACCATATGGCTCCAGTTGCAGCCACCCCCCAAAACCATTTCCGAAACTTTTATGCACAGTCTCAGCCTCTAATTCCAGGTCCTGTCCCCCACCCAGCCCATCTGACCACAGCTGCTTGCCTTAAAGAAGGTCTGAAGGTGAATCCAGGGCTGGACTAGATGCAAGTGATAAAGCAGCATAAACTGTTTCACACCACAGTGTCTCTGAATTTAATCTTCACAACTGACCTTGTAATCTAGATATTCTTGAGACTGCCTGAGCTGGGCAAGGTAAAAAGAAAAAGCAGCATGACCCTTTGATCTGCGTGCTTTACAATGGTGAAGGGCAAAAGATACTGAAAATTATAAAAGTAGCTGGAAACTTGGTCGAAAGCCCTATGCTTCTGAGCTTCAGCTTGCTTCATACAAGCCCATCCACACCACTAGCTCACTTTTATGAGTTGTGTTAAGAGTTCAAGAGCCTTGGAACACCTTGAGCTTACTGCCATCCTTAAGCACCAGCCTGTGAGAAGAAAGGGGCCTCTAAAAATTATGCAAGCCAAAGAAAGCCAGAAACTTCATGACAGTAGTTTATTGGACTCCTCAGCAAGGAGCAGACTCAGCTCTGGCTGTTTATTGCTACAGGTTCTGTTATAGGACTAAGGAATCCATAGCAGATATGGGAGGCAAAGACAGAGGCATCAGGAAAGGCTGAAGGGACAAAACAGGAGTGCAAACTATTTGTAAACTGCTTATTGCTGTGTACATACATGCTTGCCACTTTTATCCCTCCCTCACCATTTTGATCCATGCTAGTCCTGGATGTGATCCCCAGCCATGGAGTTGTGTGTGAAAGGAAAATAATCCTCACTGATCTGGACATCTCATATTCCTGACTCCAACTGCCACTCTGGGACTGCTAAAAGAAACAACTCCTCCCAGCCAGGTGTTTAAATAGCTTGGACTGGAATTCACTGCCAAGAGTCACAGTTTGACAGTTGCTAAACCTGGACATCAGCCAGTGCCCCACACTATTAACCATTCCAATAACCTCAGCAACATTTTTGTCATCTTCTTCTGGAAACCAGAGGAGCTTGAACCAGACAGATAAATAATAGAAACTACGTATTTTTAGTATATCAGAGATGCTTATGATCAGTCCAAATACACGAGCTGTCTACAGCTGTGAGTGCATCCATCCCTTCCAATATAAAGGAGAGAGGAAAGAAAAACCCTGTGGCAACATATTTATTTTAGCTATAGACTCCAAAGGAGTTTTCAGGAAAGGGCACGGTTTGGGTGGCATATTAGCAACCCAGCACAGCTTCCAGGACTATCGTCAACAGCTAAGAGGAGCAGGAATGGAAGGTTAACTAGGCTCCACCTAGAAATCTGCTCCAGAGCTGCAGGCCAAACACTGCTGCCTACCATCCACTCCCCTAGGTGTGGCCAAATCCACCGGTATTGTCGTACCTTCACCAGCTCTGTGCAGGGTTCATGGGCAGTGGTAGAGCCCTCTCCCATCATCCTCCTCTCTGCATCATCAAACCAAATAACCCAAGATAATACTAGCACATTTTTCTTCTGGATTCCCATGTTCGCAAGCCGGTAAGTATCAGTTCAGCAGGTTTTTATTGTTGTTGTTCAATTTAAGCAGCAAAAAACTGACCGATTTGGAATTCTGCAAAGAAGGGCTAAAGCTAATAGAAAGTAAGAGCAGAAAACTGTTTTGAGGAGCCCAAAGGTCTCCCTAGGTCATCTTGGATCATCATTTCCTCTTAGGTCTTGTTTTTTCTCATCTGTTAAACAGGGGTAACAAAATAGCTCATTTCTCCATATCCCTTTTGTCTGGCCAGATTATATCACCTGCAGTTCAGGTCTGGTTGTGGGCTTAGTTAAGACATGAAGAGGAGTTAACAGTAGAGCTGAGTTTAACTAACGCAAGCTGCTTAAGACACTAAGGGAGGCAAAGAGAAATCCATTCCCATGTTCAGATTAGCATTTCTGTTCCCAAGGAGCAGCACCTCTGCAGAGTTTCTGCTGCACTACTATCCACTCCCAGGAAAAGGAGGCTACCTTTCTGGAAATGCTCTCCCTCAAATTCAGCAGGGCAGAGATGTCACAGTTTGAATCAGGATCAGCAATTGAACCAGTGACAACAATGCTCTCGATCCCCTCCCACCCAGGGAAGGAGAGAGAGGATAAACGAGAGAGACTTCCCGGATTGAAAACTAAACTAGACAGCTTTAATTAAATAGTAATGATAAAATAAAACACGTACAATTATATACAAATATGTTCAGGGATGTGCAAAACCCTATTGCCTCCCCCCACCCCCTGAAACTCCCACAGCACTCTCCTGAGCTGTGAGTAGGTCCAAAATGTCCCGGGCCGCTGCCAGAGAGAGTGGCAGAGCAGACACGAGCTGAGGAGAGAGTTGTGAGGGTCAGGAATGCACGAGCCTGAGGATCAACACTGATGGATAGATGGAGTCCTCCCTGGATGTCAGCCATGGATGGAAGAGAGGGGAAGAAGAAGCAGGAAGGGGCTTGACTTCTGTGACCTTATACCAAGCTTAGTAGATACATGGAATGGAATTCTTTGGTCAATTTTGCTGTCCATCTAGTCCACTCCTCCCTACAGGTGGGTTGCAGATACGACTCTTCTGCTCCTGTAGCATCTGAGGCTGCAGATTCAACAAGTAGAGCAAAGCATCCTTAGCGTCTCAGCAGTAACTTAAACATTCCAGCGTTATCAGTCCACTAGCTGGAAAACTTGCTGCTAGTTAGAAGAGAGCTCGCTGAAGGAAAAAAAAAAACAAACAGTAAAAAGAAAATTGGCTTAATCCTGGCTCAAACCAGGACATTCCACCCCTTATTCCTGACCATATATATTACACGTAGGCTCCATATTCTACCATCTGTCAAATTAAGGATCCTCCTCCAGAGTTGTGTTTCCTTGAGGTAGATATTGTACTTCACCATCCTCCATCATCATACACCAGGTATTTCCAGGTCCCTGAGCAAAAGCAACTCCCCGGACAGGTTTGCCTTTACCGAAGTAGGAAAAACCCACACACTTTTCCCCAACAGATTCCTTTCACACACCACGGGGACTTTATCCCCATTCACTGTATGTAGAAGGTCTGACTGAGCAGGACCAGCCCGATGGATGGATCCCCTGGTGTTAACTAACCAGGTGGCCTGAGCTAAATGTTTGACCCAGTTTTTAAAAGTTCCACCACCCATTGCCTTCAGGGTAGCTTTTAGCAGACCATTGTATCTTTTAATCTTCCCTGAGGCTTGTGCATGGTATGAGATATGGTATATCCATTCGATACCATGTTCTTTGGCCCAGTCAGTCACAAACCTGTTTTTGAAATGAGTCCCATTGTCTGACTCAATTCCTTCTGGAATACCGTGTCTCCACAAGATTTGTGTCTCAAGGTCCAGGATGGTGTTCTGGGCTGTGGCATGAGGCACAAGATATGTTTCCAGCCATCCTGTATTTGTTTCCACCATTTTAAGCACGTAGCGCTTACCCTGGCAGGTCTGAGGCAGCGTGATAGTCGGCTTGCCAAGCCTCCCCATACCTGTACTTTGACAACCTCCCCTCATACCACAAAGGTTTCAACCGTTTCGCCGGCTTAATTGCAGCGCACCTTTCACAGTCATGGATCACCTGTGCAATAGCGTCCATGGTTAAAGTCGATCCCTCGGGCACGAGCCCATCTGTATGTTGCATCTCTGCCTTGGTGACATGAAGTGCACAGAGGTGAGGCTGACAGGTGGGTAGTTCCCAGGGTCATCCTTTCTACCCTTTTTAAAGATGGATGTGACATGTCCTTTCTTCCCTCGGTCACGAGCTGTCGCGGACCGGTATCAGTGGTTATCGGATGTCAGGATGCTTCAGCGACTATCCCGCCCCCACCCCTTCTCGGCAGTGAGCGGAGAGGTTCGTAGACGGGAGTGAACCTTAGAGGGTGGAGTGGAATGCCCCCCCCCCCCCCCCCCCCCCCACGCTCACAAAGACCAATATTTCACTTACACACTAGGGGGTTTATTAAAGGACCAAGGTTCAGGGAAGGTTATCTAGGTATATATCAGGGGTCTATGGAATTAGTAAGTGTGCTCCCCGCGGAAGAGGTGTAGGAGGATTAATGTAAGGGAAGGGTAGGACGTAAAGCCTGAATACCAGTTATGGTGTGTAAGTGTACCCGTGTTACCCCTTCCGTAGTGAAGATGTAACCAGCGTCCGGGGAACCAGCAGCGGCAGTGACGGGACGAGCCCACGGCGGCGGGGCGTGCCTGGCGGCGACCCCTCCGGCAGGCACAGCCCAGCAGACACCACGGCAGGCAGTCTTCGCTGGCACCGGCGAGCAGCAGCAGGCAGCGATCCAGACTCCGCTTCGAGCGGCGAGCAGGGAGGCGGCGAGTCCCCGGCGCCGCTTCGGGCGGCAGGGGAAGGGGGAGACGATTCCCCCGCAGGCGAGCACCGGCCCTCCTGCGCGCAGCCGCACTCCGACAGGTGGCTCAGTGGGTCCAGCGGCTCCACTGGTATAGCCCGCCTCCCTTTAGATAACGTTCTCCTTCAGTACGTGGCCGAGTGCCCAGTCTCTCAGAGGGAGTCTGCTATCTGCATTTCTGCCATCGCCGTTTCAGTCTGTCCTTGGTTTCAAGAGGCACTCGCTGGCTTGAAAGGCATTCTGTTGTGTGGGGGGAGAACTAGTCCGTTCCCCACACGAGCCCATCTGTATGTTGCATCTCTGCCTTGGTGACATGAAGTGTCATGGGCCCATAGAGCTAAAAAGAGTTCACCCTTATGTTCCCAGTCTAAGTCTATTTGGAACACTTGAGCAGCCTCATGTGCTTGTTAGTTGTGTCGATGTTCCTCAGTGGCTCGACTCAGAGGTACGTGTGCATCTACATGACACACTTTTACAACCAGTTTCTCTATCCGAGCCGTAGTGTCTTTCCACAGCTCGGCAACCCAAACAGGCTTACCTTTTTGCTGCCAGTTGTTCTGCTGCCACTGCTTTAGCCAACCCCACAAGGCATTTGCTGCCATCCTTGAGTCAGTTTAGAGATAGAGTCTTGGCCACCTATCTTGTTCAGTAATGTCCAAAGCCAGCTGGATGGCTTTTACCTCTGTGAATTGACTCCATTCACCTTCTTCTTCAGCTGCTTGTGCAACTAGTCGTGTAGGACTCCACACAGCAGCTTTCCACTTTCTGCGGTTTCCTACAAGACAACAGGAGCCATCGGTGAAAAGAGCAAATTGTTTCTCAGTCTCTGGTAGGTGATCATATGGTTGAGCTTCTTGAGCCTGTCTCATCACTTTTTGTGGTAGCATTCCAAAGTGTGTGCCTTCTGGCCAGTCTGTAATCACTTCTCTGATTTCTGGACAATTAGGCCTTCCTATTCGACCTCACTGGGTAATTAAAGCAGTCCATTTACTCCAAGTAGCTTCAGTGGCATGATGCACAGGAGAAATATTACTCTTGAAGATGAAGCTCAGTACTGGTAATCGGGGCACCAGGAGGAGCTGCGTTTTAGTGCCGATCGCTTCTGAAGCGTCTCTAACTCCTTCATATGCTGCAAGTGTCTCCTTTTCAGTCAATGTATAGTTGGCCTCAGAACCTCTGTAGCTTCGGCTCCAGAATCCCAGGGGTCAACGTTGAGTTTTCCCTGGTGCTTTCTGCCAGAGACTCCAGGTAGGACCGTTGTACCCGGCTGCGGTGTAGAGCACATTTTTGATGTCTGGCCCTGTTTGAACTGGTCCAAGGGCCATTGCCTGTACAATCTCCTTTTTAATGTGCTCAAAATCTCTCTGTTGTCCAGGACCCTATTTAAAGTCGCTCTTCTTTCAGGTCACCCCGTAGAGAGGTTTCACAGTTTGACTATAATCAGGAATGTGCATTCTCCAGAAACCAACAGTCCTCAAAAAGGTTTGAGTGTCCTTTTTGTTAGTTGGTGGGGCCATACCTGTTATTTTGGTAATCGCGTCCATTGTCATCTGGCAACGTCCATCTTGCCATCTAATTCCCAGGAACTGGATCTCTCGTGTAGGTCCTTTGACCCTGCTTCTTTTCACAGCAAAACCAGCTTCCAGAAGACTTTGGATGATCTTTTTACCTTCCTCAAAGACTTATTCTGGTGTGTCACCCCACACAATGATGTCGTTGATGTACTGCAGTTTTTCTGGAGCCCCACCCTTCCCCAGTGCAGTGTGAATCAGTCCATGGCAAATGGCTTAGCTGTGTTTCCACCCCCTGGGAAGTTGATTCCAGGTGTACTGGACTCCCCTCCAGGTGAAAGCAAACTGTGGCCTGTACTCTGGTGCAGGAGGAATAGAGAAAAAAAGGCGTGAGCAATGTCAACAGTGGCATACCACCTGGCTGCTTTTGACTCCAGCTGGTACTGAAGTTCTAGTATGTCCGGCACAACAGTACTGAGAGGTGGTGTAACCTCATTCAGGCCACCATAGTCCACTGTCAGTCTCCACTCACCATCAGGATTTTGCACTGGCCACATAGGACTGCTGAAATGTTAATAAGTCCTGCTGATCACTCCTTGGTTCTCCAATTGCTGGATCAGCTTATGAATGGGAATCACAGAGTCTGTGTTGGTGCAATATTGTCATCGATGCACCATTGAAGTGGAAATTGGCACCTGTTGGTCTTTGACTTTCAGCAACCCCACTAGAGGGGGGGGTTGTCATCTGAAAGGCCATAAACATAAACATTCCAGCATTATCAGCCCACTATCTGTCAAACTTGCTGCTAGTTAAAAGAGAGTTCAATGAAAGAAAAAAAAACAAACAGTAAAAAGAAAATTGGCTTCATTCTGGCTCAAACCAGGACAAGACTTCACCTATTTAAGATGGACAGGGGGGTTCCTGGAGCCTGGGAAGCCCGTGGAAGAGAGCACAGACCCAGAAGGGCTCAGCAGCTCTTTCGAGAAAGGCTGACATGGTTTGGGAGTGTTGCCGGAGCAACTGTGTGGCATTTAAATCCCACTTCTGAGGGAGGTCAGCCGCCTTCCTGGAGCCAGGGTTAAGGATATATGGAAGCAACTCCCTACCCTAGTTTGTCCCTCAGATTACTACCCACTACTGTTATTCCAAGTAGGCAGTGATGAGGTAGCTACCAGAAGTCTAGGGGCAATGAAGAGAGACTTTAGGGCCCTGGGACAGCTGGTTAGGGGATCGGGAGCACAGGCAGTGTTCTCCTCTATCCCACCAATAGAAGGGATTGATGAGGGGATAAACAGGAAGAGCCAGAAGATTAACTCCTGGCTCCGGGACTGGTGCAGCTGGCAGGACTTTGGCTTACAAAGGTCACTTCCACCATTAAGAGCATCACAAAGTCAAGTACTATAGGATTGGAAGATGTAGAAATAATACCAGAACAAACTGGTGATAAGGTGCTCCCTCAACTAGATTACAGACAATGTTACAGACAGAGGTAATTTTTTTACATTTTCAGCATTGAAGAAGAAGGGGGCTTTTTACCTTTGAAAGCTGCTCAAGGTAAAGAATGTTGTGAGCAGGGGTGAAGCCAATGTCAACTAGTTACCGTCTGACTTATTTTGGTGTGTGGTTAAGACACCAGTAGAAACTTGCCCTGTCCCAGCAAGCTGGGAATCTTCTTTGTTACACAGTGGGAAAAGCCCTGCGATATGGCTCAGTGCCATGACTATTTAGATATGGAAATTGTGATGTCAAAACTGATCCTGAATACAATCTGTTATGTGAACTCTATCTGCGATCTACTTGCTGACAGCCCTTGCAGTGGTGCTTGCTGGGATTACACTGTGTGCTCGTGTTCACTGCCAAAGAAAGTAGAAGGAAGTTAAGGGAGGAAAAAAAGAAGGTGATATGTAGGGTAACGTTGCAGACAGGTGTAACTAGGAAAAATAAAAAAGAGTCCTGATAAAGATTCCTAGAAGATTTTTATATTACTAGACATCAATGCACACACACATTTATTGTATTTAGCATTCTCTTGAACCGTATCTTTGTAATATATAAGAATATATAAATATGCCTATACTGAATTTCCTATGTGGCAAATAACATGACTGAAAGTCGACCTGTACGGTCAAATGAAATAATTTCTATGGTGGTGCAACAGCGTGAACTACGCCTGAAGGTGTGTAATCGAGAATAACAACCTGTAGATGGCAGTATTGGTGAGCATCACTAGCGAAACCGCAGTTTCATATAGTTGAGATAACACCTACGATTTTTCAGGAAGCTTTTGTAGACAAAAGCTTTCTACCCCTGTACTCTGCTCTGGTGAGACACCACCTAAAGTACTACACCTAGCTCTGGAGCAGGCCCAGAGGAGGGCCATGAAAACAATCAGGGGGCTGGAACATCTCTCCCATGGGGAAAGGCTGAGACTTGGTCTTGGTCAGCCTGGAGAAGAGAAGGCTCCAGGGAGACCTTATTGTGGCCTTTCAATACTTAAAGGGGGCTTATAAGAAAGATGGGGACAGACTTTTTAATAGGACTTGTAGTGATAGGACAAGGGGTAATGGTTTTAAACTAAAAGAGGGTAGATTCAGACCAAGACATTAAGACATTTTTTACAATGAGGGTGATGAAACACTGGAGCAGATTGCCCAGAATCATAAAATCATAGAATGGTTAGAGTTGGAAGGCACCTTAAAGATCATCGAGTTCCAACTCCCCAGCATGAGCAGGGACACCTCCCACTAGACCGGGTTGCTCAGAGCCCCATCCAACCTGAGCTTGAATGCCCCCAGGGATGCCCCACGGCATCTCTGGGCAACCTGTTCTGCTGTCTCACTACCTTCACGCTAAAAAATTTCCTTCTTATCTCTAACCTAAATCTCTCCTCCTGCAGTTTCAAACCATTACCCCTTGTCCTATCACTATGTGCTCTTGTAAGAAGCCCCTCCCCAGCCTTTCTGTAGGCCCCCTTCAGGTACTGGAAGGCTGCTATGAGGTCCCCCCGGAGCCTTCTCTTCTTCAGGCTGAACAACCCCAATTCCCTCAGCCTTTCTTCATAACAGAGGTGCTCCAGCCCTTGGACCATTTTCGTGGCCCTCCTCTGGACATGTTCCAGTAGGTCCACGTCTTTCTTGTGATGGGGGCTCCAGAGCTGGACACAGTATTCCAGGTGAGGTCTCATCAGGGCAGAGTAGAGGGGCAGAATCACCTCTCTTGATCTGCTGGCCACACTTCTTTTGATACAGCCCAGGATGTGGTTGGTCCTCTGGGCCACAGTTGCACATTGGTGGCTCATGTCCAGCTTTTGGTCCACTAGTACCCCCAGGTCTTTTTCCACAGGGCTGTTCTCTAGCATGTCTTCTCCCAGCCTGTATTGATGTTTCTGGTTGCCCCGCCAGGTGCAGAACCCTGCGCTTGGCCTTGTTGAACCTCATGAGGTTCACTTCGGCCCACTTCTCCAGCTTATCCAGGTCCCTCTGGATGGCATCCTGTCCTTCTGGCATATCAACTGCACCGCCCAGCTTGGTGTCATCAGCAAACTTGCTGAGGGTGCTCTCAATGCCACTGTCAATGTCTTTGATGAAGATATTAAACAGCACTGGTCCCAGTACGGACCCCTGAGGGACACCACTTGTCACTGTTCTCCATCTGGACACTGAGACATTGACCACTACCCTCTGGATGTGACCATCCAGCCAGGGCTTTATCCACTGAACAAACTCATATCCATGTCCAAACTCATATCCAGTCCACCCATCAAACTCGTATCTCTCCAATTTATAGAGAAGGATGCTATGAAGGACTGTGTCAAAGGCCTTGCATAAATCCAGATAGATGACATGCACTGCTTTTCCCTGGTCGACTGATGTAGACACACCATTGTAGAAAGCCACTAGATTGGTCAAGGAGGATTTGCCACTGGTAAAGCTATGCTGGCTGTCCTGAATCACTTTCCTGTCCTCCATGTGCCTTAGCATTTCTTCTAGGAGGAATCATGTTCCATGATCTTCCCAGGCACAGAGGTGAGGCTGACAGGTCGGTAGTTCCCAGGGTCATCCTTTCTACGCTTTTAAAGATGGATGTGACATGTCCTTTCTTCCAGTCACTGGGGACTTCACCTGACTTTCATGACTTTTCAAATATCATGGAGAGTGACTTGGCAAATACATCCGCCAGTTCCCTCAGAACTCTGGGATGCATCTCATCAGCTCCCATGGACTTGTATAGCTGCAGGTTCCTCAGGTGGTCTCAAACCATGTCCTCACTTACAGTGGGGGGGACTTTGTCTTTCTGGTCTCCATCTTGTGGGCCATCAGCTTGAGAGCTGGTAGATGCCCCACCCCTGAACACATTCAAGGTGAGGTTGGATGGGGCTCTGAGCAACCTGGTCTAGTTGAAGATGTCCCTGTTTCTTGCAGGGGAGTTGGACTAGATGACCTTTAAAGCTCCCTTCCAACCCAAATTATTATATGATTGTATTATTCACTTAGGAATTTTTTAGTGTTACATCAATACTTATCTCTGTGCTGACTTCTTTAATTTTTCCAGTTGCTTTAGATTGTCACAGAATTATTGGTGTTGCTTGTGATAAAGTATGGTCATTCACAAGGAACACAGGGCAAAGGAGCTCTGAGGAGAGGAAGCCTATTTTGAGACACTGGAGATAGTAATCTTCTTCCCCCTCTGCAACTGAATTTCTATGCCCTTTCAGAATATTTCTTCTTTGATACAGAACTTCAGTGATCAATAGGTATATGTAAGGTGCAGCTCCAGTACCATTAATTTTTCAGTCAGCTAATTTTACAAGCAGCTTTGCAAAGATAGCTGTCACAAAGGTTTAAAAGAGAAACACTTACTCATGCAGTGCAGGGAAATGTAATCACTGCTGTTCTGGTGGCTGTAGCAACCAATTTAGTTATAACCAGAAAAGCATTCAGAGTCCAAGAATCACCACCAAAAAAATCCCACTGCACTGTTTTTCTGTTTTCAGAACTTTTTATGGTGACAGGTTTCTTGGGCAGTGTCAGCCCCTGTGTCCCCAAGGATGCTAGACAGCAGGAGGCTTTAGGAACAAGCTGTTTACCCTCACCATCTCACTAACACGGAAAACCCTTAAATGTTGTTCCAAATGATAGCAATGGGATATTTTTAATACTTTTTAAATATTAGTTTTCCTCTTGCAAATCTATGTGAGCCATCTCTCTCCTTTACTCAGTTCTGCCAGGAAGTCTCTGTCCTGTAGCACTCTGATTACTTGACTTGCAATGTCTTCAGGTTTCTCTGTATTTGAGATACTGCCATGTGTGTCCTTTTTGTCCCTGTTGGAGCAGAAGCTCTTGGAAGATGGGCCCTGGGCATCGCAGAAAATCTCAAGCCTGAAATCTCAAATGCTGAAAGATTGCCATTGTCTTTTTCCCTTTACAAACCCACCTACAGCACTTCTGTTGTTTAAAATATACAATAACTATCTGACAAAACTGTTGTTTTTTTGTTCCAGATCCCAGCCCTGTTTGTGACTGCCGTAACTGGGGTCATGACACTGAAAATGGCTGCACTGGAAATGTTGGGGTTGCAATTCCAGGTGTAGCACTGAAGCCCTGTCTATGCAGGAAAGTTCTCCAGCTTATATGTAATGTAACGTAACATTAATGTTACGTAACGTAATATAATATGATAATGTGCATAATGATCTCCAGTAATACCTATAATGAATGTGTGCTCTTTTGCATGGCTGCCTACACTCTGGAAGAGTAGCTTTCTTTTATATTTAACCTTAACCTTTCCCTGAGCATCCTAAGCCTTTCAATCTTTTTCAACCCTTAAAACTTTCTCAAGGAGTACAGAGTATAAAGGCAGATAAAGAAAGTGTGAAAAGCGTGAGAATACCACCTGAAGGGGACAAATACGAGCACCTGATGATGGAGGAGAAACCAAGTGCTGTATATAGAGTCAGTGATGGATGGAATTAGAGACTAAATGCAGATTTTCTGAAGCTTGTCCTAGTGAGTCCTTGACCAAATCCACCCCTTTCTAAGATTACTTCACATTTCTCCTCAGGAGGTGTAATCTTAATTATAGTGGTTTATGTATATGTTTTTCTTAGTGTGCCTAATTTTTTGAGGAGATTGAGGGAACCTGTGTCTAGGTGGTGCTTTCTTCTATAATTTCTGACTCAGTCTAGATTAACTGTAAACATTTTATCTTGTGATACAGGGTGAAAAAGAATAGGGGTCCCTACATATACTGTTCAGACTGCTTTGAAACTAGCTGAAGCTAGGGGAGAAAGGGTGAATAAGTTCATTTGAGACAAAGGGAAAGGAAAAGGATTTTGTTCTATAGCCTTAGAAGTAGAGAAAGAAAATGTTTTGATGCTGTCTTTATTTACTTTTTATCACTGTTCACTTTACAAAATACCAAAGAACATCCTCATCCTATTCAGATCTAGTGACTTCATCTTGAGTAAACAGTGTTGCCCCAGATGAATAAACATGTGTGTTTTGTTACTGACATTCCTCTTAAAATAAACCTGAGTGTCATTTATCAGGCAGTAAATTTACTTTAGGGGCTTCTGCAGTTTTCATTAAGTGTTAGTTCTACAGGAGCTCAGACAGCTCTGACAGCTGGGAGTGAAGGATGCTGTTAACTGGGGTAAGAGGAAGAAATCCAGGACGAGTAAACATGAAGAAAACATTTGGAGCATTTCTGTCAAGCAAAGGTTCCCAGCTGTGGTGGGATGGTTAGGTTATCCTGGAGGACATCTATAGGTGCCCAGTTACAGCTGGGCTCTTTGTTTTCCCTCCTGTGTCTCTGTGTGTCCCTCCTTTCTCCATCCGTGATGGCAATGGCAGAATGCAAGAACTGGCCTGCTTACAGCTTGGCAGAGGAGTGCTGAGTTCCAGTTTCCAGTCTGGATTTCTCCCTTTCCTGTTTTGTAGAGCCAGGCCCTAAACTTGCTGTAGCTCATTCACACTATACACAGAAAGGCTGAAAGTTAGGAAAATTATTCCCCCTGCTCCTTTTATTGTAGGATAAAAATGAGGAAATGCTAGCCTGTGATTTGCGCAGGATTACACAAGAAATCTTAGGTGAAATGGGGTATTGGCTCTGTTTTTGCAGTCCTACTTAGGCACTGTGAGGATAAAACAATGTGGAAAGGGATCCCTCTTTCTTCTATTAAGGTGAAGGAAAGGATCATGCTTTTGCTATCCTGATAAGTTCTGGGGTTTTTTGTTTGTTGTTTTGTTTTTTGGGGGTTTTTTGGTGGGTTTTTTTTAAACTTTTTTTTTGTTTCTTACAGATAATAACAAGAACAGATACACTAAGCAGCAGTATCCCAGCAACTCTTCTCCCTGGTGACTCCCAGCTGAAGGGGGGAGTGTCCGGGTGCACGGTCCTTGGATGTCGGCTGTAAAGAAAAAAAAAAAAAAGAGCCAAAGAGAGGGCGATAGAAGCGACAGTAAGCAGAAAAGTGAGAGAAAAAGACATGCTACTGAAGGTATGGATGTGTTGAAAACTGAACAGACAATTTTTGCACCTGACATGCAGTTGTACATGTCCTATGTGGCTGGGATACTACTGCTTAGTGTATCTGTTCTTGTTACTGTTTTGTGGTTTATTGATAAGACTATAGCCATAATCAACTGTGTAATAACCTATTTAGTGATAACAGGGGTAATGATATTGATACTGGGGATGCTTCTGTTGAATACTTATAGTGTCCTGTGGATGCGTAGAGTGAGATGTTGCTCCACTCACTGACAATCCCCCACAGGCAAGTGCTGCTGCCACTGCTGTTACTGCTGCCACTGTTGCTGCTACCACCACTGCCGCTGCTGCCACCACTGGTGCCGCTACAAAAGCAGCTGCTTCTGCAGAGATTAAGTCCACTCCCATTCGATTCAAAGGAGTAAAAGTTAATCCTGTGACCAGGGGCAAAGTAAAGGCAAAAGATCCTTATACCCATGCCATTGAAATGACTGGAGTCTATCACCCAATCTACTAATTGTGGTAGACCTAATCAGGCAGGAATGGGGGTGACAGACAAGAATACTTCACTCTGAAAATAAACTTTTATACCAGATCTGTGCTATGGTGAAGAATGAACTTCATTGTGGTATGAATCTCTTGTGGTGTATGCCTGTGAATAGTTATCCATTTCAGCAAGGTTGGTGTGTGGCTCTGACCAGTCACCAGTGGATCTACCTGGTCTCAATATTTCTTCTTATGGTAGGTACTTTCCTTGGAAAATTGTTCTCTTTTGAAATACCTCAGTCCAAATCCCTTTGTCAGTGTTGTCTTTCAGCCTCCACAAGAGGCTAATTCTTTCTCTGGTGTGGCTGCTCACATGCTGCTGTTTCTCCATCTTGGTATAAAATGCTGCCAATCCTAAATTGCCCATGCATTTTGACAGAGTTATATAGGAACACAAACAAGCAACAATTGGATGGAGCAAGGATAGCAACAGCCATATTACATCCTAGTATGGGATTTTGGGCCCCAAGGTACCAAGTGTTGGGAGCAGCTGCCAGCCAAAAGAGAAGTTGCTGCTCCCCTCCAGCAGTCATGGGCAGGCTTACCCACCCCACATGGCTTGATGCTGGCTTTGGTGTTATGAGTAAGTCATTTCAGTAACATCACTACTCCTGTCAGGGTGGGGAGGAGGATAGGGCAAGGAATCCAATTTCCCTGGTGACAAGAGGAACTCGGCTTGTGCCACTGATGCCACCACAGGACAGTCTGGCTCTCTGAGAGGCACACAAATCAGTTTTGCATATGGGTACTGCTTGTCTCCCAAGATGATGGGGGTTTGGGATATTTGTCTCCATGGACCAATGTTCCCCATAGCCTGTGCAACTGTTTCATCTGCCCTTTTTCTGTTTCTGACTTTAATTATCCCCAGTTACTGTGATGCCAGAACTATTGGGTAATTTTCACAGTGCAGGAGGTTGGACCCATTAAAACTAAAGTCCAATCATTGTCTTTAACAAAGAAATCTTTCTTCCACTTGTTTGTATGGTGACAAACAGTTTTTTTTACAGTCCCAAACCAAAATTTTTATTCGTTTGGCAATCACACAATGTTTTGCCATTAATAATTTACAGCAGCCCAGATTTGGGCTCCAGTTTATTACAGACCTTCTATTAAGAAAGACCAACTTCTGCTTTTTTCTGTTTTCAAGAAAGCTGAGATTTTTCTAGGTATTAAATGCCACCTTAAATAAACCTTCTTTAAAAGATATGTTCATTATATATTAGATCAGCACCAAGACAGAGAAGAAAACTTTATTATCCTTTGCAGGTCAACTTCAAGGTCAGCACTGTAAACCTTTTGTAACTCGTGAAAATTTTAAATTGCTTTCTTAGATAAGTTGAATACCTCTGACTTTAAAAATAAACCACTACAACTTTTCCCTTTCTGAGGAAAGCAAGTCTGATGGGAAGTCTGCAATGGAGTAACCAACAGGACCTAAAACAATTCCTGAATATTTGATACTGATATTTGAGATGGGCAGGGATCCATGTGGCACCAAAGAGAAATCTCAGCTGCTGCTGTAGCACTTTCAGCAACACAGATAAATTAGTACATGGCAACTGGGAAACTTGGAGCTCACTAATCTCTGAAATTAAACAAAACTATTAAACTTAACATCCATTTGTTAAGCACCTGCATGTAATTTACAGCAAAAATGACTTGCAAAAATGTTTTAAGGGGGTGCCAAGTAGACACTTGTTGTTTCAATCTGTACTGAAGGCCATCTAGGAACTTTTTTCCCTGTCATATAATTGGTGTCAGTACAAGGAGAAATGAAGATTCAAATGAAAATTCTTGGTTTATGCTGTTCCTTTTTATTCCTGCTAGGGAGGTGGGGGCAGTATCTGATAAGTCAGGTAGTGCAAAAGGTGCAGAATGTTTCAGTGTGAGCTGGGTGCTGCTCAGCTCTTTGCAGCCTGTCCCCAGCATTGCAAAGGCCTCACGTCACAGGACAGAGTTTCTGCCCCTTTCCTTGTAGTAACGTGTTTATATAAGCAGGTGGCATGTTAACGGGAAAAAGGCAGCAAAAGCTTGTTGAATGTGCCTTTCTTTGGAAAGTAATGTTTTGTAGAAGAGTGGCTTTATAAAACGTTTGTTTTGGTGGAAGGAAGAAAAAAGCTAACCTCCATCTGGGAAGAAACCAACCACCCTTTTTCCAGGAGTCAGAAAAAGGGACGGGCATCCACACGCTTAACTTATAAATCCACCCTAGAAAGGTTGCTTTTTGAACAGGCAGTGAACTATCTTATCCAGCCTTCCCAGCTGGTTTAGAAGTAATAGCTCCAGAAGGAACGAGAAAAAAATAAAATAAGACCGTGAAATCCCACCTTCTCCCCCGACCCCCTTCCCACCAAGGTGTACCCAACGGCTAGAGTACGCTGCTGCGGAACGATGCGCCCTCGGCTCCACCTCGGGAGCCGACGATCCCAGCCCCCTCCTTGGCCGCGGCGTGAGGAGGAGGAGTATCGGCTTCAGCACCTCCCCCCTTCCCCGCCTCCTTCCCTGGCGACCGCTGCGTACCGAGCATGGAGCCTGCCTGAGATGGTCCGTGGGCTCCGGCAGCTGCTGCGGCAGCACAACATGGAGGCGGCGGCGCCGCCGCTCCCGCTGCTGCTGCTGAGGCTCCTGGCCGCCTCGGTGCTGCGGTGCGAGCCGGGCTCGGTTGGAGGTAAGCTCGCCGGGGCGTCTCGGGGCCCGGATCGGCTGGGAGGCAAGCGCCGCTGTCCCTTTTGTTGTCGGACTTGGACAAACTTTCCCCCTGGCCCGCCGGGAGGTCTGTGGGGACCGCGGCGGCGAGGAGGGGGGTGGGAGCGGGATCCTGAGGAGCGGAGAGCACGGGCCAGACTCCCAGGAGGCGGGGAGGGGGGGAGGGAGTGGGGGCAAGGACGCTCACATGGACGAGACGGGACAGGGAAGGAGGACGGGAGGCTGCATGCGTCGTCCCCCTCTCCCCAGCTCCCCCCCCCATTCTTCCTCGCCCGTCTTTTCTGCGAAAGGGTGGCGGCAGGAAGAGGAGGCTTCTCCTCCCCCTTCCCTCGGGACATGTCCCGCGACGGGAACGAAGTGGTTTCGCCTCGGGGGTGGCTCAGATTAACACGTACGGTTGCAAAAAGAGAGACAAAGTCGCCCCCGCGGCCCCATTCCTGTCCTTCTACGGTCCCGTGCAGGAATTTTGCTGGGGTATGGAGATGCGAGTGTCACTCATCAAACTATGGGCAGGGTTGGGGATGCGGTGGCGGGGAAGGCCGCAAGCGAGAGACTGGGGCGGGGGATGGCGGGGCGGCGGAAGGAACCGGCTGGAGGCACAGATGGGCGGGGGGCGGCCCGGGTCCAGCACCGCGGGTGTTGTCGGAGTGGGAGCCCGGCTGCTCTGTGCCGGCGGAGCGCTGGGCCCCTCGCTGACCATGCTGCGTTCCGGACACGGAATCTGCCCTTTGCTTTCCCTTTGCAATACTATTTTTAAGTGAATATCGCCAGAAGGAAGGGATGTCATCCAGAGGGACTTGGACAAGCTGAAGAAGTGGGCCCAGGTGAACCTCATGAGGTTCAACAAGGCCAAGTGCAACATCCTGTATCTGGGTAGGAGCAATACTCGTTATCGATACAGTCTAGGGGATGTGAGAGAGCAGCCCTGCAGAAAGGGACTTGGGGGTACTAGTGGATGAAAAGTTGGACATGAGCAAACAATGGGTAATCGCAGCCTACAGGGCAAATAGCATTCTGGGCTGCGTCAAAAGAAGTGTGGCCAGCAGGTTGAGATATGCTCCAGGACCTGCAATGTCTTTCTTATACTGTGGTGCCCAGAATTGAATGCAGTACTCAAGCTGTGGCCTCAGCAGCACTTAAGTTAAAGTTAGGTAAAGAGGTCCCTGCTCACTGAAGAGGGGTTGGACTAGATGACCTTTAAAGGTCCCTTCCAACCCAACACATTCTACGATCTATATCCTAATCCTTTAAAAGAACAAAAAAGTGGAGACTGTGCGCTGCCTGCAGCATCTGTGGGGAGAGGGTCAGGTTCCATTCCCCATCCTTTATCCCTGTGTGCTGCATTGGTCCTGACTTAGTACCACCGAAGATGGGGAGTTAGAGCTGCATGTGTAAGAATTTTGATTTGTTGCTGCTGCATCTTGTCTGCCTGAATACATCACTCCAGTGCTTCAGCAAGCTGAAGCCCAGTTCTTGCAATTTCCTAGGTAGAGTAGAAAACTCGGCAGTGTGACAAAGGCTGTCAGAACATCACCTCAGGGCCTCTTTTATTAGGCCACCCGCCTTTTCAAACCATCTGTAATTATTAGAACTGTCATTTAGAGCAAAAACAACCCTGACTGTTTTCTGCTGGCATCATGATTCTGTATTTTTAGGTGGAGCTCTATGTAGGTGTGTATTATGTATTGCTTATTCTGTCAGGATTCAGTGAAAAAGATGCTTTTTCTATCTCAGGATGCACCTTCTTCATATATGGCCTCGATCTTTTAAAAATTGTTGAGAAAACCTGAAATGTGTTTCGTTCCTTTTTGAACACTTAGATTTGTGTAAAGATGTTCATTTTCTGTTATTGAATGAAGCTATATAGCTTTAGGGGGGAAAATACCAACTTATAGGAGTCTTAAATGAAGAGCGAATAGGCTGATAGTGTTCCTTGAGGGTTTACTTACATGTACTTAACAGATTCTAATAGAAAGAAATACTTGGAACTCTTACGAAAACAGGAGCGCACAATAAAACTAGGAAATAAGTTGCAACTTGAAGATGGCTTTTATTAACCTCATTTTAGAGACAGTGATTCTTTTAGTACAGTTTATGTATCAATAATCACCTTCCTTAACATGCATAGAAAACTTTCTACAAATGTACTGCTTTTTAGTAATTAGCTAAAGAGTTTTGGTTACAAATCTTAATGATACTGCTTTTGTTCTGACTAGTTAGTGGAAAGGATGTGATTCTTTTGTTAGGTAGATCTGTACAGTACTTTTAAGGACCGCTCATCTGTCCTTTTAGAAGGAGCATGGATGTGCTATGAGAGACTCTTCATGTTTTGGTTCCATTCCTGAGAACCCCCACTCTGTAAGCAGATGCCTGATTTTAAGGGACTTTTACCTCTTAAAAGTATTTTAATATGCTTATCTTACAAATATCTAAATACATCCCTTCAAGATTGGGGATGTGCTGGAACTTCAGCAGTGTTAAAGCTTCTGTGAAGTTTGGAATGTTATAATAGATCCTGAATGCTTTGGCTATGAAATTATTTTGCTGTGAAGTTAAGTCCTTGCTCTGTATATGGTAATTTCAGGAGTGGTTTTATTTATGTGCCTTGAAATAATGATAAACCTGTTTAAAATATGGGTTTTACTGGACTCCTTTCACTGAGGTAAGACAAAGTGATTGTTGCATTTGGTGCTTCCCTGAAGGGAGGAGTCTTTTGCCTGTGCAAAGTATTCAGGAACAAGATGTTAATGGCAGTGACATGTTTTTGTCTAAATATATTGTAAGTTCTGAATGTTTAATGCTTCACAGCAGGTGGTGGTTTTGTGTGGGGCTCGTACAACTTGGATGTAGTTGGGATAATTCTTGTTTAAGTTGTTACTTAAGAATTAACCCAAGCAAAAATTATTTTTACTTAAACTCATAAAAGCTTGGTTAGCTGTTGCTTGTCATGTACTAGAACATTTCCCAAAATTGCGACGTTGTATCTTAGTTTTCTTTATTGGAACAACTATTGGCCTGATATTATGAAAGAAAGGATAATGAAAGGTGAACAGAGAAGTGTTACAGGATGGTTTCAAAAGTTTGAAACTAGAGATGCAGTCTGAAATAAAAAATGCATTTGAGCACAACCCTAAAATTCATACTGGTTTTCCTTAAATAACCTAAAGCTAATGAAACCTACAACTTTGTTTAAATGTAGAATGTGGCAGGAAAGAAAACATGCAAATTTTATGATGGGGAAATGTGCTATGTAGGAGTTCTCAACTGCATTTCAGTGCCATTTAAGTCAGTTTGTCATTGATTTAGGGAGCTATTTTCCTCATAACTACTACTAGCATGATGTGTCTGTCACAGTTGTTTGGTTTTTTTTGTTACAAATTATGATCATAAGTCCTTTTGAAATAGTGATGAAACACTGAAACTCCAGACTGACTGAAGTGCAAGTTGATACTTTCAAAGCATTGGATCTTCTCTCTCCCGACAAAGGATAACAGCTTTAACAGTCTTTTAGGTATGGTGTGTGAATTAATTTGTTACTATTTAATATTAAATTAATTTAAAATTAATTTTAAAGCATTCAGAGATGCTTTAAAAACTACTTATATTGTAGATGTGTTTGTAATACATAAATCAGCATGACACGAAGTCAATACTTTAGAAGTGCCCAGTGTAAATTCCATTGCCTCTTGCTATTTTTGATCCTTTTAAAAATCTCAGCTGCTTTGACTTTTATATTAAGAAATTTTTTTTTTACTTGATTATAATGTAGTAGTTAGTAAAATAGGCCATGGGTTTTTTTCTAGCTGTAAATTTTCTCAGTCCTGCATGTTTCTTGAGTAATGCAAGCCAAGGTAACTTTTTAGCAATCTCAGAGATTGTTTCTGGGAACTTATCATTTATTGTTATGGTAAGGTCTGGCAGCATAACAACAAATAAAGCTAACAAAACCTCTCCTACAACAGAGACCTGTGTGACTTAAAAAGAGTGTCTAATGTAACTTTGCTTCTAGTTAAAGTTTAGCTAGAAATACTGCGTTGAAAGTAGTTGTCTCTCTTTTTCTCAAAGCAGAAATAAAATAAATTTCACTATTTGTGATGCTCAGAAGGAGCTTTAATGACAAGGTTTAGTTTCATGTTAGATCAGTATTTTTTGTGAACATACTATATTGTGTGAAAGCAACCTGCCATCTTGAGGTCAAGAACAGTAAGTTTAAATTCCTTGTTAGAAAGAAGCTATTGCAGATAACTTTATTCCTATTCATTCTAAGAAATCCTCTTAATTTTTCCCTATGTCTTTAACCCAAGAGCTAGTAAACATTCAAAATGCTTGGCTTTTGTAAGTTCACAATTTTTCATGGGAGTTGATATGGCTGATAAAACCGCAGCACTGAGAACACCTGAAGGCAATAACGGTACTTTTCTGCTGAAGACCTTTGTGAAGAGCTCAGATAGGTATGAACCTGAGCCTCAGGGGAAGAACGACAGTAGAATAAACCTCCCCCAGATTACGGCACAAGCTAGCAATGATGCAACTCTGCACTTTACAGTGGAGTCAGCATTTTATTTAGAGATTTTGAGGCATGTGGATTTTCCTTTTTCACTATATTGCTTTCCAACAGGACAGGTCCGAAACCAATGTGAATTCTCTTGGGTCAGAAGTAAATATTAGCATATTGGCTGAGGACACTGGCTGGTCAAAGTCACATACTGTTTGGATGCTTGGGACCTTCTAAAGAAGTCAAAGGTGTGTGGTCTCCTGACAGCCCACAGCTGGGATTTCTGAACTGGAAAAAAAATTTCTGGAAAGTCTTATGATAGAGTCAAACGATATTCTGAGCAGTTCTTGACATTTTGGGTGATTAAGCAGTTGTGGTGAGAGGAGGAGAGAAAATGGCAAGTATATCCCACAAAGTTTTCTTCAGTATAGTTGTTTTTTCGTAGTTTACGGGCCAACAATTTTTTCAGTTTCTTCTCTCATTAAAATCAGAATGTGGAGCCCACTAGCGTTTCATCTTTGTGGTTTTGTGTTTACTAAAGATTTAAAATATCTGTTAAGCCACAGAATTCTACTGAAAAGCTCAAAGAGTGTAAAGCAATGGATTGGTAAGGGTGTTGAGGATCCATGTAATAAATAGGATTTTTAATTTAGCTGTAGTTCCCTTTACTCTTGCTTGACTCACACTTTGCCTGCCAGCATAGGCAGATATAAGTTGCCATTTTGTATTCATGTTAAATCCATGGGTGACTTTTGCAAGGATGCCAGTAAATTGACACATGCTTGATTTGAATTGCTTCATTTGCTCTGGATAATAAAAGGGTTAAAGCAACTGAAACCACTTTTAAACTAATAAATACTTGATATGAGTGTGTTGTGTTAGATTACCTTAATAGTGACAGTCTGCTGGGAGAAGGAGTATCTTGACTCTGAATCAACTGCAGGATTGTCTTAATTTCACAGTATGAAAGTTTATTGCTATTGCATTAAACTGCTGACAGCAGATGCGATAGTAAGTTCCTGCTAACACAGCATCTATTATTATTATCTATTATTTATCTAATACATAAGGAAATGGAGCTTACCCAGTTTAAATTGACTTCCTTTCAACAGCAATAAAAGTTTTTTCTTTGGCAGGCAGAATTAGGTGTGAACCTAATGGTCTGGTCTTCTGATTGAGACTATAGAGATAAAATGGATAATTGTTCAATAGAATTAAAAAAGTGTGCTCTTACTGAGCTGTGGTGAAAAATGTTGCAACTGGAGAAATGAAGTTGCAAGTGTGTTAGGTTGTAACTCTTCCCTCTACTATGAAAAACAGAAAGATGGATATTTCTGTCTTTGGTATGGTTACATGATATTCAGTTTTATCTCATAGATTCTTATTAAAGAGCATGTGGTGTCCTGTGAAAGTGCAGTGCTCTTAATTTGGATTACAAGACCCCTGTTGGCTTGAGTTTCATCTGACGGGGGAGATAAATGATTGATTTACTTAACTTGACATCTTTTCATTTGGCTCAGGATTTGACAATGTTTTGTGGTGGTGATTCCAGAGGTTCTCCCTTGCCCTTTCTTTAGGTTACCTTTAGTGTATATTGACTTTAATTTCACTGTATTGTTGCACTAAATGTGATTCATTAAATGTTTATTAATACTTCATTTTGGAAATGGTTTGTTACACATGATAGTAAAGGCAATAAATTAGCCCTGGAGTCTCTTGATTCTCAGTCTGCAAGAATTAGATTAGAGGTAGGAAATGGCAGTTAGTGAAGTGAATCACCGTCCACCCCGGTGGTGACTGATGCCTTGACTCAGGCAGAGCTGTTGAGGGGAGAGGTTGCTGTACAGACCTCAGGCTGTGGGAAGTGCCTGGACCTCTTGCATGGAGCAAAGTTAAGTTGGAAACCTTAATGCATAAGGTGTGCCCAGGTGGAGGACCTCCTGCAGCAGGTGGCTGGCTGAGCTGAGGGAAACTGTAAAAAGGCTGTGTAACATCAGGGAGGAAGAAAAGGAGAGAGATCCTGGCATAGGCTGCAGCAAAAACACAGCTTGTGGTCATGCAGCCAGTAAATGCCCCACCAGCACACAGAGAATGGAGAGAGGCCAAAAAAGAAGAAGAATGGAAGATTCCAGAGATAAGAAAGAGAAGGAAGAAGAGGCCTCCTGCAAAATCCGAGGTGCCCCTGCAAAACTGCTTCACAGTTCTGCAGACTGTAGAAGAAAAAAAACAGGCTGCATCAGGTAAGCTGCTAGAGCCAAACAAGACAGTTCAACTGGCTCACCATATATTGACAAGTCCAAAGAAGAGGAAGTGATGGGTGATACTGGTGGGAGACTCTCATCTAAGAGGTACAGAGGCACCCATTTGCCGACCAGACCCACCCTCTAGAGAGGTCTGTTGCTTACTAGGGACTTGTATAAGGAACATCACTGAAAGACTGCCCAAACTTGTACGTCCCACTGACAACCATTCACTATTGCTGTTTCACGTGGGTTCCAGTGGTATAGCCAGGAGCTATCTAAAGACCATGAAGAAGAGTTACAGGGCCCTGGGACTGGCAATGAAGGACTCGGAAGCACAGATAGTCTTTTCATCTATCCTCCTGGTAAAATAGAATGGGCTTGAAAGGGCTAATTGCATTGGAAAAATCAACAAATAGTTACGGGAGTGGTGCCACAGCCAGGGCTTTGGCTTCCTAGACCATGGGACTCACTTTGAAAAATCTGGTCTCCTAGGGGCTTATGGGGTTCATCTTTCAGGGAAAGGGGTGAGTACCTTTGGCTTGCCAATCTAGTAAGGAGGGCTTTAAACTAGAGTTGCTGGGGAAGGGGATCCTCAGTCCATCCCACTACCACCCTTTTGAAGCCAATTTGAGTAAGAGATGCCCTGGGCCTGAAGAGGGATCACAGGCCAGCAGGAGTGTACCTGTAATGAAGGATAATTGAATCCCAGGCAGTGAGGCAGCTTCAATGGGGGCCCAACTTAAATCCCTCTATGCAAATGCATGCTGCATGGGAAATAAGCAGGAGGAGCTGCAAATGTGTGCAAGCCAGCAGGGCTGTGATGTTACTGGCATCACTGAGACATGGTGGGACAACTCCTGTGACTGGAGTGTGGGAATGGATTAGTATAAGCTCTTTTGGAGGAACAGGCAGGGGAGAAGAGGAGGGGGTGTCATTCTCTACATAACCAACCAGCTGGAGTCCATGGAGCTCCACCTGGGAATGGATGAAGAGCTGACAGAGAGCTTATGGGTCAAGGTTAAAGGGAAGACAGGAGCTGGTGATATTATAGTGGGAGTCTGCTATAGCCCACCTGACCAGAATGGCCAGCTCTCTACAGGCTGATAGGAGCAGCTTCCTGTTCATAGGCCATGATCCTCATGGGGGATTTCAACCACCCTGAAATCTGCTGGTAGGACAACACAGCAAGGCACCAGCAATCCAGGAAGTTCCTAGAATGCATTGACGACAACTTCCTTTTCCAAGTGGTAGAGGAACCAACGAGAAAAGTTGCTATGCTGAACCTTGTTTTCACCTACGAAGATGGCCTGGTGGACAAAGTGAAGCTTAATGGCAGCTTAAATGCAGTGACCGTGAAATGGTGGAATTCAGGATCCATAGGGCAACAAAGAGGGTCCATAGCAAGCTCGCTACCCTGGACTTCAGGAGAGCAGATTTCAGCCTCTTCAGAGATCTGCTTTGTAGGGTATCATGGGATAAAATCCTGGCTGGGAGAGGAGCCCAAGAAAGCTGGTCAATATTCAAGGATTACCTCCTCCAAGCCCAGGAGCAATGCGTCCCAAGAAAGAGGAAGGCGGGCAAGAATGCAAGGAGACCTGCATGGATCAACAAATTGCTCCTGGACACTCTTAGATGAAAAAATAAAGTATTCAGAGGGTGGAAGCAGGGAGAGGTAGCCTGGGAGAAATACAAAGAAGTTGTCTGAGAAGCCAGGGATCAGGTTAGGAAAGCTAAAGCCCATATAGAGTTAAACGTGGCCAGGGACATCTAGGGTAATAAGAAGGGTTTCTACAAGTACGTCAGTGATAAGAAGCAGAACAGGGAAAATGTGGGCCCTTTCCAGAAGGAAACAGTAGACCTTGTCACACAGGATATGGAGAAGGCTGAGCTACTGAGTGACTTTTGCCTCAGTCTTCACTGCTAAGGGTTCTGGCCACACCATCCAAGTCATAGAATCCAAAGGCAGAGACTGGGAAAAGGAAGATCCCCCCCCCCACTGTAGGAGAAGAGCAGGTTTGAGACCATCTAAAGAACCTGAAAGTGCACAAGTCCATGGGACCTGACAAGATGCATCCGCGGCTCCTAAGGGAACTGGCAGATGAAGTTGCAACTCCGCTTTCCATCATACTTGAAAAGTCATGGCAGTCTGGTGAAGTTCCCTCTGACTGGAAAAGGGCAAACATGAGTCCCATTTTCAAAAAGGGCAGGAAAGAAGACCCAGGAAACTACAGGCCAGTCAGTCTCACCTCTGTTTCTGGCAAGATCATGGCGCAGATCCTCCTAGAGGCTCTGCTAAGGTACACAGAAAGTGTGGAGGTAGTTGGTGGCAAACCAGCATGGCTTCACCAAGGGCAAATCATGCCTGACAAATCTGGTGGCCTTTTATGATGGGGTCACAGTGTTGGTGGGCAAGGGAAGAGCAACTGATGTTGTCTACCTGGACTTGTGCAAAGCCTTCGACACTGTCCCACATGACATCCTGGTCTCAAAATTAGAAGGATATGGATTGATGGATGGACCACTTGGTGGATAAGGAATTGTCTGGATGATTGCACTCAGAGAGTAGTGATCAATGGCTGAATGTCCAGATGGAGACCAGTGATGAGTGGCGTTCCTCAGGGATCAGTACTGGGCCTGGTGCTGTTTAACATCATTGTTGGTGATATGGACAGTGGAATTGAGTGCACCCTTAGCAGGTTTGCTGACGACACCAAGCTGTGTGGTGTGGTTGACAAGCTGGAGGGAAGGGATGCCATCCAGAGGGACCTTGACAGGCTTGAGGGGTGGCCCCATGCCCACCTCATGAATCATTGAATCACAGAATTGTAGAATATGTTGAGTTGGAAGGGACCCATTAGGATCATCAAGTCCAATTCTTGTCCCTGTGTAGGGCACCCCAAGAATTGCACCATGTGCCTCAGAGCATGAAGTTCAACAAGGCCAAGTGCAAGGTCCTACACCTGGGTTGGGGCAATCCCAAGCAAAAATACAGATTGGGTGGAGAATGGATTGAGAACAGCCTTGAGGAGAAGGACCTGGGGGTGTTGGTTGATGAGAAGCTTAACATGAGCCAGCAATGTGCACTTGCAACCCAGAAAGCTAGCTGTGTCCTGGGCTGCATCAGGAGAAGTGTGGCCAGTAGGTCAAGGGAGGTGATTCTGCCCCTCTACTTTGCACTCGTGAGACCCCACTGGGAGTACTATGTTCAGTTCTGGAGCCCCCAACACAGGAAGGACATAGAGCTCTTGAAGTGAGTCCAGATGTGGGCCACAAAGATGATGAGAAGGCTGGAGCACCTCTCCTATGAGGACAGGCTGAGAGAGTTGGGGCTGTTCAGCCTGGAGAAGAGAGGGCTCCAAGGAGACATTATAAGGGCCTTCCAGACCTAAAGGAGGCCTAGAAGAAAGCTGGGGAGGGACTTTTTACCAGGGTGTATAGTGATAGGATGAGGGGGAATGGTTTTAACCTGGAAGAGGGGAGATTAAGTTAGACATTAGGAAGAAATTCTTTAGTGTGAGGGTGGTGAGACACTGGAACAGGTTGCCCAGGGAGGTTGTGGATGCCCCCTGTTTGGATGTGTTCAAGGCCAGGTTGGATGGGGCTCTGAGCAACCTGCAGGCGGGTTGGAACTACGTGATCTTTAAGGTCCCTTCCAACCCTAGCCATTCTAGGATTCTATGATTGCATGAAGACAGAAGCTTGACCTCTTCTTTCTGTGTTGTTTGAGAGTCAAGAAAAGGCAGGGAGTGTGAACAAGTGTTGTCTGCTTCCTGTTTCTAAACCCCTTGGTGGATGAGGAGTAGCTGTGGATTGAGTAGACCTGTTTAGTGAATTTCTTGGTGTTTGGGAATTGAGCACTATTATAAAGTGATTCTGTAGATGTTCTTTTTCTTTTCTGCTGTTCAGTACTCATTCTAACTAAAAGGAAAAGGAGTAGAGGATCCGAGAAAATGTTTTGAAAGTGTACAGTGCTGCTATAATCTGAGTTATTGATATGTCATTAGAGAACTTTTATGGAAAACTGTATGTGCTTATGGCTTAAGCCATATACTCCATGTTTTGAATTAGGTACAGATTATTCCTAACTGCAGTGATACACTTAAATCCTTGTCAATAACTTCAGCATGCCTTATATGGACATTTCAGTTTCACTTGGATTTTGTTACCTGTATTTAGCTCAATCACTTAAACTTGGTGATGCCATGAAAATATATTCTTAAATAGAAGTATATTTGTATCTGTTTTACATTAAATTATGAAGGAAGAGGAAAAGCAAGAGTTTGGCTCTTGGATATCAAGCTATCTCTGCTGATGACAATGTATATAATTCAAGGAGAAGGAATGAAAGGTGATGAGATTTATACTCTGATGTGTAACTATAGGAGATGTCTGTATAACATACTTAGTGTTCTTTCTTAGCACTTGCAGCTTAATACAAAATCCATAATGCCTTTTCCTGAGCTTCTGAAAGCAGCAGAATTAAAAAAACAAACAAAAACCTAATCCTTTATTTTATAGAAGGGGTCACCTTTGACAACTGAATAATAAATTACCCAGTGTTAGATGTATATCGATCACTACTTATATTGTGCATATAATTTAAAGGAGCTTTGGAGGCTTTAATTTGCATAACTTGTTACTTCGAAGTGTGGCTTATTTATGAATTCTATCATATTTAAGGAAGTCATTAATGAGCACCAAGTTACCTGTTTTCTCTCTTACACTCTTCATTTCAGTCATTGAAAATTGTCTGGTTCTAGAACTGAGTAGTTCAGAATAGTGTTGCCTGATGTATAGGAGTGAATTTTGACATAAAAATTTTATATTTTTTTAAAGTCTATACATTATCTGCATCTTCAATAGCTGAGTAAAAGAAATCTTGTGTAATAAAAGGAATTCTTGCCTGTATGGGTTTTGACAGCATGTTTTTACTCTCTGGATAAATTTGACTATTCCTTGCCCATGTTCTAAAACTCAAGTCTGTAGGTGTTCAAGTGCTAGAAAGTGTATTCTACAAAACTGAGTTATGCATCTGGACTTAAATTAGACAAACTGCGTAGTGAGAAGTAGGGTGTGGCTAATGCAGGCAAAACTATAGTGAAGCCTCAATAAATTGAACTTGAGTAGTTTGCAAATCTTTCCCTTTTACTTGCTCCAAAAACCTGTGTGAACCTGGATTTTTACCTCATCTAATCTTTCTTCAGCACTCATCCCACCCCAAGCCACAAAATGCTACTATACTTGATGTCAGCTGTGACTTGGGGATCTGTGCACAGTAGGAGATTTTCTGTGATTCAATTAAAAGGGTGCATTTTTCAATTGCAGAAGTCAGATGTGGTGGCTGCTAGCAGCAGTGATACACTGTATAAAGAGTCAGGGAATACTCCTGGAGACTTTTTTTGAACAGAGAATCTTAAGGGACCTCAAAACTCAGTTCCTGTGAACCAGAGCTAATGGTAAAATTGGGAGAAATGCACATATAACAGCAAACAGTGTTGGATGATATTTGCAGTAAATAAACCATTAGCTGCAGGTGTTCTGTAAGAGTTGCAGATGAATAACTGAAGTGATCTCTGCAGCTTGTGTACAGAACTAATCCATACCATTTCAGCTTCAGATAGCATGCTTGACACTTCATAAGTGTATAGTGTCTGCTGCTAGATCTTACTTACCTAATAAACTTTCCAGACAAGTTTTACAGATGGTTAATATTTTCAGAAGAATTGCTTTCTGTTCACAGCCAGTTTGTGGCCAAAAATGTGGTCTAGGTTGGGGTTAATTTTCTCTCTGAAATGTTTTTGTGGCTATGTTCATTCCACTTATTGTTACCATCACATCTGACTGCAAATGAGAAATGAAATGTACAGCTAGGAAGATCTTGAATTTAAATTTAATGGGCAGAGAGTTGGCCATGGAGTTATCCTGGCTACTTTTGAACTTCCCTTCCTCTATCAAAACAACAGAAAAAACAAATTTGTCAGAACTGGGGGATGGTAATGCTCCTACTTGAAGGAATCCTGGATGGTTGTGACAAAATCCCTGTGTTAGACACCTGTTAATGCTGAGATCATACTGCTGTTTGCAAATTTTACTGTTATAAAGAGCCTTCAAGACATTTGAGAAAAGTGAAGCAGTTTAGCTTGAGCCAGAGAACTGGAAAATGCCTGGATTTTGCTTAGTGACTTTTACTTGGAGTTTAAATATTAACAGTTCACTCAGTTCTCTGAAGCAGAGACGGATTTGCTTGTAGTTCACAGAAGTGCTGACCTAGGCAGCAGTAATCTCTTACAACGTCCTGGCTAGTTTATGCTGAAGAATTTACATGTGGAAGAGTGTGAGATATTTGGGGGAGAGTTAGTATTGCACATAGACATGTGTGAGTGTGTATTTAATATGTATGTATGTTCTTACGAGCTTAAACACTTGGTTAACCAGTCTCTTCTGCTGTTTTTTCCGTTAGTTCTAATGGTTATGTTATTGAATTACTTTCAGTTTCTGCAAAAGCCCACTACTTTGTATGTATACTTTAACTCCTGATGTTAGATCTTGATACATAATTTTAAGGAGGAAGGTTTTACACTCTCTAGGTATGTGACTGGAATTCAGTATACCTGGATTTATTTTCGATGTTGTTACTGAAGCATGCCCTTAAGTCTGTGAACTCCAACTTTTGACCTAAGAAAAGGTGACAGTGATAGAGCAGTGGTCTCTCTGCACCTTGGAGTGTTTTACACAAGAAGCAACTCAGAGTAATTTTTTCCTATGCAAATGCTTTTAAAATAACCTTCTAGTAATAAACCTGCTTTGTTTGACTCCATTGTATTACTCTCTCAATGTGTTTCATTAGAGGGAAATGAAGCTGGAAACGAAAATAATGGTAAGTAAAGTATTCCTGAAAAGGTAGGGCAATGTGTATTTCGTTAATAAAAATTCTGTGCCTGATCAATTTTGTGCACATAAACCTTTAACTTGCATAACCACTTTCCATGCATTTTGCAGTCTATTTTTTACAATTTCTGCCTGTTGTAGTCTTCTCCTATTTTAGTAGTATCTCTTCTCAGTTTGAAAGCTCTTTTAGGCAGGGATCTTTTGTATTGTTTTTCCTTTTACCTGCTTGCTTTGTGTTGTGGTTTTGTTTTGTTTTTGTTTTGTTTTTTCTTTTACCACTGTCTGAAGAACTGAGATTGCTAAAGGCTGGAATGTCTGTAGGCAAGTAACTAAAAACAGTGGTCAGGAGAGCTCTTGGAAACTTGCTGGGTTACTTCTCTAAGTAGGATGATGAGGCAGCATCATTGAATAGAAGGAAAAAAAAAAAGCACAACAAAAAACAAACCAAAAAAACCAACCCCAAGCCACCCTCCTATTTTTGGCAGCTTGAAGAGGCTGCTTGGTGTTACTTTAGTGGCTCCACTAACATTGTCTGCTCATGACAGAATTGGTAAAACTGGGGATGCTGCAACTTGATTGAGGATTACTGCTTGGTATTCAGCCTACTGCACTTTGGAGAGAGTATGAGCAGGTAGAAGTACTTTATGCTTGTGACCTCTGTTCCATATTATTTCTTCACTTGCATAGTCCAAATTCAGGCCTTCGTTGTTATCTGCAGAAGCTTTAAGTGATTTAGGATTCATTTACTTCTGGGATTGCCACTTTGACACATCCAGCCCTTCTCCATACTGCTACAGTAATTACACATTTGGTGCTGGTCCTCAGGCAGAATTCAGCCAGCCCAAAGCTTATTGCACATGGGGAATGATGCAAGTAACTTGTTTTCTCTGAACAATGGCTACAGGATCTTTGTAAGCATTGGCTTCTCGCCTGGTTATTCTGAGTTTTCTGGTTTGGTTTTTTTTCCTGAGGAAGTCTGTATGTAATGAGGGAGGATGTGGAAAGGGAGGTAGGTGGGATGTTTTGTTTGATTGGACAACAGGAAAAGTAATTATTTGCTTGGGAGCCCACTCTGCAAGACAGGTACGTTCAAAGCAGTGTACTAAAAAGGGGTATAAGTTTGTTCTTGTAAATTCTACTCTCCTTTTTAAATTACTGCTAAATTCTCCAGATGTTTAGTTCCCTGGCTGTTATTTGGGAGGAAGCTGCTTTACACATTCTTTCCTATGCTCGTTTTGAGACTTTAACAGCTGTTCTTTTTAGTATATTTTAATTTTATAAATAAAACCTTGGTCTGTGTTGAAAACTGAAATTACTTGAGGTGTCTCTTCACTGTTGTGTGAATGTTGTCACTGTTGCAAACTACTGGGAGCTTAAGTCAGGGCAGCTGACCCAAACTGGCTAACAGGTATATTCCATACCACTTATATGATGTCCATTATAAAAGATGTAGGTATGCTGAGAGTGGGGAGTTCTGTTTCCAGGGGCTCCTCTCTCTTGGCCTGCGTCTTCCTCTGCTACTCTTGAGGACTAGGCTAAGTATAAGCTTATATACCTTATGTTGGTGTTTGTATTAGTTTTGTTATTTTATTAAGTCTCTTTATACTTCAACATACAGGGCTTCTCTCCTCTTCCTGATTCCCCTTCTCAACTGGGGTCATTGGGTAAGAGAGAAACTGCTTCAGTTTAGCCCCAGTTTACCTAAATGAAGACAAGGGATAAAAATATAACTTGCAAACTGCTGTGCTCTGAATTGCAGCTGCATGCAATGCTTTTTCATGTACAGCTTGTCTGCCACTTTATTGTAAGGCAGAAGCAATATACTCAATTCTATAAAAACCTCCCATTTTCTCCAGGAGCAAGAGTTTTGATAACTTTTATTTTTAAACTGAAGTGTGTCTATGCAAGAATAGAGCAGTCATCAAAATGGGAGGTGGGTAAGCATTATATGTGCACACAGTTTATAGAATCCCAGAATCACTTAGGTTGGAAAAGACCTTCAAGATCATAGAGTCCAACCATTAACCCTACTCTGCCAAGTCCAGCACTAAGCCATATCCCCAAGCACCACATCTAGATGACTTTTAAACACATCCAGGGATGGTGACTCAACCACCTCCCTGGGCAGCATGTTCCAATGTCTAATAACCCTTTCAGTGAAAAAGTTCTTCCTAATGTCTAGTCTAAACCTCCCCTAGCACACCTTGAGGCCATTTCCTCTTGTTCTATCACCAGTTACTTCTGAGAAGAGACCAGCACCTACCTCTTTACAATGTCCTTTCAAGTAGTTGTAGAGGGTGATGAGGTCTCCCCTCAGCCTCCTTTTCTTCAGACTAAATAGCCCCAGTTCCCTCAGCTGCTCCTCATAAGACTTTTTCTCAAGGCTCTTTTCAAGCTTTGTTGCCCTTCTTTGGACACGCCCCGGCACCTTGATGTCTGTCCTGTACTGAGGCGCCCAAAACTGGACACAGTATTCTAGGTGTGGCCTCACCAATGCCAAGTACAGAGGGATGATCACCTCCCTGGTCCTGCTTGCTACGCTATTTCTAATATAGGCCAGGATGCCGTTGGCCTTTTTGGCCACCTGGGCACACTGCTGGCTCATATTCAGCCGCTTATGAATCAGAACCCCCAGATCTCTTTCTGCTAGACAGCATTCCTGCCACTCTTCCCCAAGCCTGTAGCATTGCATGGGGTTGTTGTGGCCCAAATGCAGGAGCCGGCACTAGGCCTTATTGAACTTCATACAATTCACCTCAGCCCGTCGATCTAGTCTGTCCAAGTCTCTCTGTAGAGCCTCCCTACTCTCAGGCAGATCAGCACTCCCTCCCAACTTAGTGTCATCTGCAAACTTACTGAGGGTGCATTCTATCTCCTCATCAAGGTAGTTGATAAAGATGTTACAAAGAAGTGGTCCCAATATTGAGCACTAGGGAACACCACGTGACCAGCCACCAGCTGGATTTAACTCCATTCACCACCACTCTCTGGGCCTGTCCAAGCCAGGAGCAACCAGGTTTTCATCAGAATACTGTGGGAAACAGTGTAAAAGACCTTACAGAAGTCCAGGTAGACAACATCCACAGCCTTTCCCTCATCAACCAGGCAGGTCATCTTGTCATAGAAAGAGATCAGGTTTGTCAAGCAGGACCTTCCTTTCATAAACCTGTGCTGACTGGACCTGATCACCTGATTGCTCTGTGTATGTTACATAATGGCACTCAAGATGATCTGTTCCATGACCTTCCCTGGCACCGAGGTTGGACTGACAGGTCTGTAGTTCCCTGGATCCTCCTTTCGGCCTTTCTTATTGATGAATACCACATTTGCTACCCTCCAGTCCACTGGGACCTCCCAGTTAGCCAGGATTACTGGTAAATGATGGAAAGAGGCTTAGCGAGTTATTCAGCTAGAGATCCCTGAAGGGAAAAGGCAACCACCATCCCAAGAGTTAAAATTCCTGGGAATAAGGTGGAAAGGGGGAACCTGGAATATTCCGTCCGATACTGTGTCCCAATTGACTCAGATGAAGGTATCAGCTAATAAAAAAGAATTGCAACAATTGCTGGGAACCCTCCAGTATTGGAGAAAACATATCCCTGATTTCTCTGTTATAGCACGGCCTCTTTATGATCTCTTGAAAAAGAATCATCACTGGGAATGGAACAAATTCCATGATGAGGCCCTTGAACTGCTAATACTGGAAGCACAAACCTTCCAGACTCTGGGACCTCTTCACCCAGAGGATCCAATAACAATCGAATGGGGATTTTCAGCTAGTGCCTTATCATATCACTTTTGGCAAAAGGGACCTAGTGGGAGTACACGACCCATTGGCTTCTATTCACAATCTTTTAAGGACTCAGAAAAACAATACTCCACTCTGGAAAAGGGAATGCTAACAGTGTGCACAGCACTAACAGAAGTCAGTAAAATTGTTAAAAAACAAAAGGTGATACTGCAGGGTCCTTTCAAAGTAGTTAATCATGTGCTGTCTGGGAAAGCCCCTCCAGAGGGAATATCCCAAAAGGGGACAATCAGGAAATGGTATAGCCAGATTGAGTGCTACTCCGGCCTTTTCAAGCTAGAGGAAGGCCCGGACAAACAGCTAAAAATCCAGGAACACATTGAGTCCATGGAGGAAAAAGAGTTAACTATGAAAACTCCCAGTCCTATTAAGGAGGCCCCAGAATACAAAAGTGATATGACTAATGCCTGGTTCACAGACGCATCAGCCAGAAGAGAGGGCAAAACCTGGTTTTTCAAATCTGCTGCAGTCAAACCTTCCACGGCTGAACGCATAATAAATCATGATAAGGGCAGTGCACAAGTGGGGGAGCTGGATGCTGTTCTCAATGTGTTTGTACGGGAAAAGGCCGCCAAGGACGCTGTGTACATCTACACAGATTCCTTTTCGGTCTTCAAGGGCTGTGTGGAATGGATAACTTTCTGGGAACAGAACAACTGGGAGATTAACAGGGTGCCAGTGTGGCAGAAAGGAAAATGGCAACAGATCCTAAAAATTGCCAAGAAAAATCCTAACTTTCATGTAGGGTGGATTCCTGCTCACCAGACCAGTCTGAAAAATGATGCTAGCAGGTGGAACAACTATGTTGATGAACTGGCCAAAATCAATGTAGTGGAAATCAGAACAGCAGAAGAAAATCAGGAGTGGGAGCGATTGCTTGAATGGCTTCATTGTAAAAGGGGTCACTCAGGGATCTTTGATTTGTATAAAGAGGCACAAACCCGGGGGTGGCCTGTTACCTGTGAACAGTGTAAAACAATCATTTCTGAATGTGATCTGTATAAGATCCGGTTGGGGAACCATCCCCTGACAGCTGACACTCTGCATATTCGAGAGGAAAGTCCTTGTGGTCCACTTGGCAGGTGGACTACATTGGTCCTTTCCGCAAATCAGGGAACAAACAGTATATCATTGTGATGGTAGAAGTGGTGTCAGGTCTAACTTGTGCTGAAGCTGTTTCTAAAGCAAATGGTGAAAATACAGTTCACTTCCTGGAAAGGGTATTTGGGGTATTACCTAAACCTACACATATTCAGTCTGATAATGGCACTCACTTCACTTCACATCTGGTACAACAGTGGGCGAGAAGTGAAGGCATCCAATGGACATTTCATATGCCATACTATCCCCAAGCAAATGGGATAGTAGAACGTACTAACGGGTTAATCAAAAGCCTTATCCGCCCACAGGACTCCAAATGGGATGAAAGGTTGCGATATGCAGTCACCACCATAAATAACAGATGGGGGGTAAACGGGTGTCCACGTCTAACTGCTTTCTTTCCTACATCTCCCACTCAAGAAAAGGAGAAACAAAGAAGGCCTTGCAACAAGAAAAAAATCTCCCTACACCCAGGACAAACTGTACTGGTTCACCTGCCAAACATTGGGAAAGTCAAAATGACCCTGCAAACGCCCGTGAATTCAAACACCTGGGTTGCATCTGACATGAATAACAAACAACTCAAAATCAGTACAAATTGGATACTTCACGTTGAATGAAGCAAGACAGATTGTAGAGATAGGTTGTAACTGTGTATCTGTATACTTGTGTATATAGCAATGTGTATATGCTAAACCAACAACCCAAAGAACCGGAGACATCCCAAGCCAGAATAGGGTCTGATCAGCCCAGCACTGGTTTTGAGGGGGGAGGTACCTTGTGCATACTATGGACTTGATCACCCCATGGTTTGCACAACGCCTCCCACTATACAGCATCATGTCTCCTATACCTGTTTCCCCTTTGGGTTGTGGTCTGCAAATAAGATACTAATGGTGCACCAATATATTCATTATGGGTCTCCTATTTATATTTTTGTTATGTATTATAAGTATATATGTATATATATAAGTATGTTATATATATATGTTTATAAGTACATATGTCGTATTGCATATAGGGAATTGTTCCCTCAGAAACACACATAAAACAATATATACGTTGATTTAGATATATAGATATGGAAATATGTGAGATTGTATATATGTTTGTCTCATACAGGGAAGGAGGTAAGAGTTTGGACAAGAGCCTACTAGGGTACAGATGTACATACATATACAGACACAAACATACACCACACAGGAACCAAGTCGCTGTCATAAAAGCCACGGGGTGAGATGTGAGAGACGGACTCTATAATGGCCTTTAATCCAGCGACATTCACTGACCATTCCTGGTGATGTGCCCCCCCGGCACTCGTGGGGAGAGGACAGAGGTACCAGGCGCATGCGCACAGGACCACAGACTACAGCTCCCAGGAGGCACGGCGGGGCCGGAACCGGAAAAGGGAGGAGCAAGAAGGCGCGCGCTCTGTGAATACTATACGGATCCAGCCGCCGCGGTGAGCGTACCGCTGCGGAGGCTGCCGTGCCGTTACGGCGCTGCTCCCTGTGGTTGTTGGCGTGTGGACGTACCGAACGGACCGTTTGCCTGGAGTCTCAGGGGACAGGACGTGGATCCCGACCAGGGATTGGCTTCGGCCGTACCCCGGTGGTGAGAATTGCGAACATCTTACTAACATTCCTACAAACATTGCTACATAATATTCACACATACCAGACACTCACTTCTCTTTTCCCATATTCTTCTATTTCCCAAAGGCTCTCTCCAGGCTTTCCCTCTTATCCCTGTCCGGGAACGGGAACAGGGGGGAAGGGGAGAGGTTCTCTCTTGTTTTCTGTGTGTGTTGTTATTGGTATATAGATGTAGTGTTGTATAGCTGTTGGTATATGGGTATATAGGTGTGGATATAGATATAGAGATAGACCTTGTGTGTTAGGTGATATCGGACTAGCCAAACCCTCAGTGCCTTTAATAAATCTATTGATTCCTAAGCGTTGTTTGTGAGTGTGACGGGGAGTGGTCCTCAGCCCTCGATCCCCCGAGGTGGGGGTGTGGGTCGCGGCTTTACCTATCTCGGTCCGCGACACGAGTGCATCCACCAACTCCTTCAGTGATGTGGGGTGTAACCAATCCGGCCCCATAGACTTGTGCATGTTCAGGTGGTATAGCAGGTCACTGACCATTTCCTCTTGGATTATGAAGGTCTCATTCTGCCCCACCTCCCCATTTTCCAGCTCAGGGGACTGACTGTCTAGGCAACAACCCGTTCAACTTCTAAAGACTGAGGCAAAGAAGGCATTTAGCACCTCAGCCTTTTCCTTATCCTTTGTCACTGTTTCCCCCCGCATCCAATAAAGGATGGACATTTTCCCTAGTCCTCCTTTTGTTAGTAATGTATTTATAGAAAGATTTTTTTTTTTTATTGTCTTTTGACAGCAGCAGCCAAGTTGAGTTCTAGCTGGGCTTTGGCCCTCCTAATTTTCTCCCTGCATTGCCTTACTACATCCGTATTCCTTATGAGAGGCCTGTCTTTTCTTCCAGAGGCCGTAAACTCTCCTTTTCTTCCTGAGCTCCAACAAAATCTTTCTGTTCAGCCTGGCCGGTCTTCTGCCCTGATGGCTCGTCTTTCAGCACATGGGGACAGCCTGCTCCTGGGCCTTTAAGACTTCCTTCTTGAAGTATGTCTAACCTTCCTGGCCTCCATTACCCTTCATGACAATCTCCCAAGGGACTTTGTCGATCGGTCTCTTGAAGAGAAAAAAGTCGGTCCTCTGGAAGTCCAAGGTGCCAGTTTTACTGACCCCCCTCCTTACTTCTCCAAGAACTGAAAACTCTGTAAATTCATGGTCACTATGCCCTAGACTTCCTCCAGCTGTTACCTCCCCCACAAGTCCTCTCTTCATGAGCAGCAAGTCCAGAAGGGACTTGGTTGGCTCCCTGGTTGGCTCCCTCACCAGCTGCATTAGGAAGATATCTTCCATGCAATCCAGGAACCTCCAGGACTGTTCCCTCTCTGCTGTATTGTATTTCCAGCAGACATCTGGGAAGTTGAAGTCCCCCATTAGAACAAGAGGTAGTGGTTGTGAAACCTCTCCCAACTGCTTATAGAATATTTCTTGCATAAAGAAACTTTAGCACCAATTTGTTATTATCAAGTCTGAACAATATTAGCTGTTTATAAAAAAGAATGGACTTTGCATGGTTATTTTGCTATTTCAATATCAGCAGGGTACTAGGAAAAGATTACTGTGAGTATTTGAGTAAGTTGTGTTTGGTTAGTGTGCTTAGCAACACAGAATCATTATGGCTGGAAACAGAAGCTCACTGAGTCCAACTATTAACCTAATTCTGCTGAGTCTGTTTCTAAACCAGGTCCTTAAGCTCCACATTGACAAATCTTTTAAACATCTCCAGGGATTGTGATTCAGCCACCTCCCTGGGCAGCCTGTTCTAGTGTTTGATAACCCTTTCAGTGAAGAAGTTTCTTCTAATATCCAATCTAAATCTCCTATGACACAACTTGAGACCATTTTCTCATCTTCTATCACTTGTTACTAAGGAGAAGAGACCGACACGCACCTTGCTGCAACCTCATTCAGGTAGTTGTGGAGAGTAATAAAGTCTCCCCTCAGCCTCCTGTTCTCCAGGCTAAACAACCCTAGTTCCCTCACACTCTCCTCATAAGACTTGCGCTCTAGACCCTTCACCAGCTTTTTGCCCTTCTCTGGACTTGCTCCAGCATCTTGATCTCTTTCTTGCAGTGAGGGGCCCAAAACTGAACACAGTATTTGAGGTGCGGCTTCACGAGTGCTGAGTACAATTTAGCCAGTCCTGCTGTTCACACTGTTCGTCAAGCAGGACCTGCCTTTTGTGAACCCATGCTGACTGGGCCTGGTCTCTGGGTTGTCCTACATGTGCTGCATAATGGCACTCAAGGTCATCTGCTCCATAACCTTCCCTGGCACCAAGGTCAGATGAACAGGCCTGTAGTTCCCCAGAACTCCTGCTGGCCCTTCTTATAGATGGGGGTCACGTTTGCCAATCTCCAGTCTACTGGGACCTCCCCAGTTAGCCAGGACTGTTGGTAAATGATGGAAAGTGGCTTGGTGAGCACTTCTGTCAGCTCCCTCAGTACACTTGGGTGTGTCCCATCCAGCCACATAGACTTTATGTCTAAGTGATGCAGCAGGTCCCTAACCATCTCCTTTTGGATTGTGGGGGATTCAGTCTGCTCCCCATTCCTGTCTTGCAGCTCAGGGGACTGGGTACCCAGCAAACAACTGGTCCTACTACTAAAAACTGAGGCAAAGAAGGTATTAAGTACCTCAGCCTCCTCCTCATCCCTGATCACTGTGTTTCCCCCTGCATCCAGAATAGGACAGAGATTCTCCTTAAGTCCTCTTTTGTTGCTAACATATTTGTAGAAGCACTTCTTGTTACCTTTAACAGCTGTAGCCAGAGAGATTTCAAGTTGAGGTTTGCCCCTTCTGATTTTCTCCCTGCATAGCCTCACAACATCTTTGTAGTCCTCCTGAGTGGCCTGCCCATTTTTCCAAAGGCCATAAACTCTCCTTTTTTGCTTTGAGTTGCAACTGGATCTCTCTATTCAGGTGGGCCGGTCTTCTTCCCCACCAGCTCATCTTCTGGCGCAGGGGGAAAGCAGGGACTTTGTTCTTGAAGTGTCCAGCTTTCCTGGAGTCCTTTGGCCTTCAGGGCTGCCTCCCAGTGGACTCTGTCAACCAGTCTCCTAAACAGGCCAAAGTCTGCCTGCCAGAAGTCCGAGGTGGCAGTTCTGCTGAACCCCCTTCTCACTTCTCCAAGAAAAGAGAACTCTGTCATTCATGGTTGTGCCCAAAATTGCCTCCAACTGTCACATCATCCCCAAGTCCATCTGTGCTGCCAAACAGCAGGTCCAGAATGGGGCCTTCCCCAGTTGGCTCCCTCACCAGCTGTGTCAGAAAGTTATCCTACACACACTCTAGGAATCTCTGGGGTTGTTTGCTCTCTGCTGTGTAATGTTTCCAGCAGACATTCATGGAGATGCACTTCAGTTGGGCTAATCATCCCATCGCCTTTTTGACAGAAGTCCCAATTCCTACCTGACTGTTCTCAGGCACTTCATGGTAATTGACCCATCAACAACCCTTTTATCTTTGTTGCCGCATGGATGTCCATCCCCTACCTCCACTGAAACAGCAAACTTAAAGACCTCTCTAGCACATCCTCCCTCAAATATTAATGTGCTGGCCCCATGCTTATTACTAGCAAGCCTGGTTTTATGCCCTTCCCCCTTCAAATCTAGTGTAAAGCTCTCTCAGTGAGCCCTCCTAGCTCTTGCACCAGGATCCATTTTCCACCTGCCTTCCCCTGTTTGAGGCAGGTGTACCCCATCTGTTGCCAGCAGGCCTGGTGTAATGTAAATCAACTCATGGTCAAAGAACCCAAAGTCCTGCAGGTCACACCAGTCTTGGAGTCAGTTATTGATCTGCTGGCTCTTCCTGTTTATTCCTTCATTGATCCCCATGACTGGAGGGATAGAGGATAACACCACCTGTGCTCCTGATCCCTTAACAAGTTGTGCCAAGGCCCTGAAGTCTATCTTCATTGCCTTTGAACTTCTTGGTGCTACTTTGTTGCTGCCTACCTGAAAAGATCAATAGTGGATAGCAATCAGAGGGCCATATTAGGGAAGGGAGGTTTCTCTGAACATCTTTAACCTGGGCCCCGGGAGGTAGCAGACTTCCCTAAAAAGTGGATTCAGTCTGCATATTGAGCCTTCCGCTCCCTTCAGAATTGAGTTGCCTATGATGATGACTTGTGGTTTTTTCTTTACTGGAGTGGTTTTGATGCGGGGTGTAGCCCCACTTAACCTTGGTGACATCTCCAAGTTGGGTGAATCATCATCTTTGTCAGCATTCAGGTCCCCTTCCAAAGCACTGAACCTATTTTGCAAGGGCAGCTGGGGAGGTGTGGTATTTACTGGGAAGGCAAGACTGTGGCACCTGCTGCACAAGGCAGGAACTTGTTACCATTTCCCCCTATCTTCTAGGTCACCATGTACAGCAGGAGAAGGGAGTTATTCATATCCTTGTCACCTTGTTGTATTTGTTTCAGATAAGGTAGGTTGTGGCTCCAGCAGTCTATCTCTCACGTTCCCTGATGCTCCTCAATTTACCTCCTCCCAGAGCTCTTTTACTAGGCTGTGGAGTTTCTCCACCTAAGCATACCTCCCACTGGCATGCTCGCTGCTACCATCTGATAATGGTGGGAGAGGTGAGCACACCCTGCAGCCTGACACATGGGTGGCAGTGTTTTCCCAGGAGAGCTTCACATGGGAAGCTGCATCACTCCTAGAGTGTGCTGAGCTGCCATGGTTTCCTGCCAGGTGGATACCGTCATTCCACCACCGAGCTTAGGGGCTCTCTGTGCCGCCTCTGGGTAAACTGCTATGCCCTGCTCTGGCTGACACATCACGGTCTTGTTTGCCTGCTCTGTTCACAGCACTCCTGGCTACTAGCGCTCCCCGGGCCTTTTTTTGTAGGCAACATTTATTTCAATGAAAGTTTAACTTTTTAAGCTATCCAAGCTTAAGTTCAAAACTTGGCACTTTAGCAGGAAGGTGAGATAATTGGGGAAAAAAAATGTGTCAGTGTGCGTTGGTTGTTTTGTTGTGTTTTTTTGCAGTTACTGATGTGTATGATGTCAATTGTCAGATCATTGTTGAACTGTCCAGAAGTGAGTGTGTTTTATTGTCTTTATTTAGAAACACTTTGAAATGTAATAGTGATTTATTCAAAGTCCTGTGATAAATATTGCTTATACTGGTATAATCACAAAACATGAACAAATAGACCAGTCTACAGCCAACAGCATACTGTGGCTATCTCTTCCATGTTTGGCTGAGCAAGTGCAAAATGTAAAATCAGTCTCTTTTTTCTGGATACTAGAAATCTTCCAACTTCAAATCAACCTGTTCCACTGACTTCTGTGATGCATCTACAGAGCAGTAATGATTTCAAAACGCTTCCCAGAGTCTGAAACGGCATGAGGCTGTCTAGTTCTGACAACTGTAAATTCACATTAAAAACCAAGAATTCCTGAAGCTTGTCTATTAGTAACCTCAAAGCACATCTTTATATAGAGTTGTAAAATTGGGACTAACAAAAAAGGCTTTATTTGAATAGTACACAAAAGTTTAAATGCAAACCACGAATAGCTGGGAATTTGGTTTATCTGTAACTTACTGTTTAGATTTTTTTTTTTCTCTTCCTTGAAGCTGATTTGATACTTACATTGAACTCAACAAGTAGTTCTCTTGTTGCTTCCTAAATCCTGGAGAAGTTGTTTTTGATTTTTCTTTTTCTTTTAGTTGGGGGGGGAGGCAGGGGCGGGGGGCAGGGTTTGGTTTGGGTTTGTTTCTGTGGTGTTTTTTTTTTAACATTTAAATAATATTTAGGTATAGGTCACTGCAAATGAGGTTGTAGTAGTGTCATGATGTTCCATGAATTTACTAATTTTAAATGTTCTGGAGTCTACTGGGAAACTTTTAATAACTAATGCTTTAAGCCTGAAAGAAGAGGAATTTGTTTGCAACACCTGGCGTAGATTAGGAAGAGACTGTGTTTCATGGTTTTGTCCAGTGGTTTTAATTTAAGCAGCATCCCCATCCAGTGCCAGCAGAAAAATGTGTGGCAATGTGGTGAACTAAAGGAGAGGACTGGGCTGAAAATAACCTTAGTTACCTTTGGTTTTGTGGGATGCCTTTTACTTGCTCAATTATTTTTTAAGTTATTTTATTTTTTCTCCTCTCAAAGGTGCTATTAATAAATATCTTGCATCAGTGAGGGGAAAGAGAGAGGCTGCTTTATGATATAGGGTTAAATATTATTTAAAGTGATTTTTCCCTAGTCTAATGTAACTGTGATACTGCAAGATCAGTATTTGATGGATCTAAGGTTTTCAGCTTTGAAGGAAGGGTAATGCCACACATGAGGCAGGTGCCCTTGTGACTGAAGACACAGGGAAGGTGGAGTTATTGAATGCCTTCTTTGCTTCAGTCTTCACTGCAAAAGCCAGCCCTCTTAAATCCCAGACCCTGGAGATAAGAGATAAGGTAGAAATGAGAAAGGAAGACTTTCCCTTGGTAGAGGAGGACCAGGTTAGAGGCCACTTAGCCAGACTGGACATCCATAAATCCATGGGCCCTGAAGGGATGCATCCACAAGTTCTCAGAGAGCTGGCAGATGTTATTGCTGGGCCACTTTCCATCATCTTTGAGAGGTCATAGAGAACAGGAGAGGTGCCTGAGGACTGGAGGAGGGCCAATGTCACTCCACTCTTCAAAAAGGGCAAGAAGGAGGACCCATGGAACTACAGGCTGGTTAGTCTCACCTCTGTCCCTGGTAAGGTGTTAGAAAAAGTCATTTTGGATGTCATCACAAAACATGTGAAAGCGAAGAATGTCACTGGGAGAAGTCAACATGGATTCACCTAAAGGAAATCATGCTTGACCAACCTGATTGCCTTCTATGATGTCATTACTGGCTAGCTAGATGAGGGGAGAGCAGTGGATGTTATCTACCTTGACTTCAGCAAGGCTTTTGGTACTGTCTCCCGTAGCATCCTCTTTAGGAAACTTAGGAAGAGTGGGCTTGATGAGGGGACAGTGAGGTGGACTGAGAGCTGGCTGTGTGACAGAACTCAGAGAGTGGTGATCAATGGATCAGGGTCGAGTTGGAGGCTCATAACCACAGGTGTCTCCCAGGGATCAGTACTCGGTCCAGTCTTGTTCAATGTGTTCATCAATGACCTGGACAAGGGGACAGTGTATCCTCAGCAAGTTTGCTGATGATACCAAACTGGGAGGTCTGGGTGACACTCCAGAGACCTGTGCTGCCATCCAGCGGGACCTGGACAGGCTGGAGAGTTGGGCAGAGGAGAACCTCATGAGGTTCAATAAGAGCAAGTGTAGGGTCCTGCGCCTGGGAAGGAAGAACCCCAAGCACCAATATAGGTTAGGGGTGGATCTGCTGGAAAGTAGTTCTGAGGAGAAGGATCTTGGAGTCTTGATAGACAGTAAATTATCCATGAGCCAGCAGTGTGCCCTTGTTGCCAAGAAGGGCAACGGAATCCTGGGTTGCATAAAGAAGAGCGTGGCCAGCAGGTCGAGGGAGGTCATTCTCCCCCTCTGCTCTGCCTTGGTGAGGACACAGCTGGAATACTGCATCCAGTTCTGGGCTTCATAGTTCAAGAGAGACAGGGGACTACTGGAAAGAGTCCAGAGGAGGGTGACGAAGATGTTAGGGGAATTGGAGTATCTCTCCTATGAGGAAAGGCTGAGAGAGCTGGGACTCTTTAGCCTGGAGATGAGAAGGCTTATCACAGAATCACAGAACTACCAAGGCTGGAAAACACCTTTAAGATCATCAAGTCCAGCCTATGACCTAACACCACCACACCGTCTAGACTACGGCACTAAGTGCCACATCCAGCCTTTCCTTGAACACATCCAGGGACGGCGCCTCCACCACTTCCCTGGGAAGTCTATTCCAATGTCTAATCACCCTCTCCGTGAGGAAGTGCTTCCTAATATCCAACCTAAACCTCCCTTGGAGCAGCTTCAGGCTGTGCCCTCTTGTCCTGTCAGTGGTTGCCTGGAAAAAGAGCCCAGCCCCCACCTGACTACAACCTCCCTTCAGGTAGTTGAAGAGAGTGATAAGGTCCCCCCCTGAGTCTCCTCTTCTCCAGGCTAAACAACCCCAGCACCCTCAACCTCTCCCTATAAGACTTTCCCTCTAGTCCTTTCACCAGCCTCATTGCTCTCCTCTGGACCCGCTCCAGCACCTCAACGTCCTTCTTGAAGTGAGGGGCCCAGAACTGGACACAGTACTTGAGGTGAGGCCTCATCAGTGCTGAGTACAGGGGGAGAATTACATCCCTATTCCTGCTGGCCACACTATTCCTGATACAAGCCAGGATGCCTTTGGCCTTCCAGGCCACCTGGGCACACTGCTGGCTCATGTTCAACCGGCTGTCAACCAGTACTCCCAGGTCCCTCTCTGACAGGCCGCTCTCCAGCCACTCTTCCCCCAGCCTGTAGCGCTGCCTGGGGTTATTGTGGCCAAAGTGCAGGACCCTGCACTTGGTCTTGTTGAATTTCATGCCATTGGCCTCGGCCCATCGATCCAGCCTGTCCAGGTCCTCCTGCAGCATCTTCCTACCCTCTGGCAGATCAACACTCCCCCCAGCTTGGTGTCATCTGCGAATTTACTAAGGGTGGACTCAATCCCCACATCCGGGTCGTCAGTAAAGATATTGAATAGGACTGGGCCCAGTATTGCTCCCTGGGGGACACCGCTGGTCACTGGATGCCAGCTGGATGCAGCTCCATTCACCATCACTCTCTGGGCCCGGTCATCCAACCAGTTTTTGACCCAGCAAAGGGTGCACCTGTCGAAGCCATGGATTGCTAGCTTTTCCAGGAGGATGCTGCAGGAGACTGTGTCAAAGGCCTTGCTGAAATCAAGGTAGACCACATCCACAGCCTTCCCCTCATCGACTAGGCGGGTCACCCAGTCATAGAAAGAGATGAGATTATCAATGTATACAAGTATCTAAAGGGTGGGTGCAAGGAATATGGAGACAGGCTCTTCTCAGTAGTTCCCAGTGTCAGAACGAGGTGTAATGGGTACAAACTGGAACATAGGAAGTTCAATTTAAACATAAGAAAAAGTGCCACCACAGAGGCTACCAGGGCAGGACAGTCATATCTATGACACCACCCCTTCTGCCCCCATAGGGGGCTGGACTAGATGGACAGCAAAATTGGCCAGAGATATTCTATTCCATGTATCTACTTAAGCTCAGAGGAAGGTCAGGGATTACAGAAGACAACTTCCTTCGTGCTTCTTTTCCCCTTCTCTTCCATCCATGGCTGGCGTCCAGGGGGACTCTACCCATCCATCACCATTGACCCCTAGGTTCCTGCACTTCTGACCCTAATAACTCTCCCCTCAGCTCCTGTCTGCCCTACTGTCATCTCCAGCAGTGGTCCGGGACTTTTCAGGACTGCTCACAGCTCAGGAGAGTGGCGTGGGAGTGCTGGGGGAGGCAATAGGGTTTTGCACATTCCTGAACACATTTGTATATAATTGTTCATATTTTCTTTTGTCATTAGTGTTTAGTTAAAGCTGTCTAGTTTAGTTTTCAATCCAGAAAGTTTCTCTCCTCAATTCTCTCTCTCCTTCCCTAGCTGGGTGGGAGGGGGAGGGGGTTGAGAATGTTGTTGTCTCTGGTTTAATTACTGATCCTGAGTAAAATCGTGACACAAGTTATAAGAAGCACCATGTCTTTGCCTCCACAGAATTGGAAAAGTTAGATATATAGAATAAGAATAAGAAGTAAGAGAACAAAGTCTTCATGTAGTTTCAGCAGGACAAAAGCTCCGGTTAACTTGCAGGACAAACACTGACCATAGAGAGATAGAAGGAGCCATTAGAAATTGATTTAGTGTCATGGTTTGACTCAGGATTGGTAATTGAACCAGCAACAATAGAATCATAGAATCATAGAATCATAGAATCATAGAATCCTAGGGGTTGGAAGGGACCTCGAAAGATCATCTAGTCCAACCCCCTCTGCCAGAGCAGGGTCACCTAGAGCACATCACACAGGAACGCATCCAGGCGGGTTTTGAATGTCTCCAGTGAAGGAGACTCCACAACCTCCCTGGGCAGCCTGTTCCAGTGCTCTGTCACTCTCACAGTAAAAAAGTTTTTTCTGATATTTACCTTGAACCTCCTATGCTCCAATTTGCACCCATTACTCCTTGTCCTGTCACTGGTCATCACTGAGAAGAGCCTAACTCCATCTCCCTGACACTCACCCCTTACATATTTGTAAACATTGATGAGGTCACCCCTCAGCCTCCTTTTTTCCAAGCTAAAGAGACCCAGCTCCCTCAGCCTTTCCTCATAAGGGAGATGTTCCACTCCCTTAATCATCTTAGTAGCTCTGCGCTGGACTCTTTCAAGCAGTTCCCTGTCCTTCTTGAACTGAGGGGCCCAGAACTGGACACAATACTCCAGATGCGGCCTCACCAATGCAGAATAGAGGGGGAGGAGAACCTCTCTTGACCGACTAACCACACCCTTTCTAATGCAGCCCAGGATGCCACTGGCCTTCTTGGCCACAAGGGCACATTGCTGGCTCATGGTCATCCTCCTGTCTACCAGGACCCCCAGGTCTCTTTCACCTACACTACTCTCCAGCAGGTCAGCCCCCAACCTATACTGGGACATCGTGTTGTTCTTCCCCAAATGCAAAACTCTACACTTCCCTTTGTTGAATTTCATCATGTTTCTCCCTGCCCAACTCTCCAGCCTGTCTAAGTCTCTCTGAATGGCATCACAGCCTTCTGGTGTGTCAGCCACTCCTCCCAGCTTAGTGTCATCAGCAAACTTGCTGAGGGTACATTCTATACCCTCATCCAGGTCGTTGATGAAGACGTTGAACAACACCGGTCCCAGTACCAACCCCTGAGGGACTCCACTAGTCACACACTTCCAACCAGATTCTGCCCCATTGACTACAACTCTCTGACTCCTTCCCATCAACCAGTTCCTGATCCACCTCACTACTTGATCACCAAACCCATACCTGATCAACTTATCTACAAGGATGCTGTGGGAGACGGTGTCAAATGCCTTACTGAAATCAAGATAAACCACATCTACCGCTCTACCATCATCTATCCACCTAGTAATTTCCTCATAGAAGGCTATGAGGTTAGTCAAACATGATTTACCCTTGATAAAACCATGCTGACTGCTCTTGATGACCCCCATGTCCTTGATATGCCTAGAGATAGAGACAAGAACAAGTTGTTCCATCACCTTTCCAGGGATGGAGGTGAGGCTGACCGTTCTATAGTTACCCGGGTCCTCCTTCTTGCCCTTCTTGTAGACTGGTGTGACATTTGCTGTCCTCCAGTCCTCAGGCACCTCTCCTGTTACCCATGACTTACCGAAGATGATGGAGAGTGGCCTAGTAATGACCTCCGCCAGCTCCCTCAGCACCCTTGGATGCATTCCATCTGGACCCATCGATTTATGGATGTCCAGATTACTCAACTGATCCCTAACCCAATCTTCATCTACTATGTCAAACTCCTCATCTATCTTGACTACTTCTGGGGCTATATGAGTCTGGGGCTCATGGGGAAATCCTGCAGGAGTAAAGACAGAGGCAAAGAAGGCGTTCAGCACCTCTGCCTTCTTTTTATCCTCTCACCAGGGCTCCCCCCTCATTCAACAGTGGGCCAATATTGCCTCTAGTGTTAGCTTTGTTAGCTATGTATTTGAAAAAGCCCTTTCTATTATCCTTAACCTGACTTGCAAGGTTAAGTTCCAAGGAGGCCTTAGCTTTCCTAATTGCCTCCCTACATCCTCTGACAACAGTCCTATATTCCTCCCAAGTGACCAGCCCCTCCTTCCATGATCTGTAGATTTTCCTTTTCCACTTAAGTTTGCCCAGCAGTTCCTTTTTCAACCATGCTGGTCTCCTAGCTCCCTTACTAGATTTCCTAACCATTGGGACGCTCTGATCCTGTGCTTGCAAGAAGTGGTCCTTGAATGTTGACCAGCTATCTTGAGCCCCTTTATCTTCTAGCACCCTGTCCCATGGGATTTCCCTTAACAGTTGATTGAGGAGGCCAAAGTTTGCCCTGTGGAAGTCCAGGGTTCTGGTCCTACTGGGTATTCTATTCCTCCCACACAGGATCCTGAACTCCACCATCTCGTGATCACTGCAGCCAAGGCTGCCACTGACCACCACTGCTTCAACAAGGCCCTCCTTGTTGGTTAGTACAAGATCCAGCAGCGCTCCTCTTCTAGTCGGCTTGTCCACCATTTGCATTAAGAAGTTATCATCAATGCACTGGAGGAACCTCCTAGACTGTGAAAGGCTGGCTGTGTGAGTCTTCCAGCAGATATCAGGGTAGTTAACATCTCCCATGAGGACTAGGGACTGCAGTTGTGAGGCTACTTTCAGCTGCCTGTAGAAAGCCTCATCAACTTCCTCGCCTTGATCAGGAGGTCTGTAGTAGACCCCCACGACTGTATCACCCACACCAGCCTGCCCCTTAATTCTTACCTACAGACTTTCAACTTGCCCCTCATCAGCCCCTGCACAAAACTCAATACATTCTAGTTGCTCTCTCACATAAAGAGCAACTCCACCACCTCACTTCCCCGCCCTGTCTTTCCTAAAAAGCACATAACCATCCATGGCCACATTCCAGTCATGTGACCTGTCCCATCACGTCTCTGTTATATATAATAATGCTCTTGATCCCCTCCCACCCAAGCAGGGAAAGGAGAGAGAGACTTTCTGGCTTGAAAATGAAAGTTTTAATTAAATACTAATACAGCTTTAATTAAATACTAATTATAAAAGAAAACATTTACAAATACATACAAGTATATGCAGGAATGTGCAAAACCCCTATTGCCTTCCTTCACTCCCAGAAAATCCCACAGCACTCTCCTTAGCTGTGAGCACTTCTGAAATGTCCTGGGTCACTGCCAGAGAGAGCAGCAGAGCAGACATGGGCTGAGGGGAGAGTTGTGAGGGTCAGGAATGCACGAGCCTGGGGATCAATGGTGATGGATAGGCGGAGTCTTCCCTGGATGCTGGCCATGGATGGAAGAGAAGGGAAAAAGAAGCAGGGAGGGGTTTGACTTCCGTGATCCCTGACCATATACCGAGCTTACCTAGCTGTATGGAAAGGAATACTCTGGTCAATTTTGCTGTCTGTCTAGTCCACTCCTCCCTATAGGAGGGTTGCAGATACAACTCTTCTGCTCCTTTAGCATCTGAGGCTGCAGAACAAAGCATCCTTGGCATCTCAGCAGTAACATAAACATTCCAGCGTTATCAGTCCACTAGCTGGAAAACTTGCTGCTAGTTAAAAGAGAGCTTGCTGAAGGAAAAAAAAATCAGTAAAAAGAAAATTGGCGTAATCCTGGCTTAAACCAGGACATTTAGTTTTATCAGTGTTCTTGGCTAAAGCGGGATCATCTCCATCGATGACTGATTTATAAAGCTTGGAGCAGGTTCCTATATTTATTTACTACATTATAGGAGGTGAAATAAGTATTATCAGTGATTATAAATACAAGCACAATATTACAGATCTCATGATCTTAAATAATCCTTTTCACTTCATCTTCTTTTTGTGCTCCTTCCTTACAATTTCTCACAAAAACAAAATCTTGAATATTTGACAGGAATACAGTCAAGAGACTTGCACAAAAATTAGAAATCCTGCCCACAACTTGGTACTGAAAACTACACACCGTCTAAAGGCCAGTATCTTGTGGGAGGTTCCCTTTAACGAGATAGTTTTATTTCAGAAGATTCTAAACTGAAAGAAAACTACATCAGATTGTGGAACCTACGTTTGAGTCTTCCACATCTGACTTGACTACACTTTTTTTCCAACAAATGATATTTGCCAGCAGCTGCTCTTTCTGAATTGTTTTCTGCATTTTACTGATATATTACATTTTCAAGGGTACATATTATATGTTTGGTAGAGATAGAAGTAAAATGTCTTTTTCTCGCTTTCTCAAGATGTGGGTCTTTTGGAGTTATGTAGCATCTGGAACTGCAACTAGAAATTGGAAGCAGTTAAGATCAGAAACAAGGAGTTGTCAAGCTTAGATTTGTTCAAGTCCTTGGGAAAATTAGCAAGCCAAATTTTCAAAATTATAGAACCACTATTTTATCCATTAAAAGTTTGGAGTCATCATCACTGCATAATCTGTTATTGATGAGACAGCTGTCTGCCAGACCAAAGAGGAATAAAATAAACCATAAAACAATCCCAGGAAAGAATCTTGCTCCCATTGTCATTCAGAATCTAAAAAGAAGACACTGCAGGGTTTTTTTTTCCATTCATGGTTTGACCTGGACTGTTATTCACAAGAACAGTCATGTTTAAAAGTTCAAGGAAGTCAGCCTTTTGTTTGCATTCTTGTATACCAATTTATGCAGAAGTAGGACAAATCTTCAGTTTCCTTTGCAGTTTTAAAATCCTACTGAGTGTAACGAGGGGAGGTGGGGAAATCCATGCCTACTGTATTTAAAGTAACAAGAGCAAAATTATTGTCATGTACTCTGCATCACAGAATGTGGAACACACAAGTGTGGTTACTTCCTGTCTCATCCTCCATCCATGTTTTTCAGTATTGCATTTGCACTTACCAGTTTTGGCCAGGTCCAACAGTGATACTATGTAAGACACTATTTGATGCCACTTCTGCTTATTCTCAATTTAGAAAATACCGGAAATCTCAATGGACAGGGTGTTTCCAATTTTTGTGGGTACAAGCAGAGCGTCATATTAATTCTCTCAAAGAAAACCATCATGAGTCAGCTGACAGAGACCTCCCAGTGTGCTTTGAATATGGTAAGCACTGTTATGGAATTGAAACTAATGTATAAGACAGAATACAGTTTTGTACTTTAAACAATCCTTAATCAAAATATGAAACCTTCTCACTGACAAGACAATGAAAATATTTGGTATTAGAGAATTAATGCAAAGAGGAGTGATGTTTGAACAGAGTGGTGTGATAGGATGGAAATCAATGACTTTTTTGCCTCAATCTTCACTGGTATATGCTCAAGCCCCACTGCCTAAATCACAGAAGGCAAAGGCAGGGACTGGGAGGATGAAGAGCCACCCACAGGAGGGATAAATCAGGTTCAAGACCATCTAAAGAACCTGAAAGTGCACAAGTCCATGGGACCTGATGAGATACAGCCATAGGTCCTGAGGGAACTGGTTGATGAAGTTTCAAAGCTGCTTTCCATCATAATTGAGAAATTGTGGCCATTCGGTAAAGTTCCCACTGACTGGAAAAGGGGAAACATAGTCCCCATTTTTAAGAAGGGAGAAAAGGAAGACCTGGGGAATTACAGGCCAGTCAGTGTCACCTCTGTGCCCAGCAAGATCATGAAGCAGATGCTCCTGGAAACTGCTAAGACGTTGGAAGATAAGGAAGAGATTCGTGGCAGCCAACAAGGCTTTGCTAAGGGCTAATCATAGAATCATTAAGGTTGGAAGGGACCTTAAAGATCAAGATACAACCCCACTGCCATGAGCAGGGAACCCTACCACTAGACCAGGTTGCACAAAACCTTGTCCAACCTGGCCTTAAAAACCTCCAGGGATGGGGCATCAACAACCTCCCTGGGCAACCCATTCCAGTTCCTCACCACCTATATAGTGAAGAATTTCTTCCTAATACCTAACCTAAATCTCCCCTCTTTCAGTTTAAAACCATTACCCCTTGTCCTATTACTATCTTCTCTGATGAAAAGTCCCTCCCCAGCTTTCCTGTAGGCCCTTTTCAAGTATTGGAAGGCCACTATAAGATCTCCTTGGAGCCTTCTCTTCTCTAGGCTGAACAGCCCCAATTCTCTTAGCCTGTCTTCATAGCAGAGGTGATCCAGGCCTTTGATTATCTTGGTGGCCCATCTCTGGACCCTCTCCAGGTCCATATCTTTCTTGTGCTGAGGGCACCGGAGCTGTACACAGTACTCCAAGTGTGGTCTCACCAGAGCAGAGTAGAGGGGCAGAATCACCTCCCTGGCCCTGCTGGCCACACTTTTGATGCAGCCCAGGATGTGGTTGGCTCTGTGGGCTGCGAGCACACATTGGTGGCTCATGTCAAATCGTGCCTGGCAGATTTGTTGGGGTCACTACGTTGGTTGATAAGGAAAAAGCAACTGATGTAATCTGCCTGGACTTTTGCAAAGCATTTGACACTTTCGCATGTGACATTCTTGCCTCTGAATTGGAGAGACATGGACTTGATGGCTGGACCACTCAGTGGATAAAGAGTTGGCTGGATGGTTGCACTCAAAGAGTTGTGGTCAGTAGCTCAGTGTTCAAGTGGAGATCAGTGAGGAGTTCCTAAGGGCTCAGTATTGACACTGGTGTTGATTAACGTCTTTGTTGGTAACATGGATGGTGGGATAGAGCACACCCTCAGCAAGTTTGCTGATGACATCAAGCTGTGTGGTGTGATTAACACAGTGGAGAGAAGGGATGCCATCCAGAGGGACCTTGTCAGGCTGGAGAGGTGGCCCCATGCCAACCTCATGAAGTTCAGTAAGGCCAAGTGGAAGGTCCTGCACATGGGTTGGGGCAATCTCATGCACAAATACAGGCTGGGCGGAGAATGGATTGAGAGCAGCCCTGAGAAGGACCATGGAGTGTTGGTTGATGAGAAGCTCAACATGAGCTGTCAGTGTACACTTGCAGCCCAGAAAACCAACTGTATCCTGTGCTGCATCAAAAGAAGCATGACCAGCAGGTTGGGGCAGGTGCTTCTACCCTTCTACTCTGCTCTCATGAGATCCCACCTGGAGTACTGTGTCCAGTTCTGGGGCCTCCAACATAAGAAGGTCCTGGGGCTGTTGGATCAAGTCCAGAGGAGAGCCATAGGGCTGGAGCACCTCTTCTATGAAGACAGGCTGAGAGAGTTGCAGTTGTTTAGCCCAGAGAAGAGAAGGCTCCAGGGAGACTTTGTAGCCTTTCAGTACCTGAAGGAGGCCTGCAAGAAAGCTGCGGAGGGACTTTTTACAAGGGTATGTAGTGATAGGATAAGGAGTAGTGGCTTTAAACTTGAGGACAGTAGATTTAGGTTAGATATTAGGAGGAAATTCTTCAGTGTGAGGGTGGTGACACTGGAACAGGTTGCCGAGAAAAGTTGTGGATGTCCCCTCCCTGGAAGTGTTTGAGGCCAGGTTGGATGGGGCTTTGAGCAGCCTGGTCTAGTGGGAGGTGTCTCTGCCCATGGCAGGGGAGTTGGGTCTAGATGCTCTTTATAGGTCCCTTGCAACCCAAACCACACTACATTTTTATGATTCTATGAAATCCTCATCTACTAAGTTCCTTCCTGGTACCACCACCCCAAGAACATCCATTCGTAGCTCAACTCTTTGTGTGTAACATAGACACACAGTCCAATAAGGAATTCAGGCACAATCCATCACTTTGCGAAGAGAGAGTAATGGAGTGGGCTTTGCTAGCACTGTGCACATGAACACCACTACTGATTATCAAGTTGAAGCCATTCATTTAATGAATTACATCTCAGAATAGGTTAATGTTAACATGCTGTCTGAGCAGACAATAAAAAAATTTGTTCCCTTCATCAGCAAAGATGTGTAACAGGCTGAGGAGAGAGGTAAAGTATTTGTTCTTTAGTATCTGAACAGCTATGGTTAACTCAAGTCTGAGTTTTTATTTAGCAAACTCTTCGACTAGTGCTGAAGTAGTGATGCCAGTGTATTCTCATAAAAGGGCCACAGATCTGCACTTGATGTGAATGAGTCTGCCACCAGCAACTGTATTTTTCTATATCTTCTTGGTGACTTGCTGAGTTTCTTGATCAGAACATGGTCCTCAGAAACTTCTGAATTGAGTTTCTAATTGAGGTAAGGTCATCGTGAGCCTTGGTGTGAGAGACACTATACAGTGTCAGTGTCTTCCCTCAGTTCAAGTAGTTTGTCATCAAAGATGGCACATACAGTTAGTTTTTTGGACCCAGGATTACAAATTGTAAGTGCTTACAGCATCTTTCACTTTTATGGATGGCTGTGTAAAGATCATAGCTTTGTACAGCTGGAGGCAGTGAGTGTCCAAAGCAGTAGTCTATAATGGATCTGGAGAAGTTTGCTTGTTATAACTTGAGACAGCAGCTGGTGTGTGAGGGCTGTGACAGCCTTCCTTCTATCACATTGTTCTTAATGCAGGGGAGGTTTGGAGGCTGCTAGTAGATTGCCTGTGCATATGTGATGGATTTCCCTCTGTCATTGAATTCCTCTCTTTGGACACAGTGTCAGACTCAAAGATCCCAGTGCCAACCTGTAAGGTACTGATGCCTGGTTGTTCGTAAAAGGTGGGGAAGTTTTCACCTTCCTTGTGGGGCTTACTGTCTACATTTAGACTGTAAACATTTAGCTTTGGCCATCATCACTGAAGTCTGATGGAAATTGTCAGGTTAACCTCCCTTGGAATTCAGTCCAGCTTCTAATTGACAACCAGCACTGAACTAAAAAATTGACTTTGAGGGTACTCAGCTTAATAGCGATTTTCAAAGTGTTATTTTTCAAAGTGCATTGTTGGTGTCTACCTGGAGCAAAAATGCCCTAATCCCAAATAGACAGTATATTTGCATTTAAGCTTTTGTGTGCATTGTGGTTCTTGAGTAACAAAGTGCAGCAGAATCCTTAGAAGAATAAGAAAATCGCTGTGAAAAGTATGATTCTGCTTTGGGGAAAATCCCATGTATATTTTAACCTCTGTAAAATGCTCAGCTGAGAACCTGAGGTCAGGAAGAGGTGGGGGTTCAGACTGCAGAGGTATTCTCTTTTTAGCATTAGCTAGTCAGGATTACATGGAGCTGCAGTCCTCACAACTGTTTGGCTGAACACAAGTAGTGCATTTTGCAGGCAGAGATTGCCAAGAGACAGTTTTGCAATAATGTTTAGAAATTTCCTCTAAGAGGAAAACAGACCAGATGAAAATTGCTTTATGCTCTAGTGAATCTGTGTTTGTCTCTAAATAAAATGGTTGTAAATCTTATCTAATGAGTATTTCAGCAACTTGATTTAAATGTCCACAAATAATGGCCAATATTTTAATTATTTTTTTAGTTTTTAAGTAAATCTCTAAATATTTTCTCTATGCTGCTTGGTGGTCTGTGTAGTATTGGCTGCTCGTGTGGACTTGGCTGTCCTCTTTTCCAGCTGTTAAACTGTGTTAAAATGATTAAATATTATCTTCCATGTAAGCAATTTCAGTATTTACTACAGGGTTATTAAGACAGTTTGAGAGGGGAGTTCATGCAGGTTAATGGGTGGTCTGTGGGTAAAGACAGCAGAGTTTGAGAAACCCTCCTTTAAAATAATGTGTACATAGAAAAGTGATCTTGAGTACATGTAGCTTGCTTCCAGCCTCTGCAGAGATGGAAATGCACTAAATCATGCACACTAAATCCAATCATTTGGGTTTTCTGGTATGTTAAGATTTTTACTTGCAGGAGGTAATATTACTAGAAACAGGACAAAACAGGACAGAGCAATAATTACTAAGTTCAGAGAGTGCCGTTGGAGAGTTTTAAAACAATCTATTGCCATCCCAAGCAATATGAACAAATCGTAAGTTGTATGAAGCACCTGTGCTGGACTTCTTCAGAACATGCTTTCAGAAAAATCCTTTGGCATTTCTTGACCAAGGGGAATGAACTAATTCGAGCCAATGGAGATGAAATGGTGCCTGAGGTAAGGGGGAAACCTGCCTGCAAAAGCTTTGAGCAGGTGGATGACCTCCTGCAGCAGATAGCTGAGCTGCAGGACACAGTCAGGAGGCTGGGCAGTATCAGGGAGGCAGAAAATGAGCTGGACAGTGTGATCTGTGTTCTCACTGCCGAGGACACACAGCCTGTACCCAGTCAGCCAAATACCCCTCAGTGCACACAGAAAGGAGGGGAGCCACTGAAGTGGGGGAGTGGAACATAGTAGAGAGAAGAACTAAAGGAACAAGATGAAGGGTCCTCCTGCAAAGCCCAAGATGCCCTTGAAGAAGCAGTTCCCTCCTCTGCAAATGATAGAAGAGGAAAATAACCAGCCTACAGCAGTGTTGGAGCAGAATAAAGTGGCTCAATCTATTCCAAGTATAACAACCAAGAAAAGAGTGATAGTAGTAGGTGATTCTCTTCTCAGAGGCACAGAGGCACCCATTTGCAGACCAGACCAGCTCTCTAGAGAGGAGTGCCATCTACCTAGTGCTTGCATCAAGGATGTCACTGTGAGGCTTCCTAGCCTCGTACACCCAACTGTTACCGGCTCTTGGTGTTTGTTGAGGGTAGCACTGCTGCAGCCACCAGCAGTGTTAAGAATATTATAAAGGATTACTGGGCCCTGGGAGCAGCAGTTAAGAATTCTGGAGCACAGATAGTATTTTTCATCAATCCTACTGGTCAAAGGGAAGGGGATGGATAAGGCAAATTGGATCCAGCAAATCAACAGCTGGCTACGTGACTGGTGCTACAGTCAGGGGTTTGGCTATCTGGATCATGGGACCAGCATTGACAAAGCTGGTCTGCTGGAGGTTGATGGGACCCACCTGTCAGAAGGACAAGCTGATAGGCCACTCTCCGTCATCTTTGGTAAGTCGTGGGGAACAGGCAAGATGCCTGAGGACTGGAGGAAAGCAAGTGTCTCTCCAGTCTTCAGAAAGGGCAAGAAGGAGGAGCCGGGTAACTGTAGACTTGTCAGCCTCACCTCCATCCCTGGAAAGGTGATGGGACAGCTTATCCTTGGTGCTGTCTCTAGGCGTATCAAGGATAAGAGGGTCTTTAGGAGGAGTGTCAACATGGTTTTACCAAGGGGAAGTAATGTTTAACCAACCTGACAGCTTTTTATGAGAACATAACCACATGGATAGATTATGGTAGTGCAGTGGATGTGATTTACCTTGATTTCAGTAAAACATTTGACACTGTCTCCCACTGCATCTTCACAGCTAAACTGAGGAAGTGTGGTCTGGATGATCAGGTAGTGAAGTGGATTGTGAAGTGGTTGAAGGAAAGAAGTCAGAGAGTTGTGGTCAATGGGACAGAGTCTAATTGGAGGCCTGTATCTAGTGGAGTCCCTCTGGGGTTGGTACTGGGACCAGTACTATTCAATATACTCATCAATGACCTGGCTGAGGGAACAGAGTGCACTGTCAGCAAGTTTGCTGATGACACAGAACTGGGAGGAGGGGCTGACACACCAGAAGGCTGTGCTGCCATTCAGGAAGATCTAGACAGGCTGGAGAGTTGGGCCAGGAGGAACTTAATGAACTTTAACAAGGGCAAGTGTAGAGTCTTGCATCTGGGAAAGAAAAACCCCATGTACCAGTACAGGTTGGGGACTGACCTTCTGGAGAGCAGTGTAGGGGAAAGGGACCTGGGGGTCCTGGTGGACAGAAGGATGACTATGAGTCAGCAATGTGCCCTTGTGGCCAAGAAGGCCAATGGCATCCTGGAGTGTATTGGAAGGGGTGTGTTTAGTTGGTTGAGAGAGATTCTCCTTCCCCTCTACTCTGCCTTGTTGAGGCTGCATCTGGAATAGTGTCAAGTTCTGGGCCCCTCAGTTCAAGAAGAGCAGGGAACTGCTTGAAAGAATCCAGCACAGACCCACAAAGATTATTAAGGGAGTGGAACATCTCCCTTTTGAGGAAAGGCTGAGGGAGCTGGATCTCCTTAGCTTGGAGGAGATTAAGGGGCAACCTCATTAATGTTTATAAATATGTAAAGGACAAGTGTTAGGAGGATGGAGCCAGGCTCAGTGATGTCCAATGATAGGACAAGGGGCAACAGGTACAAGCTGGAGCATAGTAGGTTCTATGTAAACATACGGAAAACCTTTTTCACTGTGAGGGTGACAGAACACTGGAACAGGCTATTCAGAGAGGTTGTGGAGTCTCGGTCTCTGGAGACATTCAAAACCCTCCTGGATGTGTTTCTATGTCACCTACTCTAGAGGATCCTGCTCTGGCAGGGGGTTGGACTAAATGATCTTTCAAGGTCCCTTCCAGCCCCTATGTTGTGGTTAGGGCCTAACACAACAACAAAGAACCAGCCACATGGCAGCTCACTCAGCTCCTCTCCCCCCCCCCCATATACACAGTGGGATGGGGAGGACAAAGGCCAACTAGAAGCTCATGGGTTGAGTAAAGGGGCAAGGAAGGTTCTTAACTGATTAAGATAATGGGCAAAATAGACTCAACTTGTGGAAAAATAATAGTTTAATTTAACAGTAATAAAATGCACACAGGACACAGACAACACACAGAGCAGGGCTTACATACGTTACCCCCACCCCTCCCTTCTTCCTGGGCCCAAATGTCTTTGTTCCTGATTTCTCTACCTCCTTCCCCCCAGTGGCACAGGGGGAAAGGGGACAAGGTTTATTGTTAGTTCACAGTCTGCTGCTCCTTCCTCCTCAGGAAGAAGGATTCCTTACAGTCCTTCTCTGCTTCCCCATGTGGTCCCTCCCATGGGAGAGAGTCCTCCACGAACCTCTCCTTCATGGATACTTCCCACGGGGTCAGGAGCAACCTGCTCCAGCGCGGGCTTCCCACAGAGTCATGGGCTGCTTGGGGAACAGTCACCTCCCCTGGCGTGGGGTCTTCCATGGCTGTATAATCCAAGTCCACTGGCAGCAAGTCCAAGTCCACTGGCAGCAAATCCAAATTCACCCCTCCTGGTGCCTTGAGGGAATGTTCCACCATGTTCCTCCATGAATACAGGGGGACAACCTGCCATCTTGCCATAGGTTGCAGGGAAGCTTCTGCTTGGGCATGTTCTACTTCACCAACCACGGGATCTTCACCCCAGCACTGCTCTGCCTCTTCAGCTCAGCTATTTTCTAACTGCATGCTCTGATCAGGTCTTATACCAGTTCCTTCATATGTTAATCGCAGAGGCACATCCATTATCTCTAATGGCTCCTTGGCTAGCTGGTTTTAGAGCTGGGGGAGCTTCTCAGCTTCTTACCAGAGCCACCCATGGGGCCCCTCCCCCACTACCAGAAAACCCGCCAAACCAGCACACCCTAAAATTCTGTGATTCTGTAAGAAAAGGGAAAGAGAATCTTTGGCTGTAGGCTAGCCAAGCTAGTGAAGAGGGCTTTAAACTGATGTAGCTGGGGGGAGGGTACCTATATTCATCCCACACCTATCAATTTCAGTGTGTTGCTGGCACCAGTAATAGATGCCCAGGGCCTATAGAAGGGGTTGAGGTCAGCAGGGGAGCACCTGGAGAGCTGCATAATGAAATTCCAGCCCCTCCAGCTAATCAGATAACTTCACTGGAGGCCCAGCTTAAATGCCACTATGCAAACGCATGCAACATGGGGAATAAACAAGAGGAGTTAGAGACGAGTGCAAGCCTGCAGGGCTATGATCTCATTGGCATCACTGAGACCTGGTGGGATGGTTCCTATGACTGAAGCATCAGAATGGAGGGTTATAGACTATTTAGGAAGGACAGGCAGGGTAGACGGGGCAGGGGTGTTGCCCTCTATGTCAAAGACCAGCTGGAGTGCATGGAGCTCTCCCTGGGGACGGATGAGGAGCCAACTGAGAGCTTATGGGCTAAGATTAAAGGGAAGGCAGGGACAGGTGACATCACAGTGAGGGTTTGCTACAGGCCGCCTGACCAAGAGGACAGTATAGATGAGGTAGTCTACAGACAGATAGGAGCAGCTTCACGTTCGCAAGCCATGATCCTCCTGGGGGACTTCAACCACCCTGATACCTGTTGGAGGAACAACTCTGCAAAGCACAAACAATCCAGGAGGTTCCTAGAATGTGTTGATGAGAACTTCCTTTTCCAAGTAATCGAGGAACCAACAAGGAGAGGTGCTATGCTGGACCTTGTTCTCACCAACAAGGAAGGGCTGGTGAGGGATGCTAAGTTCAATTGCAGCCTTGGTTGTAGTGACCATGACATGGTAGAGTTCAAGATCCTTAGGGCAGCAAGGAAGGATCACAGTAAGCTTACTACCCTTGACTTCAGGTGGGCAGATTTCAGCCTCTTGAGGGATCTGCTTGAGAGAGTGTCTTGGGATAACATCCTGGAGGGAAGAAGGTCCCATGAAAGCTGGCTGATATCTAAGGATCATCTTCTCCATGCCCAAGAGCGATGCATCCCAACTAAGAGAAAGTCAGGTAAAAACTCCAGGAGGCTGGTGTGGATGAGCAAGCAGCTCCTAGAAAAGCTCAGATTGAAGAAAGAAGCATACAGAGGGTGGAAGCCAGGCCATGTACCTTGGGAGGACTACAGAGAGGTTGTCCAAGCAGCTAGGGATCAGGTTATGACAGCCAAATCCCAGCGAGAATTGAATCTCACCGGGGATGTTAAGAGCAATAAGAAAAGCTTCTATAGGTATGTTAAGGAGAAAAGGACAACCAAGGAAAATGTAGGCCCTCTCCTGAAGTAAACAGGAGACCTAGCTATGCAGGATATTGAGAAGACTGAGGTCCTCAATGACTTCTTTGCATCAGTCTTCTCTGGCAAGTGCTCCAGCTTCATCATAAAGGCCACAGCAGGTGAAAGCAGGGACTGGGAGAACAAAGCACCCCCCACTGTAGGAGAAAAACAGGTTTGTGACCATCTAAAGAACCTGAAGGTGCTCAAGTCTATGGGACCTGATGGGGTCCATCCATGGGTCCTGAGGGAGCTGGCAGATGCAGTTGCTAAGCCCCTGTCCTGTCATATTTTAGAGGTCATGGCTGTCTGGTGAGGTTCCCGCTGAGTGGAAGAAAGGTAACATCACCCCTATTTTTAAAAAGGGGAAAAGGGAAGACCTGGGGAACTACAGGCCAGTCAGTCTCGCCCCTATGCTTGGCAAGATCATGGAGCAGATCCTCCAGGAAAATCTGCTAAGGCACATGGAAAATAAGGAGGTGATTGGTGACAGCCAGCATGGCTTCACTGAGGGCAAATCATGCCTGACCAATTTGGTGGCCTTGTACAACAAGGCTACAGAGATGGTGGATAATGAAAGAACAACTGACATTATCTACCTGGGTTTGTGCAAAGCATTTGACACTGTCCCACATGACATCCTGGTCTCTGAACTGACAAGGCATGGATTTGACAGATGGACCACTTGGTGGATAAGAAATTGGCCAGGTGGCCATACCCAGAGAGTTGTGGCCAATGGCTCAGTGTCCAGGTGGAGGCAAGTGATGAGTGGTGTTCCCCAGGGGTCAGTATTGGGACCAGTGCTGTTTAACATCTTTGTTGGAGATATGGACAGTGGGATTGAGTGTATCCTCAGCAAGTTTGCTGACGATACCAAGCTGTGTAATGGGTTTGACACTCTAGAAAGAAGGGATGCCATCCAGAGGGACCTTGATAGGCTGGAGAGGTGGACCAATGCCAACCTCATGAGGTTCAACAAGGCCAAGTGCAAGGTCCTGCACCTGGGTCAACGCAACCCCAGGCACAAATACAGGCTGGGGGGAGAATGGCTAGAGAGGAGTCCTGAGGAAAAGGACTTAGGGGTGGTGGTAGATGAGAAGCTTGACATGAGCCGCCAGTGTGCCCTCGCAGCCCAGAGGGCCAACCACATCCTGGGCTGCATCAAAAGAAGTATGGCCAGCAGGGTGAGGGAGGTGATTCTGCCCCTCTGCTCTGGTGAGACTGCACCTGGAATACTGCGTTCAGCTCTAGAACACCCATCACGGGAAGGACATGGAGCTGTTGGAGGGGTTCCAGAGAAGGGCCACAAAGTTGATCAGAGGGCTGGAGCACCTCTCCTATGAAGACAGGCTAGAGAGTTTGGGCTATTCAGCCTGGAGAAGAGAAGGCTCCGGGGAGACCGTATAGTGGCCTTCCAATATCTAAAGGGGGTCTACAGGAAAGATGAGGAAAGACTTTTCACCAGATAGTGTAGTGATAGGACAAGGGGTAATGGTTTTAAACTGAAAGAGGGTAGATTTAGGTTAGATATTAGGAAGAAATTCTTCACCATGAGGGTAGTAAGGTACTGAAATAGGTTGCCTAGGGAGGTTGTTGATGCTCCCTCCCTGGAGGTTTTAAAGGCCAGGTTGGATGAGGTTTTGTGCAACCTGGTCTAGTGTGAGATGTCCCTGCTCATAGCAGGGAGGTTGGAACCTCATGATCTTTAAGGTCCCTTCCAACCTTAACCATTCTATGGTTCTATAATCAGTGCTATATTTTGTTGTTACTGCTAATATTATTATTTCAAAACTGTAGGCACCCAAACAAAACCAATAGTGTGAAGTAAAGCGATGTTCCTAAAACTCTGTCATTATTGGGGGAAATGCTACACCAAAACATGAAAAATGGGGATAACTCCCAAGTGGGTGACAATATGTGGAATAATTTCCTTCCCTAAATGTTTGGAAGGAGCCTTATGCTACACAGCAAAGGTCTATGCCCCGAAGAGTTAGAGCTGGACAAAAGGGATCACTTTGTGCTGTAGAACTGGTTTCTATGATTAATTTATGATTGGTAGGACCCTACCTACATGGTCTTGTTTCTGAATAGCAGCTATTTTTAGGTATAGAAAGCTGAAGCATGCTTACTCTGTATCTTTTCTTAGAGTTTCCATAAGACTGTACACCCTTGGGTGCAAAAGTTTTGACATGTTTATTTTTCACCATCTTGTGTGCCTGCAGCAGGGATGGGGGCTAGGGGCGTTTTTGTTCCTTGGTAACAAATGTTTTTGTGGTTTGGGACATTGACTGCTGTAAGAAGTCTGCTGTTCTCTCTGTCCATATGTACAGATGGCTTAACCACAGAGGACTCCTGTGTATTTGTCCTGTTAAGAATTGAAGTAATATTTAAAATATAAGTTATTTCACATACTGTAATTTTGAATGGCTATTTTAGCTTGTATGCTTATTAAAATGAGATCTTAATTTTATGTTGTGTACCAGCCTCCAAAGATCCTCAGTCACTTACCTTAAAAGTGCAGTTGAACCTTTCTATGACCTTTAGCCTACTTAACTGATTTAAGACTTGTTAAGTAAGACTTTTCTCCTGTCCTATGCATAGGATTTGTGTTTGTTCTGCACTTCTGGTGCTTTCAAGAGTAGGGACCATGCAAATGCCCCACTATTCTCATGTCTCTATTTCAGCTTTTAAGGGGAAGGAGATGAAATGTAGGCATGTCAACAAATATGAAGCAGTAGTATAAATACAACTTTTTAAAACTCTCTTGCTTAGCTCATAAAAAACTCTTTGCAGCTTTGCAGCTAACCAGCACCTGATGACAAATGCTCTGTGGATTGTAATTAATGTTCATCTTAGACTTAATATGTAAATGAGTTGAGGCTTGTCCAGCTGGTTTTCAGAATTATTGCTGAAACAATAGCAAAGATCATATAGTGCAAATTTTAGTTGTTTGTCCCACATCACTATGCTGGGTGCCCAGCACTTAATAAAACTTAAGTTCTGTAGACGGGATTGGTACAATTAAAACAAAAAATGAAAGTTAATGGCTGAATTCAGAAGCAACACACTGGCCTGTTCTGTTGGAAGGTAGTTACAGTTGGGCAAATAGCAGCAGAGTTTCCATACTTCATAGAGCTTATACTTCTAACAGAAGTGGATAGAAGGCAGAGAAAAAGAATTATTACTGCCTTTTTATGTATGATGAAATACAGAGGAGTCTAAGCCTCAGTGCATTTAAAAAATGCTTTTTTGTATCTCTTACGGGAGACCATTTGGTGGATAAAGAACTTGCTTGATGGCCGCACCCAAAGAGTGGCTGTCAATGGGTCCGTGTCCAAGTGGAGGCCAGTGACAAGTGGAGTCCCTCAAGGATCGGTAGTGAGACTGGTCTTGTTTAACATCTTCATTGGCGACATGGACAGTGGGATTGAGTGCACCCTCAGCAAGTTTGCCGACAACACCAAGCTGTGTGGTGTGGCTGACGCGCTGGAGGGAAGGGATGCCATCCAGAGGGACCTTGATAGGCTGGAGAGGTGGGCCCATGCCAACCTCATGAAGTTCAACAAGACCAAGTGCAAGGTCCTGCATCTGAGTTGGGGCAATCCCAAGCACTGATATAGGCTGGTCAGTGAGTGGCTTGGGAACAGCCCTGAGGAGGGGACTTGGGAGTGCTGGTGAATGAGAAGCTCAACATGAGGCATCAGTGTGCACTTGCAGCCCAGAAAGCCAGTCGTGTCCTGGGCTGCATCAAGAGAAGCATGGCCAGCAGGTCCAGGGAGGTGATTCTCCCTCTCTATTCCACTCTCATGAGACCCCATCTGGAGTACTGCATCCAGTTCTGGAGCCCCTATTACAACAAAGATACGGACATACTGGAATGTGTCCAGAGAAGGGCCACGAGAATGATCAGAGGGCTGGAGCACCTCTTCTATGAGGACAGGCTGAGAGAGTTGGGGTTATTCAGTCTGGAGAAGAGAAGGCTCTGAGGAGACCTTATAGTGGCCTTCCAGTATCTTAAGGGGGCCTACAAGAGAGCTGGTGAGGGACTTCTTAGGATGTTGGTTAGTGGTAGGACTAGGGGGAATGGATCAAAACTAGAGGTGGGTAGATTCAGATTAGACATGAGGAAGAAGTTCTTCACCATGAGGGTGGTGAGACACTGGAACAGGTTTCCCAGAGAAGTTGTGGATGTCCTCTCCCTGAAGTTTTCAAGGCCAGGCTGGATGGGGCTCTGAGCAACCTGATCTAGTGGGAGGCATCCCTGCCTATGACAGGGGGGTTGGAACTACATGATCTTTAAGGTCCCTTCCAACCCTAACAGTTCTATGATTCTATGAGTCAATGAATATGGTAGAGATGGTGGTTAAGGGAACTATGGTGGACGTGCTAGAACTTACACTGTTTATAGTGATCAACCAAATGAATTATACGTGACATGTACAAATCCTCAACTCTATTATGTCTTCACAAGGCAGCTTTCCCAATGCAGATAATTAAAATTCAGTAATTGAACACAGGCAAGGAACAGAGCAATGCCCAAGAGCATGCATGAGATCAAGAGCAAAGCTGGAAACTGTGTTTGATTCCTAACTGGCTTGATCAGGAGTGTTTCCTTTTCTCCAGTTAATAAACTGATAAGAATCTCTATTTTCACACTATTGTGCAATAAGCCTCTGTGTAGATAGCTCTATTATCAAGTCAATGATGTGTTTTCCAATAAGCAGAAAACCACTGGGAAATTGTTGTTTTTTTGAATAGAAAAAATGTCTTTCTAAAATGAAATATTGTTGATCAAGTACTGCATGATCCAAGTGAGATTCTAAAATTGCTGCAAGAGGTCTGTAACTTTCTACAGTTTAGGCTGTTACCTGTCTTAGAGTTCATTTGATAATTTGTAGGATTTCAGGTACTTTAGGTTCTTTTTTTGCTTTGTTAAAGGATTGTGAACTCAAGCTATGTACAGAGGTTTTAAGTATTGCTTATAATGGAAAAAATACAAACTGTTCTGGTTTATTGAAGAAAAATATAATTGGGGTTTTTTTTACCTACATTATAAGTCATCCTTTCAACTTGGTGGTAATAGACTGGATATAAACAGTTTGTCCTCCACATTAGTAATTCATCCTGTTACTGATTATTCTTTTCTCTTTTGAAAACAGAAGCTGGTGTTTCCCTTTTAAAGTAATTTGCAGTTGTCAGGAGCATTGCTGATCAAAATGGAACATAACACTAAGTGTTCTTTTTAGAGTCTCCCAACGTTCTAACCATGGAAAAACTTCTCAAGCAAGATACATTGCCTCTTGCTGTGTAACAGATTAGCTCATTTGAAGGTCAATGGTAATCGAAGTTGATGCTAGTTTTTTTGGGCCTCCTCCCTTGCTTCCTCCCTTTCCTCAGAAGCTGCTGTTTACCCACCTTCCAATTTGCCTTGTCAAGAGCTGTGCAGTAAAGGATGCACCAGGGTTCTCTGGACCTTCAAGCCCAGTTCAGGATTGAGAAGACAGCATGATTTGAAAATTTGTCTGCACATTCTTGGAAGTGAACCTTTGACTCTACATACACATGGGATTCAAAGTAAACAAACTTGCATCATGGTCTGATAATCTTGAATCTCTAGGGTGGCATGTTACTAGCACAGCAAATAAAGTTTTTTGTCAATGCCATTTGTTCTATTGCTTTTTAAACATCCTTTGTTCCTCATTCTAATGCCTTAAAAACCCTGTTGGTTAAATCACATAGAGTGTGAATATGTCTTTAGAATTGCCAAAATTTTGCCAAAAGTTTAGTAATTCTATGAAACTAAATGCTATACATCTATCCTTCTAGAAATGCGTCTGCTTTCTTGGTTGCTTCTTTCAGGTTTACTGCTTACTAACTGGTAAAGTTGAAAATTTGAAAAATTCTGTGAACTTTTCTCGGGACATCTTGCTTGCTAGTGAGCGGTCATGTTCTGACCTGATGTGATAAATTCAAGGCCATGGAAACAGAGCATTGACTTGCTTTTCTGACTTCTGCATGATTTTTAAGGTTGGGAGAGCCTGTGTTTCTTATGAAGCATTCCAGGCAAGAAACAGTTTTGTTTTGTTCACTGTTTTTTGCCTTTTTTTTTTTTTTTTTTTTTTCCATACCAGCGGTGCTTTAAAAGGACTCTGCTACTGTTTTTTTATAAAATTTGGACTGAATGAAGTAGGCTGAAGGGAACCACAGAAGTTAATATGTTTTTCAAAATCAGAGTTGTGCCTTAGCTCTTTTATTTATTCCAAATTATATTGAATACTCATTTGTTCTTAAAAGAGAGAAACTCAGGCCATTTTCAATAATCAATCATTTTACATCAGTGTATAAATGCAGCAAATTAACACAATTGCAAGGGGGGCAGTGTGATTTCCCCGCTGGGTGTTGATAGCCAGTACAATTTAGGTGTACTTAAATCAGGGTAAGTCTGAAGCACAGAAGTGACAGGGAACACAGTGGTTGATGTGTTAGCTATATGCTGTTGCCCTGCTGTGTAAATCAGTGAGGAAGAAATCTCTTGAAAGGGGTGGGGAACTGGAATAATATTGATACTGATTGGATTAGACGTTGTTCGTGTCTGATTTTAATTAAGAAACTGTTGAGCTCCTCTGCTGTTGTTTGGACTCGATATTTCAGGTTCTGTTTTCTCTTGTAGCAGCATTAGTAATGGCTTCAGCACGGAAATGTCTAAATGAAAATCTGTATTCATATTCTTCAAAACACATTTTTGGGACAATGTTTTTTTGAAAATTTGTACATAGGCTTTGATCTTTGGCTGGTTGTGTGAGGCAATGTGCATAACTTGAGAAGTTCTCTGCCCCAGAGAACTTGTGACTTAAACAGAGCCTGCTAACATCAAACTTGCCAAGTGTTCAAAAGGTTTGGTACAGTGCCACTTAAAATTGACATGGTTCTGGAGAACCAATGAGTTGCACAGAAGAAAACAAGCATTTTGAATTCTAGACCTTTGTTTTTCTTCTGTTTTCAATAACTAACCTGCTGGGCTTTCATTATACTATTCCTAGTGTTTTTAAAGATGACAGAGAGGAAGACTGTTTACAAGGGCATGTAGCGATAGGGGAAGGGGCAGTGGTCTTAAACTAGAGCAGGGTAGATTTAGATTTGACATTAATAAGTTCTTTACAGTGAGGGTGGTGAAGCACTGGAACAGGTTGCCCAGAGAGGTGTTGAAGGCCTCATCCCTGGAGACATTCATCTAGTTAGAGAGGTCCCTGTTCTCTACAGGGGTGGCTGAACTAGATGACTGTTAAAGGTCCCGTCCAACCCCACACATTCTATGATTCTATAATTCTATGACTTAGCAAGTTTGGAAGTGAGACAGGAGTGATGCTGAGACTTGCATTTCTTAACAAATAATACTCCTCAAGCTGTATAAACTTTCTTGAGTTAAATATTGCAGAAAACAAAGTTACTACATTTTCAGTGAAACATTCATGTTAACTTTGCTGTCCAAGATCCTCACTAAACCACTAGCTGATTTAAATTTTCCATGTTACTTTCATCAGCATAGACTTCCTCCAAAAAGAAAAAGCCACCTCTCTCCTGACTTGGGGTAAAAAGGGCCATGCAGAATAATAATAAAAAGGCTGAATTTTTATGCATGTTTTTAAGTTCATCTGATGCTGACATGTAGATTCCAACTGAGATCCTGCACATAAATAGATAAACTGTTTTAATAAGAGATGTACTTCTCTTTGGCTCATGCACTGGCAAACACTCTCCAGTGATCAGGTAGCAGGAGTCAGTTCAGGAAAAAGGCAATTGCATGTGGCAGGGCTGCCAGAATAGCAGACTTGCAACTCAGACCTTACATAAACTGTCTTCTTTTAGAAGTGCAGGAGGACTTGAATCTGAAAGCTAACTCTCATAAATTCTATACAGTAAACATGAATTTGAAACTAAATGTATTTATATCACAGGCTTGAAACGATAGAAGATGAAGTAACATAGGTGTCAGCAGTTGAGTGGTGTAGAACTTGAATTGCTGCCACTTGAATTGGAAGAATTGGGGGGATCACTGTTTAGGGTTTGTCATCTTGAACAGTAGGGGCAAATGAAAATAGCTCTTTGTTTGATTACATAAAATCCCTACTGAACTTTTGTAATCAGATGAGAAGCTGAGGGATCTCCATTACTTCCAGCATCTAGTGGCTTTTTCTGAAATACTGGCATTCTCCTTAGCTGCCAGTGGTGTTCACAGCTGTGGCTGCTGTGGTGGCATCATAATACTTGGCTGCTGCCTTCTCAGCCATATCTGCAGATAGTTATTTTTCTTGTTTACTGGTGGATGAAGAAGCAACCCTACACTTTTAGGAGAGAAATGAAGTGGTTAACTTGGCTGTCAGTCTGGCTGGTGTGGTTAGGAAGGAGTGTTCCTACTGTATGTTTACTTAATGTCCTGGAAGAAGCAGTTGGGCTGAATCATGCATTTGTCTCTGTTCAGATCATGCCTCCTCCCCCTGTAGTGGGTCCTTCAGGGGATCTTTTCAATCTCCCTCCGCTAGAGTTTTGTAGTATTCTGTGTGGTGGTGGAGGAAGGAGTTGCAGGACTCAGACCTTCAGACCTTTCTCTCCCTCTCAGAGTGAGAGGGAAGTCCTCAGTTGCAAGCACATGTTTATCTCTCTATTTGAGTACAATGACAGATGAGGTCTGGTGCAACATCTTATCATTGCTAAAATGACATACTCATTTTTTCTATGCTTAAATCTTTGCCAGCATTACTACTGCTTCTGTATGTCTTCCTGTCAGATCCAACTCAATGAGATTTATTTCCTTGCTTCTCATGAGTATCTCTCTCTACCTCCTTCCTTTCTATCTGTGAATGACAGCATCATCTGCTGAGGTTATGTTGTTGTCCAACTGAACCTCGCACACAAAAGACTAGAACTTGTGCAGATACTGCTGGAGTAGTTCTGAACCTTTGTCACAATCTGCCATTTAGGCAGGCACTTGGTAGGAGCATTTCAGGGTATTGTATCTAGTACTGTTAGTTTCCAGCCTGCTACTAAAAGGCATCAGAACTTGCCTTCTCTGTGTTGTTACTACTTCAACTTGGTGAACCAATTTTTTAAACCATGAAGGCTTAATTTGTTCTAAACCTGCGTTTATGGATTCACAAAAAGTATTGTTGAAGGGCCTTATTTGGAACTCTTAACTATGTTGAATACACTGTCCATACCCCATAGATACAGGTTTAGACCTGTTCTCTTCTCTAGCTTTTACTCCTTTGTCTGACAAGGAAGACATTTTTGGGTAGTGTGCATGTAATATCTTTGTTTTCTCAATTTTTCTATAATTTGAAACTTCCATGTTCCTTCTGCTGTACTGCCTGCCTGTCTGATCTGGGAAAAGAAATCCTCCTCTACCATATTCATACTCAGTACTTTAACATTAGTAGATGCCAGTAATACTGAAATGTTTTTGTTTTTTTTCGTTTGTAGCGTCCCCCTATCTGCTTTTTGCCAACCGGCGGGATGTTCGACTCGTGGATGCTGGAGGCATGAAGCTGGAGTCCACTGTGGTGGTCAGTGGTTTAGAGGACGCTGCTGCGGTTGACTTCCAGTATTCACAAGGCATTGTTTTCTGGACAGATGTGAGTGAAGAAGCCATCAAGCAAACTTATATTAACCAAACAGGGAATGTGGTGCAGAATGTCATAATTTCTGGTCTGGTTTCCCCGGATGGCCTGGCCTGCGATTGGATTGGGAAAAAACTTTACTGGACGGATTCAGAAACCAATAGGATAGAAGTAGCTAATCTCAATGGAACATCTAGAAAAGTCCTCTTCTGGCAAGACCTTGATCAGCCCAGGGCAATAGCTTTGGATCCTGCTCATGGGTAAATATTCATTTGACTTAAAATCCTAAATGGATACATTCGTGATTTATGATGACATTTTAGTTGTAAAAAATAAACATAGCCTTTTGTTTTAGTTTACATTGTCTCAAGGTATTTTTCTCAAGATCTGTAGCTGAATATATTTTTAAGCTTTGTCACAGTTTGACTCAGGATCAGCAATTAAACCAGTGACAACAATGCTCTCGATCCTCTTCCCCTCCCACCCAGGTAGGGAAGGAGAGAGAGGATTGAGGAGGGAGACTTTCTGGATTGAAAACTAAACTAGACAGCTTTAATTGAATACTAATGACAAAAGAAAATATGTACAATTATATACAAATATGTGTAGGAATGTGCAAAACCTGATTGCCTCCTCCCACCCCAGCAACTCCCACAGCACTCTCCTGAGCTGTGAGCAGGTCTGAAATGTCCCGGAGCGCTGCTGGAGAGAGCGGCAGAGCAGCCAGGAGCTGAGGGGACAGTTGTGAGGGCCAGGAATGCATGAGCCTGGGGATCAATGGTGATGGATACAGGGAATCCTCCCCAGATGCTGGCCATGGATGGAAGAGAAGGGAAGAAGAAGGAAGGAAGTTGTCTTCCATGATCTCTGACCTTACACAGAGTTTACGTAGATACATGGAACGGAATATCTCTGGCCAATTTTTCTGTCCATATAGCCCACCCCTCCCTATGGGGATTACAGATATGACTCTTCTGCTCTCAGTCACATCCCTGAGGCGGTAGAGTGAAGTGACCTTGGAGTCTTAGCAGTAACATAAAACAGTCCAGTGTTATCAGTCCACTAGCTGGAACACTCTCTGCTAGTCAAAAGAGAGCTTACTGAAGGAAAAAAAAAATCAGTAAAAGGAAAACTGGGTTCATCCTGGCTCAAACCAGGACAAGCTTAGATATTTTGTGGCAAGAAATGGCAGCTCACACAAAGAAAAATACAGCTGCTCTTACATGCCAAGCCAAATATTCAACCAGTGTGATTGCCTAACTTACTACATTCCACTTCTGAAAAGTAATTGGGTTTCCAAAGCTTTTTTATTGTTGTTTTCCCAGTTATCTTGTCTAGTGAGTCAACTTTCATTTGATTTGTGATGTCTATTTAATGTATCTAGTCAGGGAAGTGTGTGAATCTGCATGAGCATAAAAGGAATGCTGGTAAACATGGTATACTCTGCTAAACAAAACCAGGGTTTATTTAAGCGGAGATGTTGAATAATCATGTTTGTGCTGGCAGGTAAAAGAATCCAGGTAAGACCTGGGACTCTCAGTGCTGTAAGGTGACCAGGTTAGGAAGTAATAAGACAGCAGGCTGGATGAGTCACTTCTAGTGCTCTTGAAAGTACTTTTATCTCTGTGTGGTTCCTCCCTCCCTCTTCAATACTTCCCACCATTTCACATATGCTGCACAAATAGTACTGATGTTGTGCAGTTTCGGCCCAGTTTTCATTGCAGTGATGATTGAAGATCTGCTGTTCTAGATGGACCCTGTGGATAAGGAGAAAAGAGAAGAAGTGAGTTGCACTTCCCTTGTGTGCACAAATCCACACAAGTGAGGTGGTTTGCCACTAATCTGCTGCTGTTTTGAAAACACTTTCTCAGGGATCACTATCTTCCTTTTCTCTATGGTATGTGTAGGTAGGTTTCTCTTCTTAAGAAAATCTGTTGTCAGCTCACATTTTCACTTAGTCTGGCATCTTTGCAAAGGGGTGCTGAGTTAATACAAGGGCTTAGGATAAACTGCAAATATAAATTAGTTTGTGGTTTATCCTACACTGGGAGACAGTCTCTTGAGAAACCACCTTATTCAGGTGTGTGAGAACTGAAAATGGAAACTAAGTAACACAGGGCAGCTTAAGATTGACATGTCAGCAACAGCCATGCTACAGACTGGAACTTCATCAGGTTGTTTTTGCAGCGGTTCCTGCAACAGGCTTCTCATATAAACATGAGGAGTTACAGGTATGTTTATGATTAATACGTAAAGGACATACAAGTACTGAGTGAAAATGTGTGTACCCAAAGAAACAAAATCCTTAGTTTTGTTACATGGCAAATGCTGGAACTGCCTGTATACTTCAGATAACTGGTGGAAAGATTCAGCTGTAATCAGTAAAAGGGAAAATGGAGTGGCTTTGTTTGACCCAAAGACTTTTCCAGAGTGTACCTTGTCCTTTTAATCCTGAATTTGCTACAGATGCATTTAGATGAAAGGAATTCTTCCAGTTGCAAATTGCACATGGAAGTATTTAAAATAAATTAGCAGGAATCTGATGTATTTTCTGACATCAAGTAATCCATGCAGCATTAATTAATGCTAAAGACTAATTGTAGGTCTAGAGTTCAATAGTGTAATTTAAACAGGGAATATGATATTAAATTGAATCATAGAATGGGTAGGGTTGGAAGGGACCTTAAAGATCCTCTAGTTCCAAACCCCCTGCATGGGCAGGGACACCTCCCACTAGACCAGGTTGCTCAAAGCCTCATCCAACTTGGCCTTGAACACATCCAAAGAAGGGGCATCCACAACCTCCCTGGGCAACCTGTTCCAGTGTCTCACTATCCTCACACTAAAGCATATCTTCCTAATGTCTAACCTAAATCTACTCTCTTCCAGCTTAAAACCCCTTGTCCTATCACTACATGCCTTGTAAAAAGTCCCTCCCTAACTTTCCTGTAGGCCACCTTCAGATACTGGAAGGCCACTATGTCTACCCAGAGCTTTCTCTTCTCCAGGCTGAACAACCCCAACTCTGTCTTCATAGGACAGGTGCTCCAGCACCTCCAGAACTGGACACAGTAGTCCAGGTGGGGTGTCACGAGAGCAGAGCAGAGGAGGAAGAGGACCACCCTAGACCTGCTGGCCATGCTTCTTTTGATGCAGCCCAGGTTACGTTTGGCTTTCTGGGCTGCAAGTGCACACTGCCAACTCACGTTGAGCTTTTCATCGAGCAACACCCCCAAATCCTTCTCCTCAAGGCTGTTCTCAATTGATTCTCCACCCAACCTGTATTTTTGCTTGGGATTACCTGAACCCAGGTGCAGGACCTTGCACTTGGCCTTGTTGAACTTCATGAGGTTGGTATGGGCTGACCTCTCAATCCTGTCAAGGTCCCTCTGGATGGCCTTGCTTCCCTCCAGCATGTGAACTTCACCACAAAGTTCCGTTTCATCGGCAAACTTGCTGAGGGCGCACTCAATTCCACTGTCCATGTCACTGACAAAGGTGTTAAATAGCACTGGTCCCAGTACTGACCCCTGAGGAACACCACTCGTCACTATTCTCCATTTGGACATGATTCCATTGACCACTTCTCTTTGAATGCGACCATCCAGCCAATTCGTTATCCATCCAAAAAAATATGATGGAGTGGTCCATCCATCATATTTTCTAATGAGGTAGAGCATAGAGTGGAAAGGCGCTTTCCATGAAATACCAGTGCCAGGTTGAAATCTCATATGTGGATGCACCATCGTTCCTTTTGACTATTTTCTTTAAGATAACTGAAGTGTTGGCTATGTCAATACATTTAATGCCATAATATGTACTTTTGGAGTCTCATCCTTCGAAAAACTGAAGGGATTAGCTGATGATTTCTGTTAGTATATAGCTCCTATACTGCAGGAAATGTGAAATTATTATTTTCAGTGAAAACTGGATTAGAACACCTGGGAGAGAAAGTGTTGTTGATACAGGCCAAATGAAGAGCTTTTTCAAAATCATCAGTGGTGATGGTGAAGTTACAGTGCTTCTGCAAATCTAATACTTGTTTGTGTTTGGAAGAAGGAGGGATGCAGGCATGGTTTGTGTGACTTCGAAAGGCAGTTCGTTGCAGCAGTACTCCTTGCAGAACAGATGTGCAGCATTTCTTAAACATACACAAAATCCAGTATGTGTAGCAACAGAAGACACTGTTTTGGTGTCTGTTAGGTATTTTACCTTGTTTTGCCTTTCCATAGATCGGGGGTAGCCCATTGTTTCTTTCCTGGAGGATTTCTCTACTTCTAAGTACCTTGCATTTACTCTTCCAGGAAAGATGAACAGTTACTGTAGAATGGACTAATACAAGGAACACGATTAATTTGCCAAAAATGTACATATATGGATGTTTGTGTGTGAGCTTCAGATTTTCTGGTACTTAACAACAAAATTGCTTGAGATGGAGAGAGAATGACAGTTCTTCTGACTTCTGCTCAGTTCCATTCCTTGAGTTGCCAGTAATACTGTCTTGAACATTAGTTCAGTCTACAGGTTGTTTTTTTTTTGTTCAGTTGTGGTTTTTTGTTTGGTTGGTTGTTTTTTTGCCATTGGGAGCAGCAGCTTTATATGAAACACCTCTGACTGTCTTGTGGCAGACTGTAAAGGTTCAAGGAGGAGAGAAAGGGGTTAGAGCGGTTAACCCCTCCCCTTTTTGGTTTTACTTGATACCTGTTGAAACACCCCCCCACGGATAGTACACACTCTTGCTCAAAAAGGGAATGAGGACACTGAGTGAAGGTTTCTATGTGTTGTTGCTTTATAGACAGAAAAGAGGTGTACAAATGTAAATATAATGCAAGCAACAGATAGTGCAAAAGATAGGGAGAAGATTATTATGATAAAGGAAAGTGATTTGGAGCACGTCGCAGTTCCTCCTCGGAGGGGTCGCCGTTGTGCATGTGAGAATGGGCCACCCACTATCCCCCAGGGAGTGAATGCTATAGGAAAACAGGAAAGATTTACGGATGGGGTTCTTACACTCCCGGCGCGTTGAATGTGGCGGTGGCGGCTTTTGGGTGATCGGCATTTAGCAGGGGGATGGGCTGGAGGGCAGCAACACGCACCACGTGGGCGGCAGTGGCGTGGCAGCACTCGTGGCTCAGGCGGCGGCACGTGGCAGCGCTCGACGCTCAGGCGGCGGCGGCAGCGCTCGGGTGGCGGCTCTGCCCGGCTCAGCTAGCGCTCAGCTCAGGCCGCAGCTGGGCTCGGGCTTGGCTCTTCCCGGCTTGGCGTCGGCTCGGCTCCGGTGCAGCTCCGGTAAGTTCGGTTGTTGCTCGGGCGGGTCTTTGGCTCCAGTGCAGCTCCGGTTGGCTTGGGTCTCCTCCTCTCTTTGGGAGCAGGCAGGGATCTCCGCTCTTAAAAGAGCAGTAGGATTTCAGCCCTCAGCTCCCTCGGGTTCCATGAGGATCCAGCAGCAGAGTGGCATGCCCTTAGGCTACCAGTGATCTCCGCTCTCTCTCAGTAGAGGCAGAAGCCCCGCCCCCCCCTACCGTCTGGGGACTTCCATCTAGGTTAGGGTGACCCAGTGCACCATCCCAGGTGCCGTAATGCATTGTCCATCTGCATGCCAGCCCTGGCCCAGCCAATCTGGAGTCCCAGAACAGACTGCCCACAGGGAAGCAGGCCCCCCTCCCCAAGAAGCCTGGTTCCTGGTGCCACAGGCACGAACTGTGCAGGAGCAGCGTCCATTTAGTCTGCCTTATAGGTGAAATAGTTTTATGGGAGGCATATGTTCTGTCGTAAGGGGCATAACCCTTACACAGACACTTACAATTGTTAACCTGTTTGATTTATGTATTAATCCAATGCAACAAAGCAACTTAAATAAATGGTCTGTGAAAAGACATTGTGAAGATAAATGAGTTTTTTTTTATTAACCAATTCATCCCCTACTATGGGCTGTTAAAATCAGCCTCCGAAGAGCTGCACTTCTGGATAAAAGTGACAAAATCCACTATTGCACAAGAGTCTCGTTAAAATAAAGGCATGTTTGCCCAAATCACTAGCTAACATAGTAAACTTAATAAACCAAAAAACCCCGTATGTTATGAATATTTGTGGAATAAGACATTCAAATTTAATTTCCTATTACAACCACCTCTTTTCACATGGTAGTTCTGAAATATTTTATAGTTGCATCTTTGAAATAGTGGTCATTACATTTGATTAAGGCACAGCAAGCTCTGGCTTTGAGCTCCCCAAGAACCAGTTGTTCATTGTTTACTGTTTTTTTCTGGGGAAGAAAAGGGGATGACAGTGGGAGTAAAGAATGTTTAGTATCTGTTTAGTATCTGTTTTTATTACTAACAAGCTTTTGTGATCAGCTGGCTAATGGAGTTATTGCAACTGGCAAAAAGTAAGAATTCTTCTAAAATAGAAGATGATAGAGCCCTTGAGTAATTTGGGGTTTTTTTCTGGATCATGAAATCTGATGAAATTTAGACTACGATCCTTAAAACTGGTTGATGCAGTCTTCAAATTGCTAGATATTTGCTTTCAGTCTGGAAGAATTTCCATGGATGTCATTTTGGCCTCTTAGCAGTTTCTTCTAGAGAAATAAGGGGAACCTTAGAAAATGAGGAAGAAAACTTCATTAGGTATAGGCCAGTCAACTTCAGTTTCCAGAAGAAAAATGGGACAAATAAGCATTCTGTAAATGCTTAGTCAATACTAGTAGTACCTAAACATGCTCTAAGTCAAACAAATCTGATTTCCTTCTGTTGACAAAATAACGTGTCCTTGTGCAGATTGGTGACACCTTCTCTTCTCCTTTAGGTTTAGTAGGGCTGTTCTGCAGAGATGGGTGGAGGACTCCCATTTCATACTGAGGTGTTTGCAGTGAGATGTTATGCCCACCATGGCATTTGCGTAATAAATAGGTTTTATTCAATTTTGAGTGAGATTTTTCAAGACATAGACTGGTTTGGGACAATAGAGGAGAACATAGTGAATGTACAATTGATCATCTCTCAGGAACATTATAGGTCTAATGACCAAGACTTAGGGCATTGGAGGTGGACTATTTGACTTAGAGAGATTCTTTTGAAGCCTGTTTTTCCATGATTCCTGTCTGACATGGAAAAGTATGATTTTTTGCATGTTTTGGTGGAGTTGCTAAATAGTAAGGTGGATGATACTATGTTAACTAGATGATCTTTAAGGTCCCTTCCAACCCAAACCATTCTGTGATTCAATGTTTTTGACATAATGACATTTTTAAAGAGAACTTAATCATTTTTACACTCAACCTACATTCATTCTTCAAAGGCAATGCTTATCTAAAGCTGATAACTCAAAAGAGAGAAGCCCTTGTCATATCCCCCCCAAATATTTCAGAGCATTTATAGAACTTCTGTCTTTTAAGGCAAGATGTGAGAGACTATTGCAGATCATCTGTGGGCCTCTACTTTTCTCAGAGCTAGTGAAAATCATTAATTGTATGGGATTTTCTGATGGTTTGAAACAGTATCATAATTAACAGGCAGCTGCTTAATATGTGGCATGGCATTCTTTCCCATACACCCTAAAGCTTTCTTGCTGGATCCACTAGGTATTCTAGGAAGCAAAGGAGGCAGAATATGTGATTATTCTGCTTCCCTGAAATTAAGGATAAACTAGGCAGACAAAGGAGAGTACAAAATGCTTTTCTGCAAATTCACTGGCATTTTGTTCTGAATGTCCAATTCCCAGGCCTGATGTAGGTTATGTGAGGCTGAGGTTTTTTAATGGAAGACATTAGGCTAAAATCCTTGGCTAGGTGGACCACTGATGGGCAATGCAGTAATTTTGGTGTTTTATGAATTTATGTTTTATGGTGTTTTATGAAGTTTATGAGTTTGCAAATTTTTCATAAGTATTTGTCTTTTCAGGACAGCAACTCCTAACCAAACTTAAGTTAGTGTATGTAAAGGTTTTACTCAAGCCCAACTAAAGAGCGAACTCAAATTCTGTGCAGTGCAGTGAAAAGAACTCAGATATCAGTAATGTTATGTGAAGAAGTGGGAGTGCATTTCAGAAGCAAGTCTTTATTGTGTGTTGAGGCAAGCAAACTTCAGTTTACTGAAAATAAATTTTCAAAAGAATGCGTAAATACTTAGCCAAAACAAATCAGTTAATTCTCAGTCTTGTAGGGAAGGTCTTAGATGTGAACAGCTTGGAATGTGTTCTGACAAGGGTAATTAAATCTAGGACCCCTAAATCTAAATCTCAAGGCTTGCTACCTTCAACCTGTAACACAGGGTTCTGATTCTCAGAAGCTGTAGCACATCCATAATCCTTAAACCTAATTTTCACTGCTAAATGCTAATGAAGTAGTGAGTTCACATTATTACAGCCTACAATGTATTAGAAACATCTACTGTCATTAATATAAAACTTGAACTATTTCCTAATTGTGTGATGACTGCTGCATTGTCTTCTGGAGCAAGCTTACTGTTCAAGTTTAGGTTGTATTTTCTATGATTCAGCTTTTTTAGCAGACAATACTGCTTGAGAAGTTTCTGCCCCTTCTGTTTGCTGAAGCACAAAGAGCTGAATCAGACATCTGTGAAACAGTTATTTTAAAGAAAACTAAAAATTGATTGCCTTTAAAAAAACCATGCTGTCTTGTGGGTTGTTTTTGTGTGTGTGTGTGTAACAGCAGTCTCCAATTGGTGTGGTTACTGGGGTTTTTGAATCGGCCATACCTGAGCTGCCATGCTAACTGTGGTGGCTTTTGTAGAAATTGTGTTTGGGGAGGATGAGAGCAAAGGCCTATGAATTTGTTTGACTGGCTGAAGAAAAGCTGCAAACCTCTTTCTATATCTCCTCCTTAATTTTAGTTCTTAAAATGTCTTCCATGACATGGTGTGGATCTGTTGGGCAGTGTCAGTGCCCGTGGACTAGCACAGAAACTGACTTAATCTATGGAGCAGTCTTCCCCTTTCGGAATAGGAAATAAGGTGCAAATTAGAAAACAGAAAAAAAAATAAATTATTTGGTACAAAGGATAAAGCTGTTAATCATCAGTTTTGGCATCCTACAAAATGGGCATTAGTTTAGAGGTTAAAACAAGTCTAATCAAGTTCTGACCAGTGTTAGTGAAGTGTGTGCCATAGCCCAACCTAACCATTGCTTCAGGTTGCTTAGGGCAAATCAGCCAAAATCTGCAAGCAATGACTATCACTGATATATTAGCCAAAATCTACAGACAGTGACTATCATTGACCTAAGGTATATTTGGCATTGAAGGAAGGAAAGGATTGGATGAAAAAACATGAAAAGTGGGACATTAAAAAATGGATTTAGAAGGGACAGCTGTCAAGATTAGAAAGCTCTCAGTTCAGAGTCTAACATTAAAAGCCTCAGATATGCCTAGTTGTTAATCCAGCATTTCCTCAGTGTCTCAGTGAAACCATGAACCAAACCTGTAACTATCCTTGCATAACTCACAACTGTGTTTATAGCAACAATTAAAACTGCACTGGTGTTTACTGCTGATTCACCAGGACCTTGTGTACTTAAGGTTAAGCATGTTGGCTTTCTGTGTTGAAATCACTGGGATCTGTATGCTGAAGCCTGATCTGTATGACCTGCAGTAGGCTGAGGCTTTGAATATTTTTATTTAAATGACACTAAATGATTGAATGTTTGTAACAGTGTATAATCTGGTTTTACGTCCTTTGGATTAGTTGAGGGAGAATACTGAATAAGAACTTGTGACTGTTACAAATACTGGAGAAGAAAAAACATCAGATGTGGTATGGGTAACGATTATGCTTTTTAGCAACTTTTACTTTTACTTATGGCTGCTCAGTTAAAAAGCAGAACAAGCCCCGGTTTTGAGTGAAACATGATTACTGCTGCCTTGAAAGCTAGAGATTAGTTTATATCTTGTGTGTCTCGATTCAGTAATTAATTTCAAGTAGAAAATTATTTTTAAGCTTTTGGTGAATTGTTTGAAACACTGTAAGATGAATGAATATATGACTAGCACAGTTGTTCAAGCATGATAAACTTGAAGTTCTTGTGGGAAGTGTTATTTACTGTAATTTTCAGATGAATGCCCTTGATAGTGACAGCCTTTCCATAAATGTTTAATTGATCTCTTTTGTTATTTCTCCCTTTTTCTGCTCATAGACATGACTAAAGGGCATAAAATATTTTAAGACCATATTCTTCATTTGAGAGCAGAGCAACATGTTCAGAGATGGCAGAAAAGTTATTTAATTTTTTTTCTTGAGTCCCTCTCTCCAAGGATTCTTTAGCTTCATGGTGTCATGTAAATATGTCATTTTAAACAGGCTGTTGAAGTTGTATTGAATGTGTGCTTGTTTACCTTTGAGAAATCACTAAGTTGTCTAACTGCTTTCCATATGGGTGAACAAGAGGAAGAAGATGTGCTCATTCCTTGCAAGCACTTCATTGCAATAATAGTTGAGCATCCATCAGCTGACAGAAAATTACATTTTTCCTCTTTGCTCTCAGTTGCCAAATCGTATACTATGTATACGTATTGTATATATTTTAAAAGAGTAAAACTGTCAGTATAAAAGATATTGTAGGAAAACTGTAGTGGAGAAGGGTGGTTCTTGGGGATTTAATTTGCTTTGCTTTAAATGCGTCTTTGAATATAGCGTGATTAGTTGTGATGGTTACTTGCTGTTTCATATTTTTGGGTTTGATATAATGTTCTTTGTCAAGAGTATTTGGTCTCAAAGTTCAGTGCTTGAAAAAGTCAAAAGAGGTAATTTGAGTAACTAATTTGCAGCTTAATGCTATGCAAGATAGTCTCTTTTTCCCCTTCTGTAAACAAGTGGAACTTTTTCATTTTGCAGTTGAGTTTTTGTAACTTTAAAGGTGGGATGGGGGAAGTAAGTTTTAAATGTGCAGGAATTTAAACTTCACAGCATTTTCCTGTTTTGTGCCTTGGGCTTGTATAAGTTTGAGAATATTGTTGAAATTTCAGAAGTTTGTGCTGATGCAAATCATTTGTACAACTACCCCCTTTTGTGTAAGCGGGTTATGTAAGGTTTGGCAAGTGTAGTGCATTTTTGGAGGTAGAAAAAGTGTTTGCACAGTGTTGGCTGGATTTTATCATATCTGTGATACCTTTCAGCTCAGACTGATCAGCTGGTCTTTGAGACCATGGCCATGATTTCTAATCTTTACGAAAATGATGTCAAGAGAGATGAAGTGCCAGGAAATAAGAAATTACCTGCAGCTTCAAAACTGAAGGGAAATGTCTTCATGACATTTTGAAATGAGGCAGACCTCAGGGTGGCTTTCAGTCACATTCTTCTGACAGTACTGAAGCACCATTTAAGCCCTGTTTCAATGTAATAATTAAGTATATGCCAAAACTCAGTGACTTGCTGACGGCAGTTGAACTGCGTTTGTTCCATTGCCTTCCTACGAGAAGGCTTGGTAGTGAAGCTTGCAGCTACTGTGCTTACTGAATTTTATGAACTCTGTTTAACCCGGACTTGATGGATTGTTAGTGGTTGTGTGTTCAGAAAGAAGTATACATTTACATCTTCCCCCTGATGAAGTTTTGGCTTTTGCTCTGCTTTGTTTCTTCTGGATTCTTTGGTGTAGCAAAGTGCAATTCAGTTTAGGGACAGAATTGGTGTTATTGAAGCAAAATTATTATTAGATGTTAATATCTTCTCCCCCCTGTCCCCTCTTTCTTTTAGCCTTGAAAGTCTGGAGTTAAAGGTTAAAACCCGGTAAGGGAGAAGACACTTAGCATCTCTGAAGAACTGAATAAAGTAACCCAATAATTTGTCCCAGAGTTGCTTTTTGTTTAGTCCTTCTCCAGAGTTGTTTGGTTGGGTTTTTTTAAAGAGCATTGATATGAGATAGCTGCTTAGCAGTGGTTTTTGCTGACAATGGCACAGGTTTTTTTAATTAGCTCTTTAGGAATTTATGTTTCTTTTATATCCTCAATGGTGTTACACTTTTATTGACCTGTTGCAATTCAGGAGGGATACAAAACTCCTGGGATGCCAGAAGTCACTCCTAAAAATGTGATCAATCTAATGTGTACTAAGATACCGGAGACTGGTTTTGTTATTTTTAGTTCCTTACAGTTGTTATGGTGTGTTCTGTCCCAGGGACATATAAAACTGTGTAAATTGCATTTAAAAACACAACCACCAGCAAAATTAACTAAACAAAACTATGCAAATACCTTTGTTAGGCTCTTCACTGTTATTTAATGTGTATTTTTTAAACAGGCTTCCAAAACAGGGAGTGTTTAATAACACAGGCAAAATGGGCTGAGATTCTTTGTGTATTCTACTGAATTTTCCTGAAACCTTATCTGGCCTAAAAATCCATTTTTTTAATAGTGAAATGAAAATGATAGAGATTGTGAATGTTTTGGACACCAGCAAAAAGTGTTATATTTGAAAAACAAAAAAATCCATCCCAAACTGTCTGCTGTCCCAGAAACACTTGTGTCTAGACTGTTTCAAAGTGCTTGTTTTTTGTTGATGTTAATAAAAATGTGGACTATTGAGCATGTTTTTTTTAGAAAAAAAGCAGAAAAAAAAGCCTTTTTTGTTCTGCAGAAATGAGTCAGTTGCCACTCCAGGCTCCTGAATTAGGTTATCTTAGGAGGTTAAACTCTATTAATAAAGGTTAATTTAAATCAGATTCATTTAAATAAATTCTTCACATATAAACTGTTATGGTGCATAATCTGATTTTTTTCTCTTGAGAAGCCACTACAAGATTTTTTGCAATGTTCTCTCTCCCTGACCATAAATCCCCAACAAAAAATATCTGCCGTTTGTGTACGGTTTGATCTTGTGTTCTGGTGGCATTTGGAAGGTGAAAACTATAAGACATAATGGCTACAACTGAACATATTCAATTTCTCCACTGTTTTTCCTGGATGACACTTCCTCTGATGAACCCATTTAATGAAAGCAGATTTCAGTAGTTCTGACAGAAGACTCATTTTCTTGAACAGATCCATGGATTGTTTCAAGGGTAGTTATAAAGCCTTTCTCTTGATAAATAGCATCAAGGAAGCTTTGCTGCTCCCCTGAAAATTTTATCTTATGGTGTTACTGTTCCAGTTAAGTTTGCAGTGCTGCTTTAACTAAGCTTGTATCATTCTTTCCATAATACATGTGGATTCTTTTTTTTCTTCTAGGGTTTATTACTTGCCCCAAAACTTTCTGTCGTTAGCTGGATCTCAATGTAGGCTGTCTCAGGCAGAATGTTGGTTGTACTTAATTTGGTTTGAACAAACTCTGTAGCTTAAAATAGAGGAGAGTTTAAAAAAAAAAAAAAAAGCTTAACACCATGTGCATTCCTCGAAATGCCACACAGGCATACATTTAAAATGTGATGTTTTATGGCCTATTAGAGTCTCATGTTGTTTTGGTTTGAGCAAGCTCTTTGCTGACTTTTTTTTTTTTTTTTCTTTCAGTGAACTTTTTAGCAGCGCCAGTGGACTGATAATAACCAAGGTCACTTCTGACTGTCTGCGGCCTCCTCCCACGGGGGAGCAGACTAGACCGAAGGCAGGATCAGCAAATCAGAATATTCCCTTCTCATAATATTTTCTCTATTTGCCTTTCAGTATAGGTTAAGACATCATGGAAGTCAAGCCTCTCTTTTTCCTTTTTCTCTCCCTTTTCTGCTTACTGTCGCTTCTATCGCCCTCTCTTTGGCTCTCTCTCTTTTTTCCATTTTTCTTTACAGCCAACATCCAAGGACCCCGTCTGTGCGCCCGGACACTCCCCCCTTCAGCTGGGAGTCACCAGGGAGAAGAGTTGCTGTGAGAGTCGCTGGGGGAGGAGGGAGGGGATTGGGTGTTGCACATCCCCTTACAAATATATATATATTCCCTTATCACTAATAATTACAATCAATCTGTTTCACTTTTCAACCCAGAAAGCCTCTCTCATTTTTCTCCCTCTTTCCCTACCTTAGGGGAGGGGGGGGGGAGGGGCAAATCGAGAGTGTTATTATTATTTGTTCGACTGCCAACTCGCTGCCAAACCAACACAATAATTAATGTCCAAAGCTGTGTTATGCATTGTGTTGACCAAAAAATGTCAAAACAGCCTAGGTATTATGGTGGGAGAAGAAGGATGAAGAGGACTGCCCTAGCTAATTGCAGAGTCCAAGACCCAAATTTGTGAGTGACTTACATAGGGGGAGTTGGAAAGTAATGCCTCTTTCTCTGGGAAAGTTTCACAGGTGGCTTTAACTGTGCGGCTTAATTTGTTTCTTCTGTTTAAGCACCACTTCTGTAAGGCCATTGGTGAGACTAATCGTTTGCTAAGGTAATGGACAGTGTTTTGTGTTTGGTTTTTTTCTTGTGCTAATGTCAGCACCAGGGGTAGGAACTAAGGAAGGAACCACTCCATTTGGCAATTGCATGATTTTAAATAGTCTTATATAGACCAGAGACTCCCACTCCTGTTGCAGGAACAGCTGATATCTTATTACAGTGCTACCCAGACTCCTGATCCAGGGTCTTCATGGGCAGAGAGATCTCCAAACCAGAGCTGATTTTCTATAGGGCAGAAACCTGTTGGAAAAGGGAAGGAGGTTAAATGGAGACAAGAATGGCTTTTGCCTTTCCATTGCTTGGTATGCATTCCGGTGATGGACCATGGGAGTGCTTTGTAACGTGTGAGGGGCTTTGGGAGGGGCTTGATTACTGCAGAGACTCAATACGTTTTGTAAAGTTCACCAGGAAGATCAGCTTTATGATACTGGATTGCAGAGACATCCTGCAATCAGGAGCAGGTGGGGACAGGGTAATAATAATCCTTTATATGTCGTGTTAAAAAAATCCAACTGGGAGAGTGTTTTGAAAGTGTGCTACCTGTATCCAGATTGTTCTACATGTCAAAATTAATTTTAATTCTGCTAGCCTTCCTTTGTGGTACTGTTACTTTGCTAATACTGTGTAGTTTTAGACCTTTGGATGACACAGGCATTGATGAAGTTTGAGCTTGATACCTGTTAGCAAGCTAACATGTAAGGATGTCATTTTCCTGTGGCAAATTATTGTGTGAAGTTGAAAGAAATACTTTTGTCCAGCAGTCTCTATGTGGCTAAGGATAAATGCATATCATCTGTGAAAGGAGGCAACAGGTTTATTTGGGGGGAGAGGCTCTTGAGCTGAAGCTCCTTTAATATAATAGAAAAGCCATGAGGGTCCTTTGGTTTGCAGATGTTTTTTCCCCTTTTCTTCATCTGAATGCTCTGAGCTTCAGGGCAGTCTGCAATTTTAATGGGAGGCTTGCAGAGAGGAATTTACTTGAGTATTTTTGGGGGTAAATTTTCATCCTTTTTATTTTAACCACCTTTTAAGGTGTAAATGTACTTAGCTAGTTTTGTCTTCTTTGATTTTGATTTTAAATAACTGTAATGGGATTTCATTTTGGCGTAACCTCCTTTCTAGTTTGCATTTGTACATTTCTATATAAGAGTAAGTGTGAGACTGTCATAGCCATATGATATAGCCTAACATCACCTTTAATAGCCACATTTTTCATAATTCAACAGTCTATCTTTTGTCCATCTTCATTCCTGTAGAGGTAGCTCAAGGTGTCAGAGAATCACAGAATGTCAGGGGTTGGAAGGGACCTATGAAGATCATTGAGTCCAACCCCCTGCCAGAGCAGGACCAAAAATAAGGGCAGACCACTCATAAAGGCATCCAGACAGGTCTTGAAAGTCTCCAGAGAAGGAGAGTCCACAGCCTCTCTGGGGAGCCTGTTCCAGTGCTTTGTAACCCTCACAGTAAAGAAGTTCTTCCTCATGTTGAGGTGAAACTTCCTGTGCTGAGTTTGAATCCATTGCCCCTTGTCCTATCACTGGGCACAAGTGAGAAGAGTTTGTCCCTGCCTTCTTGGCACCCAGACCTCATGTATTTATAGACATTAATTAGATCCCCCCCTCAGTCTTCTCCTCTTTAGACGGAAAAGCCCTAGGTCTTTCAGCCTTTCCTCGTAAGGCGGGTGTTCCAGTCCCTTAATCATTCTCGTAGCCCTCCGTTGGACTCTCTCAAGTAGATCCCTGTCCCTCTTGAACTGGGGAGCCCAGAACTGGACACAATACTGTGGATGTGGTCTCACTAAGGCAGAGTAGAGGGGGAGGATAACCTCCCTCAATCTGCTGGACACACTCCTCCTAATGCACCCCAAGATACCATTGGCCTTCTTGGCCACGAGGGCACATTGTTGTCCCATGAATAAACATCCTTTGAATACTTCAAGGTAGTGCAGGTGAGCCAGATCAGATAACTGATTTGACCTGACCAAAAATGAATGTTTGGCCAGATCAGTTTCACAGTCTGTTTCACCAGCTGATTGTGTAGACAGTTTCTTTTATGTCTCCTTTTCTCTGGCTTCCGTTGTTTGTCAACAGCTGCTTGCCCACACAGTTTTAGCTGCCACAAATTACAGCTTGACTTGTTAAGGAAAACCAAAATGAGTGGCAATTTACATTCATAGGTTGTCCTGTGAAATGGGGCAGCTCAGCTACTGCTGCAGCTTCTTCAGGGACATAAGTCTGCACGAATTCATTATTTATTTATTGACAAATAAAATTCAGAGCACTTGATTTTATTCTTTTCTGTGTACAGACGTGCAAAAGGAAGCTCAGCTATGGTCATTGCCTGCTTGGATAGGTAATTAGTTGCTTCAAAATGTGATTTAGACTATTAATTTTTAATAACTGGCCCCACAAGGATAATATTCAGTTGTAAATTCTTATGACAGTCAGGTGCTGCCTGACTTTCTGAAACAGAATAGTAATACATTATGCAGATTAGGCAATGCTTGTGAGAGATGGTCTCATGGAAGTCTTTTTTTTTTGCACCAAGTTGTTATTTGATTTATGTTAATGTCCTGGTTTGAGCCAGGATGAACCAAATTTTTCTTTTGCTGATTTTTTTCCCTTCAGTAAGCTCTCTTTTAACTAGCAGCAAGTGTTCAAGCTAGTGGACTGATAACACTGGAATGTTTGTGTTACTGCTGGGGCTCCAAGGTTGCTTCTTAGCTCTGGTGCTACAGAGGCTACCAGGGCAGGAGAATTCTATCTGTGACCCCCCCTATAGGGGAGCTGGACTAGACAGACAGCAGAACTGACCAAAGGTATTCCATTCCATATATCTACGTAAGCTCAGAGGAAGGTCAGAGATCATAGAAGACAACTTCCTTCCTGCTTCTTCTTCCCTTCTCTTCCGTCCATGGCCGGCGTCCGGGGAGGACTCCATCCATCCATCACCATCGACCCCAGGCTCATGCATTGCTGACCTTCGTCACTCTCCCCTCAGCTCCTGTCTGCTCTGCTGTTATCTCTGGCAGTGGTCCGGAACTTTTTGTGACTGTTCACAGCTAAGGAGAGTGTCAAGAGAGTTGCTGGGGGTGGGTGAGGCAATAGGGTTTTGCACATTCCTTAACATACTTGTATATAATTGTACATATTCTCTTTTGTCATTAGTGTTTAATTAAAGCTGTCCAGTTTAGTTTTCAATCCAGAAAGTCTCTCTCCTTAATTCTCTCTCTCCTTCCTTAACCTGGGTGGGAGGGAGAGGGGGTTGAGGGCATTGTTGTCACTGGTTTAATTGCCGATTCTGAGTCAAACTATGACAGTTAATAAGTATGTTAAAGTTTTGGGGATATACATTTGTGTAGATACACCACTCTACGTATATGCATTTACAGGCTTTGCAAAGACATCCTATTCCTTCTGTTCCTAAAGCTAAGCATGTTATTTTGATTTAATTTGTGTATGTATCTGATTTCTTTTTCAGATACATGTATTGGACTGACTGGGGTGAAACACCCAGAATAGAACGTGCAGGAATGGACAGCAGCACACGAAAAATAATTGTTGATTCAGATATTTACTGGCCAAATGGACTCACAATAGATCTTGATGAGCAGAAACTTTACTGGGCTGATGCAAAACTGAGTTTCATTCATAGGGCAAATCTAGATGGTTCCTTTAGGTAAGTTTCCTTTAGTCAATAACATGGTGTAACTTATTTCTCACCTCCTGCATTCATTTTGAATTGAGGTTTCTTTTTTTTTTTTTTCAGAAATCTAGAATAATGCAAATATCTTCTTGTTCTTTTAAAATGCAATTGTGAATAGCCTTTAAAATATAAAATAGCATCACATCCTACTGTTTATAGCCTTCTTGTACCTCAGCATTTTTCATTTTTAGGCTCATATTTGTCTTCAAAATAGTTGGACATGCATATTGCTGGCTCTAGGCAATGTAACATTTAACTAGTGACTGAGGTTTTACAGTTCTGTTACTGTATTTTTTTTCAACAGAAAATATGCATTGAGACATACTTGTCCTTGCCTCCATCCAAAAACGTCCTTTGTGGCATGCCTATAAATTAACAGAATTCAGCTTATTTCAGACTGTGTGTGAGCAGCAGATTTTCCTAAAGCTTGATAGAAAGCACAGTACAGAAATTTTGGTTGATGGCTCCTGTCCAAGTGTGCTGTTGAGTTTTGGCTTTTGTAGACACAGAGAGATGACCTAGACATTTGAGATTGCACCTTCAATTCTATGGAGTGTTCAATGAGCAAGTTGTGATGGTCCTGAAGGGTGAATGTCTTCTGCCAGTGAAATGATCTGTTGAGGAGGCAGGGTCTCTGCATTCTGATCTGGCTTTGATCTGCAGATAGTTTAAAATGACATTTTTATTTTCTTGATTTCATAACATTTTAAATGCCTGTATTGTTAAATCATTTTGCTTTGGTAAAAAGTTGGAGGTGTTTTATTCTATCTGTGTAATAGAATAATATACCGCCAAAACCCCACTGCACTTTCCATGGTGTTTTTCAGTTTTTTTGCCAAGGTCCATTCTGTGCCAAATTTTCACGCTCCTAAAAGAGAAGTAACAATATTGACATCCTGTATAAAATGCTCATAGGTTGCTTTGAGAGCAACCATGTAAAAGCTAGATAGTGGTGGCATTGCAGTTAGTGACAAATACTGGCTGACAGTCAGAAGTATAAACAAGGGAAAAAGGCCTTTATGGAAGGGAGTAGTAGCTTGAAGGTTGCATGCAGGTTCATAGACAGAAAGAAAGTGGCAGTTATCATGTACATACAAATTGTATAAACTTTACTTGCATGTATGTATAAAAGTTGTAACTGGAAAGTAAAATTTTTCTCATTTTAAGGTAGAGAAAGGACACCTGAAAGGGAGCAAGTGTTCAAATACAGTAATTCCAGCAATCTCTCTAAATTACTTTGTCATAGATTAGTGTATGGCCACCACCTCCCAATAAGTTTTCTGTTGAACAATAAATGAAACAGTATGTCAGGAAAAGTTAATGTATTTTGCATTAAAAAATAATTAGCTCAGTGGTGTACACTTTTTACATATTTTACTCAGCTGCTGGAGAATATAAATGCACACTTAATGTCAGGATGTTCCCATGCAGGATGCATTCTGGGAATTCCTTGTGTCTAACTGCATGGGGACTTTTAGGCATTGTCCAATATAACAGCTGTGTATACTTTACATTGTTACCATATGAAACAACTTCCTTAAGATGTTATGCATGTTAGTAAATGCCATGAATATTGATCTTAATTTTAATTCTTTTAAAATGAAATCTTTATTTATTCTTTTTTTTTTCCTTCCACTGATCAATGTTGAAACAGAAGTCTGTGAAATTGGGACTCTTAGGTTCTAGTGTCAAGGTAGACTTCAGTAATGTTTCAAACTAGGTGGTAATTTTGGAGGTTGTTTCTGTTCCTTAAACACAGAGCAAAGTAAGTTTCACACTTGTCAATTAAGACATCTTGTGGTGTTTGAAATGCTTCTACCCCTTCCATCCCAGAATCACTTCAGAGTTAAAATAAAAAAGAAATTTGCATTCTGCATGGTGCATTAATGTTACTTGAGCAATGTGCCTGTTACATCTTTGCAAGCTTCAGTTTGCAAGCACATCAGTTGGAACTGTTTTAAGGGATGTATTACAGCAGAATGGGAGACTTCATATCTAAGAATGATGGAAATAGGGACAATATAGTGGAAAACAGCTGCTACCATACTAGAATACAGCTACTACTTTTACTAGTAAAGAATCAACAGCAGAGGTGAGAGTGGAAAGAGAAAGTTAAATGGAGACATTCAAAACCTGCCTGGATGCCATTCTGTCCAACTTACTCAAGGTGAACCTGCTCTGGAAGGGGCGTTGGACTAGATGACCTCCAAAGGTCCCTTCCAACCCCTAATATTCTGTGAGATTCTGTGTTCCTCTGAATTCAGTATTTGTATTTGTTCTATCCTGTTTTATAGTTTGAGAAGTAGTGATAATTTGAAGAACAGAAATTTTACAGCAGTTTCAGTTTTATCTCTAGAACAGAAAGAAGAAGAATTTTGTTTTCTTTTTTTTCACATTACCTGATTTGTACATGTATATGCAAATACTTGTTTGCATGTGTCAGTCTGTTTAAACTTGTCCATGTCTGAATACATATGAAGAATTTTGGGGGCACTTTTTATATTCCCCCTGGCCCTGGAAAATGCAAATGGTACCTATGCTACTGAAAATGAAACAGAATCCTTTCTCTGCCAAATGTTAGCCAAATGTTGTTTTTTTTTTCTTTGATCTCTTCAATGGGAAGAATTTAAATGCAGATCTGAATATAGGTATAAGAAAAATAGATTTCTCACTTTCCTTCAGGATAATGCTGAAACTTCAGCTTTCTTAAAGTTGTATGATGAAAGATTTTGAATACTGGTTTACTGTGTTAGAACACTGGTTTGGAAGGTGTGTGTATGCCTTTGTGTTTGTGTATACATAAAACGCATTAAGTTTCTGAAAACTGAGTTCATATTGCTTTGATTAAGGAACTGCTGAGTATATTTTCACTGACTTAGTAAATGTCTCCAAAACTACTGAATCTAAATTATTGCAATAAATTTGTATATGTATAAATTTGGGCATCTTGTGAGTTTAGAAAACATGTTGGAAATGTCATGTGATTTGTGGCTTTCGGTTCAGCTAATAACCGATGTGAAAAATACATGCATCCCCAGAAGAGAAGTGTGGCTGAATTAGGTCTTTGAAAAGCATCTGAAATGTTTCTGATTTATAATAATTATAAATATTTAGTCTTATAAAATATTAACTGACCTCTGCATTTGAAAAGATAATCTGAAAACTGTTAGTTTCTGCTGCTGACCAAGTTGAGAGGGGTAATCTGAAGGGGCTCTCAGGTAATTTGTTTCTTTTCCTGCTGCAAGAAAAGACTGAGTGCAACTGAAGTCCTGGGCAAATATGTAATATATCACATAGGGGAATAAAGAGGTAAAGCTTTAATTGGAAGAGCACTGTTTCTTGTGTTTCTTCAAAAAGGCAATTGTGGTTTTCAGCATTTGCACAGTCCTAGTAAGAAACTTGGGTGTGGCCTGTCAGAGGTCAGTGTGAAGCTGAATCAGATACACGCCATTATGATACCCAGTATATTTGTGTCCTTATTGCTATGATGAGGCGAAGTCTTGTTTTACATTTTTCAGTCTGATTATCACTTTTGTCACCAGGTGAATCTCTTGGTCCAGTGAATTTGTTAAAAGAAGACAATTCCTGTATGAGTTTTTAAAAAGTCAGGGATTTTTTTCTGCATGGTGGTAAGTGGAAGCATTGAATTTTTAATTCTTGCTCTTTCTTTCATCTAGGCAAAAAGTCGTTGAAGGTAGTCTTACTCATCCCTTTGCACTGACGTTGTCTGGGGACACTTTGTATTGGACAGACTGGCAAACCCGCTCCATTCATGCCTGTAACAAAAGGACGGGAGAAAAAAGGAGAGAAATATTATCTGCCCTATATTCACCAATGGATATCCAGGTCTTAAGTCCAGATCGGCAGCCATATTGTATGTTTTACTTTTCCCTGAAATTTTTTGCATGACTGTTACTTATCTATCAGGAAAACCATTAATCATAAAAATGGTTAGTATGAAATTGTAAGGTTTTGAACAGTTCTCAGGGGATTGGTTGCTAAATATGTAAGTACTTGAATCATGTTAGTTTCTTTGAAAATTCTAGCCTGAATTGTTACGAGCTCACTCATCCATCCCAGTTGGTATCAAAATGCAGTGCAATACTTCAGTGAGATCTTTTGATTTGGAATATCCGAATGAGAATGATGACAACTCTCCTGGCATCTTTTTAACACCATTATTTTAAATATAACTGAAACAATGCTTATCATCACTTCCTTTTTTTAATAAGTAGAGCTACCACAAAATATATAATGTTCATGTTGTACTTAAAAGTGCAGTTTGTGCAGTCCAGACTTAATCATATTTGTCTTCAATATGTAACAAATAGATTATGAATGTTTCATTATGGAAGGGAATTAGTTCTGAGCTTTTATATGAAAAATATACATGCCTCTATTTTTTCTTTATGTATGATGCTACTTTAAAGGAAGGCAGGTGTATAGAACTGAGAATTGAATGAAGCTGTATGTATTTTGTATATGCATGTGTGGGTTTGACTCAGGATCGGTGATTAAACCAGAGACAACAATGCTCTCAATCCCCTCCGCCTCCCACCCAGGTAGGGAAGGAGAGAGAATTAAGGAGAGAGACTTTGCTGGATTGAAAACTAAATTAGACAGCTTTAATTATATGTACAATTATATACAGGTATGTTCAGGAATGTGCAAAAGCCTCTTGCCTCCCCGCACCCCCAGCAATTCTCCTGGCACTCTCCTTAGCTCTGAGCAGTCACGAAATGTCTCAGCCCCCAGGCAGGAGATAAGGCACAGCAGACAGAGGCTGGGTTATGAAGGTTATGAGGTCAGAGGAATGCCTGAGCCTAGGAGTCGACAGTGATGGATGGATGGAGTCCTCCCCGGACGCCGGCCATGGACGGAAGAGAAGGGAAGAAGAAGCAGGAAGGAAGTTGTCTTCTATGATCTCTGACCTTCCTCTGAGCTTACGTAGATATATGGAATGGAATACCTTTGGTCAGTTCTGCTGTCTGTCTAGTCCAGCTCCCTTACGGGTGGGGTCACATATAGAATTCTCCTGCCCTGGTAGCCTCTGTAGCAGCAGAGCTAAGAAGAGAACTTGGAGTCTCAGCGGTAACATAAACTTTCCAGTGTTATCAGTCCACTAGCTGGAACGCTTGCTGCTAGTTAAAAGAAAGCTTACTAAAGGAAAAAAAAAATCAGTAAAAGGAAAATTAGCTTCATCCTGGCTCAACCCAGGACAGCATGTAATTCCATCTGGCAGTTGGTCTAGGATTTTAAGATTGTGAGAATGGGACTTAAAAGCAATGGTGTGGAAACATATGTAACTGAGTAGCTATAGGAAGGATCATCTCTTGCCTAGGGGAGATACTTTTGCCATTTGGATTGCCTTCTTTATTTATGCCAACTGTAAGGTCTTCTTCACTAAAGATAATGGTTGTTATTCCAGTAAAGTTTATAGGATGTCAGTAAACAGTCTCCAAAGTAAGCAAAAGGAGTTTGGAGATCATCTTGGTGGTGGAACATGTGCAAGTTCCTATTGAGGTTGTTGCGTATGCACAGAACCCTGGTTTATTCCACAGCTCCAGATAAGGTTTTGTCTGTGCTGAATTCTTATGATTGCTTTTAGCTCAGGGAATGTCCCAGCCTTGGGTCGTAGTGTTTCTGGGTCAGTCACAAAGAAAATATGGCACATAGGGAAATAGCATATGCTGAAAATAGCTCAGATGCCATTGACTTCATTAAGATCAGACTGGACTCTTTCCTCTCCCTTTTTTGTAGAAGTAACACAAGCCAAATTAATTGGAAATTCTGTGGGTTTATACCAAAGCAGTTCAGATGTGTATTCAAACTATGACTGATTATGGAGAAACCTTGCACAATTGGCAACATTTTTTATTCTTTTTTAATAGCTGGCAATATTCTCCATAATTATTTATGGTTACAGTTTAATCTCTTGTGACCATTTTTTTCTTCAGGTAAATGAGATAGGTGCGTGGAGTGTGTTTATCCCTGTCCTCTGTGTGTGTCCCTCCACTTACTTTTTTCTTTATTTTCAAAATTGTTGACTTTACATGTTGCTCCTCTGGATATCCTGCTGATTCAGGGATATGTCTTGCTGTGAAAGATTTGCAGTATGAAAAGGTATTTCCAGCACTCCTGTAATATACAAATTGTTATGTTTTTCCTTCTCTCATAGCACTGGTAACCACTCCCCCTCCCATCACCACCCTCTAAGCCTTGTTTTCTATTTTAATGATGATTAGCAGACCTGGAATCCACGAAGTAATTGATATGCAAAGCTCTTGCTGTTTTCTGCTTTAAAAACACTGAAAGGGCTGTATAGTGAGAATGTGCTGGGCTGTCAGCTCTTTCACAATCGCCTTTTTCCTGCATCTCAGTTTAGGTGCCCCTAGAAGTAAGATGCTGGGGAGTTTTTAGTACTAAAACTTGTGCCGGTAATTTGGGATGTATGATTTCTTCCTCATAGAGAAGAGACAGCTTTAGGCGTTCTAGAAAAATGAAAATAAATCTGTTTGATTTCTCAAAGTTCACACTCCATGTGAAGAAAACAATGGTGGTTGCTCCCATCTGTGCCTGCTGTCTCCAAGAGAACCCTTCTACAGCTGTGCCTGTCCCACTGGTGTGCAGCTAGAAGACGATGGCAGGACATGCAAATCAGGTAGGAGCTTGGCTCTTCTACAGTGACAGTATTGATTCAGTTTGGGTTTGTTGCTTAAAAGTTGAACCTTGAAGAAGTGACTTAAGAGGAGCTGCCTGAGATACTGAAATGTCACTCTTGTGCTGATGAAGATGGCAGAAATTTTGCAGCCAAATCTCCCGCCAAGCTATCAAAGACAGTGATTTTTATGAACTGAAGTAATCCCTTGCATCAGAAATCAGAAAATTTTGACTGTATTCTATGTCTTTTGACTGTGTTTTGTGTTGCCAGTTTTCTGTAGGAATAAAGGTATGTGGAGCCCATTGCAGAAGAATTTCATTAGAAGTAAGCTATTGTAGGATATCTTTCCATTTGGACAATGGACCATGGATAGACTTCTGATCCCTTCCATTCATTATCCTATAATGGTCAATGATGCAGCAGTGGTGGCCGAATTTTTGCCTTCCAGTTGCATCTCAAAGTTAGCAATATGCTTGAGGCATGTTCTGCACAGAGATGTGCCAAAAATTGTGTAAGACCACGTCCATATGCCTATGTACTATTTTAGAGGTAACCCCGTGAGCTTCCCCTGCTACAGTTTGTTTTATAATGGGATAATCTGTACAGCAAAAATGAAAATTAAGATTTAAACTAAAAATACCATTTTTTCTGGTTCTGAAGATTAAGCATCCCTCTGTGTTTGCCTTTGGGCTGCTCTGTGGGAAGGATTTATGAGAAAATTGCACTGGGTATTTCTTCTTTCTTGGTCTAATTTGTGTTTTTTTAGACATATTAATCTTTAAAAGTGAGGCAAGGATTTGTTTGGAGGGGCTTATTAAATTTGCTGCTTGAAATAGTTGAGCTAGAGAAAAATAATGTCCTGGGTGGCTATTCCGTGTCGCTGAGAAGTAAAAGAGGGGCTTGTGTATTACCAGTAGAAAGTTGGTTAGACAATAATAGCTAGAGTATGTACTTCAATTGAAAAGGATAACTAGCTGCATATTTTGTATAAGTTGAATGAGTCTACTAGTATACTTTGAAAGCTTGGTTTGATCAGGAAGCCTCTTTTAAAAATCCATCATAAAAAAGCAGGCAATTGACACTGATGTGATAGTAGCATACTAGGAAGCAAGGTTTTTGAAAACGTTCTGCCAGAAGACTAAAAGGCACTCTGCTGCCTCTTTCTGATGTGTTTTCAACTAGTCTAAAAGTATAGTCATTTTCTGATGTGGCTTGATTCCTTTGAGTACCAAAGCAAGCGTAATTGATTCCTTTCATTTGTGAACTTGAAGGTGAATAAGAACACTGAACCTTCAGGCTTTAAGGGCCAGCTTTATTGGCTCATTCTGCTGAGGTTGGAAGGCTTATGAGGTAGTTCTTGCAGCTGCTGGAAGAACTGTCTCTTTCCTCCTTCCAGCTTTGGAAAGTTTCTATTTCACAGCTTTTAAAAAAAAACATTGCTGAATGCTCAGGATGACCTTTTTAGACATTCATATTTACCTCATGTTTCTGGCATGCTTTTGGCATTTTGGGGGCTGGCACAAGTCAGGAGTGACTACTTACACTGAGCGTTCACCTTTCCATTATCAGGTCAGACAGTCTGCCAAGGAAGGCAAAAAAGCTGGATGGGAACAGGAAATCTGATTTTGCATAAGAATGTGGCTTTTTAGTTCAGTTTTATGGATTATTTATTTCCCAAGCTCCACATCTTTTGTTGTCCTGTCTGCCTTATGTCATCCATGTGCTTCTCTTTTCCCTCTTATTAACTCCTTGGTTGCAAGGAACTGACTTTTTGTTCTGCGTGAGTCCTTTGTAGTAAAGCTCTATCAGGAACTACAGGTGCAACAGTGTTGATCACCTCTTAATTTTCTTTCCTGTTGGCTTCAACAAAAATACTTGGGCATATGACCTTCTTTGACATTACGCTTTTAAGTGAATTCCACTAATGCTACTGGGGATTTGTCTACAAAAGGAAAAAATATTATGTTCTGAAAATCTGTGTCTACATGAGGAGTTTACTGGTGCAATTATAACTGTATAATATTACTATAATCTGTCAGAAAGTATTCTTGTGCAGAAAAATGCTGAGGCTCTTAGGTGATTTCAGCTCTTTTGGATGTTGCAGAATACTTATATCAGTAATGTTTAGGTACGAGAGCTCTGTAGCTCTTTACAAAGAATGTTGAACGGAAATTGGCCTAGGTAATTAAGAAAGTGTGAATTCAAGGGCAGGCTGTGGGTTGTTTTATGCATTGAAACTCCGAAACTCTGGATTTTTACTCTTTTTCTAAACATATAACTGTTGATATGCTGAAGGCCTGTCATGGGCCGGTATCAAAAGCTACCAGCTGTCAGGATGCTTCCGCGACTTCCCCCCCCACAACGGAGAGATATGTGAACAAGACCACACGCGTGGCCACTGCGGGACCATATCTTAGAGTGTAGATTGGAATACTCCCTCATCACACTCACAAATTGTTACCGAAACCAATGTTTGACTAACAAATTAATTGGTTTATTAAGGGTTAACACAAACTGAGGGACCACGGTTCAGGGAAGGTAATATATCGGGTAGGAGTTGAGCCCGGTAGATACGTACGTGTGCGTGTGTGTGCGTGTGCGTGTGTGTGCGTGTGTGTGCGTGTGTGTGCGCGTGTGTGTGCGTGTGTGTGCGTGTGTGTGTGTGCGTGTGTGTGTGTGCGTGTGTGTGTGTGCGTGTGTGTGTGTGTGTGTGTGTGTGTGCGTGTGTGTGTGCGCGCACACGTGTTACCCTCCTTCCGCAGCAATCCCCCGTGAGCGAGCATAGGCCCCCCCCGGGCGGAGCGGCTGCAGTACTTGAAGGAAGCTCAGTCGATCACCGAGTCCAGCAGACAAAGGAAAGTTCTCTGGTTCACCTTGTGGCCAAGTGCCCAGTCTTTCAGAGGTAGCCTGCTATCTGTATTTTTGCCAGTTCTGTTTCAGTTTGTCCTTGGCTAAATCAGCAAAAGGCACTTTGCTGGCTTGAAAGGCATTCTGCCTAATCTTATGTGGGGGGAAAAGGAAAAATGGTCCGTTCCCCACAAGGCCTAAGTATTGTGTCTTTGTTAAAAGAATATTTCATTCTTCTGTAGTTTTGGCTTTGGTGTTGATTCATTCTTACTTTCTGGGACTAAACAGTTGCTCTGAAAAAAAAAAAAAAAAAAAGCGCTCTACAGTAGATACCCATCACTAATAATGGATTTTAAATATCTAGGTGAATTGCAACTGGCATCAAGTTTAAGTTCCTCTCTGGGAATGTGTACTTGTTTTGTGGAAAGAGATGGTTGTTGTTGCTTCCCTCCACACGTGACATTAAGTGTGTTTTCCTCTGTTGGCTGTGAAAGTGCTCTGGACTTGCATTAAGTTCCCATATCAACAAGCAGAGGGTAAGTTTGGAAAGTAAATCAGCTGCACCTGACCATATACTCTTAGCAAAGTGAGCATTCAAGTTATGATCTTTGGAATCATTAAGAAGTTGTGTTGGACCACTACCGTCTTGGTGGATGTGTCAAATGATAGGTGTCTGAACCATTAATCTTGAGTTTCTTCCTTCAGATGCTTTCTGATGGAAATAAGCAAAGTCTTAAGATCAAAGTAAAAATTATGTGTGTTCTATGTGTGTTTTCAGGGAAGCAAAGTTTGTTTTGATCAGCAATGGACAAGTAAATAGGCCAGTTTAGAAAGCAGAGCAGAAGTTAGAAATTTTAAAAGCTTGGGGATCTTCTTTCAGTAATTTTGTTGACTTAGGGCTATAATCAGGTTTTTCTTTAAGAATCACATTTATCTTCTTTATAAACAGAATTATTTTGATTCACGAGTCTTTTGTTTGTCTGTGAGGGCTCCTTTCAGGAAACTGTTCCTTCTCCTGAGGAGGAAGGAGAAGTAACAGGATTTAAGTTTAGATTTAAAACAAGATTATGTTTTAATTCCTAGGATTTAGTGAGTACTGTTCTTGGGCTAATAGTATCTTGAAGTGTTGTGAAAAAGGCAAATGTATTAGAAGCTAGTGATGTTGTCTCCAACAGTAAACCTTTTCAACCTTTCTTACCTTGCAGAGCAGTCTTCAGGTGGTAGCTGCATGTCATCTCCTTTCTCATGATTCCCAGTCTTGCTCTCCTTCTTGCTGTTTCTGGGTACAGCTCTGGTGCATCAGTGGTAGAATATGCACCATTTAATGTGAAAATTTCCAGGCAAAATGAAGCCAGGATCTTTCTACCCAGTTCTACTTTCAAGGAGCAGGTGTGCTTTGCTCTGCTAGGCAGAGGCGCAGTTTCAAAATGTTGGACAACTCCTCCTGCGTTTTCCTTTCCTCTTTGACTTGGTGATGTGGTTCAGTTTCATAGAATCATTAGAGAACGGTTTGAGTTGGAAGGGACCATAAAGATCATTTAGTTCCAACCCCCCTCCGTGGGGGAGGGACACCTCACACTTAGATCAGGTTGCTCAGACCCCATACAGCCTGGCCTTGAACACTTCCAGGGATGGGGCTTCCACAACTTCCCTGGGCAACCTGTTCCGGTGTCTCACCACCCTCACACTAAAGAATTTCCTCCTAACATCTAACCTAAATCTCCCCTCTTCCAGTTTTATTCCATTACCTCATGTCCTCTCATTATAAGCCCTTGAAAAAAGTCCCTCCTGAGCTTTCCTGTAGGCCCACTTCAGATACTGGAAGGCTGCTATGAGGTCTCCCTGAAGACTTCTCTTCTCCAGGTTGAACAACCCCAACTCAGCCTGTCTTCATCGGAGAGGTGCTCCAGCCCTCGGATCATCTTTGTGGCCCACCTCTGGACTTTCTCCAGGAGCTCCATATCCTTTTTATGTTGGGGGCTCCAGAACTGGACACAGTACTTTAGGTTGGGGTCTCATGAGAGCAGAGTAGATGGGGGAAATCATCTCCCTTAACCTGCTGGCTACGCTTCTTTTGATCTAGCCCAGGATATGGTTGGCTTTGTGGGCTGCAAGCGCATGTTTCCAGCTCATGTTGAGCTTCTTGTTCACCAGCACCCCTAAGTCCTTCTCCTCCAGACCATTTTCTATCCATTCTCCACCCAGCCTGTATTTGTGCATGAGATTGTCCTGACCCAGGTGCAGAACCTTGCACTTGGCCTTGTTGATCTTCATGGAGTTTGCATGAGACCACTTCTCAAGCCTGTCAGGGTCTCTCTGGATGGCATCATTTCCCTCCAGCATGTCGACCTTTTCACACAGTTTGGTGTCATTGGCAGACTTGCTGAGTATGCACTCAATTCCGCTGTCCATGTCCTTGACAAAGATGTTAAATAGCACTGGTCCGAGTACCAACCCTTGGGGAACACCACTCGTCACAGGTCTCCATCTGGATATTGAGCTGTTGATCAAATGTGTAACCATCCAGCCAGTTCCTTACACATCGAGTGGTCCATCCATCAAATCCATATCATTCCAGTTTTGATACCAGGAGGTCATTTGGGACAGTGTCAAAAGCACAGGTCCAGGTAGATGATATCATTTGCTCTTCCTTTGTCTAGTGATGCCATGACCCCATTGTAGAAGGCTACCAAATCAGGCAAGATTTGCCCTTGGTAAAGCCATGTTCTCTGTCACCAATCACGCCTTTGTTTTGCATTGCCTTAGCAGAGCCTTCAGGAGGATCTGCTCCACGATCTTGCTGGGCACAGAGGTGAGACTGATACATAGTTTCCTGAGTCTTCCTTTTTCCCTTATTGAAAATGGGAGTTATGTTTCCCCTTTTCCAATCAGTGGGAAAATTGCCAGACTGCCAAAGATTCTTCAACTATGATGGACAGAGGCTTTATATCTTCATCAGCCAGTTCCTTCAGGAACTGTGGATGAATCTCGTCAGGTCCCATGGACTTATGCACCTTCAGGTCCTTCAGATGGTCATGAACCTCCTCTTTTCCTACAATGGGGAGATCTCCCTTTTCACAGTCCATGCCTTTGCCTTCTCTAACTTGGATGGTGTGACCAGAGCCTTCATTGGTGAAGACTGAGGCAAAGTAGTCATTAGTACCTCAGCCTTCTCTATATCCTGCATGGCCAAGTCTCTGGTTTCCTTGTGAAGTGGGCCCACAGTTTCCCTTGTCTTCCTCTTATTGCTGTTCTTAACATCCCTGGCCAGGTCCAACTCTATCTGTGCTTTGGCTTTCCTTACCTGATCCCTTGCTTCCCTGGTAACTTTTCTGTACTCCCTCCAGGACACCTGTCTCTGCTTCCACTCTCTGTATACCTTTTTTTAACATTTAACTGTGTCCAGAAGCTCCTTGCTCATCCTTTCAAGTCCAGCCATCAGCCTTACACCCCCATGATCACTAAAACATCTCCTGAAGCACCATGTCTACCCGTTTTTTTAACACCTCCAGGGATGGTGACTCCAGCACCTCTCTGGGCAGCCTGTTCCAAGGCCTCACCACTCTTTCTGTGAGAAATTTTTCCTTATATGCAATCTGAACCTCCCCTAGTGCAACTTGATCCCATTTCCTCTTGTCCCATCACTAGTCACTAGGGAGAAGAGGCCAGCATGTGCCTCACTACAACCTCCTCTCAGGTAGTTGCAGAGAGCAATGAGATCTGCCCTCAGCCTCCTCTTCTCCAGGCTGAACAGGCCCAGCTCCCTCAGCCTCTCCATGTAAGACCTGTTCTCCAGACCCCTAATCAGCCTAGTTGCCCTTCTCTGCACCCTCTCCAGCACCTCAATGTCCTTCCTATACTGCGGTGCCCAAAACTGCACACAGTACTCAAGGTGTGGCCTCACTAAGGCCAAATATAGGAGCAGGATCACCTCCCTGGTCCTGCTGGTCACACTATTCCTGATGCAGGCCAGGATGCCTTTGGCCTTCTTGGCCACCTGGGCACACTGCTGGCTTACATTCAGCCAGCTATCAGTCAACACCCCCAGCTCCCTCTCTGCTGGGCAGCTCTCCAGCCACTCCTCCCCAAGCCTGTAGCACTGCTGGGGGTTGTGGCTGAAGTGCAGTACCTGACATTTGGCCATATTGAAACTCATACAATTGGCCTCAGCCCATTGATCAAGCCTGTCCAGATCCCTCTGCAGAGCCTCTCTGCCCTCAAGCAGATCGACACTCTCACCCAATTTGGTGTTGCCTGCAAACTTACTGAGGGTGCACTCTATCCCCTCATCCAAATAATCAATAAAGATGTAAAACAGTAGTGGCCTCAGCACTGAGCCCTGGGGACCACCACTCATGACTGGCCACCAACTGGATTGAACTCCATTGAACACAACTCTTTGAACCCAGGCATCCAACCAATTTTTTATCCAGCAAAGTGTATGCACCTCCAAGCCATGAGCAGCCAGCTTCTCTAGGTGAATGCTGTGGGAAACCTGGTCAAAACCTTGCTAAAGTCAAGGTAGACACCATCCACAGGCCTTCCCTCATCCAATAAGCAGGTCACCCTGTCATAGAAGGACCTGCCCTTCATGAACCCATGCTGACTGGGCCTAATCACCTGGTTGTTGTGCATGTACCGCATAGTGGTAATCACGATGATCTGTTCCATGACCTTCCCTGGTACTGAAGTCAAACTAACAGGCCTGTAATTTCCTGGGTCATCCTTCCATCCCTTCTTATATATGGGGATTACATTGACTGATTTCCAATCTGCTGGTACCTCCCCAGTCAGTCAGGACTGCTGATAAATTATGGGAAGTGGCTTGGTGGTCACCCCCACCAGCTTTTTCAGCACTCTTGGATGAATCCCAACCTGCTCCATAAATTTGTGCACATTTACGTGGTGCAGCAGGACCATCTCCTGGATTGTGGAGGGATTGCTGTGCTCCTGGTCCCTGTCCCCTAGTTTAGAGAGTTGTATTTCCTCAACATGACTGGCCCTGTTACTAAAGGGTGAGGCGGAGAAGTATTTAAGTACTTCAGCCTTTTCCTAATCACCATGTTTTCTCCTGCATCAAATAGGGGATGGAGGGTATCTCTAGTCTTTATTTTGTTGTTAATATATTTATAGAAGCTTTTCTTGTCCTTTACCATGGAGGCCAGATTAATTTCTAGCTGGGCTTTGGACCTTCTAATTCTTCCCCTGCATAGCTTCACAGTATTTTTGTAGTCGTCCTGAGTGGCCTGCCCCTTCCTCCACAGGCCGTATATTCTCTTTTTCTCCCTGAGCACCAGCCAAAGCTCCCTGTTCAGCCAGGCTGGTCTTCTATGCCATTAAGTCTCCTTACAGCACATGGGAATGGCCTGCTACTGAGCCTTCAAGACTTCCTTCTTGAAGAGCATGCAGCCTGCCTGGACTCCTATACCCTTCAGAATCGATTCCCAAGGGCTTCTGGCAATCAGGCTACTGAGTAAGTTAAAGTTTGCCCTTCAGAAGTCTAGGGTGGCAGTTTTACTGCCCCATCCCCCCCCTCCCAGCTCTAAGAACAGAGAACTCTAACAATTCATGGTTGCTGTGTCCAAGACCGCCTCCAACCATCACATCTCCTACCAGCCCTTCCCTGTTCACAAAGAGCAGGTCTAGCAGGGCACCCTCCTTGCTTGGTTCACTCACCAGCTGTGCCAGGAAATTATCCTCAACACATTCCAGGAACCTCCAGGACTGTTCCCTCTCTGCTGTGTTGTAGTTCCAGCAGACATCAGAGAAGCTGAAGTCCCCCACAAGAACAAGAGCAAATGACTGCAAGATTTCACCCAGGTATTTATAGAGCAGGTCATCCACCTCACTGCCCTGGTTTGGAGGTCTATAGCAGACTTCCACAGCAATATCAGCATTGTTGGCCTTGCCCCTAATCCTGATCCAAGTGCACGCTACCTTGTCATCATTATAGTCTAGTTCTAGACATTCATAACAATTACTAATATACAGGGCCACCTCACTGCCTCTCCTTCCTTGTCTATCCCTCCTGAAGAGCTTGTAGCCATCAATTGTGGCACTCCAGTTGTGTGAGGCATCCCACCACGTTTCTGTGATAGCCACTATGTCATAATTTTCCTGCTGCATCATGGCTTCCCTCTGCCCTTGTTTGTTGTCTGAATGTGTTGGTATAGATGCACTTCAGATGGGTTAATGATCTCAATACCTTTTTGTGGGCACAGGCCCTAATTCCTGCCTGACCCTTGTCAGGTATTTCCAGGGCTTCTAAACCATCAATAACCTTTGTCTTTTTGTTTCCCATTATATCTCTATCCTCTATCTTGACTGAGATGGAAAAGCAAGAGTCTTCTCTAGCACACTGTTCTACAAATCCTGGCATGCATCCCCCAGGCTTATTTACAGCAGACTCAGCTTTATCCCTTTTCCCCTTCAAATCTTCTTTAAAAATCTGTCAATAAGCCCTGCCCTAGGATCCTTTTCCCCCTCTGGGACAGGTGCATCCCATTTGTTGCCAGATGTGGTGTCATGTATAGTAACCCATGATCAAAGAACCCAAAGCCCTTCCGATGACACCAGTCCTGAAGCCATGAACTAAATTTTTGGCTGTTAGTTCCTTCATCCATCTCTGACATTAGAAGGATTGAGGAGAACACCATTTGTGCTCCTGATCGCTTAACCAGTTTCCGCAGAGCCCTGAAATCTCTTTTGATTGCCTTTGATGTTCTCATTGCCACTTCATCACTGCCCACCTGAAAAACCAAAAGTGGGTAATAATATGAAGGCCTCACCAGGGTGGGAAGTTCACCTAAGACATTCTTTATCCAGGCCCCAGGGAAGCAGCAGACTTCCCTATGAAGCGGGTCCGGTCTGTGTATTGGGTCCTCTGCACCCCTCAGGAAGCAGTCACCCACAACAATGACCTGTCTGTTTTTTGGACTGAGTTATGATGATTGGTCTTGGGCAAGTTGGCCTTGGTGGCACTTCTGGCCTTTGTGAGGTATCCTCACTGCTATCAGCTGATTCCTGTTCTGCAAGGGCACTGAAGGCAGTGAAATTCTTAAAGGAACATGCCTGTTCTGTTTGTGTCGTCAGGCAGGGACCTGTTCCCATTGTCCCTGCTTGTCTGAGTTAGCTTGGGAAGGCTGGGAAGCTTGCTGAGACAATAAGGAATCCTCTGTTCCACTAATGAGTTTTGCCTCCCAAGCAGTTTTTGTGGAGAGTAGGCTCTGAAAACACTCACCTAATTCCCTCTCGCTCTCCCCGATACTCCTGAATCTTCTCACCTCCTTCCTGAGCTTCATCACTTCATCTTGCAGCTGTGCCACCCAGCAGAGCAGGTCCTCAACCTGCTCACACCAGACACAGCCATGGACAGAGCTGCCCCCCCATTACCAGCAAAAGCCTTTGGCATTCCCAGCAGTCTGTGAGTGCATGGGGGCACCCTGTGAGTACACACATGAATTTTGGTGGGTGCTAGGAGCACGGTCTTCCTGTGCCGGGTAGACATCATTACTCCTGGACAGAGCTGACTGCCACGCTGACTGCCCTGAACACTCCCTGTTCGCTAGTGCTCTGGATCACTTGGCGCTCTCTGGGGCGTCTTATTTATGGGAGTGGCCTCGCTTCTCGTGGTCCGACTGGAGCTTCCGGTGTCACCGCGTTTAAAAGTCCCGCGGTTGCTCCAGTAACGCCCTCTGTCACATCTGCCTCTCTCGTGAGAACTGTTGATTCCTGCCGGATCGCTCCGCTCTGCCTCAGGCTTCCCTGACCCCGGCAACCCGCCGTCTGTCTCGATCTCGCGTTCTCTTTGGTTAAAGCACAGCACTTACCGCTGCCTCACACATCGCTTCTCATGGTCCCTCAGGCTTCTTATCGTCTCCTTGCAGTTCAGCAACCTGCTTCAAGCAAATCTAGAGGTTTGTTGTATACCTTGTCAGCTAATTGTGATAAACCCTCATCCCAGTCTGTCATACAACAGTTATCTGTGTGCATCTTTCCAAGATTGAGCTGGTTTCTGTAAACAGTGTTCATCAGCCTGTTTCTTTTATGTTTCTTTCTGCTGTTTTCAGTGTTGCTAGCATACAGCTATTGTTGCAGGCCTTCTAAAAGAACGTCAAAAGCCTCATCTTCGTTCTTAGAAGTGGATTTATTTCTCTGTACAAGGTCACTCTGACTTTCTACATTTCCTCTGCATGTTAGTGTTGCTTTCCCAAAGGATCTTAGACTCCTTGCACATTTTCTGTTCTTAGACTACCAAGTAAGTCAATTGTATATGAACTAAAATTACCTTGATAGGATTTTGAAACCTATCATCCATGGCTGATATCACAGAACATTTTGAGTGACAGTTCAAATAATCCCCCACCTTGCCCTCACAAGTTTTTACTAGCTTGGCTTTATGGCTATATAGCTGTAATAAGTAGGATAAACTAGAACTTCAGCTAATGGTCTTTTTTATTGTATAATTTTGATCTTCAGCAAGGACACTCAGAGCTACACAGTATCAGAATTAGTCCAGATCCATGCATCTTCTGAAAGCTGTGTACACCAAGGTTTAAAAAAACTATTTTCCAATTTTATTTTTGTTTCTTATTGAATGTGTACTGCTTTTCTACCATTTATGAGTACATTCTTTCAGTAAAATAGACAGAATTTTACTGTATTTGTTACGCAACTTCATTGTAGAAATTTCACTTGGCCTGGGCATCATTAGTTTTTGATCCATCTTACTTAAATTGGTGTAGGAGTTTTGGCTGAGATGGAGTTTTCTTCATAGCAGCTCCTGTGGTGCTGTGATTTTGATTTGTGACCAAAACAGTGTTGGTAATACAAGGATGTTTTAGCTAGTGTTTCTCACCCTACCCTGCCAGCAAGTAGACTGGGAGTGCACAAGAAGTTAGGAGGGAATACAGCAGGAACAGCTAAGCCCCCAACTGACCAAAGGGTTTTTCCATACCAAACAGTGTCATACTTAATAAAGGTTGGGTAAAGGAGGAAGGGGGGACATTTGGAGTTATGGCATTTGACTTCTAAGTGACTGTTACATGTGATGAAGCCCTGCTTTCCCTAATTGGCTGAACATCATCCTGCCAATTTGAAATAGTGAATTAATTCTTTTAATTACCAGCAGCTCTGTTTTCTTTATCTTCTCTGGAGTTTGGAGGGGATGCAAGCTATTAATTTCTGTTGTCTTCCTTTAATTTTGCATTACATATTTTACTCTCTAATATAAGAAAAGTTCCCTGACAATATTTTATCTGCTTGTTCTGTGCTATGTGATTTCTCTGTTTTCTGTGCAACCTGTGGCAGATGTACTTTTAATAATCATTCCTGAGTGTTATACACATTTGTTATATCTAAATTCCTCTCTGACCAAATTTATGTCTCCATTAAGAGGAATCTTTTCATGCTTGCTTACACACACATGTGCCCACCCCCAACATTGCTGTAAGTATTTTTTTTCACTGAAATATCTTGGAGATTCGATTTTACACTGATTTATTTTCTTTTCATTTGTGTTGGGAAAGATAGTGAGTCTGTTCCCTTTCTTGTACTTCAAAGCAAGAGAAGAGACTGCTTGGTAAAAAAGCATGAGAACTGTTGAGGTATAGGTGTATTTGCATGCTATGCAAACAATAGATGACAAATGTGACATCAAGCGCAACTTGGGTATTTGGCAGGGGCAAGTGGTGTCAAACTGCATCAGCCATCTTTTGTGATAGCTAGCTTACTTCTATCTTCTCATGATCTGATCTTTAACACCGATAAGAGCTTGATGATGTCCATCTATATGAGATACCCCTTCTCTGTTCATGACCTCCAAGTTCTCCGTACTGTCAGAGAACTGGTCTTGGTGTAGGTATTTTGAAGCTTGCACAAAGGAGTGATGCCTGAAACTGCCTGAAACTAAGGGCAATGCCAACTAAAGTATGTTTCTTTAATATGCTGAGCATTGCTCAGTATAGATCTAAATCAGTGAGCATCTAGACAATGCTCTTAGTCGTATGGTTTAGTTTTAGGTAGTCCTGCAAGGAACAGGAAGTTGGACTAAATGAATCTTAATTAGTCCCTTTCCAACTTGAAATATCTGTGATTCAAAGTAGTCTGAGCACAACTGTCTCTACCAAGGGCTATAAAAACATGGATTATTTACTGCAATAACTTCAGACAAGGAATTTGGCTGCAAAAGCGAGAATATAGTTCTAGCACTTCAGCTTCTGTTTACCTTGGTATTATTACTGAACTAGGAAAAAGTAAATGCCCATATACAGTGGACAACTTTGTGAGCTTGCAGTGCTAGGTAAAACATCAGGTTTCTGTCAGGTGTCTTTTTCTAAAGCCTATGTAAAAAAATTCAGCTGGTTGATATGCTAAGGATAAGTGTTCAAGATTACATTTGCTTCTACTAGTTACTTGCTTTAGGGTTTGACAGAGGGGAAAGCGTAGAGCAGAAATAAAGGTGTTTGCATCCCTCTAAAGAGCAAGACCTATTAGATACTACAGCTGAAAACAGATACAGAAAATACTCTGGTACAATGGCAAAAGCCTGCTTGGTCCCCTATGTGGATAAATTCTATAATTTTGATTGTTAACATTGTTTTTCTTCTGTGACTTTTGGTTCTTTATAATTCCTCTTCTCGTGTTCTTTTATATATAAACACGAGATTTGTAGAAGACGCTTTCAAGTTTAAATTTCTCATTCTCAAGCAACAGATAATCTGGAAGTGAGTTGGTAAGTTGAGTAAAGTACACTGAAACTTCATTTGTCCATTTCATGACGGTAAGGAAAACCTGGCCCTATTGAGATCACAGAAAAACTCCCATAGGTTTCCCTGGCACCAGGGATTGCATCCAAGATTCTCTCTGGATATTTTTGATATCATTAAATAACCCTAAAGTGTTGGTTGTTATTTTAAATTCCTTATATCATCTGGAACGAAAGACGATCAGCTTTATTGTCTTGGGGTAAATTGGCTTACATGTTAGGGTATGAGTGTTTTAAAAAAAAAAAGTGTGCACTAAATGCTCAAGTGCAGAAACTTTTAGTGTTTGCATGTCACAGGCTTACCTGTGAATGGCCTGCTGATGTAGCTGGTATGTTTGGCATTGAAGCAGGTACCTGAATTCTCAGTTATTTTGGTGGCTTCTTTACCCCAGCAAATCTACCCTTATAGAAGCGAGGGTTTACACTACTTGAGATGTGAAAATTAAACTCTTATTGTATGTCAGTGTGAGCATTTCTTAAAGCCAGCATAAGAGCTGCTGCAATATCTTTAAACATAATGAGTTGAACTAAAAAAGTCACTAATTTTCAGAACCTTCTGTCCCGGTCCAAGCGGTTACTTGGACTCGGATGGGCTCGAGCGGTTAGCCCTTCTGTATTTAGGATTCGCCCCTGATTTTGGGGATGGCGATGACGCCAATGTATGATATACCAGAAGCCCTAAATAGGAGAGCACGCACGTCCGCACGCAATGAAGACTAGACACGGAGTTATATTTTAGATGCTTTAACTGTTTGAGTGGAGTCACAAATATGTAGGAGGAAAATTTAGAAGGTAGGATGCAAGGGGTGTGTGTGTGTATGTGTGTAGTAGTTTAGATTGAAAAGAGAAGAAAACTTATGATAGAGGGAGCTGGTATAGCGCGACGCGGTTTCCCTCTCGATAGGGTCGACGTTGTGCGTGGAAGTGAGGGCCCTTTGTGGGTTTACCCTAGGGAAAGATTGCGGTTAATGACAGGAAAGAAATAAATATTATTAATAAATCTTACAGTCTCGACAAGCTGCACGAGGCGGTCTGTAACTTTAAGATGGCGGCTTCCCCGTGGCGGTCTGTGGCTTTAAGATGGTGGCTTCCACGTAGCAGCAGCGGCGGTTTCACAGCAAAGACAGTAGCAGCTCTGGGTGCGGCGGCAGGCTGCAGGCTTCACGGCAGCTGTAGCGGCGGCTTTAAGACTGCGGGCTGCGCTATAGCAAAGCGGCTCGCGGCAGACGGCAGGCTGCGGGCGTGTCACGAACCGAGATAGGGAAAGCCGCGACCCACTGCCTTTCACAAAGGAATCGAGGGCTCTCACTCCCTGTTGCACTCACACACAACGCTCAAGAATCAGTGGGTTTATTAAAGGCACCACGGTCTAGACAAGGTTATTTCTACAGAACAATAACGATACACATATATATAGGAATAAACAAACAAACAATACAAAACAAACACGATAGGAATGATTCTACCCCCTCCACCCCCCGTTCTCAGTCCCAGACAGGGATAGGAGGGGAGAACTTGGAGAGAGCCTTTAGGAAGATTAGTAGCAATAGGAAGATGTATGTATGAGTGTAAGAATGTCTGTAAGTGTTAATAGGAAATGTCAGAGTGTAGTCAAGTTCGCAATTCTCACCACCGGGGTACTGCCAAAGCCGATCCCTAGTTGGGATCCTTCTCCAACGACTTCAGGCAGGCAGTCCGTTCGGTACGTCCACACGCCAACAACCACAGGAAAAGGCGCCTCTGGCTCCACGGCAGCCTCCACAGCGATGCACACGTGGCGGCGGTCACCTCCGTAGTAGCTGTGTCTGTTCAGAGACCGCGCCTGCCGGCTCCACTTCCGGCTCCGCTTCCGGCTCCGGCCCCGCTGTGCCTCCTGGGAGTTGTAGTTTGTGGTCTTGTGCGCATGCACCTGGTACTCACCAGTGCCGGGGAGCACGTCACTAGGAAGGGCCAGCAAACGTCGCTGGCTTAAAGGCCAACAAGGAGTCCGTCTCTCACATCTCACCCCGTGGCTTTTATGACAGCGACTTGTTTCCTGTGTGATGTGTGTCTAGGTATGTGTTTGTATATATATGTACATGTACATCTGTACCCTATCAGGCTCTTGTCCAAAGTCTTACCTCCTTCCCTATTTAAGACATACATATAATTTCACATAATTCCACATATATATATTGGATATATATATATATACACAATTATACATGTGACACTTTACGTGTGTTTCTGAGGGAACAATTCCCTATATGCGATACCACATATGCATATATATATATGAAATACACAAGAGAAAATACCACATAAATAGAAGACCTGTTATGACTATATATATATATATTGGTGCACCATTAGTACCTTATGTACATACAACAACCCCAAAGGGGAAACAGTTCTTGGAGACATGATGCTGTATAGTAGGAGGTGTTGTGCAAACCATGGGGTGATCAAGTCCATAGTATGCACAAGGTACCCCCTCCTCAAACCAGTGTCGGGTTGATCAGACCCTATTCTGCCTTGGGATGTCTCCGGTTCTTTGGGTTGTTGGTGTAGCATATACACATTGCTATATATATAAGTACACAGATACATATTTACAATCAACCCTGAAACCCTGCCTCATTCAACATGAAGTATCCAATTTGTACTGATTTTGAGTTGTTTGTTATTCATGTCAGATGCAACCCACGTATTCGAGTTCACGGGTGTTTGTAGGATCATTTTGACTTTCCCAATGTTTGGCAGGTGAACCATTACAGTCTGTCCTGGGTATAGAGAGATTTTCTTGTTGCAAGGTTTTCTTTGTGTCTCCTTTTCTTGAGTGGGTGATGTAGGAAAGAAAGCAGTTAGACGAGGACACCCGTTTACCCCCCATCTGTTATTTATGGTGGTGACTGCATATCGCAACCTTTCATCCCATTTGGAGTCCTGTGGGCGGATAAGGCTTTTGATTAACCCGTTAGTACGTTCTACTATCCCATTTGCTTGGGGATAGTATGGCATATGAAATGTCCATTGGATGCCTTCACTTCTTGCCCACTGTTGTACCAGATGTGAAGTGAAGTGAGTGCCATTATCAGACTGAATATGTGTAGGTTTAGGTAATACCCCAAATACCCTTTCCAGGAAGCGAACTGTATTTTCACCATTTGCTTTAGAAACAGCTTCAGCACAAGTTAGACCTGATACCACTTCTACCATCACAATGATATACTGTTTGTTCCCTGATTTGCGGAAAGGACCAATGTAGTCCACCTGCCAAGTGGACCACAAGGACTTCCTTCTCGAATATGCAGAGTGTCAGCTGTCAGGGGATGCTTCCCCAACCGGATCTTACACAGATCACATTCAGAAATGATTGTTTTACACTGTTCACGGGTAACAGGCCATCCCCTGGTTTGTGCCTCCTTGTACAAATCAAAGATCCCTGAGTGACCCCTTTTACAATGAAGCCATTCAAGCAACCTCTCCCACTCCTGGTTTTCTTCAGCTGTTCTGATTTCCACTACATTGATTTTGGCCAGTTCATCAACATAGTTGTTCCACCTGCTAGCATCATTTTTCAGACTGGTCTGGTGAGCAGGAATCCACCCCACATGAAAGTTAGGATTTTTCTTGGCAATTTTTAGGATCTGTTGCCATTTTTCTTTCTGCCACACTGGCACCCTGTTAATCTCCCAATTGTTCTGTTCCCAGAAAGTTATCCATTCCACACAGCCCTTGAAGACCGAAAAGGAATCTGTGTAGATGTACACAGCGTCCTTGGCGGCCTTTTCCCGTACAAACACATTGAGAACAGCATCCAGCTCCCCCACTTGTGCACTGCCCTTATCATGATTTATTATGCATTCAGCCGTGGAAGGTTTGACTGTAGCAGATTTGAAAGACCAGGTTTTACCCTCTCTTCTGGCTGACGCGTCTGTGAACCAGGCATTAATCATTTCACTTTTGTATTCGGGGGCCTCCTTAATAGGACTGGGAGTTTTCATTGTTAACTCTTTTTCCTCCATGGATTCAATGTGTTCCTGGATTTTTAGCTGTTTGTCCGGGCCTTCCTCTAGCTTGAAAAGGCCGGAGTAGCACTCAATCTGGCTATACCATTTCCTGATTGTCCCCTTTTGGGATATACCCTCTGGAGGGGCTTTCCCAGACAGCACATGATTAACTACTTTGAAAGGACCCTGCAGTATCACCTTTTGTTTTTTAACAATTTTACTGGCCTCTGTTAGTGCTGTGCACACTGTTAGCAATCCCTTCTCCAGTGTGGAGTATCGTTTTTCTGAGTCCTTAAAAGATTGTGAATAGAAGCCAATGGGTCGTGTACTCCCACTAGGTCCCTTTTGCCAAAAGTGATATGATAAGGCACTAGCTGAGAATCCCCATTCGATTGTTATTGGATCCTCTGGGTGAAGAGGTCCCAGAGTCTGGAAGGTCTGTGCTTCCAGTATTAGCAGTTCAAGGGCCTCGTCATGAAATTTGTTCCATTCCCAGTGATGATTCTTTTTCAAGAGATCATAAAGAGGCTGTGCTATAACAGAGAAATCAGGGATATGTTTTCTCCAATACTGAAGGGTTCCCAGCAATTGTTGCAATTCTTTTTTATTAGCTGGTACCTTCATCTGAGTCAATTGGGACACAGTATCGGACGGAATATTCCAGGTTCCCCCTTTCCACCTTATTCCCAGGAATTTTACCTCTTGGGATGGTGGTTGCCTTTTCCCTTCAGGGATCTATAGCTGAATATCAGTTAGATGCTTAATTATAGCATCATACACGACTTTCACTTCTCCCTTACTCTGGCCCCCTATCAGTATATCATCTATGTACTGATAAACTTTCACTTTGGAATTGTTTTTGATTTCTGGAATGTTTTCCAGTTCACACGCAAGTGCGTGATGGGCCAGCGTGGGTGAGTGTTTATATCCCTGTGGCAGCCTTGTGAACGTGTATTGGATCCCATCCCACGTGAAGGCAAAATACTTTTGGTCCTCAATATCAATAGGGACCTGGAAAAACATGTCCTTAATATCCAGTGCTGCCAGCACAGGATGTGCTGCTTCCTGGATTTCTAGCACCAGTTCAGCTATGTTTGGTACAGCTGCAGTGAGGCCTTCTGTATTGGCATTCAATTCTCTGTAGTCTAAAGTCAGTCTCCATTTACCATCTGGTTTCTTCACAGGCCAGACTGGGGCATTGTATGGTGAATGGCATGGCACAATTACGCCTTTCCGTTTTAAGTCAGCTATTACCTCTCTGATACCATCCTTGGCAGCAACTGGAATAGAATATTGTTTTACTTTTGTTGTTTTGCTCCGTGGCAGACGTGGGGCACGTTGTAACAACTTTACTTCCAGTGTTGGTGTGCCAAATGTCCAGTAGCGACCTCGCTCGTCTCTCCAGGCCCGACCTGCCAAAACATCCAAACCTAACAAGTTAGGAACATCACCTACAATCATTTTAGTTCGGGTCGGTTGGTCATCTCCTGGAAGATGCATGGTGACCATGGCTGTTTTCTGTAAAATAGAATTACCGAATGCTCCACTCACACAAACCGATTTTGCAGATGTGGTAATGCCACAGTATCTTGCCTCCTCGGCTTTCAGTGTGGACATCTGGGCCCCTGTGTCTACAACAAAAGTAACAGGATAACGTTTTGGACCAACAGCACAAGTGAGTACCAGATCTCCATCCTTATTGTACACAAGTCTCAATATGTTTTGCCAGTCATTTGGGGGATTAGGACATTTCTGGATTAAGGGGTTTCTGGATTCCTGATTTATATGGGAGTCATGTTGACATTCTGTGCTAGGACTCTGTGTTTTACCCCTCCTCCGTCGCCTTTTTGATTTACCAGTAGTAGCAGGAGGAGGGAATTCTAGTTTCCCGAACTACTGGACCTTCCCTGTGCTTGAGCCCGAGTTCTAGACTGTGACCGGCCTCGGGCCCCAGTTCGTGATCTGGCTCGGGTTCATGATTGTGATCTGCCTCGGGTTCGTCCCAGCACTTCACGGAAGAACTCAACCAGTTCCTTTAGCTCCTCATAAGGACGAGTCCTGGCTAGGAGCGATGCTGGCATTCCTGCCCGCCTGCCTTCCTCCTTAAGCCTAGCATAAGGCCCCTTGTTATCTTGTGTTGAGGAATGCTGTGTATCACAGATCTGTCTCCTGGGTGGCCTCTGCTGTGATTTCTTCTGTCTATCTCTGTTTACCACATTCCAGTCACCCCGTGATCTGTCTTGCCTAGGAGAAGGGGGGTCTCGGGGTGGCTTGGCAGCAACTTCAGCATATGACAGCCGAACAGCTTTTTTGGGTGCAGGGGCAGAGGGCCTAGTAGGGCCCTGATATACCTGACAGTTCTTAGCACAAGTCATCAAAGTCCGGGCTAAGTCACCCCATGTCATCTGTACCCGTCTACATGCAACCTCCTCTTGAAACTGCATGGCTTTTGTTTGGAGCGCCCCAGAAAGTCCCCTTATCAACACATTCATCCTTTTTGCTTTTATCTTAAGGGTCATAGGACTTGCATGCTCTGCTTCCAGTTCACCATCATGGATCATCTGGAGCACAGCAGCCCTACGAACATTTTCCATAATATTATTAGGATTCCCTTGTAGGGCACTCGGTTCCCCTCTATCAACCGGGTCAGTATCACTTACACTCCAGGCTGCACGCTGGGTTAGGGACCATGGGTGTGTTGCGTCTCCAGTTTGTAAGACAATCCCAGGTCCCCAATAGCCATCGGCCTCTCGTTCAGTTAATATAATATCGTCTCCACCTGTGAGGGACACTCTCATGACATATTCAGCTTCTGTTTCTGTTTCTAGTCTGCTATATTTCTCTCTAAGTTTACCCATTTCTATGGATGAATAGGGCTTTTCTTTGATTTCTGTATCTCCTTGTGTAGCCCCTGCTTTCTGGGTATAAGTGGTTACTCTAACGGGCCGGAGTGTTTTCTTTTCTTCCTGTTCCTCCTCTGCCTCTTCTGCATACTGAGCCCCAAGGTCAAATGTCGGGGCCCGCTGTACTTTCCTCGCCTTTTGCACCACATCAGTGTGGGAGGACGGATCTGTGGAGATCCGCTCCTGCTGAGCGGCACATAACGCCATAATCATTGTTCCCTTTTCACTGGTAGTCATATCAGTCCTCTGTAAGACCTGGCTGATTGCCTGCTCCAAAGCACCGGCGTCCTCCTCCCCCCGAGGAGGATCAGGGGGTGTAGGACATGACCCCTGTTTGAGCCGTTCAATATTTTCCTGTAAAGTCATAATCTCTGTCTGCAATCTTGTGATGTCTCGGTTTTTTGACCTAGCATCCCTCTCCATGTCATCCAATACCTTTGTATGCTCCTTCTGCATATCATGTAACTTCTTTTCATATATTGTCTGCATGTCAGTATGATCTTTCTTTAACTCCCTATATTTTCTTTCAGACTCCTGCTTATACGTATGCTCCTGTAGCAACTTATCATATTCATCGTTCTGCTCCTCCTTTCGTCTTGCCCCTAACTCTTTCTTTTTTGGCTGCTTTTGTCGCCATTCCTCAACCTCCTGCCTTAACAGCTTCAACTCCTCAACCTCCTGCCTTAACAGCTTCCACTCCTTAACCTGCTGCTTTAACGGCTTCAACTCCTCAACCTCCTGCCTTAACAGCTTCAACTCCTCAACTTGCTGCTTTAAGAGCTCAAACTCCTCAACCTGCTGCTTTAACGACTTCAACTCCTCAACCTCCTGCCTTAACAGCTTCAACTCCTCAACTTGCTGCTTTAAGAGCTCAAACTCCTCAACCTGCTGCTTTAACGGCTTCAACTCCTCAACCTCCTGCCTTAACAGCTTCAACTCCTCAACTTGCTGCTTTAAGAGCTCAAATTCCACAACTTGCTGCTTTAACAGCTCCAACTCCCTATGTACCGTCAACTTGGCATGCTCCTTCCATAAGTCCGCAACCTCCTGCCTCAACACCTCGTACTCCTGCTCCAGATCCTGCATCCGTGTATCGTCTACAGACTGTGGTGGCACATCTGCCCCTGCCAAACCTCCAGCATGCGATGAATGAGGAGGTGTGCATGACAGGAGCACGGAGTGCAGAGGATGTCCCGGACCTCTGGAATCCGATGAACTCACTGTGCCCCCCTCAGTGCTTTCCGGCACAACGCCAGCCGCCCCCTCGAGGTCAATTGAAAGGTCCCTGCCTTCGCCCTCCATGTTCTATGTCGGAGTAAGCGCGTTCAGGGCTACAACAGACCCTCGTAGATCCTGCCAACTACGCCAAAATGTCGCGAACCGAGGTAGGGAAAGCCGCGACCCACTGCCTTTCACAAAGGAATCGAGGGCTATCACTCCCTGTTGCACTCACACACAACGCTCAAGAATCAGTGGGTTTATTAAAGGCACCACGGTCTAGACAAGGTTATTTCTACAGAACAATAACGATACACATATATATAGGAATAAACAAACAAACAATACAAAACAAACACGATAGGAATGATTCTACCCCCTCCACCCCCCCCCCGTTCTCAGTCCCGGACAGGGATAGGAGGGGAGAACTTGGAGAGAGCCTTTAGGAAGATTAGTAGCAATAGGAAGATGTATGTATGAGTGTAAGAATGTCTGTAAGTGTTAATAGGAAATGTCAGAGTGTAGTCAAGTTCGCAAGTCTCACCACCGGGGTACGGCCAAAGCCGATCCCTAGTCGGGATCCTTCTCCAACGACTTCAGGCAGGCAGTCTGTTCGGTACGTCCACACGCCAACAACCACAGGAAAAGGCGCCTCTGGCTCCACGGCAGCCCCCACAGCGATGCACACGCGGCGGCGGTCACCTCCGTAGTAGCTGTGTCTGTTCAGAGACCGCGCCTGCCGGCTCCACTTCCGGCTCCGCTTCCAGCTCCGGCCCCGCTGTGCCTCCTGGGAGTTGTAGTTTGTGGTCTTGTGCGCATGCACCTGGTACTCACCAGTGCCGGGGAGCACGTCCCTAGGAAGGGCCAGCAAACGTCGCTGGCTTAAAGGCCAACAAGGAGTCCGTCTCTCACAGGGCGTCTTCCCCGACGGGAGGAGGGAGAGAGAGAGAGCGCCTTTGGGGGAGATTCACTGTTCTTTTAGGTGCTCTCGAGGCAGTGGGGCTAGCAGATACTGAGCTTACCGCTCCTGCTTTAAGCCCGGCTCTCGAGTAGTAACTTTATAGTTCTTTAGTCTTCCCCTTTTTGGATTCTCGGGTGGAGACCTAGCCTCCGTAGCCGAGATCCGTGGCTCTTTTACCTCTCCTCCTCGGCACAGACGGGTGCAGGTAGGCGGGTGCGGCAGCGAGGCAGTGGGGCAGCGGGGCAGTAGGAAGGTCCAGCGGCGAAAACAGAGAGAGAGCGCTCCCGCGAGCAGTCTCTTTATAGCTCCTAGGAGCCTTCTGATTTGGTGCATCTTTTGAATCCGTTTATTTGCATATAGTTCCAACCAATCAGATAGCTATCCAGCCAGCTGCAAGAGTTCCATCCCGAGCTTAGCAGCAGTCTTGGTCTAAGGCTTGCCCATGCTTGTCCTGGACTGTGTAGTAGTTCCTCGTGCAGTCCTGTCTCCTTTACCAGGTGAATAGTTCTTTATGGGAGACAGTTTTCCTTTGTTGAGGGGTAAAACCCTCACACCTTCTTGTAGTTAATAAATGGCAGGAGGTTGGTTGTTTTAAAGCAGTAACAATCAGAATTACTCCCCTCTTACGCTTCCCCAACTCAAATGGGAAATGGGTACTTTCTAGAAATCTGGGTCCTTTAAAATATCTCAGTTTAGATGTTTAATGAGTCAGCTGCTTTTGCAGTAATCTTATCCCTGGTATGTCAGAATGTAAGTGGTCATTTGAGGCATATGGCATGTTGACCTCAACTCACCAGAGATGCGTTTGTCCAACTGAAGGCAACTTGAAATGAAACTCCCTTTTCGGGCTTTGGTGCATGTTTCAGCACGTTTGATGGCTGTTTTCCAGGACTCTGAAACATTGTCTAGTCAGAGATGGTAACTAGCTCGTTTTATGGGTGTGGGTTACATATGTGTGTACAGATGGAAAAGGGTCACTCTTCCTTTTCAGCACTGTTGAGTCTCTGAATTGATTCTGGGTTTGTGCTGCAGGAGAACCACACCCTGGGTCTGTACTGAATATGTTTGTGTGTAAACTTTTTTATCTTGCATTCGCCATGGGCTAGGTACATCCACATGGAAAGTTACCAAGACCTGGTGATAATGTATTCAGTTCCTGTAGCTTGACTGCCTCTTTGGACATTGGGTGGCCAAGCTCTATTATACTGCGTCAATGTAGCAACAGTAAGGTTGAGACTAGGTTTGCAAATCCTAATTTACAGTTGTTTATAACTTTTTTTCCATTATGTACTCTCGTGACAGATGATTGTTAGCTCAGAATTGAATTTTCTGTGGCTCCATCATACTTGGAACATAATAATGCTCATACTTGGAACATAATAACGCTCAAACTTGAAAGCATTATACAACCATCATCCTCAGAGAGGGCCCGTGGGGTGTAAAATACTTATTTCTGTTTCTTTAAAGGAGGACAGCAGTGCAGAGAAACTGTTAAGTTCAAGGTCTTTCTGTGAGTGGGAAAAATCTGCAATTAGAAGTCCACAGAAGTGGGATTGTAGAAAAAGTGTATTTCTGTTCAGTTGTTCGTTTTTTGTATAATATTATGTATCTTGTTGGGTTGTAATTAATTTTTTATTATTGTCTGTGTGTATTTGAATGCGTCACCACCAAACTCTGTTTAACCAAAACTAGGTGGCAAAATGGCTGTTGCTTCTAAAGTAATTCCTTACTCTGAAACAGTGGGGTTGTATATCTCCAGCAGAGAATGTGTGCATTTAAACTTTAAATCCATGCTTTGCAAGGAAATAGCAGAATACAAAGACCGTACCCTTTTTCTAGTAGTGGGGACTTCTGACAGATTTTTTTCTTGGTGTATCCTTTTTCCTATGGCTTGCAATGAACTGTTACTAATAATTCTGTGCAAAGGGATATTATTTTTTTGTGAATAGAAAGTAGAATCTGGATCTATGATATCTGTAAGCTAACATTCAGATATACCACTTAACATTTTCAAACTTTGTCTTCTCTTTAAAGCACATAGATTTAAGATCTCACAGTGGGAGGGTAGGACTTAGTTGCTTCAAGTACTTTTGAGGCCTTTGGACAAAACCTCTGTATAAGGGCAGATTCTTTGTTTGGTAGAGCAACAGCCAGACAATTCTACTGATCTTTGGTTCTGGTTGTTACCAATGGAGTTATAATGATTATATTACTGTTATCTTGTATATGTCTTCCTGAGTGTTATCAGCTCCTCTGTCAGTAGTAACTTTACAGAGCTTTGTCCTCGTGAGTGTAGTATGTGGTACGTACAAGCTTAATTATCTCACAGAAGCTCAGTCCTAAATTAAAGCAGGATAACTATGACTTCTGTGTTACAATGACTTTCTCTGGGAGAAACATTACTTGTGAATGTGAATGTGGTTGCAATAAAAGCCAGGATTTTTGTACCTACCAAAATTACCCACGACAATTATCTTCTACCAACTTTCAAGCAGGGGGCAGAATGTAGTGCGCTACGCTGTGGTAACATTTACTCTGTAAATGTTTCTAAGTGTCCAAGGGTGTAGATGCATGTCTGTCAAGAGTCTTGTTGTGTAATAATTCAACTTAACTTTAAGCATATCTACAGTAGAAATTGCCAAACAGCCAGAACTTTAAATTGGCCAAGTAGCTCATTCACCTTATTTCTTTTCTCCTGTAAGTCTCAGTTAGAGGTATGTTACAAATTAGTAGAATTTCTGAAGAAGCATCCAGTTCTACCTGTCCTGGTTGTCAGCTGAAGTGAAGATTTTTTTTTTTTCTGGTCTGTGATGTAATTGCTGATTCAAGAGGTTGTGGCTGTCCTGTTCCTGGTAAAAATATTATATTGTATGCATGTGAATATGTGATCACAGGTGAACATATGACAGAGCTGAACTGAGATAAGATTGAGTCTCGTTATTCCTGTTGCAAGGAACTGAGGCTGTGTTGGTGTTACTTGAGAATTTTAGGGGTGTATTAGGAAGAAATTCTTCACTATGGGGATGGTGAGACACTGGAACAGGTTGCCCAGGGAAGCTGTGGATGCTACATCCCTGGAAGTGTTCAAGGCCAGGTTGGATGGGGGGCTTTGAGCCACCTGATCTAGTGGGAACTAGATGATCTTTAAGGTCCCTTCAAAGCCAAACCATTCAATGATCCTATGATTAACAGTGTCTTTCAGCCTGTGGTCTAGCCAGCATCTCTAGGCATAATTTGGGCCTTAGACTGCCAGTTCCTACCTCCGGTATATTCAACTCTGACCTTGTTCACAGTGAACCAAGGTGAAGCTGCCATCAGTTGTGTGAAAAGGCAAAACATATGCATTTGATTCCTGTCTGTCTTTTCCCATGCAAAGATGCTTGTAATGTTGGTCTTCATAGAAGTACATGCAATATTGGTAATCGCTGTGTTATCAGTTGCTAGGCATGTATTTGATGCTCCTCTCTGCTTCACACTACTCATACTTTAATATTAAGATTGTGATTGCAGGCACAGTACTGTCGTAGAAATTCGGAAGATGGGTATGATATTCATAGTGCTGTGTGTGGTTGAACAGCTGCAGTGCTGTTCACTTTTTGAGACAGTTGAGCTAAAATAATTTAAAATTAATTTATAATTTAAAACTCTTCTGTATTTGTAGATCACTTGGATGACCAGATACATCTCCCTTTCCATGTTGAGTTTTGAGACTTGAATTTTCACAGCATTATCCTGGGGAAACTGGCTATGTATGGCCTAGACTGGTGTACACTTTGCTGGGTAAAAAGCTGGCTGGATGGTCAGGCCCAAAGACTTGTGGTCAATGGAGTTAAATCCAGCTGGTGGCCAGTCACAAGTGGTGTTCTCCAGGGCTCAGTGTTTGGGCTAGTTCTCTTTAATATCTTTATCAATGATATGGATGAGGGGATCGAGCACACCCTCAGAAAGTTTGCAGATGACACCAAGTTGGAAGGGAGTGTTGATCTTCCTGAGGGTAGGAAGGCTCTGCAGACGGACCTGGACAGGCTGGATTGATGGGCCAAGACCAATTGTATGAGGTTCAGTAATGCCAAGTGTCAGGTCCTGCATTTGGCCACAACAACCCCATGCAATGCTGCAGTCTTGGGGAAGAGTGGCTGGAAAGCTGACGAGAGGAAAAGGACCTGGGCATGTTGATTGACAGCTGGCTTAACCTGAGCCAGCAGTGCAGCCAGGTAGCCAAGGGGGCCAAGGGCATCTTGGCTTTTGTCAGAAATAGTATGGCCAGCATGACTAGGGAAATGATTGTCCCCCTGTACCCAGCACTGATGATACTGCACCTCGAATACTGTGCAGTTTTGGGCCCCTCACTACATTGAGGGACACTACAAGAAAGACATCAAGGTGCTGGAGCAATTCCAGAGAAGGGCAATGAAGCTGGTGAAGGGTCTAGAGCTCAAGCCTTAGGAGGAGTGTCTGAGGGAACTGGGGTTGTTTAGCCGGGAGAAAAGGAGGCTGAGAGGAGACCTTATTGCTCCTTACGGCTACCTGAAAGGAGGTTGTAGCGAGGTGGGGGTTGATCTCTTCTCCCTAGTAATAAACAAGAGGAAATGGCCTCAAGCTGTGCCAGGGGAGGTTTAGATTAGATACTAGAAGAAGCTTCTTCACTGCAAGAGTAATTAAACACTGCCCAGGGAGGTGGTTTAATCACCATCCGTTGAGGTTTTTAAAAGCCATGTATATGTGGTATTTGGGAACATGGTTTAAGCACTGGACTTGGTAGATTTAGGTTACTGGTTGGTAGAGTTACGTTATGTTTGCACTTGATGATTTTAAAGGTCTTTTCCAATCAGAATGATTCTGTGATTCTGTAAATTTTTACTGAATTTGCAATAAACAGGAGATTCTGTTTTGACTTCCACAAGTGAAATACTTCAGAAACAGAAGCAAGATAAAAAACTTTCTTACATGGGTATTTGTTTCTGCTGCAGTTGCTATGCTGCTGTAGCTCGCTCTCTAACCTCTGCAGTTGCAGATCAGTGTTCTGGTTTGCAGGTGCTCTCTCTAACAGTAATTTCTTTTACCCTTTGGCAATTTACCCTTTGTGATTTTAATTTGCATTAGAAAATAAAATTTTTCCTGTGTGTTTAAAATACATTAAAAATAGGACCTTTTGGAGATTTTTCCTGTAAAGACACAATTTTGTGGTGGACAATCTATACCATTGGAGGTAATATGGAGGTAGTATTAATCCATATATAATATGACCTGGGTTCCTTTTAATTTCTACTGTTGTCAAGCCAACATGCTTTGGACAAACCAATGTCTGGTGACTCTGTAAGTTCTTTGGAGATGGTAGTGTTGGAAAAAACAAGTATGTTTAATACTTAGTACCGTGGGTTAAGTACTACTAACAAAATGTCAACACAGGTAAGTTAATGAAACAAAAGAGATCTAAAAGTCTTTCTATTTGAACAGGCGCAATAAAAATGCCATTTTTAACACTGCATAGATCAGTTTTGAATACAACCCTTTTAACATTTTGAAGATACGCTCTTTTTAGTTGAAGTTAATTCTCTCCATATTGTCTTGTATTTGACCTGTTTTCGAAGCCAGAGATATCAGTGTAGCCCCAAGACTACTGTTCCTGGGGTAATGACTGGTGTAGAGAGTGAGAACAGCGTAACAGGGCATGGACTGCTTTTGTTCCCAAATAGCTTTTAGTGGTCAGAGTGAACCAAAACACAGGACAGAATTGCTCTCTATTACTCCTATCCATCCTGAGCTGTGCCTCAGTACCAGTTACTTCTGAAGCAGCTCAAAGTCCTTCATTGGCAGCCAGTATTTCTTTTTCAGCTGGAGTGTAATTGGCCTCTGAGCCTGTGAACCCCTGACTCCAAAATCCTAGGAGACAACCTCAAGTCTCCCCTGATGCTTTTTGCTAGAGGCTCCAGGTAGGACCATTATCCCCAGCTGCCATGTACAGCACGTTTGTAATTTCCTGTTCAGACAGGTCCCAGGGCCACTGCATGGAGTATCTCTTGTTTTATTTGCTCAAAGGCCTGTTGTTGTTCAGGGCCCCATGCAAAATAATTTTTCTTTCAGGTTACTTCATAGAGAGGTCTCACAATCTAGCTGTATCTGGGAATGTACATTCTCCAAAAACCCGTCATGCCTAGACAAGTCTTGTGTCCCCAAGCCTAGGAAGGCTTGCAGCACTCATCTTGCCACTTAAATCCCAGTAACTGGATCTCTCTGGCAGGTCCCTTCACCTTGCTTGTCATTATGGCAAAAAGGGCTTCCAATAGAAAGTGGATTACTTTCCTACCTTTCTCAAAGACTCCTTCTGCTGCATTACCCCATGCAATTATGTCATCGATATACTACAGATGGTGTGGAGCTCCACCCTTCTCCAGTGCATTGTGGATCAGTCCATGATATGTAGTCAGGCTGTGCCTCCACCCCTGGGGCAGTTGATTCAAAGTGTACTGGACACCCCTCTATGTGAAAGCAAATTAGGGCCTGCACTCTGCTGCTAGCAGAGTAGATAAAAATACATCAGCAATGTCAGTAATGACATACCATTTAGCTGCCTTGGACTCCAGTTCATATTTAAGTTCCAGCATGTCCAGCACAGCAGCACTCATTGGTGCTGTAATTCCATTCAGGCCATGGTAATCCACAGTTAATCTCTGTTCTCCATCAGGCTTCTGCATTGGCCTGTTAGGACTGTTAAAGGGTGAGTGAATCTCCTTGGCTCTTTAGTTGACAAATCAGGTTATGTATGGGGAGCAAGGAGTCTCTGGTGGTATGGCATTGCCAATGATGTACTGTCATAGAAGCAGTTGGTACCTTCGACCCTCATCAGGTCTACCACAGAAGGGTCATCTGAAAGACTGGGCAAGGTAGATGGCTGCTAATGCCCTCGGTCTCCACACCTGCTATACCAAAGGTCCACTTATACCCTTTCAGGTCTTCAAAATACACTCTCTGGAGAAAGTCTATACCAAGGATGCACAGAGCATCTGTGCCAGTCAGTATGCGGTTGTCCCCCAGTCATTCCCAGTTAGGCTTATTTCAACCTCCAATACAGTCAGTTCTTGAGACCCTCCTGTGATTCCAGAGATGATAATGGAGTCTGACCCTCGATCATTTGATGGTATTAAGGTGCACTGTGCACCAGAGTCCACCAGGGCTGTGTACCTCTGTGGATCTGTTGTGCCAAGCCATTGAATCCACACTGTCCAGTAAACTCAATTATCTGTCTCCTCCACCTGGCTGGAGGCCAGCAGCAGCAGCGGCAAATGAAGTGGCAATGTTCCTGTGCAAATTTTTAACAATGAACCTTAAAAATTAACCTTAAAAGTTAACTACCTGTGGAATATATTCAGGCAAAGCAATAACAATATCAGACATTAATAATATCAGATAATAGTAGCCCAGGATGTCCAGACTGGCGAAGTGAACATGCCAGAGAAAGGAGCAGAATATTTTTTCATAATAACAAGATTAATGAAGTAGCACCCAGAGTACCCAGACATATCCTTTACCCAGCTCATCCCAGCATAAATCATTGTCCAACAGAAATGGTAAGATAACATAGATGGGAGATAGGAGTGCAAACAGTAATCTTAAACCATAGTCCAGAAAGGCAAGACAACATGCTTGTTAAAACAACATGCTACACAGAGATGGCATGATGAAAACAATTTTATTTTAATTTCCAACCTTCTGATGTTTTTTCAAGTGATTTTATTTATTTTTGTTGTTTTAAATCCAAGCCCCATGTTGAGCGCAAATTTATTCTGTCTCTGTTTAGTGGTCAGGGTGAACCAGGACACAGATAAGAGAATTACTCTTTTATTACTCCCCCATTCTCCCAGGAGAGAATAAAAGGGGTCTCCCTGCTCAGAGTAGTCTATACTTCAATGAAAGTTTGATGTCCTTACGTTGAGAAAATCTCTTTATTATAGTGACAATGGCAGTTCACAGTCTGCTATGCTGTATTGAAGTATTCACTTCAATAGGAAAGGAAATAATACCATGAATGGTTTTCTCCCCAGGTGCTGAAGAAGTCCTGCTGCTTGCTAGAAGGACTGACTTGAGGAGGATTTCCCTGGACATGCCAGATTTCACTGACATAATTCTGCAGATAGACAATATTAGACATGCAATTGCTATAGACTACGATCCCGTGGAAGGCTACATCTACTGGACTGATGATGATGTTCGGGCAATTAGTCGAGCCTACCTTGATGGCTCTGGAGCACAGACTCTGGTAACTACAGAAATCAACCATCCAGATGGTATTGCTGTGGATTGGGTGGCAAGGAACCTGTACTGGACTGATACTGGAACAGACCGCATTGAAGTGACCCGATTGAATGGGACATCAAGAAGGATCCTTATCTCAGAAAACCTAGATGAACCTCGAGCAATAGTGCTCAATCCTGTAATGGGGTAAGTTTTGTGCTTATTGATAGCCTTGTGATAGGTCTTTGGACCCAGTTTTCAATCTGCTGAAACTGAAGATGTGCAAATTGTGAGATGATACGTGTATCGTCAAACGCTCTGGAAATAACTGGCTTTCCCTTGCTTCATGACTTTGATATTGTTTATTTAAAAGGTGATTTCTAAATACTGTGTTCTTCAGTGAACCTATGCATTGTGTGTTTGGTTAATTTTCTTTTCTCTGTGTCTTCAGTGTTATCATAACTATGAAAGAATTGGGCCATTGCACACTTTCAGTAGTTTAACACTCAAACTTTGTATTGTTATTGCTGATTGCAATTTGAGTTAGCTTGTTTGCTACAGTTGAGGAAGCAGGAAGTTAGAAAGTTCTTTCAAAAGCAGGACAGATCTTGACACTTTTTTTAAAGCATGTTACGTCTTGACTGTTTCCCGTGTTTTTTTACAGCTACATGTATTGGACAGACTGGGGTGAAAGTCCGAAGATAGAATGTGCTTATTTGGATGGCTCAGAAAGGCGAGTTCTGGTGAATACATCCCTAGGTTGGCCTAATGGCTTGGCACTGGATTTTGAAAAAGACAAGCTTTACTGGGGAGATGCAAAAACGGATAAAATTGAGGTGAGCATTAGAGCCATACTTGTTTGCGTTCTTAGAGAACAAGTGCTGTTCTCATGTGCCACATTATGTTTTGGATACATTTATCCATTTTTTGAGGAGTCTGTTGTTTCGTTAATATTAACATCATATTTAGTATGATGTCATATTGTAGAAGAAAGGAAACACAGTCATATGGTTCGGAAAATATTTGCAAGAAATATTGTTTATTATATTTACATTGTTGCAAGTGTAATTTAATTGCTTTAAATCTCAGGTTTTACCTGAGGCTTTTACAACAAAGTGGGACACTCAGGTACAACCTCTTTAAAAGTTGTTTTGACTTGTCTGTGGGGCTTCGATCTAGTGTCTAAAATTGCTGTATGTGAAAGACCTGGTGCAGAGTTCTTGTACAGAAGAAGGTGGATGTGGGGCCCTATGGAGCCCTTTCAGGTCCTTAATGATTAGGGCCTTTTCAGGACCTTAATGATTATGTGGAGTCCAGATGCAGGGACAAGTTTTAATGAACCATCTGCTTTGAAAACAATGTAGGCATTCTGCCTCTGAATTTGAGGAGGTGAAATCCTCTTCACAATGTTGTATAAACATTATGACAATATTTAGTATTTCTTAATTGTTGAAAAAATGTCGGATAGAACATGTTATGCCCCCCTTTCTTTGGAAGGAATTTCCTTAAAAATGAAAAATACCTGCCTAGCTGTTGCTCAATCACTAGACAAAGTTGGACAAATTATTCACTCATTTGTTATGATGTGCTTTCAGCAAATTGTCTCTGGAGATTCACTGCTGTAAATTTAAAATATGGTCAAACCAGACATCTGTACTGGTCTAGTAATGAACACTGATAATCACACTAGGAAGGCCCAAGATGTTTCAAGAGACATTCTCCTAAAAGAGATGCCTTTTTTTCCCCATTGTTTTTGCATTTGTATCTCATGGTTAAGTCTTAATCTGAAAGAATAATTTTGCTGCCACAGAAGTGAAACAAGTGTTAGATATTGATGCAGAGAACTGAGTCTCAAAGTAGTTTCACTCAGATCAGAAGGTGGTAAATTACTGAAAGAGTTAGAATTAAGGTTTGGGGCAAGGTTTTTTGCAGCTTCTGAGCATCTGTTAATGAGATTCTGAGGTTTCAGTGAATTATTAACAGTATTCAGCTGAGAGGAAATTCTGCAAATGGATAGAGCTTGATGGTATTGTGATGTAGAAAGGCACATAGCTTTTGTGTAATCTAGGAATACTGATCAACCATTTTATACATTTGTAGTGGTTGTGTTTGTGGAGTTGCTGATGTAGTAGTGGGCTTATTTGCATCAGTGTGTCCACTTACTTTGCAACAGCTGAGTATATGGATAGAGCACAGCCAGACAATGTGAAGAAGTCTCAAACAATTGCTTAAGGCCCTGTTGTGTTCCCCATCAACCTTAATGCTTAGTTTCTAAATAAAGTGTTTAAGAAGTGCATCTGGTTACTGGCCACTTGCGCTTGTATTTCCCAAGAGGAAAAAAATGGAGTTTTGTCCTGCTTTGAGCCAGGATGAAGCCAATTTTCTTTTTACTGACTTTTTTTTTTTCCTTTAAGTTCCCCTTTAACTAGCAGCAAGTTTTCCAGCTAGTGGACTGATAACACCGGAATGTTTATATTACTGTGGAGATACCAGGAATGGTTTGTTCTGTGGCCTCAGATGCTGCAGGAGCAGAGGAGTCATATCTGCAGCCCTCCTGTAGAGTGAGGTGGACTAGACAGACAGCAAAATTGACCAAAGTATTCCATTCCATATATCTACATAAGCTTAGTGTAAGGTCAGGTATCATGGAAGTCAAGCTCCTTTCTTCTTCTTCCCTTCTCTTCCATCCATGGCCAGTGTCCAGGAAGGACTCCATCCATCCATCACCGTTGATCCCCAGGCTCCTGCGTTCCTGACCCTCACAACTCTCCCCTCAGCTCCTGGCTGCTCTGCCGCTCTCTCCAGCAGCGCTCCGGGACATTTCAGACCTGCTCACAGCTCAGGAGAGTGCTGTGGGAGTTGCTGGGGTGGGAGGAGGCAATCGTGTTTTGCACATTTGCACTGTAAGGCAGTGAAGCCAGCAATACTGTTTGGTTTGGCATCAAAGTCTAGGAAAATCAGAGAAGCCAAAGTAAGGGCTTTTTATTCCCTCAGTTTTGCTTATTAATTTTTGTGATTCTTTTCTATCTGCCAAATTTGAGAGAAAAGGGTGGTTCGCTCAGTTTTGCAAACAGAGGATGTATTCTTTATGTGGATTGTGAGATCTGTAGAAACATTGATTCCTATATATTGTGCAACCCCATTTTAATTGTTAGCACAGTGAAATCTCCATGCTCCTAGCAATGGATTCCACGTTTTCTTTGATTAAAACAGGCGTAAATATTCTCATGTTAAGTCTTCCCCCGCTCCTTTATTATTCTTTTTACACTTTTTCTCTTCATGCTTAGACTTTACTTTCGTTAGCTATCGTGAACAGACTCCTTCTGAGGCAGTATTTTCAAACATCTGAATAGGCCCATTTAGGATATGATGGGGAAAAAAACAAGTGTGTTTGCCCACGGTTCTGAACTGTGAAGTGAAGGGGTCTGTTGTAGTCTTTTCTGGATTGCCATGAGTTAAAACAGCCCTGGCATGTTATCAGTAGAAAAGGATGTTAGATGTCTACTGCACAACTTCTATTGGAGAGCAAACTTTCAGTTTCCAGTTCATGCCAGACATATTTGTATATTCTGCTTGGTTGGGAAAAAGCTGTGTGACTTAACCAGTCACTGACACAGCTCAGGTACTGTCCAGTTGAGACTGGTCTCTAATAGAGCTTCTTTTCCTTACTACTTATCTACAAGATGAAAAAAATGTACTAAGGAAATTTTTTAGAATAGAAGCAAATTAATTCTATGTATTTCACATTGACTCAGGAGCTTGCAGGACTCAGAGCTTTAAACTAGATTTGAAGGGGAAGAGGGATAATACCAGGCTTCCCTGTGACAAGCTGTGGGATAACACCAAGGTTAGGGGGATAGGCTGCTAAGAAGGGCACTCAGCCTGTTAATCAGAGGTGTGCTGGATACACTGGAGCACACTTGAAGTCTTATGAAGATGAGCAAAGGGTTCCTGATGTAACACGAGCCAACAAGGAAGCACTGGAGAAATACCTCAAAAGACTTCCAGTCACTCCAGCCAGTAGGTCAGCTTCATCTGGGGCCCAACTTAAATACCTCTATGCAAACACACATAGCATGAGGAATAAACAAGAGGAGTAAAGAGACATGCATGACTGCAGGGCTATGATCCTATTGGCATCATGGAGACATGGTGGGATGACTCCTATGACTGGAGTGTTGGAATGGAAGGTTGCACACTCTTTAGGAGGGACAGGGAGGTGAGACAAGGAGGAGGTGTCCCCTTCCACATAAATGACCAACTGGAGTGCATGGAGCTCCACCTGGGGATGGATGAGGAGCTGACTGAGGTCAGGATTAAAGAGAGGGCAGTGACAGGGGACACTGCACTGTAGTGGGGGTCTGTTACAGGCCATCTGACCAGGAACACTGAGTGAATGAGGCTCTTTATAGACAGATAGGAGTAGCCTCATGTTCACAAGCCCTGGTCCTCCTGGGGACTTCCACCACCCCAATATCTGTTGGAGGGACAACAGAGCAGGGCATAAGCAATCAAGGAGGTTTCTTGAATGCGTTGATGATAACTTCCTTCTCCAAGTAATAGGAGTGCCAACAAGGAGAGGTGTTATGCTGTATCCTGTTCTCACAAGTAAGGGACTGGTGGGGAATGTGAAGCTCAAGGGTAGCCTTGGCTGCATTGACCATGAACACAAAATGGTGGAGGACAGCCAGGAGGGCACACAGCAAGCGTACTACCCTGGACTTCAGGAGAGCAGACATTGGCCTCTTCAGTGACCTGCTTGGTAGAGTACCATGGGATAAAGCCCTGGAGGGAAAAGGAGCCCAAGAAAGCTGGTTAATATTCAAGTATCACCTCCTCCAAGCTCAGGAGCAATGCATCCAGACAAAGTGGAAGTCAGGCAAAAATGCCAGGAGGCCTGCTTGGAGGGACAAGGAGCTCCTGGGCAAACACACACACAAAAAGGAGACCTTCAGCAGGTGGAAGCAAGGACAGGTAGCCTGTGAAGAATACAAAGAAATTGTCCAAGCAACCAGGGATCAGGTTAGGAAAGCTAAAGCCCTGATAGAATTGAATCTGGCCAGGGACATCAAGGGCAACACGAAAAGCTTCTGTAGGTATGTTGGTGATAAAAGGAGGACTTGGGAAAATGTGGACCCTCTCTGGAAGGACACAGGAGACCTGGTCACGCAGGATATGGAGAATGCTGAGGGACTCAGTGACTTTTTTGCCTCAGTCTTCACCAGCAAGTGCTCAAACCACACTGCCAAAGTCACAGAAGGCAAAGGAAGGGACTGGGAGAATGAAGAACCACTCATGGTAGGGTAGATCAGATTTGAGACCATCTAAAGATCCCGAAGGTGCACAAGTTCATGGGACCTAATGAGATACATCTGTGGGTCCTGAGGGAACTGGCAGATGAAGTTGGTAAGCTACTACCCATCATGTTTGAGAAATTGTGGCCATCTGGTGAAGTTGCCACTGACTGGAAAAGGGGAAACATAACCCCCATCTTTAAAAAGGGAGAAAAGGAAGACCCAGAGAACTACAGGTCAGTCAGTGTCACCTCTGTGCCCAGCATGATTATGGAGCAGATCCTCCTCAAAACTATGCTAAGCCATTTGGTAAATAAGGAAGAGATTGGTGACAGCCAACAAGGCTTCACTAAGGGCAAATCGTGCCTGACACATTTGGTAGCCTTCTGTGATGGGGTCACTGCGTTGGTGGATAAGGGAAGAGCAACTGATGTAATCTACCTGGACTTGTGCAAAGCATTTGATGCTGTCCTGCGTGACATTCTTGTCTCTGTATTGGAGAGACATGGACTAGATGGATGAAACACTAGGTGGGTAAAGAATGGGCGGGATGGTGGCACTCAGCTCAATCTCCAAGTGGAGATCAGTGAAGAGTGGTGTTCCTCGGGGTTCATTATTGAGGCTGGTGCTGATTAATGTCTTTGGTGGCATGGGCAGTGGGATTGAGTGCACCCTCAGCAAGTTTCCTGATGACACCAAGCTGTGTGGTGAGGTCAACATGCTGGAGGGAAGGGATGCCAGTAAGAGGGACCTTGACAGACTTGAGAGGTGGGCTCGTGCAAACTGCATGAAGTTCAACAAGGCCAAGTGCAAGGTCCTGCACTTGAGTCAGGGCAAACCCAAGCACAAATATGGGCTTGGTGGAAAATAGATCTAAAACGGTCTGGAGAAGAAGGACTTGGGGGTCATGGTTAACGAGAAGCTCAGCTTGAGCCAGCAATTTGCACTTGCAGCCCAGAAAGCCAACTGTGACCTAGGCTGCATCAAAATAAGTGTGGCCAATAGGTCAAGGGAAGTGAGTCTCCCCCTCTACTTCGTTCTCATAAGACCCCCTCCCCCCCACAGTTCTGTGTCCAGTTCCGGAGTCCCCAAAATAAGAAGGACATGGAGCTGTTCTAGCAAGTCCAGAGGAGGACCACAAAGGGAACACCTCTCCTGTGAAGACAGGCTGAGAGAGCTGTGGTTGTTCAGCCTAGAGAAGAGAAGGCTCTGGGGAGACCTTATAGCAGCCTCCTGGTACCTGAAGGGAGCCTACAGGAAAGCTGGGGAGGGACTTTTTACAAGGGCTTGTAGTGAGAGGACAATGGAACAACAGTTTCAAACTGAAAGAGGGTAGATTTACATTAGATATTAGGAATAAATTATTACTGTGAGGGTGGTGAGAAACAGACACTGGTTGTCCAGAGTAGCTGTGGGTGCCCCATCCCTGGGAGTGTTCAAGGCCAGGCTGGGTAGGGCTTTGAGCCACCTGATTTAGTGGGAGGTGTCCCTGCTCATGCAGGGGGATTGGAAGTAGATGATCCTTCCAACCTAAACCGTTCTATGAATCTATGATTTATTGCTCATCTTGCTGTATTTGTAACGTAACAGTAATTTCCTGCAAGATACCTGTGTTTCAGAGGTTCTTTCAATAACCTGTATTTTCCCACTAAGCTATAGTTTGTGCTACTCTGCTGGCCCCAGTGCACGTGAAACCGCACTTCATGGTGTATGGGGTGGGGCATTCCCACTCTTAATTGCTGTTGCAGTTCTTCAGCATAAACTCATTCTCTCATGGAAGTGTTCAATTGCCAAGAGCATGCCATTCAAGTGGCTTGCCAACACAGCGGGTGTCTCAGTGATTTCTTCTGTATGTGTATGTATGTCTGCTGCATACTAGCTGATTGCAAGGATACATTTTTATATTTTATACTATAGTTGACCTAGCTGAGTATTAGGATTTTTCTTTTTCCCAGTAAGTTCCTAAAACTACCTTGAAGCACATTACTGGATAAATTTAGTTTGTTAACACCTAAAACCAACATAAGTAGGCTGGTAGATTGTAAGCTGTAACTCATATTTTGTAACTCATTAGGTAGCAAAAAACAAAAAGTTTTAGTTGGTTTATTCTGTCGCTATGCTGCAAGTAGAGAGTTTTTGCTTCATCTAAAATGACATTCAGATTTATGTCAAGCGCTCCTGGAGGAAGAAGACATCAACCAACTGAAGGGCCCCTGCTCAGTGCAGAAAGTGGCCCTCTGCAGCTGCACTCTGATCAGTAGGCAAAGAAGGTGGCATTGTGGCATGTACATCACTATGTGCTGCCTTGTATATGCTGAAGATGAGAGGCCAAAGAGGTGTTAGATGGTAATGGAAAGGGACCGTGGCTGGGCCAGTATTCTGCTCTGCATTGGAGTAGTTGAGGTTAAGGTGCATCACTTAACACTCATCATCTTCAGAGCAATTAGTTTCTCTTGGACATTTGCAGTGCTGTCACTTGATAGTTTTCTCACCTAAAAGCTGCACTCCTAGATTTCCAGAAGCAACTTGCAATTTTCCAGACACAAAAGGTTTGTGAAAGGCATAAGGTAAAGAGAAAATTCCCATCTCCACTCTTTTTCCACTCTTAGGGGAATAATCTATATTAGTGAGCTTGTGACCAAATTTTTACCAGCAGCCAGACAGTCATTGTAGAATGGATAGGAGTCGTCATTTGGAGGAAGGACTATCTTAAAATGTTGTTGCAGGGTTCTGGCAGTTCTTGGACTTTGTTAAGACTGATGAAAATTAGTTATGATTGCTTTATCCAGAGGGACATTGATGGGATGGAACACAGGCTTTCTGGGAGGGATGAGAGCTGTATCGTTGACTTCAGTGCTTTAATGGTGACAATTATGAATGTCTGTGGAGAGCTGCAAAAACAATAAAACAGATTCTCACTAATTCTAACAAAATTCTATAAAGCTTGACAGGGCTCCTTCAGTAAAAAGGGGATGTGCACCTTTAGGAAGAAGAAAACCTGGCAGCCAGGGAAAGATGGACTTCTGTTCTCTCTTCAGGAATCCCCACTCTCTCATCTGCCTGTTGGCTGTGTTCTGCTTGCAACATTGGACTCATCAACAGATAAGGAGTCAGGAATAAGAACCTCAGTTCAGGCTGGCAGGGATGTTAGTGGAGCCTCAACTTCCTCTGCTGAAATAATTTTGAGTTTTCTGCTCAGGCATATTTGGCATGATCTTTCTTAACTAGTTTGCTATTGTAAAAATGATGTTCCACCCTTGTACATAGCAGCCTGTAGTGGGTAACAGACTGTTGAGATTACAATGATCTGTAATATTCAGCAGGTCAGACCACTGAGTGATTTCAGATGCTAATGGTTTCTTATTAATTTAAACTCTTCTGGCTGTGTTACATGTTTCTAAACCCTGAACTCTGGTTCACTCAATGTATCTCACACTAGGAGACTTAACACTTTCTAGAAGACAAAAATATAGCCAGCTTCTACCTGCTAGCACACAATGCCCATGTCCTGTTCAGGAGCATAGAGCCTTCTAGCTCCACTCTTCTAGTTATAAGTTCCAGTTGTCTGTATTTTTCTTACTGCTTTATTAGGAATTTCAGTACTTTACACCTTGCACCACATGAGCTTTTTTGACTTCTAAGAGAACTGTTACCAAGTGTGGGAGCTACTGGATGAAGTCAGACCCAGGTTCATAAGATGAGATGCTTTGCCTTAGATCAGTACGTGTGTCACACCTTTCAGCTCTAAGCTACATAGTAAGGAGGTGTTCACAGAGCAGAGAGACTCATTGACCAAATGGAAAAAGATAAACTTATCAAGATTAATTCCAGCTTGTCACTTTTCAGTGTTTTGATTTAGCTACCAGGTGAACTTGTTTCTGATCCCTGAGCAAGAGAAAGGTATGACAGTGTTAAAGAGGAAAGTGTTTGGTATAAGGTACACATCTGAACTTTGGCCAGTTCCATCCTGTGTTTAGTAGCATTCTTGGAGATACATACAATTTTCCATTCTTCAGCAGTCTTGAGGAAAAATTCTTCTGGATGGGATGGGGAGTACCCTCCACAGGTGGATGATGACCTAGCCTTAATTAGTCTTGTCTTCATCATCTTTTGGCTGAAATGTAACAGCCCAGTAGACAAGGGTGTGGAGGCTTCAGTCCTCGAGACAAAGGCCTTGGATGAAAAACATTGTACTGTGTCTCCTCAGCACTATGTTCTGCCATGAGCACGTTCTTATTTCTTTAAACTGAGATTACCTGTGGCGATTAAGTAGATGGACTCCGAGTTTCCAAAGATCAAAGACATCTAAGACCTTTATTGTTCTTACAGCAGTCTAGTTATACACTTTGTTAAGCTGATGCAAGCATTTTTTCTATTGCAACATTTTGCTACATCTTCTTGCAGTCCGGCCTTGCAGAAGCCTGTGTTCCATATTTAGTGGTTATCTTGTCAAAGTAGTTACACTGCCTTACAATGGTTTCTATGTTCTCTTGTCTCAGTTTCTTTTACTGTTCTGAACACATACTTTTAGTTCAACTTTCCTATGGTTTCAGGCCCATCAAAGCAACTATATTCCTTGGGCCTGAGACTCCTTCTGATTCCCCTATTCCTACAATTACCCAGACAATTTCAAATCAAATTCAAGACTCCAGTTATTTTCTTCATGGACTAGGTTATGCATATGGAAAAGGCAGCTACACATCTGAAGTGAAGACTGCTGTCTAGGGTACTATTGAGCTTAAATGGATTTTTTGCTTAAGGGTTGTGGTGAGATACTGGATTAACCTCCCCTCTTCCCCCCTTTTCCTAATTTCCAGTAACTAAATACATCAAGAAGTTCAGTACTCTCTGTTCCAAGTGCAAGGTTGACATTGCCTATTAGCATCTTAACTAACAAGAAATGTTCATCTGTAAAGAACTAGAGCAAAACCAGCCTTGCAGCAAAACCTCCTCAATCAGCATGGGCTTCTTGTCCCAACAACAGGATACAGGAGATGATGTGGCCCGCGTTAGACATGCCACTTAATGCACTAGTAGAAAACTCTCAAATAATATTTGGATACTCTTGATCAGGGATTCCAACAGTATAAACTTATTTTCATCTACAACCATTTATGATTTATTGGGGTTGCTTGTATAGTCATGAAGACCTCTAAGTCTTGTTGATTTTCCAGGGACTGTGTTGTTTTGTACTTTTTTAACAGGGATGACTTGAAAAACAAGCAACTTACAGACAACTTCTAAATCTGATCTTTGTAAATAACTCAGGAGCAACATCTGTGTCTGCAGCTTTTGCTATGTTTATCAAGAGGAAATCCTGAGGTTGTATTAAACTACAAAGTTGAAGAATTATTTGAGTTTTACATGCTTGAGACTCTCCTTTCTCCCTAAGGAATTATTTTAGGCTATCTGATATCAAATCACCCTGTTCTGCTTGCTAGGGAAAGAATTCTGCTTTACTTCCCTTGCTGGGATCAACTTCCTGTATTTAAAATAAGTTTTTTGTATTCAGTGGTACGAAGGCTTCTGTACCTATGAAGTGTGGAAATGGGCCTCCCTTTAAGAGAACCTGATGTTTTTTCTGGCGTAGAATAAGTACGTTCCAGTTGCTGACAAAAAGGTGACTTCTGTGGAAGTTGGAAACTTGAAAGTTTCTTTGTCAGGCTAGCAGGTAGAATAGTTAAGAGAGTTTTTAACTTTGTAAACCTTCTCAAAGTTACTTGCTATGTTGTTTGCCAATAGCTGTGGTGAATTTTATTTAAATCCTATTCCTCTTTTTTGCTTCCGTTTTCCTACTTCTCCTCTTCTCTTCCAAGAATAATACTGAGCTTTGCCATACAGCTTAACCCTGACCTACAGAGATGGTGATTCGTTCTGCCCAGGAGTTCTGATTCTATTAATATTGTTTTATTAGCAGTGTTGAGACAGACTTGTTTCTCTGATACTTTGGGGATAGTTGTAGCAATATGCAGTGTATGCTATCAGGCAGGTTGGTTTGTCACTGTAGTTTAGGAACCAGCTTTTCACTGGGAAAAAGTACTTCCCCCTGCTCTTATTTTCCTGTTGTTGTTTTGGAAGGAAAATATTGGAGATACTTGACATTTCAGTGTCTGGAACTCTCCTTGTATGTAATCCTTTGACCCCACTGGGAGGACACTGCACCCTTCTGGAGTTTTGTGCCACAAAGACAAATTCTAGCTGCTTTTTATTTCAGCTTCTTTGGGTTTTTTTAAGGTTTCTGCATTAGCGATGGTATTTCATAGCACCACAGAAGATAATGTTGGAAAGCTACAGCTGGATTGTCTTAAGCAACACTAGGAGAGCGGGTGGTGGTACCATGTGTACCTATTGGCAGAAATGTTTGCAGCCTTTGGTTGTGAAAGAAACATGTGATCCTGGATGCTGTTAGAAACAGGAGACCTGATGTGATGGGCTGGCCTGGTGAGGTTCCCATGTTTCTAAAGAATGCACATAACATAAAGCTGTAGAACTTACTTTTTGTGTCATGTCTTATTAGTGAAATTCTGAAAGCTCTCAGTACCATTTTTAGACTCATATCATCCAGCCCTAACAAGAAAGAAATCTAACAGACATACATGACAGCCACCACCAGTCTACCTTAGTTCTCCCAAGATTGCCTGCAGCAGTGGGAAATTTTTCTGATAGATGTCATCAGTGTAGATTAGACCAAAACTTTTGTGTCTGTTTAGCCTTTCTAAAAAGTCTTCAGTGCACTGATAGGATAGCAATCATCAAAGGAAGCCTTCCTTTGCCTGGCTTGATTGACCAAAATCATTCTGTGGGAAAGAATGCTAACTTACTCTAAACTGAAAGTGACCCTTGCCTTTTAATGAGCAATAAAGACATAATAGAGGCCCTGTTAGGGTTCAGTGGAACCCCCACACTCATCCGCACACTTCATTGGCAGAAATGGCTTTCAGTTGAACTTGCATTTGACAAGTGTCTTCTGTCTCTTTCACATTCAGAAGGGTCCTTCAAAGCTAAGTAATTTAAATGCCCTCACCCTTCACTCCTTTTCCTTCTTCCCCCAGAGTTGCTTAAATTGCAAGGCAACTGGTATTCAGTGTTAATGAGTAAAAATGTGTTTGTTTCCTAAGCTCACTTTTTTTTTTCCTTCCCATAGGAAAGTTTCTAAAAAAAAAAATAAAAAAATCCTTTTTCACACTCTCCAGCACCAACTTCAGAAAGGAAAAGTTGGAGGAGAAAAGTGTTTCTGTTACATTACTGTTTCTCCCTCCCCCTCTTTTTTTTTCATCAGGCTGGACTTCTTGAAATGAAACACAAATCAGGTCTCTGGAATAAAAGGTTGTGAGTATGCCTTGTGGCATTTGGAATGAGACTATTCTCTGCCTGAATGACTATAAATAGAAAGCAAGGAGCTGCATATTTCTCAGTTCAGACTCCCTGCAAAGAAGAGTCCTTCCCAGTTAAAGGGTGACTTTTTGAAAGGAACCTACTTCCTTGTGCTGAATTTATTTTTGCCAGGAATTCTTCTCCTTGCAGCTTGCATAAAAAAGGCATTAGTCTCTAATTTATTTCTTCTTTTAAAAAGTGGTATCCTCCATCATAAATGTATATTCTTAGTCATGATGCCAGATATGCCCATCTTGTCTGTACAGAGCTGTATGTAAAAAAAAATTCTGAGCACAGAACAAATGTTTTTCTCTGCAATTTTTGTGTTTGAAAGCTTTCTTTTTATCTCTGGGCCAGCTGTCGGCTCCGTTTTTATCTGGTATACAATTTTGTTCTTCGAGAGTCCATACTTGGACCAGTACTGTTTAACATCTTTGTCACCAACGTGGACAGTGGTATTGAGTGCATGCTCAGCAAGTTTGCTGATGACACCAAACTGCTGGAGGGAAGAGATGCCATCCAGAGAGACCTTGACAGGCTCGAGAAGTGGGTTTGTGCAAACTGCATGAAGTTGAACAAGGCCAAGTGCAAGGTTCTGCACCTGGGTTGGGGCAATCCTATGCATGAATACAGGCTGGGAGGAGAAACGATTGAGGGCAGCCCTGCAGAGAAGGACTTGTGGGTGATGGTGGATGAGAAGCTCAACATGAGCCAGCAATATGCACTCGCAGCCTAGAAAACCAACTGTATCCTGGATGGCATCAAAAAAAGTTGGGCCAGCAGGTCAAGGGAGGTGATTCTTGTGATTCTGCTCTTGTGAGACCCCACCTGGAATACTGTGTGCAGTTCTGGAGCCTCCAATATAAGAAGGACATAGTGCTCCTTGAATGAGTCCAGAGGAGGGCAACAAAAATGATCAGAGGACTGGAGCACCTCCCCTGTGAAGATAGGCTGAGGATGTTGGGGTTGTTCAGCCTGGAGAAGAGGAGGCTCCGAGGTGACCTTGTAGCGGCTTTCAAATACCTGAAGGGGGCATACAAGATAGCTGGGGCAGGACTTTTTGCACGGGCATGTAGTGAGAGGACAAGTGGCAATGATTTAAAACTTGAAGGGAGATTTAGATTGGATAATAGGAGGAAATTCTTTACTATGACGGTGGTAAGGCGCTGGAACAGGTTGCCCAGGGAGGTTGTGAAGCCCCATCCCTGGCAGTATTCAAGGCAAGGTTGGATGGGGCTCTAAGCAACCTGATCTAGTGGGAGGTGTCCCTGGCCGTGTAGGGGGATTGAATCTAGATGATCTTTAAGGTCCCTTCCTACTCTAACCTTTCTATGATTCTATAATGCTTCAGTGAGACGGTTAAATTAGCAGCACTCAGGTTTTAGGGGTTTTTTTAGGGATTGAGGAACAGAATGGGAATTGTGATTCATTTTTATAATAAAAGATTTGATTCTCCCAACACATTTGTGTTGTTGCTGACAGTAAGAACCCCAATAACTTACTATTGCAGTTCTACAGACAATTTGGCTGTTAAAAAATGCTCATAAATCTCCCGTGTTGTGCAGTTACGCAAATTCTATGCAATATTTTTTCTTCTGCCTCCTCTTTTCAGAAGAACTATAGTATTAAAGAAAGGAGGAAAACCCTTGATGGGTCTGTGAGTTGGCATTGTGCAAGATCCTAGCACTTGAGCTGTTGAATTGGCTTTTTTCTCTTTTCTTTTTCTTTTTCCTTTTATTTTCCCCTTTTTATTTTTCCCTCTCTCTTTTTCTTCCCCCTTCCCCTTTTTCCCTTGTAACACGGTGGTTTGTGTGGTGTTATTTTGAAAGCTGCTTCAAATTTTCTCCTCAGGTTTTTTGTTTCACACATTTTTCTGCCTTTAAAAAACTAGCAAGGGCAGCCCTCTTAATTAGTCTTATTTTTCCTGTTCGTACTTTTTGAAGAATGGGTCTACAGATTCCTTGCATTATTCTTTCCATTATGGATGGATTCATAGTTGTATGGGTTGTGAGTTTTTTGTTTAACAGAGGATTTAAAAGGTTGAGAAGTAGCCACCTTAATTTTTTAAAGTTTAGCCTGTGCATGGTTTACAGTGGTTTTTTGCTTTAGTGCTAATGTAAAAATGAGAGCAGCACCAAACAGACAGGAAATAAAGGGAGTAATATGAGGTTGCTGATCATATTTCTAATTTAAGTGGCAAAAAGCAGAAAAAGAAATGTGTTCTTCAGCAAGCCCAGGAAAACAGGTTTTAAGAGGTCACCAAGCAGGCTAAGGAGAGAAGAGATTCTAATTTCTTAGCAGTTTTCTGAATTGTGATTTTCTTAGCCTAAATATTAATGGTCACTGTCCCTCCTAATAGGATTTTTCATATCTGGAAAAATGAATAACAAACTTTATAGAAAAATGTATTCAGGTTGGTCATTTCCTTCTCTTGATGCTGATTACTGGAACATCTTGATTATCCTTGTCATTTTACATTTTGTCTGTGTGCTGGTTTCTGTCTGAGATGCACCATGTATTTTCCTTCTCTTTTTCCTTTCCTTTCATTGAGTGACTGACTTCATCTGCGATGGGCTCCTGCTGTCCTTTTGCATTTGCAGCTTGCATAGGTATTTCTGTAGCCTTTTCCCTTTCCCTCAAGAGCCTCTTGTGAGCCATTGTACGAGCACACTGGGCTCTGGGGCCTACAAGAAAGCTGGGGAGGGACTTTCTACAAGGGCATGCAGTGATAGGACAAGGGGTAATGGCTTTAAACTGAAAGAGGCTAGATTTAGATGAGACATTAGAAATTCTTCACTGTGAGAGTGGTGAGACACTGGCACAAGTCTCTAGCAATCTTGGTGTCATTCACTTTGCCTGAGGCATGCTGATTAGTTATCTTCAGAGCAACTAGAGGGAGCTCAGTATGGAGAAATGTGTTTGAATTTAAGAGGACTCTGTTTTCTTAAACGTTTTTGAGATTGAAGTTTATGAACCATTTGACGAGCTGATGATTTTAGGGAGCTTAGGGCTAGTTCTCTCTTTGTAAGGCAAATCACTTATGTTTCTTTTTGGCAAAAATACTTCTCTGCTTTCCACTGATAAATGGTGCCATCATCTAGCAGCATAGGATAATACACATATTCCCTGTTCTCATTGTATAACTGTTTCTGAACACTGGATTTGCTGGTGCAGATTCATACTCATTGGAAATAATACAACTACCCACTGGAAATAATACAACTACCTGAGACTGTTGTCAGAACAGCATATTAATGGGTGGCACATTATTAAATCAAATTTATAATAATGCTTACAAGAGAAGCTGCAACCAGCAACTGAATGTAGAGCCAGTACTACCTGCATGTAGCAACACGAAGGAGGACCTGGACTGAAAGCACAGACATGCTTGTCTTAATCAAAGTACAAGTGAAATATTTGTCGTGAGCATTAAAAAGAGAATTGCTTGGGTTTGTTTGCACAGCTCCCACAAAAATAATGTCAATTGAGATATAATTTTTGCTAGTCCAGACTGATACAAGAGTTGTACTTTGCCCTGCTAATTTCTACTCTAAAATGGCAAGGCTCAGACTAAGGTGTGATATTCCCTTAGTGATTTGGAAATGCTGGGCAAAGAATAATGAGCAATTAATGCTAGGTTCTGTGGAAGATTTTCTTGCAGAGCATGGGCATGTGAGCAATCCAGCCTTTGGTATAAAAGCTTAACTGTGTTATAGAGACTTTAGCTGGACTGCTGTTATCTCAAGGCCAGTGGAGGGATAATTATAGCTGGGAAAGAAGAAAACTAGCAGAAGAGAAATAACTCCCACCTGCAGAAGAAGGAACGAGATACCAAAGGTGCTGAGATCATGCTATGTAAGGACTTTGTGTGCTTAGGGCTAGTAGCCAATCATGTATTAGAAGCAGGTATATGGACAGTAGCAGTGCACTAATCAGACTGAAGCATTATTCGTGTGGACAAAAGCATTTAACCAATAGTAGGATGGCTTACAGCATGTGTACCAGGCAATGAGGTATATAGCAAGGCATTTGTTTACAATAAACGGCTTTCGCTTGATCACATTGGTCGTGGTGCGTTAGTCCGAGCTCTCGCCGCAACAAGGTTCCATGGGAAATCTGGGAGGGGACAGGGGTCAGAACCAGGACATTCTGAAGATTGTTCTCAAGTAGTAATTACAGAACTCCTGGGTTTATGGGGTTTTTTTTGGTTTTCTGTTTTATTTTTTCCATAAAGGCTGGTTGCATTCTGATGGGCCTTATTAAACCTCTGCTGGGCCATCCTTAGGTTTGCTTTTCTATGGAGATTTTGTGGCAACTTTTTGAGAGCATCCTGTAAGGCAGTGAAACAGAAATACTTTCCTTCTAGAGAAGGATTAAACTTTGTGCCACCCACTTCCAGAAAGCTGAAGAGCTCTTGTAAGTAGGAAGCATAATTTCCCTTTGTGTTACAGATAATAAAATTGAGACATTTTTCAGTGAAGTGAACTGCCTGGAGGAGGTTAGATTTGGGACTCAGACCAGGTCTAAGAGTTTTGAGGTTTAGGATTGTGGAAGAAGTCATGCCTCAAAGCATATGCTAGAGTTGGGAAGGTCATTTCCTCAAAGCGCTTATGTCATCCAGAGAGCACCAGCACTCCTTCCTTCAGCATGACATGTTCCTCTGCTTGTGGGTGTTTCTGGCAGAGTTGCAGTGGGGAAATCTTCCAGCATGAAGTAGATCCCCAGGGAACAAGGTGATTCTTGTACTGACTTGCTATGAGACCTTGGATTCGGTGTTACAGTATCATGTGCCCCTGCACTGGAGGAAGGTTAGTGTTTTCCAGCTTGTTGAAGCCTTACTAATTTAAGGTTAGTGAAATGCTGCATAAACGCAAACTTATTGATGCCAGAAAATGGGGAGACTCAAGGCGTCTTTGCAGAGTGCCACTGCCTCTCCTTTGTCCTCTGCTCTTTCATCCCTATTGTTTGTCTTATGGCTTAATGTGAATCTGCCTTTAAGGATTCAGTTGTAGACCAAATGACGAAGTTGTTCTTGGGACATATATTTGCCTTTCATCTTATTTTATCAACAAAGTTCTGGCATGGCCATACAGGCAGAAAAAGGAATGTCTTCTCCTGCTTGTCTTTGACACTTTGTATTCATGGCATATATTTGCGTATTTGGAATATGGCATATTTGGAATGTGAGTCTAGGGACTCTGTCTAGTGTTTATGCATTATAGAATCATAGGATCATAGAATGGTTTGAATTGGAAGGGACCTTAAAGATCATCGAGTTCCAACTCTCCTGCATGGGCAGGGACACCTCCCACTAGATCGGGTTGCTTAGAGCCCCATCCAACCTGCCCTTGAACACTTCCAGGGATGTGGCTTCCAGAGCTTTCCTGGGCATCCTGTTCCAGTGTCCCACCACCCTCACACGAAAGAATTACTTACTAATGTCTAGCCTAAATCTACCCTCTTAAAGTTTTATTCCATTACCCCTTGTCCTCTCACTACACATCTTTTTTAAAAAGTCCCTCCCAAGCTTTCCCGTAGTCCCCCTCCAGATACTGGAAGGCCACTATGAGGTCTCCCCAGAGTCTTCTCTTCGGGCTGAACAACCCCAACTCTCTCAGCCTGTCTTCGTAGGGCAGGTGCTCCAGCCCTCAGATCATCTTTGTGGCCCTCCTCTGGACTTACTCCAGGAGCTCCATGTCTATTTATGTTGGGGACCCCAGAACTGGACAGAGTATTCCATGTGGAGTCTCGTGAGAGCAGAGTAGAGGGGAAGAATCACCTCCCTTGACCTGCTGGCCATGCTCCTTTTGATGCAGCCCAGGACACAGTTGGTTTGTTGGGCTGCAAGTGCACATTGCCAGGTCATGTTGAGCTTCTCGTCCACCAGCACCCCTAAGTCCTTCTCCTCCAGACCGTTTTCAATCCATTCTCCACCCAGCCTGTATTTGTGCTTGGGACTGTCCCGACTCAAGTGCAGAACCTTGCACTTGGCCTTGTTGATCTTCATGCAGTTTGGACAAGCCCACCTCTCAAGCCTGTCAAGGTCCCTCTGGATGGCATCCCTTCCCTCCAGTGTGTCGACCTCACCACACGATTTGGTGTCATTGGCAGACTTGCAGAGGGTACACTCAATTCCACTGTCCATGTTGCTGACAAAGATGTTAAATAATGCCAGTCTGAGTACCGATCCTTGGGGAACACCACTTGTCACAGGTCTCCATCTGGACATCGAGCCATTGATCACAACTCTTTGAGTGTGACCATTCAGCCAGCTGCTTACCCAAAAAGTGGTCCATCCGTTGAATCAGTATCGTTCCAGTTTTGGTACCAGGTTATCATGTGGGACAGTGTCAAAAGCACAGGTCCAGATGATGTCGGTTGCTCTTCCTTTGTCCACCTATGCTATGACCCTGTTGCAGAAGGCCGCCAAATCAGACAGGATTAGCCCTTGGTGAAGCCGTGTTGTCTGTCACCAATCACCCCTTTGTTTTCCACATGTCTTAGCAGAGCCTTCAGGAGGATCTGCTCCACAATCTTGCTGGCCACAGAAGTGAGACTGACTAGTCTATAGTTCCCTTGGTCTTACTTTTTTCCCTTCTTGAAAATGGGAGTTATGTTTCCCCTTTTCCAGTCAGTGGGAATTTTGCCAGTCTGCCAAGGCTTTTCAAATATGATGAAGCTTTGCAACTTAATCAGCCATCTCCTTCAGGAGCCATGGATGAATCCCATCAAGTCTCATGGACTTGTGCACCTTTAGATGATCACAAACCTGCTCTTCTACAGTGGGGAGATCTCCCTTTTCACAGTCCATGCCCTTGCCTTCTCTAACGTGGATGGTGTGACCAGAGCCTTTGCCGGTGAAGACTGAGGCAAAGTAGTCATTGAGTATCTCGGCTTTCTCTATGTCCTGCATGGCCAGGTCTCCAGTTTCCTTGTGAAGTGGGCCCACATTTTCCCTTGTCTTTCTTATTCCCGACATACCTGTAGAAACTTTTCCTGTTGTTCTTAACACCCCTGGCCAGGTCCAATTCTATCTGTGCTTTGGCTTTCCTTACCTGATCCCTTGCTTCTGTGACAACTTGCCTGTATTCCCCCCAGGATACCTGTCTCTGCTTTCACTCTCTGTAAACCTTGTTTTTACATTTAACTGTGTCCATAAGCTCCTTGGTCATCCATGGAGGCCTCCTGGCACTCCTGCCTACCTTCCTCTTCATTGGGACACATTGCTCCTGGGTGTGGAGGAGGTGATCCTTGAATATGGACCAGCTTCCCTGGGCTCCCTTCCCCTCCAGGGCTTTGTCCCATGGTACCCTACCAAGCAGATCCTTGAAGAGACCAAAATCTGCTCTCTCGAGATCAAGGGTAGTGAGCCTGCTTCGCTCCTTCCTTGCTGCCCTAAGGATCCTGAATTCAACCATGTCATGGTCGCTACAGCCTAGTCTCCCATTAAGTTTTACATCATCAACCAGCCCGTCTCTGTTGGTGAGAACAAGGTCCAGCATAGCACCTTTTCTCATTGGTTCCTCTACCATTTGGAGAAGGAAGTTGTCATCAATGCACTCCAGGAACTTCCTGAATTGCTGGTGCTTTGCTGTGTTGTCCCTCCAGTAGGTACCGGGGTGGTTGAAATCCCCCACGAGGACCAGGGCCTGTGACTGTGAAGCTGCTCCTATCTGCCAGTAGAGGGCCTCCTCTGTTCAGTCATCCAGGTCAGGTGGCCTGTAGCAGACCTCCACTATGATATCTCCTGCCCCTGTCTTCCTTTTAACCCTGACCCCATGAGGTTTCAGTTGACTCCTCCTCCATCTCCAAGCAGAGCTCCATGGACTCCAGCTGGACATTATACAATCATAGATTCATAGAATGTATTGGGTTGGAAGGGACCTATAAAGGTCATCTAGTCCAACCCCCCTGTAATAAGCAGTGACATCTCCAGCTAGAACAGATTGCTCAGAGCCCCATCAAGCCTGATCTTGAATGTCTCCAGGGATGGGGCCTCTCTAGGCAATCTGTTCCAGTCATCCACCACCCTCATATTAAAGAACTTTTTCCTCATGTTCAGCCTAAATCTACCCTTTTCTAGCTTAAAACCATTACCCATTGTCCTGTCGTTACGTCCCATAGTGGACAGGTCTTCCCCAGCCTTTGTATAAGCCCCTTTCAGGTATTGGAAGGTCCCTATAATGTCCCCCTGGAGTCTTCTCTTCTTCAGGCTGAACAACCCCAACTCCCTCAGCCTGTCTTCATAAGAGAGGTGCTCCAGCCTTCTGATAATTTTCATTGCCCTCCTCTGGACACGCTCCAGCAGGTCCACATGCTTCTCATGTTGAGGGTTCTAGAGCTGGATGCAGTACTCCAGGTGAGGTCTCACCAGGGCAGAGTAGTGGGGTCTTGACTCAGCCATACTGGTCTCTTGCCTTCCTTGCCTGATTTTTCACACCTGGGGAGTGAGAGCTCTTGCACTCTATGGAAAGCATCCTTAAATATCTGCCAGCTCTCTTCTGCTCCCTTGTCCCTGAGGGTTGTTTCCCAGGGTGTCCTATTTTCTACCTCCTTGAAGAGCTGGAAGTTGGCTTTCCTAAAATTCAGAGTCCTGACTGTGCTTCTTATCTGCCTCGTACCCCTTAGGACAGTGAACTTCACTAGTGCATGATCACTGCAGTCCAGGCTGCCTTGAATTTTGGCATCCCCGATGAGTTCACTTGCATTTGTGACTATCAGGTCCAATAGTGCATCCCCTCAGGTAGCGCTGTCTATTTCTTGTCTTAAGTTGTCCTCAAGGCACTACAGGAGTCTCCTGGATTGTCTACAGCTTGCCATGCTGCTGTTCCAGCAGATGTCGGGGTGGTTGAAATCCCCCAGCAGGATAAGAGCCTGTGATCATGATGTCTCCTTGAGCTGGAGTAATAAGGCTTCATTGATAGGCTCCACTTGATTGGGTGGCCTGTAGTAGACACCAACCACAAGACTCCCTTTGTTGTCCTGATCCCTAATTCCTACCCATAAGCTTTCAAACTGTTCTGGCTATTCTTTAGGGACAACTATTCACACTCTATCCACTTCTTTACATAGAGGGCAACACCTCCTCTACCTACATTGATGTAGAGGGAGACCCCCCTCCTCCTCTTCTGCCTTGCCTGTCCTTCATGAAGAGCTTATACCCAACCATCCCCACACTTCAGTCATAGGAGTCATCCCACCACATCTCAGTAATAGCAATAACATCATAGCCCTGCAGGCATTTACACATTAGCATGGTCTTCTTTTGGGGTGAGTGTAACACCATCATGACACTTCCACCAGTCTGTCACCTGGTTGTTCCTGCTATGGAGATAGTTCACAGGGAGAAGGAATTCCATTTGTTCCACAGAATCAGTGCACTTGATACCACCCGTGTGTAGGGTCCATTTTTTTATTGTCTTCTATTTCTGAGATGGAAAATATCTACCAAATAATTGACTTTTTTTTAATTCGTTTTCATTGTTACCAGTAACCTGTTGATTGTGCTACAATGTATGGAAATCAATGCTAGTTGTTGCTTGCTTTTTAAGAACAAAGTAAAGATTGTATCAGTTTGTGTCTTCATTATCTATTTCCTGGCTTTTGAAAGTTTAAACTTGTGGTTGTAATAGGGTACCTGGTAGCACAGGACAGCCTTGTCAATGCAAAGGTGAATTCATTTTTTGTTGGTGAATATCCCAGCTTGCTTAGATCTTGTGGGAGAAGTTGAAAACATACAACAAATGCTTCTCAACAGATAAAAGATTGCCAGTGAGGATTGGGAAGGGGAAGACAGGTTGAGATCAAAGATAATTTGGTTTTACAGCAACAGACTAAATTCTTAAACATGTCAGATCAGTCCAGCCTCCAAAGTGGAGTGGGATACCTTATGCTATGAATGAATGCTGGAACAGTTGAGATAATTTCTTTTTCCCCAAATAAATCTTAGTACAAATTTGCTTCAATTTTCAGTTTTTCTGGGCTGAAACAAGCATTTGGAGGAAAGGTATAGATAGAGTGAAGAGGTCCTATGCATCTATATACTGTACTAACATCTGACAACTTTTTGTCAGCAGATGAGGCTCAAATGATTTATTCTGGTATCATCCAGGTCATGACCCTTCTTTATGTTTTTGAGCGACTAATCCATACTGCTGTCTTTTTCAGCCTTGGTGCTTTAAAGTAAATGGATTTGAGCTTCTCTGTTATAGACCCCAGCAAAGAGTGAAATTAAATTCATTTCAGTAAGTTCTCAGATTAATTTTGCTCTGGCGAGGTGAGTACTAGACAAGCCAAAGGCATGTTGCTTGTCAGCTTCTCACCCTGGTGTCTTTCAAAAAAAGTGTGTTAAAGTTTTCACCCTAGCTTTTTGCAAGTATTTTTTTCTCCATGTTGCAGCTGCTTTTGACAGTTCCTTAGAGAAAAAACAGTGGGCAGTGTCAGCTGTTCACGGTCAAGAAGAAGGTAAAAGTCCCTTGTGTTGAATATACAGTTGGAAATCACACATTGGCATTAAGATACAGGCAGTGGAAGGTCATGAGAAGTCTCGTATTTCTGATTAAACCAGCTTCAGCTTTGTTTTTTAGAACTTCCTTTGAGTATCTAATAGTTTACTATGTTACAGCCGCATACTCCAGGTGTTCCCAAAATTTGAAATATTTTTCATGTGGAAATGACCAATTCTTTTTAAAAAAGAATTGGGTTTGGATGTACTGAACAAATTCACTACAGGCAGTGTCTGAGTAAATTAGTTGGTTTTTTTTTTCTCAAATATAAACACTGTGATCCCAATCAGGAAATTGCCTTATCCCTAATACCAACAAATAAACCTTCCCTTTATCCAGAGAAAACTCTCAGATGATAAGCCATCAAGTCTAAATATGGTCCCAAATTTAAACAGGAAACTGATACTTTTTCTAGTCACAGTGCCTGCCTCTTCCTGTGTCCTCAGGCTCAAAAAAAGCATATGTTTCCAATAGATGTATAAAATGGTTGTTATAAATGCTGTTCTTTTATGTCAACCCAGTAACTTGGAGTAGAAAATCAATTATTTTGGTTTGTTTTGATTACTCTCCCTGCTTTTCAGCCTTGTTTAATAAAATCAGGGGGAGATGTGCTCCATGAGTTTGTACCTCTGTTGACACAGACTAGGTCTGTGACTAGTGGAGTCCCTCAGGGGTCGGTACTGGGACCGGTGTTGTTCAACATCTTCATCAACGACCTGGATGAGGGTACAGAATGTACCCTCAGCAAGTTTGCTGATGACACTAAGCTGGGAGGAGTGGCTGACACACCAGAAGGCTGTGCTGCCATTCAGAGAGACTTAGACAGGCTGGAGAGTTGGGCGGGGAGAAACCTGATGAAGTTCAACAAGGGCAAGTGTAGAGTTTTGCATTTTGGGAAGAGAAACACCATGTACCAGTACAGGTTGGGGGCTGACCTGCTGGAGAGCAGTGTAGGTGAAAGGGACCTAGGGATCCTGGTAGACAGGAGGATGACCATGAGCCAGCAATGTGCCCTTGTGGCTAGGAAGGCCAATGGCATCCTGGGGTGCATTAGAAAGGGTGTGGTTAGTAGGTCAGGAGAGGTTCTCCTCCCCCTCTATTCTGCATTGGTGAGGCTGCATCTGGAGTATTGTGTGCAGTTCTGGGCCCCCCAGTTCAAGAAGGACAGGGAACTGCTTGAAAGAATCCAGCACAGAGCTACTAAGATGATTAAGGGAGTGGAACATCTCCCTTATGAGGAAAGGCTGAAGGAGCTGGGTCTCTTTAGCTTGGAGAAGAGGAGACTGAGGGGTGACCTCATCAATGTTTACAAATATGTAAGGGGTGAGTGTCAGGAAGATGGAGTTAAGCTTTTCTCAGTGGTGACCAGTGATAGGACAAGGGGTAATGGGTGCAAATCGGAGCATAGGAGGTTCAAGGTGAATATCAGAAAAAACTTTTTTACTGTGAAAGTGACAGAGCACTGGAACAGGCTGCCCAGAGAGGTTGTGGAGTCTCCTTCACTGGAGACATTCAAAACCCACCTGGACAAGTTCCTGTGTGATGTGCTCTAGGTGACCCTGCTCTGGCAGGGGGGGTTGGACTAGATGATCTTTCCAGGTCCCTTCCAACCCCTAGAATTCTATGATTCTATGATTCTATGACACACAGGGTTCTCTGCAGCATCCTTTTGACCTGGCTTGTCATCTCTGCTGGCAATGAGAGGGGAACTAAGGCTTAGACATGGCCTTAAGCCATTCTCTATAACAGGTAAGACCCTATGTGCTTAGCTAGGGTTATCACAGTGCCAGGCATGCCAGGCTGGGTGGGTGTCCATCTGTTTTTACTCTCTGCTCCAACAAGGCACAGTGCCACCCCATCTTGGTCACTTGGACCATAGGGGAATGATACAGTTTAGTCCTGTCCAGCAGCAGTAGTGGGAGATTTTATTCAGATGGAGTTTGCATTCCTTAAACGAGCTGCTGCAAATGCTTGAAGCACCTTTCTTAGTGTCTAAAGAGTGCTTAGAATATGTGCCACTCACTTGGCCAGAGAAAAACTCCAGTTTTCCCACACACCCATGAGTGAAAAGTATAGTTCTGGCAGCCGGGAGCGTCCAGGCTCGCCATGTATTTATTATGAGCCCTTCTGTGGTTCTGCAGTGAATCTGACTGTTTGCAGAAGATGCTGGAAAGTCTGTAGAAGTGCCTTTTCTGCTAGATCTAGAGTGTTGTTAATATTGTAATTCTCCTTCCCCTCCACTTTCACCCTCATAATTTGTTTCCACCAGAATACTATAATGATCATAAACAAGTAAATAGGTCAAAAGAAAACACTGAATAAATAAGAAGAGACAAAGATATACCCCAAGCAGAAGTTTTGTTCTGAAAAGGAAGCTCTGGAGAGTCCACAAAGTACTCTGAAAGGTTCTCCCATTGCAAGTGGTCAGACACTGTAATTTATAAAGAACCTCTTGTTAAAGTTAAATGTTTAAATGTTTAAATTTTTGAAACTGAAATTATAAAATCTCCTACAGCATTCTCAAAATGACAGCTAGGAGACAAAACGCACTTTTGCAAGACAGATTTATTTTACAGGCTTTAAGACCGTAAGATCTGGTACTCAGGCTTAAATTACATGGAAGTGAGCTGTGCCAGAAACTTCATTTTGTGACAGGGTAGTTTTTTCCCCCAGCCATCTCCATCTGGGGTAATAAATACTTGACCTTGGAGAACAGCTATGACATATTAGTTTTCTCTGTTGTAGAGATGTACTTTCATTCTCGCCTGTGGCATAAATGCCTAATTTCAAGAGTTGGTAGTAATCCAGTCAGATCCAGCAGATCAACAGCTGGCTACGCAACTGGTGCTATAGCCAGGGTTTGGGCTACCTGGATCATGGGACCAGCTTTGGCAAACCTGGGCTGATGGGGCCCACCTGTCAGAAAAGGGAAAGAGAATCTTTGGCTTTAGGCTAGCCAAGCTGGTGAAGAGGGCTTTAAACTGATGTGGCTGATGGGAGGGTACCTATATTCATCCCACACCTATCAATTTCAGTGTGTTGCTGGCACCAGTAATAGATGCCCAGAGCCTATAGAAGGGGTTGAGGTCAGCAGGGGAGCACCTGGAGAGCTGCATAATGAAATTCCAGCCCCTCCAGCTAATCAGATAACTTCACTGGAGGCCCAGCTTAAATGCCACTATGCAAATGTATGCAGCATGGGGAATAAACAAGAGGAGTTAGAGACGAGTGCAAGCCTGCAGGGCTATGATCTCATTGGCATCACTGAGACCTGGTGGGATGGTTCCTATGACTGAAGCATCAGAATGGAGGGTTATAGACTATTTAGGAAGGACAGGCAGGGTAGACGGGGCAGGGGTGTTGCCCTCTATGTCAAAGACCAGCTGGAGTGCATGGAGCTCTCCCTGGGGACGGATGAGGAGCCAACTGAGAGCTTATGGGCTAAGATTAAAGGGAAGGCAGGGACAGGTGACATCACAGTGAGGGTTTGCTACAGGCCGCCTGACCAAGAGGACAGTATAGATGAGGTAGTCTACAGACAGATAGGAGCAGCTTCACGTTCGCAAGCCATGATCCTCCTGGGGGACTTCAACCACCCTGATACCTGTTGGAGGAACAACTCTGCAAAGCACAAACAATCCAGGAGGTTCCTAGAATGTGTTGATGAGAACTTCCTTTTCCAAGTAATCGAGGAACCAACAAGGAGAGGTGCTATGCTGGACCTTGTTCTCACCAACAAGGAAGGGCTGGTGAGGGATGCTAAGTTCAATTGCAGCCTTGGTTGTAGTGACCATGACATGGTAGAGTTCAAGATCCTTAGGGCAGCAAGGAAGGATCACAGTAAGCTTACTACCCTTGACTTCAGGTGGGCAGATTTCAGCCTCTTGAGGGATCTGCTTGAGAGAGTGTCTTGGGATAACATCCTGGAGGGAAGAAGGTCCCATGAAAGCTGGCTGATATCTAAGGATCATCTTCTCCATGCCCAAGAGCGATGCATCCCAACTAAGAGAAAGTCAGGTAAAAACTCCAGGAGGCTGGTGTGGATGAGCAAGCAGCTCCTAGAAAAGCTCAGATTGAAGAAAGAAGCATACAGAGGGTGGAAGCTAGGCCATGTACCTTGGGAGGACTACAGAGAGGTTGTCCAAGCAGCTAGGGATCAGGTTATGACAGCCAAATCCCAGCGAGAATTGAATCTCACCGGGGATGTTAAGAGCACTAAGAAAAGCTTCTATAGGTATGTTAAGGAGAAAAGGACAACCAAGGAAAATGTAGGCCCTCTCCTGAAGTAAACAGGAGACCTAGCTATGCAGGATATTGAGAAGACTGAGGTCCTCAATGACTTCTTTGCATCAGTCTTCTCTGGCAAGTGCTCCAGCTTCATCATAAAGGCCACAGCAGGTGAAAGCAGGGACTGGGAGAACAAAGCACCCCCCACTGTAGGAGAAAAACAGGTTTGTGACCATCTAAAGAACCTGAAGGTGCTCAAGTCTATGGGACCTGATGGGGTCCATCCATGGGTCCTGAGGGAGCTGGCAGATGCAGTTGCTAAGCCCCTGTCCTGTCATATTTGAGAGGTCATGGCTGTCTGGTGAGGTTCCCGCTGAGTGGAAGAAAGGTAACATCACCCCTATTTTTAAAAAGGGGAAAAGGGAAGACCTGGGGAACTACAGGCCAGTCAGTCTCGCCCCTATGCTTGGCAAGATCATGGAGCAGATCCTCCGGGAAAATCTGCTAAGGCATATGGAAAATAAGGAGGTGATTGGTGACAGCCAGCATGGCTTCACTGAGGGCAAATCATGCCTGACCAATTTGGTGGCCTTGTACAACAAGGCTACAGAGATGGTGGATAATGAAAGAACAACTGACATTATCTACCTGGGTTTGTGCAAAGCATTTGACACTGTCCCACATGACATCCTGGTCTCTGAACTGACAAGGCATGGATTTGACAGATGGACCACTTGGTGGATAAGAAATTGGCCAGGTGGCCATACCCAGAGAGTTGTGGCCAATGGCTCAGTGTCCAGGTGGAGGCAAGTGATGAGTGGTGTTCCCCAGGGGTCAGTATTGGGACCAGTGCTGTTTAACATCTTTGTTGGAGATATGGACAGTGGGATTGAGTGTATCCTCAGCAAGTTTGCTGACGATACCAAGCTGTGTGATGGGGTTGACACTCTAGAAAGAAGGGATGCCATCCAGAGGGACCTTGATAGGCTGGAGAGGTGGACCAATGCCAACCTCATGAGGTTCAACAAGGCCAAGTGCAAGGTCCTGCACCTGGGTCAACGCAACCCCAGGCACAAATACAGGCTGGGGGGAGAATGGCTAGAGAGGAGTCCTGAGGAAAAGGACTTAGGGGTGGTGGTAGATGAGAAGCTTGACATGAGCCGCCAGTGTGCCCTCGCAGCCCAGAGGGCCAACCACATCCTGGGCTGCATCAAAAGAAGTATGGCCAGCAGGGTGAGGGAGGTGATTCTGCCCCTCTGCTCTGGTGAGACTGCACCTGGAATACTGCGTTCAGCTCTAGAACACCCATCACGGGAAGGACATGGAGCTGTTGGAGGGGTTCCAGAGAAGGGCCACAAAGTTGATCAGAGGGCTGGAGCACCTCTCCTATGAAGACAGGCTGAGAGAATTGGGGCTGTTCAGCCTGGAGAAGAAAAGGCTCCGGGAGACCTTATAGCAGTTTTTCTGTATCTGAAGGGCCTACAGAAATGCTGGCAAAGGGCTTTTCACCAGAGAAGGCAGTGATAGGACAAGGGGTAATGGTTTTAAACTGAAAGATTTAGGTTAGATATTAGGACGAAATTCTTCACCATGAGGGTAGTAAGGTACTGGAATAGGTTGCCTAGGGAGGTTATTGATGCCCCCTCCCTGGAGGTTTTTAAGGCCAGGTTGGATGAGGTTTTGTGCAACCTGGTCTAGTGTGAGGTATCCCTGCTCACAGCAGGGGGGTGGGAACCTGATGATCTTTAAGGTTCCTTCTAACCTTAACCATTCTGTGAAAATACTGCATCAGCTAAACTTAATAACTGGAAGTCTACATGGTATGATGACTTTCTCCTTTTTAAAAAAGTAATTCTGATGTTGATGTTTTATCACTGAAGCTCACATCACGTATTAATTCCTGATACTTGTTTGCTTTCTATAGACAAGGCTAAGCCAAACTATATCAAGATGCAGTTGGCTGTACATTTTTTCTTCCCATAGGGTAATGAATGACTTAAAAATTTTATCCTTAGCTATTTAGAGAAGTCTCTTTTTTTTTTTTTTTAGCCCCCAGAGAGCCTTCTGAATGCTTTGTCTGATTGGAGAATGCCTTCATGGCCACTTTATTGCAATGAAGTGTGTGGGCTTTGGTTTTGGAGTTACTTGGTTTTGGAGCTATTTCAGAGTATTTTGTGATGGAGTTGTAAACCAGTACTGGTGAAATGCTGTATGGAAATGAATTATTTTCAGCTAATTATAAATAAGAATAATAAATAAATAAACCCACCAAAAAACAGATGTGCAGGTGGACATTTGAGGTGAGTCTCATCCCTGAAACTCTTAGATCCTTTCATTCTGTGCTTTTTACTGAATGGTACAACAACCTTACAGCCAGAAGTGCTCTGCAAAGCATGACATGAAAAGAATAGCTGGAACTAAAGTACAAGTTTTATGCCTATTGGAACAGGGGTAGAAAGCTTCACAATTGTTGGAATGCTGCACTTTGAGCCAAGTTTAAATCTAACTTTAGAACAGAAGTTGCTCTTTGTGTCCATGAAAACCAAAATCAGGTCTTTTTGTAAGCTTGCAAACTTGGTGGAGATAATAACAGGGAAAAAAAAGCCACCAACATTGGCAATTACTGAGGTTGCTAAATGAGCAATTACTACCATGTGGATTTGGCAGAGGGAGTGTCTCCACAGCCTGTTCATGTATTTCAGCTGGTACTGGGATCTAAGTAATTTGCTGTAGAATCATAGAATCATCCTGGTTGGAAAGGACCTTGAAGATCATCCTGTCCAACCGTAACCTAAATCCACCTACCATAACCTAATCTACCTATTCAGTGCTTAAATCATGTCCCTAAGCACTATATCTATATTTCTTTTGAATACTTCCAGGGTTGGTGACTCCACCACCTCCCTAGGCAGCCCATTCCAGTGTCTAATCACTCTCTCGGTAAAGAAATTCTTTCTAATATCCAGTCTAAACCTTCCCTGGTGCAACTTCAGGCCATTTCCTTTTCCCCTGTCATTATTCACTTGAGAGAAGAGGCCAGCTCCTACTTCCTGCAACCTTTCAGGTAGTTGTAGAGAGCAATGAGGTTTCCCCTCAGCCTTCTGTTCTTCAAACTAAACAATTCCAGTTCCCAGAGCCTCTCCTCATAGGACTTATTCTCCAGACCTTTCACCAGCTTGGTAGGTCTTCCCTGGACACACTCCAGCAACTCGACATCCTTCTTGTAGTGAGGGCCCCAGAACTGCACACAGTGTTTGAGGTGTGGCCTCACCAGTGCTGAGTACAGGGGCACGATCACCTCTCTTTCCTGCTGGCCACACTATTCCTGATGCAGGCCAGGATGCCATTGGCCTTCTTGGCCACCTGGGCACACTGCTGGCTCATGTTAAGTTGCCTGTCAACCAGCACCCCCAGGTCCTTCTCCACCCTGGAGCTTTCCAACCACTCATCCCCAAGCCTGTAGCTTTGCATGGGGTTGTTGTGACCAAAGTGCAGGACCCGGCACTTGGCCTTGTTAAACTTCATACAATTGGCCTCGGCCCATCTGTCCAGGTCTCTCTGCAGAGCCTTCCTACCCTCAAGCAAATTGACACTTCCGCCCAGCTTAGTGTCATCTGCAGACTTACTTAGGAAGCACTCAATCCCCTCATCTAGGTCATTAATAAAGATATTGAACAGGACTGGACCCAAAACTGAGCCCTGGGGGACACCACTGGTGACCAACTGCCAACTGGATCCAACTCCATTCACTACAACTCTCTGGGCTGGGCCAGCCAGCCAGTTTTTTACCCAGCAGAGAATGTACCTGTCTGTGCCATGTGCCATCAGCCTCTCTAGGAGAATGCTCTGGGAGATGGTGTCAAAGGCCTTACCAAAGTCCAGATAGACAATGTCCACAGCTCTTCCCTCATCCACCAGGAGGGTCACCTGATCATAGAAGGAGATCAGGTTAGTCAAGCAGGACCTGCCTTTCCTGAACCCATGCTGGCTGGGCCTGATCCCATGGCTATCCTGCACTTGCCATGTGAGCTCACTCAAGACAAGCCTCTCCATGATTTTCCCTGGTACTGAAGTCAGGCTGACAGGCCTGTAGTTGCCAGGATCCTTCTTTGGGCCCTTCTTGTAAATAGGTGTCACGTTGGCAAGCCTCCAGTCATCTGGGACCTCCCCTGTTACCGAGGTCTGTTGATAGATGATAGAGAGAGGCTTGGTGATCTCCTCTGCCAGCTCCCTCAACACCCTCGGGTTAATCCCATCTGGCCCCATAGACTTTTTAGTGTCTAGGTGCTGCAGCAGGTCTCTAACTGCATCCTCCTGGATTATGGGGGGGTTGTTCTGCTCTCCATTCTTATATTCCATCTCAGGAGGTCGAATACCCTGAGGGCAGCTGGTCTGACTATTAACGATGGAGGTGAAGAAGGCATTAAGTATCTCAGCCTTTTCTTCATCCCTGGTTGGCATGTTCCCCCTCTCACCCAATAAGGGATGGAGATTCTCCCTGGTTCTCTTTTTGCTGTTAATGTACTTGTAAAACCTTTTTTTATTGTCCGTTATGGTAGTGGCCAGATTGAGCTCCAGCTGGGCTTTTGCCCTTCTAATTTTCTCTCTGTATGTCATCACAAGCTCCCTGTACTCATCTCGAGTTGTCCCCCCTTCCTTCATGAACCAGAAGCTCTTGGAAGAGGAAACTTAAGAGTATGTAAGTGCTTTCCTAAAATTAATGAAAAATAAGGGATGGGGGGGGTGTGTGAGTGTGATGTATCTGAGAAAGATTTGTTAACTAGTTGTCTGTTCTCTGATCTTTCAAATGCTGGGTTTGATACCTATGTCTCAAACTGAGAAGACTCAGTCTTCTGAGCCCACTCAGTACTGAGAGAAATATGTTGGTTTTTCTCTTTGATACCAGTCTGTTCTTGTCAAGAGGTTTTTTCATTACAATGGCAAAATGACTTCTAAATCCAGGACATCCTTGGTATGAAGTATCCTGCTAATTTGACATGTGGCATGCAGGTTTGTCCAGCTACATCAACAATTTATCAAATTATTCTATTGTAATAAAGTGAGGTTTTTTAAGTGAATGGAATCACATAGATCTGACAAAAAAGAAGTCTTGATTAGATCTGTGATAATACTGCAGAGGTTCATCCTCTGCTACTACTAAGTGGTTCATCAATTGTATGAAAAGACAGGGGACTGTAAAGGGAAATAAGATTTCAAGAGTGAGTGTGTCATCTATTATGGGATTATTATTTCAAAATATACTTACAGACACCATCTAGAAAAATGCAGCTTCTGACTTATATACAATGGACTTTACACCCATGGAATGGTAATAACCTATAGATAGCAAAACCAAACAGAAATTATATATCTATAACAATACATATGTTTTAAATAATATCTGGAAATACATCTGAAATGTAAGTTTACCTTATAAGACTAGTTTTCGAAAATATTTTTTTTATCTAGAAGAAAATGTAAAAGTTCTGTAATGTCAGGTGCAGCTTTTTTTTTCTTTAATTAAATCAATCTAAAGAAAAAGAAAATGCAGATATTTTTGTTGTTGTTATGGTTATGTTCTTGACTTATTAATGTAATTGCACCAAAACTGGGATTGAACTTTCTTGTCTTACAACAGTATTGCTGTCCTCAGTCACCACCACAGCTGGCAGATTGTCTTTTATGCAATGCATTCCATATGTGCTGGAGACCACAGCATGGAAGGATTTACAGGGTACAAGATGGAGTGCAAATTATGGAGGTGGGAAGCACTCATCTCTCCTTATTTTTTACAATAAAAAGGCTTCACAAAACAGCAGTCACACAGAATCACAGAGTGGTTGAGGTAGGAAGGGACCTCTGGAGGTTGTCATGTCCAGCCCTCATGCTCAAGTGGGATTAGCTAGAGATGTTTGCCCAGGACCAGATGGCTTTTGAATATCTCAAAGGACAGGGACTCCACAGCCTCCCTGGGCAACCTGTGCCAGTGGTTCACTATGGGTTGCCCTAACAGTGAAAAAATATTTCCCGATGTTCAGAGAGAACCTCCTGTGTTTCAACCTGTGTTTATTGTCTCTGGTCCTGTCACTGGGTACCACTGAAAAGAGTCTGGCTCCATTTTTTTAAACGCTTCCTGCAGGTATTTACATACATTCATGAGATTGCCCCGAGTCTTTTCTTCAGGCTAAAAAGGCCCAGCTCTTTCAGCCTTTTCTCATAGGAGAGATGCTCCAGCCCCTTAATGGTCTTCTTAGCCATTTGCTAGACTCACACCAACCATGTCCACACCTCTTTTATGCTGAGGAACCAAGAACTGGAATACAGTACCCCAGGGGTAGCCTCATCAGTGCTGAGTAGAGAAGGATCACCTCACTTGACCTGCTGACAACATGCCTCCTAATGCAGCCCAGAATACCATTAGCCTTCTTTCCAAGACATGTTGCTGGCTCATGTTCAACTTGGTGTCTGCCAGCTGGGTGGACCCCAGCATATATAGGTACCATGAGGTTGTTCCTCCACAGGTGCAGAACTTTGCAGTTCTCCTTTTTGAAAGTTACAAGCTTCCTGTCAGCCTGATTCTCCAGCCTTCATGTACAACCTTTGAATGAACATCCAAACACAATTTCATTTCATCTAAGGTATCACAGGATTGGCAGAAGGGTCTGAAAAAATGGAGACCTTATAGCATCCTTCCAGTACTTGAAGAGGGCCTACAAGAAAGTTAAGGAGGGACTTTCTACAAGGGCATATAGTGATCAGACAAAGGGTAGCTGTTTTAAGCTGGAAGAGGGTAGATTTAGATTAGCTATTAGGGAGAAATTCTATATGTGAGGTTGGTGAGACATTGGTACAGGTTGCCCAGGGATGTTGTGCATGTCCCCTCCCTGGCAGTGTTAAAGGGCAGGCTGGATGGGGCTTTGAGCAACCTGGTCTAGTGGAAGGTGAGAAAGCAAAGCAAAGGCTTTGTGTAGGAGAGGTTCTTGGGCCTTCTCTTCCAGTGGCTTAAAATGATAATGAAGTTGCAGGGCAATTGTGTAATAGAATTATAGCCTCAGCTTATACTGAGAGAGGTAAATGAGCACCTTAAACTTTTATCTTTGGCTTCAATTTTCTTAAGTATGTGTGTCGCAAACCGAGATGGGAAACTGCGACTCACTGCCCTACACAAAGGGAATCGAGGGCTGAGGACCACTCCCTGTCACACTCACAAAGGCCATAATAGAGTCCGTCTCTCACAATGTGGAGCCAAACATTCACCTGGGGAAGAAAAGACTTACCCTTTGTCATGGATACCTGTTAAACAACACTGGCTTTTGTAGCTCTTAATCCAAAGCAAGAGGAAAATCAGATTGAAGAACAGTTCCCTAGGAAGCTTATCAGTTTTGCACTGGCAACAAGAGCCAGGAGAACCAGTTTCTTGTCTTCATGTCTTTCTGAAAGTAGCAGATAAAAGTTGCATCCAATTTGAATCATAGAATCATAGAGTGCCAGCTTGGAAAGGACCTCAAGGATCATCTGGTCCAACATTTCTAGGTAATACTATATGAGGTGGCTCAGCACCCTGTCAAGTTGAGACTTCAAACTGTCCAACGTGGGGGAATCTACCACTTCCCTTGGGAGACTATTCCAATGTTTGACTGTCCTCATGGTGAAAAATTTATCTCTTGTGTCCAGTCGGAATCTCCCCAGGAGCAACTTGTGCCCAGTACCCCTTGTCTTTTCCATGTGACTCCTTGTAAATAGGGAGCCTTCATCTTCTTGGTAGCCACCCTTTAAGTACTGGAACGTGGTAATAAGGTCTCCCCTAAGCCTTCTTTTCTCAAGGCTGAACAAACCCAGTTTTCTCAGTCTCTCCTCATATGGCAGGTCCTCTAGTCCTCTGATCATCATTGTAGCCCTTCTCTGGACCCTCTCCAGCCTGTCTGCATCCTTTTTGTAGAGCAGGGACCAAAACTGAATGCAGTACTCCAGGTGTGGTGTGACAAGTGATGAGTAGAGCAGGATGATGACTTCTTTATGTCCGCTGGTGATGCCCTTGTTGATGCAGCCCACCATCCTGTTGGCTTTCTTTGCCACTGCAGCACACTGTTCACTCATGTTGAGTCTGTTATCCACCAAGACCCCCAGGTCCCTTTCCACAGGGCTGCCCTCCAGCCAGGTGGATCCCAGTCTGAACTGCACTCTTGGGTTATGTGTTCCCTAGTGCAAGACCTTACACTTCTCCCCGTAAACTTCATAAGTTTCCTGCTAGTCATCCAGTCTGTCTAGTTTATCCTGGAGGGTGGCTCTCCCTTCTGGAGTGTCAACCTCTTCACTCATCTTTGTGTCATCAGCAAACTTCATCAGGGTGCTCTTGATCCCAACATCCAGGTCACTTACGAAGATGTTAAACAGCATTGGGCCCAATATCGATCCCTGGGGGACCCCACTTGTGACCAGTTGCCAGTTTGAGGAGGAACAATTTACTGTCACCCTCGGGGTATGCTCTGTCAGCCAGTTCCCCACCCACCACACAGACCACTTGCCGAGGCTGTAACAAGTCAGTTTCTGCAGAAGGAGGGCTGTGGGAGACTGCATCAAAAGCCTTGGAGAAGTCCAGGTAGATGATGTTCAGCTCATTTGCATGCTGTTGGTGCTCACTGCTGTACATGCATATCATATTTGGTAGAGTTCCTCTAAAACCTTTAATTATTGTACAGCAGTTGCATTTGTCTCCAATTCTCTCTTCCTTTCCACCTCAGATTTGTCTGTTGAAAGTATTATGAACTAGAAATGTCATGTCCAGTCTAGATGCAAACTCTGCCTACTACTAATAAGAGACACAACTTTGGTTTTGCAGTGATCAGTTCCAACTATCTCTCTTGTTGTACTTGAGGGTTGCATTAATAAGATTTCAGTGAAGAGAAGTGGGTGCAGCTGTTTATCTCCTGTGATCCCTGTCTTATTTGAGGCCCAGGGTTGCAAAACTGGAGAGACAGAGAGCAATTGAATCATTTCCCAATAGAGGGAAACTGAGGCAGGCCCACTGAGAGATGGAACATCCTGCTACAAATACTGCTAAAATCATACTTGAGCTCAGGGGCAGAGAGGATTCTAATTTGATTTCTTTCCCTTTTAATTAGGATCAGAAGGTAGTAAACACTTTGCTCAGATAATAATTTCCGGTCTTTCTAAGTCAACTTTTACTTCTTGTTTGGACTTTCTATTACATTATTGAGTTAGAACTTAAAAAAGGGTATCTGGGGTCAGGCCAAAGTCCATCTACTCCTAGTATCTGACTCCAACAGTGAACCAAAACAGGTATCTAGAGAAGAGGAAAAGCTGGGTATGCATATGCCATTTACCTGAACTACTCTCTCGACTTTCAAATATTTCTAAGCTCAGGAATATTGACATCACAGGGCAACAATCTATATAGTTTGGGTTCAGTGATCAGCATTTCTGTCTTTGCCTTTTACCTGTCTTAAATGTACTGTTGGAGTGTACTTCTGGCGCACATGAAATTCTTTATTTTTAATCTGCTACATCACTATTATTCTAGCCTGAGCTGTCATGGTTGCAGTTGCTTGTATGCTACAGAAACAACTATTTATCTGTCTAAAAACAAGCCCTCCAAACCAAAACCATAAAAATATGTTACTGCTATTGCATTGGCTTTTTCTTGTAAGACCAGTCTCCTGTAATATCAGGTTTTCAGTCATGTTGGTCTTCAGTGAGGGAAATACTGTCATTAAGGATGTCTTTTTAAAAACATATAGTTCAAATTCATGTAAATTCATGTAAATTCACTTTAAAATTTAATCCTATATTTCTGCTTAACCTTTCTAGGCTTAGAAGCATAATGTTGCAATCTCTGTTTGGAAAGCTGAGGTTCAGCCCCAATCCAGTGTTTGCAAGGTCAAGGAAATAAGGAAATACAGGCAGAAAGATAAATCTGAGAGTGCAATCAGATAGAATCCTTTGCCTCCTCTGCAAGTCCAGGGTGAAAAAACTGCTCTTTTCCCCTATCTTCACGCTCCTTACCTTTCACAGATAAAAATTTCTTCTCCTGGCATAGGGAGTGCTACAAATGCTTGAAGTTAATGATGGCAACAATAGTATTGAATGTTTATGGGTCAGAATCAGGGGGAAGGCCAACAAAGCAGACTTCTTCGTGGGAGTCTGTTATCACTTGTCCCTGTCAGGAACTTCAACTTCCCAGATGTCAGCTGGAAATATAATACATCAGAGAGGGAACATTACTGGAGGTTCCTAGAGTGTGTGGAGGATAACTTCCTTATGCAGCTGGTGAGGGAGCCAATTAGGGAAAGTGCCCTACTGGACCTGCTGTTTGTCAGATGGGCTTGTGGATGATGTGATGGTCAGAGACCATCTTGGGCATAGTGACCACAAAATGATAGAGTTCTCTTTTCTTGGAGAAGTAGAGGAGGGCCAGCAGAACTGCCACCTTGGACTTCCAGCAGGTAGACTTTGACCTGTTTCGGAGGCTGGTTGACAGAGTCCCTTGGGAGGCAGTCCTAAAGACAGAAGAGCCCAGGAAGGCTGGACATTACTCAAGAAGGAAGTTTTAAAGGTGCAGGAGCAGGCTGTTCCCCTGTTCTGAAAGATGAGCTGGTGGGGAAGAAGACCAGCCTGGCCAAACAGGGAGCTTTTGTTGGAACTCAGGAAGAAATGAGAGTTTATGGCCTTTGAAAAAGGGGGAGGCCACTCAGGAGGAGTGCTTAGGAACATGGTTTAAGCACTGGACTTGGTAGAGTTAGGTTGTGGTTGGACTCAATGATCTTAAAGGTCTTTTCCAACCAGAATGATTCTGTGATTCTGTGTATCTTACTTAGATCTACTTTCAGGAGCCTTCTACACATCTCTCCCTCTCTGCTGATGAGGCCTAGGCCTTGGATTGAAAATAAACTGTGTGATATGGACTGAAGAATGTATATGATCTTGAGTAAAACCAGCCCTGTATATGAACTGTGGAGAGGCTATTTATTTTTCTTCTAGTAAGTAGAAAATACTGCACATTAACATTACTTGAAAGGTTATTCCACCTGGCAAGTGTTCTCACTTACCTGAGCATGGGAGGGGAAGCACTGTTGTGTGGTGAATCCAATGTTCTGTTAGCCCTCAAATCTCTTGAGTTCTGTGTTGTTTGATGATTCAAGGCAAATTCTTTTCTGTCCCTCTGTTGTCCTGTCAGGTGAACAGGATGGTGTTCTTTTCATTTTTATTGAAGTACACTGAGATAATTCCGTGAAAAATCTGTTTAAGAACTGTGGTAGGACAGTTAGGTCATACAATTGTGAGATCTACATGAAAAATGTAACATTCTGAGCAGTTCAACTCCAGAGAGGGTTGTTGAAGGGGGGGAAATGTAATGGAGCATCATTCCATGTTACATTTACTCTACAAGAGAATTCGAGTTTGAGCTGCAGAAGTAATGGCACCCTCCTTGTACAACACCACAAAACACATTGTGAACCACAGTCATCAGGGTCACGGCCTTCAGCTGTGCAGGACTTGATTTTCTGTGGTGAACTTTATGGGCTGAGCTTCAGAACATCCTCTAAGTTTGAAGATTCTTAGACCTTACAACCTACAATTGGGTAGTGAGATGGATTGGGAAGGACAGATCCCAGAGAGTTGTGGTCAGTGGGGCTGAGGCCAGCTGGAGGCCTGTGACTAATGTCCCCCAGGGGTCAATACTGGGTCCAGTCCTGTTCAATACATTAATTGATGACCTACACAATGGAACGGAATGTACCCTCAGCAAATTTGCTGATGATACAAAACTAGGTGGATTCGCCAACATGGCAGAAGGCTGTGCTGCTATCCAGCATGACCTGGACAGGTTGGAGAGCTGGGTGGGGAGACACCTAGTGAAATTCGACAAGGGCAAGTGTAAAGTACTCCAACTGGGAAAGAACAACCCCATGCACCAGCACGATTTAGGGGCTGACCTGCTAGAAAGCAGTTCTGGGGAAGAAGACCTGGGAGTCATGTCAGACAACAAGCTGACCATGAGCCAACAGTGTGCCCTCACAGCCAAGAGGGCCAGTGCTATCCTGGGGCCAGCAGGCTGAGGGAGGTAATCCTTCCCTTCTGCCCTGGTGAGGCCTTGTCTGGAGTACTGTGCAGCTCTGGGCTTCCCAGTTCAAGAAATACAAGTAACTTCTGGAGAGAGTCCAGCACAGGGCCACTAAGATGGGAGCATCTACCATGTGAGGAAAGGCTGAGAGAGCTGGGTCTGTTTAGCTTAGAGAAAAGGAGGCTGAGGGGGGATCTCATCAATGCTTATAAATATCTAAAGGGTTAGTGTCAGAAGGATGGGGCCAGAATCTTCTCAGTGGCGTCCAGTGACAGAACAAGGGGCAATGGTCACAAACTGGTACAGAAGAGGTTTAACCTAAATATACGAAAATACTGCTTTACTCTGAGGGTAACAGAGCACTGGAACAAGCTGCCCAGGGAGGTTGTGAAGTCTCTATCCCTGGAACATTCAAAACCCACATAGATGTGTTGCTGTGTAGGGGATCCTGCTCTAGCAGGGGGGTTGGACTAGGTGATCTCCAGAGGTCCCTTCCAAACCCTACCATTCTGTGATTCTGTGACGTATCTGACTATCCTGCCAGGCTTTGGCCTAAAAAAGAAAAGTGGCTTTATTTGAAAGCAGATCAGATTGTTTTGGACAAATGTTGTGTGTTTTGCCTTTTCAGTCATTTGCAGGGACTGGAGACCATCTGGTAACTACATTTTGGCAATAAACTCTCTGAGTGCTAACGTGCATAACTTTCTAAGATTAATAGTGTCTCAGATAAATATGATTGATAGTATTGCTATCAAGTGACAGTGGAATGCAAGCATCATATCAAGGCAGAAGGAGTCTTGCTGTGATTTGTTCCTTCAGCAGATATGTTTCAGCTGTGAGGGGGCTTGTGTGTGTCAGAGCTGGCTGTGCTTAGGTATCTGGCTAGCTCTGCAGGAGCTAGCAATGTAGTTGTGTTAGCACAGTGTGTTAGCCTGGGTTCTGTACAGATGTTGATACTCCAGCTAACTGTGGACAACCTAGTTTAAATTTCTGTGCGTGACATTTAATTGTGCTTTGTTGATGTACATACTACATGGTAGTATGTAAGACTGGATTTATTGCATTAGTCTAATGCAGTATTTCTCTAAATGGTACAAATAGGAGGGAATCATGATCAGAATTTGCTGTTTATTTTGGCCTGGAGGCTTCATGAGATGAACTGAATGGATATTTGTAGATCAATACAGGAGTCAGACTTCATTGCTTCCCTCCAAGGAGACATTGCATGCCTGCTGCCTGTGGTTGTATTTGTATTGGATTAGTATCATCTCTCCCCTCTGATAGACCTATTTGTTTAATGAGAGAATTTTGATTCAGTTTCTGAGGAATAAGTAAAGGAGCTTACATGAGACACTATTAAATTATTATAAAATTATCCACTCTTCAGGGTGTAGTGAGAACATTAGCTGCTCCTATGTGAGTTCTATAAAATACAAGCAGGTTCAAAATCACAGTCATGTTAACACAACCTTTCCAATAAGAAGAAACGTATCCATCGATCAGTATCTGTTAAAGTTTATTACATGTGCTGGTATTTTGAAAAGTCTGTCTGAAAATGCACTACTCTCTCCTGAACTAATGAGATTTTGTGAAGTGCGAGGGTAGAATCAGGTGTGGTGGTGATTTGATATGGGAAAAATACAAACAGATTAACACTGCAAATAAATAACCACTTCACATGATGATAATAAGAGCACAAGGATAACAGTATTTTTTTATTGTATTATTCCCAGAGAAAAAGGAGATCACTATAAACTCTTTTTCATAATATAAATTTATATATAGTCTCTTGTGCTTGACATCTTTGTAGGTGATTGGGTTGTGGTTTTTTTAACTAGTCACTACCTAGCTGTCTTACATTCATTTGAAAGTGTAGGTTTTAATTTGTATGAAACAGAGCAAGTTGATAAAGAAAATGTGCTGGAGTAATTGCATTTGGAACAGTTTTGAAGTATCCCATCAAGAAGCCGACATTGCTAGATTGTTACGGTTTTGTGTGTGTGTATGTGTAAGACTGTCAGAAACATTTTGAGTGCATATGTGTAGCCATAGAGAAGTATCTTGTCATGCTGTGTCCTTAACAAGCTAAAACGACATGTTCTGCAGTGAGAAATTAGGAAATGTCTCTTAGAGAAAGGAAAAAAATATATAAGAAAAGGGTGACGGTGTGTAACTACATGTATTTGCAAATGGAAGATTGTTATCCACAGTTCAGTAGAGATGTTTCTCTCACACTTTGTATAGATTCATTCTCCATTATCTCTTGGTTCATAGCTTATTCTAAATGTAGGTGGGTGCTGATTGCAATTTTCAAGCAACACTAACACCTAGCAATGTGAGAGTTCAGTAAATAGTAATAAAAATGTATGTCACCATCAAAACTTACCTGTAATAAGGATGATCTGAAAGAAGAGCCACATTAGTACATGGAGGATTAATCCATGAAATGTAATGGCAATAGAAACCTGATTAATTTTGTTAGCCAGTTTTTATCAGGTAGCCTCAGTATTGTCAAGGTGGACAGAAATTACTGACCACAACAGGGAAGTGATTTCTAAATTCTCAGGTCTTACTCATTTGAGGCAATAGATTGCGAAGAGATTTAAGTAGTTTGGTCTTGTTTTTTCATTTTGGTGGAAAATGGCCAGATGTGTCTTTTGTCCGTACATCCACATCCTTTTTTTAATGAATTGTATATATGAGCAAAGTGTCTGAGTTCTCTTTGTTGCTCTGTCAAAAGAAATCCTTATGTATGCTGAATAGTTGGGGTTTTTTTCACAGATGCACCTGCAATATAACTTGACTACACGAATCACACCGATATGTAGAATTTAATTGCATTGTTTTACTTTAATCTTCTTCAAAGAGCCAAGAGTCTTGAGTGTTGTATTTGGAAATACTTGTTAAATAATTTTGCATACAATGCAGCAGTATCTAAAATAACAAATCATACCTTATCACCTTATCATGTTTTTTGTGTAATTCAGTTCATTAAGGCATTTGATGTTGATTTCATTTTGCCCACAACACATTGTAGCTGAACTTCGTGATGCCTCATTAAGAGATTTTTCATTGAAGTCTCAAGACTAATCAGAGGCTTTTAGTGTGTGCCTCTGTTCAAGGAGGGCTCTCAGCTTGTCATATGGAAAGCACAGCAGATATAGTGTTGCATTTATCCTTTGACCTAAGTCGAGACCCATTTTATTGGCTATAGAAAGAGGACTAAAACCTTTAGTAGAAAAAAGCCTATTCTATTATCTTTATGACAGATTATAAGAAATGTAACTTACCAGCTTCTCATTAGCTGCAGTTGGCAGGCTACACACAATTTCAGATATTAAATGATGTTTTTTATTAGCTGTGTCATTTTACTGAAAGGAGTTGTGCTTTTGGTCATACTGTGCAACCTGTTTGTAGATGTTTATTTTGCATACTCATGGTTTTACTTAATATGCTAGAGTAGAGGTAAAGATGGGTGGTAGCAAAATTTGAAGCTAAGTCTATGTATATTAAACTGCCTAAACCTGCGTCTGACAGCTCACTGTTCAAGTTTTCCCCTGGCTGGTATAAAAGATAGTCTAATGTTTAGTTACCATTTCCTGCCTGTTACCATGGATTAGCTACCACTGAGGGCTCAATTGCCCATGACACAGAAAAATCCTCCAAATCAGAGCTACCCTTCTGCATCCTGCTTGGATTCATAGCCTACAGGACTAGGGGGAGGGATATTTGGGAGAAAGAGAGTGAACACTTATTCCATTGCATTCTTAGCCAAAATATAAGCCATTGGGCATTTTAAGGCTGTCTGATACCACTTTTTGGATATCCATTCCCACTATGCTTGAACAGCCATCTAATGTAGGAATGCCACAATAAGGTCTCCCTGGAGCTTTCTTTTCTCCAGGCTGACCAACCCCAACTTTCTCAGCTTGTCTTCAAAAAAGACATGCTCCAGTCCTCTAGTCATTTTTGTGGCCCTCCTCTGCAACCCCTGTAACAGCTCCATGTCTTTCTTGTACTGGAGACCCCAGAGCTGGATACAGTATGCCAGATGTGGCCTCATGAGAGCAGCATAGAGGGGGAGACTCACTTCCCTCGACGATTGGCCACACTACTTCTTATGCAGCCCAGGATATGCTTGGCTTTCTGGGCTGTGGGCACACATTGCCAACTCATGTCCAATTTTTTGTTCACTGGTATCCCCAAGCCCTTCTTGCAAGGGCTGCTCAATCCGTTCATCTCCCAGTCTGTACTGATACTGGGGATAACCCTGAGCCAGGTGCAGGACCTGGCACTTGGCTTTGTTGAACTTCATAAAGTTCAAGAAGTTGAACGGCTTGGCGTCATCTGTAGCATGCACAGATGACACCAGATGGATTTGAATAACGTTTCTGCATTCTTGCATTGAAGCTTCATCTGGTGTATTTTAATCAGCAGCTCTGTTATTTGAAATATACTTTTACTGGCCATATCTGTAAAAGTAGTTGGAAATGTGGCAGTTTGATCGTTATCCTGCTAATGCATTGTTGTAAAGGAAAAAGTGTCTTGTTTACTTAGTGTGACATCAAATTGGCTCCAACACCTGAGTATGCATGAACTTTTGAACCCACCGTATTGCCTGTGGGATTGATATGTTTTAAATAACTGAGCATTTGGGGTTTGCCTGGACATGATGTAATGGAATAATTGCAGAACCGTTTGGCTTTTCACCACAGATATAGCCTTTTTTTAATGTACTCATTTAGCTTAACAAAATAAAAAGACATTAATCTTCAACCTCTGCTACTTCATCAAGTAATAGAAGAATCATAGGTTCATGGGCTGACACAAAACTGCCCTGAAACTTAGTTTTCAGGAATGCCAGTATTATCTTTTAACTATCTCCAGCAGGAGGCATTTGTCTGGAAAGCATCCAGAAGTTTGCGTTGTAGCGTGTGTTCAAATTCACGTAAGCTGCTAGATAGTCTTATTTTTCTCTGCAATTGAAAACAACTGCACTCTAGTGTTGCAAGACAGACTGTACTATATATATATATGTATTTTGCATACATAAAAATATGATGCAGTAGTTGACTGCTTATCTCTGCTGTTTGATTGCTGTTACTGGTATCACTGACACATGGTGGAATGACTCCTATGACTTGAGTGTGGAGATGGTTGGGCGTTGTCGTGGGCCGAGAAGGGTAAAGCCGTGACCCCCTCCCCCTCCAGAAGGGAATCGAGGGCTGAGAGAGCCTTTAGGCATAAACTCTTCAGGAAGGACAGGCAGGGCAGAAGAGGAGGGGGTGTCATCCTCTACATCAATGACCAGTTGGAGTCCATGGAGCTCTGCATGGAGACAGAGGAGGCGGCGACTGAAGCCTTACAGGGTCAGGGTTAAAGGGAAGACAGGGGCAGGAGATATCATAGTGGAGGTCTGCTACAGGCTACCCGACCTGGATGACTGAACAGAGGAGGCCCTCTATGATTCTATGATTCTATAGGTCCTGCCAGGAGCCTGCTCTAGCAACAGGCTCTCAGTGGGGTCACAGGCTCTTTGGATGCATCCACCTGCCCCAGTGTGGGGTCCTCTATGGCCCACAAGTGGATACTGCTCCATCACTGACCTTTATGGGGGCAACCCGACTGACCATGGTCTTCATCATAGGCTGCAGGGGTATCTCTGCTCTAGTGACTAAAGTACCTCCTCCCCCTCCTTCTTCACTGACCTTCATGTCTGCATAGTTATTTCTCTCACCTATTCTCACTCCACTCTCCGGCTGCTGCTACCCAGCAAGTTATTTTCCCCCTTCTTAAATACGTTATCACTGAGGCGCTACTGCCACTGCTGACTTGCTCAGCTTTGATGAGCAGCAGGTCTGTCTTGGAGCAACTGGCATTGGCTCTGTTGGACATGGGGGAAGCTATTAGCAACTTCTGACAGAAGCCAACCCTGTAGCCTCTCCCACTACCAAAACCTTGCCATAAAAACCCAATACAGTGTGCTAGCATTTGGTATTTTTTTTCGGATAAAATTCATGTAGTAAAATTGATGACAGGATCTTATTTGTGTTTCTCTAAAGGGGAAATATTGTGCCCAAATTAATGGTGTCATGGAAGAAATACATGTTGTTTTCACAAATTTGAAAAGTATTACAAGGTTTCATGGTGGAGATTTCATTTTTTAATTTATTTGGATATCTACCATGGGTGTGAGTGAAAATACTGAAAGTCACAAGCTTATTTACTAAGATGTGGTGATTTTCATTGGTCATGTTAAAAAAAAAATTGTAGGTGCTTCTGGTGCTTACTATGTACAGACAATTTACTGGTTTATAATATTTGTATTAAACTGTGTTAAAAATGATGGTTGATTTTGACTGTCCATAATATTGTTAAGCATTTAATAATTTAATATTACATTGCATTCAAGTTACAGGCATTTTTTGCTAAGAAATAAATATTGCTTAAACACTTAGCAGTCTAAAATTTGGGAGAATACAGTGTCGAAATGACCACAGCTGTCTATAAATCACAATAAAATGAAAGTGTTGCACAGTAAAGGCTATAAGGTACAAGTTTAGTACTTTGAATCTGAAGAATCAAATAATTTTCAAATAATAGTAAAGAGGAAACTATTTAAAACCTCAATCACAAGCCATGGTAGCCTAAGTTGAGCACAGCATTGTCTACGTGTGAAGCATTTCTAGCAACGAATGGAGATGTCATTGAATCATATTGAAAAATCATTTGTCTTAAGTTGTGGTCTTTTGTTTTGGTTTTAATATGATAATGAACTTGATGTTGCTCACAGTATGAATTTTCAAGTGGCACCTTAAAAATACTGTAGCTACATTGCAACTACCAATTACAAGAAGTAAGATGGGGAGCAATCTGGGGATTTGTCAGATAAATATTTTGCCTGCATCTTTTAAATATACAATCTTTGCCATGGGTAAGAGATGTCTGGATGATTGAAAAGATTATTGCATTTTGTATGGTAGATTGAGGTAGCCTTAGGTGTGTGACATGGGGAATTCTGTGTGGACATTTTAATTTCCTGTTTTACCCAATGATTATTGAGTAAGGTCAGACTATTTAAATCTCTTTCCTTATGCCAAGCAAAGGGGGATAACAAGGTCATTGTAGTAAGTGGTTATTAATTAATTAACCAATAGTGTGCATATGTATGGAGATATATATATATATATATATATATATATGTATCTGTGGGGATTATCCCTTCTCCAATACTATTTTGCTTTCTTAGCAATTTTAGAAATACAAATTTGTATGTCAAAAAGCCAATACTTTTTCCATATCTTAAAGATCTTGCATGATGAAAACCAAATTCTGTTATATGGTAAAAAGTGTAATTTCAGCAAGTGTAGATTCTACATTGCCTTCTTGTGCCCTGAAGGAATTTAAATGGCCTCTGTTCCCCACAACTGAATACTGAAGGTCATTCCAGCATCCGTTTTTTCTGGGGAGAGAGTTCAGTATTGAGACCAAGACATAAATAGAGATTAAAAATCTCCTGGACCCCACTCATATACCGAAAACCACTCCCTTTGCAGTGGTCTTTGCAGGTTTGAACTGATGCAAGTTAAATAATTGTTCCTTGGTTATTCAATGCAAAAGGGATGAGATAAGCCACAGTCTTGTCATTCCAATATATTTATTTTTCAAAAACCCTAGAGGTACGCTCTTTTGAAAGAAGCATGCTGTGAATTTCAGGAGGTTCTTGCATAAAAGTAGAGAAGTTGTCAAAATGTGGTTGATACTGCCATTTTAATTTTACCCTCATTAGAGAAGATTATTTTTTCTTTTTTTCTCATGCAACTCACAGGTTATAAATGTTGATGGAACAATGAGGAAGACTCTTCTTGAAGATAAGCTTCCACATATATTTGGGTTCACGCTGCTGGGAGATTACATATACTGGACTGACTGGCAAAGACGAAGCATTGAAAGAGTACACAAGATAAAGGCTAGCAGAGACATCATTATTGATCAGCTGCCAGACTTAATGGGCCTCAAAGCAACAAGTGTTACTAAAGTGTTCGGTAAGCATGAACAATCATAGGATGGTTCTATAGTACTTTCTAGATAGGCTTGTTTTGATTAAGCAACTGTGGTCTCATATGTTTCAATAATTTTAACATACTGTTTTTCAAGTTGGGAAAACAGTATTGCAAAAGAAGTACGGGCATCCAGTTTTTAGTGATGTTTGACATAATTCTTCCACAGCTTCTACTACAGTCCTTGAATTTTTGTGAGAATTTTATTCCTGCTTCCAATCCATAGGAATCATTACTTCTGGTGCTCACAGAATTGCTCCATTTTCCATTGTTCTTTTCTTCCAGCACTAAGTCCCAGTAATGTTTAGTAAGCAGAATGCTTTTTACTGTGCTGGGTGGTATAGGAGGACTTAGTGGCCATTACAAGATCGCCTCAAAGCATGTGGCACTTAAATATTAACTTTAACACCTAAATTGTACTTAAAAATTAAATCTTGTCCTTAGTATGGGATCAGCAGCTGAAGCTCCATGTTCTTCCACTGCATCTGCTGAAAGCTGCAGCCAGTGTTCTAGATCCTCTGCTAGCATTCCCCAGAGAAGTTTGTCACAGGACCTCCTGGCTTCAGTAGTAACTCGTGAGAGGTGTGTGTTCGCCACAGATCTGACTTCCACCTGGAACATTGGAGTCTGAGCATAGCAGTGAATGGTTTAGTCGGTCAACTATTAAAATTGCTGAGAATAGTTGCAACAGAATCACATAAAGTAGGTTGTCAAATTACACCCTGCCATACATGGATTTCCAGCCTTTCAGAAAGCTTTACTTGAGGGATAATCAAGTCCTCAAACTGCAAGTTACAGCATCAGTCTGAAATATGTATGATTTAAAAAGGTAAAATGAAAAGACACCTGGTTGAGACTGATCGTGGAGATTTTATGGTAACAGTCTTCAAATATCTAAATCCTTGCTTCCAGCAAATGGAGAAAGGCACTTATTTATCTTTTGGTCCTTACTTTCCCTGCCACATTCCCTCCCCACCTAGTCATGATTGTTCACGTGAAAAAATAAGTAAGAGATTGTGGTGACCTTGTTGGAGCTGCCTCTGCTAATGAATCTTGTCAGCTTTAAATTAAACAGCTGGTTTGTCCTAGGTTGAGCCAGGATTAAGCTAATTTTCCTTTTACTGATTTTTTTTTTTCCTTCAGTACGCTTTCTTTTCACTAGTAGCAAGTTTTTGATGTCTGGCCCTGTTTGTTCTCCTGCCCCGGTAGCCTCTGTAGCAGCAGAGCTAAGAAGCGACCTTGGAGTCTCAGCACTTGACACTGGTTATCCTGATCTTATCTCACCATTATGTAACATTGCACATTTGTAAAACTAGGGATTTCAAAGAGATACAAAGATGGGGTACTTGGCCAAAAATAACCAAACTGAATATGTGTGTAATTACTTACCTTCAAAGAAGGAATTTAATCTTTGGGGAAACTAGAAGGATGTGTTTGTAGCTGCTATTTTTTCTGTAGGAAGGATAGGACCAGCTTCCTTAATCCTGGTAGAAGGAAAAAAACAGTGTTGAATGTTGTTTTTTTTTATAAAATTCCCTGTTGACAACCCACAGTGTACCTTATTTTTAAAAATTATAATTACACTGCTTTTCCACTCAGCCTCCCTGCCTCTCCTTTCCCTCCTACCTCCACAATGCACCAATATCTGTTTTGTTCTGTTTTGTTTTGTTTTGTTTTTAAGGAACTAATTCATGTGCAGAGAGCAACGGAGGCTGCAGCCATCTGTGTTTCTTTACACCCCAGGAGACCAAATGTGCCTGTCCCATTGGCCTTGAGCTGTTGAGTGACTTGAAGACTTGCATAATTCCTGAAGCTTTCTTAGTTTTCACAAGCAGAGCAGCAATTCATAGGATTTCCCTTGAAACCAATAATAATGATGTTGCTATTCCTCTTACCGGAGTCAAGGAAGCATCTGCTCTGGATTTTGATGTCTCTGATAACAGAATATATTGGACTGATGTTAGTTTGAAGGTATTACTGACATGTGAATTCCCTGAATATAAAGCCACAGAGCAGTTACTTTGATCTAACAAAGGTCTCTGTTACATGATCTGTCCTGCAGTTGCTAATGTTACTTAATTGCATCCAAGGAGGCTTTTGGAGATGAAGACAGTTGCATTGTTGATTACACAGTTGGGTGACAGGCATCTTCCTGCTCAATTAAAAATCCAAAGTGGTGTCTGCTCATACCAAATGCCTAAGTCTTGGATTCTGCATGTGTTCCTATGTATCTATTGTAGAAAAGTTGTTTTCATGTCACATAGTAATTTAAATATCGAGCTTTGCAACCCCATGAGCTTTCTATCCTCTTACAGTTTTTACTTGGAAGACAATCTTACTCAATATTTAGCAATGAAATTTGGATTGATTGCTGTTAGTTTGTGGCTCCAGCTTGGCACAGAAAATGCCAGAGAGCTTGTCCTAGTCCCCATCACACTGTGTTAAGCTCCCACCTGCCCTTGGTTCCATCTTAGTGTTTCCCATGAGTTTGACATTTCTTGTGACATGTTTCGTTCACATCAAGGTGCATGCTAAAGTGAGCATTGTGCTGTTTATCAGTGTTACTTTCCTTTTTGAAGTGAATTAAGTAGTGGAACTGAATTATTTTGTTCAGCTTCTTAATAGGTTTTCCAAGAGCAATCACAGTTTCCTTACCTATGTTCCTAAGCCATAACAGGGAAAAGCTCACTTTTAGTGATTGCAGAGCAATTGCAGATTCCATAGCCTCTCTGTGAAGACTAATGAGGGCTGTACTTCATTTAGTGTTAATAGTGCTGCTTGTGGTGTACATGCCTTTCCTTCAGGAACAGTGCCAATGTAATCAATTAGTATACTGCAGGCACCGTTACCAAGTAAATCTCACACGAGCATATGGAGAGCTGGAGCTCTCAACCATAGTGGAAAATATGTTACTTCAAATGTGTCAGTACGTAGATCCCAGTCTCTATGCAGAACTGGAAAACATTTTACTTGTTTATGGCCTCCTGAATTATCCAGCATAATGTATTTTCACATACATAGCAGCATATATTTCAGCACTTGTGGGTTTTCATTCCCCTTGTTCCCCCACGTTCTGCAACTTAGCAGCAAGTAGTGTAACTTCAGAGCCCATAGTCATCTCCCTTTCCTTTGGTAACCACCACTTCCCTGATCTCCTTCTGCCTCTGGTTACAAAAATGAGGATGCATTTTCAAAAAGAGATTACAGTCTTTCTGAAATGTGGGTTATACATGTAAAATTGCACTTCATGTTTTCTGGTTTTGACATTTCCTTTTAAAAATATGAAATATCTCTTACCCTGATATATTCATTTATCAAGTTATTGAGAAATTAATAGCTGAAATATTAGGAGTCATGTAGAATGTTGCTTAATGTTGATAACAAGGGTTGGTCATTGTACCTTGGTCCTACATCGGAAGCTACCAATAATTTACGTTGGGCACGTTTCAGTGCACCTTGTTAGGAGCGGCTTATTTATATGTACACAGTCCTTGCCCTATGTCTTGTTTTGTTGAGTAAATGTAGATGGGATCAGCAAACTTGCTCTAGGTGATTTCTCTGAATTTAAACGTGTTTCTGAGACTTAAAACATTACAGCAAATTTTTAAAAACCCAACTTTTTGTGTGCAAATAGAAGGAGAAGGGGCAAGGAGGAATCTGCACATACATAGTGCTTTCTAAAAATCATATTAGTTTAAGATGTCTTGGACTGGTCATCAGAAACCACTAGCTTTCTGAAAATTCAAGTGTTTTTATCCTGTGAATTGCTGTATCTTTTTGAACAACAGAATTTTTTTTTTTAGTGTAACATTGATTTTTTTTAACTAACGTTTCTTTGTACACTAAACTTCGTAATAATTATTCCTTTTTATTTCAGTGGGCTATCCATAAACACTGTAATATTTTTACACTATTGTTTTCCAGACCATAAGCCGAGCTTTCATGAATGGGAGTTCTGTTGAACATGTGATTGAGTTTGGGCTAGATTATCCTGAGGGAATGGCTGTTGACTGGATGGGAAAGAACCTCTACTGGGCAGATACTGGAACCAATCGCATTGAAGTAGCCCGCCTTGATGGACAGTATCGGCAGGTCCTTGTGTGGAAGGACTTGGACAACCCAAGGTCTCTGGCTCTTGATCCTACCAAAGGGTAAGACAGCATGCTGTTTTTCAAAGCTTTGTGTGCATATTCTTGTACATGACAAGTTAATTGCCATGTCTGCAGGGTCTTTGAAAAGACAATAAATGCTCCACAAACCTATGGGTTACAATGAAAAATTAAGAATTGTCAACTTATCAGAAATTAAAATAAATTTAGAAAAATCAAACCGTGCAGATAAACACAACCTTACCTAACTTGATACACTCTTTTTGTTCCACTTCTCGTTGCAGATATATGTACTGGACTGAATGGGGAGGTAAACCTAGGATAGTTCGAGCATATATGGATGGAACAAATAGCATCACTTTGGTAGATAAAGTGGGTCGTGCCAATGACCTCACTATTGATTACGTGGACCAAAGGCTATATTGGACTGACTTAGACACAAGCATGATTGAGTCATCAAATATGCTAGGTAATCTAGTGTTGTATTACACTAGCCAGTATAGAAATATGCATTGACCATAGTAAAGCAATTGAAAATATTAAATTGGAATAATATAATTTATATTAAATCTGTGTGTATTTCCTTATGAGAGAAAATGGAAACGTAAATGTTTACAGAGATGAAAAAAGCTTCCTAAATTAGTAACCATATGATGATGTGAAGCTCAGGGGCAACCTTGGCTGAAATGAACACGAAATGGTGGAGGACAGCCAGGAGGGCACACAGCAAGCGCTCTACCCTGGACTTCAGGAGAGCAGACATTGGCCTCTTCAGTGACCTGCTTGGTAGAGTACCATGGGATAAAGCCCTGGAGGGAAAAGGAGCCCAAGAAAGCTGGTTAATATTCAAGGATCACCTCCTCCAAACTTAGGAGCAATGCATCCAGACAAAGTGGAAGTCAGGCAAAAATGCCAGGAGGCTTGCTTGGAGGGACAAGGAGCTCCTGGGCAAACACACACACAAAAAGGAGACCTCCAGCAGGTGGAAGCAAGGACAGGTAGCCTGTGAAGAATACAGAGAAATTGTCCAAGCAGCCAGGGATCAGGTTAGGAAAGCTAAAGCCCTGATAGAATTGAATCTGGCCAGGGATATCAAGGGCAACACGAAAAGCTTCTGTAGGTATGTTGGTGATAAAAGGAGGACTTGGGAAAATGTGGACCCTCTCTGGAAGGACACAGGAGACCTGGTCACGCAGGATATGGAGAATGCTGAGGGACTCAGTGACTTTTTTGCCTCAGTCTTCACCAGCAAGTGCTCAAACCACACTGCCAAAGTCACAGAAGGCAAAGGAAGGGACTGGGAGAATGAAGAACCACTCATGGTAGGGTAGATCAGGTTTGAGACCATCTAAAGATCCTGAAGGTGCACAAGTTCATGGGACCTAATGAGATACATCTGTGGGTCCTGAGGGAACTGGCAGATGAAGTTGGTAAGCTACTACCCATCATGTTTGAGAAATTGTGGCCATCTGGTGAAGTTGCCACTGACTGGAAAAGGGGAAACATAACCCCCATCTTTAAAAAGGGAGAAAAGGAAGACCCAGAGAACTACAGAAGGGAAGTGATTTTCCCCTTCTAGTCTGCTCTTGTGATATCCCACCTGGAGTACTGTGTCCAATCTTGGGTCCCCATCACGAGAATGATATGGAGCTGTTGGAGCAAGTCCAGAGGAGGGCCAAGAAGATGATCAGAGGGCTGTAGCATCTCTCCTATGAAGACTGGCTGAGAGAGTTGGGGTTGCTCAGACTGGAGAAGAGAAGGCTTCAGGGAGACTTCCAGTATCTGAAGGGTGCCTACAGGCGAGCCGAGGACAGAGTTTTTCCAAAGACATGTAGTGATAAGATGAAGATCAACTGTTTTAAGCTGAAAGAAGGTAGATTTAGATTAGCTATTAGGAAGAAATTCTTTACAGCAAGGGTGGTGAGACATTGGCACAGGTTGCCCAGGGAGTTTCAAGCAGTCTGGATGGGACTTTAAGAAACATGTTCTAGTGCAAGGTGTCACAGCCCATGCAGGGGGGTTGGAACTAGATGATCTTTAAAGTCTCTTCCAGTCAAAACCATTCTATGATTCTGTGATTTATAATGATTGTGAGATATGGTGTATTTTCTCTGTATTGATGTGAAACTGCCTGTGTTTTGTCAAAGCAGAGATGACATCTGGGTTTCTCAGTTTGAATACCTAATGCTCTGTTGAGATATTACTTCTGTTTCCAGATTCAGATTACTTGTATTAGTTCAAAACCAGAATACTTCTTCAATTTCCCGAAGTCTGAAAGGCTGTGCAGCTACTTCTGTTGTGTATCACAACATGTCTTGTATACAACTTTACACATTTTCATATCCTCCATTGGAATTTCATTAATACATAAAAAGGGTGTGCTAAGATTTACTGAACTTTCACATTGATACTGACATAATAACTGAATGGATAAAAGAATGGAGCTTTGTTTTCTGCAGCTGACATAGAGCTTTTTTATGTTCCAGACATTTTTTATGTTCCAGACATTAAATGGTCTTACGGGTTTTGGCTGAGACAGATATTACTTCCTTTTTGAGAAAATAGGCTTCAGAGAAGTTTCCAAATGCCATACAGTGAAATCAGTGATAGAATCAGAAATGGAATCCAGAAGTTCCTGACCTGACAGTCTGTCCCTGTTCCATTTCCAAGGAGAGGTCTTTGTGAGATGGGAATTTGTACTTATGTAGTGGAACACACAGTATTTAAACAAATTCATACAGGATTGTTACACCAGTGCCCTGATTGATGACATATACAATTTCCATACTTTTTTTTTAATATATATTGAAAAGCTATCATTCAAGTGAAATTTTTTTTTATTTTTAATCTATTATTGTTTGTGCATGTCTTCAGAGTATAGAGAATCTACTAAGTTCAGTAAAAAAGAGCAATGCAGTTTTGGATTCCTGGGCTGTCACTGGTGGTGTATTTCTTGCATTTGTTGCTTTGGGAATGGATATTACTGTTCAGAAATTCCAGTAAGATTGTTTTCTTATCTGGAGTTGCATTTATCCATCCAGAGTGCATGATCTGTCAAAGCTCTCACCAAGTTTCTGTATTATACCTAGAGAAACAAAGTAGCAAGAGGCAAGCTTGAACTAGGAAGTGATTGTGGCATTGAGGAGAAACACAATATTGAAATCATCTGTGCTAAATGAAACTGATGCTAAAGCTGAACCTACTGTTAACATTTATTGTGGTGAGAAAGTAGAAGGATGAGTGCTGAAGCTGACTATGTCTTTTTAGTTAGCAGACTCAGATAGACTTCTAGCAAGTGGGCTCATTGGTTAAGGAAATATTTTTAGACATGGCCTACATCATGCAGTGCCAGGAGAGATTATGCTCTTGCCAGGAGAGATCTCAGTTAGTGTTGCTGATAGAAATGCCTATCCCACCCGCAGTGAATAAAACACTTTTAAGTGGATGAATGAATGCTGTCCTAGCTTCATCTTGGGCATTACATTACCCGTCAGGAGAAAATCACACTTTGGGGAGATTTTCCTCTATCTACTGACTGCCAAAATTAAATTAGCTTATCTGTTCCCTTCAGAAGAGCCTATCCCCTGAATTGGTCATTGTGGACCAGAATTGCTCTAAGAAGTACCTGAGAGTGCACAGGATATCTGTGCCCCTAACTTGGGCACTTTAAGTGCCTAAAAGTAGTTGGAAGGTTGTCTCTTTATTTAGTTCTAGTTGTTTATAGGGAAGTGGCTTCATGTTCTAGTCTTTGGGTTTTTCGTTCTTTCCCATCTTGACCAAGTGGGAGAAGGTGTGATGGAAAGTAGGCCAGGGGAAGAAAGGTGAGGTGTTCTGTAGAATCTCGTATTGGATGTTTGAGGCAAGAGATGATGCTGATGAAGGCTACTTCTTCATTTGATGTGAAGTAGCAGAGGTTTGTAGAGTTTTATGCTTGAAAATGTGTAGGAAGGTGATTTAAATTAAGACTTCATCTACTTTAGTAGTACATCTCTGCCGAGGCCATCTAATGCTCTAGAATGTGTTAAATCTGTTGTGAGTATTGCTGACAGAGCCACTGAATGTGGTAATATTGGGATTTATGCTAAACAAATGGTTTCCTAATCTCTTGGAGTTTCTGTATGTTAAATTGCACTGGAAAAGTATTGCGTTTCTTGAGTGAAACACCAGTGAAACACTCATAGCTGTTTCTCTGTGAATCTTAATTGTATTTTTCCTTTCATGCATATTAATTGGGGGGTTTTATTGACCTAAGTGATTCATGGATCTGATAGTATTCTTGAATATGTTTTCCAGTATCTATTTGGGATTGTAAGCGTAAGAGTAGTAGTAGAGCATATAGAGTAGTATTTATTTAAATTACAAACACTAGCACAGTTTCAAGTTGCTCTACAGGCTAGAGGGTATCAGGATAAGGTTTTTGAATGCAAGCGTTTAGGTTGCCTGTTGAGCAGATACTGCTCAACATGAGTCCCATGACGGTGACCTGGGAAATTAGGTGTTATTTTAAAAAGGGAAGGAAAAACTTTTTCTTGATGGCCATCACACTCTTCATTTCATGACTTAGGAATTGTCCTTTAATTGATTATCCTTATTTTTGCAGGACAAGAACGAGAAATCATAGCAGATGATCTACCTCACCCATTCGGATTAACCCAATATAGTGACTACATCTACTGGACAGACTGGAATCTTCACAGCATAGAAAGAGCAGACAAGACCAGTGGGAAGAACAGGACGCTTATTCAGGGCCACCTGGATTTTGTGATGGATATATTGGTTTTCCATTCTTCACGTCAGGATGGCTTGAATGATTGTGTGCAAAATAATGGCCATTGTGGTCACTTGTGCCTTGCCATACCAAATGGATATAGGTGTGGCTGTGCTGCTCATTATACCTTGGATCCCAACAACAGAAACTGTAGCTGTAAGCCTTTTTGTTTGCTACTATATTCTTCAGTGCTTCTGGCTCCCAGGTGCTTGTGATCCCTTTCAGTATAGAAAGGGATAGGATATGACAAGTCTATTTTAAAGTTTTTGACATTAAAGGTGATCTTTAAAAATTAGGATAGAATATGGAGTTTTGTATCTATTTGTGTGACCTGAATTAGGGCTGAAGTTTGTATTTCAATTCTTAGAAATAACAGCACTGTCCAGTCTGGTCTTTCTTGTTTTACTAGAAGTGCTTTCTAGGTGATTCAACTGTGTGACTGAAGTTTTCGCAGTCCTGACCCAAGTGTTTAGGTGGGTGGAATAGAAATTCTAAAAAAAATATCTGCAGTATTTAATAAAGTCAGCAATAATAACATCTAATACAATAGCCTCCTAAGTAGTCTGTGCAAAGTGAACATGTACTTGAAATTCATATAAGTTTGTTTTCCCACAAATGTGATATTATGAGCCTGTCAGTTCACTGCTTGTCCAATAAGAATTTAAGTTTCTAGTAAAAATAGCAAATTAGTAGAAAATGGAAAATAGAAAATGTTTACTTAAAAAAAATAAACCAACAAAGCTTCAGGCATCCTGGCACAGTAGCCTATAAGGAAATTTTAAATGGATGAAAGGATGGTTTTATGAAAGGTAGGTTCTGCTCGATAAACCTAATCTCCTTCTATGACAGGGTGGATGAGGGAAAGGCTTTGAATGTTGTTTACCTGGACTTAGTAAAGCCTTTGACAGTTTCCCACAACGATCTCCTGGAGAAACTGTCTGCTCCTGGCTTGGACTCTTTTTTACTCTTCACTGAGTAATAAACTGTCTGGATGGCCAGACCCCAAGAGTTGTGGTGAATGGAGTTAAATCTGGTTGGTGGCCAATCACAAGTGATGTTCCCCAGGGCTCAATGTTGGGGGAAGTTCTCTTTAATATCTTTATCAATTATCTGGACAACGGGATTGAGTGCACCCTCAGTAAGTTTGCAGATGACACTAAGTTGGGAGGGAGTGTTGATCTTCCTGAGGGTAGAAAGGCTCTGCAGAGGGACCTGGACAGGCTGGATCTATGGGCCAAGTCTAATTGTATGAGGTTAAATAAGGCCAAGTGTTGCGTCCCATACTTGGGTCACAACAACCCCATGCAATGCTACAGACTTGGGGAAGAGCGGCTGGAAAGCTGCCCAGTGGAGAAAGAAGTGGAGGTGTTGATGGACAGCCAACTGATTATGAGCCCGTAGTGTGCCCAGGTGGCCAAGAAAGCCAATGACATCTTGGCTTGTGTCAGAAATAGTGTGGCCAGCAGGACTAGAGAAGTGATTGTCCCCCTGTACTCGGCACTGGTGAGGCTGCACCTCAAATACTGTGTTCAGTTTTTGGCCCCTCAACTACAAGAAAGATACTGAGATGCTGGAGCATGTCCAAAGGAGGGCAAAAAATTTGGTTAAGGATGTAGACACGTCTTATGAGGAGCAGCTGAGGGAACTGGGGTTTTTTAGCCTGGAGGAGGCTGAGGGCAGGCCATATCACTCTCTACAACTATCTGAACAGACATTGTATCCAAGTTGGTTTTGCTCTCTTCCCCCTAGTAACAAGTGAAAGGATGAGAGGAAACAGCCTCAAGTTGTGCCAGGGGAGTTTTAGATTGGATATTAGGAAATATTTCTTTACTGAGAGAGTTGTCAGGCATTAGAACAGGCTGCCAAAGGAAGTGGCTGAGTCACCACCCCAGGAGGTATTTAAAGACATGTAGTATGGTACTTAAGGATGTGGTTTAGTTGTGGACTTGGCAGTGTGCTAGGTTAGCGGTTGGACTTGATGATTTTAAAGGTCTTTTCCAACTTAAGTGATTCTTTGATAATATAGGAAAGTCTGTGACTGTGTATTGCCCACTGTCACTGATGTTACTTAAATTCCTCATGGCAAACATAGTTATTTTATATTATGAAAAGGAAATACCTTCTGGGTGAAGATGTGCACATTTACCCTCCAGAAGTACACAAACATTTTCAACTTATTAGCAAAACCCTCCAGCTATCATTTACTTCAGTTTTCATTGTGAATATTAATGTCTCTTTGGGATTTTGTCCTGAATATTCTTTGTCTTCTGTGTGGATGTATTTTTGACCATGTGAGTTACATTTTCTTATGCATTCTGTGTTGCCTTGTTTCAGCCCCTGCCAGCTTCCTGTTGTTTAGCCAGAAGTCTGCAATCAGCCGGATGATACCAGATGATCAGCAAAGTCCAGATATCATCCTGCCTATGCATGGTCTAAGGAATGTCAAGGCTATTGATTATGATCCCTTAGATAAATTGATCTATTGGGTGGATGGACGTCAGAATATTATAAAACGGGCCAAAGACGATGGCACTCAGGCAAGTGTACATGATGTATATAGTTTTGTCTCAGTCTTTTTGTGAGCTTTGTACTTTATGCTTGACTTTCCACTTACATCCCCTGTGCCAAGGAATCATCTATTTAAACTTTTTCCAGCACTTATTCACGTACATTCTATTTATATGTGAATATCATTAAAGGCTTTTAGGATCACAATTTTAATGTATACACAAAGAAATGTAATAGAATATAGTACACCAAATGTATCTGAAACTATAAGCCTTGACTTGCAATCTTAAGTTAAGGGTGCGCACTGAAGTAAAGTATACTTCTTGGGACAGTCAAATTGTATTCTAAAATCAATATTGGCATGAGACATCATGCCAGTTGTGTGATTATGTTGTCATTGTAAAGCTCTCTCAAAATTTTGTTACTGAGTTGGGGACATTATTCTTTTGCACTAGTTATTCACGTAACAGTGAAAGAAGTGTACTGTTCTTCCAGGTTACATGTTAAATAGCTTAACTCCCAGGTACAAGTTAACAGATTCTTTAAAACCAGTGGTTTAAATAAGAAGATAAAATGAAATGGACAGTAGGTAAGTTATGTTTTTCTAGTTCTTGGGAAGTCATATCTGAACAACATGACATGTTATGAATGGAAATGGACTGGTCTCTTCATGCATCTAGAGACTCAGAGGTTTTATGATTTACTTTAAAGGAAGAGATGACAATTCTGTTTTTTGGACATTTCTTTTAAGATTGGGGGAGGTATGTTGGGAAGAGCAACTAGATGTGTTGTGGATTAATTTTGAAGAAGTTTTGCTCTTGCTTTTTGGGATTATGCAAGGTGCTAATTATTGCTTCTCTTTGGTACTTGCTAGGTGCAAATTGCAATGGAGATTCATTTGCTCTGTGTTTTCCTCTGCCTTGGTCACTCAGCTTTGAAGATGCAGATCCCCTGCAAATTTTGACTTTCCAGTTTTCACTAGCTATATTTACTTAATTTTGCTAAATCATGCTGTTTGCAGTTGATGTATGTGAATTCCATACCTAGGTAATGTTACCTTTGATTTCAGGAAAATAATTATTTTCTTTCTAGGCACACTGGCGAGACAAAATAGGGATAAAGTTTTATATAAAAAGAAAAAAAAAGCTGTATATCACTATGCAGAATTTGGAGGCTTAAAACCAAATTGTGGCAATACCACTTAGGCAAGTAATGCTCTGTTGGGTAGTTCATTTGACTTAAGCTGAACATGGAATGGTGTCTTCAGCTTTCTTGACCCATATGAACTACTTCTGGTACTATTTTTGTGTTTGGATTAGGGGCATCACACTAGGACACTCCTTAAGGAAGCCATGGCTTTCCCCTCACCATTATCATGTCACCAGAAGCAGTCATCTTTGAAGGCTACTTTGATGTTTGGAGTCCTGCCAGAAGTATTCCTTTCTCAATGGTACTAGCATTGGCTGTACACTAGTGGAGCCTGTGTAATGTTCAACTAACAACAGAAATATTTTTTTCCTTTAGGTATTTTTTTACATGCTCAAGTGCTCTCCACTGAAGTAAAGTATTGAAGTCTATGTTAGTATTCAACATAGAGTTAAAAAGTGCAGTAAATAGTATATTAGTTAGGTTGGGAGAGGTTGAGGGTAATGATTCCAGGAACTTGGCAATAATGTCAAGTTTTGTAAGGTCCATCATAAAGACATGAGGGTGGAAACAAGGTAATATTGGGTATGAGGCAGACCTGTAACTATTTGACATGTAAGCAAACAGAATCAAGTTTCATTAAAATATTTTAGTTTTTAAAAGAAGCCAGCACTTAAAATCAAAATCTACCACGCTACAAATAATGAGACTTTGGCAAGAGACAGAGCTTTGTTCAGCTGACTGTATAACAGTGCAGGTCTGGCCAGAAGGCTGCCTTGTTTCTTGCATTGTTGCATTCAAGATTGTTCCATGTACAAACATTCTCTATTATTTTCTTCCATCTCCTGCTAATTAATTCTACTTATAGGAGGCCCCACAACTGCTTTCTGGGGAGTTTTGCATAATCTGACAGATTTTGTCCAGATGTTTTTCTTCTAATCAAATATCTTTATCTTAAGTTTTATCGCATTTCTTGTATTTGTTGTTTCCTCATGGGTTGTTTTAAGTATTTCTGGACCATTAAGTATGTAAACCATGCTTTCTGTGCAATCAGTGTTCTTCAATCAATAACCAGAAAATGTACTGGAAATTTTTCCCCATATGTTTTCTTGCAGCCTTTCACTGTCATGAGTACTCCAAACCAAAGCCAAAACCCAGAGAAGCAGCCACATGACCTCAGCATTGATATATATAGCCATACCCTGTACTGGACCTGTGAGGCCACAAATTCAGTCAATGTCCACAGGCTGAATGGCGAGTCAATTGGCATGGTGCTGCGAGGAGATCATGACAGGCCCAGAGCCATTGTGGTGAATGCAGAGCGAGGGTAAGGTTCCTTTTTGTACCTTATAGAGGGCACTTTTGGGATGTATGTGAACTGTGTGTGTGAATCTTACGTTGCATTTGTGTATTTTAAAAAGCTGAACTTTTGCATATGTCATTGTTCGGGATGTAGGTGACTGATTCTGGCTTTTAATGGTATCTAGCTTTCTTTTCATGTTGCCTTCTTTGCTGCCTCCTCTGCTGTGCTGACTTAGATGTTCACCCAGCCATGTGCTTGGTTGTAGCGACAAACTAACCCAGGTGGGGAAAGCAAAGCAAAATCACCATATCCTGTTTTCTGCATAAATGCAACAGCCCCACTACCTAATAGGAAAAACACTGTTGTGTTTACACTGTGTTTACAGCTGGGGATCTGCCTCATAAATGTTCAGTCATCATAAAACAAATGTTATCAGGAAAAAAAAGGGAACTGTCATATAATACAAATATTCCCACTAATGTAACAGCATAAATAAACAAACCCCTTATGTTCTATAAATTTTTAAGTTAGTTCTGCTTTGATGTGTGCACTAGAGTGATTTCCCACAGGAAGAAAATATGTTGTTTTGCTGCAAACCAGTTTTGATTACATTCAGCAGATCCCATCTCCACTTCAGGTGGTTAGTAGCTTAATTCTTGGAGGTCAAAGATGATGCTTTTCTGTTCTTTAATAAGCCTATCCTTAAATCCCCATTTACTACTAAATGGCTTGCCATGTGCTTGACAGATATTGACAATATTTTATAACTGCATGGATCCAGTAGTACCTAGACATTCTTATCTGGACCATTTGTAGAATTGGTATTTTACACAATACTCAGAGTACTCTGCACAGTTCAAAAGCTGGTGTGGAGAGAGAGGGAATGGAGAAAAGATTCTAATCTTATTGGGACTAAGTCACTTGGACATAGTTTGTATTTATAAAAGCTTATTTGGTTTCTCCATTAAAATGGGAGTTTGGGTTTGTTGATCTCTAAAACTTTCAACTTTTCTAGCCAGGTTTTCAAATTGTATAAAGATAAATCTGCTTTTAAAATAAAGGAGGAAAAGATGGGGGAGGGACTGAGCTGAAAACAGTGACTACCGGGGAGAGCTGAATGAGTGATTTGTATATTGAACTTCTGCCTTAGTTCCAGAAATCCTTCCCTCCACCTCTCCCTTGGCTGCACTCGGTGACTTCTACCTCTCCTCATTGTGCCATCACAAAAAGCTATGCAGCAATGTAGCCTGCTGTAGTAGGGAGTTTGCCCATGTTATCCACCACTGAAAAAACAATGGACTTTTCCCTGAGGGAGTTCTCAGCTCATCATGTGAGTGCACAAGCCCTTTTTTCCCCATGCAGGGGGATGGCAGAAACTGCTTCTGTTTGCAGCTGAACTGACTTAAGCAGATATAAAGAATTAATGGGACTAAGACATCAGGAATGTGCCATCCTCAGTTGTTCTTCCTTCTGTGATCTTTTCTGCTATCAAGATTGGTAGGAACTGTTACTTGCTGAGAAGGAAGGCAACCCAGAAGGAGAGGAGGTCACAGTTAATTTTTTTTTTTGTCAGAAAGAGCTTCAGTTCATAGATGGGGACAGCTTTACCCACGGACAGTTGCAGAAAGTCTGTGCTAGTCTCTTACAGCCCCCACCTCCACTGCAGGAACAGTGCTGCAGTCTTGAACAGCACAGCAGTCTTGAGTGCTGAAGCATTTTATGGCCAGGCATTTTACGGCCTAGTGTGTATTTTGTGTATTAGGGACAAATGCTGTTAATTTCAGACTATCTCAATGTTAGGGGTTCTGCAGCTGACAGATCTGGATCTTTGCAGCTGGGAGGAACAGTCACTGCAGTCATCCCCATGTAAACCAGTCCCACTTATAACGTAAAACCTGTGTGCGAAGGTAAGTTTCCTACTTTCTAAGCTTTCAGTTAAGCAGCTGGTATCTTTGTCCTCAGATACATGTACTTCACCAATATGCAAGAGCGAGCTCCCAAAATTGAGCGTGCAGCCCTTGATGGCACAGAGAGAGAAGTGCTTTTTACAACTGGGTTGATTCGACCAGTAGCACTGGTGATTGACAACAAACTTGGAAAGCTTTTCTGGGTGGATGCAGATCTGAAACGCATTGAAAGCTGTGACTTGTCAGGTACGTAGTATCCATTTAAACATATGGAGTGGGCTGTGTGTATGTATAGGACATAATTCCCTCTTTGATGCTGATCTCGGTAACTTCTATCTCCACTGTTGTCAGTTCTGTGTAGGCAGTCACAGATGACAATTGTTATTGAGCTCCCATCTTTGGTGCAATTGAAATAAACATGCCTGTAATGATCACCACACTCCTACTTTTGATATGTTCTGAAAGCAGCTCTTGCAAGATCAGATTTGAATAGGTGTTGCAAGTCATGGAGCCCCTAAATCACCTACTCTTTTTTTTCCTTATGGTTTGAAAAGTTTGCTTAACTCTTCAATTTTTCTTTCCCTGGAGTTTACAGCTTAGTAAATCAAGGTAGCTTGAAAAACAAATGGAAGGGGAATGGCTTACTTCTAAGATGGATGATAAGGCAGCTCATCTGGAATACCAAAAACCTGCATTTTCCATGTTAGTAAGATAAAGCATTACTCCACATCCACAGTAGTATCACCATGTGGATCTTAGAGGGCACTGTTAATCATTAACTTTTCAAAGCACTTGATAGTGCTGAAGAAGTGGAGAAATGGGCTCACTCATCTGGTGAGCAGTATAGCACAGAGGATCCAATGTCTCTGCTTTCTGACTCATGATTCTTTCTCTCATCATCATCTGTGCATCCAGAAATGAAACTCCTAAAGAAAGTACAGAAGGAAAGGAACAAGAGTGAGAGAGTAGAACCTGAGCTGGTTTTAGTGATTGGCATCTGCCCTAAAAAGCTGATTCTCCAATTTTCGTTAGCTCTTCATGCCACACAGTCACATCGTTCCCTTTTGTTGTAGTAAGGCAATGAACTAAAACAGGATAAAATAGTTCACTTTTTTACCAAGGCAGTTCACTTTTAAGCACCTAAAACTGACTCACAGTCAGACTCAGGTCTGTTCTGCCAGAGAGAGGATAAAAAGATGAAGCTGGAGCTGGGAAGGTGAAGCAGCCCGTGTCTTTCATCAGATATCAAGCTGGAGAGGGTAGTATTGTCAAACTGTTTGTGTAGCCAAAAAATGTCCAATCCTGTGGATAGGTGTCAGAGAACCTACAGAAATTTGTAGGAGCAAAGGAGATAGAAGGGAGACAAGACTTGACCAATGAAAAAAAATGTTTGAGAAAAAAAAGTTGACAGTGGAACACATAACACAAAATACATCAGAGAGGGTTTTGCCTAGTGATGAACGAAAAGTGCTGTAGGAGGAAATCCAAAAGTAAAAGGACAAGACAGAAAAGCAGCATTATGCATGTATTGGGAGACAAGGAATATAGCAGGGAGAAAAATGAATTGAGAAGGGAGGACGCGTCAAGAACTAGTGCTGCTACTGATAAGAAGGTGGCCCCCATGTAACAGGAAGCCATATTAGAATCACAGTATCATAGAATGTGTGGGGTTGGAAGGGACCTTTAAAGGTCATCTAGTCCAATTCCTCATGCACAGAGACCTTTTTGACCAGATTAGGTTGCTCAGAGCCTCGTCAAGCCTGACTTGAATGTCTCCAGAGATGGGGCCTCCACCACCTCTTTGGATAATCTGTTCCAGTGCTTTACCACCCTCATAGTAAAGAATTTCTTCCTAATGTCTAACCTAGATCTCTCCTCTTCCAGTTTTAATCCATTTCCCCTTGTCCTCTCTCTACAAGCCCTTGTAAAAGTCCCTCCCTAGCTTTTCTGTAGGTCCTTTTCAGGTACTGGAAGGCTGCTATAAGGTCCCCCTAGAGCCTTCTCCTCCCCAGGCTGAACAATGCCAACTCTCTCAGCCTGTCTTTGTAGGAGAGGTGCTCCAGCCCTCTGATCATTTTCGTGGCCCTTCTCTGGACTCGTTCCAAGAGGTCCGTGTCCCTCTTTTGTTGAGGGCTCCAGAACTGGACACAGTATTCCAGGTGGGGTCTCACTAGAGCAGAGGAGGAGAATCACATCCCTCGACCTGTTGACCACACTTCTTTTGATGCAGCCCAGGATGTGATTGGCCCTGTGGGCTGAGAGTGCCCATTGTTTGCTCATGTCCAACTTCTCATCACCAGTATCCCCAAGTCTCTTTCTGCAGGGTTGCTCTCTAGCACATCATCCCCTGGCGTGTCAACTGCACCAGTCAGCTTGGTGTCATCTGCAAACTTGCTGAGGGTGCCCTCAATCCCACTGTCTGTATTGTTGATGTAGATATTAAACAGCACTGGTCCCAGTATGGACCCCTGAGGGATTACTTAATTATTACTTAATGTAGCTGAAGCTTACAGTGGACCTAGCTGTGCCTACATGTTCTACTTGCGTAAGCATCCTTTTTTCCCCTTTGATTTAGCACGCGTGCAAGGTTGAGTCACAGCTGGCAGATGGGGGTGGGCAGGGGGCAGGTGCTTCTTGCTTGTCATGTTATAGGTTGGAAGATTGAGTGTCCTTGCATAGTACAACATAAAATGCAGAGGAATCTGTTTATTTTTTGTTTATATCTAAGTCTTGAATGAATAAGACCTGACGATAGAACTTAAGTAACCAGATATATGAATAAATCAGCAGCTAGGTCATCACTTGCTGGTAATTGTATCCTGTGAATGCAGCTTCCTTTGTATGCATTCTTCCTTCTCATGACATTAAAAGTCAATGTAAGCATATTGGATATATATCTTAATACAATTCTTTGGATCTTTTTACAGGGAAAACTAAACTTTTTTTTGTTTAATATTGAACCAAAGTTTTTAGTGCACATGTGTTTGATGGGGTCACAGTTAAAGAATCAAACCTTATAGGTAAGATAAAAGTAGGGTAAAGCTACAGGATTAAAAGAAAAAAATTAACTAGAGGCTATCATGGAGCCATAAAACTGTGGTTGTATTTGATCCATCTGAGCTCACTGTAATTTCATTCATTGAGCTGTTGATTTTTTGAAATGAATGGACAGCATATTTTTATTTTAACATATTTTTCAGTCTTGCATTGCAACTTCAAAAGAAATTTGTTAGCCAAAGTTATGTTGGCTTGACTTATTTCCTTTAAAGAGTATTTTCAGAACGAACACTTTAAAATGGGCATATATTAGCAAAAAGATTTTAGTGTAAAATGAGGCTGCTGTATAAACTGGAACAAAGTTGTGTACAGCATTGTTCATGGCAGTTAGACTCTTCTAGACAACCTTTTTCCATCGTAGGCTTGGGGAGCTGATGTGATTATCCTGATAAACAGCATCCTGCTAAATCATATAAAAATCTCAGATTTCCATGGTGAAAGACCTATAAACTCGTGTAACAGTTTTCTTTATGAGGTTCTTGAATTTTTCAGTTGGAGTTGTTGATTGTTTTTAGACATTCACAAACCATTTGCAAATAACTCATCTGCCACACCAGTCAATTAAAAAGTAGTGGTTTATATTATTGTTGGAGTTACTGGGAAAACTATAAAATTGCTGCAGTGAAAACATGCTTTGTTTTCAATTAGACTTGAAATTAGAGTAATCGTGTGTCCTTCCAGCTTAATTAATTAATTAAATTAATTAATTTAATTACATTACACTATTTATTTTTCTGAGGCAAGCAGTTCCCATGCCAGCTGGATCCACAGTGGAGCGCTGTAGCTGGTGCACAGGGGGTTCATGAGCCAGGTCAACCTTAGGGGCAGCCAAGAGAGCTGCCAGGAGCCTGTAGCTCTGCAACAGTGGCTGATAAGACCTGGGCGGGGCCAGGAGCAACTGCAGCAAACCCCCTGCACCCCGTATGAAAACAGACCTTAGGAAGCGCTAGAGACCAGGGCAGGAAACAGGGCTTGGAGCGACAGAAAGAATGTGGCATGGCAGTTCATGCAGGAAGGGCACTGAAGCTCTTCCAGCTCAACCAGGGAGCAATGGTATCCACCTAGCAGAAAGCCATGGACTCCCTAAACTCTGCACCCAACAGGACTGATGCAGCTTCCCAGGTGGAGCTCCAGTAGGAACACACAGCCATCCAGTTGCCAGGCTGAAGGATGTGCCCTACTCTTACACCAGTATCAGATGGCAGTAGTGAGCACACCTGTGGGAGGTGTGTCCAGATAGAGGAACTCTTCTGCTTAGTGAGAGAGCTCCAGGAGGGATTGAGTAGGTTGGGGAGTATTTGAGTGTGCAAGAGAGTGGTAGACTTTTGGAATCATACTCTGCCTTATCTGAGACAGGCCCAACAGGCAGACATGTGTCATGATATGAAGAATTCCCTGTCCTCTCTCTACCTGGCTGAACACAGTAACTTGAGGGATAGGGAGGAATGGCAACAAATTCCTACCCACTGCAGCAGAGATGTCTGCTCTGTGACTACTCTACCTTCTAAGATGTTCTGGCATAACAGGTTTGAGGCTTTGCAAGTGGCACAGAGCAATGAGGAGGACGAGGGTTCATGTAGCCTGAAGGTGTCACTGAGATAAAATCAGGCTGTATCTTGCATCACAACTGCCTCCTTAAAAAAAAAAACAACAAACAAACAGAATAGGTCATTGTCCTTCTGAAGGGAATAAGAAGGCCCAATATGCAGATTGCGCCCTCTTTCTAAGGATGTCTACTGTCTCCCTGGGGCCTGTGTTAAAGACGTAAAGTGAAAGCTTCATACCCTGGTATCATGACATGATAGAGTTTTCAATTCTTGAAAAAATGAGGAGGGGACTTAGCAAAACCACTACCTTGGAATTCCGGCAGGCAGACTTCGGCTGTTCAGAAGACTGGTTGACAGTGTCCCTTGGGAAGAAGTCCAGAAGGGCAAAGGAGTCCAGGAAGGCTGGGCACTCTTTAAGAAGGAAATCCTAAAGGCACAGGAGCAGGTTGTCCCTGTGTTCCAAAAGATGAGCCGGCGGAGAAGACCGTTTTGACTTAACAGGGAGCTTTGGTTGGAACTCAGTTAAAAAACAGAGTTGATGGCCTTTGAAAGAAGCAGCAGGCAATTCAGGGGACTACAAAGATGGCATTAGGCTATGCAGAGAGAAAATTAAAAGCGCCAAAGCCCAACCAGAATTTAATCTGGCTACTGCTGTAAAAGACAATAAAAAATGTTTCTATAAATACATTAGGAACAAAAGGAGGGCTGAGGAGAATGTCCATAATATATTGAGGTGGAGAAATTGTTAGTGACCTGTTACACCACTTAGAGACACAGAAGTCTGCGGGGCCATATGGGATGTACCCAAAGGCAGAAATGCTCACCAAGCCACTTTCCATCATTTACCAGCAGTCCTGGCTAAACAGGGAGGTCCCAGTGGACTGCAGATCAGCAAATGTGACCCCCATATACAAGAAGGGCCAGAAGGAAGATCTGGGGAGCTGCAGGCCTGTCAAACTGACCTGGGTGCCAAAAAAGGTTATGGAGCAGTGGCACATGCAGGACAACCAGGTGATCAGGCCCAGTCAGCATGGGTTCATGAAAGGAAGGTGCTGCTTGACAAACCCCAATTGCAAGTCCAAGAATTTCTGAGCTCTCCACAACTAAATTAGATTTGTGTGCATGCTGACAGTCAAGCAAGAGTCATTGCAGGTGGTAATTTTATGTGCAAAACTAATTGAATCTTTAATTGAAATAAATGTTACATTCTTATGTTTGGCTGAGCTCTACATAATTTATGCAGAAAATTAGCTGAATCCAGTGCTCATAGCATTTTTATTATGTATCCAGATTTTATAATCTGATTTTGTGTAGGTATTAAAACTTTTATTTTTTAAACACAAGCAGGCATAAGCTCCTTATTCCAAAATAAAATATGAAAGCAGAAGAAGCACCAAGTTGTGATTTTGGTTTGATTCCTCATTTTTAAAATCAAATATATCCAGTATACATAGGCATTATACAGCCTCAATATGGTTTCTGTGAATTAATAGAATAATTTGGAATCTCTTGTTCACCCTAGACAAACATAACAAAAGCAACAGTTAAATGCCACTAAGTGTAGGGCAGTAGAAGACTGCAAGCAGTTAAACTTAAAAGCAGTCATAAATGCATTTTTATTTAACTGATTTAACACATTGGCTGAGAGTAGATGTTTACACATTTATGTAGAGCAAAAAACCTAAGCATTTGATAGTGTTCCTGTTTAAGATTATACTGAGTTTCTTGGAGTTCAGGTTTTCTGGTTAGTTACTGAAAGAAAAAGATAAGGCAAATAAAGAAGCGTGGCTTTTAGAAAATGAGCTTTTCTTTCATGATCATATCTCTGATTGTGAAATAGCCTATGGCAGGTTTTGTGTACTTGCCTCTTTCTTGGTATGATCAATCTGCTTTATTTGAGTAATGGTAGTGAAGTTAATTGGTTGTATTTCACTCTAGCTTGTAGATTCCAATGAAATGGAATCTTCGTGTGTGAATGGAATTCCAATCAAAGTGGAATCAGTATGTGAATGTATTGTAAAAATTTTGGCCCAAAAGCAGAGTCTGTGTCTCAGTTTAGTGATCGGAGTAAACCAAAACCCAGAGAACAGAATTGCTCTCTGTTACCCCCCTACACCCTCCCAAGGGAAGATGGAAGTGGAACAAGGAGGAGAGACTTGAAGGTTGGAAGTTAAAACTAGGACAGGTTTAACAGATCAGCGAAGGGATAGTAATGCATGGGATAATGAAAACAAATACATACAAAACCCGATTTCAGTGGTCGCTGATTTAAGTGTCTGAAAGTCCCTCGTGGCAGAGCCAACTCATAAAAAGGGTCCAAGACTCTTTCCAGCACCCAAAGGATTCTAATGGTGCAAAGCACATGGCAAGCTGAAGACAAAGAGTATGAGCCTCTCTCCAAGACCTCCGAGGGCAGTGAAGCAGCAAGCAAGAAGGGAAAAAGGAAGGGATGGACTTCCCATCCTCCTGGCTTTTATAGGGTATGGCAAGAAATGGGAGGGAACACTGACTCCTCTCTGTTCTGCCCCTTGGATCCCTCAGGGTCCTAAACACCCTCTCTCTAAGTCCTTATACTGATACCATAAAATTAATCTGTGCCCCCCTCAAATCATAACAATCTGTATTGGTGACATGGGCTTTTAGGGACTGCACACAGTACATGTAACAGAGCATGTGAACATGACACTGATCGTGGCTGGGTGACCAGCAAGTATATGCAAGGACGAGCTGTGGTTCATATTGTCTCTGCTTGCTCTCATGACATGGCAACTGGTTGCATTTACCTGAGATGAGGCTGAACAAGCAGACCCTTGATCAAACATATGACGTCAGTGACCTTATAGCTATCTGTTTTCAGGGTTTGCTTTGTTTGTTTGTTTGTTTGTTTAAGAAATTAGTTAAAAGTCCACTGGTGTAAAACTATAATTTTTTTTGTTGATCTCAGGTGCTAATCGTGTGACCCTGGAAGACTCCAACATCCTTCAGCCAATGGGACTCACTGTGCTGGGGAATCACTTGTATTGGATTGATCGTCAGCAGCAGATGATTGAGAGAGTGGAGAAAGTGAACGGGTACAAAAGGACTAGAGTTCAAGGCCGAATTGCTCATCTAACAGGCATACATGCTGTGGAAGAGCTTGATGTGGAGGAATTCTGTGAGTTTATTTCAATATCTCAGTCTTGCCCACTGTCTCTCAAAGTCCTTATCCAGCTGAATATTGTAATAATGTTGCCCAGTGGGCTTCAAATAAGCCAGGAGTGCTTTCAGCTTGGCCAGTCAGGATCCTAGAAGAGAAGGAGAATCAAGTTCCTCATCCTTGTCCAGAGGAATATTTTTGCACAGCTAGAAAATGTGATTTCATGGCTCTTAGTTACCTTGTTTGTACAAGCTCACATGATACTGAATTCACTCTAAAAGCTACTTATAATTATGGTTGTTAATTTTTGAAGTACAACCAAATAAGTCTTGGAAAAACGTTTAAATAGAAAGAAAAGGATTGTGCTAGCCTTTTCTCCAGTGGTCTCAGTTCCCTGTATGAAGCATGACTGGTTTTGACTCAGCACAATCAATGATGCAAAATCCTTCAGTGAGGAAAGGAGAATGGGCAGAAAGCTCCTACAGTGAATTTCTGTGGATGTGGAATTTCTCTCTTGTCAGAGTTAAAGGCATTTTAGATGCTTCCTTCTGAAGGGGGTCATGCGTGCAGGACCTTCATTTTCTGAACTGGTGGTCCACGTTCCTGGGGTCTGAGGGAGAGTGCAGAAACCTCTTAAAGTAGTCACTCCTGAAAGCGACAACCTACAGCCTCTCCTGCTTAACAGAAATATAAAAGCACAAACAAGATGTGAGAAACAAAGGCATCTTAAAATTTTGTTGCCTGTGATTAGCTGCCTTGTATAAGGAAGGTACATTTGTGTATAATGCTCTAATTTTAAGAAGAAATTATTCCACTTTGCAACCTTCTGTGCCACATACATTAGTTTCTGTGATAGGTGAAAGTGTTTTCAAACTTGCTTTTGTGGGTAAGCTGTTACAAATAAGATAGTATAAATATTTAAACTGTAGTAGATTCTATGTGTAGATTCTATGTCAGCTTGAATAAGCAGGCAGGAGACTTGGTCTCTTCTGACTGTTGGGCTGGGGTCCTCAGAGTGACATCACTTCTCTGTGCCTGTTTCTTATCCACCTAATGTTCATTTGGAGTGATTCTATTAGGAGCTCTTGGGTATTCAGTGCTTTGGGTAACTCATTAGGGAACACAACCATGTAGCTTCCTATCTTAAAAAAAAAAATCTACTGTGTGTGCTTATATTGCAGTCTTGTGAGTAACTGGGAAGTGGAGGGGCTAGATATTGAGAGCTCTTTAAGATTACAGGAGAATTCTGAGGTTTTTTGCAGTTACATTCTGTAGTGACCTATGTGAATTCTTGATGCCTGGCTACCCTAAAAATGCAGGTGGAATGACCTTCCCAAATCTGCCTTCTTGTTCCTCTTCACCTGAGCTCCCAAATTTTTTAGAAGTCCTTTAAAGGTCTCCGTATCACTGTGACTGGGAGAAATGTAGTGCTCATGAAGCAGTAAATCAGCTTTTGAGCACTGAACTGAAAAATCTCTCAATTTATCTTCCTATTAATTTGTAGTGAAATTGTGGTTACTCAAACAGAAGTGGTTTGTGAGTGTTTCTGTGAGTTTGCCCTAGCTAGGAGTAGTTACGATTTCTTTTATGTTAATAATTCTTTTATTTGTGTTTCTTCAGCTGGGCATCCATGCTCCCATGATAATGGTGGGTGTTCGCACATCTGTATTGCCAAAGGGGATGGGACTCCAAGATGTTCATGCCCAGAGCACCTTGTGCTTCTACAGAATCTCTTAACCTGTGGAGGTGAGCTATGTTTAACAGTACTGCTAAGAACTTTACATCAAAAAAGATGGAGTTGAGGTTGCTTTCCAATCCAAAATGTGGATTTACACACAGTGATTGCCTACACATGGTGCGTTGTATTATGTGTTAAATTGACCTTTGATTCTTTTGCCAGCTTTTTTCTGCTTCAGTTTTTGGACATATGTGACTTTTCATTGTAAGCAGCATAATCTTATTTGACCTTAAAATACTTGCATCTTCTACTGAGATTTTTATAGTTGTATGATGTGACTGGTTCGTGCTTTAAACAAATGCTTATAAAATGATGTTGCATCAACCCACGATAACCTAGCAGTAGAAACTGTGCATGCGATTCCCACAGAGTGATACTCCAGCTTTTCAAGTTAATTTGGCCTTGTGACACGAAACACTGTACTGCCTAGTTAGGAAATGTAGGCAAAAGCTCCATTGCAGTGCTTTTTAATTAAGGTAACTCTCTTCTTTCCATGTGGTAGACTTTTCCTTTAGACTTCCCTTTCACAATCCCAGGATTTTTGAAAATTGTTACATTACACTTTCAGAGGGGATTAAAAACAAACAAAAAAAAAATTATTTATTTTTGTGAGGCATCATATCTTAAATTGGTTTGCTCTGTTGGTCCTCTTGACTTATTTATTATGTTTTTATTTTGCTATGTTTTCATTTTCTGGCTGAACTCTGAATGATGGGACAGTCATTGCCATTATAAACTGTTTTCTTTCCCATGACCACAACACACTGTGTGGTTTTAGAGTAGTGGTGGTTACATATCCAGGGGGCAAAAAAATACATCTATTTATATTTATTGCTTTCCTGCTGTTGCACAACAAGATAGTCTTTTGTCCCATTCCTTTGTTCAGCTATAAATCTAAGGGGCCACCATTTCAGTGTCTGTTTTTTATTCTAATCCTTCACTGTCTGCAACAACTTTTTAACCTATCTTTTCTGCTGTAGTAGAACCCAATAGTCAGTATTTCAAAAGGGATTAATAGCTATTTTGGCTGGAGAAGATTTGTCCATGTACCCTTATGAATGCTCTTGACAAGTTTTTAAATGCAAGCTTGTGCCTGCCAAGCACAACCATAATGCAACATTAAATGTGGCTTTAAATGCAGAAGTAGTAGTCTGTCTGTTGGATTATCTGAACGGAACAGTAGATCAAAACAGAATATCAAAAATTAAGTCAAGAACTATCTTAATGTGTGTATCTGTCATCTTTATCGTCCCTACAGCTATCAGGTCACTGGGCTACATTTGTAATTCTCATATTGCTACATCGAATAGTCATAAATCAAAAACCTAAAAATAATAAAATTGTCAAAAATCAAATGCATTTCTAATTTTATTTACATTTTTTTTCAAGCTCTTTTATTATACTTGAGTATCATTCTTGAACATTCCTCTCTAATGAAGGAAGGACAGCATCACTTTAAAAATAGTTTGCATGTAATTGCATAGCTCTAGGATCTGTAACACCACTGTCAGGAGAAAAGTACTTATACAAAAGTCTTGTTATTGGTTACATCTAAGAAGTTTTTCTTATACTGGGTTCTTTGTGAAGTCCATTTCTGAACCTGAATGTGAAAAAAACTTCATTGAGTTTCCAGAGGAATGTTACCATCCAGAGTCAGAGCACACCTGCAGCTTGCTCAATATTGTCGTTGTAGGCAGGCTATGATGTGGTACTCTGTTAATCCAAGTGGTAAAGCATCTACTTAGAGCATGAGCTGGAAACAGCAGCTGTGACTGCCTCTGTTAACTGGTTTAATTATGTCATGGGGATTTGACCCAGCAACCTCTGAAATGTGGAGATGTATCTCTTTGCTGCAGTGCTTTGAGATGGCCCCCCTCATTTTGAATGTAACTGTTTGTACGTTGATTGTTTCTTTCTTGATACTAATTGTGAAAAAGTGTATGCTCATTTACTCTGTGTAAGAATTAGAAGCATTCTTGATCTGGATTGTTTTTGTCTTCTGACATTCTGAAGAAAGCAACTATGGATGTTTATTAGAGCATAATTGTTGCATCTCTACATGAGGTTATAGCTGCTGCTTAATTTTATCAGTGTGTGATTGCAACTAGAGAATCAATATGGACGTGGAATGGATTGATGCCAGATTGATGCCAGAATCTTGGGGTCCGTGAAAAATCAACTTTGAAGGGAGTCCCAGCTGTCTTAGGTCCAACAAACATAAAAATGGCTGTGCACAAGGTCCAGTGTTCTGTCTCTGACTGTAGTGAAAAAATGTAGAGATCAGGGCAGACCTACAGCACTCCTCAGACTACGCTCTGAACTTCCAGAGATCAGCTGCCAAGACACAATCCAGCAAGAGGACTTAGTGTAATGTTTCAGGCCTTTACAGGTATTTTTTCTCCATTCATATTTTTCAAGTAATATCTGACTTGGAAATCTGTTCATGGAGAAACCACTGGAGAAATAGAGAAGCAAATATTTTAGAAACAGATGTTCTGTGTTTTAGGTGTATTCATTGCCAATTAACCAAATATGCCAGGTTTTTTTTATGAATGTTCCAGGCTAATATAATTGCAGGGATTAGAATTGTGTAGAATGTGGTTTGCATTCAGAAACCAAGTATTAATTTTAATTTATGTGCATGGCAGTGTCTTACAGAAGGTGGCTGTTAGAGCCAAACTAAGTATTTGTAGTTCCTGTGCCTAGTTCAGTGCTTGCTTGGTTACGCAGGCTTCTTCAATCAGTGTCCATCCAGGTTTTGTTATGAAGTTGGAAAAATGTCATTCCCTATGCAAAAAATCATGTTTTCCTCTTTGCTGGAATATTAATATTGTCACAGAAGTACTTCAGTCCAGGCATTAGTGTGTTTTTCTTGAAAAACTCTGTCACATTTTTACTCCATTGCAATGAGTAAAATTGAATATACAAGTGTGATTTGTTTTCTCTTTCTTCAGAACCTCCAACTTGTTCACCAGACCAGTTTACCTGTGCAACTGGAGAGATCGACTGTATCCCAATGGCATGGCGGTGTGATGGGTTTCCAGAGTGTGATGACCAGAGCGATGAAGATAGTTGCCCCATATGCTCTGCATCCCAGTTCCAGTGTGAGAAAGGACAGTGTATCGATGCAAACTTGCGGTGTAATGGAGAAATTGACTGCCAAGATAAATCTGATGAAGTGGATTGTAATAGTAAGATTAATTTTCCTGAACTCATGGTTCTAACATAAGCATCCATTTGGTATTCTAACTGTTCTTTATATATATTTATGATTTTTAGTTTCAAATGGGGAAAACCAGCCATAACCATAAGCCTAAATAAGCTGTCCACTGATTCTGTTTTTCTTTCCCTCTTATTCTGTTGTTCAAATTAAACTTTTCCATAGCTACATAAATTGCTGACCATGTAACTAGAGATATGGGGGAGGTTGTGGAAAGTATCTTTAATCCCTATTCGTAATGAAAACAGGAAAGAAATCGGCAGAACTTTCCACATGCTCTTTTTTCCTGCATAATTACCACTTTGGCCTGCAGTTTCCATGGTGTCTACTTCACCTTTGGACAGTGATTACTGCAAGGTGGCACAGGGAGGAAGAGATGGACTGAATCTTGTGGCTAAATTGGCTGTTCTGAGACTTTACTCTTAGCAAACTGATGCTTATAATCCTGGATGTACCATTCTATGAGAAATGCATGGACTGATGTCCAAGGAACTCTTGCTGCTGGAGCTACTTCGTATGCATATATTCAGCTGTGGGATCTGGGTACAGGAGAGAAGCATGGATGGGTTCATTTGCATCTTCCTTTGGTTGATGGGTAAACTTGCATATTCTCTATCAAGTGTCAAAACATAGCTGAAACAGGTACTTGTTTATGAGCTGGCACCATGGCTTTTAATTGCTGTGCAAAATTTCAGGAGCATATTCAGTAGTGTGGCTCTTGCCCAGTGAAGCCTCAGGACCCTTGGCTCTACCCACTCAGAGGCTAACCATTGCCACTGAGCCAGCAGGGTAGGTTTTTGTGGACATTTCAATGAGCAGTTTTGTAGATTTGCAAATCTTCTGTAACTCTAAGCCTGGACACCAGAACACCAGTTCTGGTGTTTTTGTTCTGTTTTGCAAACAAGAAGAGGATCAGCCATGTCCAAGTTCCTGCCTGTCTTGTGGGAGATGGTACCTAATACCTGCACTTCTTCATCAAGAAGCTCTGCTCTGCTTTGTCCACCATGGAGCCCATATGCAGTATAATGGTGCCATTGCCCACACAGAGTCAAAATTGAATGTGCATTTGGTCATCTCCCTGTGAAATGGTGGGTATTGCTAAAAAAACTTAATGCTAGTGTTCTTGACAGCATATGAACTGTAGGCTCCTGCTTAGCCCTGCACAGCCCCTTCGAGGGCACAGATGAGCCTTACCATCTGGTCTAGAATACTTGAAGACACATTTCTTCAGTAGATGAATGCTTAGTGGTTGTATGCCTAGTCCTCTGCAAGCACTTAGGCTACCCAAGGCTAGACTTTTGTCCAGGATGCTGTCTGACACTTCCCTAGAAAGACTACGAACATACTTGGTGTCCAGGGTTAGATTGAGTGAGATGTGGCAAAAGTGGCCCCTGTACTCCTCAAGATTCTTTAAGGGCCAAGGCCAGAGTGGATTCCTAAGAAAAATAAAACCAATAGGCCTTTCTCATCCCTTAGTGTGTCAGCTTATAAGCCACTGTGTTTGGGGAAGGGAAGGTGGCATACAGTAGATTTTTCTTCCTCTGAGGTTTATTAAGGTGGTGAGGCTAACTGAACCTAACAGCCTCATACATCAGAGGTATTGCCTTCTGGTCATAGCAGTGATAATCACTGCCTTTCCATAGGTCTGAGTTCAATGCCTTGATTCTATCAGAAGCTGATTCTCCTGTCCCCTGGTTTCCCAAGGCATGCTTTTGGAGAGGTGAGTCCAAAGCATTGGCACAGGGGTTGCAGATTATGACTGGAAGTCACCGAATAAATGTCCCTGGATATGTTTGTAGTTCTTGTCCCACATCTTCAAGACCATGGCTCTCATCTTTTTTAATTTATTGTGAAACTGTTAGCTGGTTCTGTGGTTCTGTTATACCCAGTGGAAGTCGACAAGGTTAACAGTCAACTGGATTACGATGCCACTGAAGAAACTTGATCTCCTGTAGAACACAGGTTCAGTGCTCCAGGTTGTCTGTTGCTGGATCAAGAAAATACAAGGAGTCCAAGAAGGCAGGACAGCAACAGAAGATACGGCACATAAGAAGGGAAAGGCTATTAAGACAGAAGTCTTGATGAAAGACAAAGGACCAGCAGACAGTTGCAAGAATAAGTAGAGGAGCTAGCAGTTATTGGCAAATAGGAGGGTGTGCATAGAACTTGGCCATTCTTATAGGGCTAAGCTAAGGTTTTTCGGGGGTTTTTCCCCATAAATAATTTATTTCTCCTACACAAGAACTGCTCTGCAAACCACACCAAGTCAAAGTAAGGTCCACTTCACAACATGAGTGCTGTGATCCAAAACATGAATATGCTCCTTCAGAAAGAAAGAACCTTTCTTCTTTTTGCATAGAATAACCTAAATTATGAACCTTCCAGGATTGCTGGTTACTAGCACTTGCAAGACAGTCTCTTTACTGATCATTTAGTATGCTTTGACTTGATGGAGATTCCAAAGTAAATTAACAAGCCCTTTTTGCTGAAACAAAAGCTACTGAATATAAATAAGAAATTTGGCAGTTATTTAGCAAGGTTATATTATACAGGACTACGTAATATAGTATAGTCTACATACAGTTTTGTTATATGCCAAGTTATTACATGTTGTTAAGGTCATCAGCTACGCGTTGTTAGTTATTGGAAAAGGTTCTTGCTGATTTGATCCCAGTTTTGTCCCAATAGGACTGATTTCACTAAGGATGGGGAGTTACTGGGGTAAGAATTTTATTTTAGCCCCACTAAGTAGGATGTATAATAACAAGAAGGATCAATCAAAGAAATTCAGACTTGCATTTTACCCACAGCAACAAAGCCAGGTGTTCTAGTGTGTACTTTATCATAATATAAAATACACCATGGCTTCATGTCTCACTTCTTTTGGTTTTCTTAAGATGCTTAAATGCTCCCATGCAAGTAGTACTTAATCTTTTCTTTATTTCTGTGCAGCATTGTGTCTACCCAATCAGTTCCGATGTGCAAGCAGCCAGTGCATCCTCCAGAAGCAACAGTGTGACTCCTTTCCAGATTGTGTTGACGGTTCTGATGAGCTCATGTGTGGTGAGATGTCTTTCCTTGAGATTCAAGTGCTGTGTTCAGGTGTAATGTCCTACATCTCTGTGCAGAGCCACAGTCTTTCCATAGTAATATTCTTTAAGGGAAGACTAGTGAATCTTGGCCAAATACTCTCACAGTTGTATTTTGTCTGCTAAATACAGTCAAGCTCTTCCATTGGTCTGTGCAGCAAAAGAGACTGAGCTTGCAGCGTGTTGTAGCAAGTCTGTAATTCTGTTATTCCAGGTAATGCAGGGACAGCAGTAGTGAAGATGAACTGAAGTCCTAGTGTTACTTCAAGCTACTTCTAAAATGTTGTATGGGATACAGTGCTGCCTTGTGTAGATGTGCCTTCAGATCTATACCCAGGGGGACCTGATTCTTCTGTGCTCAGTACCTTGGAACTTGAAGAGCTCCTGCTAAGCCTAGGGAGGCTTTTAAAAATGTGCAGCCCCATGCACTGCAATTACACAGTCAAGCTGGAGACTAATTATGTGGAGGAACTAACATGCAATGAACAGTGTCCACAAGAGACCACAAGCTGGTCTCCTAAAGTGCCAGTGGGAAAAGAACATAAGAAAAGATCTTGATTTTTCTGGTCAAAATGTTACTTTCAATTCTCATGGCAGTAGGTATACGCAAGTTACAGGAACGTTGCTGGCAGTTGCTGTATTAGCCCTTTGCAGGGTCTGTTATTTTAAAGCCCAAAGTGGACAGTAAAATTCACTTGTGCTCTGCTTGCAATTTTCTTGGTTTTGCACCTTGGGGTAGACAAGTGTATGAAATTTTTCAGGTAATGGAGCAGATAAAGGGAGCATTTACTAGCTCAGGAGTGGTTTAGCAAAATAATTGGAACATAGCATTTTAGAACAAAAGCAAATACGTGTTCTGATCTGTCAGTAATTCATTCTGAGCAAATACCTTGTGTTGGGTTTGTGTACAGAAATGCTACAATTTGCTTAATACTGTTGCCTATAGGAACCTTGGCTAATTGTGAGGTTTTTAGTATCTTAAGAGTCATGTCAGGTTTTGTTTGAAGCACCAGTTATCAGAAGCTGTGCCACTATTGGGATGAGAAGACGGGTCACCAGGTCTGGTCAAGGTAACCTTGTTTCTTCCTTCCATCCTCACGGTGGGTACAGCAAGGAAAAGTGTATTTCATGAGCAAGAATGGTGAAAGGAGCCCAAGTGGTGAATAAAAGAAAAGGCTAGAAGAATAACGATAAAAACTGTTTAGCTCTCCTGTTGGAAGTTTCAGACTGAACATGCTTCTCATGCTTCTCCCACATCTTCCATTTATCTCTCAACTCTCACTCAGTTCCCCCAGTTCCCTGAGGGGAAGCCACTTCTTCCTTTTTGGTTTTTTTTAGATTATTTTCTTTGTGTACTTGGCAAACTTCTGTGCTGCCAGGTTAATGCATCTGTTTCCACTTGGGTCCAGCTCTGAAATTAGGTCTTAACTGATTTAAATGTGTCTTTATTTAGACATAAGACCATCTCCTCTGGAGTCTCTTTGTGGAACAGTTTCTTGCTTGACTGAGGGAAAGAACTCACATAGGGAATAAAAAAGATTGCTACTTTCTAGGTAAGGATCTTGCATTAAAAAGAAGCTAGGTGTCTTGGTTTAGTGGTCAGGGCTAACCAAAACCCAGAGAACAGAATTGCTCTCTGTTACCCCCTACACCCTCCCAAGGGAAGATTAAATGGGAATAAGGAAAAGAGACTTAAAGGTTGGAAATTAAAACTGGAACAGGTTTACTGGAACAGGGAAGGGATAGTAACACATGGGATGAGGAACAAATATATACAAAATTCGATCTTGATGATCACAGATTCAAGTGATCAAGTGATACAAGTGAGGGTCCCTTGCGGTGGAGCTGACCAGGGAACGGGGTCCATGGCTCTTCCCAGCACCCGACAGTTTAAGATCTGCAGAGCACTTGACAAGCTGATGAAAAAGCAAGAGCCTCTCTCCAAGACCTCAGAGCACAGTGAAGCAGCAAGAAAGAAAGGAGTAGGAAGGGGCCAGATTTCCAGTCCTCCTAGCTTTTATAGGGTATGGCAGGAAATGGGAGAAAATACTGACCGCTCTCTGTTCTGCCCCCCAACATCCCTCATGGTCCTAAACACCCTCTCTTTAGGTTCTTGATACCGTAAAATTAGCCTGGGCCCCCTCAAACCCTAACAGGGTTTCTGGCACTTCTTGGCCTGATGAGGCTTAAAAAAGGAGCAACACTGTTCCCTCTGTTAAAATAAAACACTCTATAACCAGGTTTCTTTTTCTTTTCTTTAAATCATTTGGAAAATATCCTATTCATGAGCATGGCAGAAAGTGCTGGGACTGTAGCCATGACCAGCTGGTCTGAGAGTGAAAACTTGAGACAAGCTTTGAATAGAGCAAACATACTTCCTCCTGAAGGAGGGACCTCTCTAGGTCCTCATATTGGTAACATTATAGGTGTACTGGGCCTGGGCCCCCTCAAACAATAACGGTTTTCATTGAAGAATTTCACATATGTGAAAAACAGGTGTCACATTTATTTGGCAAGAATTTTTAATGTGTTACCCATAATCAGGGGGAGGTATGATATGTAGCTCGTGTCGATTACTACAACACTTTTTATTATTTAACATTGGGCTATATAGGCAAGAAAGAAGAAGCAGAAAGTATTTGAGATATTCTGGATTGTGTTTCCTTCCAATGATAAGCTTTTTTTAGAAAGCAAGTAATATTTTAGGAATGAAAATATTCTATTTTAAGGCCCATATTAACTAGGAAAACATCCACTGCTTAATACTTAAGGTAGCTTCCCTACTGGTAAAATCTTTTCATTTTTTTAATGTTATTGCTAGCCCAAATGGCTTTTGAGAGAGTAAATTCCTCTCTGATTAAGGACTTCATGTTTATAAATGCGCTATATCGTTAACCTGTAAACATTATGAGGGGAAGAGGAGGAAGCTTTCTAGGCTGTTGTAATACCAAGTAATCCTGTTAAGAGATTAATTCGTTGACAGAACAGAGAGTAACTTGCTAATACTACTCTATGTACATGGAGGGGAAGAGGAAGCGTGAAGTCTTGTGCGTTGAATCAGAATGTATGGAGTTATGCATGAGTTTGATGCAGATATTTTCAAAGACACTATGTGAATCACATCGAGCTGACTGATTTGCTGGACAAGCTCCAGGACAGCAACATATATATTCCTCCATGTTTGATTACTTCCTTTTTTTTTCCTCTTCTCTTTCCAGAAAAAACAAAGTCAGCCTCAGATGAGTCACAGCCACACAGTAGTGCCATTGGTCCTGTCGTTGGTATAATACTGTCACTTTTTGTCATGGGAGGAATGTATTTTGTTTGCCAGCGAGTGGTGTGTCAGCGCTATGCCGGGCCCAATAGTCCCTTTCCACATGAGTATGTCAGTGGCACCCCTCATGTGCCTCTTAATTTTATTGCTCCAGGAAGTTCTCAGCATGGCACTTTTACTGGTAAGGATGGTAAGGACCTTGCATCTAATCAGTAACATTACATTGTCTGGATTTGGAATTTTACAGGTTACTAAGCGTGCTACATGTGGAGTTTTCAAAGAGCAGAAATTACATATTGATCTGCTCAGTGGTTTTGGTATAAATCTGTAATTTGGATCAGATATGCAAAACCTATTAGATGCATTTCATTAGGCAGCTTGCCATATTTTCAAATGCAGTTTTTGTGCTAGGCTGCATCTGCACAGGTATCTACCATTTTGATACTAAATCTTCAGTATTTTGCTAGTGAAAACATCCTATTTAAGTAGTTCATCCTGATACATATAATAAAGTCTGCGTTTTGCATAGGTATGTCTTACCTAAGACTTACAAAACACTAGGAAGAATAGTGAACCATGTCCAATAATGGAAACTAAGAATGCATGTGCCATTCAGCATTCTAGTAAGAGCTCCGTTGAGTTGTTCTTTGTATCATGTGCTCAGATGTCCTTGTTTCTGTCCTGTCCATCAAAGGTCTTTACAAAGTTTTGTCCTGTCTGCTCAGGATTGATAAATTGTTCCACAGTGGAAAGGAACACAGGAAAGAATGAAGCATCTTGGTTTATTATAATACAAAAAAGCAAGGGATAAACCTACCTCCCAAAAGTTCCAACAGCAAATGAGGAAGAACATAAGCAGTCTGGATGTGGTTTTGTAGTCTGGCTGCTCATTGTCTGAAGTGTATTTACAACATCCGCTTTCATTTAGCCCACCTCTGAGACAGCTTTTCTATTTGCTTTCAGATAAAGTATTTATTATCTCTGTGTCTCAGTCCTTCATCTGTAAACCAGCAAAAACTCTCTACCTCACAAAGGAATCAAAGCATCCATTCAGAGAAGTGCATGCAGCTATGATGCTGAGAATGAAGGACGACTTGGAGTACACATAAAAGCTCAGGATATTCAGCTAATACATAAAGAACATAGTGTGCAGTTTCCCATCTCGGTTTGCGACACATAGAAACCTAATATCATCAAAGTAAACACTTAGATTATGCACCTCAAATTATTTTCCAAATGTAGAATATACGTTTTCGTAGAGTAAATAGTAAATTCTTAACTGCAAAGTCCTGAGAAGAAAGAATACACATACTTATTGTTCAGGAAGCTGGAAAGAACCTTTACCTGTAAACCTGCCAGACAGGGTCAGCATATAAGAAGTCCATACTTTGGAGTGCTTGGAGTCTGCTTTTAATGTCAGCTGAGAATCAGATAGATTATAAATTAAAATATGTGGCAATTCTTCATATTAAAGAAGTTTTTGAGATATGCTAATTTTTTCTTCTAGCCACAGCTTTGAAGATAGCCAGGTACAACTTAATTTATCCTTTCTCATGCTTTAATGACTGTGGTCACCTGTTCCTACTTAAATTATGTTTTTATGGTTATCAACAGGTTTTTTGTGGTAGGAAATAAAATTTGAGGATTAATGATTGCAGGTGAAATCTTTGCCATGGTGTTTTCAATTGGCCTTCACACTAGAGCTTTTTTAATTAAAGCAAGTATCAGTGGTTCTCATCTGTACCTCCATATGTGCTAAACAAAGCTGTCATTGCAATTCTCATTCATATTTGTTAGTTTATTCTAATCCATATGGCTATGACAAGTTACAACAGCTAAAAATATTACCATTCTAATGAAAAGACATACATTCTTAATACTATGGCATTTCCAAAAAAGATAAGTAGTCATGAATGATGATCACAAATAGAGTCACTCTGCTTGCAATAAATGTTTTCTGCAGCTGAAAAATTTCTGAAAACTTCCCAAACTAAACTCTTTTATAAGTACTGAACTTTTATTAGTCTGACAGAAGAAGAAGCTGAAAATGTATTGTATAGGAGTAAGACACATTGGAGAATGTTGTCTTATCTTTTCCTGTCACCCAGGTTTCCTTCCTTTTGCCTTTGCTGATTTTCAGTTTAACCAGTAATAATTTTTGCTGTTGTTCATATACTTGCAATTGAATTTCTTTGGATGGAAATGAAAAATTTTGAGGTCTCTAGTATGTTTTTCTTGGGCAATGTATAATGCTTTATTTGCAAATGCCTGAGTTTGTTTAATTTGAAAATTTATTGGATAACAATTTGGGTGAAATCTTTGGATCAACTGTTCTAGAGATTCCTTTTTCAGCAGAGTTTGAGAGTAGGTTGTGAGGAGTTCAATGCTGCAGCGAGGCAATAGGTGGTCTGGGGATGAAATGTTTTCTTTACAGAATGTGGTGTTCCTTGTGTTCCTGAGGTTTTCACATAAAACACTGTTCAAAGTGACAACCAGTAGCATTGCATAGGTTTGCTGAGCTATGGGTTTGTTTTCTGTTCTGCATTCATAGATAAAACTGTGGTTTCCCTAATGTTCTCCTCTCTGTCTCACTGCAGGCATCTCTTGTGGAAAGTCTGTGATTAGCTCCATGAGTCTCATGGGAGGAAGCAGTGGTGCCCCCTTATATGACAGAAACCATGTTACTGGAGCCTCTTCGAGTAGCTCCTCCAGCACTAAAGCCACTTTCTACCCACAGGTATGTGTTGAAAATATACCTGTGAGTTAGATATCTCCCACTTCTGAAGAAGAGGAAGATGAAAATTTGTACTGCTAAATAGAATGTTATTAACAGTTGTTCTTGGGTGTTACTGTTCATGATACACAGGCCCAGTCCAATACCCACTGAACTTCACAAAAGGGTTTTGTTGTACATCAAGATTACACAATGCTATGTGATGTCTGAAATGTTTTGTTATTAGAGTAGTACTCAGCTGAGTTGTTCCTGGGCACTTCTGTTCTTCTGTCTGCACTTCCTTGGATATGCCACCTCTTTGTAAACTCTGATGTCAATGGCCAAATGACATTTTGCACCGCATAATACTGCAGGCACACGTGGAATAAAAACACAAGACATGACAGGACTGGAATGCAAACATACAAGAAATAAGCTTGGATTGCTACTTAGATGAAGTGTCGATTGTTGATTCAGAAAACCAAGTGTGTGCACTGGGTGAAAACACTGGTACCAGCAGAGGTTACTTTGCTTGTTTTTTTTCAGCTGTAAGTTAGCTCCATTTCTGACATCTAACTATTTCAAGTGGCAGATTTTTTGTCCCCATATCAGAGTTTAATGAATTCAAAGATGTATACTCTGAATAGAAATGATTCTCTATGAATATGTGGGAGAGACATGCAAAGGTTACTATTTGCCAACATTTTGTCATACAACAGTTTTTTCCTTACTGCTTCAGAGCAATACATACATTCACTCTCCTGTTCACACAAATTTGCAGAGCCAATCTGCTAGCTATTGAGGTGATTTTTCAGTAGTATTTAATCAGGAGCCCTCATACTGTGAGGGTACATGTGCATTTGTGTTTACATGTAAACTTATATGTATGGGCATTTTGATTGATAGTGTTTTGACCAATGGCAAGTGTGCTCTCTCTCTCCTTTAAGATGGACAAAGGTGAAAGAGAGAGGCTTGTGAGCTTATCTATTGCTATGGTAAAATCGGTTACTTGCTTCTTGCATTACCTTCTCAGTGAAGCCATAAATAAGCTAGGCACAGCTAGCAGATGTTTGGAACTCAGCAGCCCTCCTAGCTTGTCTCATGTGTTTGTCATGGGTTAGTGTAGCAGGGTGTTGGTAGTGGGGGTGGGGAACACAGGAGTGGCTGCTGTAGAGAAGCTGCTGGAAGCTCACCCGGCTCCAGTTCTGGCCCTGCCTCTGGCCAAGGCCAAGGCCATCAGCAACAGTGGATGCACCTCTGCAGTTAACATATTCATATGGGTGACTGCGCCCAAAGCTGTCCATGACTCTGTGGGAAGCTGGGTCTAGAGCAGTCTGTTTCTGAAGGATTGCACCTTGTGGGAGGGCCTCGTAAGAGGGGTTTGTGAAAGACCCTCTCGCGTGGGAGGGACCCTGCATTGGAGCAAGGGAAGGCCGTGAGGAGTCCTCCCCCTAGGAGGAAGGAGTGGCAGAAAACAGTGTGTGGGGAACTGATCGTAAACCCCCACTCCCTGTCCCCCTGTGCCACTGAGGGAGAGGAGGTAAAGAAATTGGGAGTGAAGTAATTTGGGACCAGAAAGAAGGGAGAGGTGGGAGGAAGGTGTTTAAGATCTAGTTTTGTTTTCTCTTTCTCCTGTTCTGGTTTGATCGGTGATAAATTAAATTTATTTTTTCCCCAAGTTGACTCTGTGACCCTAAATTGTGAGTGAAATCCTCCCTGCCCTTTCCTCGAGTCATGGGCTTTTAGTTGGATTTTCTCCTCCGCATCCCACAGTGGGGGGGAGGGGTGAGTGAGCAGACACCTGGTTGTACCGACTGGGCCTAAACTGCCACACTTATGCTTCACTAGTGTCTCTCTAACGTGATGAACAATTTCATGCTAGTACCTGTTTGATGTGTCAGTGCCACACTAAAAAAGGATGAGCGGAAAAAGCTTGGCTGAATTTATATTAAAAAACCTGTTACTTAAATAAATCTTAAAAGAGGAAAGAAGCCCAAGAGCTGCTCTGCCTTGGCCATTCTATGGGATTTGTTGGCTGTTACTGTGAATTCCTCTTCCACACTTCACGCTCCTGGCTACATCAGCCAGGACCTACAGGGCGATATCAGCCTTTCCTTAGGAAAGGCACGGTGGATTCCTAGAAGGAAGCTGTTGCAAGGGCTTTGTTACATTAAAGTTACTGCTTAATCCAAATATTTTGGTTGGTTCTACCTAGTAGCTAATTACTCAGTTTCAGGTTAATAATATAAAGGAGAGATCTAAGCATCTAGTTACCTTGGTTTCTTTGTTTTGTTTTGTTTAGCACATCATAGTAGTATTGAAAGATGATCCAGTGAGTAGAGACTAGGAAAGAATTTATGTCAGTGGAGTTATGTCAGGTTATATACCTGAGTACCTGGCCACAGGTGTGCCAGCTGATGCTCTGTTTGCTGTATTTAATCTCAGTGTGAAGTAATATTGATGTAGCTCAGGATGCTAGTCAGATAGCCTTCAGAAGTAGCATGCAGTGATTCTCCAAGGAAGAGGATTTCTGGAAAATACTCTTGGGGCAATTACTCATTCCCCACAGCTGGCAATGGGTGGTATTCAAGCTTCCCTCCCCTCACCTGAATCTGGATACTAGACTTGTCAGTATTAGTAGTGAAGAGCACAATGCAATGGCCAGGAATCACTTCGCTAAGTGCTGCACAGTGAAGACCGAAACAATAATCTTCACTCCCGTGATTTTACAGTATTATGAGAGAAGAACAGAAGAAGAGAGGATATAGAATCACAGAACTGTCATGGTTGGAAAGGACCTCTGAGATCACAGAGTCCAACCATCAGTACAAAAAAAATCCAACCCAAACAAACACAAACAACCAGAGACACTCCACCAAAAAACACCCACAAAAAAACCCACAACCTTGGCCACTAATACGCACCCTGAAGTGCCACATCTACACATTTCTTGAATACTTCCAAGGATGGTGACTCAACCACTTCCCTGGACAGGCTTTTCCAGTGCCTGACCACTCTTTCAGTATAGAAATTCTTTCTAATATCCAATCTAAATCTCCCCTGCCACAACATCAGGCCATTTCCTCTGGTCCCATTAGTTACTTGGGAGAAGAGGCCCAACACCCACCTCCCTACAACCTCCTTTCAGGTAGTTGTAGAGGGCAGTGCGGTCTCCCCTCAGCCTCCTCCTCTTCAAACTAAACCACCCCACTTCCCTCAGCTACTCTTTGTATGACTTGTTCTCTGGACCCTTCACCAGCTTGGTAGCTGTCCTCTGGACACTCTCAATGTCCTTCTTATAGTGAGGGGCTCAGAACTGAACACAGTACTCAAGATGCAGCCTCACCAGTGCCAAGTACAGGGGCACGATCACTTCCCTACTTCTGCTTCCCACGCTATTCCTGATACAGGCCAGGATGCTATTTGCCTTCTTGGCCACCTGGGCACACTGCTGTCAACCGGCACCCCCAAGTCCTTTTCTGCTGGGCAGCTTTCCAGCCACTCTTCCCCAGGCCTGTAGCATTGCCTGGGGTTGTTGTGACTGAAATGCAGGACCTGGCATTTGGCCTTATTGAACCTCATACAATTGGCCTTGGCCCATTGATGCAGCCTCTCCAGATCCCTCTATAGAGCCTTCCTACCCTCAAGCAGATCAACAGTCCCACCCAATTTGGTGTTGTCTGCAAACTTACTGGTTATCAATCATACTATCATGGTCACTGTGGCAGGCCATAGCACTAGGCAAAATGCCCAAGACAGGCTGTGTAGAAGATGCTCGCATCAGTACCAAGGCGCTACCATCAGCAGTGTCAGGGATTCTGCTTCCTGCTAGAGGAAGACTCCTGAAGGATGCTGAAGCATAATAAGCTGTTTTCTTAGTGCAAGGGTTACCAGCAACCATGTATATGCACACACAGGCTAGGGCAGGCTATAACTGTTTTTTAGCTCTTATGCTCTTGGTATTGTGAACTGCACCAGCAGTGAAAAGGAAGTATTCAGGGAAGGGTGGAGTTGTATTAGCTATAGTAGAGGAACTTGGCCTTCTGACCCTGCTGTTGGCTGGGAGTATGTTTAGGAGCTGGATGTGGAACAGACTTTATTTTGCATTAGCATGTTCTGAGGATGATAGCAGTCCTTATGTCCAACGAAGTGCACTGAGATTCAGCAAAACTGGGTCTAATTTCTAGCTTTACCCCAGCCTTCCAGCTGGTGTGGCAGGAAGAAAATTCATTGTACTCTGAGAACATGGAAGACCTGCAGTTTACTTAAGTCCAGAGTACAGTCTTGTAATGAACTTCCACAATTTTTAAAAATGCATTAACCTACCCAAGCAGCAAGGAGAGGAAACTAAAATAAGGATGAGTAGCAGGGTGAAGGCATAAATAATATTTTCAAAATAAATAGAGTTGTATAATTAAACCAAACTTTACTACTGCTTTTTTCTGTTCTTCCTAGATTTTGAACCCACCTCCTTCCCCAGCTACTGATCGCTCCCTGTATAATGCAGAGATGTTTTATTCCTCAAACATCCCTTCAACCACCAGATCTTACAGGTACAGCTCTGATAAAAAGGTTTGCTAAATCTACTGTTGATCTGTCCTTTACTTTTGGATCTTAAGCAAAATGTTCTTGTTCAGACTTCTACTTGTTTAAAAAAACCTTTTCCTCTCTTAATAAATAACCATTCAAATGGAAATTACACCAGTTTTGATGTTAAACATTGGCTTTGTGTTCTTATTTTGACACAACAGGGTTTAGCACATGTCAATACAGTGTTGCTGAGTAATAATGCAATATATGTAAGGTTATATTGCTATGTAACAGTCACTTAGCATCCTATATACGGAAGGTTGGTGTTTTCTGCTCAGTTTCTCAAGCTTATCTTAAAAATCATTATTGAGTCAATCTAGTTGTTAGTAACTGGGCTTAAATGATCATATCAGTCTCCTCTGGTCAGGGGCTGGAAGAATGCATTGCTGCCTTTTTTCCCCTGATTGCAACTAATGCATGTGCCTTTTTTTTTTTCCTCTTTTTTTTTTTCTTTTACAGGCCATACCTTATACGAGGGATAGCTCCACCCACAACCCCATGTAGCACAGATGTTTGTGACAGTGACTGTACCACTAGTCGATGGAAGGCCAACAAATACTATATTGATTTAAACTCAGACTCAGACCCTTATCCCCCTCCACCCACTCCTCGCAGTCAGTACATGTCAGCAGAAGAAAGTTGCCCTCCATCTCCTGCCACGGAACGAAGCTATTTTCACCTCTATCCCCCTCCACCCTCTCCTTGTACAGACTCCTCATGACATCAACAGAAGGAACTTTTCCTGTAAATATTTTAAAATATGAACAGATTTTTAAAATATATTCTATGATTTAAAAAGAAATTGGGGTGTGAATTTAAAAAAAGAAATGTTAATAAAAATGGGTGGGAGGGATGGGGCTGTGAAAAATTGTACAGAGGAAGAATATTTATAAAATTGATTTTTTTTTACCTAATTGCCATTCTTTTGTGCCGTATTTGCCTTTTTGAAATACTGAACATGACTCAGTCTCCAAAAGATCTGAGAAGGGAATGTTGAGCCTTTTTGCATTTTTAAGTCACCTTTTTACATGCAAAGTGTTTCTACAGGTGTGTATCAGAGGACAAGGGGCAATGGTTTAAAACTTGAAGAGGGCAGATTTAGATTCGACATTAGGAGGAAATTCTTTACTATGAGGGTGGTAAGGCACTAGAGCAGGTTGCCCAGGGAGGTTGTGGAAGCCCCATCCCTGGCAGTATTCAAGGCAAGGTTGGATGTGGCTCTAAGCAACCTGATCTAGTGGGAGGTGTCCCTGCCCGTGCAGGGGGGTTGGATCTAGATGATCTTTAAGATCCCTTCCAACCCCAACCTCTCTATGATTCTATGATGAGTGTATGTAATTTTTATATTAATGTAAGTCAAGAAAGCAAAGTGTCTTGTGGGAGGAGGAGTCTAAAGAATGGTGTATGTTTATTCAAAGAGAAGAAAAACATGTTTAAATAAAATTGTTAGTATCTTGTCCCTTCACCCCCACTGAGAGAAAATGTGCAAAGATCACAGCTCTCAGATGCTCCTCTTTGTAAGTGAGTTGAATGCTTCCCAGCAGGACTTGTATGCTAACATTTGGATTTCAAACCTCCCTCCATTTGCTTAGCATTGAACTGGAAGAACACTTCTTTTGGCCAGAACTTCTAGCTTAACTAGGCCCACAGGCATCATGCTCTACCTCATGTCAGTGCCACTCTGCACATAGCCAGTTCTGGAAGTGATTCAATCTAAAAAAGATAACCAGCCTTGAAAAACTGGTTTCGCTCAAATCAGTTTCCCAGTTCACTGGGTGAAGGGTAGCAAAAGCAGTTGTATTAACCTGTGGGTGAGGGCAAGGGTCAAGTTTAAAGAGGTAGTTAAGCTAAGAGAAACACCTGACAAACTGTTTGATGACTGACTTGGAAGAGGCTGTAAGCTGCTTCCTCTTTTACCCAAAAGTCCAGTAATTCACTGTGCCAGCTCTCTGAGATGTTCACCTGTATTGACTTTATCGGAGAATTGCTTAATCTCTGTTCATTTTTCAAAGTGGAGTGATATGGTCACTTGTATTCATTTAAATAAGGAAAGTTATTTATTTTTTGATCAGTGTTTGTAGAAAATGCTATCTGCATAGCTCAAAACAAAAATATCTGCCAGTCAGACAGTTTAGTAATATCTCATAATAATTTGCCACAAATTTAGTTCAGGTTTAGAAGTAGACAGAAAAAGCATAAGGGAGGAAGGAGATGAATATTTAATTCTAGTTGTGTTGAAATAAAAAATATAAACCCTCATACAAACTGTTGTAACCTAAGGACATCAAAATCAGCAAAGTGCTCATGTTCCCAACTCCTACCAAAAAAAACCCCTCTGGGAATGGGGGGCTAGGATCCGTCCCTTTCCAAATGCAGAAGATAAATTTTTGCTTTGATTGCTCTCTTGCTGTAACAAATGAGATTGGGTGTTGTATGGCACTTTATGCATTCAGGTCTGGTGATGATAATGTGGCTACCTACTTGGAACATCTGAGGGAAGTTTTGAATATACAAATTTGCATCTGTTTCTGCAGCTGCTGAACAACAGATGTGTTAGGCCTTTGACAGCCTTTGTTGGCAGCAATGAAAAGTTTTTTCTTGTTTGAACTTAAATTTTACTTGGGTTTGGGTCTTTTAGGAAGTTATTTGAACCGTGTCACTCTGGGACAGAGATCTTCCTTGTGGTAGTGGAGGGGCTGGGACCACAGTGTTCTGATCCAGTTTGTGTTTTCAGATTTATTAGTCCAGTTCTGTTCTTGGCTGTTCAAAAGGAAGGAAGCACTTGCTGAATAAGGTGGATTAATTGCGTACATTTTGTTTCAGTTGAACATTCATAGCCTCCTGCTGCTGCTTTCTGAGAAATTGCCTCATCTGAGGCACTTGAAGTTTGGTGTTCAGAATCTAAGCCTCACATTGCTCCATAATGCTGACTTTAAAAGCTGCTTCTAAAAAAAATTGTATAAAAATTTAACATTGTAACATTTAAATACTAAATATTACTTTTTATTGCTGCGGACTATATACTTTGAAAGGACTACTGCCCTCCTGGTGCTAGAAAAAAAAAAAAAAAAAAGAAAATTTTAATAACAAGGAGCTACTTCTCTCTAGAAATATCTTCAGTGGGCTCTTAATGGTTTCCATCATGTGGACTTTCAAGCTAAAATGTAGAAAATAGGTGCTAGTTTCTTCTAGATCAGGATGAGAGAAAAGAGTTGCAGGGAGTTAGTGAATGCATATGACAAGTTGTGGCAGTTCAAGGCTGAATAGGAAATAAATAGTGGAAAGTTGTATTTTGGTGAGGTTTAGGCATAGTTTTAATAGTGCAAAAGTTTTCTGTGAGAAAGTTGACTGAATTAGAAGACTTCTCCCATGAGAACCTGCAGGGGGATACATATGATTGGACTACCTGTGTGAGCTTGTGACTACTTGAATCAGTGTTTTCAACCACTATTTTCCAAGGCCATTATGACTGCATATTAGCACTTGAAACAGCTCAGGGTGTAATACAGAACTGTGTCTGGAGAGCAGCTAGAAGTGGAAAAACGATATGGTTGATTCTGTGTTACATTTAAAGGACAGATGTCCTAGCAGAGAACCTTGCAGTGCAGTCATGAATGCAACTTATTCAGGTCATCTCTTATGTCCTATATGCGGGACATATGTAGCAGCAGTGTGAAGCTGTAAGGTTAATGGACAAGACATGATCTTCATGAGTGAAGTATCCTTTAATTTCAAGTAAAATTTTGTGTAGATTATACCTTGACTTTACTTCAGCTAGACTGGTCAACAGCCACTGCACCCTGAAATTTGCAATGGAGATTCTGAGGAAACTCCAGTAGCACTACCCCCTGTCTTACTGGTTCAGTTCTCTTCTGTTTGGACAGATTGCTAAAGAGCACTTAGGCTTTTAAGCTAAATCTGTATGTTTTTTTAGTACAGTGTCATAGGACAAAACGCCACAAGTCTAAAAATGAGACTGTGCCATTATCAACATGTTCTAAAGAGGAGGGCAGACACAAGAAGAAATTAGTTTCATCTTTTGGAATAATGGGTTTGACATTCAGTAGTAAGACTTGATCTCTCTGGTTTGCGAAGGGTGCAACCATTTCCCTAAAAATTTTTATTCTTTTCAAAGTAACAGCAAAGTGATCTTTTCTCTCAACACCTGTTCCACACACCTAGGATGGGCCTTTGAGGAATCTCCATCCGATAGCTAGAAAGTCATATGCTAGATCTAGGATTCATCATATTCTCCCCATTTTTATGCTAACTAGAGTATTTTGGATTCTGGGGCTTTTGAAATTCTGAAGCTTTGTGCACAGCGATGAAGAAGGATTTAGAAGCAGAAGCACTTCGTAAGGGCTGGTCACACTAGGCTGGTGTGCCAGTCACAAGGAAGTTCCTCCATTGCCTGCAGGGTCAGATCTCTTTGTTAGGGAGAGTTCCTGTGCTACCCTTCATCAGAGCCTCTGGAGCATGTTGTACTACTTTATGAGTGTGATCAGTCAAACTTCATGAAAGATATGTATCCCATTTGCTTCAAGCATTTTCAGAAGCAGATCTTTTCTGTTGTCAGTTATTTTGTTGGGGGTATATGCTGAGTCAGTCCAAATTAGTAGTTGTGCTTACAATTGTACTACAAGCGATATCCATTAATGTCAGGAAATTAAAACAGAAGGCAAGCATGTTCCGAGTAATTAATAACACACAAGAGTCCCTAGCACGGAGCTCTGAATTAGAAGTAACATATTTCCTGTTACAATGCTGAAGGACATTTTACAAATGTCCATGTTTGGACAGAGCCCCAGTCAAATATGATAGCTGTTAACAAATCAGTTACTCTGTGGTTTCTATGCTTTTATTATGACTCCATTATAAATTATGAGTGCAGTCCTCACTGTAAATTTGGCTTGTCTGTAGATTATTCAGGGAAGGCTGAATCCTAAATTCTGAGAGGTGTCTGCTAGTTCTACTGCTGTTCCCTTAGGCACTGCAACACTTTCTGTTAGTCATTAAATGTAAAACCCCCTTTCTTCAGCTATTGTATGTTTAGCTAAACAGCTTAAGGTGTTTACCACGTATTGAAATAATTATTAGTATACATAGATGTATCAAATGCTGTCGGGTCTTCTAGATCTCCTTCCTAAGAACACCTACTATAGTTTCTGTAAAGGGCATTTTTCTCTAATTTGTTTATTTTGAGGTTTGACAACTATGCTGTGGGCCTTTGCACGTAAGATTGTACTCCCTGGAGGGAAAAAAAGGAAAAAATTGCTTTAAAACAGGATTAAGGATAGGATTTATGGAAATCACTCTGATACAAATGGCTTCTGCATTCCACAACAAAATCCTTCAAAATGCCATGTCCTGAAATACTGACCCATGACAGCAAGTTGCTGTATCCTGGCTGTCCCCAGCATGAGCCATGCCCATGTTACAGCCCAGCTCTGGAGTTGGGGGCTGGGTTCTCTCCAGCCAACACAAAATCCTGATGGATGGAAGACCACAATGGCAGTTCCTAACCGGGTCATTTTATATTGAAAAAATATGTTCAGAGAATATGCTTAGAAGGACTTACCGGAGGAGAAAAACAAGTTTGACAGCTACAGCAAGTTACTGGCATTCATGTGTTTGAAAAGTAGGTACTCCCCCTGACACACCTTTCTCTAAATAAGAATGATGCTACCCCCTGTGACAGCATTCACAGTGTTTGACAAAGGTAGTGATATTACAGTTTGATTTGTGCAGAGAACTTGCAGTGTGTAAATAAGTATAAAAGTATTTTGGTTGCAACTACAAACACAATTGTAAATGGAATTCATCAGGCTACAGAGGTAAAACAAAAGCAGTTGAAAATGGGAGGACTGCTTTGGTTTTGCACATAAAATATGTAGGGCATCATAAGAAAATCTCTAACCCAGACTGCTTTCTTACCTAATTGCATCACAATTGCTGCTACTGTAAATGTACATGAACATACAAAGAGTACCAAGAATTTTTATTATAAAACCTCCACACAATCTTTTTTATATTTGTATTAAAATGTGTATTCTGCCAACAACCTAATAATTACAACTTTCTATGTGTATCATTTTGTAGCATTTGTTAATACAAAAGACAACCAAACCAAATACTAAAGTGCCTTGCATATTTCAAACAGTTCACCATATTAACTGGGGAAGAAAGTAAAGCCTCAAATCACAAGTGCCCCCAGAATCAAACGTAGATTGTACTCCACTGGTTTTAACAAAGCTTCGTATCATTGTTAGGGTTCTCTTCAGTCAAAATACGTAACATCCACAAGTTGTGGAACTAACTGAAAGCTGACAACTTCTGAATTTTTTTGGAACATGCATCTTGAATTGGTAACCTAATGGAATTTATCTTAAATGCATTGTTTCGAGTGAACTTTGATTTACATATTCGTATCTATTTCAACAGAAATCTTGATACTTTTAAGTATCTTGATTACTTTTTAAGTAAAAAATACTTAACGTAAAAAAAAAATAGTGCCAGTAACTGATGCTTAGGTATTTGGCAATTCAATTGACACTATTTTCAGATTGTCACTATGTTTCATTAGAGCCATAAAATCTTTGTTGTGTTACAGAAAGTCCTTACCAATTGTTTTTCCAAGCATGGCCTTCTAGTATACAAATGAACTTGGCAATACTGTCTTACGTAAAACTTCTTTGAGGCTTTTATCACTTCAGACCATGATAAGTTAACCATTTTCTAGTAATGAAACCGCAATGTTTCTTTATGTTAACAGAACCAAAGTCTTGTTTGAAGTAACTGGTATTTTGTATAAATATCTGTACAGATAACAGACTCTGCATTTGTCCTACAGATTATGTAGATTTTGTTTTATAATAAATACTTTTTAAATATTTAATTAGCAGCCCTTTTTATGAGTGAAGCTGTTTTATCTCCTACAGTAGAGACAACCAACACAATCACAATTAACAATCACAATTGGTTAGGTACTATTTAAGATAAGGATAATGTTGCTGTCTCCTTTTTTTTAATTTTAAAGTGTACAATAACAGCAAGAGCAAGTAGGTGAATTGAAAAACTTACCATCTTTAGAATTACAATTGTTAGCTACCTATAGAATTTAACACAAGTTTGTCAGCATCCTGACCTTATAAAAAATGTTACCCTCTATAGGAATGATCTTGACTAGACCAGATCAGATCTGTTTTTCTTTTTTTAATTTTATGGTGTCTTTTAAATTGACACTATAGTAAGTAAATCTAGTAAATAAAGTAAATCTTTCAACTCATGAGTTGTTTTTTTTTTAGTGAACATACTTGACAGCTAATTCCATTGAGTCTAGTTTGGTCTTGATTGCTGCAGTCTCAATTTTTAAAAATTTACCATCTTAACCTAAAAGTCAAACTAATCTTTAATTAAGATACCCCTTTCTCCTGCATGCTGGTTAGATGAGAGTCAGAATGAAGTCAGTCTTTCTGAGCAGTCATCAGCAGTCCTGGTGATGTCCCAATTCCATTTCTTTGCATTTTTCCAGGGTAAAAAAATACAGCATATAAACTCAGACATGCTTTTGTTTTCTGCAGAGTTCTTTCAGGTTTTGTATTGTACTGAACCAGCAAATGTCAAAAGTTTTTTCCTCTTAGCCATGTTACCCTTGCTAATAATGCTTAATATAAATGGACCTTGGACCAGCCACGCGATGACTGCCTAATGCTTATGATTTATTCCATTGCTATTATTAAGATACATTTGCGGTTTGAAGAAAAAACATGAAAGATCTGGACTTCTGGAGCTGTGTTAGAAAAGTTGGACCAAATTTCCCTGAAGAACAAAAAGCTTTTTAGGATTTCATGTGGCATGAAGCACAGCCCATGTGGGCCCACTCTTCTTTCCAGAACTCTTGGCTGTAGCTGAGCTTTCTCACCTTGGAAGATGCACATGGCCTTCATCTCTTGGAGTGGACCCTGACTGACACAGTTGCAGGGAAATGTTTGATAAATGTATCCCACACAAGGAATACAGATTTCTGCATGGCATACCTATTATTCCTGCTCTTCCAATGCCTTAATCCAAGATGTTTCACCATGTCTCTTAAAACTGGAGGAGGCAGTATTTTCCTTTCCTCCAGAAAAGTTTGCTTAGCTGTCTGACTGGATCTTTGTAGTCTTACACTCGAAAGCTTAAAGATTCCTTAATGCATTAATTGGGAAATACAGCTCTGTCTGCAAAGATGGGATCTGGGCTTGCCCTAATTGGGGTGAATGCCTTCTGTTACAATTTCCTGAAGGAAGAGCTACTTTGGCAATAAATCTGATTTAAGGGATAGCAACAGCTTTAACAATCTACTACTTAGGAAGTTATGTTTGTTACTGAACTTTGTATGGCCTAGAAGGATATAAGAAGGACTCATGAGAACAGAGCCAAAACTTTATCTTGTATTTTATTTAGCTCATTAGGCTATCATTACAGATTTGTTTAGGACTAATTCTTAGAGAATCTCTCTTGTAGAGATCTAAATTCAACCTAGATTGAAGGGAATAGATTTAGTGTTTTTGTTAATTTTACTGTTGTCATTGTACTACACATAGGCAGTCACTAAAACTGAGAAGTGTTCACAATAGAATTTGGAAAAGGCTCCAGAAGTTACAGTCAGTTCCCACGTGATACATAGCCTGCAGCATTAGGAAGGACTGTTATCCTTAGCTTCTCTTTTCTGTTGTAGGTTATAGTACAAAAAGCCCATGTATTGGAAACAACAGTGACGAAGAGTTCAGTTGCTGGATTCCCTGGAGTTGGGAGAAATGCTCACGTAGGCAAGACTATGCCCTCAGCTTCTCTTGCACAGCAGGTATCTATTCCCTTTCCCATAATTTCGGGGAAATGAGCAGTTTTAGGGATTAAAGTAACATTATTTGATTCAGCGGGATCCTGGAGGCAGGAAGGGTGCTGACTGATAGAGGCAAGCAACTGGTCTCTCAAAGCTTTAGGTTCCCTAGCCCTACACTAACATAAATGTTAAGAACTGATCATAACAATGACAACGAAAAAAACAAGAAAATAGCTCCCATTGAGTTCAATCCTGCTTTTTAACTCCTCATATGCAACAGGAGGCAGCAATAAACTGAAGCCCAGGTGGTCTACGTTTCTCAACCTGAACCTGTCTCAGTTTAGTGGTCAGGACAGAATTGCTCTCTGTTACCCCATTCCACCCTCTCAAGGGAAGATAAAGGGGGAATATGGAAGAGAGACTTAAAGGTTGGAAATTAAAACTGAAACAGGTTTACTAAAACAGGGAAAGGGCAGTAATAGATGAGATGAGGAACAAATATGTACAAGTATATAAAAAAAACAAGTCTCAATGATCACAGAGTTAGGTGTCCAAGGGTCTCGTGGCAAGGCAAACTTGGGAGAAGGGTCCACAGCTCTTCCCAGCACCCAATGTATTCAGATTCTGCAGAGCATGTGGCAAGCTGATGGAAAGCAGGAACCTCTCTTTAAGACCTCCAAGCACAGCGAAGGAGCAAGGAAGAAAGGAACAGGAAAGGAGACAGGCTTCCAGTTCTTCTGGCTTTTGTAGAGTATGGCAGGAAATGGGAGAGAATACTGAGTCCTCTCTATTCCACCTCTCCCACATTCCTCAGGGTCCAAAAGACTCTCTCTCTAGGTCCTTTTATCAGTACCATAAAATTAGCATGGCCCACTCAAACTGTAACACCCTTACAGAAAGATTGACAAGGGATCCTGGCAGAGAGGTAAGCATCTAATGGGCTCTAGCCCTCATCTTTACCCCTTTTTAATTCTGGCAGGTGTATCCATTTATACTTCAGTATAAGTCACAGAATCACAGAATTACCAAGGCTGGAAAAGACCCTTAAGATCATCAAGTCCAGCCTATGACCAACACCACCACACTGTCTAGACTATGGCACTAAGTGCCACATCCAGCCTTTCCTTGAACACATCCAGGGACGGTGCCTCCACCACTTCCTGGGAAGTCTATTCCAATGTTCAATCACCCTCTCCATGAGGAAGTGCTTCCTAATATCCAACCTAAACCTCCCTTGGAGCAGCTTCAGGCTGTGCCCTCTTGTCCTGTCAGTGGTTGCCTGGAAAAAGAGCCCAGCCCCCACCTGACTACAACCTCCCTTCAGGTAGTTGAAGAGAATGATAAGGTCCCCCCCCTGAGTCTCCTCTTCTCCAGGCTGAACAACCCCAGCACCCTCAACCTCTCCCTATAAGACTTTCCCTCTAATCCTTTCACCAGCCTTGTTGCTCTCCTCTGGACCCGCTCCAGCACCTCAACGTCCTTCTTGAAGTGAGGGGCCCAGAACCGGACACAGTACTCGAGGTGAGGCCTCACCAGTGCTGAGTACAGGGGGAGAATTACATCCCTACTCCTGCTGGCCACACTATTCCTGATACAAGCCAGGATGCCTTTAGCCTTCCAGGCCACCTGGGCACACTGCTGGCTCATGTTCAACCGGCTGTCAACCAGTCCCTCTCTGCCGGGCTGCTCTCCAGCCACTCTTCCCCCAGCCTGTAGCGCTGCCTGGGGTTATTGTGGCCAAAGTGCAGGACCCTGCACTTCGTCTTGTTGAATTTCATGCCATTGGCCTCGGCCCATTGATCCAGCCTGTCCAGGTCCTCCTGCAGCTTCTTCCTACCCTCCAGCAGATCAACACTCCCCCCCCCCCCAGCTTGGTGTCATCTGCAAATTTACTGAGGGTGGACTCAATCCCCACATCCAGGTCGTCAATAAAGATACTGAATAGGACTGGGCCCAGTACTGATCCCTGGGGGACACCGCTGGTCTCTGGACACCAACTGGATGCAGCTCCATTCACCATCACTCTCTGGGCCCGGTCATCCAACCAGTTTTTGACCCAGCAAAGTGTGCACCTGTCGAAACCATGGATTGCTACCTTCTCCAGGAGGATGCTGCAGGAGACTGTGTCAAAGGCTTTGCTGAAGTTGAGGTAGACCACATTCACAGCCTGGTCAGGTGGTCTGTAGCAGACCCCCACTAGGATATCAGCCTCATTGGCCTTCCCTTTTATCCTCACCCATATACATTCTGCCTTGGTGTGTCTAGTATTGAATTCTAGGCAGTCAAAGCACTCCTTAACATATAATGCCACCCCACCACCTCTCTTGCCTTGCCTGTCCCTTCTAAAGAGCCTATAGCTGACCATTGCAGCACTCCAACCATGCGAATCATCCCACCACATTTCCATGATGGCAATTATATCATGGTCTCTCTGGTGCACAATAGCTTCTAACTCCTCGTTTATTTCCCATGCTTTGGGCATTGGCATATATACACTTGAGCCGTGGTACAGATATCCCAAACACTTGTGTGGTTACCAACCTATTAGTGAGCCCTATGTTCTTTTTGCCACATTTATCCCCGTTTCCTACCTTGAGTGGGACAGCAGCCTGGCAGTTGTCCTTAGGCTCTTCTCTGGTTTTGTCCCCAACCCTGGTTTCATCCCCATCCCTCTTCAAACCTAGTTTAAAGCCCTGTCGATGAGCCCTGCTAACTTGTGCGCCAGGACCCTTCTTCCCCTTTGGGTTAGGCTTCCCTCACCTGTTGCCATGCCCGGTGTCCTGTAGGTCCATCCATGATCAAAAAAGCCAAAGTCCTGTCTGCTGCACCAGTTAACCAAAGTTAGGATATGCAAGCATTCAGAGAACCTGTTTGTCATACACTTCTACCCAGTTCCTGGAGAGCAATGTTTCCTTTGTGTGTTCATATATCGCATTCATCCCCCAGATAGAATTAAACAGGGTTAAGGAAAGTTCAAAGTTTGGTAATCCAGAATGTCAAGAGCGTACTGCTGTGTCTGTACAGGATGAGGCAGTACACTTAAAATGAAAGCTAGACTGAATGGGAACCTACTTCTCTTTACTACTAGACTTTCTTGGAGGATCAGACCTGAAAAAACAGGAATTTGTGATTAAAGAGATTGAGGAATGTGTGCATTCGGGAGCCCACTGTCCTAACTTGGGCCTTGTGAGAGATAGTGTTCACTGGGATAAGTATTTTGTCTCTTTTTATAATTTGGTATCTTTTTTCCACCTAGAACTAAGGCTAGGTTTTGTGAGTTGAGCACTTGAAGAGTCAAGTTTATGTCCAGATACGGCTGGACTCTTTCAAGCAGTTCCCTGTCCTTGAACTGAGGGGCCCAGAACTGGACACAATATTCCAGATGCGGCCTCACCAAGGCAAAACAGAGGGGGAGGAGAACCTCTCTCAACCAACTAACCACACCCCTTCTAATACACCCCAGGATGCCATTGGCCTTCTTGGCCACAAGGGCACATTGCTGGCTCATGGTCATCCTCCTGTCCACCAGGACCCCCAGGCCCCTTTCACCTACACTGCTCTCCAGCAGGTCAGCCCCCAACTTGTATTGATACATGGGGTTGTTCTTTCCCAGATGCAAGACTCCACACTTGCCCTTATTATAGTTCATTAAGTTCCTCCCGGCCCAACTCTCCAGCCTGTCCAGGTCTCTCTGAATGGCAGCACAGCCTTCTCGTGTGTCAGCCACTCCTCCCAGTTCTGTGTCATCAGCAAACTTGCTTATAGTGCACTCTGTTCCCTCATCCAGGTCATTGATGAAAATATTGAATAGTACTGGTCCCAGTACCAACCCCTGAGGGACTCCAGTAGCCACAGACCTCCAGCTAGATTCTGTCCCATTGACCACAACTCTCTGACTTCTTATCCAGAAAGATTGTGGAGTTTCTGTCTCTGGAGATACTCAAAACCCGCCTGGATGTGTTCCTGTGTAACCTACTCTGGGGGATCCTGCTCTGGCACAGGGGGTTGGACTAGATGATCTTTCGAGGTCCCTTCCAACCCCTAATATTCTGTGATTCTGTGATTCTGTGATTCTGTGATTCTGTGACAGGACGAGGGGGGAACAGTTTTAACCTGAAAGAGGGTAGATTTAGATTATATATTAGGAAGAAATTATTTACTGTGAGGGTGGTGAGACACTGGCACAGGCTGCCCAGACAAGATGTGGATGCCCCATCCCTGGAAGTGTTCAAGGCCATGCTGGATGGCGCTTTCACCTGGTCTAGTGGGAGGTGTCCTGCCCATGGCGGAGGGGTTGAAATAAGATGATCTTAAGGTCCCTTCCAACCCAAACCATTCTATGATTCTAAATAAGAACACGTAAGTAATTGAAGCCTAGTGTCTGCTCCCAGCCCCTAATATTATTTCCTTCTGTACATTTTGTGGGCTTCCAACCTCAAACCTCACCAAAGGTCTAGAAAGCTACAGCAGTGAGCCAACATGGGCAGATTTCAATGGCAAAATGGGTATATGCTCACTCTACCCCACAAGCTGAGGTGCCTTAGCCCCTTCATTTGGGCTGCTGAAAGAGGAAATGCTACATTTTCCCTTCTCTTGGACCTTCATGAGCAAGAGAAGGCAGGACTGCCCAGACAGAATTGATCTTTTCACTGGCAGCTTGAAGTTATGATGAAAATCTTTCTTCCTTTCCCTATCCTTGTGCATCTTTCCCTGCTCCCAAGAGCCCAAGACAAAGCATTCATGATCCAAATATGCCACCTGCTGTTTGTCGGAAGTGAAACATTGTATAGGCAATAAAGCCAGTACATAAATTAATCAAACTAGAAGCACATTTACATTGCCAAAGGACCTGGGTACCACAGGTTAGAGTCTGGCCTCCACCACCATGCAAGAATGACACTGCAACACTATTCTCTTGACCTGCAAATCTGCAAATGCCATGGAGCAGCAAGGCCAGAGCCTGGACAACCTTGCAGATCTACCACCATATAATCCAAAGCCAAGGCACATAATAAGGCCTGAAAAAACTGTAATGCAAGCTAACACCACTGCTGTCTCCTGTTGAGGGTTTCTAGCAGAGGGCAGGTGAGGGGCTAGCAGGGACAGGACAAACTGGTGTTAAAGTGGATTGCCAGGCAACAGCCAATGGCAGCTTTGTAAGAGCAGTGATACCAGAGGATGCCTCTGGGAGGAAGCAGTACTTTTGTAAGTGGGAAAATTCTGAAAGGAGAGACTTGGAAACATGCTTTAACTTTTGGTTAACTTTTGGTGAGGCAGTTGGAGTAGATGATCATTGTAGGTTCCATCCAACTGAACTACTCTACTCTACTCTACTCTACTCTACTCTACTCTACTCTACTCTACTCTACTCTACTCTACTCTATTCATGAGAAGCTGGATTAATATTTGTTTTTTACCCCATGGGTGCTGCTGACCAGACTGCTGCTGAGCAAACACAGCATCCCTGTTGAGCATGGGGAAAGGGTGCCTAAGAAGTTTGTGGGGAAGCAATAGTGTCTCTTAATGCTGGGCCCAGGGACCTCTACTCAGGTGGAGCCTGTCTTGAGGTCTGGGGGCTTATCTGAACCAGGAAAGGAGAGCCCTTCCCTTGTTTCCAGGCTGCAACCAACCCTGCAGCCCTCTCCTTTTCATCCATCACCTAACAGGCAGTGGTCTCCGTGAAGGGGGCCCAGGTGGTGAGGCAGGGAGCTAGTAAAGGGCTCACTGCAGCACTCTCCCAGTGTGGTGGGAAGTCAGGTGTGCCCCAAAGCTCTTACCTCATCACCCCAGCCCCATCACAGCTCGCTGCTGAATCAGGCCCGGGAGGGACTAATGACTGCTGACTGGCTGGATCCAAATGCCCCACAAAAGTCATCCAGTGATGCTGTAGGGCCAGCTAGGTCACTGACAAGTGAGGGGGAGGCAAGGTGCCCCAGGAATTTCCAGCTGATACTTGGGCTGGGACAGCTTTGAGGACTCCACTGGGATGACCTTCTGTGTCACAGAGGCAGAACTGCAACCCTCTTTGATGTCATGTGTGTACCTCTGCTTCAGGACTGCCTCCTGGATTATCTGACTGTTGCTGTTCCCCCAGTCCTAAACCAGTCTGTGGGACAGCATCAGCTCCCTGGAAGGGCTGACAGACAGATGATCTGCAGTGAGAGAGGGAGGAAAGAAGGGGTTAAAGGACAGAGGGAGGGACGTGCTACAGTTAGCAGATGTCCAGAGCAGAAAAGTAGGTCACCTACCTATGCCGGGAGCGGGAAACAGATGTGGGCTTTGAAAACCTACACTACATAAATGCACAAACAAAGCCAAGTAACACAGCAAGGAATAAAATTGAGCCTTGGAAGCCTGACAGAAATCCTCCAACTACATACAGCCCCTCTAACACACCATACAAAGCTATGAATTATTTTAAAAATGTATTTTTACCCATATATACACACACATAAGAGGAGAGGCTAATGAAAAAATATAGTGAAATTCAAAAAACCTTCAAAACCTACAAATCCAGAAAAGCAGAAATTCTCTTATTACCCATGTAAAAAGGCTTACACCGATATAAACTTAATTCCAGGTTTTTCTCAGCAGCCTTTGGCACATTATTTAGGCTTAGATTCTCAAGGCTAAGTACCACCTCCTGTTGATGCCTTTTTGAGTGCTTGGAATACAGACACTTGCAAATACTTCTGACTGGTCCTTGGTGTGCCTATGTCTCTCCATATAAAACGGTTTAAATAGCATCACCCAAGCAGGTCATGAGGTCTCTGCTAGCCATTCCCTATCTCAGATGTTGGAACTACATAAACAATCAATTGCAGTCACGTATACTTTTTAGGAGTGTAATCCTTTTGACTGGTATGCCTCGTGTTTGCATACATATACCATGCTATGGGGACAGCAGGTCAGGACAGATGGGAAGAGAGGGAGTATGAGATATAGAAAGTTAGGTGGGTTTCTCCGGACAGGTCAGGGTAGAGTCATTCAGTATTTATAGTCTCTAGTTTATTCAGAAAAAAAAATAATTTGAGGACAAATTCTGATTGACATAAAAGCAGCCTCCAGCACATCACTTGCGATACCACATTATCACCAAAGTATGAGAGGTATTTGTCTCACTGCAACACAAAAGATAGAAAAAAATGTACTCATTACTTCATGAAATTTGAACAGAAAACAGATTATTTTTTAACTTCCATGAAATTTTAAAAGCAGTCTGTGCATTAATAAGAAACTTCTGAAATAAATGCTGCAGAAGACACATGGGTGGAGTCTTTTGTTTCAGGGCATCACAGAGTGGTTATCAGGCACTCTTCAGAGATCTCTGATGCAGAATGTTCCAAGCTCAATTTCGAAACATTTATCCATTGATGTCCTCCTATTTCTTTCACACCAGTGGCCAAATTACTCTTGGGAAATAAGCTGTTACCTCAAGCACAAGGGATTAAATCAGCTAACTAAAGTTCAGAGTGAGGGGGCAAGGGGAGTGTTTCACATTTGCTACAAGTCAGGTCCTTAGTGAGATCAGTTGAGTTTGGAGATACTTGCTCAAGAAAATCCCAAGCAGGGAGGTCACATTCTGGTATCTGTCTTAACCTATCCCTAGGTTAGCTGAAGTTCTGTTCAGCCTGGATATGGCATCCTTTGTGTGCTCATGCCTCTCTCCTAACTTAAAAAGGATTAAATAGCATTGCCCAAGTGGGTCATGAGGTCTCTGCAAGGCATTTCCTATCTCAGAAGTGGGAACCACCTGTACAGTAAATTGCAATCACACATTTTAGGAGCCTAACCCCTTTGACAGGCATTCCTCAGGTTTGCATACATGTACCATACTATGAGGGCAGCAGGTTAGGAGAGATAGGAACAGAATGGGAATGAGATGAAGAAAGCATCTTCATTTTCCTAGAAGTACAGTGAAGATAATTTCTCCACCTTGTTTTTCCTGTGCTCATTTAATCATCTAAGCTACCAAAAGATGGGCTAGCTGATCATAGTAGTCCTTTCTGGCCTTCAATCAGGGAAACATCTTCTCTTGCCTCTGTTCCTTCCTACCCAGTGAAACAAGGGTGTAAAACCAGAGTTTGGCTCTGTATTTCAAGGTTGCAGTACTTAAAATGTGTATAGGTTTCCATCTTTGGGGGCTGACACACCTGTTTCTGGAGCAGAACTGAAGGGGAAGAAAACAAAGGGAGCCGAAGGCTTAAAGCAAAAATAAATTGCAAATGCTGCTTATGACATGCACCTGATTAGATTACTGTTCCCTGTGTTCACAGGTTTGTCTGGGTGATCCAGTGTGTTTCTGTCATCTCTTTCGGTCCTGTACTACATTCCCACAGAAATGTTAATTCAGTAGTTACCAGGCAGCTGTATCTTGCTTGGTTGGGAAATGACATGATGCATGCACTTTGCATGCTTGGAAAGCACAATAATTTTTCTAGAAGTACCATTAAGGTAATGTCTTTAACTTGTTTTCACTCTGTCCTAGTTTAATCAGATTAGCTATTAAAAGATAACAGGGGTTTAGGAGTATCATTAGCCCAGAGTGATAATGTGGTTATGTTGGTAATTAGCACTGCAGCTGAACTGAGTGTTACATTTTTTTAATAGATAACTATGTAAGAAAACCAGTACTCATGCACACCTAAAAAAGCGAAAGAAAAATGAATACTATCTCTCCCTGAATCTGTATTTGATTATTTGTTTAGCAGCTTTCTCCCCATTTTTCTCCTCTGTGATATTAGTATCTGTATCCAAAGCAGTTAACTGCTTGAAATGGGATTAAGCCACTCCAGCCTAAAATTCAATCCTGCTACCCTTCTGCTCAGCTGTTCTGTAAGCTTTAAGGTATAAAAAAATCCCTGGGAAGGTGTCACGAGCCGATATCAAAAGCCACCGGCTGTCAGGGTGCTTTCGCGACTTTCCCCGCCCCCCCCGTCCGGAGAGGTTTGTAAATGAGACCGCATGCGCGGCTGCTGTGAGATCGTATCTTAGAGATTGGAATGCCCCTCACCATGCTCAGAAATTGTTACCGAGACCAATGTTTAACTAACAGGTTTATTAAGGGTTAACACAAACTGAGGGACCGAGGTTCAGGGAAGGTAGTCCAGCCATATATCAGGAAGGAAATCAGGGTTCTATGGTATTCTATGATTAGTAAGTGCACTCCCTGCGAAAGAGATGTGGGAAGGATTAATGGAGATATGTATATGGGGGTGTGTGTGTGTGTGTGTGTGTGTGTGTGTGTGTGTATGCGTGTTACCCTTATTCCGCAGCGAGGATGTGATCAGCATCCGGACGACTCCGCGGCGGAGCGGCCCCGCGACGGGGGGCAACCCGGTGCGTCGACCCTGTCGGCAGGCAACAGTCACAGGCGGTCACGGCGGGCAGACACAGTGGGCAAGGCAGGCGGGCAAGGCAGGCACGTAGGGCAGGCACAGCAGTCACGGCTCCGATCCGGAAACCCTCCGGTTCCCCTTCTGGCGGCGACTCCCAGGCTCTCCTTCTGGCGGCAGGGAGGGAGGCGATCCCCCGCGGGCGAGCACAGGCCCCCCCACGCAGCAGCGCCGACAGGTGGCTCAGCGAGTCCAGCGGCTTCACCGGCGTAGCCCGCCTCCCTTTAGATAACATTCTTCTTTAATTTGTGGCTAAGTGCCCAGTCTCTCAGAGGGAGCCTGCTATCTTTATTGTCTGCCAAGTCTGTTTCAGTTTGTCCTTGGCTAAATCAGCAAAAAGCACTCTGCTGGCTTGAAAGGCATTCCATTCAGTCTTGTGTGGGGGAAAAAGGAGAAATAGTCCGTTCCCCACAGAAGGCCAAGCAGCTCACATATCATATATCATATAATATAATATCATACATAAAATAATTTCATAAAAAGTTTTGGTTTGCAAGGGACATTAAGATCATCTTACTCCAACCCCTCTGCCATGGACGTCTCCCACTAGACCAGGTTGCTCAAAGCCCCATCCAACCTGGCCTTGAAAACTTCAAGGGATGGCGCATGCACATCTTCTCTCGGCAACCTGTGCCAGTGTCTCACCACCCTCAAAGTAAATAATTTCTTCCTAATAGCTAATCTAAGTCTACCCTCTTCCCCCCCCCCCCCACTTGTCCTATCTGTACATGTCCTTTTACTGGAAGACTTTGATGCTAAAACAGGGATATATTTCTCTGGTACACTCATGAATCTCTTTTCTCTGTCCTGCCAAAGCAATCCCTTTGACCACTGCAATGCATTTTTTTTGGGGGGATAGAAGGCCAGCACCTTATACTTCCCCATATGCTTTTAATCACAGAATCACAGAATCATCCTGGAAGGAAAGAACCTTGAAGATCATCAAGTCCAACCATAACCTAAATCCACCAACCATAACCTAGTCTATGAGAAAGTTAAATAATTTTTTTTGTTCCTGCCTGTGTCGGTTTGGCACCGAGTTGGCAGTCCCTCGATTCACCCCTCCCCCCTCCTCCCCCAAGGTAGGGGAAGAGGGAGAAATATGATAAAGAGAGGCTCTCTGGGTTGAAAAGTGAAACAGATTTACTTCAATTATTGGTGACAAGGGAATATATATTTGCAAAGGGATGTGCAACACCCGACCCCCTCCCTCCTCCCCTGACCACTCTCACGGTCTCCCAGCTGAAGGGGGGAGTGTCCGGGCGCACGGACAGGGTCCTCGGGTGTCGGCTGTAAGGAAAAAGGGAAAAAAACAGAGGGAGAGATCCGAAGAGAGGGCGATAGAAGCGACAGTAAGCAGAAAAGTGAGAAAAAAGGAAAACGAGAGGCTTGACTGACGTGATATATTAGCTTATACTGAAAGCCAAATAGAGAAAATATTATGAGAAGGGAATAGTCTGGTTTGCTGATCCTGCCTTCAGTCTAATCTGCTCCCCCGTAGCGGGGGGATGAGGCCGCAGACAGCCAGAAGTGACCTTGGTTATTATCAGTCCACTGGCGCTGCTAAAAAGTTCACTGAAAGGAAAAAAAAAAATTCAGCAAAGAGCTTGCTCAAACCAAAACACTGCCCTGTGCAATAAATTCCTCTTGATTACTTCACAGCACTTGGAGGCTTAACCAGAATCTACCTCAAATTCATTTTATCTCTGAATGAATCTCAGTGCATCTAGGACAACTGTCTGCTGACAACTCTCCGCCAGGACAACTCTAACACGGATCAGCAGATGGCGCCCGGCGCAGCGTTGCTCCTCCCCATTATGCGGCACAGCGCTGGTCATCCTTGCCACCTGAGCCACGCTGCTTCTCCCCGCTGCCCAGCACTCCCCGCCGTCCAGCACCATGCCAGTTGTGGCAGACGGTGGCAGACAGCTGACCCTTTCCATTCCTTCATGTCTATTTTCTATCCAATGGGCCACGGGGATGGTATGGAGGACCCCTCCTACTCCCCAGCAGCTTTGCCTTCAAAACACTGATAGGATCAGTCAGTACTGGGAATGAGATTAGAAAACTGAATTTGAAAATTTTGTTTGAACTAAATGGATTAACTTGTGGGTTTGGTACAGCCAAACGTCCACATTCACCTCCAGGAGCATAAACATGAAGTCACTGTTCAGAAATGCTCCTTCCCTTTTCTTAAAGTTACTTAGTTTTCACTATAATAATATTATTTTGGGCTAAATATTGAAGTTTGAAAGTTCTTTAAAATGTTCTTAAAAAGTTCTTAAAAAAAAGTTCTTAAAAGTTCTTCATTAAAGTTTTTAAAGTATTCTCTCTTGAGCTATGGGAGGGATAAAAGAGTTTGTAAGGCCTACAATTAAATCAGAGGTGTTTTTGTCTTGGCTGACCTTACTCTACAAATATTCATTGAGTGTTAACACAACACTAGGCACCCAATTGTCCAATCCTTTCTAGGTCTGATTCCTAAGTGTAATTTGTCTGTGCTCAGAAGAGTTAACTACAATCAGATTTTAAATGGTTTAGGCAATGGCTTCATTTTATGTCTGAGGTGATTAAATGGCTAAATGCCACCAGTGGGGAAGTTCAACTTCAGATCTGTACTGGCTTCAGATCTCCCACTGGCTTGCAGGCACTGGTGCTTCCCTGCTCCTGCAGGGAAATACAAGCCTGCAAGCTGGGCAAACTGGAAACAAATAACTCTTCATAGGGTCCCCCAACTAGATCCTCCCCTGCCCTGGAGGAGCAAACACATTGGTTGGGAGACAGCCATGGTCATTCTGGCAGACCTGAAACAGAAGCACACCCCACACACTCACAGTCGTATCTAGCAATTACAGAGCCATGGATGAGGTGGTTTGGCAGGCTATGCCACTGCTTGGGAAGACAAGCTTGTTCTCCAAGTTGTGGCAGAGCTGCTAAGCCACAGCAGCCCATAGCAAATGCTCCCCCTGACACCTGTGCAATGATCCATCAGCCCCCATCGGCTTCATGAGATGGTAGTAGCGATGGCTGAGGGTTTAGTGGTGCACTCTGAGGAAACATTCAGCATTGGTTGATGAAGTGGTGGTGACTAAGCAGGCTGATTTTTTTTTTTTTAATAACATTTTATGTTGAAGAATTGGCTGACTCAAATGATTAGAGGAATCCATCAGAAGAGTTGAGACATTTGCTTTAATATCCAGTTCTGCACAGAAAAGGGAGCAGGGTGGTATTCCACAAAGCTAGCTCAGTTTCCCAAAACACAAGTGCTCTTTTATATCCAAAAATGTGAGAAAGAACTTTATCTCTAACTTTATTCTATCACACACACGATTGGTCAGCTAATCCCTTGCTTCCATTTAAAGTGGCAATACTCAGCAATTTCACTACGCATGCTCAGAGAGTGGGGGGCTTGTTAGTAGGGGCCCCTCTAGCCTGTGGGTGTGAATTCTAGTATGCTAATAGCTTATTAATATATTAATATGGTGATTTCAATTACTCCATGTGTTTCTCCCCAGTGCTCAAGACTGTAACCAAGATAAACAGTGGGGAGTATTTCTTTCCATCCCTTTTATCTGTCTTACAGGTGTCCTGCAGACCTGTCTCAAGGCTGGGCTGTTGACTACTTGTGGAGTGTTTTTCCCTAATTGGAATCTGTTTTTTGTCTAATTCTTGCTTCTTCACTCTTATCTAGGTCCTATTTTTATTCTGCATGTCCCTTATGTTCTCTTTTAGGTGATTTTTCCCAAATGTGGTTTTCCCCCCAAATTTTACTTATTTCAATTAATAACTGACAACAGTATCACCTGATACTTTTAAAAAATAATTACATGAAATCAAGATTTAGAAATATATTGACAGGAACTCTGTAAGACAAAACCAGTTCCTATGACATCACCAAACCTTTCCAGACTGAGATGGCAGTGATAAAGCCCTTGAAAATCATGTATGTGCCAGTGCAAATATCATCCTGCCTCTTCTGAGTCGAGATCCATCCCTTACATCCACGGCACATTTACTTATGATATAGGATGTGTCAACAGCAGCACAGTTTAACACTACTTCATTGCGAAGACAAGCTTTGTGCTTATGGAAACTATACTAGGTCGTTAACTATTTCACTCTAGTAGCTGTTCTACCCTCAAACTATTAATCCTTTCTCCAGGCACTGCCCCTGGTGCTTGCTATCTCATAATCTTTTTAACAACCTAGGTGGGTGTCCTGAAAATGCCACGTAACATTGTAGTCTCATTTATCCACTATTTAAACCCATAGACTATTCTTTCCTATTATCTCCCAGCTCACAGTGCAATGTCTTTCCTACAGACTGTAATTGGCAACTGACAATACAACCAGAACTGCCATGATACATTTTATATTGTGAAATTTCCATTTGCTGTAATCATTGCAGGGACTCACTGCTAGAACCTGCAAGTGGTATGACATAAAAAAACAAACAAACAAAAAACAACAAAAAACAGACACAGTGAAAGAAAAGAAAAAGGAGACAGCTAAAATAAATGTTGAACAAATATAGTCTAGAGAGCACCAGCTGAAATAATGAATAAAGAAACAATGTCCCATTTAATGTTGATTGTTTTAAGGCTACATTTTTTTTACATTTTACTAAATAAATCTTCCTGCATTAAAAAGAAAACAAAAACAGGTTCTATACTCAGAAATCTAACTGCGCAACTCTGTGGATCAACATTTTGTGCTGCTGCATTTTTACCATGTGTTTGCAACACGTTAAGATCACATGCATCCGTAATTGCTGCAGCTTTACTAACTTATCCAGGCAGAGTAAGATGATTATCTGATCTTACAGTCAACAGTCTCTTTCTGATGGAAGCAATCCTCTGGACTTGTGGATGGCTTCTGTTCACACAGGTTTTGTGAAATAAGGCTGTGCCATCATATGCTGAAGGGTAATGTGAGAAAGGATGGCTCTTAGTAGGGTAAACCATGCTGTGAATCAATCTTTGGAAGAATCAGTAAAGCCTGCATAAAGCAGAAGAGCCAAAGCTTGGCCAACTGGTAGGAAAGACATAGGAACAAAAAGAAAGCTGACACTGTGTCCAGCCTTTTCTGCAATGGGCATTATGAAATTAAGCACCTGAACAGCTGGCAAGAGTTTCTGCAGTGTGAGTGCCTAGACAAAGCACAAAGGCCAGCACAAAAAGCCTTTTTGCAGCTGCTATAAATCTGATGGCTACCCTTTGTTTAGAAGGAAGCATCTTAATCTATCTTTCTTATTAAAGGGATAAAAAACTAGAGGAATCCCAAATGGCCTATATTCTACTTTAAAGTTCCTGAACACAACACCAGTGTGAAGTGGAAGATGTGGACACCCTCTGATCTTGTTAGAAACGTAATGTTATTTTTGCATCCTAGTGTTAGGAAGATAATAGTTTGTTTCTGCCATAATGAGTAGAATTTAATTAAACTTTATGGTGACTGAAGAGAAAAGTGAGATATACGGGCATTCCAAGGACACCTGCGGCGGTTTATAGTCCAAGAAACTGAGGGACTTAATTGCGCTCCATCCACAGTAACTGGGGGAGGTGAGATATCTGAACCTCCCAAGGTACATGGAGCAGGATTTATGGCCCAAGATAAGACAGGACAAAGTCATTTCCATATTGCTCCTCGGAACAGGACTGCACCAGACGGTATGATCATTTTGGTGGTTGGGAAGATGGGCCAAAGGGGCAAGAAAGGTCAGAATTAAACCTTAAAAAGTAAAAAGTAAACCCCTAGAATGGAATGTGTAAACAAGGGTGGGAAACTTATAGGATAATTAGAAGCATCAGATAGGCTGTAAACCCTGGACTACCCAGCCAGTGGGGAAACAGGGGAGGGAACCTTGCATTGGGAATAGGGAATATAAACAGTTACTCACCTTGCTATCAGGTGTGCCTACTTGTTTAGGTCACCCATTCTTGCCAGAGTGTAAATAAACTCTGCTTCACTGAATGATCTGTTTGGGTCTATTCATTGGCGCGACAAACGTTTTCCACAATCTGAAGGCAAAATTCAGTCCTTACTCTAAAAATGAGGGTACACACAGCTTTACCAATTACATCTTCCCTTTGTACACAAAACAACTTGAAGAATTTTTATGCAGAGACAGGCTCCCATTAAGACCTTATTCTTGTAGCCCAAGATCTGAGCCCATTTCTAGCTTGTCTCACTGTTTATGTCATGACAGAGATGCTGCTTTCTGTGGCAGCACCTTCAATATTTATGTCTCTTTGTAACATCAATAATTTTGTTTTAATGTGAGCAGATCTGCTGAGCTGGTCATTGATTTGCAGTAAGCTCAGGCCAGCTTTGTATGTCAGATGCGCATGTGCAAGATGTGAATATACATTATTCAAAATGCCATTGCTTTATACTAGACTGCTGATTCATAATGAAGTCAAATAAATGTATTGTTTTCCCCTTCCTTTGGTATATGAAATAAACACAGTCATCTGTGCTATGCTTCAGTTTTCATGTTCTACATGATGTGCCCACAAGACCTACCCTATCACTAAATATCTTTTCAGCTCTGTTGTTTTGTTCCCCATTGTAAAGAAATGTCAGTCCTTGCCTTAGCCATAACATACCTCTTTCTCTTCTTAAACATATTATGATCAGTAACTATCAAAAGGAATATATATAAATATTAAAAAAAAAAATCACCTCATGCATAATTCACACTTACCCATTAAAAAAGAGCTATCTGTCTCCATTCACAGAAAGCACACACTACCCTTATAATAGGAAAAGCAAGTGATAGCAGGATGGAAAACTAGTTTTGGTGACCCTGGATGCACTATACCTCCTTCAGCTAATTGTTTACACACATTAATGAAGAGCTGTTAACATCACCCTGTCATGGTGCCCTGATGGAGCAAGCCTCTGAGAAAGGGAGTGTTTTACAAGGCCAGATGCAGATTGATATGGAGAACAACAGGCTTTCCGGGCTCTATTACTACATTGGGAAGAGACACTGAGAAAACAGGAAGTGTGGGAACTGGGACTTGCAGATAGGCTGTCTCCCTTTACTCTAGGAGGTGAATCCATCCTCTCCACAGTGTCCCCTCCATGAACCTTCATTCACAGACAGGCAAACATTTTATACACATAAACATAATTACCTACCATAAACTTAAAAAAAACCTTCAAATACATAAAATGTAAACAGCAGAACTGCTATGCTGGACCAGGCATGGTGGCTCAGGCTCATTAGAGCCCCCTTCAGCATCACCTGCCCTCCAATGAAAATTGAGGTGGGTCTGGGGAGGGGGCAACAAAAATAATTTCAGGTGGTTACCAGGCCAGTGCCACCCCAGGGTGTAACCAGACATTTTTGGCACCCCCTACCTTGCTGGTGCCACCTTCCATCAGCAGCCCCACCCCCCCCCCCCCCCAGCTCTTCAGGAGCCATGCACAGCAGAACAAGTCAAAACCACACAGAAACCAGAAAAAAACCCATCAAAACCAGTCTGTCACAGTTTTGCTGGGACCGAATTATAAAATCATTTTTATGTTCAGAGAAACTAATTTTGAGAGGCTGCAGAGTCCAATTCTGTGAGAATAAAAGAGATAAGATGCATTGGTTTTGTTTATACCTAGCTCTGATGTGCAGGTTTCTGCAGTGACCAAGGTCAAGGGTAGTTTTGAACCATGCAGGTGCAGGTGGGCTAGGAGAGGAGAAGCCCAGGGCAGCTGACCCAAGCTAGTGAACCAAAGTATTCCATACCATAAATATCACCCTAGTTATATGTTGGAGTTTGTGGGTTTTTTTTTCTTCTACCACGGCAGCCTCCCCAAGAGGGTCCCGTCTGTCTTGTCAATCATCCCACACCAGAGGCCTACTCCTCTGCTTGCTGTGACTGTTGTGTCCTCACTGGAGCTGTCATGCTCACAGTGTTGGGCATTCAGCCTTCACTGCTAGAAGGGCACAGCTTGTGACTACTACATGGAGCTGAGGATAACTTTGTATCTTATATCAGCACTGGGGTTAATATTAGTTCATCATTATTATTACTGTATTAAATATGCTTTCATTTCAACCCACAGGTCTCCTTTCCTTTTCCCGATTCCATCTCCCAGGTGAGGTCAGGCGGTAGAACAACTATCCAGATCTTGACACAGGCAAAAGCCCACCAAAACCACACAAGATGGTTACTTGGTGGCAGGTCTGCTGCATACAGTCAAAGCACTGTTGACCATGGCCAGTGGTCTCCTCTGGGGATGGGGATGTCATCCTGCCAGTGACACTTTGAAACCTGGAGGGCTGCCCTGAGAACTGAAGGCGCAGTAGCTGTAGGGGTCACTGCAATTTTGGGGGAAGGTAGTCATAGAATCATCAGGGTTGGAAGGGACCTCTAATCACAGAATCACAGAATCACAGAATTACCAAGGCTGGAAAAGACCTTTAAGATCATCAAGTCCAGCCTATGACCAACACCATCTAGACTATGGCACTAAGTGCCACATCCAGCCTTTCCTTGAACACATCCAGGGATGGTGCCTCCACCACTTCCCTGGGAAGTCCTTCCAATGTTTAATCACCCTCTTTAATAATCTAGTTCAACCCCCCTGCTAGAGCAGGATCACCTACAGCAGATCACACACAAACGTGTCCAGATGGGTTTTCAACGTGTTCAGAGAAGGAGACTCCAAAACCTCTCTAGGCAGCCTGTTCCAGTGCTCTGTTAACTCTTACAGTAAAGAAGTTTTCTCACAGTAAAGACGTTTCTCACAATAAAGGAAGGTAATTTGAGAGGCTTTGGGAAGGGAGGCTGCAAGCATCCTGGCTGGCCACAATATGTTAGTGCCTCTATGACACAGGGCATGGAGCACCACATCATAGGTGGTCTTTTGCCAGTTGTAGGGCACAGAAGGCTGCCTGTTCAGCTCTTGGTCACCTGAGCTTTCAAGAAGAGGACCTTGCTAACAGGGTTTGGCCAAGCAGGGCTGCCAAGCCGCTGCCTCAGCCAGTGGTACTGTGGGCGACATGGAGGGAGGGTTGCCAAGGCCGGGGTGCAGCACTCCCCCTGGTTCTCACAAACTTTCTGGTGCACTTAAGTAAAAGACTGCTGGTGGAGCTGGAGGTCCTGCGGGTGCCCAGTGCAGAGGCTGGTAAGAATGCCAGCTGCTGCGTCTTTGCAAAAGGAGTGTCTTTACAGAGACAACAACAAAGCGGGAGAAGATAGTGTTGCAAAATAGTGCGATCTCATCAAGTAGTTTGGAGCCACGTCGCCGAACCAGTTTCGACTTATATGAATGCCAGATGTGTCTTTACAGAAGTGGTGGTAAGAACATCTCCTGCGCATCTGGATAAAAGCGGCATTGTGTAAACCCAGACTTAAAAATCAACAAACTAAATCTGTAGACGGGAATCCCAGACTTCGCATAGGGTTAATGATACATGCTATGTATGAAGCAGGGGGTATCTGTTGGGAGGATATGTAAGTAGGCAGATTGGGAAGTCTGTACCTTCTGAGTACTTCAGCCAACGGGGAAAGGAAGAGGGTCTCATGCGGCCGAGACACTAGGATAGACTGGGCTGCAACTCTCACCAATGTGAAAAAAATTCTACATGGATTTTCTCCCTTTATTTGAATAAAGTTAATCTTTTTTTTTTTTTTTTTTTTTTTTTAGCTCCTCTGTCGCCTTTGTGAACACTGACCTCTGCCAACGAGATTGTCCGTACGGGCTCAGAAAAAGAAAAACCGCACTTGAGGAGAACGCAACCACTGATCTCCCTACCTTGCACATACTAAACAAGCGCTGTATCTATCATTCGAGCGAATTCCCCTACTTCCTAGTATCTATCTGCCCCCCTCCCACCCACATCCCGACTCCACCAGGCATACCCCCCTCCTCCCACCTGTAGGCTGCCACATATGCACCCCTCCGCGCGCGCCACAGACTTGTTGTCAGGCAGTTTGGCGTCAGCCCCGCACCCTGAGGGGCGTGGCTCGCCTCGCTGGCCAATGGTGAGGCGTAGAGGGTAAGGCTACGAGGAGACCACCACCAGAGGCGCCCATACCTCCCGCCATGGCTGCCTGCCGGATCTGAGCGCCTTAGCTCTGGATTGGGTGGAAAGGGTTTAAAATGCATCTGCTCTTTCTATTGGGCAAGGGAAGCGCCCGTCAGGATGACGTTTACTAGTTGCTAAGTCGGGAGGGTGGGAAACGAAGTGCACCTGCCCCATGCGCTGACTAGCCAACAGGAAGTTAGTTGTCGCCCTCATCCCGTTCGACTTTGTTGCAGTCGCGTAGCTGACTAACTCCCGCCAGGCTGCCAGTGAGAGGCTGAGCTCTGCACACCGCCCAATAGAAAGGCGCGAGCCGTGGAGGCGGGTGGTGCTGGGATGGTATGATTGGCAGGTGAGGCGGAGGGAGAGGAGGGTTCGCAAGCGCTGATATGTCCGCCATCTTGGAAGGTTGGTGATGGTGGCAAGCAGTAGCTGTACCACCTGAGTGGATGCAGCCTAGGGCCTGTGGCGGAGGAACGCGCTTGCCGAGGTACGGGCGAGATAGCTGTGAGTTCTCCCTGCCGCCGCTTAGAGCGGACCGGCGCTCCAGTGGCGGGACGGGGTGAGGGGGGTGCTCCGAACGCTCCTCAGGCGCTGTCGGGCTGGGGCCTGGCGAGACTGCTAGGGCCTGTCGTGTGAGGTGTCCCCTCACACGCGCACCGCTGAGCCCGGACCGCCGGCGTCCACGCCCATGAGCCATGGCGTGGCTGCAGTGTGCTGCGGGCCTAGGCGCGGTGGTGAAGATGCGGATCACGCTGGAGAGATCCCTGCCCGCCCGCTGGCTCTTTCTTCCCGTGGCCTTGACGTTGGGTGTTTCGGTAGCTACCCCAGAGTTGCCTCCTGGCGTCCTTGGCGGTTCGTCCTGGGTGGGAAACTGGCCGGCACCCGCGGAACTGGGGACGTTGCGGCCGTTCCACGGAAGCTTTTGTGCCGGCAGTGCTGGTGGCCTGGTGCGGCGCGGAGCGGCTTGCGGTTCGGTTGGGTATGGTGGGCGGTGCATTGTTTCCCGGTAGATCTGAGGAGTTCTAAACTGTGTGAAGTGTTTTGTTGAAATGAGGGAAGCTGTCTGCGTTACTCCTTTCTCCTGCAGTCACTTAAGATGTTGCTTTCACTTAACAGAACTTTAGTCTGGCTTTGCTGTTATCTCTAGGGTAATAAAACAGATAAGCCTTCCTTATAGCTAATTTGCATTCACTTTCCGTCTTTAAAATCAGTGTTATTTCTCTGAAGACGCTGCCTTTTTTAATAGTTGTTTGTGTGGGATTTTGTTTGTTTGTTTTTAACAAGGCAGGTTCTTTCAGTTACATTTTTTAAGAGCGTAGTGGTGTCTGGGTAAGCAGCTGTTAAACACATTTGGCAAAATCTGATTTTGAACCTGCCAGTTCTTTTGGTCTTTGGTTTTAGTCACTAAGATCTTATCTAAGTGTAAGAGGGAATCAGTGTTACAGTCTTGAGTCTTGTATGACAAAAATGCAACTGAGGCAGAAGATCGCCTCTGTCAGGATAAATCTTACTTAAATTAGAACAGTAAGGTGGGCAGAACAGGGTGGGTAGCTTTAGAAAGTATTCCTTGTGAGATGTTGAGAACTTAAAAATTAAAGGTTTTGTTACTGCTAGTAATATTACTTAAGTTTAAAATATCTTTCAGTGGAAGGAGACTAAAATGTATTCTAACAGCATGGTGTGTGTTTGGTTTGTTTTATGGTTTGGGTTTTTTGTGTTTTTTTAATTGTTGAATATTAATGTGGTTTAAAATTTCCTCGTAGATAAAGTAAGCTTGTGAACTGCACAAATACATGTGTGCTTTTTTTTCCCCCTGGAATGCTGAAAGACGGGAAGTCTCCTTGTTCCAGTGTTCCAAATAGATTACCACAGTTACTAGAAATGCAATGTGTAGTTTCAGTGAAACAAACGTTCTAGTAAGAGTCTGTGAATACTTAGCTCTGTGTTTTTATGTATGTTTTCAGTAGTGAGGCATGGACTAACTGTAGCTTGCAAGTCTTTATTATACAAACGTAGAAGAAGGATACAGAATTATCTTTCAATATACAACTTGATAATGGGAGTTCATGCAAATGTGGTATCCAGTCTGCATGTTTATTTCTTGACAGTTTAGGTTCACATAAGTGGTTTCCTTCATCTATGATATTGATTGAACACAAGTGATAATTCTTACTTGCTTTTGGTTTGAAAAGCTGAATGTGTATGCAGTATTGAATCCTGCACTTCATGAATTACTAAAGGATTTTGTCTTGTGATACTGCAAGAAAACTTTATTTTATCCAAAACAACTGCTGAAGAAGTGTGTTTCTAATGGAAATCACTGAGTTAAAGTGAAAGTTGTAGTTTAGAGATTTGGGAAAATTGGCCTGTTTAACAGGAAAGTTTTTAAGTAGGGCAGTGCATTATAGTTTCTTTGCAAGCAAGTAAAATTTATATGTAAACTGCTGTGACTGTAATATTTTTGCATTATTTTAAATATAAATTAACTAGCTATTATTACTACTCCCTTATTGAATTAAAGATCCTAAATAGTTTGTGTGTCTCTTCATGATACTGCCTGCAAACTGTTAACTCTACTTATTTTGCCTTGCTAAAGAGAGAAAATGTGACTGGTTCTTTCAGAAACCTTCTCTCTTACACTTAGCAGAGGTGATGCTACAGCTCATATACCAGGGAGAGAATCAGGTGATGTTCTAAGAGTGAAATTCGAGTGAATGAAGAGCACAGAATCTGAATTTAGCAGTATTAAATCAGAAAATTATATGTGATTTTAGTATTAACAGGTGCTTAGAGAATGAACTCTTGTGGTTCAACAACTTTGCTTCACTACTCAGCCTATGCTTGAAGTACATGTACTGTGAAACACTGAAGAGCTGGCTCAAAAAGAACTGTATGGGATTGAAACAGTGAGAAGGGAGTAACACTTTGAAGAACTGTCTGATCCATTGTCCTTTCTCTCCATTGATGTCCTCTTTTGTCCAGTGCATAAAAAGCCTTGAAGTATTTACTTAACTCTGCAGTTAGTTAAGAAGACTTTGTATCAATATTTTGGAAGAAGACATTTTCTAGTTTCAGTGTTCCAGCATACTACACAACATCTTTGTAGATAGGAGGCTTGCATATTTACTTCTCTCATAACTGGGTTAATTGATGGTCTTTGGAAGTTATGATGGAAGCCATGGCTTTTCTGCTTGAGCAGAAGAGGCACTACTATGAGCATAGACTCTGTTTCTATAGTAAGGTGGGATGGCTTAGGTATATTGTCTGCCATCTACATGTGGCTCTCATAGTAGTGCTTTCATCTGTGGCCCTTAAGATTGTTGTGTACTCTTATTGTGTGTTATCTTAAAGTAGACACCACATCCAAATTCTAGAAGACCAGATGTCTGGTTCAGTTCTCCTAAGAGCAAGATTTGGGGCCATGGTTTTTGGCAAAGCTTTCCGCAATAATAAAACAAGAAAGGATAAATGAGAAATAGTATCTTGCTTGTCTCATCTTATTTTGTGAAGGTGGAGGAAGAAAACACAGATCTTGGGGAAAACTATTTAGTGGTGACATTTGATACTGGTATTTTCAGTGTGAGAGGCAAGCCTGGAAGATCAATTGGAAAACAGGTAGAGAACATAACATTGAAAACTTCACATAGCAAGTTTAATTGCTTTTGTGGTGTGTCAGGGTGCCTGCTTATGCTTTAGAAACCATATGCTACTAAGCAACTGAAGTGTAATGTTTTTCTAGTCTTTGAATGCAGCTTTATGGCTTGGGACACCTGAGGAAATGGGATAGACTGAATTGTTAGGTTTGGGAAAACATTTGGTATAAGCTATTAACAGCTTGTCTGTTTATGGAATAGTTCTTCACACAATATTGGGAAAAAATCTGTTCCTGTAAAATACAAGACTCTTCATGACCTTTGTTTATTTAATAACTTCCATAAAGTGCCAAGAAATGTGTTTGAAGTGGTATATGTGATTTGGAGTGGGAGAAAGAGTTCCCAACTAATCCTTTGACTGCTCTTTCTTCTTGCTGTTATACTGTATAGTCATCCTCTAATCCTATTAAACAGATACATTGAATTTGGAATGCTCAGTGACAGAATCTGTGCAATGTGTTGCATGTCGTAGTGGAAAAGAATACCAGAAGGGCATCAGTGTACGACTGTATGAAACTGTGAAACTGTAATACACTCTACTGAACTGGCAAAATGACTAAGAGCACCAGCGAAGAAATTGGTACTGAGGTTTTGGTTAAAGGCATGAAGGGAGGCAAAACTGAGAAAAAAGCACATATGTACTCACAAGCAGAAACTGCCCCATAGTGAGATTTGAGAGTTGGTTAGTTTTCTTGGAGGGAGTTTTGAGAACACTTCTATTTCATTTTGAATGAGATGATTCCAAGAATTTATACGCAGTCCAAGTTGTGCATCTTCAGGGAGGTAGAGTACATGGCCAACTGGTCTCCATCCTGTGTCCACTGGGTCTTCTGTAAAATGCGCATTGAAAGACCATAGACCAGCTCTTGTCAGTTTTGCCAAAAGATATTTAAATGTGAAGAAACGTGAGATTCTGTTGTGAGACTTTAACTTCTACTAGAGATTTTTGGAGTGACTCTCAGTATTTCCCAAACTAATAGCAGAGAGAAAGATGTTTTCTGTAAATGTGTATTATGCTCTCCTAGAATAGCAAAGCATAAGGCCCAAGTCCCCAAGTTTGCATATTTCTTTCTTGTAGTAGTGCCCTAATTGATAGATTAATTAAAATAATATTTCCAGTAGTGCTTTAGACAGTGGCTGTATGCAATGCTAGTACAGATGTGATTACGTTTTATTTGTTTTATTGTATGGGAAGTGGTTTGAGCAGTTGAGTTAGAACAGGAAAGAAGGGAGTGATAGACATTTCTAAAGGCTTGGCTTGCTACATATTGGTATTACTTCAGTGCTACTTGCATTGTGGAAGAAGTATCCGTCAGCAACTGCCTCCATCCACAGGGTGGATTTTTCCTCTTTGTACCAGAGTGCTTAGACAGTTAGTGTTTCTCATATAGAAACTGTAAAAATACAATGCTGTTTGCTTTTATTTTGCTTAAGTATATTGAAAACCAAGTCTTGTGGTTTGTTTTTGTGGATTATTTTTTTTTCTTCTTACTAAGAGTTACAGTAGGCCAAAAATCATAGCTAAGGTCTTGGTGAAAAAACTTGCTGTGAAACACACTGTAACCTAACCTTTAAAACAGATGTAGGACTCTTCATATTTTGTTCTTATTTACCATATACTACTTTGACCAGTCTCCAATCTAAAGAGCACAGCTGGAAACTTTTGGACTGGTTTGAACTACAGTAATTCACATTATTTCTTCTGTTACTGCCTTGACAGACTTGCCATATGTCCAAGTATCTTTTGAAGCTAACTCTTCTAGGAAATGGTAAGAAGTGGATTACATTTGTTTGAGTGGTTTAGCTTCTATCACCAAACATCTCCAAAAAGGATGGAAAGTCTAGAGGTGGTGGCAGGAGCAGACCCACTTCTGGGTATGTGGGTTTCCTGCTGATGTAAGTGGCTTGCATCTACAATCAACTTCAATTTCATGTTGGTTTTGGTCAGCATGCCTTCCAGATGCAAAGCTGTTTGAAAATTCCAACAGCACAGGGGTTGTATTCTCATCTCCCATGCTTGTCTTTGTGCTCTTTCTGGTGTTACAAAGGAGGAGTTTGTCACTGCTCGTGGCAATTCTGAGGGCTAGTAGCATTTTGGTGTTTTTTCCTGATGTGAGTGATAGCTGTGGAAGTTAGACTGAACTGACTATGAAGTAGTCAGTTCTTCCTTTTGGTTGTGACAAGTAAGCATTTTTCAAAGGATCCTTCCATGTGTGTACTTGATGCTGATGGGCTCTTTGTTATAGCTTCAAGCCACATTTAATGGCAAAAAGATGTATGCTGGACATAGTATTTAGATGAAATTTGTCTGATAAAGGAGGTAGTAAAGATAGCAGTGAAAGGTTTGCATTTTGATGTTAGACATAAAAACTAAATATATCTTTTCTTGCTGCTTGCCTTTACTGTAGTGATCAGTGTGCTGTTTTCATTTTAGCAAGTGGTGCTTTAAAGAAGGGAAATGGAGGAAGATTTAAAGGCAATGCAGGTAGAAATCCAGTAGTTGACAAAAGATAGTGTAAGACCACTGCACAACTTGAGCTCTGTGGGTTGTAAGAAAAGATAATTGCTGTCATGGCTGTGAGTTGATAGTAGCATTCAGTGCTTAAGTTTAATTTACTGTTAGATACTTAAAAACTTTACAATTCCTTTTGATGTTACTGAGTTCGTCCTTTTGATTTACCAGTGGTGTTATGGGATACCTTTCATCATTTAAAAGGAATATACTTTGTCATCAGATTATGAAAGCTGTGTCTGTAATTCTGTAGCTTTGTTTTTTTGGGCTAATGCTTTCTTCCAGAGTAATTTCTAATGCAAGAGCTTGGTCTCTTGCTGTGAGACCAGTATGGGTGATTTGTATCTGAACTTAAAAGGTCACTCTTTTGTAACCCATTATAAATGTTTGCTTGGTTTTTTTCAACAGTTGTGCCAGGTCCACAGGTTTGCCTTATTAATAGGATTACAGCCATAGATTGGCACAGACTGTTTTTTCTGTAGCTGTCTGTTCCAGCTGTTATACTTCTGTTTTATTTGAGAGCCAAAAAAACCCCCAAAACCTTGAGGTGGCTGAACTGAGTATCACCCATACCTGACTTGGATTCTCTGCTTTTAAAATGCAATTTATAAATGGAAATTAATCCTTAACTCTCCAGTTACTGTGTAGGGAATTTAGTTGCCCAGATTGGAATTGTGGAGATGGGATATTGAAGGCAGACAGAAAAAAAAACGTTTTGAATCTCTTAACAATGTGAGAGCCTGAAAAAGCATTAAAAGTCTGAAAAATCCATAGATTGCTTAATATCTTTTTTAATATAAGAAACACCTGTGGGTGTCTGATACCTTTTTCATTATAGGAAACTGGCTTCCTTTTAGGGCATAACAGGAAGCAATTGTGTCAATGCTTGTACAACAGCTTTTTCTTTGAAATACACTGGTCCAATCCTCCCCTTTGGACTAGGGAATTCTGAAGTTTAACTTACACTTCTCATAAAAATAGGCTAGCCATAAGGTTGGAGACTTGAATGCAGTGGGGTGGCTTTCTTTGCCTCCCATGTTGAAGTCGTAGCTCCACGCAGCCAAGAATAAAAGTAGTAGATACCGTAAAAAATCTGTAACTATGGTACTGATATTGTGCTCATGAAAGGGAGGTATTATAAATTATCTCAATATGTATAATTTTTAAAGTTATTGTAGATCATTAAGATTATGTGTGTGAAGATTAAGATCTTCCCTGGAAACGTGTATTGGTAACTACATTGTTATATAGTGGAACTATAAAGCAGCAGAATGCAAGCAAAAATGGTAAATGTGTTTTACTGTTAAGTGGGGTTGTTTTTTTGTAGAGAGAAAAGTTATCTCACTATTTTTTTTATTATAGGAAAAAGTGCAAGCAACAGCCAGTGAATCTCATCTCCCCAAAACTAAAAGCAAACTGTCAGTTGAAAGTAGAGTTGGAAAGATATGGTGTCTTTTTAATTGCAGCTAAAACACTTATGAAGGTTTCTTTCCAGACTTTGAAACATTTCAAACCGAGTTAATTTCTGTGCCATTTGCCACACACACTACTTTATGTAGTACTTTACTTTATTCTTTATGGAATGGTAAGACAAAATCTATGTGGAACCTTAAAAATTACTTAAAAGAATAGATGACCTAAGTGCAGGTCTTAAGTAAATTGACTTCTAAGCTTCCACTCAGCAGGGTATTGCTTATTAGGGCTGTCTCATGTAATGCTGTTATAAATGGTGAACTATTTTAAGTTTTGAGCTAGCATTTTAAATGTCTTGCTTTCTTTGAAACTGTATTATTCAAATCTACTGAGTAGGCATATGATGCAAGTATCAATGCAGTTTTCAGTAACTATGAAGTATCAATGCAGTTTTCAGTAACTATGAAGTATCAATGCAGTTTTCAGTAACTATGAAGTATCAATGCAGTTTTCAGTAACTATGAAGTATCAATGCAGTTTTCAGTAACTATGAAGTATCAATGCAGTTTTCAGTAACTGTTTTGCATTTGGATTAATTATAGCATTGTTATTTCAGTAATGCCTAGTTGGTAAAGTAATGCTTCTTGGTGAGAGCATAGACCTCTTCTTGCAGTGGGAGAAAACTGATACATACTGGTAGCTAGAGAAGGGACTAGTGGGAATGCTAAAAGTATTTTGGTGAAGTACTGTGTTGTAGCCTTGTCTTGAATGGGCATGAAGAAAATGAGAGAGAAAACAGGCAGTTAAGAGTAATTCCAAACCAACATTTTATCCCTAAACTATGGCATGTTGCTGGAATGGCTTTTTGAAACTTGTTTGCAAGTCAGTGCACAGCTGATGATCACTTAAGTGTAATGATTTATAGTATGAAAGTAATCTCCCTTTGAAAACAGTTTTCTTAAGAAATGCTACTAAATCTTTGAAGTAGACTTGCCCTGTAGTTTGTCACTTGCAACTATGATAGTTTTGAAGAACACTGTAACAAATATACTCTTCTCATGCTCCCCAGACAAACATTAAAGTAGTGCTTTAAAAAAAGTAGGGTTGGCATTTCCATATAAAACTGGCTTTAAGTAGGGTGCATATTGCTGTTGGAAGGTTGTTTATTCGGCTAGGCAATCTTGTTTTTTTTTTTCTAGTATTGACCATCAAAATAAAAGAGTTCCATAGGGAAGACATTTCAGTTCAGTGGAGGCAGCAGAGACATCTGTGCCTGAGAAGTGTGGTGTAATTGCAACGTGGATGGTTTGTAAAAGGCATAACATGGCAAAACTGACTTTACTGGAGTGATTTGCTCCAAAATATAAATTGCCTGGGAGATGGGGGAAGGAGGAAGAAAGATAACATTAACATAATAGCTGCTTCTAATTCTTATGTGCAAAATATGTTCTCAGTGATCTTTTAGTATTATTTTTCTGTGTAATTTATCTTCTAGAACTTATTGTTGCATGTACCCATATAAAAGTGATAGTCATAATTAAACTCTACATAGGTGAGACTCAGTGAAATCCTCTAATTGAAAGCAGTTTTTTCTTAGTTTTGTAAGCTGAGTCTCTCAGTAAAGTAAAGCTAGCCATGCCTTTATAGTTTCGCTATGTAGTGCTAAGTACTCATTATTTAAGTAACAGGGTGCCAGGGGGCTTTCTAGCACTTCATATTACAAAAAAATGGTGCTAAAATGCTTGTGGAGGATAATTAATCTCTCTTCAGTTCTCTTAATCCTTGAATGATAAGGTAACCCAACTGTTTGGCATCCAGTACTTAATTGATATTTCATATGTATTAAAGTATTTTTCTTTTCCAACTATTTAGGTTCATCCTCAAAATATCTGCAGAGGTGGGGAAAGAGTTGTATAGACTGTTTCCCCAAATATATCTAGTGTTTTCTGCGAAGGAGAGTGTTCTTACTTGGTTAAAAAGCTCAACTAAGCTGTAACATTGTCACTAAAATAGGAAAGATTCCAAATGGCACTAAAACATATGCCTAAATGCAGATAACCAAATTTAAGTTAGTATGGTAAAGTAGCATGAGTTCCCTTGTATCCTGGTGCTGCTGTATTTTATTTTTCTTGCTGGACAGATAGATACATTCAAATAACATTTTTACTTTAATCCTAAGGGTTGTATTCATAAACATGAAAGTTTAGGGATTGTAGAAGTAAGTATAGATGGGACTTAAGCTTTCTGGTAGGTGAAGTCAACTGAGTAGTCTTTTCCAGTAAATAAAAATGAAAGGTTTATTTTAATGTGCTTAATATGATTAAAGGAAGAAATATCTTCCATTTTTCTTGCTGTTGGACTTGCCACTCTTTGACAAGTGTTAGGGATTCCAACTTTCACATTGAAAAGCAAAACAGCTTCGGATTTCATTTTGAAGTTGCTACCTTAATGCATGAGTGCACTCTTAATTCTGGTAACAGCAATAGCTGACTGGAGGGAGCTTCAGGAGGAAAAACCTTGGCAGGCTCCTAGAGGCTGCTGACTTCCACTTCTGAACTATGAATAATCTTAAGTACTCTTTTTAAAAAAAGACTAAGATTTTTGCATGAAAGTAAAGCTCACATTAGACTTGAATGCGTTATCTGTGCAGAAAGAACGCTCAGATATTCTGGTTAGAAGTTGCTGAAGTAAGGAGCTTTCTTGTACTTCCATGTATTTTCATGTGGCTCAAAATTTAATTTGTATCCAACTTTCAAGGTCTTATCAAAGAGGCTAAAAGGAGGATGAACTTGTTTACCTGAGCAGTTAAAGATTGTTTTGGGAAAAAGGGTATGTTTACATGAGGCACTACAGTGCCTTGCTAATAATGTTCAAGCCAGTTATGCATATGTTTTTTTTTTAGTGTGCCATGCTGAGCAGTGATTTGGGTTCAAAAGCTGTGTGGCCAGGTAGCATGCTGTTCTACTCAGGTTAATTAAGGGAAATGAGAGACAGGGCTGAGTAGCTTTGGTGCGGCAAAGCATCTGACACATATGTATTGCCTTCAGCAGCACTGATTCTGCTACTACATACAGGAACTCTATCACACTATTGCCAAACACTGGTAAGCATTATCAAACAGTAGTCTCCTCATCTCTAGCCTGCTCTTTTTCAACGGTGTCCCATCTGGTTGGGGTAGAGTGGGGCAGATTTAGTGAAATGCTGAAAATTAAAGTTGTAGCTTATGTCAACCACAGCACCAGTGCTGCCATGTTAATTGTATGCCTGTGATCTGATGGTAAAAAACTTGGAAAAAAAATCCAAACCCATACACTTTGATAGTACTAAGTGGAACAGAATAGAATAAATGCCTAAGAAAAAGAAACCTCTGCTAAAATTCATATATCTAACCTTAAGGGTGTCTCCTGAAATTACAATAGTTCCTGAAGTGTAGAAACAAAAGAGTACTGCTGAAGCAGTCAGTAAGCATTACCAATTTTTACATTTCCAGAGTAGTAGTGCAGGAATTCAGGACTCATTTACACTTGCAGACTATCGGGTGGTTGAGACAATAGTATAACAGGTTTTTAATTGTCCAAATTTTGCCTTATAGGCTTTGTTCTTTTTTATCATCAGATTCAGGAGAACTTTTTTACTCTGCAGTCCTGCAGCAGGCCTCAGGTGATGTAATTGGGGCAAAGATTGAAGAGACTTGGCAGAAAAACCCCTTCCCTTCTTTCTCCTGACAACTGCATTTGTCACTCCTTAAAGTATATTTTTTACTCAGAAATGACTTTGCAGAAATTTTATCAGTGTTGTGAAGCCAGCTGAGGGAGACCGCACAGAGAGGGATTGTGTGGAGCTTCTTTGCATAGCCAGCTTAGCCTCCTGGGTAGAACTTTGATTCTGGTACTCCTTGAGTGTGAATGGTTATGTTTCAGCATAAAAATCTGCCCTCTAAGCAAGGTGTTGGGAACTGATAGCCAAAGCATTCAAAGGTTAAGTCCTTGCAAAGTGAACCACTTTTTATAGTGTTTTAAAAGTTTCCTGGTTGTCATGCAGGTTTTTTGAATAAACTTAACTAGTTCATGAATTAAGAGTTCTGGACTAGATCAAATGCACTGGTTTCTCTGATCTTCAGCTGTCTCCACCCTACCAAAGTCATGGTGGTAGACATTTCAAGGCCGAGTTTATTTTCTTTGAAGACCATCTGTTGAAGCAGTTGCTTAAATAAAAGTTTTTGGGAAGAGATGTTACTGATTAACATCTGTAGTAAACCCCAAGACATTAATGTTTTAAGGCAGACATGTTAGTATTTTTATTTTTCCCACCAGACGTTTGGAGAGGTGTGGTAAGAAACAATGATGAGTCTTACGTGATGATTTCACAGTACTCTGCCTTGAGCATTAGCATTAAACGGTTTTGTACTGCTAGACTGAGACTTCATCGAGGAATTTTTCTGGGCCAATACGTCAGTGGAAAAAGAGGGAAAAATAATTCTATTTTTTTGCCTAAGAGTATTGTATTGTCCTGGTTTGAGCCAGGATGAAGCCAATTTTCCTTTTACTGATTTCTTTTTTTCTTCAGTAAGCTCTTTTAACTAGCAGCAAGCGTTCCAGCTAGTGGACTGATAACACTGGAATGTTTGTTACTGCTGAGACTCCAAGGTTGCTTCTTAGCTCTGCTGCCACAGAGGTTACCAGGGCAGAAGAGTCGTATCTATAACCCCTCTGTGGGGGGCTGGACTAGATGGACAGTAAAATTGGCCAGAGATATTCCATTCCATATATCTATGTAAGCTTACTGTAAGGTCAGAGATCACAGAAGACAACTTCCCTCCCGCTCCTTCTTACCTTCTCTTCTGTCCATGGTTGGCACCTGGGGAGGACTCCATCTATCCATCACTGTCGACCCCTAGGCTCGTGCACTCCTGACCCTAATAACGCTACCCTCAGCTCCTGTATGCCCTGCTGTAATCTCTGGTAGTGGTCTGGGACATTTTGGGACTGCTCACAGCTCAGGAGAGTGCCAGGGAGTTGCTGGGGGTGGGGGAGGCAAGAAGCTTTTGAACATTACTGAACAGACTTGTATATAATTGTACATATTTTCTTGTGTCATTAGTGTTTAATTAAAGCTGTCTAGTTTAGTTTTCAATCCAGAAAGCCTCTCTCCTTAATTCTCTCCTTCCCTGCCTGGATGGGAGGGGTTCGAGGGCATTGTTGTCTCTGGTTTAATTGCCCATCCTGAGTCAAACCTGTGCCATGTATAAAACACTTGTTTTGAGTACAGTATGGCCCAAAAAAGGGAATAGATCTAAACCATGCATTGGCCTGTGCTTCCTGTTATTAATTGTGGTCCAGATACTTTTTATTTTTCCTGAAGAGATGCTGGTATTCTGCTGTGGTTTTGTCAAACTGATTGCTCTCATGATGGGAATGTGGTGGCTATAAAATGAAACTGAAATTTTTTCACTGCCATTTTTTTACATCGCAAAGACCTAATATTAAATAACTTTATTTCAGATATAGTAGGTTATATAAGTTACTGTTTTGAAGGCATGGAATTAATTACTATAAGACCAGCACTATTCAGTAGCTTACAGCTCTTGCACTTTTCTGCATGCTGACAAAAAAAAAATGTTTCTATAAGCAAAGAGATGTGTTTAGTTTCACTGTTTGGGCCAGTGCAGGGGAAAGGTTTTACAAGAAGGCATATTCCAGTCCTTGTGCAGCATTAATAAAATTCAAGTCCTGTTTATGACAGCTGGTCACATATTGACTGACTTTTAAAAAAGTGTAAATAAAGTTAATCAGGTAATACTTCAGAACAGGCTTTACCATGCTGTTGCACTTCATGTGAAAATGGATGCTACCCTGGATAGTTGTGCTTTGCTTTATTTATCAAGTATATCAGATAAACATGTGAGCATGGATATGTTCTAGTGGTGATGAGTTTCCATAGTTTTATGTTGGAATGTATATATGTATGTATATATGACAATACTTCCGTCCTGCCTTTGCGTATTATCTTCAGGTTTAAACTTTTGATACCTTCCATCGTGGCCCCACTTCTCTGACAGAAGTAACAAGTTAATATGGCTGAACCTATTGCTGAATGTGAAGCATCTCTGGATGTAGGAAAGCCACATTTAAATACTATTTTAAGGAAAGGACTCTTGTGGTTTTTTTTCTTTTTGTATCTATACTGCAGTCCCTTTCAATACATGATCTGTGTTGTGAAGGGAAACGGTCTGAGCCAATAAACCATCTGTACAACTGAGTGGAAGTAATTCTTTAAACCAGACTCTCTGCTCTCTAGATTCTGAGGTGAAGTGAAAAAGACCCGATTGACCAGAGCAGGCTTCTGGTGAAACGCCCTTCCAAGGGTATGCTACAATACTTGCACTGCTGCTATCATGTTAATTTTTATTACATCAGTGTTTTTATTTTACTGTATAATCCTAGTGTACTAAATTCAGAACATGACTGTTCTGGTGTAAAACAATGGTATATGGACACTGAAGTTTTCAAGCAGAAAGAGGAATAGAGAAGTATCAGAATTATATCCTTGTAAGGGGAGTAATAATACTGATTTTCATTTGGATAGTTTTACTGGCAACTGAAAACTCGGAACGATATCTGAAGAATTAGTAAACTAGTAAACTCTTTTGAAAGTGCATTAAGCTAAGAAGGCTTCTTATTTTTCTCCCACATGACATAATTGAGGAAGTGATGCTCTTTTTCTTCTTGAAGCTCTCATTCTGAACACTGGTGTGCATTTGAAATGCAGAAATAATAACCAAGGAAACTGTAGTTAAGCAAAATAAGTCCAGTGAACTTATTTTTTCTGCTCTAGTTTTTTCACTTGAATCACAAGGGACTGGAGAAATTTGTTTAGTGGTTGTGTATGTTAAGGCTTGGAGTCTGTGCTGTTGTGAATAAAATGCAAAGGTGGTAGCTTTTGATTCCAGATTTGTTGGAGATAACAAAAATGGGACAGAAATAGTATGGTATATAACATCACAAAACTTATTAACCCTAAGAAAGCTAAGAAAAAATACATTAATTGGATGATTTTTTAACAATAGGATGCAAGAGGTTTTTTTAGTTCTAGAGGAATTTATTTTTAGTATATATCTTTAGGTTATCAGATACTATCTATTAAATCATCTGCAAATATCAAGAAGCAGCTTTGAAGGCACAGCTTCTTTAACATGAAAGGTGTAAAGTTAAATCATTCTTCTGTTTGGCAGAATACTTGAAATTGTTTTGTTGTGTGGTTGTGTATTACTTTCATATTACTAAAATGTGTTTTTAGCCAAAAGTGTAGCTTGCAGCAGCCGTCTCTTATGCCTCCCAAAGAAAGCTTTTCCTGACAGAAAATCTCCCTGGAGCAAGTGGAAGGGAAACACAAACATACCATTTTCTAATTGGTATGAAAAAGTAACCAAGGAGTGAGGGCAGTTCAAAGAGAATAACCTGATTTAGAGCATATTTCCAGCACTACAGATCAGCAAATTTTCAACTAACAAAATATTCATGGATTCATTTTTAGTTTGTCATATGAAATACTTTAAGCCCTTCTTTTGACTGTAGAAATGAGATACAAATCAAGCACAGGCAGGTAAGTGGCACTAAAGCCAGTTAATGGGTATCTAATATGGCTCTTTAATGTTATTTTGCCTTACATTGTGAGAATTAAACTCAAAAGCAGTGGTTGTCTTAATGATAAATTTTGGGCAACCGAATGCTGTCTTAAAACAGTATGTGGACTGTATGTTTTTTCAAGTTAAACAGTTTTCAAATTGAAACTTCCTGAATTGTTTATATAGACTTATGCCAAAATAACTGGCATTCTTAATGCTTGTATGCTTATTTCTGTGCAGTTTTGTGGATAAAGTGGATGTTAATATAACGAGAACAGTTATGAGGATAGAAAAGACTGCTGCAAAAAACTCTAATAATGAGTATTTCAGATCTTCTAGATCTGAAGATGTTACTTCATATGAAATTGCTAATAGTTTATAAAAAAAAGTCTGGATTCATGTTAGATTCCACAGTGGCGCAGATTATAAAGGCAGTTTTATTTCAAAGAGTCAATTAAGTTTTTTCCTTTGTGTCCCAGAATTAAAGGAGGATGTTTAAGAAGTTCTCAGAGTATGCTGCATGAACTGATGCTTTTCTTCCTACCAGGTTGTGTCCTTCTTAGTTTATAGATCTTATTCCCTGCAAATCAGTGCTTAGTATTCATGCAGTTGTTTAGCTATTGAATGGAGCCTGTTAACAATACTAAATTATAGATTTAATTTTTTTTATCCTTGTAGGAAGAAATTTGCTTCATCTAGTTCGATTCTACTTCAGTCATGCTAATCTGCTAATACTGTAGATTGAAAGATTTTTTTGGTGTTGCCAGGATACCTTGTAGTGGGCAAGGAGCCTAAAAGAACAAAAAAAATTTATAAAAAAAACTTTTAAAAAGCTTCTGTGTTTAACAGGTAAGAAGCTATTAAACGTCACCTACAGCAGTAGATTTAGGTTCTGTATCTGTGTAGCCTTAAATTAAATTTTAAGTGATTCCTGAATGCTTTTTAAGTTTTTTGTGTCCCTGATGTCCATTAGAGGCTTGTTTATCTGATTTCAGTAGGTTCACGTTTACCACCTTCCAAGCTGCTCATCCTTTAGCACTTCAGACTTTGTGGCTGTTCCTTCCTTTTTCTTGTGGGTTTTTTCTGACTATTTTCTAGCTGCCTGTTTCTAACTGTCTTTTAACCCACTCTGCTTTTTCATTATCTTCCTCTCCTCTTTGGTCTTAGAGTGAGAATCAAGGGTCATCTAGAGACACTGTTGTGATTATTTTATTTGTCTTACAGGAAACATGTTTGGAAGTGTTTTGGTTTTTTGCCAGGAGGTATATCTGCTGCTCAGCCTCCAATTATTTGGGAGAGCTTCAAAGCAAATGTGTTGATGAACTGGCACACATTAGGTATAAGTGATGTTTAGCACTATAGGTTAGTGTATTGAAGTATGGTAATAACTGTCTTCTGCCATTTAATTTTTGGTGCTAAGCTGCATGCTTCAGTGTAAAATTGTCTTCTGGCTGGCTGTGCATTGTTTAGCTTGCTTGAGAACAGCCCTGAGATGGACTTGTGAATATTGGTTGATAAAGTGGTCAACATGATCTGGCAATATGCACTTGCAGCCCAGAAGCCAGTAGTATCCTGGTCTGCAGCAAAAGCAGCATATTAAATTACATACTAGGAAGAAATTCTTTACTGTTAGGGTAATGAGACACTGACACAGGTTGCCCAGGGAGGTTGTGGGTGCCTCATCCCTGGAAATGTTCAAGGCCAGGCTGAATGGGGTTTTGAGCAACCTGCTCTAGTGGGATGTGTCCCTGTCCATGGCAGGGGGGTTGGAACTAGTTGATCTTTAAGGTCCCTTCCAATCATAATCATGAAATGGTAATATGAAAGCAGTTGCTAAAGGAGCAAAAGCAGTGTTTCTTTCCATGTTTAAATGAGTATTTCTCAAAACTATGCCTCTTCAAAGTGTTTTTACTGTTCTCTAGTATCTGTAGTATCTCTTTCAATCCACTTAAATTCTGCTTTTGTGTAAGATGCATCTGATAGTGTCAGAGGTTAAACTTCATGTAAAAGCCATGTTTTGGGGAGGGGGGAATGCAGCAGAGCTTCTCAGTTGAGAGCTTAATGGGAAGTGAAATCAGGAGCTTATTGGACCTGAGACTGAAATACACTTTTCTGACAGCACAGTTGCCTCAGTAGCAACTTCCAGGGTGTCTTGGAGCAATAGAATTAACATGGAGGTGCCAGTGAATTTTATAAGGAAAAGTTGCTCATCCTTATACATTTGTTATGGCCTTTTACAGTGTTTCAGTGGTTGGGGTCACTGTGCTTTCATATGTTTGCATAAGATACATTATTGCACCTTGTTCTTTCTCCTGTGTCAAGTTTGTGGAGGGAGGTACAATGAGAGAGTAGGTCCTCTGTTGAAATTAGCTCCAGCGCTTTGTGTGTTGACTGTAAATTAAAATTATTGTATGTCCTCCACCTTTATAGTGTGGGTTTGTTTTTTTCAGTGGTAGGGGTGTTACTCTAGTGCATTTATGCAGTGCCCGTTTATCTTCTCCCAGCTCTCCTAATTGCTAAGCAAGGTGTTCTGAGACTATAGGTTAAATGCAAAAGGTTGGGAAGAAGGAATTCAGTAAATTGAAAACTTAAATTATCCTTTTTTCTTAAATGCAGAATAGCACGTTCTTTTAATGTAACTAAAACGCTGGAACAACCTTATTTTATCTTCAGATGTTAGAATATTGACTGTTGCTAAAGATACAAAAATTACTATGGAGTATTCAGTTATCTTTAATCAAGCTGATTTTGTAGCTTTTGATTATCAGAATCGACTGTGTCTCATTTGATTACTAGGAAGTTTCTAGGCATTTCTTTGGGGTTAGAAGTTATGAGATACTACTATGAAGGATTACTACAAATGCTACTTAAATAGATTTGTAAATGTAATGCTTTTTGTGTATTCTTCTTATCTAGACCAGCATGTTTTGGAAATTTGATCTTCATTCATCATCACACATAGATACACTTCTAGAGAGAGAAGATGTAACACTGAAGGAATTGATGGATGAAGAGGATGTTCTTCAAGAGTGCAAGGCTCAGAATCGCAAACTTATAGAGTTTCTGCTGAAGTCAGAATGTTTGGAAGACTTAGTTTCATTTATTATTGAAGAGCCACCTCAAGACATGGATGAAAAAATCCGATATAAGTAGGAAAACTTTTGGGAATTGTGGGGACTTGGAAAGGTGGAAAGAGGGGTAACATTCCAGTTAATTTGATCGTGTGTTTTGAATCCTTGAGTGCTGGTATGTAGTACAACAGTGGTATTTTTACAGGAAATTTGTTTCCAAGGGGGTTTGTAGACTTTAATAAATAATGCTAATATTTGCATATTTTTCAAATGGAAACCTCTCATCCACAAATGCTTCCAAAAACAACTGCTGTCCAAAGGAGGATTACAAAAAAATGCAGAACTCACATGAAGAATAGTGTTGTGATTATTAAGACACTAGTTTGAATGAAAATGTCACTTTTGGTAGTATAGTTAAGTGCTTGGCTTTCTTTTAATGATGACTGGTAAGATGTTTTGAAGATACTTATTAGAAGGCCTGTAACACTCCTTAGAAGAATATACTTAATGTTTAACTGCTGGTATTTTCTTTTGCAGAGCTAGAATGTAAAAATTGGGTATGGCTATGACTTCATCTGGTTTGCTGAAAAGGTTCAAACTCAAAAGTCGACCTAGCAATTCATATAAAAGCACTTCTTCCATTTCTGGCCTATTTCAGATTATCTATGCAGAAAGGCTTTTTTTTTTTTTCTTCTTAAAACAGTATGTAAAAAAAAATGATGTGAAATAAGCTACAGTCTTAGTTGCAGCAATTCACCATTTCTGGTAAACCAAGCCTCCTGTAAGTGTTTCGAAGTAGGGTGTGGAATTGAAGCATCTTTTACTTTAAAATCTTAAGGTACTGATGCTGTTAAAATTGCTTTTTCTGTGAGAGGATCATAGGTAGTACTGTCAAATGCAGGAAATCACTGGTTTTGGTGGTCTCTTAGTTTAATTACTCAATGTTCTGAACTGTACTGTACTAGCTAGTTTTGCAGGCTTTGTTAGACTCGGACTAGTTTACTGAGTTTCTACATAATTGCAATATGTATGTGTATATGTATATAAATCCTGAAGCTATTCCTCTTGACCTTTTTCATATAATCCCTGTTATATTAGAAAGAGGCAAACATACTGTTCCTGCCCTGGTATCAATCCAGTACTAACACTCTGCTGAACTAACTTTTTTCCCTTCAAACAAAGAAGCAGCTTCTAAAATGAGATCAGTACTTGAACAGTTGGATTTAACAATAGATCTTAAAAGAAAAGCTTGCCTTTTCCTTTCCCTGCTTTGCTAGTGTTGTCCTATACTACTGAATAATAGAGTAGTCTTTTTCTTAAATGAAAGAACAGAGCTTGTAGGCTGAATTTGAAGTTAATGTGACCTTGCAGGAGTTTGCTGCTTTAATTCGTGCAGACCAACCCTGAATGAAAACTTGGCCAGAAGCCTTGTCAGATTCTGAATTCATAGCAGAAAGTATGACTACTTTGAAGTATGAGTGATGGATATTTTCCTTTTCCCCAGATATCCAAACATATCATGTGAGCTGCTTACATCAGATGTCTCACAGATCAATGATAAGCTGGGAGAAGAAGAATCCTTACTTGTGAAACTGTACAGCTTCCTCTTAAATGATTCTCCTCTAAACCCTTTACTGGCCAGTTTCTTCAGCAAGGTGCTAAGTATTCTTATAAGCAGAAAACCAGAACAGGTAAATATTTACAAGCTTTCCAATTTAACAAGTGATCTAATGAATTTGTAGCAATGGAGTCAAAAAAAGAGCAGTCAGCTTCTATACTAACTGAATCATATAATCATCCTGGTTGGAAAGGACCTTGAAGATCATAAAGTCCAACTATAACCTAAATCCACCTACCATAACCTAATCTACCCATTCAGTGCTTAAATCATGTCGCCAAGCACTATACCTATATTAATTTAAAACACTTTCAGGGATGGTGACTCCACCATCTCCCTTTTTTTATGGTATGCAGAAGTTTAAAAAAACACATTTGGATAAGTAAGATGTATTTGATTCAGATTTGCCTGAGCTGTGTGAGCAGTGTGTGAGTGCTTGCCTGTTGGCTTAGCTTAGGTCATTATTTTGTATGTTGATACTTACATGAATTGCTGTTAGAGGTGAAGGTAAGTGGGTGAGTCAAATTTGGTGTGAGGAATTATTATAGAACAAGGTGAGAGACATTTGGAGTCTTTGTTCAGAAATGTTGTGCTCTCTGTCCATGCCACTTTTGCTACTCTGTATGTGTATATTTTATCTTGTACTGCAAGCTTTAGGTGGCAAGAGTTTTTAAGAAGTTCTTATTTTTTTCGATGTGGTAGAAGAGAGAAACTGAAACTGGTTGAAGTAACTTATAGTGTAAAATACAGATAAGCAAATGTAAGCTTACTTCTTTTTAATTTATAGATTGTGGATTTTTTAAAGAGGAAACATGACTTTGTAGATCTCATTATTAAGCACATAGGGACCTCTGCTATCATGGACTTGTTGCTCAGGCTACTGACTTGCATAGAACCTCCACAGCCCCGGCAAGAAGTGCTGAATGTAAGTAAAATAGCTCAAATGATTTTTATCTGATATGTGTGAACTGCAAGATGGCTTATCTTTTGCTGGTTTTTCTAGGTTTATTTCTTAATGAGCTGAAATTAGCTGTGTGAGGGTTTTTTCTTTGCTTGGAGTGGCCAGTACTTTTTCCAGTGCAGCTGCAGTGCTGGTGAGCACAACTTAGAACCTGAGCGGCTGTTCTCTTTCCCAGGTCTTTAATATCTAACTTACAACTGTCGGATGCAGTTTTAAGAATGTTTTAGACCTTATTGAACATTCGTCGTCGTTAGATTATTTATTTAAAGCCTTTACACCTAAGGCTTCCTTTTTTGCAGTTGCTCAGAAACACTTACTTTGCTTTTTTCTGAAGTATTGCTCATCCTTGTTTAGAAATATTGATGGTATGACTCCTGGCAATTGTCAAACACCTTTTAATTTTGTTAATTTTAATTCATTTAATTCATTTCTTGGATAACATTTTTACTAACACCCACAAACACTTTTACAGTGGCTAAATGAGGAAAGAATTATTCAGAGGCTAGTGGAAATTGTACATCCATCTCAAGACGAAGATGTAAGTATTGGTCTGACACTCTTCTATCTCAGCAAGTTGTTACCACAAGTATGTTATACACACAGTGTACACTTTTTAGTTTTACTGTTTTCTGCTTGCTTCTTTTTCAGAAATCTGATTTCAGTATTTAAGTGTGGTTATTTGAGGGGAGGGTGTGTGGTTTTTCCTCACCCCCTTTCATCAGATCCAGGTCAAAGCCTTAGGAATACTCAGTATTGTTTGAAGATCCAGCCCTAATGTTTTGCCCCCTTGATACTGGAAGTAAATTGTCTCATGCCTCAAGGTTTTTTTGTCTTAAGGTTTAGTTATGGCATAAAAGTATCACCTGAATGTTTTTGGGTAGGAGAGACACTTTCAAGTTGAAGCTTTCACCTTTTTAAATTGAAGACTTCCAGTCCAGCATGTTATTACTCTTACGCTGAAAACCATTGTTTTTCTGTTCCAGAGGCATTCAAATGCATCACAGTCACTCTGTGAAATTATTCGTCTAAGCAGAGACCAGATGTTACAAGTACAGAGCAGTTCAGAACCAGATCCACTGCTTGCAAGTCTAGAGAAGTAAGTTGGCTTGCTGAATTTCTGATTTTTATTTTCAGTTCCATGGTTTTTAACATTTGACCTGGAAAATCTTTAAAATGGCAAGCTCTACTTTTCAGGTGAATTTTCATGACTACCCATCACCTATCTGTGTGATTTTAAAATAACAAGTAAGCAGGGCCCACTTGGAGGACCTCTGTGTGGAAGGGGGGTTTGTCACATAGAAGTATTTCCTGTGCTGCCAAGGTTAGTGGAATAAAGCACATGGAGGTCAGCTTGATACTGTACAGAGTACACATGGGAGACTTCGGCATAGATCTGTTACTTGTTTTAAATTAATCTAAGTGTGTGTTTCTGCCAGAGAAGATTCTTCTGTATTGTCTTCTTCCTTTTGCTAGTTATGGGTTTAGGTTTTGTGCCTGTTAGGACAAGCTGAAGCAGGTTTTTGATCTGACTGAAAACTCTGTTTCTGTAGCATTGATTGTCAGATCAGAAAGCTAGATCAGTGGAAGGAACAGGACAATATGACTGGGGGAGTAAGGATGGGAGTGATTTTTCCTAGTGGTACCTGCTAACTTGAAATAGCTACTAGTTTTCTTTCTATTATCTCCTTATTAATTTTGCATGGGCAATGGTAGCTGTTAACACTACTTCATGATACAGCTTTTATATCGGATGCCGATGCTTTTTCTTTTCAGACAAGAAATCATAGAGCAGCTTCTGTCTAATATTTTTCATAAAGAAAAAAATGAATCCGCAATAGTCAGTGCAATCCAAATTCTATTGACCTTACTTGAGACAAGACGACAGACGTAAGTGTTTTTATTTTACTTAAATTATGCAGACATAACCAAATAACCAAATTTCTGATTAGCAATCGAAAGTGTCTTTCATGTACTTATGACTGAACCATGTTTGTGGCCTGTTGCAGGTGAAGAAGTAACAGAGCAAACCAGTGTTGGCAGCTGGCATTACTACACTTGTACCAAATGGCTGGTCTTTCTGCAGTTTTTCTAGTAGTTAATTTGTGTCACTTGACAGATAGGATTAACTATATTAGTAATTTTGTTTCTGGATACAAGAAATAAACAAGTATAGTGCATTGAATGGATATTGACTTTTTAAGAAGTTATTTGGAATTTTTAATTTTTTTTTATTTTTCACTCTGAAACTGCTGTAGGACATCTCTGTGGTACATTCAACTTTTTTATGTTGTCCAGGATAGATGTGTGAAGCTCTTTATTTGCCTTAAAAGGGGAAAAGAGCAGCTGTTATGTTTAATGTGAAAATCATATTGGAAATTTAAAGCACAATAAACCTAAAAATGCTAGGGCTAGTGTTTGGAAAAATCTTGTTTGACCATTACTTCACACTTATATTTGCAACCTAATCTTTTTACTTGCCTCTTCATGCTTTCCACATGCCTTGGGACTGTGATGCTCTCAAAATCATACCTTAAAGATGTTTTACAACTAGTTCTTATATTAATCATCAGATTTTGCTTGTGTATGTATCAGATTTGAAGGCCATATAGAGATATGCTCTCCAGGCATGAGCAATTCAACATATTTGGTCAACAAAAATGTTTTAGAAGCCATAAAAGCGCGACTTCCATCCTTCCATGAACTCCTACTTGAGCCTCCAAAAGTAAGTGAAACATTGTGTTACCAAATTAATTGAATTAAGACTGTCACTGTGTGATTGTATTTTAGGCAGGTAACAAACCCATTTTGAAAACTGTAAGTAAGTGCCCAGGCTCCTTCCCAGCCTGTTTGGGAACTTTGCTGCTCATTATTGTTTTCCCCAAGCCTATGCATTTTCCAGGTTAAATGTTAGTTGGTAGGATAGCATTGACACAATTACTTGTTTCTGAAAGCAATGGAGATTTGCTGTATGTTCTTGAGGTGGGTCCTGTTTTCCACTTGGAAGTCCTGTCTGGATAGGAAATGTGAACTGTGGATGCTTCAGTTGTTTGGAACTTTGGTATGGTCCACATGAGGCCTGCATGATTCCAAGTAGACCAGCTCCACAGCATGCTCCCTGCACTTTAGGCATGTTAAATTCTTTGGGCTTTTTAACTGATTTAAGCAACTTAACTTCCTCATGCTGTTGCCAAATAAAAATACTAGATGTATAAATAGGGGGTTACATGTGATCCATTTTTAGTTTTCCACTCAAACTTTCACTGGCAGAATTTCAGCTGGAGCACTGCACCCTGCAAGTGGGTGCCAGAGTCTGTAAGAGAGAAGGACCTGTGGGCCAAAGTGAAAATAAAGACCAGAGGTGTGTAAAATATAAGGAGGGGTTGTTGAGTTACAAAAGGGCCAAAATAAAAAGGGCTAAAATAATTTGGCAGAAACTAAACCCCCTTGTGTTCCAGCTGATCCTCAGATACCAGAGGGACTGTGGGTGGCTGGGCTTAGTTTCTAAGTAATGCACAAATCAGTGTTGGTCATCCAGTTGTGCCCAACACCTATGTTGGACTACCCTAGGTCCAGATGCACTACTAACATCACACTATCTGCCTAACCACACACCACCTGAATTGGCATGGCCACAATCAAAGGTTTGGTCTGCATTCAGGGACAGCACTCTCAGCTAAGTCAATGAACAGTGTGATTTATCAAAGCAACAGATACACAAGGTCTTTGGAGTGGCAGTGATAAATTAGTGATAAGGAAGGAAGGGAAAGGGAAAAATAAAGGGAAAATGGAGTTCTAGGGAGGTTTCTAGGTTTCCAAGAGTGCAATCAGCGTAACCGAGTGTTCAGAAAGATGTGTCCCTACGCTGGGAAAGAGAGGCTCAGCCTGTCAACTGATCCCAGTAGTCAAGAGCAATCCTGGTAAAGGCCTGGCAATGGCATCCTCCCCGACATCTATGGTATCTGCCCCAACATCTTTCCCCTCTTAGGCCACTCCCATAGGGTTGTTGTCCCACACATTGAACTTGAGGGACTCCAGTCACACACACCCCTGTCATGATCAGGGCAAAACTCTCTTGCCTCCAAAGGCACAGACCAGAGAACTTATGGAGGGGCAGCTGCCAACCCCCCAGGAGGCAGGCAGCCCCCATGATGGTGGTGTGTTCTGGCATCAAAATGAGATTACAGTGAGCAAAGTTCAGTAAAGGACAGTCGTTTGTTGAAAAAGTGACAGATTTTTCACCAAGAGTATCAAATATGTGACTTGTCAGTTCTAGGGAACCCTCAGTTCCCAATCTTATTAGAAAGTCCAGCCATGATGTCTCCAAATGTGTAGTTCATCAGCTCCACAGCACCCCCGAGGTCCCCACATTCACCACAAAGCCCAGCAGCAGTGTCCTCATGTCACAGTTTGACTCAGGATTGGCAATTAAACCAGCAACAAGGATGCTCTCGATCCCCTCCCCTTCCCACCCAGGTAGGGAAGGAGAGAGAGAATGAGGGAGAGGGACTTTCTAGGTTGAAAACTGAACTAGACAGCTTTAATTAAACACTAATGATAAAAGAAAATACGTACAATTATATACAAGTATGTTCAGGAATGTGCAAAACCCTATTGCCTCCCCCCACCCCAGCAACTCCCACAGCACTCTCCTTAGCTGTGAGCAGGTCTGAAATGTCCCAGAGCACTGCCAGAGAGCAGCAGAGCAGACAGGAGCTGAGGGGAGAGTTATGAGGGTCAGGAACACAGGAGCTTAGGAATCAATGGTGATGGATAGACGGAGTCCTCCCCAGATGCTGGCCATGAGCAGAAGAGAAGGGAAGAAGAAACAGGAAGGAAGTTGTCTTCTGTGATCTCTGACCTTACAGTAAGCTTACATAGATATATGGAATGGAATATCTCTGGCCAATTTTACTGTCGATCTGGTCCACTCCTTATGGGCTACAAACATGAGTCTTCTGCTCCGGTAGCCTCTGTGGCGGCAGAGCGAAGAAGGGACCTTAGGAGTCTCAGCAGTAACATAAACATTCCAGCGTTATCAGTCCACTAGCTGGAAAACTTACTGCTAGTTAAAAGAGAGCTTACTAAAGAAAAAATCAGTAAAAGGAAAATTGGCTTCATCCTGGCTCAAACCAGGACACCTCACTTCACTCCACCCTTGGTGCCTGTGTCCCCAGAGCCAGCACACCAAGCTCCCCTGATGTTGCCAACAACTAGGATCACCTAGGGGATCACTGTGGCACAGATTCCTTGCATGTTACCTGCATTCCACCCTTAAGATTCTGTCACTTTTGTACCTTTCTTCAAAAGGCGAAAACTCGTCTGACTTGCAAATCATGCTGCCATGGGCCAGCACTGGGCTGGCAATTAAGTGAATAGCACAAGATATTTTCTCAGATCCAAGCAGTGGCCTTGGCTCCACGCACCATTTTCTTGCTGCAACCAAAACATCAGGTGTCATCAGTTCCAGAAGCAGACAGTGACTGAAAACATGCTGTCAATCTCGGCAACTGCAGCCACTTAGTAGAGACTCCACTGACAAGTGAAATTACTAGAAAAACTGGCTTCATCCTAGCCCAATCCAGGACATGCTTTCACCAGTCATCCCACATAATCCACCCATATACATGTACATCTTTGTGTGAATACCTGGTAAGTGAAATGTTGCCAAAGCCTAGCATACAGAGTGGTTGTCACACAATATATTGATTATTAATAAGAAAACAACAGAGTGTAACATCTTGTTGAAGAGTCCTGTAGCAGTTGGTGACATCTGAAAAAGTGTCCCACTGTTTATGTTCTCAGTCTCTGTACTTTTTCTAATGCTCAATGTATCTCCTTTGCATCGTGATTGACAGTAATCAAGGTTTTTTGTCCATTTTCTTGGACCTGCTCCAGGAATTAAGTCCTCATGTTGTAAGTCTCTTTAATGAAGTGATGTTCATTCCAATAGTGACAGGCGGCAAATCTCCGTAGAAGGTGTAGTTAGATCTTAGCAGCTAATGGGTGGTGACTAGAACTGAATAATTGAAGTCAAATCCTCTAAGGTTAGTAAAGTATTGGAATTATTACTTGTAGATTGTATTATTATATCTATAAGTATGTGATCACAAGCTGTTCTCAAACACATCCGTTTCCAATATATACAAGTACTGTTTCTGGAGTCTCACTGGGATGTATTTCAAAATGACGTGTTTTGTTCTGTCTTAAGACAAATGTCTTGCAAGGCTTAATACCATCAAAGCCCTTGTTGGTATTTTCTGTTTTGCTGAGCCCACACTCTGTGCTCTAGGGTATAGAGAATAGTCCCATCCTGGTTCACTCCCAGTGCAGTGATTGAGTATATGGTATATACCAAAGCATTGGTATAGTCAACACAAAAGCTGTGGCTTTATCAGTAGGGCTGTAAGTGAAACTAACAAGGTACCACCATGACTGGAATTTTTGCTCAGATTTAGTTATCCCACTCAAAATTAGTTGCATTATCCCAAATTGCCTTCTGAATTGAAGTAGGTAAGGTACCTTCTTCATGTTCCTGTGTAATTGCAGTGGCCATTAGTTGCATCCATAGCTGAGCTTGGATACAACTAAGGGCTAGAGAAACACTGTTTTGGGCATTTGCAATCAACTTGCGGTCTCTCTCATTTACTTCTCACCACTGAGCCAAAATATCAGATAAGAGCCATTGGTTAGTTCCCAAGGCTGAAAGAGAAGATTGTAAAGGATGTTTAAAATCCATCTAGGTCATTGGTTATGGTGGCTATTTTTTCTGGCAAGTACCTTTGGCATCTGTGCTGTTTAAGACACCCAGTAACATCTCTCCTTGATTGTTTTGGAGAGGTGAGAGTCTGTCGCTGTAACTGTGCTGACCATCTTGAGTAGGAAGCACTCAGGAATGGTGAGCAGGTGCATTAATTGTGGAGATGCTAGTTTGCATCTGTAATTCCACCCGTTTGAGGGGAAGTGATGGATTGAACAGCACTTACTTGCCTGTATTTTTTATTATGTAAGGACTGGTATTGAAGATGTAAGGAGTTAGGCTAATAGGAGGCTGAGTTGATAGATTTCCCAAATTTTGAAGGGGCAGAGGTTTCTTACCCTTTATGGCTGACTCAAATGTCATTGTATCAATCATAAATGTAAACAGCAATTCTGTGCTTCTGTAGCCCCACATGCAGTACACAACCATAGGTTTGGTTAAGGTAAAACTTACTAGGTACTACTAGGATTGGAAATCCCATTCAAATTTAGTAGCGTTATTCCAAATCACTATTTGAATTTCAGTGGGTGCGATGCCCTCATCACCTTCCCTTGTAATTGCTGTTAAAGTAAACTGCACCCACAGCTGAGAAACCTGAGTGGTGCAGGGTGTACTGGGGTTACCATATTGATTAGTATAAATAAAAGAAGTGAGGGTCTCCACCCTGTGACTTTTATGTGTCAATATGTGAACTGAATTTGGTTTATGCTGGCGATGACTGCTCCCATGAGAAAGATAAACAATTCTCCAATGGTAAACTTGGTCTTCGGGAGAGGTTTGCTGTTATCATTCCTGATACTGTTCCTGGAAAGGGAAAACAAGTCTTGGCAGGGTTTTGCTGGAAGGGTTACCCTTTAGTGGCTCAACTTGGTTAACTGCTTGGACTAGAGACAAGAGTTCCTTTTCCAATATAGAGTATCTGTGTTCTGTCTCTTTAAAAGTGGTCTCTCTGGTCTGTCGGAGCCAGTTTGGAATAGAGTGCAACAAGCATCACACTCTGCAAACCTTCATCCTGCTGTAATAGGATCGTGCACTGCTGCTGCTTCCTCCCCATTTCAGGGGACAGTCCTCCAATTAGAATATCATTGTGTTGATACAGTTTCACATCTTGTGGGAGAGTGACTGTTTGCAAAAGTTTGATAAGTACAGCATAAGCAACTATGGGAGAATGTCTGTATTTCTGTGGGAGTCTGTTAAAGGCATATTGTATACCTTTCCAAGTGAAGGCAAATGTATCTTTTTCATGTAAGGGGACCATAAATAACAGATTTTCTGCATCTAGCACTGTCATTCCTGGGTGAGCAGCTGCTTGCAAAGGAACTGTTAAGTTTGCAGTGGTTGGTACAGTAGCTGTTAGGGCAGTATTAAACTTCATTTTAGCCTAGAGAAGATGAGAGCTCAAGAATTCCAAATGCAGAAGAGGTGGTAAAATGCAAATAAACTGTCCTATCTTTATTACAACAACATGGAAAGATATTGGTCTATATTACAGTAAAAGCAGGGTCATATGAGATGCTGGAGTATTTTCTGATGGTTGGATGTACTTAGCATTTGAGTAAGTCATTTAGTGAAGTTAATGAATCTGTTGCTCAATTTGAGCACTAGTTAAATCTTAGATTTTTGCCCTATGTAAAGAAAGGACTAAATGAACTAGTAGGGTGCCAGTTCATCTTTTTTTGGTGCAAAGGTGACCCTGATCAGGTAAAAACTACATCCTGTGTTACAGAAGGCAATAGCAATCTCTTTGTGAAAATGTGTTTGTACCTTAAGACCTTTTCATTATGAATTTCCCTGCTCACTGCATATTTTCACCAGATGTTTAGCTCTTAGAGTACTAATACCAAATTTTTCTTATTGGCTGGCACTTAGTTAAATGACAACAGTTCTGATTTGTTAACTAGCTAAAATTTCAGTCTAAGAGCCATAAAGCTTATGAGTGTAGTATAAGGACCCATTAGCACATGGAAAGAGGTTCTTGCTGAGTTTGAAGTAACTCCTTCGAAGACTACAAGTGGAGCTTTTTTCCTGTGTAGCATTAGAATAAGACAAGAGGAGCTTGCTGCTTAATTACATTGTTTTAAAGTATATGAAGTTAGGTTGTTGAGGCATTACAATATATTTAGGGACTGTCCACATAACTATTTCTGTATGTTGTAGCAGTGTATACTATAGCTGTAAATGGATTAACCAGTGAGAAGCAAGTATCTCCTAATTCATTTCAGGGTTCATAGAATGCATCTGCTTTGAGATCCTATCTGTTGTTGACAATCAGTTTTTACAATGTTGTAGACTTCATGTGGCTGTTTTTAGTGCTTCCTTTCTATGGCGTTAAGTAAGCTATAGTGTTCAGAACTAAACATGGCTTTTTTTGCAGGGTGAAGGTAAGACTGTTGCTCATGGACTGATTGTATATATGTTTAAGCACTACTCTTTCATTGTGCATAAAAATTAAGAACTTCTTTTTCAAATAGATGTTAATGGATTATATGTCTGTACTGTTTTCAGAAAAGTGTCATGAAGACAACCTGGGGAGTATTGGACCCACCTGTGGGAAACGCCCGTTTAAATGTGATTAGATTAATATCTAGCCTTTTACAGACTAATACAAGCAGTGTGAATCAGGAGCTTATAGAGCTTAACAGCATAGGAGTAGTACTGGTAAGAACTTTATGCTGCATTCTTCATTTTTATGGATTGCTGTTAAGATCTTGTCAGTTTTATCTGTCACTGCAGGTAATTTGCATCATAATCTCTAGCCTAACTTTTCAGCCTGTTTGTGTTGTGGTTTCTGTTGCACAGTTTAAGAACTTTTAATATTGGATTTTACTGTTAAATTAATTTGTGTGAAGTCAACATTTTCCTCTGATCACTTGACTGATTCTTATGCTCTACATGTTCATAAATATATGCCATGCTTTTCTTAAAAAGTTTTATTTTTTCTTCTGTATGTTCTGAAGTTCTCAGCCATGTTTAAAGCTTCCCTGCTGTTTTCATTTTTTTTTCCTGAGTCAGTGTTGTAGTCAGAGACCTCTGAAGATTGTCTAGTCAAAACCCCCTGCTTAGAGCAGGATCACCTACAGTAGATGACATAGGAACATGTCCAGGTGGGTTTTGAATGCCTCCAGAGAAATGGACTCCAAACCCTCTCTGGGCAGCCTGTTCTAGTGCTCTGTTACCCTCCCAGTAAAGAAGTTTTTCTTTATGTTTTAAGTTGAACCTGCTTTGCTCTCCAGCTTGTGCCTGTTGCCCCAGTCCCTGTCATTCGACACTGCAGAAAAGGATCTGGTCTCATCCTCCTGACACCTACCCTTTAGATATTTGTGTTTGAGATCCTCCCTCAGTCTCTTCTCCATGCTAAACAGACCCAGCTCTCTCAGGGTTTCCTTATAGGACAGATGCTCCATTCCTCTAATCATCTTTGTGGCCCTGTGCTGGACTCTTTTCAGTAGTTCCTTACCCTTTATGAACTGGGGAGCCCAGAACTGGACACAGTACTCCAGATGCAACTTCACCAGGGCAGAATAGAGGGGGGGGGGATGACCTCCTTTGACCTACTGGCTAACCTCTTTTGACATACTGGCTACACTCTTCTTAATGCACCCTGGGAAGCCATTTGCCTTCCTGGCCACAGGGGCATGTTGTTGGCTCATGGTCAGCCTCTTGTCTACCAGGACCTTGAGGTCCTTCTCCCCACGTCAGCCCCCAACTTGTACTGATACATGGGATTGTTCTTTCCCAAATGCAGTACTTTACATTTGCCCTTGTTGAATTTCATGAAGTTTCTCCCTGCCCAACTCTCCTGCCTGTCCAGGTCACATTGAATGACAACACAGACTTGTCATGCATCAGTCATCCCTCCTGGTTTTGTATCTTCAGTGAACTTGCCAAGGGTACACTCTATCCATATGTCCAGGTCATTAATGAATATATTAAACAGGGCTGGACCCAGTACTGACCTCTAGTGAACCCAACTGTGTCTTTAACTAGACTCTGGCCCACTTACCACAAATCTCTGAGCTCTGTCCTTCAACTGATTCCCAGTCTGCCTTACTGCCCTATCATCCAATCCACACTTCTAGAGTTTGCCTGTGAGGATTCAATGGGAGACAGTGTTGAAAGCCTTGTTGAAGTCAAGGTAGACCATATCCACTGTTCTCCCCTCATCTATCCATCCAGTCACACCATTGTAGAAGGCTATCAGATTGGTCAAGCATGACTTGTCCTTGGTTAATCCATGATGAATTAAGTTAAGCCAAGTTGTTCCCTCAAAACCTCTTTTCCTATCTTAATAATATATGACACACTAAGTGGTATCTCAGCACTGTCCTATAAAGGGACAATTATTCTTGGTAGTTTGTATGCCTTCAAATCTCTGAAAGCAAGATGTTGCACAACAGTCAGTTAACTCACTTCTTTTTGCTAAAATGGAATGTGTACTTTGAGTACTCTCTACTTCATACTTTAACTATAATAGAACATACTCGTGTTTAAATTGACAAAAAAACCCCAGATGTTGGTATTGGTTAAAAAATAACTGGTAAAACTTGCTAGAATTTATACTACAGTTTCTGAATAGAACATGTAAGCTTCTGCTTCCAAGCAGGCAGTTGCAAACTTAGTACAAATATTTGCTCTAATTGTCTAAAATCCCTTTTTCCTTCAACTAATTAATACAATTTTTCTGCACAGCGTGAGCTTGCAGATAGGTGCTACCTTAACTGTAATTGAAGTCTTTCCTATGTCTTGTGTAAGGGAATGTACATGCTATTTATGCTTGCATGTTCTTATAAGTAATTTTGTAAACTAAATTCAGTGAGGTTTGAACATGCTTTTATGTTGCAAGTTTTTGTAAGGGGGCAAAAAAGTACAGTCAGTGCTTCATGCTGTTTGCTGAAGCAGCGCATGCTTTACTGTGTAGACTTGACTGTTAGCAAAAGTAATGATCTAGTTCCAGTAACAATCTTTATGGGAGGATGTCACTAGTTTAGGATGACTGAAGGAAGAGTGGAGATATTTAGCTGTATTTTCATGGATTCGTAGAATGTATTGGGGTGGAAGGGACCTATAAAGGTCATCTAGTCCAACTCACCTACAATAAGCAGGGACATCTCCAACTAGAACTGATTGCTGAGAGCCCCATCAAGCCTGACCTTGAATGTCACCAGGGATGGGGCCTCCACCTGTCTAGGCAACCCATTCCAGTGGTCCACCACCCTCATATTAAAAAACTTTTTCCTAATGTTCAATCTAAATCTACCATTACCCATTACCCATTGTCCTGTCATTACATGCCCTAGTGGACAGGTCTTCCCCAGCCTTCCTATAGGCCCCTTTCAGGTATTGGAAGGTCACTGTAAGGTACCCCCTGTAGTCATCTTTTCTTCTGGCTAAACAACCCCAACTCCCTCAGCCTGTCTTCATACAAGAGGTGTTCCAGCCCTCTAATCACTTTCGTTGCCCTCCTCTGGATATGCTCCAACAGGTCCACATCTTCTTGTGTTGGAGGCACCAGAGCTGGACGCAGTACTCCAGGTGAGGTCTCACCAGGGCAGAGCAGAGGGGCAGAATCACCTCTCTTGATCTGCTTGCCACACTTCTTTTGGTGCAGCCCAGGATGCTATTGACCTTCTGGGCTCCAGTGGCACATTGGTGGCTCATGTCCAGCTTTTCATCCACTAGTACCCCCAGGTCTGTTTCCTTAGGGCTGCTCTCTAGTATGTCATCCCTCAGCCTGTATCAATGTCTCTGGTTGCCCCTGCCCAGATGCAGGACCCTGCACTTGGCCTTGTTGAACCCCATGAGGTTCACCTAGGCCCACTTATTCAGCTTGTCCAGGTCCTGCTGGATGGCATCCTGTCCCTCTGGCATATTGACCACACCACCCAGCTTGGTGTCATCGGCAAATTTGCTGAGGGTGCTCTCAATGCCACTGTCAATATTGGTAAGGAAGATATTAAACAGCACTGGTCCCAGTACGGACCTCCGATGGACACCACTTGTAATTGTTTTCCATCTGGGCATCAAGCCATTGACCACTACCCTCTGGATGCAACCATATAGCCAATTCCTTATCCACTGAACAGTGCATCAAACCCATCTCTCTCCAACTTAGACAGAAGGATGTTGTGGGGGACCGTGTAAAAGGCCCTGCGGAAGTCCAGATAGATGACATCCATAGGTTTTCCCTTGTCCACAATGCACTCCATTGTAAAAAGCCACTAGGTTGGTCAGGCAGGATTTGCCTGTAGTGAAGCCATGCTGGCCTGAATCACCTCCCTGTCCTCTATGTGCCTTAGCATGTCTTCTAGGAGGATCTGTTCCATGATCTCCCTGGGCTGGAGCATGTCCAAAGAAGGGCAACGAAGAGGGTAAAGGGCCTTGAGAACAAGTCGTATGAGGAGTGGCTGAGGCAACTGGGGCTATTTAGTCTGAAGAAAAGGAAGCTGAGGGGAGACCTCATCACCCTCTACAACTACTTGAAAGGATGTTGTAAAGACATAGGTGCTGGTCTCTTCTCAGAAGTAACTGGTGATAAAACGAGGAAATGGCCTCAAGGTGTGCTAGGGGAGGTTTAGACTAGACATTAGGAAGAACTTTTTCACTGAAAGGGTTGTCAGACATTGGAACATGCTGCCCAGGGAGGTGGTAGAGTCACCATTCCTGGATATGTTCCAGAGTGGTCTAGATGTGATGCTTGGGAATATGGCTTAGTGCTGGGCATGGTAGAGCAGGGTTAATGGTTGAACTGTATGATCTTGAAGGTCTTTTCCAACCTAAGTGATTCTGTGATTCAGGCACAGAAGTGAGGCTCACAGGTTGGTAGTTCCCAGGGTCCTCCTTTCTACCCTTTTTGAAAATGGGTGTCATGTTTACTTCTAGTCATTAGGGATTTCACCTGATGGCCACAACTTTTCAAATACGGAGAGTGGCTTGGCAACTGCATCTGCGAATTCCTTCAGGACTCTGGGATGCATCTTATCAGGTCCTATGGACTTGTATATGTTCAGGTTCTTCAGCTGGTCATGAACCTTGTCTTCAGTTATGGTGGGAGGAACTTTGCCTCCCTGATCTCCATCTTGTGGGCCATCAACCTAAGAGCTGTGAGGAGAGAGGTTGCCAGTGAAGACTGAGGCAAAAAAGTTGAGATCTCGGCCTTCTTCTCTGTTGTTATTAGTTCACCATTGTTGCTCATGCTTTCTTTAACCTTCTTTTTCTGGTTTACTTAACTGTAGAAACCCTTCTTGTTTTTCTTTACATCCCTTGCCAAGTTCAGCTCCAGCTGTGCTTTGGCCTTCCTGGCCTTGTACCTACACAACTGGGCAATGTCCCTATACTCTTCCCATGATATGCTTCCACTGCCTGTGTAGTTCCATCTTGCCTTCTAGTTTGACCAGCAGGTCTTGACTCAGCCATACTGGTCTCTTGCCTTCCTTGCCTTATTTCTTACACCTAGGGATTGAGAGCTCTTGCACTCTATGGAAAGTATCCTTAAATATCTGCCAGCTCTCTTCTGCTCCATTGTCCCTGAGGGCTGTTTCCCAGGGGGTTCTTTTTACTAACTTCTTGAAGTGCTGGAAGAGTCTCACTTTGAATAAGACTTACATTGTTTAATACTGTTCCAATCACTGCATGTATTTCCATAACTAATTTCACTTTACCAGTGACAGTAATAATTTGAGTTTTGCATTAAGAAATCATCTGAAATAACTAATGTTGAAGAGGAAAAATGCAGAGAACCAGGAACATGACTAAATGAACAATGTTTCTCTCAAATTCAGTATTTGTCTGTGTCACACATAAGGCATTTAATAATCTTAAACTGCATTTAAATTATATTAGGTAGCCTTCTGTAATAGAAGAATGGAGTTAGTAGATGACAGTTTCAAAACAAGTAAGCAATTGCACTTAAGTGAGAAGCACATTAAAACAGTATTGTAGGTGCTAGAAGGTGAAGTGAACTCAAAATATAAATATAAATAACACTTCTGATTCTGGGATTCTCTGGGCTGCAGCTAGCAGAAAGGATGTAAGTGTGGCCTGTCATTCGTCCCTGTCTTTGTTCTCAAGGTGTGTTATTGGTTACCCCTGGGATAAAGTCAGTCACAGTTGATTTTTTTGTTCTGATCTAGTGTGGTAGTCCTTGTGTTCAGGTAATAGCAAGCACAAGATGTTCTCCTGCACAATAATACTTCTTGTAAAACTTAGAAGATTTTTTTTTTCCTTACATAGTCATTCACATGACTTGCTGGAATGAGACGATTGGTTATGTTTAATGAAAATACCTTGTTTTGTGTAAATCTTGTTGAATTTGTTTTTCAGGACATGTTCTTTAAGTATACATGGAATAACTTTTTGCATACTCAAGTAGAAATCTGTATTGCATTGATTCTTGCAAGTCCTCTTGAAAGCACAGAAAATGTTACGATTACGGATCAGGACTCCACCGGGGACAATCTCTTACTGAAACATGTAAGTTGTGGGTTTTGGGGAATCTCATGAATTTTCCTGTCTTCAGTCTACTGTAACAGTTACACTTGCATAAAGTATACCCCAATTTTATTATTAGAATGAACAGGAATATTTTTCTGGGTTTGTTTCCGAAAATGTCAGTTCAGGGTGTTAAACGTAAAAGTGCCATAGAGTAGATTTTTGCCCTGAAGTGAGCATGTGTGCAGAACTGTTTGTTTTCCTTGAAGAGGAGACCTCATTGTTAATAATTAAAATTGCCATTTCAATAGCTTTATGCTACTACAATTCAGCAGCTATAAAGCAGAATTAACATACGTTTAGCTTTTAGGCTTCTGTTTGGGAACTTACAGCTGTTTATGAACTGTAAACCCTTCAATCAAAGTACTTATCCTGAACCTGAAATTAGTTGTCTTGTAAACCTTTGTGTTAGAATGAACTGTAAAATGCCATAATAGTGTTCCACTTTACTGCTATTAAGCATATTTTTTTTTGATAGCTTTTCCTTAAGTGCCAATTAATAGAACGAATACTTGAAGCATGGGAGATGAATGAGAAGAAACAGTGAGTAACTAGTTTTCTCATTCCCTGCAATTGTCTACATAAGAGTTGAATTGTGAAATTAATGTATGACCAATTAATAAGTTATCTGGACCTGTTCTAAAAAGACTTGTACGTTAACATTTGGATTAAAGTTTTTTTCTCATACTGATTTTGGTAACAGTTTTTATGCTTTTCCCCTGACCATTTGAGAACACATTAGTTTTGTTATTCTTGACACATAAGATATTGCTGTGAGTTTTAATTTCTGTCTGTCTTAAAGTACAGAAACGTACTGTAAATTTTGAGAGGACAGGAAATACTTTCCTCCAGTAAGCAATTTAAAAGTATTTATGAACACATCAAAGCATATTATGTATCAGGGAGCAGCACTGTAAGTAGTAAAAGCCAAGACCTCAGCAACGAAATACCTTCTAAAGATACACTTTTGTGAAAGGATGGAAGTTTCAAGTAGCTAATGTTGTCTGAAACTGTTCATAGCTGGAAAAATAACCCTCGCTCTTCACCTGAGGTGGTAGCTCTGAAGGCTGATAGGTTTGGCTCAGGAGATACTGAACCAGTAAATGTTAGCTCCAACTTGTCAGAATACTGAAGTAGTTGACTGGGATAATGTTGCTGGTTTGCTGATGTATTATTTGAGACAGTTCTACTCCCTGAAGTATTCTTGTTAGTATTTGACATGAATCAGATAGTAAAAATATGGCTAATGTAACTGACCTGAAAATAAGGATGTTGAAGTAGGGGAAGAGGGTGGTACAAAGAAAGGGAATGCAACTGTAGAAAATATGCTCTTCCAAATGTCTTCTATTTTACATCATATTCTCCTGAGATTATAGAGAACTGCCAGCTTTATCAGCAATTAGACTCTTAGGAGAGAAGTGTGGAAAGTTCTTTCCACAGATTCAACCCAAAACTATTGTTTGGTTGGATAAGAATGTTCTTGTGCTTTTATCTGGAAAGAATGTATTTTTATTTGCTAGAAACGAGCAGACCATTGTAATTCACCATTTTATCCAATTTGGTATGACTTCAAATATTAAAGATAAGTCTTAAAAAACACTTATCTTAAGCTTAGCTGCTTCAGGAAAGGGATTTTTTTCAATGCTGTAAATGCTGTAATGTCAGTAAATGTTATTTCAAGCAGCCTTTAGAAGTTTGAGGGTGACTGCTTTCTGCTGGTGAAAATCTGGCATGGTAAAAAGCTGTTTGATTCACTGGGATTAATAAGCATTTGTTAACAGAAGCTACAGTCATATTCTAGGCTTTTTGGCTAGGCAATGACAAGTCAGTCCACTTTGTCAAATACAAGCACTTTCATGGCATATCCTGTATTAGAAATTATAACCTTTGCCGTCATCACATGTTGATTGTTTTGACATCAAGGAAATAAGGCAAGACTCTCTCAAGTTGTTACTGTAAACAGTGTGATAATGTTTCATTCATGACATCTTGCATTGACGTAAAATACCAGACACTTCTTGTGTTAGATGATGGTGGAAAATCAGGTAATGTGACTTGTGTTAGCATAACATCAGCTACTTGCTGAATTGCTGTCATGTTACAGAGATTTTGGTAAGCCTCGTAAGAGGCTTGTGTAGCCAATTGAATGGGTTGGTCTTAATTTTTTTTATTTAAAAAGCAGAAAACCTTAAAACACTGACACCGCACAAGTCCATTTAGCTTACAGCTAAATGCTAGATATTCAGTCCAAGTTGGAGCTCTTTCTTTAGCTCTTTGGTCAGATTTAGAAAGGCTCCAGCTTAACATAGCTACTCGAAGCACTATTCATAAGAACTACTTAATTCCTGTTTCTGTGGAGCAGTTCTGTCATGTAAAAAAATACTCTAACTGTCTTGTAATTTTACCTTTAGGAATGATATTTAAGTGCATACCAAACTTCAGGGAAGTGATGATCCTAAATTACATTTCATATGGTCATACCATTCCAGCTCTGCATGCTAACTGTTAAGGTTAAGAAACCTCTGCAATACTAGAGCATATTGAGGTGGTTTTTTTATCGTTAGGTCATGGGCTCAAATCTCAGAGAATGTTCAGTGTATTGGGGTTTTGAAAAATACCCTCAGCAACAGAAACTTCCTAAAAACTGAGGTTCTGTTCTATCTTGTTCTTGATAATCTTGTACATTCTTCTTTCTAAACACACAAACATGAAAGCAGAAATAATCTGTTCCGATACTCCGCGCTTCCTTCTTGGTAGCTTACATGCTTGTTAAGCCTTCTAAACTGTAGTTAACCATTTGGTATCTTAAATTCTTGATTAATTTTGTGAACGTTTGGTTTTAGGATGCAACTCTTCTGCTTAAGAACCCCTTCACTATTTGTCTTGTGTAACCTCGTGACTAACAAAACATAGTAGCACAGTTGCTCTGAGTGTGGGCAACTGAATTCCTTTTATATCTTGCAGGGCTGAAGGAGGAAGAAGGCATGGCTATATGGGTCATCTGACAAGGATAGCAAACTGTATTGTGCATAGTACAGATAAGGGGCCAAACAGTACACTAGTCCAGCAGCTCATTAAAGGTAATATTATGGTCTTAAGTTTTTCTTCATGGATTTCATTATCAAATTTCGATGAAATTAATCAGAATTAAGGCACTTGTTGGATAAAAAAAAATTATTAATTCTGACACATTCAATTTAAAATGAGCCATCCTTAAACACATACTTAAGTCTTTTTCTCTAATGGTACTAAAGCTCCCTGAAGTAAAAGCAGAGAGATGTTGACCTGCTTAATTTGGATTTGTTTGCCAAATGAAGTAGTCCTTATGGATGTAGGAGCATGTATATGTTCTTTGCAGTATTTCTGGTAGAGCAGAAGAAAACAATTAAAAATTAAGTGATGCTCCATTGTCAATAGCAGCTAATTTCTTAGCAGGGATTTCTTTTTGTTACCTACCCTAGAGCTTCCAGATGAGGTCAGAGAACGATGGGAGACATTCTGCACAAGCTCTTTAGGAGAAACTAACAAGAGGAATACAGTTGACCTGGTAAGTATTAATGGGTATGGTATCAGAATTGCTGCTGTTTGTCCCCCAGTTTCATAGGATCGTAGAATGGTTAAGGTTGGAAGGAACCTTAAAGATCATCAGGTTCCAACCTCCCTGCTATAAACAAGGACACCTCGAACTAGACCAGGCTGCACAAGGCCTCATCCAGCCTGGCCTTGAACACCTCCAGGGAGGGGGCATCCACAGCCTCCCTGGGCAACCTATTGCAGCACCTTACTACCCTCATGGTGAATAATTTCTTCCTAACGTCTAACCTAAATCTTCCCTCTTTCATTTTAAAACCATTACTCCTTGTCCTATCACTACCCTCTCTGTTGAAAAGCTCCTCTCCAGCTTTCCTGTAGGTCCCCTTAAGATACTGGAAGGCCATTATAAGGTCTCCCGAGAGCCTTCTCTTCTTCAGGCTGAACAGCCCCAACTCTCTCCGCCTGTATTCATAGGAGAGGTGCTCCAGCCCTCTGATCAACTTTGTGGCCCTTCTCTGGCCCCCCTCCCAATAGCTCCATGTCTTTCCCATGATGAGTGCTCCAGAGCTGAACGCAGTATTCCAGGTGCAGTCTCACCAGAGCAGAGTAGAGGGGTAGAATCACCTCCCCCACCCTGCTGGCCATACTTCTTTTGATGCAACCTAGGATGCAGTGGGCTGTCTGGGCTGTGAGGGCACACTGGCAACTCATGTTGAGCTTCTCATTGACTACCAACCCCAAGTCCTTTTACTCAGGACTGCTCTCTAGCCATTCTGCCCCCAGCCTGTATTTGTGCTTGGGGTTGCACCAACCCAGGTGCAGGACCTTGCACTTGGCCTTGTTGAACCTCATAAGGTTGGCACTGGCCCACCTCTCCAGCCTATCAAGGTCCCTCTGGACGGCGTCCCTTCCCTCTAATGTGTCAACCACACCACACAGCTTGGTATCATGCTGAGGATACACTCAATCCCACTGTCCACGTCTCCAACAAAGATGTTGAACAGCACTGGTCCCAATACTGACCCCTGAGGAACATCACTCATCACTTGCCTCCACTTGGACCACAGCTCTTTGGATGCAGCCATCCAGGCAATTACTTATCCACTGAGTGGTCCATCTGTCTTGTCAGTTTGGAGACCAGGATGTCATGTGGGACAGAGTCAAATGCTTTGCACAAATCCAGGTAGATAATGTCAGTTGCTCTTCCACTGTCCACCATCTCTATAGCCTTGTTGTACAAGGCCACCAAATTGGTCAGGCATGATTGCCCTTAGTGAAGCCATGTTGGCTGTCACCATTCACCTCTCTATTTTCCATGAGGATCTGTTCCATGAGAATCATAGAATCATGGAATGGTCATAGGGGTTGGAAGAGACCTCTGAAGATTGAGTCCAAACCCCCTGCTGCATCAGGAACACCTAGAGCAGATCACACAGGAATGTGTCCAGACAGGTCTTGAAAGTGGCCAGAGAAGGAGACTCCACAACCTCTCTGGGCAGCCTGTTCTAGTGCTCCGTCACTTTAACAGTAAATAAGTTTTTCCTCATGTTGAGGTGGAACTTCCTGTGTTGTAGCTTGGTGGTGTTTACCTTTGTCCTATCACAGGCACCACTGAAAAGAGACTGGCCCATTCTTGACATCCACCCTTCAGATATTCGTAGACATGAATAAGGTCCCCTCTTAGTCTTCACTTCTCAAGACTGAACAGCCCCAGGTCTCTTACCCTTTCCTCGTATGACAGATGTTCCAGTCCCTTAATCATCCTTGTATCCCTCTGTTGGACTCTTCCCAGCATATCCCTATCCCTCTTGAAGTGGGGAGCCCAGAATTGGACGCAATACTCCAGATGTGGTCTTACAAGGGCAGAGTAGAACGGGAGGAGAACCTCCCTTGACATGCTGGCCACACTGTTCTTAATGCATCCCAGGATGCTATTGGCTCTCTTAGCGACGAGGGCTCATTGTTGTCCCATGGATAACCCCAGGGTCCTTCCCCATGGGGCTGGTTTCTAGCAGGTCATCCCCTAATCTATATTGGTGCATGGTGTTTTTTCTCCCCAGGTGCAGGACTCTACACTTATTCTTGTTGAACCTCATGAGGTTCCTCTTTGCCCAGCTCTCCAGTCTGTCTAGATCTCGCTGAATGGCTGCACAGCCTTCAGGTGTATCAGCCAATCCTCCCAGCTTTGTATCCTCAGCAAATTTGCTGAGGATACACTCTATCCCCTCATCTAGTTAATTGATGAAGGTGTTGAGTAAGGCTGGGCCCAGTATTGACCCCTGGGGAACTCCACTAATCACAGGTCTGCAACTAGACTCTACACCATTGATCACAACCCTATGGGCTCTATTGTTTAGCCAGTTCTTGATCCATGTCACTGTCCACTCTTCTAACTCACACTTCCTGAGCTTATCCACAGAGATGTTATGGGAGACAGTGTCAAAAGCCTTGTTAAAGTCAAGGAAGACAACATCCACTGCTCTCCCTGCATCTATCCATTCTGTCCCATCATCATAGAAGGCTATCAGATGAGTCAGACATGATTTCCCCTTGGTGAGTCCATGCTCGCTACTCCTGATAACCTTCTTTTCTTCCGTGTGCTTAGAAATGACCTCCAGAATAAGCTGCTCTGTCATCTTTCCAGGGATGGAGGTGAGGCTGACTGGACTGTAGTTACCTGGGTCCTGTTTCTTGTCCTTCTTGAAAACCTGAGTGACACTAGCTTTCTTCCAGTCCTCAGGCAGCTCTCCTGTTTTTCAGGACTTTTCAAAGACGATGGAGAGTGGTCTAGCAATGACTTCTGCCAGCTCCCTCAGCCCCATACTAGCTACTATGAAGAAAATTAACTCTATCCCAGCCAAAACAGCACCATAAATAAGTTAGCTGTGTAAAGGGTATGGAAATAACTGATCTTGTGAGTGCTTCAGTCATTTGGTGCTCAACAAAGAGAGCTCTTCCATTATAATGGAGCAAGGTATGTGGTCCTGTGGTCCCATGCCATGAGACTGTTTTCAGTTGTTTACATCAGGGTTGTTGCTTATAAATATATCAACATTTTATGCTGTTCATTATCTTTCTCCCTTCTTAAGCTTTTCTTTCTTTCAAACAAGTTCTTGTTATGTTTTCTAAAACAACATTAACTGCAGACTTAGAGAGCATGTAGCAGAACTATCTCAGTTTCCTCAGAACACTTCAGACTTTATAAATAGTTTGTTATATTTCCACTGCTAATTTTTCCACTGTTAAGTTCTACCTTCATGTAGAAGGTAAGCAGTACTTCACTAAGCTTACTGTCCTGGTTTTAGTGGTCAGAGCAAACCACAAACCAGAGGGCAGAATTACTCTGTATTACCCTACCTTCCCAAGGAAAGAAAAAAGAGGAATAAGGAAGAGAGACCAAAAGGTTGGAAATTGAAAACTGGAACAAGTTTACTTGAACACAGAAAAAGGGGGGTCAGGAATAGGTACATAAACTTATATACAGATATATACAAAACTGATCTCCGTGGTTGCAGAAGTAGGTGCATGAGAGGCCCTTGCGGCAAGGCCAACTCAGGAGGGAGGTCCCTGGCTCCTTACTGCACCTGATAGAATTGGTTTCTAGTGAACACGTTGTGAGTTGAAGAACCTCTGAGCAGCACCAGCAGCAAGGAAGAAAGGTGCAGGAAAAAGTTTCCTGTTCTCCTTGCTTTTGTAGAGTATGGCAGGAAGTGGGAGGGAATACTGACTCCTCTCTGCTCTGACCCTCCCAGGTCATTTGGGGTCCTAAAAACCCTCTCTCTCTCTAGTTCCTCTTACAGCTGTCAGCAATCTGCTGGGTCCACTCAAACTGTAACAGTTACCTATTTACACTTGCCTAGCTGAAGATTAAACAAATATGAAGTCATTGTTTATTTTATCTTTAGGCAAGTTGCATTCATGATATTGGTACAGAAGAACACTATAATGCTTGTAATATGAGGTTTGTACAAGAGATTTCTGTTGTCCCTTTATGGCATCCTTTCAATATTAGGAATACTTAAACACCAGATGAAGAGAATATGCCTAGCCTAAGCCTAAAAGTAACAGTGTACAGGAAAAATTGTTCATGGTTGTCCTAAAAATCATCACGTAGTTCCTTTCTCAAGGAAAATCCTTCTCAATATTACATGGAAATGAAGAAAAAATGCAACATACTGGAATGAATTATTTGCTAAAAGTGCCTGTGATGTGCATTAGTATTAGAAAGCAACAGGTCTGAGCAGTAGGGAGCTTTCTTAGGTAAACAATTGCTAGCTAGAATTTGCAGTGTTCATTCCCACTCCTTTCCCTGGCATAATTCTGCCATTTATTTATTAGGTGAAGTGGAATCATAGAATGGTGTGGATTGGACCTTAAAGATCAACTAGTACTAACCCCCCTGCCATGGACAGGGATACCTTATGCAAGACCAGGTTACATGAAGCCCCATCAAACCTGGCCTTGAACACTTCCGGGGAAGGCATCCACAACTTCTCTACGCAACCTATGTGAATGTCTTACCACCTTCACAGAAAAGAATTTCTTCCTAATGCATAATCTAAATCTACCTTCTTTCAGCTTAAAACCATTCCCCTTTGTCCTTCCACTACATGCCCTTGTAAAAAGTCCCTCCCCAGTTTTCCTGTTGGCCCCCTTTAGGCACTGGAAAGCTCCTATAAAGTTGCTCTGGAGTCTTCTCTTCTCCAGGCTGAACAACCCAAACTCTCAGCCTGTCTTCATGGGAGAGGTGCTCCAGCCCTCTGATCATCTTTTGGCCCTCCTCTGGACTCTCTCCAACAGCTCCACATCCTTTCACTGTTGAGGTCCCCAGAGCTGAATAAAGTATTACAGGTAGGGGTCTCATGAGAGCAGAACAGAGAGGGAGAATTGCCTCTCTTGACCTGCTGGCCACAATTTTAATGCCACCCAGAATACGGTTGGCTTTCTGGGCTATACATGCATATTGCAGGGTCATGTTGAGCTTCTCATGAACTGACACCCCAAGTCCTTCTCAGAACTGCTCTCAATCCATTCTCTATCCAGCCTATATTTGTGCCTGGGGTTGCACTGACCGAGGTGTAGAACCTTGCATTTGGCCTTACTAAACTTCATGAAGTTGCCATGGACCCACCTTTAGCCTGTCAAGGTCCCTCCGGCTGGCATCCCTTCTCTCCAGAATTTCAACTGCACCACACAGCTTGGTGTCCTCAGCAAACTTGCTGAGGGTGCACTCAATTCCCCTGTCCATTTTGCCAACAAAGAAATACAGCTGACCCCAGTACCAACTCTCTAGGAATTCCACTTGTCACTGGTCTATATTTAGACATCAAGCTGCTGACCACAACTCTTTGAGTGAGACCATCTAGTCAATTCCTTATCCACCAAGTGGTCCATCCATCACATCCATATCTTTCTTATTTAGAGACCAGGATGTTGTGTGGAACAAGTGTTGGTGTCAAGCACTTTGCACAAGTCCAGGTAGATGTCAGTTGGTCTCCCCTTGTCCACTGACGCAGTGACCCCATTGTAAAAGGCAATCAGATCTGTCAGGCTGTGAAGCCATGTTGGCTGTCACCAATCACTTCTTATTTTCCTCGTGCCTTATCCTTCAGGAGCCTCATGATCTTGCCAGATATAGAGTTGAGACTGACTGGCCTGAATTTCCCTGCGTTTTCTTTTTCACTTTTTGAAAGTGGGGGTTGTTTCCACCTTTCTAGTCAGTGGGAACTTTCAGACTCTCACGATTTCTCAAATATGATGGGAAGTGGCTTTCTATCTTCATCCACTGGTTCTCTCAGGAGCCGTGGATGGATCTTGTTGGTTCCTGTGGACTTGTGCACCTTCAGGCTGCTTAGGTGGTCTCGAATCTACAGTAGGTGGTTCTTCATAGTCCTCGTCCCTGCCTTTGCCTTTTGCGACTTGGGCAGTGTGGTTTTAGTACTTGCCCATGAAGAATGATGCTTCCACCATGCCTACTGGCATTTTTGCCTGACTTCCTCTTTGTTGGGATGTGTTGCTCCTGAGCTTGTAGGAGGCGATCCTTGACTATTAACCAGCTTTCTTGGGCTCCTTTTTCTCCAGGGTTTTATCCCATGATACACTACCAAGCAGGTGCCTTAAGAAGCCAAGGTCTGCTCTCCTGGAGTTCAGAGTAGTGAGCTTGTTGCGAACCGTCCTTTCTGCCCTAAGGATCTTGAACCCCACCATTTCATGGTCACTGCATCCAAGGCTGCCCTTGAGCCTCACATTCCCCACCAGCTCCTCCTTGTTGGTGAGAACAAGGGCCAGCATAGCACCTCTTCTCATTGCTTCCACTGTTACTTGGAGAAGGAAGTTATCATCAACACATTCCAGGAACCTCCTGGATTGCTTATGCCCTACTGTGTTGTCCCTGCAACAGATACTGGGGTGGTGGAAGTCCCTCACGAGGACCAGGACTTATGAGAGGCTACTACTATCTGTCTGTAGAGCACTTCATCTACTTGGTCCTTCTTCTCTGGAGACTTTCAAGACCTGTCTGGATGCCTTTCTGAGTGATCTACCCTAATTTTTCATCCTGCTCTGGCAGGGATGTTGGACTCGATGATCTTCTGAGGTCCCTTCCAACCCCTAACATTCTGTGATTCTTCCTAATGCTAGTTTCTTCTTTCAGATTAATATTTCAACTACTGCAACCATCAGAATACAAGTTAGGCCTTACATCCTGTTGATTCCCAAAGTGTGAGTTTAGGGGAGAAGACATTTTCTAGCTACGAGTCCTGAGCTTGGTTGTGTTACATCAGTATGGGCAGGATTTCTGCTTGGGTTTACCTTGTTAGTAGTAACTAAATTTAAATAAACAACTTTTCTAGCTAGGTTTTGTGTGTCTTTTTCCCGAGAAGTTGCCATTGTAGAAGGAGTAGGTGTATTAACTTCTTTCTTCTCAAAATGTGCCCGCAGGAGGTGGGGTGGTATCTAGGGCAGTTCAGTGGTATGGAACACTGTATTACCTTCAAATAGGCAGACTTTGCAAGAATATTTTTAGAAATACACATTGAGCACTGACCTTCAATGGACTTGGTCTGTCATTCAATGTAATAGCTCTCCAGACACAATAAACCCAGAGATAATTTGGTGCACTTCACTTACTGACAGTTTTAGTGTTGACAGGTCAGATTTCCTTCAGTAATTCACTAACTTGAAGTCAGGATACTTCTAGTATGCAAATTGCAGTGCAGGGCTGAATGGTAGATGTGCAAGAATAAAGCTCTTCCTATTAATTTTTAAAGTAAGTGTTATACTAACCAAGAAAAAAAGTGTAAAAGCACAATATACAGCTTACTTCATTTATCTCTAGCATTGTCCTGTGATATTTGTAGGTGCATAGAAAGGTGTCTGTCTTGTATGAAACCTTTCCTATGTTTCAGTACTCCTTTTGTACACTTCTGTTTTCTTCAGAACTTGAGAATCTATAACATGGTGTTCTAGGACTGTGTAGAATAATGCAATACATTATAGCACAGTACAAATTTAATCATCTGTAAATTGCTTTATACTAATGAACCTTCATAGAATATGTCTTGAGGGTCTGCTGTTGCTACTGTTACTTCAGCTAATTCCAGTCCCAGCTGAAATTACTTTCGGAGTGCTATTCTGATTGAAGGTGGCTACTTCCAAGAATGTGTTACTTACATAGCAACGTCAATGAACAAGCCATTCCCACTAGTTCTGTGTCAGAGCATCAAAAAAATCTCTGCTTTCAAGGATAATGTTTAAAATCACAGTTGCTGTGGCAGCAGCTCCCATGTTTGTTTCTGCAAGTACACATCGGTTACGATTTTCTGGATTTTAATTCTTTTGTATTTGCTGTACTGTAGATACCTGAGAGAGTTTTCCTTTAATATACTTTATACGTAAGAAAGGGGGAGAATCTCGCATTTTTGGTGACTACTAATTCACTTTATGTTCAATATATTTTGTGTAGTATAAAGAAGATAATTTTTTCTCATTTTATTTTAGGTAATTGTCAGCTGTAAGACTGGCTGTTTAAAATGTTAAAAAGTCATTCTGAAGTACTAAAAAGCTTTGGCTTTTTGGGGGGTATCTAATACGTATGTGTTAATGCTATTGAAATATTGCAAGGACTGTTTTATGTGGTATAGCAGTTAGGAAAACAAAAAAATTAGTTTCTTGTTTAGATATGAAACTGATAATTCAGCCGAGTAGTGTGAGCATACTTGAGTGGCTGTCACATACTATGCAAATGACTGAATTCTTTGTATAGGTTACTACCTGCCACATTCATTCTTCCAGTGATGATGAAATTGACTTCAAAGAAACTGGCTTCTCACAGGATTCTTCTTTACAGCAGGTGAGTTGCATTCTTTTAGCAGTGTAAGTTGCTCTTTCTGTAAAAATAATCAAATTTTTTAAAAGCAGTGGAATTTATATTTCTCTCACAACCAAATACAAATCTAGAACGTCTAAAATAAAACTTAGACATGTCTGTGTGCCATGGAGTCAACTGTTTCATCAAACCCAGAGGTATGGTTTTTAGCATAAGTCGTCATATCTTGGTGTGCCTTCCACTTTTTAGTGTCATCATACTTTGTATGCAGTTATCTGCTCATTATGCATTTTATGTGCCAGCTGTCAGGCATATCCTGACAGTTTAGTAAGAACTTTAGTTCTCACTAAAAGTAAGTGTAAAAGTTTGAAATTATGGCTTCTAATTTTGATTTTGGTAAAGGATGAATTGCTGTGAAAGCAAATACCGATTTCTGTTTGGTTTTGCTGATTTTTACTTTTTTAAAATGTTGACCTTTATTTTGATGAGACAAGGATTTGCTATTTGTTGTTACATGTTTTTAGTTTCTCAGAATGTCAAACTCTGCAGCTGTCATAACAATGTAAATTAAGAGCTTAGTATACTCTTGTGACAGGTTGTATCTAGCAACTGAAATGTCTTTCACTTCATAGACCCTTGATATCTGGCAAGTGTACATAGCTAAATGTTCCTGAACTGAATTTCCAATGAACTTGTTCACTTACTTTTAAATTTGGTGTATGCTTTTGAAAACTAATTTGTGAGTGTTTCAAAGATAATTATTTATGATTTGGTTTAAAGAAAAAATATATGAGAATGCCTAGGGAGTTTTCAGATCAACTAGACTGAAATCCTAAATCAAAGCTTATGTCCACCTTGGAGTTGTAATGCTTTCATAGCTGACTAATTTATGATAGCTTTTATGCTTATGGTGTTAGAATATTTTTGCAATACATGATTATGGAGAACATCAGTGCCATTTTGATGAATAGTGACTGCATTTCTGTAATCTTATTGTCATATCTGCAATATGTATCTTTTTCAATTATTTCACTCGTGGTGAAGGAGTAGGAGCTGTGCAGCTCATGATAGATCCCTTATAAAAGGAACATGTTACTTACCTGGGTTATTAACCATAATCATTCAGCCCACACTAGCAATTATGTAGCAACTACCTAGTCTAAGGCTGTCTTCAGTATACATCTTCTTTATACATCTTCTATAGTTTTATAATAAGTAATTACTAAGTTTGAATCATGGGTGGTGGCTCAGGTTTTAACAATGTGATGCATTTTTATCTGGTTCAGCATTTTTGTGCACGTAAGGTACACCTGAATGCAGACTTTGTAAGAAGGGTGATCCTCTGTAGCAGCTCTAGTGAGAAATAGGATCTTCAAATATCTCTGCCCTTTTCATGCATCCCCTTAGTGATCTGTGCCTCGGTAATCCCAGGTAGTTAATCTGGAGAAATGCAGATGGTCCAGTGCTGTTTCTTCCAAGTTTGTCACCATTTTCTTAATCTTTTTCACACCCTCTTCCCCCCCACCAAGCTAAGCTAGTGAAGTATACTTCCTGAAGTGGTTTTGTGAGGAAAACATGATACTAGACAAATCACTGATGGGAAATGCTTTGAAATTACTTACAGCATATTCTAGCTGCATGAATTCATTCATAAAGGTGTGTCTGACTTCAGCTAGAATACTGTATTCTAGACCAATAGCTAAAGGAGGAAGTGGGAGGTAAATTTGCAAACTGTAAGTGGACCCCTTAGAAACAGGATAAGGGAGGGAAATACCAAGGAACCTATCCATCTTTGGTTTATTTTTGTCAAATTTAACTTCTGCCTGTGCGGAATTACATTTGCTATGACTTCTTTCTTCTGGCATCCAAATCTTGTTTTATACTGCTTTCTTCTAGTTAAGACCATTCTTCCAGAAGGGAAGATCCCCTCTTCCCCTTCCTCCGCACCCTTTTTTCTCAGAAACACTTTTTATGGAAGTTTGAGTAACACTTCAAAACTTACATATTTGGAAAAGTGTTCCTTCACCTAATACTGGGTTTTTGTAAGGCTTCTCATGTCAGCAGTATTTAATGTGCTGTCTTGCTGTGGGTCTGGAAACTTTTCATTTAGGAAAGCATTGTTGTTCTGTTCTCTACCAGCCTAGTACCACTTTTTGCCTCCTTTAAGCATATTGAAACTATATCGGACAACAGGATAGAACTGTCTAGGATCTGAGACATGCTAACAGTTTATAACTGTATTTTATATACTTGTTGTAGACAATTTTGATGTAGTGGTAAGATTTCATAGTTTCATAACTAGCTGATCTTGTAAACCCTATATTGTAGTTTTTATCCTGGGTAGTGGTGTTCTTAATAGTTACACCTTCTGTAAAACAGAACAAATCTGTTCCATTACACTGGGGTTTTTTTCTTCCCATGGATGTAATTCACTAATGTATTTCAATCACGTGCTTTTTGATATCCATAATAGTGAAAATACAGGAAAGGAGAGGCCAGTAACCATTGTAAAGCAGAGTAATTATTTTCTAGGGAGGACAATCAGTAATCAGTTGTCTACCCATGTCATGTTGATATACTAATTGTTTTAGTATCAAATCCTGAAATTTTTCAGAACTATCATTTTAAAAAATGTATAACCAAAATGTAAAATGTAAGTGTTCTTGCTTTGGCCTGGCTTTTCATGAGGGTTTTTCACACCCATTCTTAACTCTGATAGTATCTTGCTGTATACTTCATCCTTCTAGATCTTTTTTCTCTGGTTTTCATAATGCCCTAATCCAAACTTTGTTTTTTTTACCATTCTTTTGTTTTCTTTCGATACTTTATTCAGCTTTTTCTCCTTCTTCAAAGGCTTTGTTTGTTTACTGTCCCTTTGGCTACCTGGGCAAGAAACCAAAAGATTTGATGTGACAGCTGTATTTCCTAGAATATTTTAGCATCAGCTGACTTTACATATGGAAATAACACTATTAAAGTTTCCTAGGGAATGCATGATAATTTAATTACAGTCCAGGGAAATAAAGGACAAAAACTATTGTTATGGATAGGAGAAAATGCCCATGCGTACCATAATGTGAATTGAGTCAGTGGCGCTTCATTGGTATGTAAAATGTTAAGTTTCCTTCTAGATGTTGAATAGATGCTGCTGGTGTGTGTGCCTGAGACAGATATTTCTAGTGGTAACTGTATGATAAATATGTAGCTATGCTTTAGCATATACATATAATGTACTTTTCTGGTTCTTAAAATCTATAACTTCATGTTTTGAACAAATACAGCTTTTTCTTTTCTCTAGTATATGGTGGTGTTTTACTCTTTCTTTGGGGTGCATTTGGATTGGAAAGGTGCTGATTAAAGGTGCTTAAACTAGAGATTCAACTTTCTTATTGACAGCTGCTGTTAGACTGGTTTTCAAGTCAGTAAATGTAAGTAGATGTGTAGTTTTCCTGTCCTTTATGTTTACATTAGAGACATCTTTGTTTCTTTGGAGCAAAATGGGCAAATAGGATTTAGAGTACTATTAGAATCATTATATCACTGTCATTGGTCCTGGGGTTGCCAGGCCTTTTCTGATTATCAGATGCAACAAATGACGTCCAATTTTATTGACCAGTTTGGCTTCAACGATGAGAAGTTTGCTGATCAAGATGACATCGGCAAGTGAGTATAACATTATACTGGCTTTGAATATAGTGTTAGGAGTTTGTTATTGTGTATTTGGCTGTTTTTTTGGATTCTAATACAAGCTTTTACTTATGAGGCAGTTGCCAGTCAGTCCTGTCTTTCTGTACCATATGTGTGCTTTGATAGAAGCCTTCCTGAACAGTTTATTGAGGAAAGCAACAGCTTATCTTCCTTTTCTAATGTCCTGGTTGTATCAACATAAGAACCCAGTGCTTGCTAATAAATAACTAAATTATAAGTATGCTTTTGAAACCTGTGTCTTGTCAGGTGACATGGAATTTTAGAAGGCACTTTCTCTATGCCTCAAAGTTATTTTTTTCCTTGCTGAATCTGTGTACCTGACCAGATGAATAACTCCACTTTTAAGTTTTCCTAGAGAAGGTAACAGGAACAACACATCAAGGAGCGTACTTTTCTATAGGGGACAGTAAGGAGGGGTGTCGTAAATCTATCTTTGTTTTCAGGGTCAAGGCAGTTAAGACTCATTTCTACCAAGTAAGTGATGAAGAAATTACAACCATCTTGGTCAGGTAAAAAAACCCAAACAAACAAAAACCCCACAGAAAAACTGATCTGTCTTCAGTTTTAAGTAAACTGATGCTATAATAGGAAATGGAAGGAGTGGGAGCACTAGCTGAAAATAGAGCTGATCTTGATTTTTTTTTTTAAGAATTCATGGCTTGGAATACAAGACCATGCAGATACGGGTGAAAAAAGCATTACTTGAAGATGGTTTCTAGAAGGGTAAAATACAACAAAATGTCACAGTGCTCTTCTCTACGACATGTTTAGTAAGTGATGGTTGGCTGAAGCTCGCATATACCATCTAAGAAGTATTGCTGCCTTTTTACACCACCTAATCTGTTGAGGTTATAGATTAAGATATGATGGGAGAGGAAGCAACTTGGGATACTGCAACTTTGTTACGAGCAAGTGGGTTTTGACAAGGATAAGAATCGGAATTTCTTTATTTCTTTAAATGCATTTGGTAGCATATGGTGTTGGTCTTAGCAGGTCTCAAGATCGGTGATAGATACACTGATGTATTTATGAGTTGAATTAAGCTGTAGATAGTTATGTTAAAGTTGTGCTTTTTGTGCAAGAATCAATTGATGCTTAAATTACCTGCCTAATGTTCTATAGTAATGTCATGGTTTGGCTCCAGGTTGGCAGTCAAACCAATAACAATAATGCTCCTGATCTGCCCCCCCCATCCTCAAAGTAGGGAAAGAGGGAGAAAAAAAAATGAGGTGCTTTCTGGGTTGAAAAGTGAAACAGCCTAATTATTAGTGATAAGGGAATATGTATATTTATAAAGGAATGTGCAACACCCGATCCCTCCCTCCTGCCCCAGCGACTCTCACGGCAACTCTTCTTTCTGGTGACTCCCAGCTGAAGGGGGGAGTGTCTGGGTGCAAAGACGGGGTCCTCAGATCTCACCTACGAAGAAAAACGGGGAAAAAAATAGAGCCAAAGAGAGGGCGATAGAAGCGACAGTAAGCAGAAAAGGGAGAGAAAAAGGTAACCAAAGGATTGACTTCCGTGATGTCTTAACCTATACCGAAAGCCAAATAGAGAAAATATTATGAGAAGGGAATATTCTGATTTGCTGATCCTGCCTTCAGTCTAATCTGCTCCCCAGTGGGGGGAGAGGGTGCAGACAGTCAGAAGCGACCTTGGTTGTTATCAGTCCACTGGTGCTGCTAAAAAAAGTTCACTGAAAGAAAAAAAAAAATCGAAGAAAGTTCGCTTCACCCTGGCTCAAACCAGGACAAGTAATTCAGATGGTAACTTGCACAGCAATTCAGTCACACTTAAAACTTACTTTCTGTAGACCACTTAGCCTGTTCCATACTTTCTAATGCAATGCATATTAGAGGAAGAGTGTAGTACTTGCTCTGCTGAATGCACTGCTGTATGTGGCTAAAGAAAGCATATTAACTCTTCTGAAAGTCTGGTAGTATTTCCTGTCTTTTCCTCCTCTGTTTCTTATTGCTTCCTCTAGAGATTTACTTTGCCTAATGTTATTTTTAGTCTAAGACATGTTTGTAATTACTTTAGTGAAACTGCTCAGTAGCTTAATATGTGAAGATGTGAAAAGCCTAATATTTAGTCTTCAGTTTGGAAAAAAGAACTTGAGTGATTGGTTTATAAAAATAGATTATTTTCTTCTTTAGGAAGCAGAAGTTGATATTAACATTTTTCGCTTTCTGTCTTCCTGTTGAGAAGGTCCTTCTATAGAGTGGTGAAATCAGAAGATACAAGAACTGCTAACACAGGTCTTTGGAGGATTTTGAGCTATATAATGGCAGACCATAGTCAGATTAGGCATTTTTTAGGTCTGGTTTTTATTCCAGTGTGTAAAAGTACAGTCCTTGAGATTTGCATGTATCATTTCAGTTATGCTTTCTTAGGCTTGTTGCATCTTCACAGCTAACTGTGGGGTAGAGATGACATTGTTTAGTGTTTTTGTTTAAAATATTTCATACTTAGAGAAAAATCACATGAATGCCAGGCCTCCTCAATGTGGACTTTGACTGTTTTATGTTGGAAACCACTTTGTCCTCAATCTCTTATTTTCAGAGAAACCTAAGAGAAATGAAATGTCTTCATCTTAGAATACAACATTTTGTTTTATTGCATTTTTTGTAGTGTTTCTTTTGATCGGGTCTCAGACATCAATTTTACCCTCAATACAAATGAAAGTGTAAGTATGCGTTCCTGCGCTGTCAGAAAAATCACTGTTGTTTAAACTTTAGTGTGACCTCAAAAGTTTTGGTGCTGGTTATTTTATTTACTCCTTTGTGTAATCTTTGGAAAATAACTACCCTACCTTGTTCCTGTATCGTGAGATTTTCAAATTGGAAGACACTATTGTTCTTTGTGATCAATATTAAACAGAATTACTTCTTATTTGTATGGCCATGTTCAAGAACAGGCTTTGATCTGATTTGTGGATATTTTAACTTGTGTTTTATGGGTAGAAGCTAATTCAGCCTTCCAGTGAGATTGTGGCAACAGGAAAGTAAAGACGGAGACTTTAACCTTAGATATTATTTGTCAGTTGAGCTGAAATGAACCCCACTACATTAAATAAAGCTGGAATATTTGCTGGCCTGGTTATCAGAAAAGCTCTTCAGTGTCATTCCTGCATGCTGTTCTTAAACCTGATATAAACTCCTACCTGTTTTTTTATGGTCCACTCCACTTCTTAGTAGCTGAGTAAAATAAGCATCACTGAATATTTTCTTGACAAGCTTTAAGTTGTTACTGTATTGTTTTTCTGCTCATTTTAGAGAAAAGGGTATTTTAATATTAATATTAAATATTAATATATTAATATATTTCCAAAATGATTAGTAATGATTAGTAATGATTAGTAATGATTAGTAATGATTAGTAATGATGAGTCATAAATACAGATTTATTTTTTTTTGCTGTATTTAGGGCAATATAGCTTTGTTTGAGGCATGCTGTAAGGAGCGGATACAGCAGTTTGATGATGGTGGTTCTGATGAAGATGACATTTGGGAAGAAAAACATATTTCATTTACACCAGAGTCCCAGAGGCGTTCCAGGTAATAAATGTGTTGCTCATCCAATTAACAGTATAGTGAGCCCTCAGTAATGAGCATGTCTTCTGGTTCGGGCTGATTGTTAGCACAGACTATCCAGTATAGCTAGGTATTTTCATTCTTTGGAGAAATGGTTAGGTTGGTGGCTCTAGTGTCTGTCTTAGAGCCATAATTTGCAGAAGATGGAAACAGCTCCCTATTCAGCTCTTCCTGTGCTTCTGCTTTTGTAGCTTTTTTTTTCCTGCTGCTTATTCTTTCCCTCTGGTTTTAAACTTGTTCAGCCATTCTTGCATTGGATAAGGCAGTCCAGCTCCACTCCTCTTTAGACCTCGCTGTCCTCCTTTTACAGTACCTGCACTTGTGTGGACAAAACTGCATAGGAAGCTGCGTTGAGGGGATGGAGCATCTGGTGCTCAAAACTGAGGGCTGCACAGCTTCCCTTGATATCTACTGAATTCTGTCCCAGGGTAGTCTTGGCTTTTTTACCTTCCTATGGCTTGAGTCACAAACCTGATCTTTTCTTCCCTTGCAACCTTCAAAATGCATGTTGCTAATTAATACCTTCAGTACAAAATCAGTTATTCTGTCTGGTGATGTTGTTACGTAATCGGATGTGTTTCAGAGGCATCCTTACCTTCCCACATTACCTTGATGTAAAGACACCAAATAGACCAGCAATCTCTGTACATAGATCTGATTCCTGACTTTCCTTTTCTGCTCCCTTTTGCATGGCAGCAGTAAAACCAATCTTTGGTCCTTTACTTGCAAATGGGGGGAGAAAAGATAGCTTCTTCACGTGATCAAGCAAAAAACCTTTTTTTTTATACCTCAACTAATGTATCACAAATTACAGCTGTTGTAATTCACTTTAGCCTCAAACTATCTAGAATTTAATTGTGCCCTGGGTCTGATACTAAACACAGAATGTAAGCTATCTCTTTATATTTTAAGTTCGGGCAGTACAGACAGTGAAGAAAGTACAGATTCTGAAGAGGAGGATGGAGCAAAACAAGACTTGTTTGAATCACACACCAATACAGAGGACAAAATGGAAGTAGACTTAAGTGAACGTACGTAGCTTTTCTTCCAGCTGCTTTGAGCTACAGGAAAGTGTTAGATCTAGCAGTCATATTTTGTAGTTTTCCTTGTTTACTGTTTTTATTCCAACTAGCTAAATAAAGTAATCTTTCCCACTATAAAGACTGCTTGCAGGAAAGTATGCAAATGTTAGGAAGTTTGAATTCCTTGTGTTTTGAGTCAAGTTACTTAGTCTCTCCAAAATTCATGTTTCTACTCTTCTAGAGGAACAAAAGGAGGAGGAATCAGAAAGGAAAGGATGAAATGTAATAGTTTATGCATCTTGTATGCTTGCAAAACTAATAGGTTCTTAATCTTCAAACCTAAAATATCATTATTTTTACTGGAAACTTTTCAGACCAACTTTTCATCTAACAATGCTCTTTCAAAAGACATCCTACAGAAGCCAAATGAATTTGCATTGGTCTGGTTTCATGTGTGTATGAAAGATGCACATCAGTAGACTTGTGGAAACCTAACTGATGTAATTAGTTTAAGTTTTCTCGTTCAAGTCACAGACTAAACTGGCTTTAAACTGGCAGTAAAAGCCCTGTGTTTATCTAGACTGTAAGGAATTAAATTAAAATAGAAGGATAAGTTAAGGGTTTTCTTTTCTTTTGTCAGATTGGTGTCGTTGGCATCTGTGTGTCAAACAAGTTTTGATCCATGTGGGTCTCCTCCCATTTCTGCCTGGGTTGGAATATCTAATTGCTAGTCAGAACTTCCTTTTCAGCCTGTTTTTTTGTATGTAAGTGTTAATGAAAAACATGTTTCCCTTGGGTAGGTGAAGTATTTTGAATTGACCTATCCTAAATTAGATGCTGTTAAGTCACGGTTGCTCAAAAATTTAAAATCCAAAAAAATATTTTACATTGTAAAAAGCCTTAAACTTTTCTGAAACTTAGCAGTGGTGTTAGTGCATGAGAAGTTTAGTGTCTGCCCATTCCTAAGTTGACATGGTAATTTTCTGTGTTCAAGAAAATGAGCAGAAGAAACTGAAAAAGGGATGAAAACTCTTAAGATATTTTTGTTATAGAAATTAGTTTTGAAAAATGATAATACATATTTATGTTAGTTTAAAGAATAAAGTGGGATTATACTTGTGATCTGGTATGGCTTATTGGTTTTGTTCTTCAGATAAGCTGTATTGCTTGTTAGCAGTATACTCTGAGTTACAGTTTCTAAAATTCTGCCTTATTAGCAGAATATAACTTCTAGAGAATGCATTCATTTTATAAGCAGTACATAGAAGATTCTTCTGCATGTGCTTTAAAGTATAGTTATGAATTTTGCTGCTCTTTTCAGAATGTATGTGTAGATACTGTGTGTTAGCTGTGTGTGTGTTCGTGTTCTTTATTTAAATTTCTTCCTAATTAACTTGTTGATGATTTTTCAGCACCAAATTGGTCAGCTAACTTAGATGTACCCATGGAGACTGCACATGGTGCCAGTCTGCATTCTCTTGGGTCTGATGTGTGGAGTACAGAAGAACCTATGCCAGCAAAAGAAACTGGTTGGGCCTCCTTTTCAGGGTTTCCATCCGCTTTGAGGTAAGCTTTTTAGTGCTTCAGGACAAATTTTTCACTACTAAGTGCAATGGCAGTTGCCTTTGTGTTTCCTTGGAATGTTGGCCTCTACCTAAGCCTGCGTTGGTAGCGTTCTGGTGGAATACAAGGTGCATAGTATCCAAAGGGCCCTGTGTGTTACAGCAGTATGTCTTTATATGATCTGCCTTGTAGCAGGCTTTTGTAGGATTGGTAGATTCTGGTTTATCATTGTTTTTAGAGAGTTTTTAAAGAATATTTGAGTCCTTTAATATTTGTCTCTGACCAGAATTTGAGCTGGGATTTTTTCCTTTTTCTTTAGTGTAGACTGAAGCCAGTGAAGGGTTGAACTTGAACTCTTACACATAAAGGTCATAAAATGTGTATGATGAGTCTGTTTAATTGATGTTATAAAACAAATAGGTTGGGGTTTTTTACTTGGGTTGTATTTTGGTTTTTTTAGCTTGCTTGATTATACAGCTGTGATACCTAGGCTATGCAGTTCTGCACTATTTTGAGAATGCCTGAGATACACTTTTCTTTCTTGACTTGAACTCTACATGAAAAATAACTTAATTCCCCTGTGTAAGTACCTAATCACATAGATGTAAATTTTGTGTTGCCCCATAGTCAAGAACTAATTTTCTCTAGTCAGAAGACTTGGTTTTATACATCAAGCTCTCAATTGTCCATCTGGGCATTAAAGAGCTTCAGGTATAACAGTATGATTTTTCCAACATAAAACAGTGTATTTTTGCATACCTGAGGCAGATAAGTTGATGCGGGTTTAGAAAATGATAGAATGGTTTGGGTTGGAAGGACCTTAAAGGTCATGTAGTTCCAACCCCTCTTCCATGGGTATGGACACCTTCCACTAATCCAGGTTGCTCAAAGTCCTGTCCAACCTGCCCTTGAACACTTTCAGGGAGGGAGCATTCACAACTTCTCTGGGTTGTGGAAAAAATTACAATGAAGGCTTGGAGTTGCCACAGTAGTGGATAGAAAAGACATTCTTCTGTAAATGGTGAGAAGTAGCCAAATCTTGTGTTTTGAGTTCCTTCAGAATGAAAAGCTTGTAGCCATACTATATATATGATTAAGCAGTAAAATCACTTCCCTCAAGGATGATGAGAATTGTGTTGGCAGTCTCAGAAGAGAACCATCTTTAAAAGTTTCAAAGAGTGCATTTAGAAAGTCAGTTAAAAATGTTGGAAATGGTACAAGGAGCCAGTGATACGCTTTCTTTACCAGGGACGTCCTCTGCTACTTGTAATCAAATAAAACAAGTAAAAATAAAACAACCACCAAATGTATACTTGGTTTTGGTCGCTTTTGCGTGACTAAACTTCTGTTTAGCATGTCTTTCCAAAATTCCTAGGAGCAAACTTACTATAATTCTGTTTCAATAGAGTTCTAGGTCTCATAGCTTTGATATAGAACTAAAAATCCTGGTTTAAGAACATTTCATTCTGATATTCAGGAAGGTTTCTAAAGCTTTTCTACATTGTGTTTGAAGCTCAAAAGATTCTCAAAGAAGCAGTTCTCCTGTGGAAATGGAAACAAACACAGACCAAATTGACCCACTGAGTGCAAATGTAACTGCTCTTGAAACACAGCTAGAGAGTAAGTATGCCGCATTCAGAAACACAAACAGATTTATTTTGAGTTCCCGAGAAAGATCTCCATTAAATTTAAAATGTAGGTTTCCAGAGACCTCTCATCTGCTCTGCTGCTGTTCTGCCAGGTAATAAAAATGACTTTTCAAAGACTTTCCTGTTTAAAACAAGGGCCAGTGTTACTGTTGCCTCTAAAAATGTCATGAACAGAAAGTAATTACAAAGTGTGTTCTGTTAGAGAATCCTCACCTGTGTCAGTGCTTAGTTCATGTTGATTAGCACTTAGCTGATATCAGAGGAGAGTAGTAGCCTCTAGTCTCTTCCTATGTGACAATAGGACAGTAGACTCAGAGTTCAAATTTCCCCTTCTTGCTCATTCCTTGCCAAGTTACCTTTGCTATGTATGTACAAATTCTTTCTTCTACATGTCTGGACTGGTTAAAGGCTGAAAATGTGCTCATTAGCTTTTCGTTTGTTATTAACAGGCAGAACAAGAAGTGCAGATGAGAGAAGTCCAGGGACACTGGACTTCCCAAAAGCTTGTCTGTACTTGGAAACTTACTTTCAAGTTTGTATTGTGCGGGCTTGTACAGGCAAACCTGTTACATTAAGCGTTGTCAGTCTAAATCATTAAGTAGCTTTTATAATTAAAAAAACCCCTATTATGTAATGTGCCTTTCCTTATGCCGTCAGAAAGAAGTACTTATGCTCTACGTATGTGTATAGTGGAGATTGCAGAAATGTGACTTTCTCTGTAAGGAAGAATTTAAGTGTACAAAACTGCAAATATGTCGTTCTGTTTATATTGGCTCATATGCTTGCTCATGAAATAGAATCATAACCAGTCATGTACTAAATTACTTCTGTATATCTCTAGCCCCAGGAAGTGTTGCTATGGAGGCTAGCTCAGATGGAGAGGATGACATAGAAAATGTGGACAAGGTCACTGAAACAGTAATGAACGGCAGCATGAAGGAGACACTGAGCCTTACTGTAGATGCTAAAACTGAAACAGCTGTTTTCAAAAGGTGAGAATACCTGTTTGTCTTCCCACCCTTGTAAAATAAGCACTGTTGATGGAACACTGTGTCAGAGTTATTTGCAAGTGGTAATTCCTGAGGCTTTGACTAGAAACCTTCTGAAGTAATTGTGTAGAAATTTTTCTTCCAGTTAGTTACTGTAATATATGGCTTTCCTTATCAAGCCTTGGTTTGAGTGAAAGGTTAGTGGAAGACTGACTCAATAGCTTTTTACCCCAAGGTACATTATTGTGTATTTTTAGGTACAATTGTTCTTTTAACATAGTTAATGGTATGTCAAAGCTAAGCACAGAATTGTTAGATTTGGATTACGATGTCATCCCTCATCCAGGAGAGGATGCAGGACAGAAGTTGAAGGCTGGCCAACCAGGCACTGCTTTTGAGAGTAACGCATCAGATATTTGGGGTGATCATTGTTGGTGATGGTGTCAGATCTGTTCTGGACTACAGGTGGCACATAGAATTCTACAATAGCAGGAGGAGCACACTCTAATTTTGGTATCTTCTGATGCAAAGTGTTTAATTCAGGAATAAGTCTTATTATATGGTTATAGTCTGTATTATGTATATCATCGTTGTGATCCTTTTATGGGAAAAAAGCACATTTCTATTTTGTCTACCTGAGATCTCATCCACTAAGATCTCATGGTTTTAGATTTAATAAGTGTTTTTTATTTAGTGTCAAATTTTTATTTAGGGAAATGGAGGCTACAGTCTGACCTTCAAAAATAATTTTGCCTTTACTAATTGAAGCTGGTGTATCATGTATCTTCTAGCTTTAAATATTGAAAATAAATTGTTCAGGTGTCTTGGAAGTTGCTTGAAAAGATCCCAGTCCATTTCAGTAGAAAAAACTTTGCAGTGTTACACTGCCCTTCTTTCAAATTCATTTTACTTTGTACCATTAGCAGTAGTATGTAAGTGCTGTTCGTTTTGGGTGGTTCAGGAATTGAAGCTTACCAGTTTTCAGTCACTCTTGCTTTTGATTATCAAAGAAATAATCTCTTTTGGCATCTAACTTCTGATGTTTTCTGATACGGAGGGGGAAGCAGTTATGGCTGCACAGTGCTTATAAATCTAATGACATTATTAGAGATATTGAACTGAAGCTGTTTAGATGATTGTGACTCAGTGCAGACTCAGGTGGCATGGAGCCCTAGTGTCTTACTGACTTAGTAAATAATGCATCTGGTCTTCAGTTTATTCTCTATTTCAGGGAATGATTTTATATGGTCTGCACTCTTACTTTGTTGGATGTTTACAGTTAGATTTAGTTATCCATGGTATATTTATATTTCTCCTTAAACTGCTTTAGTTCACACACAGTGTTCTGTGACTTCTGATATTGATGCAAAAACATGAGAAGGCAGCATTTGGTGACGGTTTGTGACTGTTTTCATTAAATTACCTGCTTGAGCTGTGGAGTAAGGTCTTCAATTCTTGTTGTTAAAAGGACACAGAGGTGCAAAGGAAAGCAATATCATAGATTAACCCAGGTCACAAGGGATCTCAGAAGATCATCTGGTCCAACCTTTTATGGGAAAGGGAGCCCAGATGATATTATCTAGCACTCTGTCCAATCACATCTTGAAAGTATCTAGCAATGGGTGTTCTGGGGTCTTGATTTAGAAAGGAAAGATTAAGGAAATGTAGAAGGAGGCTGAAAGGTGAGGTTTTAAATACAGAGACTATTCTGCTCTGACAGAGGTATGTGGCCTCATACTGAGTCAAGCTGTCACTGTTTGACTCAAGATCGGCCATTAGACAAGTGACAATAATGCTCTTAATCCTCTACCCACCCACTCAGGTAAGGAAAGGAGAGAGAAAATAAGGAAAGAGATTTTCCAGATTGAAAACCAAACCAGACAGCTTTAATTAAATACTAATGATAAAATATGTACAAATATATACAAGTATATTCAGGGATGTGCTAAACCCCTGTCACCTCCCCCCACCTCCAGAAACTCCCACAGCACTCTCCTTAGCTGTGACCAGTTCCAAAATGCCCTGGATCACTTCCAGAGATAACAGCAGAGGAGCTGAGGGCAGCATTATGAGGGTCAGGGAACACGCAGGCCCTAGGGATCAACGGTGATGGATAGAGTCCTCCCCAGACACTGGCCGTAAGCGAAAGAGGAGCAAAAGAGGCTTGACTTCTGTCATTCCTGAATTTATAATGAGTATTAGGTATATGTATATTTTTATGGAATATCTGTGAACAATTTTGCCAACTGTCTAGTCTGCTCTTCCCTGCAGGAGGGTTGTAGATACGACTCTTCTGCTCCTCTAGTGTCCAAAGCTGTAGATTCAACAAGCAGAGTAAAGTGTTTAAGTTCTCTAAGCAGTATCTATAAATGTTCCAGTGTTATCAGTCCACTAGCTGGAATACTTGCTGTTACTTGCAGCAAGTGTGCTGCTTTAAAGAGAGATCACTGAAGAAAAAAACATCAGTAAAAGGAATATTGGCTTCATCCTGGCTCAAACCAGGACACAAGTTCACATGGCATGGTTTAAACCAACTTTTAAATACAACAGAACAATAAATGGGAGAGAAAAGTAGTATTTCCTTTGGAATAAATATCTAAAACCATGCTGGGAAAAAGTGTCTAGATTAAAGGACAATCTGAGTAGCTAGAGTAAGTCCTGCTCTGGCCTGTGTGCCTGGCAGAGTGGATGCTTCCAGACCTAAGTTTTATATAGGTTTCAGCCAATAGGAAATTGATGGTGCTGAAGTCAACGTTGAGAGAAGAAAAAGCATCATAATCACAGTAGTTTATTTGTTGAAAGCTGCAAAGGATAAAAATGTGGTTTCTGAATTTAGTTCAAAATTGAGAATGAGAAGTGAAGAATGACAACAGAGACTACCCCTTTTAAAGATAATTAAAAAATTAGGACACCAGTTCTAATACAAAGAGTAAATGAGATGGGGAGATCACATGGAGAAAACTGGATCTTGATGAGAGATTGCAAAGCAGTATTTTGCAGACAATATTTTTGCCGTCTCTGTGGGTGTAAGGAGGTTATGGAATGAAAGAGTAGGATCCATTAAAATGTAAAAGATCCATTGAAAGGAGACATGCAAGAATAGGAAGAAGACTCTTCTCTGCAAAGTGGCTTTAAAATGTTCCTGATGTCTTGCATAAATAGATTTGTTTCCACAGAGGTGTAAGATTGATGTTTGGTCTACTAAAGAGCCACCTTATAACTATCTGTTGCATGTATATGGTGAAAGTTGTGTTTTAATCCATTCATAGTGGTGTGGGAGAGGGTGGAATAAAGAGGCAGAAGAGCTTTTATTAGAGCCAAAACACAAGTATTTGTCTGCTGATGACTCTAGGCTGCCTGGTTATCTGGTAATGTCTTATGTTGAGAGTGTACTGCTTTTTCACAGAATTGTTTGGTTTTGTCTCTTGGAGGAAGTTCATGGAACAGATCGGTCTGCGGTCTTAGTACCACATAATGTTCACTGTGAAGTTCTTAGAGTTTTATAAAGATAGTGATGAGTTAATTATTCTGCTGGTATGTTTCATGGACTGACTTTACTAATGCCAGTTTCTGAGGAAATCTTGAATTTCTTTTATACTTTCTTCCTTCCATTTCTGCATACTTTTGGCTTCAGAGTGTTGAAATCCTATCGGTATGTATAGTAAAGGATTATGACACTGATTGTTACCACTTCAAGCATCACACACATGCCTTATTTTCTTTCTGATCTTATGTGCAATCACTGTATTTCCTGTCCTTTTAGCCAGTCAAGCTTTAACAGACATGAACACTGGTGCATTATTAGGTGTTTGTAAAATCTAGAGCCACGTGCTTGATCATCATGTTGCAATCATAACTTAAAATCCATTTGCATGTGAAGTACAGACCATGTCCCAGTTTTCCCCTGTGGCCTGAAATTTCCCTTTAAGTAAACATAAAAAACTTCTTTCCTTTTTTTTTAAGTGAGGAAGGAAAATTGTCTACCTCACAGGATGCTTCCTGTAAATATGTAGTAGAAGAGAATGCAGAGATTGCAGAAGAGGCTCCTTCAGTTCTGCAGCCTACTAACAGCAGTCCAGAACAGAGGTAACTGCATTCAAAGATGCTTTCAATCCTCTAAATAGCCATTTGAATGTTTTTCAAAATAGGTTGATCTAAAGAGACTAATGAATTCCTGTTAGTTTTCAGCTCTGAGTTTAGCTCGATCTAAACATGTGATTGCAGTAAAACTCTCACAGGCTTTGTTTTCTGTCGATTCTAGGACTCTGAGTTCTCAACAATGTTTGCCTTGTATTATTTGTCTTGAAGGCTGTTATAAATATCTCCATTCTGTTTTGTGATCTGCTACCAAGTTAAAATAGTGAATTGATACACTTAAGAAAATGATTTTAAAAAAATAAATTAGGGGAATAAGTTTGACTTTGTCCTGAAAATTCACATAAGTCTTCTATTTTTTCATTTGGTGTTCTATACTGCAGAACAGTTATGGGGGCAGGAGGGGGGAGTCCCCTAGTGCAGCTGTATGGAAAGAAAAATGGTGCCTGAAGTCATGCTTGTTTGATTGTGAATCAGTTATTATATGCACCGCTGTCTTCGTCAGGTGTTAATCTGAATACTTCTAGATTTTGCAAAGATTTTTCTAAGTACATGGATAATTTGTTTCAAATAAAATTTTCCTGAAATATGGAACAGCCTGGATTGCTCCGCATGCGTATTGGAGGAAAGACATTTTTCTTTGGCAGCTTGGCTACTAGTACAGTCTTGGGAAATAGTAATTCAAGATAGGATTCTGAGGGGTCCACCACCAAACCGAAAGCTTCTTTTGCATAAATTTGTTTCTCTTAAATTGTCAGGTAGCACTGCTTTCTCCAAAAAAAGGCATTTGACAGTATTCTGTTTAATTTTCTGAAGTACTTGTTTGGGGTTTTTTTGCCTCTAAAGTTATAATGATGTGAAAACATACACAATCAAACTCTTTAGTATAGCTTCACCAAAATCAAATGCGTGTAGAATGACAATGAGCGCCAAATATTAAAATACTTATTGCGGATGTTTCATATCTGAGCTAGGTTCTAGACTTTTAGTCAGAGCAGGGTTCGTCTTTATCTTGAACACCTAAAATAAGGGCTTAAAGTAGGTGAGAAGATTTCCACCTTTGAAGACAGTCTTCAGTGAAGACCTTGCTCTGGAACTTAGGTATTCATTAGTACTTTAATATATAGGCAAGAGTTTGCTGGTTTCCTATGAGAATTAATGGCTTGTTGAACATCAGGCTTGATTCTTGGTGTTAAGGCAAAGGATCGTATGTTGCCATTTCCTGTTTTAGATGTAGTTCAGAGGTGCCCAGAACAACTGTGCTGTCTCAAAGAAAACCCTTGTAAAAGGAAAAGCTAGATGTGTATTTACTAAACCCTGAGTAAATCTGTATGGTCTGTTCCTCTTCCTGCAGAGCAGGGCTTGGAGGTGTCTCAGCTGTGCATGCTGCCTTCTTGTTGGGGAGCTGAGGGTGCTCTGAAGTGAGAGAGGATTTTGCTTAATTAAAAGCAATTCCAGGAGTCACTTTTGCCTTGCACTATAAAATATTATTCTGAAAATTAGAATTGAGAATATATATACAGACATAAATATTTTCAAATATTTGCTAGTTCTAATTTTTAAAAGCTCTTGTTTCTTGACTTTAATAGGTTTTAAACTGTTATTAGAGAAACATAGTTTTTAGACTTGTTTGAGCTACTATGTCTTACCACTGTGGTACCGAATGTTACACTAAAACAGTGCTAGCTTTTCCTGTAAGTCAGAACTTTCTGTTCTGCATAAATTTAGGTAGGAAGTGGATTCTAATCAGAAAAAAACAAAACCCTTTATGATTAGTTAAAGCATGAAAACCAGAAACTGTTCTTATAAAAACTATTTTTAATGCTGACAAGCTTTAAATTTTAGGGAAGGAGTTTTTGAGCACCACATGACTGCATTTTGAGTAAAGGTCTTTTTCTAAACCAACAGAGGGATCTTGGACCTAACAGTTTGGAGTGCTTTTGAGTTGCAGGAAATCTCCAGAAACTCTTTTATTGAATCCAGCTGGCTTCAGTAAAGTTCAGTACTTTCTCTAAAGGTGGCTGTCACAGCAGATCCTCAAATAAGCGCAGTGCAAATACGAAGATAAACATAATTGTGCTTGTGGGGCTCCATGCATATATGACTAGTGGGAGGAGTCCCCTAGGTAGGTCTTTGGGTGGTGGCCAGCAGTAGTAATCTCTGCTAGGAGCCCTCTTCTGTCATGGCCTCTTTTCCAGTTAGGAAGCGACTTACTGCTCTGCAGGCTCAGACTTCCTATCCACGCAGCACTTGTTTCTTACCTTCCAGGTTTCTCTAAAAAATGTTTACTTTTGTCAAGTGTGGTCTGTCTTCTGTCTAATGTGTACATATTTAAAAAAAAAAAATTTTTAGTGCTTAGCAGCCAAAGACTTAGCTAGGGGACTCCTGCTGGTCGTGTGCATGTAGAGCACGGACCCGAGACTGGCTTCTCTGTGATGTACACCATCAGAGAACAGGAGTTACAGGTAACTTTTCTCATGTGTATGGTATTTATATTATTTAAGGGAATCTCCAATTGTATTCAGTAGACTTTCACTGAAGGGAAGTTGAGATTCTTTGCCTTTGTTGCTTGCAGTTCTTAATGTTCTTGTGCACAACTGATCTGATCTCTTTATTTGTGTTGGTCCAGAGCAATTGAGCTCATGTTGACACTAAACCTCTTATCTAGAAATGTATATACTGTTACTGTTCTCACTTTTGCAGGTTTGCTCATTTTCCTTCGTATTTCCTGAACTTTTCATGCCAGTGGACTGAAAAGTATTTATGAAATGGCAGTCTGAAGATTAGATTAGTAACTGCAGTAGTTATTTAAAGACACTTGTTTTTCCTGTTGTCTTAGCTGCTTACTTTCAAATGCTGTCTTAAATACTCCTGGTATCACATTTTGCCTCACAGAATTAGATTTGGAGAAGTATCAGAAACATGCTTTTTATTAGTGATTCTCTTGGGGAGATACTGCATCTGTAGAGACCGCTTAGCTCAGTTACAAAAGAGAAAAGAGTCTTCAATGGTGTGCTCAGTTAATTAACTGCTTTGGTTAAGTGGCAATAAGGACTCCAGAAATACTGGACTCCAGATAATAAATGGGATGAGCATGTTATTAGCGTGTGTTTCCTCACTTCATCTCAGGGGTCATGCTACACATGATCTGGGATTGTTGGGTTTTGGGGGGTTTTTTGCATCTACCAAAATTTGTTTTGGATTCTTCTTATTTCTTGTATACTTACACCTTTTTTTGGCCTCTTAGGACTGAGGACCACACCCATTTAGAAGAGGGGTCTGTTAATGGCCCTGTATGATATGTGATGTCTACTACCTTGGCTGAAGAAAATGAACTGAGATCCAGGTGTTTGAGTGTTTCTTGAGGATTTCATCTAGACCCCGTTGAAGCCAGTCACTGCTGCACTAATTTTGCAAGGGATCAGGACCAGCAACATTTGTATTCTAGATTTTAAGACATTGTACAGAAATTCATAAGTGTAAAAATATTGCACATTGAGAAATACCAATAATTTTTGCGTACGTTTATATTGTTCTAAATAATGGGTAGCCTGTGAAATAAGATCGTGCTACCCAGGTAATGATTACAGTAGTGCTACTGTAGTTAAAGTGGCTGTAAGAATAGTTTTATAAAAAAAGTGAATACACAAATGTAATGTATTTGAGACATAACTATTTGACAATTAGTGTGACCAAAGTATTTAGCAGTTTTCATACATTTTTCACCTTGTAAAAAGAAAAGAAAAAATTAATTAATGTTTCTTCTGAAACTGAAAAGCCCCATAAATGTTATTTTGGTTGTTTTAGCTTACGGAAGTGATTTAAATAAGAATTTCTGGTGTTCAACATTTTACAACACGTTTTTTAATTGGTAATCGTTTTCTGTATTGTTTAAAGCATATCAAAAATGTATGTCTATTGGTAGAGATTTTAAATATTTATTGCTACAACTTAGTTGACATATGTTCTGTCAAGTCTTGTTTGCTTGAAACAATACCTTACAGGTGAAACACTAGAATATTTGAAGTGCACATGGCTTGTTGTGTTTAAGTGATTCACTTGCCTTTTAACCCATTCACCAAGATTGTTTAATACCAAGGATTATAGAATAGAACACTTCAGAACAATCTGCGTATTTGAAACGCTGTAATCCTTTTAGACAATTCAAGTAAATGAAAGGCCCATGCTGCTATGTAATTACAGTACATGCATTTGAAAAATATATAGTGTTTTTAATACAAATTTTGGGAGCAGAGCATGTTAATTGTTACTTTCACCGTGCTGATCTGTATGAGGCTTTCATTTGTATGTTCTAAACCAGTTATTTCACACCTGGGTTTTGTGTATATATATAGTGATTATAGAAACTAATTGTGTGTAATTTATAATTTTCTATGTCAGTGTAAAATTCCAACAGCCTTCTCAAACAAAAAGAAGCAATATACTGTCTATTGCCATATTGTCTGGTGAAAGGGTTAAAGTAGTTCACTCTTGCACTTTTAGATGCAAATCCATTTTTGTTTCTGCAATAGCTATATTCATTTATTTTTACGTTTGTTTTCCTGACTAGCATTTAAAACCAAAAGGCTACTCTGAATAATCACCAGTGATTTATTTTAGATGTCCCAAGCAATGTGCCTAAACATTACATTGCATACAAAATTTTTTAAAAAGCACATATATTATATATAAAATATATATACATATATATAATGGCATTGCCCTTATTGCTTCCTCTATTGCATTTTCTGCAGCAGATTTCAGTGGCACTCATCAATGCAAGTTGTTACAAACTGATCAGTTGTGTGAAATTGGAGGAAAAACACTCAATATTATCATAGGCAGAATTGGTAACTGTCATGGTTTAACCCCAGCACCAACTAAAACACCATGCAGCTGCTTGTTCTACCCCTCCCTCCCTCTCATGGGATAGGAAGAAGAATTGAAAAAGAAGTAAGACTGTCTTGAGATAAAGATGATCTAATAGCTCAAGAAGGAAGAGAATATTAATAGAATATAAAAAACAAGTGATGCACAGCACAATTGCTCATTACCTGCTAGTGCCCAGCCAGTTCTGGAGCAGGGATGCCCCTGGGCCACCTCCCCACAATTTATATACTGAGCATGATGTCGTATGGTATGAAATAATGCCTTTGCTCAGTTCAGGTCAAGTGTCCTGGCTATGCTTCCTCACAGCTTCTTCTACACCTCCTCTCCCAGCAGAACATGGGAAGCTGAAAAGTCCTTGACTTAGTTGCTCAGCAGCAACTAAAGTATCAGTGTGTTATCAATATTTTTCTCATACTTAATCCAAAACACAACTCTATGCCAGCAGTTAGGAAGAAAATTATTCTCGCTGAAACCAGGACAGCAATTAAGACTGCCCTTTTGTTTTTACTTTATAATGTGGAATCCAGTCAGCTTCTAAGTTATTTCTTCTTCAGTTCAGATCTTCCAGATCAGCTTGACCAAAAAATGTGTATTACCTTTAAAGGTGGCAGCTGTCCTTTTATCACTTTCAGATCTGTTATTGAACAAACAGTTTTGGAACAAAACCTTTCATTTCAACACATGACTTGCAGTCCAAGTAGAGATACAGGAAGGCAGTATGTTTGTTATGTAGGTTTGAAGGAATAAAATTTTTGTCCTTTCCAGTGGAGCTATTTGTCCCTTGCTAACAAGTTGAGCTAGCTTGAAAAGTGAAAGAGATAGTGGCAGCAAATTACTTGAAACTATTTCAGTCCTGTTGCCTTCAGCTCAGCAAAACATTCTAGTATGTTTTCCTCCCTTTTGTTAATGAACTGTCATACCAGTCCACCATCTAGTTCATGCTGAGCTCAAAATGGAAGAGTGGGAGTATTTTGTCCCCCTTCCTTCTGTTCTTGATAGGTAGCATCAGTTGAGTGGAGGTATAAGAGGTGATGATGAGTGGAAGTCATCCGTCAGGGTAGTTTGCATTCTAGTTAAAAGGTGCAGTAGAGGTAAACTAGGTTGGCTTATACCTAATGCTAATTCCAGTGGTCCTAAGGGTTCTTCCCTGCTATTGCGTTTATTATTAGTTTTAACAGCTAATGTGGGAGGTGAGTTAAGCCTGGGACTTAACCTAGATTTGATGTGGTGTGACCTTGTTCTGAGAGTGTGGAGTGTGTTTTACCCACTAACTGTATGACATGTGCAAGGAACCCTCATCTTGAAGGGAAAGGTTTGGATGAGCATTTCTGGAGGGAGGTATGGGTGTGTGTACACACCCCCATGGACCTTTTCCCATCTTTTACCAACACAATGCTGCTCACATACGCTTACAAAGGTTTGAACATACTTTGACAGTTCTTCTGAATGGCTGTGTTACCCAACCTGTTTAATCAACTTTTACTTGCGCACTATGGAATTTGAGTCTTCTTTATTAAAGATACCTCTTTATTAAGATATCTGAAGCATTTGTGAGATGGACCAAAGTCTAATACCTTTATACAGGTTTGACTTCCTACACTGTATTTAGCAGCAGTTGAGATGAAATAATCTTGCTTTGAATGGCTCGTACTGAATCTGTGTTGCCGTATTTCACGATGTTCTTTGAAATAGCTAGGGGCTCAGTTGCTTAGAACTGAGGCATGATGATGTCAGTTGATATTCAAGGGAAATGAATTTTACCTTCAGGACTTCTCTGGTAAAGGATTTTTGCTCAAGCAAGAGTGTGTTACAGAAGTGGCTAGACCAGCAGTAAATGCAATAGCTCATTGCGTCTTTGGACCTCTGTCTCTGTTATCTGGCAGAGTAGATGAATGATACCTTTTTGACCAGTTAAGCCATTATGTTTAAGCGTAAGCCTTGTATTAGATTTTATAGCAAGATTATTCCATTTATGTAAAAGTGTAAGCTGTCATTGTGACTATTATTATTAATAATAATAGTTAAGCAAGCATTCCTCCATTCAGTGAGTTGACGGGTAGTCACTGAGAAGACAACAGGATAGTTGAAACAAACTCACTGTATCATTCATTATAAATATAACCCAGTGTGACCATGCTCTTGAGTTAAACCTATCTTCTGGCTTCTGTTAAGCCTTGTATCTACCTCTTGAAAACAGGGAGTTCTGTATTGTCATCTGTAAACTCCTTTGGAAACTCACTTGGGACATTAATTCTTTGTGTGAAATCCACTGAGGAGTTACAAAAGATTTAGGAGACAGATTAATCAGGTTGTTAGTATCATTCATTATAAACTTATCTTCCTATTTATATGACCTTTAATTTCCTTGGAGATCTTTGTTTTCTAACGTACATTCTATACAGATCAGGAAGTATTTATTATATATAACTGATGGTTCTATTAATATACTTAAGCAATCACTCTGGCTGTCTCAGAATAAATAGTGCTTTTTACAGTGTAGTATAAATGCTTCAAGTTTCATTATAGAAGTGTCTGTTTCTCAAATGAGGATGAAAAATCGAAGTTAATTCAGCAGCAACAAGTCTTTTTTTGTTAAGTTTTTAACTTCTATCTGTTAGTTTCCGTATCTTTCTAACGGGTAAGGATTTGGCATGCTTCTGTTCAATTATTGCTTGAATATGTAAGGTTACAGCACAGAGAAGGACTAAGGCAATAAAATTAAAATTACTCTTAACATAAAAAGAGAAGCATCTTCCTGCCTGCTTTAGCTAGAACAGTTCATTAAATCTTTTGGATGTTCCCTGATCTGACTTGGCTTGTAGTTCAAATTGTTCCAAGCCTGTGATTTACTCTGTGCTTAGTTTTTCAAATGAAAGATACAAAATTTTGACTGACTTCTGTGGGGTTTTGTATCAGACAATGGCACAAGATTGCCAAAATAAGCCTACTACTGACTGACTGCTGAAACGTAAGTGACCTAGTTTCTGTTGGAGCACTTTTCCTGTTCTATCCTTATAGAAACACTTGTTAATGCTCTGTTTGTTAAAAAGGGTTATTCTTCTGTAGTCACAGCTAAAGCATCATTCTGAAGTATGCGTTCCAATTAAAAGGGTTCTGCTTTGGGAGTGAGCCATAGTGGATTATGCGTATTGATAAGCCAGCATTCAAATGACAAAAGGCAGTAACTTAGGAATTGTGAGATGTTCATGGGACTGTGCAGTCCTAGTCTTTCTCTGTAGTCCCTTCAGAATTAAGTAGCTTGAAAAGATGGAGGAAGCATGCAGCTGCTTTTTTTTTTAATGTTGGTACTATGCATGTCTACTTCGAAATATTTTCAAGACAAGTCTCTGAACTTGGGAAGTGGTGGGTCACTTCCAGATACACACATCAATGGGTAGGATATATTCTGTTCTTAACACAGCCAGCTACAGTGTGCATCGTGCATATCCTAAATGCACTGAACTGTAGAATATGAGGAAGAAGAAGGACATACTTGTGCATATGGTACAGTTCATTCTGAAGCACTTCAGTAAATATAAAATGTCTAAGCTCCCATCTCTGCACATTTGTCAGTGGTCACCGACCAGCCTGAGTGTAATTTGAAGGGAGGAGGAAGCAATGTCTCTGGTTTCTGAGGCCAACTTCAAATTCTGTTAAAGAAGATTTCTCTGCTTCTCTCATTGTCCAACTCCTGATGTCAAAAAAAGCATGTCAGAATGACTGATGGAAGGGGATGTTTACTGAGCATATCTTCATGTGAAGAAGAGTTGAATGGAAGATAGTAATGTATTTAGCCTTAAGCACTAAGTAAATTAGAAAACAGGAAACCATGACTAATTAAACTTACTGTGAACTTAATTCACTAACATACTAAAATACCCTCCCCTGTGCTAGAAGGACCCCCTACTCTCAAAAGCTACCTACCCTCTGACCATGCTTAATGAAAAATAGAAGCACTACCACTTCAAGTGGAAGCAAAGAACTAGTTAACTGATCATGTAGATTAATTATATCCATCAGCCTTTTATAAGAGGCTGTGTGAAGCAGCTAGAAAATGAATGGATCCAGATGACAGAGCAAATCAGAGGATGTTTAATAGGACACAGGGCATAAGAAGAAAGCTACAGAAAGTCGATGGGGTTGGGGAAGTGTCCATTTTGGAGTTGACAGATGGAAGAGAGAAGAATGAGAAACAAAAGAGGCTAGCAGCATCAATAAATGGGAATGATATCCCAGGAGGTTTCCTTCATGCTTACAAAACAACATTAACTGGAGGATAGTATTATACTTTAAAGATCCCCCCAGGACATTTTCTTCTCCATCATCTAATGAATATTGTGGCCACCACTAATAAAGTCCTGCAGAATTAAAGCCCTTTGGGGCAATATCAATGTGATGTTGAAATCTTTATGGATGTAATTTTTTTAAGAAACAAAAGTAACTGATATAAATAACCTTTTGACAAGGCAATGGGATAGAAGGAACATACAGACCAAAAACCAGATACTAGAAATTGTAATGGGCTGGTTGCCCAAGAAGCTTGGTCATACCTTCTTAATAAGCTGAAAGTGTGCCCTTGGTGACTTAACTAATTATAAATTATAACCACACCTCCAGAAGTTAAGATACCTGCCTCCACTTGAAGATCCTCACCCACTGAGCTTGCACAGTACAATTCATTATATGAAGACAAGGAAACCCTACATCAATCGGCTTTAAAATAAGGGATTGTAAGCACCAGTAAAAACCTGGTGAACAATGAATGTGCTAAATACGTTCATTTACAATATCTATGACGGTTCAATGTTGTGTGTGCTAGCTTTGTGGGCATATACCCTAGCACCCCTTTCTGCCCAGAATTGCTAATAAATTGCTGATATATCAACTCTGTGTGTTACTGGCTTGCACACCCCCTAGACATCCTGTTTTGGGACAACATTTTCGTGACCCAGATGGGACAGCCATAGGCCCTGCCCAGTTCATCTGGTCTGTTTCTGGCAGTAGGAATGGCATGAGTGGACTCCAGCAAGCACTGACCTTTTGATTGAGGACTCTGGATGATCCCTTCTATACGCTGGGGCGGCCAGCGACTCAACAGTGCAATGTCAAGTAGAGGTATTAGAAGGATATGGAAGGAGGTTTACTCTGGGATGCGAGTGTTGCTTCTTCTGGAAGCCCTGCAGGCATTTTACTTGATTTTGTATTTGGTGGTCCTACACATAGATGTGCAGTGGAGAAAAGGTCCTTATGCTCTTGCCAATTATAAATTGGAGCTGAGTGTAAGAAACTTTCGATTACCTGATTTTGTGTTTGATTTGTTTGGTATTTGGTGTTTCCTACATGTAGACACGTGGCAAAGGAAAGGTCCTTTTGCCTTTGCTGACAAAAGATCAGAGCCAAGTGCACAGAACCTTTTTGTAAAATGGGAGTGGCTCCTTAACCCCAAGTATCCCTTGTATTTTGAAAAACTGGAGTAAGTTTTGAGGAGACCTTATGACTAAAGATTAATTTAAAAAATACTGCAATCAATGATGGCCACGGTATCAGAATATGGGGGAAAAAATGGCCTGAGAAAGGTTCACTTAAATATAATACCTTGTAACAGTTAATGTTTTTTTGTAAAAACAGAGTAAATGGGATACCATATGTTGATGTTTTTATGACAATGGAAATTATTATGAAACCAGAAAGGAATGCAAATTAATGTGCACTCAAGTGTAGATTATATTTATACAGTAGATAAAATAATTGGGACAAAGGAAAAATGAGGAAAACAAAATAGGAATGAGAGGAGGCACATATAGAGGGGAGATGGAATCCAAGGGTGGTGGTTGTTACTACTAAACCAACTTTGGGTCCCAACCAGTGTGCCTATTGTAAACAAGGACACTGAAATGTTGCTTGTCCCAAATTAAAGGAATTAAGTGAGGTTGTAAATCTTGCACTGCTAGAAGATTTGGAATGAAGAGGAATTAAAGAGGACTGGGGGGAATATTACTGTTTCCCTAGATAATCCCCTGGTTCTAAACAAGCTGGGGAATGAAACTACAGATTTTTATTAGCTGTATTAACTAGTCATAAAGAATCATTAAATAAACAAACTGTCCCTATTGTTGGGGCAACTGGAAAGCAAACTAAGGCTGTTTTTAAAATCAACAGAGTATAATTGGAAACAAAACTAATGCAGGGTTCCTCTATATGCTGTGTTTCACAGTATTGGATTTGAAGGGTGCCTTTATTTGTATTCCACTAGATGAACAAAGTTAAAAGTTGTTTGCTTTCAAGTGGGGAGACTCTGACAACAAGAAGATGCAACTGTTTTGGATGGTACTTCAACAAGGATTTAAGAACAGCCCTACCTTCTTTGGTACTGTATTGATTGAGTGATCCATGCTCATGGAACAATCCAGAAGGAAAGAGGACTGTTGAATTCACAAGAAACTTATTAAAAGTGGTTGAGAAATTTTAAAATTGTTACAAGCTATCCTGGAACTAAAAGAAGTAGTGGTGGTACACCGTAAAGCCTCATCAAAAAGGTCAGAGTGGAGTTGCCCAAGGAAATCCATTGTTCTGATGTTGTGGTATTCTTTGTTAGGGTATGATGAATCTAGAATCGATTTCCTCTGCTTTCAAGGCTGTGAATGTGGTCAGAAGGACAGAGTATGGTCCTTTTTTCTTTTAAATATTCATCTTTCAACGTCTGCAACAAATGTGAGGTCTGTAAACAGGAGGGACACTGAAAAAATGAATGCCCTGAACAAAAATAAGCCAGAGGAACAAGATAAGTGGGAAATGTTAACCTTATTATGCATCAGTACAAGTTTAAAGTGCACCTTACGTACAAAAAAAGTACACTTGGTTAAAGGGGACAGTGTTGATATAATCACAAATACAAACATTCGTCTCAGTTTCTGGGAAGCTGTAAAAATGTCAGTAAAGTGGGTCAAATATATCAAGTAATGTCCCAAAATGGGGTCAGTTTGCCCAGTGTGCAATAATCCAATCCACACACAGAGTCAAGGTATTTCTTTATTCCAGTTCTGCGCAGGAAGGAGTGCTAGGTGGTAAATTGACAAAGCTAGCACACCTTACCTGTAACACAGGGTTTCTTTTATACACCAAAAATAGGCAAAATTACCTTATCTCTAAGGATACTGATACCATTTGTCTATATGATAGGTTAACTAGTTATTTGCTTCCACTTCTAGTTTTCACTAAGCATGGTCAGAGGGTAGGTGGCTTTTGTGAGAAGGGAGTCCTTTCAGCATAAGGGAGGGTATTTTAGTATGTTTAATGAGGTGAATTCACAGTAATTTTAATTTGTCATTGTTTTCTGCTTAGTTCTTAAGATTAAAAGCATTAGCAGTTAGCATCTTCACATTAGCATTCAACTCTTCACACCAAAGCTATGCTCAATAAACACCCCCTTCCATGTTGACGTTTTTCGACATCATTTCACCCCTTTTGAGACTTAAAACTTTCACTCTGAGTTTCATATTTATCTTCTTTAATACTCGATGTCTGTCATTATTACTTCCCTGCTCTTACAATGTGACTTATATGGTTTGTCCTTCATTAAATTTTTTTAAAATTGCTGTTCACAGTTTTGGACCATTTTGGTGAAACGTCATATACCACATTGAACAATAACATAAATGCACACAAATATTACAATCCCAATAGCTATTAAGCTAGTGCTTGTCCTAAACCAGCTTCCTACATTTGGAAACCATGAGGTGAGCCAGTTCCATACTTCAGCAAACCCAAGAGAGGTATCATCTTTTTGTATTTCATGTAAAATTATAGAATCCTAAAATGATTTGGATTGGAAGGGACCTTAAAGATCTAGTTCCAACCCCCCCTGCATTGGCAGGGACACCTTCCACTACACCAGGTTGCTCAAAGTCACATCCAACCTGTCCTTGAACAGTTCCAAGGAGGGGACATCCACTACTTCCCCAGGCAACTTGTTTGAGTGTCTCACCATCCTCATACTGAAGAATTTCTTGCTAATGTCTAACCTAAATCTACCCTCTTCCAGTTTAAAGACATTACCCCATAAAACGTCCCTCCCTGGCTTTCCTGCAGGCTCACCCAATAGTACTGAGGGAGCTGATGGAGGAGCTCACCAAGCCTCTCTCCATCATTTATCAACAGTCCTTGTCAACACAGGAGGTCCCAGATGACTGGAGGTTTGCCAACATGACCCCCATCTACAAGGAGGGCCCAAAGGAGGATCTAGGGAACTACAGACCTGTCAGCCTGACCTTGGTGCTGGGAAAGATAATTGAGAGGTTAATCTTGAATGCTCTCATGTGGCATGTGCAGGACAGTCAGGAGATCAGGCCCAGCCAGCATGGGTTCAGGAAAGGCAGGTCCTGTTAGACCAACCTGATTTCCTTCTATGATCGTGTGACCCTCCTGGTGGATGAGGGAAAGGCTATGGACATTGTCTATTTAGACTACAGTAAGGCCTTTGACACTGTCTCCCACAGCATTCTCCTAGAGAAGCTGGTGGCACATGTCATAGGCAGGTGCAGTCTTTGCTGGGATAGAAACTGGCTGTATGGCTGAGCCCAGAGAGTTGTAGTGAACAGTTAAATCCAGTTGGCAGCTGATCACCAGTGGTGTTCCCCAGGGATCAGTTTTTGGGCCAGTCTTAGTCAGTATCTTTATCAATGATCTAGATGAGGGAATTGAGTGCTTCCTCAGAAAGTCTGCAGGTGGCACCAAACTGGGCAAATTTGGGAGTGTTGATCTGCTCAAGGGTAGGAAGGCTCTGCAGAGGGGCCTGGACAGGTTGAATCGATAGGCCGAGGCCCATTGTATGAGGTTCAGTAAGGCCAAGTGCCAGGTCCTTTCCTTGGGTCACAACAACCCCATGCAATGCTACAGGCTTGGGGAAGAGTGGCTGGAAAGCTGCCTGGCGGAAAAGGACCTGGGGATGCTGGTTAACAGCTGGCTTAACATGAGCCAGCAGTGTGCCCAGGTGGCCAAGATGGTCAATGGCATCCTGGCCTGCATCAGAAGTAGTGTGACTAGCAGAAGTAGGGAAGTGATCGTGCCCCTGTACTTGGCACTGGTGAGATCACACCTTGAGTATTGTGTTCAGTTCTGGGCCCTTGTGGAGTAGTTGCTGGAGGTGACTTAGAAATTAAACCCATATTCACACTTTAAGGACAGCATTAATGAAACTTTCAGGGTAAAATGCAGCTAAGATGCAAAGAGATTGTACCATGGTAGTTTCCCAAGCAACCCCAGCTGATGGCAACATTAAGGGAGCTTGGTGTGCTAACTCTTAAGATAAATGACATGGAGAGTGGAGTGGAGTGGAGACACCGTGGCCACTCTCTATGATAACAGTGGAATCTGAAGGTACACAGTATACTATAAAATTGATAAGCTGTACATTCAATACCCTGTGCCAACAGTGTGTTACCTTTTCATGAAATGCTGTCCTCAAGTTGAATTTTGCTCATTATAATCTCATTATAATACCAAAACACACCTCCATCCCAAATGCTACCTGCCTCCAAAAGTGCGACCACCTCTCACTGATTTTGTGCTCTGAATTTTCTCTAGTCTACACCTTTAAATGCAAAATGAGAGAATTTTGCACCAGTCATGATAAAGTTCTGTATTACTGTAGTCACTCAAGCTCCGCTTGTAAGGTAAAATACTATAAGAAGGTTTGAGAGAGAAATTATGCTAGGGAAGATACCATTGCAGGGACGACCCCATTTGCCTCTACGACTAGTTGATGGGCTGAGCCTCTCTTCTGCCCCATAGGAAGGCCTTTGGGTAAGATTTGAACACTCATCTATACCAAGTGCATCTCTGGGAAAACTTAGAAACCTCTATAGAGATGCTTTACAACCCCACACATGTGTAGCTAGGTGGTATTAATAAATTTGCACGTGCTTTGCATACAGTGAATTTATCCCTGGCAATCTAAAAGAATTTGTACATCTGTTGCTTTAATAAATTACACTGTTCATTAATCTGGCCGTGAGAGTTCTTGAACACAACCAAATTCCTGAGTGTGGCCATCAGAGTTCACAGAACACTGCCAGATGGACAGGATATTGTTAGTAGTGCATCTGTAATCGTGAGAGTCCAATATAGATATTGAGCACAACTGGACTATTAACCCCAAATTGGACATCAGTCAGAATCCAAGCCCAGCTGCCCTGAGCTCCTCTAACATCTGAGAATAAGCTGGAATGCAAGAGGGTTTATTTTCTGTCAAACTAACATCTAATTGGACATCACTCGTAATCTAAGCCTAGCCACCCGCAGCCCCTCTGATACCTGAGGACAAGCCAGAACACAAGGGGGTTTATTTTCTGCCGAATTACTTTGTCCCTTAATGCAACAGCCCTTCACTACAAGGACATGGAGTTGCTGGAGCAAGTCCAGAGAAGAGCAACCAAGCTGGTGAAGGGTCTAGAGAACAAGTCCTATAAGGAGAGACTAAAGGAACTGGGATTGTTTAGTTTGGAGGAGTGACTAGGATTTGATGGGTGGTATTTCAGCTAACTTACTGTATTTCTCTGAATACTGGGATGGTTCCATATCTATATTTCTTAAAGGTATTGGTGCTTCTTGAATCTCCTTCCATAAAGCTGCCTTCTTTGCTGCCAGAGCTGCCCCATGATTGCCTCAAATTATATTTCCTTGACCTTTCTGGTGGGCCTTGCAATGGATTATAGCCACTTATTTAGTGGCTATAGCCACTCCAGTACGACTTGCAAGAGGTCTAAAAGCTCATGGCCATATTTAATGGGAATTCAGCAGTCCTCTTTCCTTCCAGATGTCTCCATGAGCGTGTACGACTCTGAAGGCATATTTAGAGTGTATATATATACACTGATTCTTCAATTGCATCTGATCCTTAAAGCTCAGGTAAGAGCTAGGAACTCTGCCTTTTGTGCTGAAGTATTCCAGGGCAAAGATCAAGTTTCAACTTCTTTATCCATGGTCACTACAGCATATTCAGCCCTTCTTACACCCTCGTCCATGAAACTACTGCCATCTGTACATTTCTAGTTCTGCATTCTCTAGAGTTTTCTCTTTCAAGTCCAGTCTACTAGTTTAGACCTGTCCAATTGTGACTAGGCAGTCCTGGTGTAGGGGTTCTTGTTCAGCTATGGGTAGTAAGGTAGCAGGATTCAAAGATGACATTGTCTTGAAAGTTGTGTCTTCCTATTCTAACAGCAAAGCTTGATACAGCCAACTGTCTAGGAGGTATCTAATGTTCTCCTTTGCTGCCACCTCTGTGGGACCAATACTATAATGGGCTGTCCCAAAGTGAGTTTGCAGGCATCTTCAATTAACATAGCTGTAGCTGCTACTGCCCACAGATACACCAGCCAGCCATTGCTTATTTCATCCAATTGTTCTGAGAAATAGGCCACTGGCCTTTTCCAGTCTCTGAAACACTAAGTAAGTACTCCCAAGGCCATGTATTGCCTTTCATGTGTGTAGAGTTAGAAAGGTTTAGTCATGTCTGGCAGTCCTAGAGCTGGGGCCTGCATTAATTCCTTTTCAATCTCATAAAATCCTTTCCTGCATTCTGATGCTCACTCTAGGAGGTCATCTAGGCCCTTGATAGCAGCATATAATAGCTAGCAATTCATAATTAGGGATACACATCTGATCCCAACCAGCCATTCTAAGGAACCCTCTTATTTCCCACAAACTGCATCTGACTCTGTTCACTTACTGAGATTTAAAAAAAAAAAGAAAGAATAATCATCTTTTAAATCTGATACATTTATTTAAATGTATTTATTTAGATCTATACATTAGCTTCTGGGACTGTAGTCAACAAGGTATAAGGGTTAGGTACCACTGGATGAATGGCAGTTGTGATCTGATTAATTGCTTATGAATCTTAAACCAATCGATATTCTTGGGATTTAGGCTTTCTTACTGGCAAAACTGGAGTATTATATTCAGATTTACACTCTTGTAAAAGTCCAAATTCTCAAAAGGTTTCAACGGTTTTTTAGCCTACCACTTTATAAGGTATTGTTTTTATCACACCACTTGAATTCTCAGCTTCAGCTCAATATTTATTGTACTCTTAAACTTCCTGGTTTCTTTGTGGCCCACACCAGAGGGATTACTGCATCCATAACCTCACTGGGTGTGTTGTCATTTTCCTCTTGCTTATTTTGATATAGTAATTCCATCAGTAGGCATATTTGAGTTTTCCATGCTGTCTCTAGTGAGATATGCATCTAGGCCAAATTCTCAGAGAATCACAGAATCATCATGGTTGGAAAGGACCTCTGAGATCACTGCGTCCAACCACCATCACACCAAAAAAAACCCCAAGAAACAAACACAACCTACCACACACACTCCACCAAAAAATACCCACAAAAACCCCCACAACCCTGGCCACTAGTGTATGCCCTGAACTGTCACATCTACACATTTCTTTAATACCTCCAAGGATGGTGACTCAACCACTTCCTTGGACAGGCTGTTCCAGTGCCCAATCACTCTTTCAGTATAGAAATTCTTTCTAATATCCAATCTAAACCTCCTATTCCACAACTTCAGGCCATTTCCTCTGGTCCTGTCATTATTTACTTGGGAGAAGAAGCCAACACCCACCTCCCTACAACATTCTGTCAGGTAGTGGGCAATGAGGTCTCCCCTCAGCCCTCTCTTCTCTAAACTAAACATCCCCAGTTCCCTCAGCTGCTCCTCATATGACTAGCTCTCTAGACCCTTCACCAGCTTGGTAGCTCTTCTCTGAACATGCTCCAGCATCTCGATGTCCTTATAGTGAGGGGCCCAGAAATGAACACAGTACTCAAGGTGCGGCCTCACCAGTGCCAAGTACAGGGGCACAATCACTTCCCTACTCCTGCTGGCCACACTATTCCTCATACAGGCCAGGATGCTATTTGCCTTCTTGGCCACCTGGGCACGCTGCTGGGTCATGTTCATCCAGCTGTCAACCAGAATGAGTTTGTCACAGATAAACTCAGGATTGGCAACTAAACAAATGACAATAATGCTCTCTATCCTTTCTACCTCCCAGCCAGATAGGAAAAGGAGGGAAAGAATAAGGGGAGAGGCTTCCAGATTGAAAACTAAACTAGATGGCTTTAATTAAATACTACTAATAAAAGAAAATATGCACAATTATATACAAATATGCACAGGAATTTGCAAGACCCCTGTCACCTCCTCCTGCCCTCAGCAGCTCCCAGTGTACTCCTCTGAGCTGGGGCCAAATAGTCCTGAACTGCTTCCAGAGATAGTGGCAAGACAGACAGGAGCTGAGGGTAGACATCTGAGCGTCAGGAGCACATGGGCCTAAGGAGATGGATCAACGGAGTCCTCCCCGCATGCTGGATATGGATGGAAGAGAGAAGGAAAGAAGAGACTTCTGTGATCCTGGAATTTATACTAAGTGTGACGTATATGAGGATGGAATAATCTATTTAGCCAATTTTGCAATCTGTCTAGTCCACTTCTCCCTGCAGGAGGATAGCAGATATGACTCTTCTGCTCCTTTAGTGTCCAAAGCAGCAGATCTGACATGAGGAGCAAGGTGGCCTTGGTATCTCAGCAGTAACTATAGACATCCGAGCATTATCAGTTCACTAGCTGAAAAACTTGCTGTTAATTTCAGCAAGTGTGCTGCTTAGAAAAGAGTTCACTGAAGAAAAAAAAATCAGGAAAAAGAAAATTGGCTTCATCCTAGCTCAAACCAGGACTATCAATTAAGAAATCTATAGTTTTATTCCACAGCTTAACTGGAACCAGGGGATCAGCTGGGGAAGCTTCAATAACGTAGCCCGATCCCTATCAGTCTGCCCAACAAACAGAGTAACCATAGCTAAATTATCCCATTTTCTCTCAGGATTCGAATTCTTTCACTGTCTGGCTATCTTGCATAGCCTCTTATCCAGAAGGAGATCCATTTTTTCCCCTCCTCAACCTGATACAATTTGGAAAAGTTTTTAGCCTTTGGGATCCAGTTTTTAATTCCTTATGAAAGTAGCTGCTGAAAGCCAGAAATCAACATCCTACGATTCACATTATTTGCCAAGTTCATGTCTTGGGAGAAAATCCTCAGGTCAGCTGTCCTGCCTGTATAATGTCTCACTTTCCTCTGTAAATAAACTGGAGCATGATAGTCTGCAGGTAATAGAGCAGGTGTATTCCAGCCAATCGAACGTACCCCTGGAGAATCCTGACTGGGAGCTGTTTACAGATGGAAGCAGCTTCTTTGGTAACAGCGGAAGGCAGGATATGTGTTTGTAACCTTAAAAGAAGAAATCGAGGTTAAGTCCTTACCTACCAATACCTCAGCTCAGAAAGCAGAAATTTTAGCCCTAACGTGTTCTGGAGCTTTCCAAATGTAAGTGAACAAACATATACACTGATTCAAAATACGCCTCTGAAGTAATATATGCTCAGAGATCAGTTTGGAAGGAAAGAGGGCTTTTATCTTCTCAGGGAACTCCTATCAAACAGGGAAGGAAATCCTGAATCTGCTGCAGGTGGTGCTGAAACCAGAGGAGGTAGCTGTGATGTGTTGCAAGGCTCATCAGAAAGGAAAAATGGGTATAATAGCTGGAAACTGGAAGGCAGATGAAACAGCAAAGAAAAGTGCTATGTCAAATTCTTTGATAGGGTCACTGGTCCCCGCAAAAAGAGTTGTAATGGACCAGGCTCCTGTGTATTCAGAAAAAATTCAATCAATTGGCCAAGGCCTTGAAATGCAACAAATCCCAGGATGGATGGTAACTAACACTGGTCAAATATTAGTCACTGCTTTGTTTATAAGACAGTGTATATAGAATACACACCAAGACACACACATGGGAGTTGATGCTGTTGTGGCAAGTATTAAGCAATATACCGCGGGTCCTAGAATGCAGTGATTAGCAGAAATCATAATAAAACAATGTAAAATGTGCTGTAAGAACAACCCTAAGATTCAAAAGAAACCTCCTCCTCAGGTAAAAAGAGATCAAGCTCCAGGAGAGCACTGGCAAATAGATTTTTCCGAATTACCTAGGTGCAATAAATAAAAACACCTTTTGGTGTTTATTGATAGACATCTTTTCTGGTTGGATGGTAGCTTTCCTGTGCAGCTTAAGTGGGAACTACATACACCGTGTAAACCACAAGCAGGTGGAAAAGTAAAACAGATTAACTAGACCTTAAAGAGGCCAATTTCAAAACTCTGTCAGGAAACTCAGATGAAATGGATAGATGTTTTGCCCTTAGCTCTGTTAAGGGTCCAAATAACTCCAAGGGCTTGGGACGGAATGAGTCCCTTTGAAATCCTATATAGAAAACCCTAGCCTGTAAACAGTTTGACTGAGAAAGATGTCCAGAATAGGGATTGAATTCTTACTGAGTATATCTTGTCCTTGGGGTCTACTTTATGGTGTCTCAACAGGTATCTTAATGAGATGACACCTATACTGCTTGATAGCCTAGTGCATACTTTCAAACCAGGAGACTGAGTTTATATTAGGACTTGGAAGGACGAACATTGGAAAGGACCATACCTGGTTTTGTTAATCACCCCACATGCTGTCAAAGTAGAGGGTCTGAGTCCTTGGATTCATTATGCAAGAGTAAAAGAAAAAAAAAAATAGCAAAATAGCAATAGCAAAAATAGCAATAGCAAAACCCGATAAGGACCAATGGACTTAGACACCTACAGGGGATTTAAAACTGAAAATCTCCATATATGATCCTCGCTGATGAACCATACCTTTGCATGCATGAATCAGGATTGTACTTGAGGGTTCTTGATACTATTTTGTATGCTGATACTATTACTATTTTGTAAGGTTTTGAATACTTTTTTATATGCTTGGTGCTTTGTAGAAATTTTAATTCATTTTGGCACAATGGTTACTCTGGTAACGAAGGAAATTTTGATACTGCTTGGAGTGATAAAATTAGTGAGTAATGTGAAGTTTGGTAACATTTCAGTGCAAGCTACAGATTGAAAGCAAAACATGCATATCAGTCTGATAGAAGAGGTAGTTAAAGCCACCAATAAGACCAGTTGCTGGGTTTGTACCCATTTTCCTGAGCATTGAGAGAAAGGGGGTACCTGAGATTGGCATTCCTATCCCTTCTGGATCAACTGATCCCCAACTTATGGGCCAATGCAACATTTCATGTAGGAGCCCAAGAGTGGGAAATAAGCACCCTGGCAATAAAGTGAAAAATATTACACATGCATACAAAGGTGCAATCCCCTGAAAGGCTTTGATAAAATTGATTGCCAAGAGAATACAACTACTGTGGGAAATTATTCAGGATGTGCCCAAATAATATCAGTTGGATTTCCAGTTGCAGAGAGAAAATACACTGTCTGGCCAGCTCCAGAAGGTAAAGGTTGGTATTGGTTATGTGGAACTAAAGCCAGAAAAGTACTACCACTAAATTGGTCTGGAATTTGCACCCTAGGACCTGTAGTCCCTAATGTGACTTTTATTGATAAATTGAAAGGCAAGGAACAAATATGGCTTAGACTCCTTGTCTAAGGAGCAAAAGGGATATCTGTTAGTTAAAATAAACACTGCATTTCACACTTTTGTGAAATGGTTCCTCCCTTGGCTAGGAGTAAGTGAATTAGAGAAAGCAATAGTAAACATTTCTGCAATAGTTGAGGTAATTGGAAACAAAACTGCTGATGCAATTGTGGCCCTTCAGGAGGAAGTTTCATAGGTAGCAAAAATAGCCATCCAAAACAGGATGGCCTTACATATGCTCCTAGCCTTAGAGGGAGGAGTATGTAGGGTTATTAATACAAGCTGCTGTACATACATGGAGCCGAGTGGAAGGGCTATCCACAGATGTAAATGAAATCTGGCACCAGGCTGTGATTCTGTATAAGATACAAAAGGATGATACTTCCCTTGAGTTTGCTGAAGTATGGACTTACCTTCCATTGTGGTTTCCAGATTAAAGAAGCTGGTTCAGGAAAATTATGAGTAAAGTAGTTATGATGTTTGTGTATCTATGTTATAGTTCAGTGTGGTACACAGTGTTGTACCAGAATGCTCTATTGGAAACAACCTACTTTTTTTTTTTTTTCTCTAAATCTGATTATAGAAATAGAGATTAAATTATAAAATATATCTGGATGTTACAAAGAAAATATCCAAGTGACTAAGCAAGGGGTCATTATATAGTGCTAATGTAGTGGTATGGAAGAGTGAGACTTAAAAGCCTCAGGAAAATGAGCTCTATAAGTCTCAAAGGGGAGAACTGTTATATGGTACTCAGAATGACTGTACTAAAAAGTGAGAATTGCTGGCCTTCTGAGGAGTGATAGGCTCCACTACAGGGTGCAGTCTTATATGCATTGTTAACAGGACAGATAACATGATGTCTATCATGGTAAAACACCCCTACTCAATTTTAGCCCCAACCCCCCCACATATGGGAAGAGACAAATCAAGGACAATAAACAAGTGTGAGAAGCATTGTAACTGGATCTCAGCTTCCACTGTACAAATACTCTGTTCTGTCAGTAAGGTGTGCTAGTTTTTTGGCATTAGCCTGCTAGCACCCAACCTTGCACAATGTTGAAATAAACCTGACATCTCATCCCTATGTGTGGATTAGACTTTGCACATCAGGTGCAGAACCAGTTTTTGGGCCAATGACAATACAGTCTCTGTGAATACAAAACACAATGATACTGTTGGGAATTTGCTGTTTGGAAAGAAAGCTCTCAATATCACCATATATGAAAGGAACAGGCTGCCCAGGGAAGTGATTGAGTGATGGTGATCCCTGGAGGTATTTAAAAGATATATAGCTGTGGTGCTTAGGAATATGGCTTAGCAGTGGATTTGTAGTGTTAACAGTTGGACTTCATGATTTTAAAGGTCTTTTCCAATCAAAATGAATCTATGATCCTGTGTTTGAGAAGGCAGCATTCCTGACCTGCAATAAGTAGATCCAGAGTCTTTGTCTAGAGGAACTTGCTTCTACATTGATCATCTGGAAAGCCTAGGGAAATATCTGGCTCATGTAGGCATATAGTTACACTACTGAAATTGAGTTATACAGGTACTCCAGTATCAAAATTAGTTTGAGTTTTCTTTCCCTGAAATACTCCTTACTCCCATTCCACCAGCCTTTGCATAGTAGAGTGATGTAGCAACTATGGTGGGGAAGGCAAGAGAAAGACCAGCTTCCTATTTATACTTGAAAATGTCTTCCTTAATAATCAGATAAACAGTAAATACAAATAAAATTTAAATTGTGTTCTTTGACATTGGACAGCAGTTACATAGGTAGTAGTGTATTGTATTTCTTTCTCAGGCAGGTCAATTTGCCCCTTTCTGCTCTACCTATCTGTTAGACCAGTAAATGATAACTTTATAGGATGTAAAACCCAAAGTGAGGGCAAGAACCATAAAGCTTTTAAATCACAAAAAGGCAAAATTTCAAACGGAGAAGGGTAACATGAAGAAACAGTGACAAGAAAAATGCTAAGGAATTAAGTAACTATCCTGACTTCTTCAGGTAGCACCATACAAGTAAGGTGGCACAGGTGCATATCAATTCTGATCAGTAATTACAAAACCTGAACATGAAAGTATATTCTGATTCTATTATTAGGATAAGCTTTCCAGGGTACAACCCCATTTGTAACACTGTATTTCATAGACTTGTGAGGCACAACTTTCATTTAGCTGTCCAGGTTTGCCAAAAAGATCACATTTCTCTACCATTTTCTAATTTTATTCTGTACTACATTCTACGCTTGCTTGGTCTCCTTAAAAACACCTAAAAATAGGCCCTATGTTTCCAATTGCCACTCCTCTAGTACAAAGTAGCATTTCTGCCCTTGGTAGGCTGCACTGATATTAGAGGACTTCTACCTTGCATGAACCTCTTGGAGGCAAATTCAACAATGTAAAAACATCACTGTACTAACCGCTGCAGAGCCTCCACCTAAAATCTCTGAGAGTGAACATGAGAAGCCTGGACTTTTTCCTTTCATTGCTGTCCCTCCTTTGGTTACAATCTAAGTTGATTCACCTCATAAGTCCATGAGGTCTCAATATTGGTGTTTTTTTTTTTGTGGTTGCATCATATTTTATCGTGTCCACTCTCATAATGTCTTTTCAGAAACATTTTCTTTGAGTCTTACGGCAGGAAATGATCCACCTGTTGGCTGCACTGACCATGTAGTGATAGCAGATATCTGTAACTAAGATGAAAAAGCATCTAAACTTGGGTCCTGAAGTCTTCTGTTGTAAAAGATTATTGCAAAACTTCTATGCCCACTCATCCACAAGACTAGGAGTCCTAAAAGTACACCATAGGCAGGGTTTGTAAGTATCTGAGTTCACCATGTTGGATAGGATGAATGAACTGGTTTTTAGTGGTGATGATGAGCTCTAAAAACACATGCATAGTAACCCTGAGTATACACAAGCAAAAGATTGGGGCTTTTTTTTAGAGGTTTCACAGAAGTGGATTACTGATTTTATGTGCCCAAGCAAACAGGATGACTGTTTGCTCTGAGCACAAGTACTGCTGCCATTACAAAGGAGTTGGGTACTCCTGTGAGTTGGGTATCAAAGCTGGCAAAGATTAAAAATATCCAGAGTCTATTTTAATTACTCTAACCTCTCAGAAATGGGAAGATTTTGTCAACTAAGCCATATAAAAGTTAAAGAATATGTTCTGAAATCTAGAAGCATAGGTAAAAGTGAGCCAATATGATAACTATCCTCTGGGCTCACGAACAAGTCACTCAGTTCTTTTGAACACAATAACATGAAGTTTATGGTGTCAGCTGGTAAAATGAAAGTCCATACTTGCATTTTTAGATGTGATTTCAGGTTTGTATCTTTGATTTCTACCGGATCTCTCAAAAAACCAAACAAAAACCAAAACAAACCAATAAAACAAAACCTGTGATCTATATAGGCAAAAACCATCAAATAAATTGAATTTTATTAATAATTTAATATTTTGATATGGGTAATGATCAGGCTCTAAAGTTTTAAAAAGAAGACATGCATACATGCCTTTACTTACCAGCCTTCATCTCTAGCTTCTAAAATCTATGAAAAAGGAACATTTCCTTCATAAATATGTATGTCTTGAGTATGTGATTTTTGCAGTTTTTGTAATAGTTAATTGTATCTTTTTAACAATCCCAAGTCTTAGTTCTGTGAAAGGTTTAATGAGACATCAGGCAAAGGAGAATGCCAAATACAATGCTGCAAGGATTCTTCATGCATAGAAAGGAAGAGTTATTTGTACTGTAAAACCACTTCAAAGCTGGAATGATTTATCTGTCATCCTATTTGTAATAGTTTCTTTTGAGTGTAGAAAAACTCATCTCTGGCACTGTTCCTTTTCCTGGAGCTCTGCAAGAAATGATCCTGGTGATAAAGCTGTTACACAAAAGAGATACTGATGTCAGAAGAGACAGATCAGCCTGGGGAAGGGAAAAAGGTGCTTGCTGAGCTTATCTTGGTGTGAATGTCTGTAGCCACAGGATATGGGTATCACAGGTATCAGAAAACAATGAGTAGTTAAACTTATCGGGAATATCCTCCCCTTGGCTGAAAGAACCCCCTTCTCACTAAAGCACTCACCAGACAAGCATGTAGACAATAATATTGGTGTATATAAGAGATAAGATATAAATTCTTGATGTATAAAAGAAACCCTGTAGGAAGGCATGCTTGACTTGTGGGAGCCCACCAAGCTTTGTGCAAACCTGCAATAAACAATATCTCCTTCCTAAATGTAGTCTCTTTGTGTGTGTTTCGAGAGCTAACATAAAATGATAACAGTTTTCAGGTGACCCACATGGGACATATGATTCAGACTGGACCTTGACTTGCTGCATGCCACCAGAGGGGAGCTTTCACTGCCTGGAGGATTTTTCCAGGGACTCCTCCCACGGTCTCCCCACTGGAGGTCAAGTAGCGGACCAAGGCCCTTATAGACATTGTGATCAGGTAATGTGGTTTGTTCGGTTTGTTTCCCTCTAGTAAATTGTATCCACTTTTTGGTATGTGTAGGAGGGATTTTGGAAATCTCCTCATACGCTACTACGGTGATGACCAGTATATGGGGAGTCTGCTTGAGAGCCCTTCTCTTGGTGACATTGGTAATTGTTAGAAGTCGATTTATTTTATTTGTAGCTTGTGTTATCAAAATGGGTAATACGTCCTCAGCAGAAGGTAGCATTACCGAATGTTCACCATTAGGAGGTATTATGGGAAATTAGAATAAGCTTGGGGATAAATCTCTTACCCCAAAAAAACTGATGTATTGTAATGATTTATGGCAATGTTATACCCTGAAAGATGGGTATAACATATATATATTTAATATATGTATGTCTATATATGTTTAATATACTCATTTAATATATATTAAAGAAAAAGTTCTCTAATACAAGGGTGGTGGATCACTGGAACAGGTTGCCTATAGAGGTGGTGAAGGCCCCATCCCCGGAGACATTCAAGGTCAGACTTGATTGGGCTCTGGGCAATCTGTTCTAGTTTGAGATACCCCTGCTTATTGTAGAGGGGGTGGCCTAGATGACTTTTATAGGTCTCTTCCAACCCAATACATTCTGTGATGAATGAAGCTGTGAGACATAGGGTCAAACATCAGCTGAACATGTCAGTAATTCCAAGCAGCTGGATAAAAGCAAACTATGAAGTGTAGCAAGCAGACTACCACATTAAATAATTACTCCATCCAGCATAGGGAAAATGGCTCAGCTGGAGAACTTGAGAACACCTTCGTGTTTTTAGAAAAATGTACCCAATTACAGAAGTCTAGTAAATGTAACTTAGGAAAAACACTTGTAGAAATTATTGGTTAGCTGTTAGGGAACTGAAGGGAGAAGGAAATCTTCAAATAGGAAAAAAGACTGCTGAAAAAAAAAGTAGTAAATTTTGGTCTCTAAAGCTGCATTTTCAGCTCAGCAGCTGGTTCCTGATAATGTCAGCCCTTTTGAACTGATACAGCAAATAATTATTGTTCTACTTACAGCTCAGAGTTTGTTTATAAGAAATGGTGTAAAAGCCTGGAAAGTCTGTTTTCCTGATAACCATTTCTTGGAGATTTCAAAAATAAATATTAAAATAGATCTTTTGACTCATCTGTTTTACTGTGAAATACAGTTTGTGGTCTAAATTGATTAGATTAATGTTCTGCTGCAAATACTTTACATCCTGTAGAAGGGGTATCAGAATATATCCAAAAGAAGGAAAATGCAGGTTTATTAATTTGGCTGAAACAAACACTTATTTCGAAAAAGTGACTTGGAAATGCTTCATATCTTGTTCTCTACTGTACAGCTCTTTGTTTGAAAAAGAAAATCAACTTTTCTCTCATCTATTGTAGTAAGAGAATCTTTGGTACAATAACATGGGAAAGAACACCAATGCAGACAACAGACAAATGATTTAAAACAGATGTGAAATTCCCTCTATGTAGAAAATTATAGGCACTGGTGATGACATAAGATGCGTATGACTAATCATAGTTAATGCTTGCTGTTGCCAATTAGCTTTATTAGCACAAGCAATTTGAGCACAGGATGACATTACTTTAATTACTGTAAGCAGCTTGTTCATTTATTGAGTGGTGTGCATTTAGGAAAGGGTTATTCTAGCTGCAAATTTATCATAAGCCTTTTTTATCATTAGAAATTCAGGAACACATAGAAAAAAAGACTACCACGCAAATAGAAAAAATTGGGTGATGAAACTCTGGCACTACTATTTTATTTTTTGATAAAAAGATAAAAGCTATTGTATGATTTCTGTTTGAAAGCTGTACATGAATGATACAAAATTACTACCATTAGAGTTAAGGCTAATAATGTCAACCATCTGGTGGTAGCAAAGCAAAAAAAACCACCACAACACATCTTGTGAAGGTGTACAGCAAAAATAAGCCTAAAAGTATCTAGAAAAAAAACCCCACACTCTAAAGTATACAAAAAACACATAACTTATTTTCTCTTTGTTTATAATGTGAAGATTATTTTTTTTATTTGTGCAACACGTACCAATTTTTCATACAAATTTGCATATCTTCAAAAGGTGGAATGTGCGTAATTTCGTTAGCAGAATGGAAATAGGTTTACTCAGAGGTGCTAGAGCAAATTAGATCTGAAGCTGTGAGCTGGTTTCATTTGCAACACCACACTGGATCACAAAACAATTGCTGCAGAACTGTCAAAATCATGTCAATGTTTTAGAAACAAGAATTCAAAATAAGGGTGTTTGTTTTTTTTTCCTTTGTGCATTTCTTTCAACCTATCTGTTGCATATCTTGTTTTGGACAAGATAACCACTCTTCAAAACTGAATTTTGAGGGGTCTTAAAGAGTAATAGTATACTTATGCCAGGCTCTACACTGATGTTAGTCTCCTTGTTCATCTGCAATTCCTGTATAAGTATACTGCTAGAGAAAGCAATCAGTCTGTGGCTTGTGTTAGGTGCGCTCCTAGGGCAAGACACATCACATAATCAGCTGTGGACTTCACTGTATTTAGGCTGCTAGAGTGTGTGAATCTCTGCTGTGAGATAAAAAAATGAATGAGTTTGTAAAGGCCAGCAAGACTGATAATGCTTGCTTGCCTTTGGTGGCACAAACAGCTAAGTCTGGTGAGACACTGGAAGAAGTTTCACAGAGATATGGAAGTGTCAGGATGGATGGAGCTTTAAGCAATCTGATCTAGTGGAAGATGTCCATGCCTACATAGGGGGGGTTGGAGCTAGGTGTTCTTTAAAGGTCCCTTCCAACCCAAACTATTCTGTGATTCTGTAAATCAAAGGTTCATCCTGCAGTGGTATGGAGGGACTCCTCAGGACACACTGTCTCATTTTGCATGTAAGCTACTTCTAGAAGTCATCTTATCATGTGCCTTCCAGGCCTTTAAATAACTTTAGTGCTAAATGATTATAGCAAGCACAATGCCCGGTAAGGAAAGTTGGGTGATTTATAGTTCGGTTTCCCAGTTACATGTGTCCACAAACCTCCTGTAAACTGTTCTTAAAATGAAAGCACACATTCAGGTTATGTCACTATTTTCCATTTCATCATCTGTGTGCAGTGTCCCATGTCTGGCTGTCAGTCCCAGGACATCTGCAACTCAAAATTTCCACCAGCTTCTGACAAAACTACTTTTACCAGACTAAGTTTCTTTTCAATAATGTAGATAGTTTTATTATCCTGGGATGAAGGTTTAACTCTCCTCATATAACTGTGTCCACAGAAGAACAATTTTGCTGGCAGAGCATATTGATACAGTATACTGATACCCTTTGTTATAAGCAGGTTGATTCTCAGTCTAAAGGATCTATCCTTCAAGCCTACCTTTGACAACAGTCATCAGTGATAGACATGACATGAATTGTTTAAAATTCAGTCTTTTCAAACATACCTTAGTTGAAAAATCTTCTTTCCCCATAATGTGAGATTTTATTCAAGCAGAAGTCTCTAGCATGCGTGAACTCCTGAAAAACAATAAATTTTTAGTTCTCTTTTAGTTTTACATACATTTTCAACTTATCTGAATGCATTCAGCATTCAAATGCTTTGTAAATACAGTTATAGTTGTCTGGACAACATACTCTGCACTTCCAGAATGCCAAGACTGTCAATAGTTGTAACTGATTAAAACTTGTGGAGTCATTAGGTTTGAAGTGTTATGTCTTCCTAGCAAGCAACTTAAAAGTAGCCCCAAGAACTGAATCAAGAGAAGAAGATATAATTCAAGCATAATTCAGATATGCTGCCCAAAAATCAATACAAGAAAATAATATAATTTTTTTAATGGTTATAATATTCAGCTTTGTGATGTGTTTGATCTCACACTACATTTTGTTATACTGCTCATGCAGATGCTCTTGGCATGTGAACTTCTTCCCTTCTTTCTGGGACAACAATTGCATGTGGCAGATTGTCACAACTTATTCCGAGGTTGAGTACATTCCTATTCAGAATGGAGACTCCCTTCTTATTTCTGTGCTGAAGATTACGCTGTGGAGCTCTCTAGCAATACATACAAATGTGTTAAAGGGAAGAGTTATATATATACACACAACAATGATCCAAGAGAAATCTTAGGATTTCAAAAAATGATAGCATTTGGTAACTTTGTGTCTGGCTTGTCAGGTGCTTCCAGATATTTTTAGGTTTGTTTTGGAAGGGAGGATTTTTTGTTTGTTTATTATTTGTTCAGGTCACAATTTGAAAGTTTCTTTCCTCTGGGTGGACACAGTATGCGATACTGAGTGAAAGGTTATGGTACTTGTCAAAGATTGGGATCACAGCATCAGTCTATGAGAACAGCATTAAAGCAGTTGGGAGAGAAGGGTGAAGTCTTCCTGTCTGCAGAGAATAATTTTATTAATTCACAAATTCTTTGAATTTACTGGTACTCAGGAAAAATGAAAACAATATTGTGTTTTAAACATAATACCATGTTTGCATCCTGGAGGATAAAAAAAAAATGCAAGGACACACCTGTATTAGCAAATATGGATGGGCAGTAAATTTTCCATTGTTGTTGTTTAGTTTCTTTGAAAAGTAATGAGGATAAAAATACATTGACACTGAGCAATTCTGATCTTGTTCTGAACTTTCCAAATTTTCCCTGGGCCACAGGGATTATTAAAAAAAAAAAAGAAAAAGGAAAAGAAAAAAGCAGGACTTTGTCAACATTCTTTGAGAGCAAAGCCTGAAGGGGAATGACACACTTCAGGCTGAGTAGTGTATAAGCCATTTTAATAGGAAAGGGCAGCCATTGTCTGCAGAGGAGAAAAACGTGGAACAGCATATTCATTTCAACAGATGTTCTTCACTGATGATGGGTTATTCCTACATCTACATATTCAGGAAAAAGATCTACCAATGTTGTTGATATTTTCTGATTAAACATTTACTATGCAACCGGTATTTTGTCACCTAGCTTAGGGATTTTGATTCCCTTAACATAACTAGTAGCAGGACCATTTATATAGAGGGAATCAAACTCCCTAAGCTAGGTGACAGGGACCAGGAGCACAGGAATTCCCCCCCACAATCCAGGAGATGGTCAGTGACCTTGTACACTATGTAGATGGGCACAAATCTATGGGGCAGGATGGGATCCACCCAAGAGTGCTGAGAGCTGGTGGGGGTGCTCACCAAGCCACTTTTCACAATTTACCAGGAGTCCTGGCTGACTGGAGAGGTACCAGCAGATTGAAAATCAGCCAATGTTGCTCCAACATACAAGAAGAGACGGAAGGATGATCCAGGAAATTACAGGCCTGTTAGTCTGACTTCAGTACCAGGGAAACTGATGGAGCAGATCATCCTGAGTACCATTATGTGGTACATGCAGAACAACCAGGTGATCAGGCCCAGTCAGCCTGGGTTCATGAAGGGCAGGTCCTGTTTTATTAACCTGATCTCCTTGTACGACAGGGTGACACACTTATTGGATGAGGGGAGGGCTGTGGATTTTCTCTACTTTGAATTTAGCAAGGCCTTTGACAAGGTTTCCCACAGCATTCTTCTAGAAAAGCTGGCTGCTCATGGCTTGGATGTGCACACTCTTTGCTGGATAAAAAACTGGTTGGACAGCTGGGTCCAAAGAGTTGTGTTCAATGGAGTTGAATCCAGTTGGCGGCCGGTCACAAGTGGTGTTCCCCAGGGCTCAGTGCTGGGGCCGCTCCTGTTTAACATCTTTATTGATGATTTGGATGAGGGGATAGAGTTGCACCCTCAGTAAGTTTGCAGGCAACACCAAATTGGGCGGGAGTGTTGATCTGCTTGAGGGCAGGGAAGCTCTGCAGAGGGATCTAGAAAGACTTGACCGATGGGCCAAGGCAAATTGCATGACATTCAATAAGACCAAATGTCAGGTCCTGCACTTTGGCCACAACAACCCCCAGCAATGCTACAGACTTGGAGTAGCTGGAGAGCTGCCCAGAAGAGAGGAACCTAGGGGTGTTGATTGACAGCTGGCTGAACATGAGCCAGCAGTGTGCCCAGGTGGCCAAGAAGGCCAATGGCATCCTGGCCTGCATCAGGAATAGTGTGACCAGCAGGACCAGAGAGGTGATCCTGCCCCTCTACTCAGCCTTGGTGAGGCCACACCTCAAGTACTGTGTGCAGTTTTGGATGCCACAGTATAGGAAGGACATTGAGGTGCTGGAGAGGGTGCAGAGAATGGCAACTAAGCTGATTAGAGGTCTTGAGAACCGGCCCTATTAGGAGAGGCTGAGGGAGCTGGGCCTGTTCAGCCTGGAGAGGAGGAGGCTGAGGGGAGACCTCATTGCTCTCTACAACTATGTGAGAGGAGGTTGTAGTGAGGCAGGTGTTGGCCTCTTCTCCCTAGAGACTAGTGATGGGACAACAGGACATGGGGTCAAGTTACACCAGGGGAGGTTCAGATAGGATATTAGGAAAATTTCTTCACAGAAGGAGTGGTGAGACATTGGAACAGGCTGCCCAGGAAGGTGGTGGAGTTACTGTCCTTGGAGGTGTTAAAAAAACAGGTAGGTGTGGTGTTTCAGGAGATAGTTCAGTGGTTAGGGGTTGTAGGGCAGATGGTTGGACTTGATAATCTTGAAGGTCTTTTCCAACCTTGATGATTCTATGATTCTGTTCTGATATGGCCAAAACTAGCTATTGGAATTATTTCAAGCGAACTTCATTATTTAGTCCCTGCTTATGGGTATTCCCATAATGCTGCCAGCTACTGTATTTAGATTGGTGGTTGAGCCCTCATCCTGCATTTGGCTAGTTTTGGATTTAGATATCCCTGTTTCTTAAGGATGAGGAACAAACTCAAGCCCTGGTCTTATGCCATGACTATTTGATATGCCCCTGGTAAACTTCTAATTCTTATCAAACTGCATTTGCACAGGCTACAGGGTTCTTTCAAAGACATCAGTCAAAGTTTCATCTTCAGTTTTAGGGTGGCATAAAAAATAATGTAGAAAAATAGAATTGTTTTATTTGCTTATTTCATTATCTGAGGTACTATTTTGTCTGACTAAAGTAGTCAGCAGCAGCCTACTCAATATGGACCATATGCAAATCTTATTTCTATAATAGATGCATTTTCTGATACTAAACTACCCCCATATTCATGCTAGAGAGTAAAAAAATGGTTTTTGTTCTATCATACCTAGCCATATTGCTCATTGGACTAACAAGGAACATTAAGCATAAGTATAATTTTAGTAGGGCCTGTTGCAATAAGACAACGGGGTAATGGTTTTAAACTAAAAGAAAGCAAGTCCAGGCTAGATATAAGGAAGACATTTTTTACAGAGAGAGCAGTGAAACACTGGAACAGGTTGCCCAGAGAGGTGGTAGATGTCCCACCCCTGGACACTTTCAAGGTCATGTTCGACAGGGCTCTAAGCAACATTATATTAGTTAAAGATGTCCCTGATCATTGCAGGGAAGAGTGGAATAGATGATGTTTAAAGGTCCCTTCCAACTTGAACCATTCTATGAGTCTGTTATTCTATATTTCCTTAAAACTGCTGATTCTCTTATTTCCATAATCCTGATCATTCCACAGTGTTCTACCATCCTTTATTTTATGAATACAATTTTATTTGGCTACATTCCTAAAGTAAAAATCAAAATAAGTTTGTAAGATTCAGAACAGTCTGAAATACTGTATCTTAACCCAGCTTTAATGCAGAGCAGCAATAACACTTGAAAAATGCAAGCACAGAGCAAACAAAAATGTGTAACTCCCAATCTCAAAATGATGTGAAGAAGAGAGCTTAAACCCAAAGCATGCAGTAATTGTTCGAACAACTGAGTTATTTTGAGTCAACAATTGAATAATGAATTCTCTTACATTTCTGTGTCAAGCTATTTGCAAGTAAGTTGGCTCACAACAAAGTCCAAACAGTGGTCACATACTTCTTCAACTTTGGCTCTTTAGTATGCAGAGCTTTAACTATTGCATCTCCAAATTGAGAGCAGGTAGTGGTTAAGTCTGTAGAGTGTAAGGACAGCTTGATCACCAGCTAGTATCGCATTTTCTAACTAACTGTAGTGGTTAGACATCTTACTGTTCTGTGAGATTGTATTGGTCTCTGTTTTCATCCCCCCTATTTTTTACTGTCCTGATTTATTTACGTAAGCTGATTATAGCCCCTTCTTAGAACACATAAAAAACTGTCATTGTTAGAATATTTGAATATGTGCCTGGAAACTAAACTCTGAGCATCTCAAACTACTAACAACCTGGTGAAGGAGATCCCACCTAGGCTGCATCTCCACTGACTTTTAAAACATGATTATCAATTAGTGGAAACCCATACAGAGCTATGATGGGACTGTGTTTTAGCATACTCATAAGTGATGTGGCAAAAACAGCATGCATGCGAAGTTTGTCCTCTAATCTTAAAAAGGGAACCAAAAAAATGAGGCAACCTGGAGAGTGTTCCAAAATTGTTTCACAACACTTAATAAAAACAGGCAGTAAAATGGCCGATAAAATGCTAAGTTGATAATTTCAAAGTGATATGCTTGCAATTAAAATGGCACATATAGAGAGAATCTTCTAATAGGCTCTAATCTAGCTACTGCTCTGGGAAAAAGTCTTGGGATTATCCTTACAATTAAAAAAAAATAACAACTTTATGCTGAGGGGGTAGTTAAAAAGCTAGGTGAATTTTAGTAATTAAGAGAAACAAAATAAGGAACTCTTTATAAATCCAGTTTTCACTTGCATCTAGAATACTGCTTCCCCCACAAACACATTAACAATATAGGATAACAATAAAAGGTTAACAGCAATCGAAGAAGATCAGAAGTCAGAAACAGCATATGTGGAATTGGAGTCTTCTGCGCTGAAAAAAGTGACTGAGAATATGATTAAGAGATATATCTATATAAAGATATATCAATATAAAGTCATTAACAGAAAATTAGCAGTTTTCTATAGCACAAAAAGTCATTGAACTGAATTATTAAACCACAAATTTAAGAAAAGTGTCTACATAACGAATCGCAGAACTCACTGATACAAATGTGGGGTTTTTGCTTATTTTTGTGGAGCAAAAAGTTTGGACAATTTCAAAAATTATTAGACAAATTACAGACTGAGAAAAACCCAAATTTTCTGTATATAGATACACTCCTCTATTCAGGAGTCCACATGCCACAGACATGGGGAGGCACAGTAAATGGGGGAATATCAGGAGCGGTACCACTGCACTTGTGGTTTTCTTTTTTCTTTCCCCAGCTATCTAATACTGTCTCTCTGAGTAATCTCTGAACCAAATCTTTATTAAACGGAGATATTAAAGTGTAAAACATTTCTCATTCATGTAAACAGACATGTGTATTAACCATGGAAATGCTGGCATGAGAAGATATTTTAATTTATTTATTTATAAACGAAAATATTTTATCAGCAAGTTTTAGATTTATTAGCAGCACCTCCAGCTAAGGAATGAGTCCCAAAGCAATCTGCCAAATCATTATTGTGTTTTCATATGGTACATCTACAAGGTTAAAGTGTCTTGAAAGTGGAGATTTACTTCAGTCACCAAATTAATCACTAATATAATCTTTTTTTAAAACAGTTAGTTGATTTTGTCAGCTACAGCTATTTGAAAGTTAGAGACTGCTAACACTTCATACCCTTTCATACACTTGAGATTAACAGCTATTTAGACTAAATCATACCATTGGGATAGTAAATTAACTGTGCCAAAATTTGGACAAAATGGTGAAACTGTTTTTAAAACACTGTTTCTTAGCCTTAAGAAAGTTTTCCCATTCAGTCCTCTCTGAGACTCCAAACACTGGTTAGAATATACAATAGATATTACAATATACTTCTTTGTAATACAGTTCTGCTTTATATCAAACCACACAGCAAGAACAATTTTTTTTTTCCTACTGACAAGTTCTTTATTGGAACAAGACTTACACAAGGCTGGTCTTTACGCAAGAGCTTTACTCAATGTGTATTCCCTTCAACATGCAAATATCTGTGTTTTTAGTCAATATTTTTTTTTTAATTAAAAATACTTTTTACATTTCCATCTATGTGATGAAATTACTATAGAAATATCATAGATTGATATCAAATATTTATTCATTATTCTGGTATGCTAAATTGCCATACATTGTTACAGAGAATACCCTGATATTCTGCTTAATTAATATTTACCTAGGTCATAGGAATAGCTATAGTTTATGAGGATGAACCCATAGAGTTAATGGAAAGAATTTCCAGAAGTTTTATGTAAGTTCTATCGTTTTTTCTAGAAGCTATGTTTCTGGGGAGTAGGAATTATTTTTGAGGGTTAAGAACTAGTTCTTTGATATCCATCCTGCATTCAGCACACAACACACACACACACCCCACACACACCCCCCGCAATATTCCTGTGAATTGAATTACAGGATCTCTTTTATTTTTTTTGTATTACATTTATACCTCTGTGTTGTGGTCCGAACCTGATTTGGGTTAAAGCCGCCTTATCTCAGGACACAGTTGCTCTGTTTGTTTTTCAAGATTTTCTGATACCAATTTTAATATTCAGGATAGCCTTTTAATTATTTTGGTGGGTTCGTCCCTGGCTTGCTTCCACTGGGTATTTAACCAATTGATAAGGCCCTTCCCGAATATACATGCACAAGCACATGCACACACACAGGCAAGTTTTAACTTTTTACTAAAATATTAACAAGGATAGAAGAGAGTAGCAGAGAAATGTTGTAGATGCAGTAGGGAATATATGTGTATGAAAGAAAGTAATAATATAGACAATGACTGCGAGCCCGAGGCTTCCCTTGAGGGTCGATATAAAGTGAATGCAAGTGAGGGGCCGATTAACACACCCGGGGGAAGAACGCGTTAAAGATAAGGTTTCTCACGTCCTCCTGCAGCCTAGGGGGGAGTTGCGACAGCGGTGGCAGGTATGGCGTAGGTTGCAGCAGGTACGGCGTAGGTACGGCACGCCGGAGGCAGGGACAGCAGGGGACGGTAACGCTGCAGAAATCTGCTTTATTCAACCCATTTTGGCCTTTTCCTTCTTCTTTGTCGATGATCTCAGGAACACCAGGGAGGCAAGGAGCGCAACGAGCAGTTTTTCCTCTCTGGACACTGGGTCTGGTGGCAGAGTCACACCCTGTTGTGTCTCGGCACTGTTTTCAGCTCGGCTGCTTTTATTTGGTCTCCCGTTCCTCTTTGTTTCGTCTTCTTCCCAGCGCCTACATGCAGCCCCTGATGAGGTTCCAGCTGCAGCCTCTACCCCGCAGTATTGCTACCGTTTTTTTATGTCTCTCTATCACAGTCAATTTAAGTGGGAGACACAACTTCTGTGGAGGCCAGTTCTCCACACCCTTTTTGTTATGTCTCTCTATTACAGTCAATTTAAGTGAGAGACATATCTTTTGTGGAGACCAGTTCTCCACACTATGTTGAGTAAACGAAAGTGTAATAATAAATAAGAAATGTTTCTAGGCACCTTGGTATCATTAATTTACAATTTTTAGTGTGGTCCCAAATAAATACAAAAACACAATCACAGAATTGTGAAGAGTTAACATTAAAGGAAAATGGATGGAGAAGAGGCTAATTACCATTTACACATAATCAAACAATATATTAAGGTATCGAAATATGTAGTTAGAACCCTACATTTAGGGCTGGTTGGTTTTTTTTAATTTAAAAATATTTAAACATTACTTAATCAGGAAGCTTGGTGGTTAGCACCTCCACATACTGCATTTGGTATACAAGTAAAGATTATTTAGAAAGAACGTTTAGATTATTCAGAAATAATACCCCCATCCCTAATCAGTATTAATACAGTCTTAAGCCAAGTCCTGCTCAATTCCTTCAAGCTTTATGAACACTTTCATTAGAAGGGTGGGGTTGGGGAGTGGAGAGGGAAAAGTTCAAAACAAATAAAAAAGAAAGAAAAAGGCAAAGGGTGAGAACTATATCAGCAAGATTCAGCATGGAGAATACCTAAGGAACCAGACCGAGCAATAGAACAATATCTAGAAAACAGAATGATAAGGTTACATAGAAGTGCACACATTGCTTTCAGTGGATTTATTTTTGCCAATGACAGGACTATCTTACTATTTAATGTGTTCTGAATAGTCTGTGAATTAGTACTTTGTTTTTAAAAATGCTGTCTTGAGAAAAATGACTATGCTTCTTCACAGCCCAGAATGACTCACAAAGCTTCTTAATTGACACCAATTGCATTTTAAAGGTCTTCATTTACAGAATTCTAATAAAAATATTTTAGACAACTCTAAATATTGAAATGGCTTTCAAACCATTACATTTCCCTAAATATCACATACATTCTTCAAATAGGAGTTAATGCAGGGATAAAATGCAAATAAAATAAGCAAGCTAACCATAAATATGCACAAAATTAGTAAATTTAATTTATATGAACTATGACTGTAATTTTATAACTGTAGGCCATACAGTGATAACTGACAGACAAATGTGATGTTCTTTAAATATATGGTAACAACTTTTGAAACCAAGGGCAAGATCTTTGTGGTGACAGAAATAACGGAGAAGAAAATTATCTCACTATTCCTAATATCTGAGGTTCAGACCAGAAAAAAACAGAACTGCTCCTTCAAGGGGTAAGTTTTTTCTCTAGACTTCAAAAACTGCAGCAATTACTAGTATTATGCACACAGTATTGATGCGCAGAAGAAAACTCTCTAGCCCTGTGTAGCTATAAAGCAGGTATTCTTTATTGCAGCGCTGGGTGTATGGGGGATCAACTGCTCCAAACACGCACACTGCTGAGTTAAAAACTGCATAATTTTATACAGTCAAAATATATATATACCTTACATTCTCAAAAGATAGGCTGGGTTATGTTAAACATTTCTAGGAACTAATTATAATATACAAATAATTTCCAGTAACTCATTATAATATGTTCCCTCCCGTCTCCGCATGCGCACTGCCTCCTGGTGGTCGTGGGCAAGGGTCTCCTGGATGAAGGCTCGAAGTCTTCTTCACGGTGTACTTTTGACCTCAGGCCTGCACCTTCTTTCCTCTGGAAGAAGTACTGGCACAATGACCACACTTCCAGCTGAAGCAGGATTCTGGTCATGCTAGAAGAAACCTACACAATTTTTTCATAGAATCATAGAATCCTAGGGGTTGGAAGGGACCTCGAAAGATCATCTAGTCCAACCCCCCCTGCCAGAGCAGGGTCACCTAGAGTACATCACATAGGAACGCATCCAGGCGGGTTTTGAATGTCTCCAGTGAAGGAGACTCCACAACCTCTCTGGGCAGCCTGTTCCAGTGCTCTGTCACTCTTACAGTAAAAAAATTTTTTCGGATATTCACCTTGAACCTCCTATGCTCCAATTTGCACCCATTAGTCCTTGTCCTATCACTGGTCATCACTGAGAAGAGCCTAACTCCATCTCCCTGACACTCACCCCTTACATATTTGTAAACATTGATGAGGTCACCCCTCAGCCTCCTTTTTTCCAAGCTAAAGAGACCCAGCTCCCTCAGCCTTTCCTCATAAGGGAGATGTTCCACTCCCTTAATCATCTTTGTAGCTCTGCGCTGGACTCTTTCAAGCAGTTCCCTGTCCTTCTTGAACTGAGGGGCCCAGAACTGGACACAAGACTCCAGATGCGGCCTCACCAATGCAGAATAGAGGGGGAGGAGAACCTCTCTTGACCTACTAACCACACCCTTTCTAATGCACCCCAGGATGCCATTGGCCTTCTTGGCCACAAGGGCACATTGCTGGCTCATGGTCATCCTCCTGTCTACCAGGACCCCCAGGTCTCTTTCACCTACACTACTCTCCAGCAGGTCAGCCCCCAACCTATACTGGGACATCGTGTTGTTCTTCCCCAAATGCAAAACTCTACACTTCCCCTTGTTGAATTTCATCATGTTTCTCCCCGCCCAACTCTCCAGCCTGTCTAAGTCTCTCTGAATGGCAGCACAGCTTTCTGGTGTGTCAGCCACTCCTCCCAGCTTAGTGTCATCAGCAGACTTGCTGAGGGTACATTCTATACCCTCATCCAGGTCGTTGATGAAGATGTTGAACAACACCGGTCCCAGTACCGACCCCTGAGGGACTCCACTAGTCACACACTTCTAACCAGATTCTGCCCCATTGACTACAACTCTCTGACTCCTTCCCATCAACCAGTTCCTGATCCACCTCACTACTTGATCACCAAACCCATACCTGATCAACTTATCTACAAGGATGCTGTGGGAGACGGTGTCAAATGCCTTACTGAAATCTAGATAAACCACATCTACCGCTCTACCATCATCTATCCACCTAGTAATTTCCTCATAGAAGGCTATGAGGTTAGTCAAACATGATTTACCCTTGATAAAACCATGCTGACTGCTCTTGATGACCCCCATGTCCTTGATATGCCTAGAGATAGAGACAAGAACAAGTTGTTCCATCACCTTTCCAGGGATGGAGGTGAGGCTGACCGGTCTATAGTTACCCGGGTCCTCCTTCTTGCCCTTCTTGTAGACTGGTGTGACATTTGCTGTCCTCCAGTCCTCAGGCACCTCTCCTGTTACCCATGACTTACCGAAGATGATGGAGAGTGGGCTAGCAATGACCTCCGCCAGCTCCCTCAGCACCCTTGGATGCATTCCATCTGGACCCATCGATTTATGGATGTCCAGATTACTCAACTGATCCCTAACCCAATCCTCATCTACTATGTCAAACTCCTCCATTATCTTGACTACTTCTGGGGCTATATGAATCTGGGGGTCATGGGGAAATCCTGCAGGAGTAAAGACAGCGGCAAAGAAGGTGTTCAGCACCTCTGCCTTCTTTTTATCCTCTGTCACCAGGGCTCCCACCTCATTCAACAGTGGGCCAATATTGCCTCTAGTGTTAGCTTTGTTAGCTATGTATTTGAAAAAGCCCTTTCTATTATCCTTAACCTGACTTGCAAGGTTAAGTTCCAAGGAGGCCTTAGCTTTCCTAATTGCCTCCCTACATCCTCTGACAACAGTCCTATATTCCTCCCAAGTGACCAGCCCCTCCTTCCATGATCTGTAGATTTTCCTTTTCCACTTAAGTTTTCCCAGCAGTTCCTTTTTTAACCATGCTGGTCTCCTAGCTCCCTTACTAGATTTCCTAACCATTGGGACGCTCTGATCCTGTGCTTGCAAGAAGTGGTCCTTGAATGTTGACCAGCTATCTTGAGCCCCTTTATCTTCTAGCACCCTGTCCCATGGGATTTCCCTTAACAGTTGATTGAGGAGGCCAAAGTTTGCCCTGTGGAAGTCCAGGGTTCTGGTCCTACTGGGTATTCTGTTCCTTCCACACAGGATCCTGAACTCCACCATCTCATGATCACTGCAGCCAAGGCTGCCACTGACCACCACTGCTTCAACAAGGCCCTCCTTGTTGGTTAGTACAAGATCCAGCAGCGCTCCTCTTCTAGTCGGCTTGTCCACCATTTGCATTAAGAAGTTATCATCAATGCACTGGAGGAACCTCCTAGACTGTGAAAGGCTGGCTGTGTGAGTCTTCCAGCAGATATCGGGGTAGTTAAAATCTCCCATGAGGACTAGGGACTGCAGTTGTGAGGCTACTTTCAGCTGCCTGTAGAAAGCCTCATCAACTTCCTCGCCTTGATCAGGAGGTCTGTAGTAGACCCCCACAACTGTATCACCCACACCAGCCTGCCCCTTAATTCTTACCCACAGACTTTCAACTTGCCCCTCAGCCCCTGCACAAAACTCAATACATTCTAGTTGCTCTCTCACATAAAGAGCAACTCCACCACCTCACTTCCCCGCCCTATCTTTCCTAAAAAGCACATAACCATCCATGGCCACATTCCAGTCATGTGACCTGTCCCACCACGTCTCTGTTATTGCTACCAGATCATAACCCTTAGACCTCACACAGACCTCTAACTCATCCTGTTTGTTCCCCATGCTGCGTGCATTAGCATACAGGCATTTCAGGAAACAAACAGAGCCCACTGGTGGGACTAAATCCTCCTTAGACCACCTGCTTTCAGGCCCTGGTACGTTCCTCTTGTGCTTGTCCCTAACAGACCCAGTTTTCTCCCCTTCCCCCTTCACATCTAGTTTAAAGCTCTCTTAATGAGCCCTGCTAAGTCCTGCCCCAAAAGCCTCTTCCCCCTCTGGGACAGGTGCATCCCACCTGCCACCACCAGGCCAGGTGTCTCATATAGCATCCCATGATCAAAAAAACCAAAACCCTGTCTTTGACACCAATCTCTTAGCCATTCATTGACCTGTAAACTCTTCCTATATACCTCCCCACCCATCCTTGCAGGAGGGATGGAGGCAAACACTACTTGCGCTCCAGACCCCCTAACTAGCCGTCCTAGGGCCCTGAAGTCACTCTTCATTGCCCTTACATTTCTTGTGATAATTTCATCACTGCCAACCTGAAAAATCAGCAGTGGATAGTAATCAGAGGAACCCACAAGATTAGGGAGTTTCCTTTTAACATCTCTAATCCGAGCCCCAGGGAGGCAACAGACCTCCCTGTGGGATGGGTCCGGTCGACAGATGGGCCCTTCTGTCCCCCTCAGAAGGGAGTCACCCACCATAATTACTCTCCTTTCCTTCTTGATTGAAGAAGTCATAAGGACTCGGGGTGACTGACAAGTCCTAGGTGCTTCACTAGATAAGTCTACCCCTCCAACTTCATTTTCCTGTCCCTGAATTTCCAAGGCCTCATATCTATTATTCAAGGGCAATTGGGAGGGTGGAAGGGGTTGGGAGGATTTTTTCTTGCCTTTCCGAGGTCGGACTTCCTTCCATTCCTTTTTGCTTAATGCTTAACCTATTGCTCCTTCTAATACAGAGTTTAGCAAAATTTAACCCTTAATCAGTATCTCTAGGACTTCTGGAATAAAAGAAACTAGCTGTAGTATGTGGTAAGTTGTACTGTTTTATGCAGTCAATGAATCTTCCAGCATTTTTTGTCACCGATTTTTTTATACCTGGGTTACAACTGAAAAAGGAAAACATCACATTTTTAAAAGCCCAGTTTGAAATTTGAAACCCCATTCATAAGTTGAAAAAGTGAAACCTTAGGCCAACACCAAATGAGGTTTTTCAACTTCCTGGTTAGGTTTTCTGGTCAACAAGCCAGTTTTCTTCAGGTTGAAGTCTGTAACAGAGACAGGATTTAATTAACAGTAACTTTATTCAGAATAACTTTACAAAGGTATTACTTACTATTGCAGTTGCAATTAAATTGCATCATAAATGAAAAAGGAAAAAAATTATCACTCCTAATGTCAAATCAAAGACATTATATGATGTTTAACAGATTAGATGGTAATCATTCTTCCATTCTGTTCCCCACCGCTTTTGTTTTTATCTCAATCTTTGTATATGCAGGCCATAGGCCATATGCAGGCCATCATCGTTATCTCCATCCTTTCAGGCAGGCCTTTGGGGATGCAAATGAAACTTTGTTCGAGGGGTTACAATGAGGTTTCGACCCCACTTCCTGCAAGTGCGGGTCCTGAGGGCTGGTCCCTAGCAACCAGTCAGATACATTGAAGCTGGGGACAGTTGTCCCTGCTGTGTCCCCTTCCAATTTCTTCTATGTCCCCATGGGGCGACATGAGAAATAGAGAAAACCTTGATGCTATAGAAGCAGTATAGTAGCTGATACACTGGTATGTTATCAACCCTATGAACTGCTCTTGCTGTTCCAAAAGTGGGGTCTGTACAAGAGCCTGATCCACACACAGGATCGAGATAATTTGTTCTGCACAGAAAAGGGAGCAGGGTGGTATTCCACAAAGCAAGGTCAGCTTCCTGAAACACAAGTGCTACTTTTATACCCAAAAATGTGAGAAAGAACTTTAACATTATTCTATCACTCACACACACGATTGGTCAACTAATCCCTTGCTTCCATTTAAAGCAATGAGTCAATACTCAAGAATTTCACTACGCATGTTCAAAGAATAAGGGGCTTGTTGTTAGTAGGGGTCCCTCCAGCCTGTGGGTGTGATTTTTAGTATGCTAATGGATCATTAATATATTAATATGGTGATTTCATTACTCAGTGGGTTTTTTCCCCAGTCCTCAAGGCTGTAACCAAGATAAGCTGTGGGGAGTGCTTCTTTCCATTCCTTTCATCTGTCTTGCAGGTGTCCTGCAGGCCTGTCTCAAGGCTTTCTGTAGACTACTTGGGTGGGTGTTTTTCTCTAATTGGAATCTGGTTTTGTGTAATTCTTACTATTTCACTCTTATCTAGGCCCTGTTTTTATTCTGCATGTCCCTTATGTTCTCTTCTATGCGATTTTTTTCCCAATGTGAATTTTTCCCCTCCAAATTTTACTTAATTAATAACTCACATCACTATGAAGAAAATTAAATCTATCCCAGCCAAAACCACTATACCTATAAAGGTGAAAACAAGTCAGAGTGGGCAACTGAAAGCTGATGGAGTACAAAAATCCTCCTGCTATAAACAAGCATTGTATTCTCATTTTCCATAAAGTTACTAGATTTGGTATATTTCAAGATACAATTTTGACCACTTGGTAAGTAACCAGCTGCCCATGTCTACAATGTGGGTGTTTACATAAATAGTTGTTCAAGCTGCCCTTAGAATTGAAAGACAGCTAGTCAATGGGATCCAGAAAATTACTTACCTCATTTTAAAGTGCACAGTTGTCTACAGTTAGGTGTATTTGTACTCTTAAGTTCCATTGGCCATATTGAAGAGGTCCCTTAAGTCTAATGGAGTATAAAATGGCTCCTAAGAGAGCTCTTTCCTGGCTGGTGTGCTGGCTGGGTTGGGGTCTGTTTGCTCTGTCTGCTGCTAGTGCTTCTGGAACTGTTTTTTCTCACCAGAGAACATCATTCACTGAGACAGGTTGCCTTCTCCTGCCTCCTGGAGTAGGAATGGTGTGGCTGCTCCAAGGCTTTTGTGGACTGTCACTGGGACCCTGGACTTAGGCACCTCCATCTGTTGCTGAGTCCAGACTGGGACTTTTTCAGTTGAGAAGTAATTACCGTGGTAGGTTCCATATTTATATATTTGTATATATTTGAAATTCACCATCATCATCATCATTATTATTACTTCACTGAACCTGTTCTAGATTGTTTTCCAACCTTAATGTCTCTCTCCCTTATTCTCCATTTTATCTTCCCTGGGGGAGGGTAGTGGGGGAATAACAGAGCTTCTGTCACCTGTTTATTGGCTAAAACAATGACACCATGTAATTTTAAAAGAGTTTAGGGGAAATTTGGTGGTTTGCATTGTATTCCAGAAGTGGAAAGGCTTGAGCACATTTGATCTCTTGCAAGGAAGACTGGAAGTGATAGCTGAGCAGACTACTCTCCCACATCTTCCCAGTGGAAAAATAAATAGGGAAAAAAACCTTTATTCTATTTTGCTCTGGAAGTCTTATCATCTGGTGCCCTGGTGAGAATACACTCTTAGTAACTATGAGGCAGAAGTTGGTTCTCCACAGCAAAACACCTTGCAGTAGCAAATGGACAGTAGAAGTGTTCAGTCTCACTGACCTTGGTGGTGAAACGGAACTATTCCCAATGAATTTATTTTTTTTCTTTAGTGGAATGAGACATGAACTAGCAATGAGCAGAAGTGCAGCCACAAGGAATTGGATCAAACAGATAAATAAACCAGACAGATAAATAAATCAGAAGCAGAATATGTATGCAGTATCACCTTTGTTGTTCATTGTAATGGTTTAATGCTGGGCTGGCAATTGAATGACAAATTGCTCTCTGTTAACCCTCCTCCCTCCCCTTATAGGGAAAGAGAGGGAGTAAGGAAGAGAGACTCTTACGGGTTGGAAACTAAACTATGCAATTTTAATAAGACAGTAGTGATGAAAAGGGAAAGTAATGACATATAAACAAATATATACAAATATACACAAAAGCACTATCACACACCACCACTCCCCCCCCCCCCCATCACCACTGAGGCTGCAGGGCAGGCCCTGGAAAAGTACCAGACTCAACTCCTAGAGTCAGCAGCAGACAGGAGCTAGGATGCAGGAACACAGGGGTGCAGGGATTGGGATCATAAGCAGATGACCAGACAGAATCATCCCAGGATACTGGCCATGGATGAAGAGAGAGAGAAAGAGAGTCCCTCGTGATCCCCCAAATTTATATCCAGTATGATGTGTATGGGATGGGATACTTTGTTTGGTTAATTTTGGTCACCTGTCTGGTCTACTCCTCCCCAAAAGAGGGTCTCAGGGGTGACTGCTTTACTCTGAAGTAAAGACCCTGGGGAAGCAGATCTGGTTGGATGTCATACCAGCAGGCAGATGAACTAGATGACCTCTAGAGTCTATGAAAATAAAAAGAAATTCAGTTATTCAGTTGTCATTAAAGTTAATGAAACCTGGTTTGCTACAGAATGAAGAACCACCCACCACTGGAGACAATCAGGTTTGAGACCATCTAAGGAACATGAAGGTGCATGAGTCCATGGGACTCGATCAGATACAACCATGGATCCTGAAGGAACTAGCAGATTAAGTTGGTAAGCCACTCATATTTGAGAAATCGTGGCAGTCTGGTGAAGCCTCTACGGACTGGAAAAGGGGAAACATAACCTCCACTTTTAAAAAGGGAAAAAAGGAAGAGCTGGGGAATTCCAGGCTAGTCAGTGTCACCTCTATGCCCAGCAAGATCAGGGAGCAAATCCTCCTGGAAACTATGGTAGGGCACATGGAAAATATGGAGGAGATTGGTGACAGCCAACATGGCTTCACTAGGGACAAATCGTGCCTGACAAATTTGGTGACCTTCTATGACAGTGTTACAGCATTGTTGGACAAGGGGACAGCACCTTCCAAAAAATAAAAGAAACTAAAAAAAAAAAAAGTCTCTAAAGGCAAAATAACTTGATCCCAGGCTAAAAGCATTTCCCTGTGGTCCAGCTTGCAAATGTGGAATTTCAGCTCTGATAGAAAACAAGAATTTTATTACCTGTTGACACATACAGTTCAAAAGAGATTACACAAAGCTAAAAATTGCTTTAAAGTTATCTTTGCTCACACCTGTGATTGATATGGAGGCAAAAACATCTTTCAAGATCCTACCTTACATCAATATTTTTGACGTAAATGTGGATACATACGTCTTTTTTTTTTTTTTTTTTTTTTTTAGATTTGAAAATCTTTTGTCAAAATCTTGTGTTAACAGGTGAATGAGGAACTCCTGGACACAGATGTAAAAGGAACGTTTACAAGAGGGGGAAGCAACAACAGGTAGCCTGGCAGGCATAAAAAGAAGTTGTCCAAACAGCCAGAGATCAAGTTAGGAAAGCTAAAGCCTGATCTGGCCAGGGACATCAAGAGTAACAAGAAAAGCTTCTACAGGTACTTCAGTGATACAAGGAAGACTAGGGAAAACGTGAGCCGTCACCAGAAGGAAACAGAACATCTGGTCATGTGGGATATGGAGAAGGCTGAAGTACTCAATGAGTTTTTTTACCTCAGTCTTCAATGGCAAGTTACACCACCCAAGGTACACTCTAGCTACACCACCCAAGTTGCAGAAGGCAAAGGAAGGGACTGGGAGAAGGAAGATCTACCCACTGTGGTAGAAGAGCAGGTTCAAGACTATCTAAGGAACCTGAAAGTGCACAAGTCCATGGGAACTAAAAAAATCCATCCACAGCTTCTGAGGGAAATGGTGGAGGAAGTTGCAAAACTGCTTTCCATCATATTTGAAAAGTCATGGCAATGTGGTGAAGTTTCCACTGACTGGAAAAGAGGAAACATAACCCCCATTTTCAAACAGGGAGAAAAGGAAGACTTGGGGAACTACAGGCCAGTCAGTCTTACCTCTGTGCCTAGCAAGGTAAAGGGGCAGATCCTCCTGAAGGCTCTATTAAGGCACATGGAAAGTGTGGAGGTGGTTGGTGGCAATGAACATGGCTTCACCAAGGGCAAATCATGCCTGACAAATTTGGTAGCCTTTTACAATGTTACCACAGCATCAGCGGACAAGGGGAGAGCAACTGATACCATTTATTTGGAGTTGTGCTAAGTGTTTGACACTTTCCCACAGAACATCCTCGTCTCTAAGTTGGAGAGACATGAACTTGATAGATGGATGAGAAATTGGCTGGATGGTAGCACTCAAAGTGTTATGGTCAATGGCTCAATTTCCATGTGGGGTTTAGTGATGAGCGGCACCAATCTTTGCTTCAGAATGAAAAGATTCTAATAAGAAAACCCCAAAGAAAGAGACTCAAGTTGTTTTAAGGGGTGTTTTTAATAAAAGCAATCCCTTTTATTTTATTGATAACCTGTATATATATAAAAAAAATCAGCTCTTCGATCATAATCAATGCTTTTCTAAACTTCTTTTGGAGAATTTAAAAGAAGGCCAAAAAAAACCTGACAGGGATAGTTTTCTGAGGAATATATCGAAAAAATCTTAATGTGAAAAGACATTTATCTGCTATCCACCTGACAGGGATAGTTTATGAAAAACCCTGCAGTGTCCTTTTGTCTTCTGAATTTAATGACTTATTCTGTTCAAGATCACATGGTTTGTAGGTTGTACAGCTCCTATTTCTATAGACTCTATAGATCAGTAGGACTTAATTGCTCTTCATAAGTAACAGCAGTGACCACCCTTCCCAGAGAAGGACAAGGGATTGCTTTTATTAAAAACACCCCTTAAAACAACTTGAGCTTTCTTATTTTATTTGCCTTTTATCCCTGCATTAACTCCTATTTGAACAATGTAGGAGTCCTTATTTTAGTGCACATAATTTAATAACTCACTTACTGTAATTAAGAAATTGTATTTTAAGTGTAAAATAGAACAGCCCAGGTTGGAAGGGGCCTCAAAAGATAATATGGTTCAACCCACTATTTAGGACCCTATCCACTTTAATCTTTAAAACCTCAGTGACAGGGACTCCACTAAGTACCTGGGAGATTGATAGTTTTAACTTTATTTTTCATGTCAAGCATGAAACCTTTGTTCATCCAGCTTGCACCCTTTGCCCACTGTCCTCTCCTTGTGAAGAGAGAACCTCCATCTTCTTTGTAGCTGCCTTTTAGGTACTGGAAAACTGTGATGAGACCCTCCAAGCCTTCTCTTCTCCAGGGTCAAAAGACCTAACTCTTTCCTCCTAAAGCAGATTCTCCAGCCCTTTGATCAACTTTGTGGCCCTCCTTTGGACCCTTTCCAGTCTGTCTGTGTCTTTTTTTGAATTTTGCAGATCAGGGCTGGACACAACACTCCAGGTGTGGCCTGACAAGGACTGCCTAGACTGGAATGATCCCAACTCTATCTCTACTAGTAATACCCCTATGGATGCAGCCCAGGATCTGATTAGCCTTCTTTGCTGTAGTGGTGCGCTGCTGATTCATGTTTAGCTTGTTGCCCACCAGGACCTTCAGGTCCCTTTCAGAAAAGCCACAGCCAGTGGGCTATACTGGGCTTTCTGGTTATGTCATCCCAGGTGCAGGCTCTTGCACTTGTCTTGGTTCATACAGTTCTTGCTAGCCCACTCTTCAGCCTCTACAGGTCTCTCTGTAAGATGGCTTTCCCTTCTGACATGTTCATTGCACCACCTAAGTTGGTGTCAGCACCAAACTTGGCAAAGGTACTTTCAATCCCATCATCCAGACTATTGATGAAGACGATAAACAGTGTGGAGTACAATATCAAACCCTTGGGGACCCCATTTATGACAGGTGGCTAGTCTGAGTAAAAAACATTGATCTGAGTGAAGCCTGTTAGTCAATTCCCTACCCATCCAATTTGTGTCACTCCAGTTTGTCAAGGAGGAGGTTATGGGGAGGATTGTTGAACTCTTTGCTAAAGTACAGGTCTATAGATCAGTAGGACTTAATTGCTCCCCATGTCAACAGAAGATGTTATTGTGCTGTAGAAGGTCATCAGCCTAGTCAAGCATGATTTGCCTTTGGTAAATCTGTGATGGCTTTTCCCAATCACCTGCTTCATTTGGCTTGTAGTGATTTCCAAGAGGACTCATTCAATTATTTTCCCAGGGATTGAAGTAAGGCCTGTAGTTTTCTGGTTCTTATTTTGAGCCCTGCTTGTAGATGAATGTCACATTTGCTCTCTTCCCGTTGTCAGGGACATTTTCCGATCACCATGATTTTTCAAAATTCGTAGACTTGCAACAATGTCAGCCACTTCTCTTAACAGCCTGGGGTAGTTACTGTCCAGGCTCATAGATTTGATGCATATTATGCATCTGCAAAGAGCTATTCACATATGTAACCTCAGTCATTATAATGAAAAACAATTTAATAGGCATATGATTTCACACTGAGGTTCAGACAAAGAACCTCACAGGAGGTTCAGACAAAGTATTTCCAATCTCTGTTGCTTCTAAATAAGAAAAGCTTCTCAGCTTTTGGTGAACTAAAAAGTTGCTCGCCAGGAGACAGATAGCTGTCATCAGCTGCTACTCTCACAATTTCTCATCAGTGGGTAGGCAGTAATTCCTCCTGAGATCTGGCAGGAGCAGAAACAGCTCCCTTGTGTTTGGTAGGTGTGAACTTCCACTGAATTTACTGTTCAAAGGAGGAGGAGGAAGTAATTGGTGAGTTAGGAATTAAATATAAACTTAAGCCAAGAACCAACTTCCTTCAGGCAAGCATCAGAATTCAGAACTTGGGAAAGGAGCTTCTGCATCTAGAAATCCTGAACCTGCCCTCTGAGTCAGATGATCCCAGCTGTTGCAGGACTTAACCAGAGTTGCTGCCTCCCAAAAAGCTCAGCTGTAACCTTAGCAGGAGCAACATCTGTTGCCTCTTACAGAGTTGAGATACTGCATTTTCTTCTGAAAGAGGCAGTGGCTCTGAAGCCACTCCTTGGTCTATGAAGAAAATTGCTGTAGCTGTGGATCTCCTGAAATTTCAGTGAGGCACGTGGTAACTTTGCCCAGATGGCAGTGGTCTGGGGATGCATAAGACTAGAAATGGCAGTAGAGTGTGCGATCTGTATTGATCCACTACTATCAGAATTGAAAACCCTTGCAAATGTTGCAAATGTTATTTCAATATTTCAAATCCTCTTTGCTTTTCTCAGAAAAAACCCTCATCAAGAGGGCCTCTAGTTTAGTCTAACTTCTTTAGGATATGAAACTTAAGTGATTGTGGTGGCTAGCAACCTTGATAGATCTGAACCTCTTGGCTATTTTTAACCAAATGAGACAGATACATTGTTCTCCTCTAAGTTTTATGAAGCAGGTTATCAAGACAATTTTTTTGGTAATAATTCTCAGTATATTATTGATGTGTATATTAGTTGACTTCCAGAATTTTCTCTGAAGTTCTTATCCTGTTGTTTCTTTTTTAAGCACAATTAGTTTAAAATCATTGTGCTTCTTGAGCCAAAAATAATTTTTAGAAGATATAAGATGATCTAACAGTCACCTGTGGGCCTACAGACAACACTCATGTTGATTCTGACCCACCCGGGCAATCTGCCAGTGGGAGACTGGAGGTAGGACCAGAACGGGAGACAGGCCAAAGATGACAAAGGACTAGAATCAACAAAGACCCTCCCCCCCCCCCCCCCCCCCCCCCGACCCTCGAGCATGCATAATTACGAAGATAGCCAATTCCAGGAAATAAAATGACTATGTAAAATAATTCTGGGAACTCATTGACATAAAATATGAATATGCATGTTTTTGGTGTATATTACTTGAGGTGTTGTGCTAACTCGGAGTACTTACGGTGGAGAATCCCCAGCGCTGCAATAAAGAATGCCTGCTCAATAACAGCTTGTTTGTCGTTATTGGGTCTTTATCTCAGAATCCCGACCCAGCCGCACTTAGCCTCCCACTTCGGTGAGGAGTGTTAGAAAGCAAGGGGGTTTGGAAGATCCGAATTTTTGTTTCAATCCTACCTCAATAATTATATATAAGGGAAATTTTTACCATTAAGCACATAGTAGAATCCTTAGGATTTACCACCTGTTCTCAAAATTAAATCTCCAGTGACAAAAATGCAATTATTTTTTTCCCAAGCCAAGTGTTTTGATACTCTTATCTGTTTAATCCATTGCGTTGGGTTGGTATGGTGCGGTTTTGGTAGCGGGGGAGCGGCCCCACAGGGGTGGCTCCTGTGAGAAGCTGCTGCAAGCTCCCCTGCCTCCAAAAACCCGGCCGTATCTCTGGCCAAGGCGGAGCCCGTTAGCAACAATGCATGGGCCTCTTTGATTAACATATTCAGGAAGGGGAAACCAACTGCTGTAAGACTTCAGGGCAGAGAAGAGGGGGAGATGAGAGCAATGCCGGAGCAGAGATACCAAGGTCGATGAGGAAGGAGGGGGAGGAGGTGCCCAGCAGAGGTTCCTCTGCAGCCCATGGGGAGAGGGCAGGCTGTCCCCCTGCAGCCCAAGGAGGAGCACTGTGGAGCAACTGTGGACTTGCAGCCATGGAGGATCTTGCACCAAGGGAGGTGACTGTACCCAAAGTAGGCTGTGACTCTGTGGGCAGCCCGTGCTGGAGCAGTCTGTTCCTGAAGGACTGCACCTCGTGGGAGGGACTCATGGTGGAGGGGTCAATGAAGGACTCTCTCCCGTGGGAGGGACCCCACGTTGGAGTAGAGGAAGACTGTGAGGAATCCTTCTCCCTGAGGAGGAAGGAGTGGCAGAAAAATAACATGTGACAAATTGGCTCCAAACCCCATTCCCTGTCCCCCTGGGGAGGGAGGTAGAGAAATCGGGAACAAAGTAATTTGGACCCAGGAAGAAGGGAGACGTGGGATTTTTAAACTCTGTTTTGTTTTCTTTTTGTCCGGTTTGCATCTGATTAGTGATACTTGGTGAGTGAAACCTTTGTCCTTGTCTCGATCCACTGGCTTCTAGTTGGATTTTCTACTCCCCATCCCACAGTGGGGGAAGGGGTGAGTTGAGGGACTGCATGGTTCTTTGTTGCCAGCTGGGCCTAAACCATGACGTCCATATTACAATTTCCTTAAAAATTTGAAGCTTTTTACTCTGGCTGAAAACAGCATTGTCCCCTGTGTTTTCATTTAATGTCTGTGAAATGCAGTTACAATTATAGAATAGAGTACATGTTGTTGAGACACCTAACAGTAATTCTGTCCCTCATGTTTCAATTTAGAGACATTAGAGACAGTTTTGTTATTGAATGCTTAATGTTTTCTTGACTTGAGTAAATTCTAGATGAGCTTCATTGACAGTTCATCTGATGGTGAATCTCTGGTGAAGACTAGGCATAACCTAATAGCTATTGCAAATTGCATTAAGCTTTTACAACTAACCAAAAACCACAAATCAATCAGTGGAGGAATTAGCACATTGAAGGGTTCCTCAATAAGAAAATATTATCACAGACACGGCCATTTTTCAAGCTAAGCTGGAAAAGGAAGGCTTCAGACTAATTCCAATTCTTCTGTCTAACCAGTGAGCTTTAAAATTCTTTGGAATAAAACAAGACTAATAGCATTCTTGACAAGGAAAATTATTTAATTGACACTAACCTAAAGATAAATTTAGACAAAAATTAGGTTGGGCAAGTGATAGATTAAGCCTTTGAGTATAGAAAGAGGCGTTTTGCATCTTACTCTAGTGGAGATGAATATATCATTTTTCTCTGTAATTTGACAAGAAGACACAAGTATTCTGATTTAAAAGTATTTGAAGCAACGTATTTTAGCTTGGAATTTTTATTTCAATTTTTCAAGGAAACTGAAGAACATACTGGAGTCAAAGATAACAGAATTAACATATTATTGTAATATTGCTTGAATGCACATTTGACATCTCTTGATGTGGTTTTATTAAAATAATACAAAGAAAACATTTTTGTGCCCCAGAGAACTTTTAAGTTTCAAAAATAACTTTTGGGGAATTAGCAGCTGAAAGCTAGGAAATTTCAGCCAGAAGTGCATTATTGATAAGGTAAACAACACTGCAAAAATTATATAGCTATTTTCCAGATCTATCTAGTCTGAATTGTGAGGATCATGCAGTGGCTTACAGAACATGAAATCTGCAAAGCTGACCTTCCCATTTATGTACATTAGCATTTGAGAATTGGATAAAATAAGATTTATTCAAACAGTTTTAGATCAGAGATCCAATGACGCAGCTAGACTACTAAAATACTACTGCTTCTGCCAAAAATGGTAGGAAACAGAACTACAAGACACAGCTTTTGCTTCTAGCCTGGATTATTAATATTATGCTACATTGAAGTAAAAAAAAAAATTGTTTGCTGGTGAATGGTAAATGATAAGTGCATTGCATTGTTTAATACCTGTCTTGGGTCTATATTCCAATTCACATACACACTGTAAAAATTTGCAGATAATCTTAAGCAGCTTCAGAAAAAGGAGCTGGAAATGTAACTTATTCTGTGCAGCATCTCTGATGCTTTTCATACTGAAAGATGAATCTGAGAGACTTGTAGTGAATAAACTGTTCTGTTGCAGAGACAATACAATTTGGCAGCAAAAAAAAAGGGAACTAACATTGGAATCAGCCTTGTAATTCCATTCTGCACATCCTGATGCCAGCTGTAACCACAGCCAAGATAAGCAAACTGGTGAAACTTCACTGGTTGTAAACCAACATGCTGGAGCTAGTCTTATGACTGGGGAGAGCTACATTCCCTAGCCTTTCACATATAACCCTAAAAAAACCAAACCAAAACAAGTCAGATCTCTGATACAAAGCAGTGAGGAAGTGCAATAGCCAAGGACCTCGACTGAGGTCCTTTTGCTTTGCTGCTAGAGCAAAGGCCATGACTCCAAGGGACTTTAAGGGACCACAGGTGACCTGGACCACAGTGAGCTACACGGACCACAAGTGAGTAGGGAGTAAATGAAGGCCTCAGTATTTCCAAATGCAAAGTCCAAAGACTATGACTCTTGTTAGCCAGCATCCCAAGCAGACGTTTGTATTTAGCTCTGCCCCTGTAATGAGTCTCTGAAAAGTGTTCTGTATTCACTTTATGCCTTCCTATTTCCCACCACCAAATAAACCCTTATGAAGGTGCAGCAGGTGACAGGCACAGGCCAGGCTGCCCAGACCAGAGCTTCTCTCGCTGCTCAGCCTGCCTGAGGCCGTCGTAATCGGAGATAATTGCCCAGGCTGTTATCTTCCTGCAGTCTGCGTCGTGCTTCCAAATAGCTCTAATTTAATTGCTAACATTTTTGCCCTTCCTAATACAGTGGGCTGGCGAAGGGGGAAATGACTCAGGGGAGGTGGAGGAGAGAGGGGTAGGCGGCTCTCGACTCCCCTCCCCCTCCCGGAAGGTGTCCCTCCCGCGCGGTACTACTGCAGCCCATAAAGAGAGGAGGGAACAGAGGGTGGGCGTGCAGATTCACGCCCGCGCATCGTGGCCATGCAGTGAGTGCCCGCTGGCAGGACTGCAGCCGTGGGACAAGCTGCCCCGCCACCAGCAACAGGTGAAACACTGCGAGGGAGAGGCTGTCGCGCCAAGCTCAAGGTACTCCCCTCCCTACCTCTGAGCCTCTCTCCTAGTGGGAATTTGGTTGCCAAACCGGTAGCCACAGCCGCCCTGCCAACACCAGGAAGAAGGGTCACCCCCAGTTCCCACCCGTGGCAGGGATGCTCACATACCCTGAAGGATCCATAACTAGAAGGCAAAGTGGTAACTCAGAGCGTTTACCCTAGTACGCTTTCTTTCCAGATGCAGAGGTGCACTAGTCTCCTGTTTCTGTCTTTAATCCTTTGTGCCACACTGTCAGAAACATTTGGACTGGTTTTCTCAGTAAGTACTTATTTCACTGTTGGACGTCCTATTTATTGGGCAGCATCTATATCTAAGGTGGCAAATAACAGTAAATCGTGCAGTGTTATTTAGATACAGGGGTTGGACAGAATGCAGTCCTCAATAGCATTTTGGGCAGTAAACAGGTTTTTAGAATGTTCGGCTTTGACTACTAACTCCCTTGCAACAAATAATATGACTAAAGGGGGAAAAGTGCCTAGTTTATGGAGCGAAGTTGAATGGATGTCCCATCCAGCTCAAAAAGTGTTGTACATATGGACTTTTTAAATAAAGAGACTGTTACATAAATCCAAACAATTAAAATAAAACATTGTTGATTGTTAAGGGGATTATCAGGAGTTACTATAAACTTGGAGTATAAAGTCAAAATTTCTGACTTCAGAGGGTGATTTGCAGTTTTACATTTGGTGTGAAAGCTTCAGACCCCATGGATGTCAACAGCAAAACTATTGACTTAGATGGGAAGAGGGCAAGTTATTCTTGGCTTTTTTTTAAAAAAAAAATAATTCTTGATTTCAAGCCTTCAGAAGATGCTTCCTGCTAAGAGAATGTTCATTTAAATGCTGTTTTCTTTGTCTTCAGACTGTGTAGTTCATGTACTAAGATACTTGTGCCTTTTTTTTTTTTTTTTTTTTTTTTTTAGGCAAAGGAAAAAAGAGGCTGGACTTTGAATAGTGCTGGTTACCTACTCGGGCCACGTAAGTCAAATGCCTTTTTTTTTTTTTTTTTTTTGCATTCTGTCAAAATGCAGTCTTTTCAAAACTACCAGTTTGCTGTAGTGTGCTACTCATTTTTCTGATGAGTATAGTAATTTTGTAAGACTGAAGAAACTCATTTGGGAGAATGTGTTACATGTCTGTCTATTATAGAATTGAGTTGTCTTAGACAATAACTGTTCTTTCCTAAAGCAGAGTTGCACTGTCAGACTTATATGCAGAAAAAATCTGGTCACTCTTTGTGCTTCTGAACTGTAGTTTTCACATGACAAATGCTCCCCCCTACATCTCTGGAAGTGTTACAAACTCTTACAGCATCTTAGGTGTCAAAGGAAGAATGCCAAATTGTTCTAAATTTATTTAAGATTTTACCTTTAAATCTCTTTCAAAATGGCTTTGCTACCTGGCTTTATGATACTTTCCCCAATTAAAACAAAACAAATTAAAACAATAACATGCAAACTCATGACTGTAAATAATGATAGTTTACTGTGTGAAAAATATGTAATGTACAAGTTTTTAAAATACAGGAGCACAGTGGCTTACAAATATGGAGCATCACAAAGGTGAAGTATGAGAAAAGTGCAATGCTAATCTATCTCAAATATCTGTTGTTGTACCATTATTTATTGTTAGTGTAATAATGTAATAATAAGAAACATTACCAGTGTTTCTATATGTTCAGTCTTTGTGATCCATGATAAATACTACAGACACTTACTATGATTCTCTTTATTCTAAGTAACCTTAAGAATACCTAAAAAACAAACAAACAAAACAATGCATCTTAAACATATTAAATGTCTGGAAGTGTATTTTCCTCAAGCAGATCTAACCAAACTGGCAAAGAATCTGTGGGGAAAAGTACTTGTCAAAGTGCCATTTATCTAAGACTGGGTAATAGGAATTGTCCTTTGTTGCAGGTTGTATTGATCAGCTTTTCTGATAAAGGAAATGCCCACTGCAAGGGGGAGAGAAGAGGTGACTAGGGGCATGTAAGATAGTTTTTTTGAAGGTTATTAATGTAAACTATCCGCAGTTTTCTTTTAAGCAAATTCATCGGCAACATTTTATTAAAATAGAGGAAAGGGGCAAAACCAACTTTCCAAATTATACGTGAATGTACAAACTTACATTTTCTTTACAGCTTCAGCATATGTAGTACAGGACTAGGCCCCTAAATTATATAAATCATAAGCACAAATTCAGAAGCAAGGTTATTTTATTTAGTGATCCATTATTTTCCTCTTTGTCATTTTGGACATCTGAAGTGCCCATCATGGTATTTTCTTTGAAGTACAAGAAAAGCAAGCAATATAGCAAAGGTTGTTAAGTCAATTAACTCCTCTGATTTTTAATTTATTTATCAGATGCAGTAGACAACCACAGATCTTTTAATGACAAGCATGGTTTCACTGGTAAACGTGAAATACAGCCTGATGAGGATAGTAAAGCAGGTAATGGAATTCTAAAAGTCAGTATTGTTAATACTTTTTATGTTGAGTAATTTATGTGGTTTTATTGAGTTAACTGACTACCTAGATACGAGACTATTCCTGCATAAAAAAAAAAATAAAAAAATCCTAATATACATATGAAAGTAAGAAAAATGAAATTTGGCCACTCAGTGAGCTCCTTGTACATGGTCATATTTTGAAGTGCCTTTGTGCCTAGGCAAAAGTGCCATAATTAAATTGCTTTTAAAGCATAATAGATCATATCACCTGGAATAAACCTGTTTTGGTTTTTTTCTTTTCATATGTTCAAATAAGTATTTCAAATGTCATATAAGACCTGTTCCATAACACACAAGAGTTAATTTTTTTAGCAAAGAATGAGCCATTAAAGGAATCTTTCCAAAGCAAAAGCCACAGAAACTGGCAAACTTTTTTTTTTTTTTCATTCTGATACTCCAGAGCTGAAACTAAACCTCAGAACTGTATAGCACTGAGCATCTATGAAATATGCCTAGGCTGCCTTTATGAAGAGAAGCTGGCATTTTCAGGATTTGAACACCCACTTCAGGATAAGATGTAGAAACTTCTGTAAAAACCTATTTCTTTGTCCTGAGGAGAAACTAAATCTGCTGCAGACACCTAAAATGAACTGGGATGAATCTCATTTTTAGCCTGTCGAAGAGTGATTTGTTCCTCACTGCAAACTAAGAAAGCAGTACTTGAGTACTATTGTGTTCATCACTGCACTAATAGGGGAAGACAATTGCAGCTGTAGATCTCTCAAAGGCTATTGTAAATCGACCCAATACTACGCAAATGTAGCTAAGACTAAACAAATTCATAAATAAAGGCAATGTGCTTAATCTCAAGTCATGGACACAGTTACTTTGTAAACAGAAGAGTAACATTAATACATTTGCTAGTTTTCAGATGTCTGCCAGTTTAGTTCTGCTACATAGTTACATAGTTTTGCATGTGTGGTACTTTTTCTGGTTGTGGGTTTGGTTTGGGCTTTGTTGGTTGTGGGGTTGTTTGGGGGAAGCAAGAACATACTTCCTCAAACACCAGTGTAAAAATAGTATTTTGCCAGTCAGAAACAATGCGAAACAAAGACATTTGTAATCTAAGAATGCAACATGTTGCCATTTGTGAGTATAGTACCAGCTCCTTTACAGGAGTGTGATCTTTAAGAGCTATGAAACACTTATGCCAGGCACTACTGCACCTCCATGATTATAAGTAAACCCAACCAAACTTGTTGGATGGGACCTGAAAATTATGTAACTGCCTCTGTTATGAACCTCATTTTAGATGCTTTCCTCTCATCAAAAGTATTCTTTGAAGCTGAAGTTTGTTATTGAGCTGCTATCCAAGGGAGTTTTGAATATAAAAAAAATTGATAAGCTAGTCAAAATTCTTATTTTAATTGAAAGTGGTTTTTTTTTTCATTAAATTTATGAAAGTATCTTAAAATGGCAATATACATATCCATTATTACTGTAAAAGAATTCATGCAGAGGGCTACTCTCTCTCTTCTTGAAGGAATGCTGCAAAATTCACAGGCTCACCAGATAACCTAGAATAACTTGTAAGCTGTATTACAAGTGTGTTACATAACACTAGGTCCTGGGGTGGAAACACAACAAAACAAACTGTGAGCATAATTAGGAAAATCTTTACATTCCGAGAGCATAACTGTACTAGAGTATGCAAGTAATTGGCTGTATGCAATTAAGGTAAATAACAGGGTATATATCATGTGTATACATGTAGAATATGCTTAAGTCACTAAAACATTTATTCAATAAATATCACAGTGGTAATAAAATCTGGGTCAATAAACTACAAATATAATTAATCAGTCATAACAAAAATCCATGGTAGGTTGGGGGGATAAAAATTAAAATAAGGCAATCTTCAAATAATACATATATGATTAATGTAAGTAATAAAAACATCTCCATGTCAGTTCAAAGACTGGAAGGCAAGACTTACACATGCACATTTTTTAATTCTTAAATGCTGATTCTTTATATGTCAGAAACCTCTGCATCCTTTACAAGTCTACATCAATATTTTTTCCTTGTGCTACAGAACTCAGTTTGCCTTCTGGCCTGTATGTCACTAGAGGCCAAAATCTTCTCTTTCATCATAGAAGAACTCCCCCAATATTCACCTGCTGCCAAGCCAGTCTTTCAGGGATTGTATTTTAAGTGATGTACTAATGGATTGTCAGTCAGACACTGGTATCCTTCTGTTCCGTATGCAGAGAACTAAAAATCCTAGGGAAATTACCTACCATTTGTAGTCTAATACAGAACAATTCTCCATCCTGTTGATAAAAAGCAAGATGCCTAATGGTTTTTTATAATTTTTTTTAAACAGAAAACTTATTTCTCAACCTCCCAAAGTGCAAGAATGAGCTCCCAGGGAGCTTGCTGGATTGGGCCATTTAAAAAAACATCAAAAAGCCTACTACCACAAGAGAAAGATTAGTAAATTAAATTAGATACATATGCAAAAAAAAAAAAAAAAAAATCACCTTTCTGAGCTTTTAGTAAAGTCTCAGGCTTAGGTTTTGGACTACAGAGGCCTTTTGTACCACTTGAGTGGCTTATTGGGACCTAAATCAGGCTACATTAAGAACTTTTTAAACTATTTTTAAAGCTGAGATATTTGTTTATTTACTTTTCCCTAAAATCTCAGGCTAGTGGACATAAAGGCAAGAATTGACAACAGAGGAACTCTCTTCTGAAACAGAACTCAGAAGGAATTAAAGGCCATGACCTTTATTAAGTTGTGAAAGCAGCTCCTAGGCAGCAACAGCATACAAAGCTGGGCAATTTTGATTCTGGGTGTTGCAGTTACCTACCTTAAAGGTGGCTTTGCTCTTCAAAAAAATGTTTTCCATTAAAAATTTTAAGGAAAAAGACATTTCAGATAGCTTTTTCTCAGAGTAGTTATAAACATAGCCACAATGTCACATGCATTTGGTCTTTATACCATGTTAACATTAAGTAACTACCAACTTGTTTTATAGGGAATCTTGGAAGAACACTGGCTGATGAAAACATTGTACGCACAGTAATTGAATTTTTGACTTACTTGGATCTCAAAGGTTAGTGAATACCTTTTTAATATTTCACACTTTCTGGTGTGAAATTTACTAAGAAGACAGGACTATCCTTGAATGTACAAGTCTGATACTGATTTGAGTGCACAAGACTTTGTACAACATCTCCAGTGGGGGGAAGGAATTGTCAATTTACTTTTAGTGCACTTAGGAATAGGCTTGATTTAGAGAGTTCATTCATGTGTTCCTGCCCAACTGCAGGTCAATGAATATCCAACATATCAGGATTCTAATTTAATCACTCTGGTCACTGTGAAAATAATAACAGCTACTATTAAAATTGTATGGACCCAGCTTTTAGAACAGTTGAAAACAAACTAAACACAGTCTGATTACATGGGAGTTATTATAAAACAACTCAATATCGAATTATATAAGACTTCAGTTTAATGCCAAGAACAGTTGGTTGAAATTCTGAAACGCTTGTTAGTGACAAAATAAGTACATCTCCCTTTGTGCATGTATTCTACAATAAAGTGACATCACAAAATTGCAACAATACTAACTTGAATGTTTGGCAAACAGCTGAAAAAGCTACTAGTAAAAATCCTGTGGAGTCCCAAAGTTGTGTAAAGAATTGCAAAACTGAGCTTACAGCTGATTCTCTAAGAATGGTAACTTGAGTATAGCATTAGGTGAAGAAAACATTTGCCTGCTTCTGAGTTTTCATTAGTTATGATTTTAAAAAAACCCACAACACAATTCTGATTTCTACAAAATGTTAAAAAATATATGCAAAGAACACAACAGGAAGGAAAAAAGTGGTTTTTACTGCAAATGTTTGGAAATTCTGTCTCAGAAAGCAGACAATTCAATAAATCTGTATCTTCTATATTATTGTTTTTGTATACAAAAATAAACAATTTTGTAGCAAATGCATGCTGTGGAATAGTAACAAAGAACTATATGTTACATCTGTATTTTAATATCATCATTTAAAGAAACTTTCAACAGATCATTTTATTTTTGGTGTAGCTAGGAATAAAAAATATAGACCTCTTTGTCATAATTTCTTAAATTATTTGCATCTAGCCAAGTGAAATAGTTCTCACTACTGAAAATATCAACCCAGTGTTTATTTAATCAACATTGCATTTGAAACGAAAACTCTATGGTTAGTGCTAAGGGCCCAAGACAATTCAAATATGTATTTCAGTAGATTATTAACTTCTATATGTACTATGTATGAAGTAGTAGTTCGTTTGATGTGCAACTGTGAAGAAGGAGCCCTAATCACTCCTTTATCCTGCTATGTGAGTCTAGACATGATAGGACAATAGCAGGATACAATAGAAAGAGTGTTGCCATGGTTTAGACAGTTCAGTCACCCAAGCCCACCTGAGAAGAGGAATTGGGAAAAAGAAAGGAGACCCGTGGGTTGGAAGGAAAACAGATTGAACAGAATAATAATAATGAACTAATATTAACTCCACTGCTCATAATAGAAAAATAGAATCATAGAATGGTTTGAGTTGGAAGAGACATTAAAGATCATCTACTTCCAGCCTCCCTGCAAGGGCAGGGACACAGTCCTATCCAACCTGGCCTTGAACACTTCCAGGAATGGGGCTTCCACAACGTCCCTGGGCAACCTGCTCCAGTGTTTCACCACCCTCACACTGAAGAATTTCCTCCTAATGTCTAATCTAAATCTCCCCTCTTGCAGTTTTGATCCATTACCCCTTGTCCTCTCACTACCAGTCCTTGTAAAAAGTCCCTCCCCAGCTTTTCTGTAGGCCCCCTTCAGGCACTGGAAGGCTGCTATAAGTTCTCCTTGGAGCATTCCCTTCTCCAGGCTGAACAGCCCCAATGCTCTCAGCCTGTCCATGTAGGAGAGGTGCTCCAGCCCTCAGATCATCTTCATGGCCCTTCTCTGGACTTTCTCCAGGAGCTCCAAGTCCTTCTTATGTTGGGGGCTCCAGAATTGGACACAGTGCTCCAGGTGGGGTCTCGCAAGAGCCAAGTAAAAGGGGAGAATCGTCTCCCTTGACCTGCTGGCCACACTTCTTTTGATGCAGCCCAGGACACAGTTGGCTTTCTAGGCAGCAAGTGCACATTGCCAGCTCATGTTGAGCTTCTCATCCACTATCACTCCCAAGTCCTTCTCCGCTGGACTGTTTCCAATCCATTCTCCACCCAGCCTGTATTTGCCCCAACTCAGGTGCAGGACCTTGCACTTGGCCTGGTTGAACTTCATGCAGTTTGCACAAGTGCACCTCTCAAGCCTATCAAGGTCCTATACAAAGTTATACTCAGCATCAGATAGTAGTTGCAAGCTGTGAGCTTCTAGCAGTGAAGGCTGAATGCCCAACACCGCAAACACAACAGCTCCAGTGAGAACGCGACAGTCACAGCAAGCTGAGGCATAGGCATCAGGAGCAGCATGACTGACGAGAGGGTTGGGACCCTTTGGAAAGGCAGCCATGGTGGAAGAAAAAAACATCCCCCTAAATTTCCCATTATACAGTGAGGGTGAAGTTTATGGTATGGAATACTTAAGCTTGGGTCAGCTGCTCTGAGTTTTGCCCCTCCTAGCCCACTGCATCTGCACGGTTCAAAACTACCCTGACTTTGGTCACTATGGAAACCTGCGTATCAGAGCTGGGTATAAACAAAACCAATGCATCTTACCTCTTTTGATCTCAGAGAGTTGGCTTCTGCAGCCTCTCAAAACTAAAGTTTCTCTACACAGAAAAATGATTTTACAGTTATTTCTAAGCAAAATCAGGACATGTAAAGCATGTTGAGCTCAAGCATGCACTCTGTGATGAATAAGGCTAGGAGTTGCTACATTGGGCAAGAAAATAAGATGCATTACCTAGAAATAGAAATACAAATCACTTCTTCTCTGGACTATTGAGCAAAAAAAGCTGTATTGTAACTCTAAGTAACAATTCCTTGTTTAGGGTAGTGATGACAAACAGATGTTTTTATTCAGAAAACATGGTATTATCTGTCCTCATTAAAAAAAAGGAGTCTCCATATCATATACAATTAATTTTCCTAGAGATAGGTCTTGTATTCCTAGGTTTCAAAAGAGACAGAATGTCATAATATTATCCCTTAAAATATTTATTGGCAAGACCTAGTACAAACTCTTACACAAAATCAGAACTGTAGATTTAGGAGGTGAAAAAAATAGTTTATTATGATAGAGATGCTTTAACATTTTTTCTCAAATGACATTTTGCTATATTGAATGTGTTGGTTTAGATATGTTCTTTTTAGGGGGAAAACTCCACTCATAGGATTCAGATTCAGGGAATTGTTATTCAGATAAGAAATTAACTTAAATCTGCAAGATAAAGTGAATATTTTAAATCCTAAGAAGTATCTTGGCAATAACTAAAAGTAGCCTTCAGCTCTTCCTCTTTAAAATTTTCCCTCCATCTTTACAGGCTTCCCACATAAAGCAGGCTGTAGGGTGGCAGCTAAAAATTGGACAATATTAAACAAACTTCTGAGATGCTGGGATAGAGCAATAAAAATTGACATAGTACAACAGATACAATTTCATTATTATTCTGTCAGTTCTGTTTCTAAAAAGGTGAAACCATTGCAGGAATATATTATTAACATTCAAAAGAAAAAATAATAGTTTATAAATTAAATTATGAAAAGCTCAAGTATTTGCCTCTTAAAATTGAGAGAAGAAAAATATGAAAATATATACTACTGAATTTGAATTTAATTCTTTAAATTGCCAAGATTAATATGCATACTTACATATGTGTTAATTAATTTTTTTTATTTTTGCAGAGGTTGGAGCACTTGACAAACTACCTTCACCAGAGGAAAAAAAACAGTCTTGAAAAGAATGCATTTTATTTTGTTGTAAAGTAGATTTAGATTGAATTCTTAACAAAAGATCCAAATGAGCTGAAGATGAAAAGTATTGTTTGCATTAATCTGATAAATGGTCAACAGTATTCTGTCCTCTGGTGTTTGTTTGTGTTTTCTTATTTGCACTTTTTTTTTTCCTCTCCTGTGATATTATAGTGTAAAATTTTGCCACTGTTAAATTTTTCTGTAGGTAAATAATAAAATAAAAATAAAGAGCAACTACCTTGTTTCATTTTAAAATTAAATACATGCCAGCACACAATGCATCATATACAAAGCACAGGTTAAATTGTAAGATTATACTGCATCTGTACTCTGCAAAATTACAGTAAAGTAAAACATAAATACTACATATTGACTACTTTAGCTAACTGAGAAAAAAACAGTGACTTCAGACTGGTGTCATAGTCTGTTTATGTCACAGATATGTCTGGATCTCTATGCTTCATGGAAGCCTTACTTCCTGTTCATATTTTCATAAACTTGAAATAAACTCACATTCATTTTAATTTTATATTATTTACCTGTAATACACCAGCTCATTGACCAAAGCATACAAATGTAACTGTTCTATACACAAATCCTATGTGTAGGATTCGTGTTCCTCTATCGTCAAGAATACTGCATGCTGTTTACTCCAACTTTAAAAAAAAAAAAAAAAAAAAAAAATGCCCAGCAAAGCACTTTAATACAAACTTAATCCTTAATCCATCCCCCCCCCCCCCCCCCCCGTGAGATGCGGAGGACAAAGGCCAACTAGAATGTTGTGGGTCAAGACAAAGGACAAGGAGGGTTTCACTCACCATATATAGTCACAAGCAAAACAGACTCAACTTGAGGAAAAAATCAATTTCATTTATCACTAATCAAATACACACAGGACAGAGACTAAACAAAGCAGTGCCGGGGGACAGGGCATGGGGTTTAGAATCAGTTCAGTCTATTGTTTTCTGCCACTCCTTCCTTCTCAAGGAGAAGGATTCTTCACCGTTGTCCCTTGCTTCCCATGGAGGCCCTCCCGGGAGAGAGTCCTTCACGAACCTCTCTGACATGAGTCCCTCCCACGAGGTGCAGGCCCTCAGGAGCAAGCTGCTCCAGCACAGGCTTCCCATAGAGTCACGGGCTGCTTGGGAAACAGTCACCTCCCCTGGCGCAGGGTCCTCGACGGTTGCAGATCCAAGTCCACTGGCTGCAGGTCCACATTTGCCGCTCCTGGTGCCTCCGGAGGATGCTCTGCCACCTTCCTCCATGGGGTACAGCCTGCCATCTCCCCATGGGCTGCAGGGGAACTTCCGCTCCGGCACTCCCCTTCTTCCTCACCAACCTCGGGATCTTCCCTCCAGCACTGCTCTCACCACTCCACCTCAGCTCTTCTTTGCTCTCAGCTCTCAGTTTTATATCAGTTCTTTCATATGTTAATCGCAGAAGTGCATTTATTGTCTCTCTAATGGCTTGGCCTCAGTCACCTGAGCCAGGGGAGCTTTTAGTAGCTTCTTACAGAACCCATGCTAGGGCCCCTCCCCTGCTACCAAAACCACGCCAGAACGAAACCAGCACAATGTACCGGGACCAGAATGCTAGGCCCATATACATAAATATCATATTAAGAATGAGGAAAGGTTTGAGAGGATATAGAATCTTAGAAAGTTTTTTCACATTGAAGTGACTTTCACTGTCTGCATAGTGCAATGAAATACCATCGTTTCAAATTGTTGCTGTGCACTAGGGTGCACAGACTGACACAAATTTCACAGAACATTATTGCATAATCTGTTTTTCACTTTTACCATAGCAGTATACACTCTAAATGCCAAGCCAATAGTGGCTAATTTGAATGCACAAGGTTATCTCACCTTGTCAATCAGCCTGTGCTCTTCCTCTGATAATTACTTGGCTTCTGATCTAATGGACTAGATGATCTTTCGAGGTCCCTTCCAACCCCTAGGATTCTATGATTCTATGATTTGATGTTCACTTTCCGAAGTACAGTCTTTATCAAATCCAACAAGCTTTTGAGCAAGCCCTTCAGACAACGTTTTACTGGTTTGTTTGTTTTTTATTTAAAGAGTAATAAAGAAGTATAAATGCAAGTATAGTGATGCTAGTTCAACATTATTTGGTAAATTTATGGGCATCAAAAAATGTGAAAAAAGAATAGAGTGAAATTTAACTTCTGTACATTAGCATAGGTCAGTAATTCCAAATTCTAATTTTCACTAGCAGTGTCTACATTTCCCATAATAAACTTGAAGCAGAGCTCACTAAAATCAAGAGGCATTAATTTAATTGTCTGCTAAGAACCAGTATCCGTTTGCAGAACTTTGTAACAAGTCATCTTTATATGGCAAATCTATGATCAAATAAAAAGACAATAATCTTAGCACTGAATTTATTTTCTGCTGAAATAGGATAAGAAACTGAGTTTCAAATTAGAAAAATTATTACTTTAATCAAATTAGCACACTGTTGGCTTGTTAAAGTTGGAATGGTCTTGTTAGAATGCTTATTTGAAATTCTGAACTTTGAGTGTATTTGAAATACTGAAAACCCCATAGGTTCCTTGGAAGCTTTACATCATTGTCTAAGCAGGGAGGCCCTCAAGTTCATACTTATTGCACTGCATTGCTATACGCATATATTATTAAAAACACAACAGATCATGAAAATCTAGCTATGAAAAGCAGTCCTCATACTTTCACTTAACAATTACTGCATTCCAACACATACTGGTAATATTCCAAAATATAGAGAGGTAAAATTTTCAGACTCCTTCCCCCTCTACAGGTCTCATCTTTTCAAAAACCAAGGGGCAAAAACCAATAAAAGGACATTCTTCTGGAACAATCAATAACATCCTTATTTTATTAACAATCTTATTTTATTTAAAGCATGTCTTATATTGCTATAGCTCAGACTTAAATTCTTAAATTATTTGGAATGACATCTCCATCATTAGCCTCTCAGACAAACACCTGATCTGATAAAAGATAGCCTTTAAACTACAATTTGAAAACAATTTCAACAGAGCAAAGGGACAATAAAAAGATGTCACAAGTTTCAGTAGAAAAAAAAAATTCCTAACCATTTCCTAATTTCATTTGGTCATTTGCATACATTGTATACCACTTCTGTGTAGGATTAGATCAAATGCATATCTGCACTAAAGACAAAAACCAAAAAATGAGTAAAACTTTGTTGCAAGGTTTGCCAGTGATATTAAATTACCCAGCATGCAAATGTAATTCTGACAATGAACAGAAGGCTTGCATGATGCTGAATGATTGGACAATAAAACAGGAGATTAAATTAAATGCTGATGCAAGCAAAATAATATATACAGAGGAAAACAACTCTAATTTTGCATACACACAATTATGGTCTAAATAATTTCTGGAAAAATAGTTTAGATTCATTGTACAAGGTCCCCTAAAAATTTAAAACCTCAGCAGTGGTTAAAAAGCCAAATGTGATGTTAGGCATTATAATGGAGGTACCCAAAACAAAACTAGGAAACATCACTACACTGCCATTCTCAACTTTGACACCTGTTGCAGTTCTGGTCAGCTGGTTCATTGCATAAAGAACACTGTAGAACTAGAAAAGCAACAGAGAAAAGTGATGAATGATGTCTTCAGCAACAGGAAACGACTTTTATTCCCAGAGAGACTGAATAGACTGTGACTTCAGCTAGAGAAAGAGACTAGTAGGGAGAGAGATGACAGTCTTAAATGCCATAGTAAAAATGCTTAGCAAATTCACTTCTTGTCAACCAGGATTTATATGATTACCTCATAAAATGATCAAGTAACATTTTTAAACATCACCCACCAAAAAGCAAGTACTTTTTCATACCTTTCCTCCAGGCTGAATAGACCCAGCTCTCTCAGCCCTTCCTCATAGGGCAGATGTTCCATTCCTCTAATCATCTTTGTGACCTTATGCTGGACTCTTTCCAGTAGTTCCTTATCCTTTATGAATTCTGGGGAACCCAGAATTGGACACAGTACTCCAGCTGTGGCCTTACCAGGACAGAATAGAGGGGGAGGATAACCTCCTTTGACCTACTGACCACATTCTTCTTAATGCACCCCAAGATGCCCCTGGCTTTCTTGGTTGCAAGGGCACATTGTTGGCTCATAATCAGCCTGTTGTCCACCAGGACTCTGAGGTCCTTCTCCCCAGAGCTGCTCTCCAGCAGGTCAACCCCAGCCTCTGATGCCAGCTTACAAAAGAAACTTGGAAATTGCATATTTTTTGGCTAAAAATTTGGCAGAAAATAATACTAACGATAAATAGTATTCCAAAAAGATATCATTGCGTACAGTACATTACCTGTCAAGTAGTGTCACTAAGGCTTGTTTAAATGCAGATCAGTCCAGAGAAAGAGAGGGAATTTCTGGTGGCACAGCTGACAGCTATTAAGATTAGGCAGTCATTAGGCAGCTGAAAGGATACAGGTATTGTCCCACCTGTCTATTCATGTAAAGGTCAGACTGCAAAATTAGCATAGAAAAATTAGATAGGACTCAGAATACTGCAGCTATTAAAATCCTACTCAAAGTAGTCTCCAAAGATTTGCGTGAAAACCTTATGCATCTCTTCTGCAAATCAGTGTTTGGGGACACTTACATTGGGTAATTTCTTTTAGAACTCTTCACAAGAGCTTTAGGCACTTGAACAAAAGAGGGCAGTTCTGCTAAGCAAAGATCTGAATCACCTTCTGCCCTCTACTAGCTAGAGAGTCAGCCCTGGCTCTGAATGGAGCAACCTTAAAAATTAGGCATTTTGGTTTGCTGCTTCAAATCAAGCAAAATGAACCCAGGCACTAAGGCTTAGAGAACAAGTAAGGAGGAGACAGGAAAAATAGCCGTGTTCTTACAGCTAAGTGTTACATTTTTGCACCACTTTTCAAAACACAGTTTTGCAAACTGTGCCTACTTGACTTTCATTCTGATTACCTACTTAGCCACTGTTTAAAAATACAGCTCTTCAAGGACAACATACAAGGGCCAAATCCTGACCTATTAAACTCATTATAATGGTATTGATGACCTTAAAAGTATTGCTGACGTGAAAAGTAGGTTAATTTATACCAGTTAAAATCTGACCTTATCTGTTGGAACAATGTTATAAATTTTTTAAATAAATCTCAGATCTTATGCTGAATATAATTTCAGAAAAAAAGTTATAGTCACCTTTATTCCATAAAAAATACTCCTTCCCTCCTGCTGCAAAATATATTGTTCATTAAATCCTTCTGTCACTTTAAACCCTCAGAACTCTCTACTGATTCTAGCCATCAAAGAAATAATAGTGTCTGTCTATTTATTATTTAGAAACTTACCCACAGCTGTGAAATCTTAATTCAAACTACATAACACTTTTTTTAAAAAAATATTTGAATTTTTTTCTGCCTTTTGATCCATTTTTGTTTGAATTCCTTTTTCAATGCACATTACAGACAGTATTTTATCTCTCACCACAGACCTCAACATCTGTTTCCAAAATTCAGTTTGATTAAACACAATGGTTTTGTTGTGTTAATCATTATTTTTATATTCTTCTTCCCACTCTAGCTATCTATTAGCATAAAACACAGTAATTACCAATAATTCTTATTTGTGACAGTGTTGACAAACCAGATATTCTTCGCTGGGTAAAGTAAAGCAAATCTAACATTATTTTTCTTCTATGATCTCTAGTAGCTGTTATGCCTATGCATTATTCTTTGCCTCAGCCAGATAGAATCATAGAATCCTAAAATGGTTAAGGTTGGAAGGGACTTTAAAGATCACCAGGTTCCAATCTTCCTGGTATGAGCAGGGACACTTCACACTAGAACAGGTTGCACAAAGCCTCATGCAACCTGGCCTTGAACAACTCCATAGAGGGGGAATTCACAACCTCATTGGGCAACCTATTCCAGTGCCTTAATACCCTAATGGTGAAGAATTTCTTCCTAATATCTAACCTAGATCTACCCTCTTTCAGTTTAAAACCATTACCCCTTGTCCTATCACTACACTATCTGGCGAAAAGTCTTTCCTCATCTTTCCTGTAGACCGCCTTTAGGTACTGGAAGGCCACTATAAGGTCTCCTCGGAGCCTTCTCTTCTCCAGGCTGAATAGCCCAAACTCTCTCAGCCTGTCTTCATAGCAGAGGTGCTCCAGCACTTTGATCATCTTCGTGGCCCTTCTCTGGACCCTCTCCAACAGCTCCATGTCTTTCCTGTGCTGAGGGTGCCAGACCTGTACACAATATTCCAGGTACAGTCTAACAGGAATCACAGAATCACCTTGGTTGGAAAAGACCTTCAAGATCATCAAGTGCTATCATTAACCTAACACTTGTAAGTCCTTAACTAAACTACATCCCTAAGTACTATGGCTATATGACTCCTAAATACCTCCAGGGATGGTGACTCCACCACTGCCCTGGGCACCCTGTTTCAATGCCTGATTGGTGAAACCCTTTTGGTGAAGAAATTCTTCCTAACATCCAATCCAAGCCTCCCCTGGCACAGCTTAAGGCTGTTTGCTCTTGTCCTATCACTTATAACTTCATTGAACATTGATCCCCACCTCTTTACAAACTCCCTTCAGGTAGCTGTAGAGAACCATAAGGTCTCCTCCCCTCAGCCTCCTTTTTTCTAGGCTAAACCCCAGCTCCCTCAGCCACTCCTCATAAGACATATGCTCCAAACCCTTCATCAGTTTTGTTCCCCTTCTTTGGACATATTCTAGTAGCTCAATGTCCTTTCTGTAGTGAGAGGCCCAAAACTGAACACAGTACCTGAGGTGCAGCCTCACCAGTGCCAAGTACAGGGCTAAGCTCACCTCCCTGGTCCTGCTGGCCACACTATTCCTTATACAGGCTAGGATGCTGTTGGCCTTCTGTCCCAGTCCAAGCAGCAAGTTGGACTCGGGTGGGCCTGAGCAGTTAGCTCTTTTGTATTTAGGATCCACCCCTGATTTTCAGGATGGCGATGACGCCAATGTATGGTATACCAGAAACGCCAAATATGAGAGCACACATGCCCACACACAATGGAAATTGGACACTGGGATGTGTTTTATTTAACAACTTAGATGGAATTAAAGGTATGCAGGGAGAGAACTTGAAATATGGGGTGTAAGGTGTGTATGCAGATAGTTATTTAGGTTTGAAAAGGAGGAGAGAAAATTATGATAGAAGAGGTGGTTTATCTAACATGTCGCAGTTCCCACTTGATAGGCTCAGGGTTGTGAGTGGATGTAAGGGCCGTTTACGGTTTTTATCCCGGGGAGAGTTTGTGCTTAGAGATAGAATATAAAGAAATATTATTGAAGCTTACAGTCCTGGAGGGCTGCACATGGCAGAGACGAACAGCGTTGGCACGTGGCGGCGGCAAGCTGCAGGGAGCGGCAGCTGCCGGTGGTGGCAGGGGATTGCAGGTAGCGGCACCGGATTGCACGTAGCAGCAGTGGACTGCAGGTGGTGGCAGCGGACTAAAGGCTACACGTGGCGGCTTTAAGATGGCGGCGTCAGGCTGCGGGCTACACGTGGTGGCTTTTGGCTGCCGGCGTCTTCTTTTCTTCCCTGATGGAAGGAGGGAGAGAGCCTTTTGGGGGAGATTTACAGCTCATTTAGGATTTCTGGAGGCAGTGGGGCTAGCAGGTACTGAGCTAACAGCTCCTGCTTTCAGCCCTGCTCTCAAGTAGTGAATGTACAGCTCTTTTATTTTTTTCCCCCTTTTGGAATCTCAGTTGGTGACTGAGCCACCGTAGCCAAGATCGTTGCTCTTTCTCCACTCCTTCTTTCTTTCCTTCCTCTGGTGAATGGGCCAGTGGCGAGTAGCAGGCAGACCAGCCAGAGACTCCCCAATGGAAAGACAGAGAGAAGTCCAGGCGAACAGTCCCTTTATAGCTCCTGGAAGCCTTCTGACTGGCGCATTTTTCCAATCTGCTTGTTTGCATATAGTTCCTGCCAATCAGATAGTTGCTTTAGCTGGCTGCAGTGTCCAATCTGGGATTTAGCAGCAGTCTTTGTCCTTGACTTCTTCAGACTTCTCCTGGACTTGTCTAGGCTTGTCCTTGACTGAGTAGCAGGTCCTGGTGCAGACCTTTTGTCTCCTTTACCAGGTGAATAGTTCTTTATGGGAGACAATTTTTCCTTGCTGAGGGGTAAAACCCTCACACCTTCTTGGCCACCTGAGCATGTTCAGCCAATGTCAAATAACACATCCAGGTACCCCTCTGCTGGGCAGCTCTCCAGACAAGCCTGTAGTGCTGCTGAGGGTTGTTGTGGCCCAAGTGCATACCCACCATTTGGCCTTACTGAAAGTAATGCAATTTGCCTTGGCCCATTGATCAAACCTGTCTAGATCCCTCTGTAGAGCCTCCCTTACTGTCAGGCAGATCAACACTTCCACCCAGCTTAATGTCATCTGCAAATTTACTAAGGGTGCACTCTATCCCCTCGTCTAGATCATTGATAAAGATGAGCAGAGTAGAAGGGCAGAATCACCTCCCTTGACCTGCTAGCTATACTTCTTTTGATGCAGCCCAGGAACCGGTCGGCCTTCTGGGCTGCTAGTGCACACTGGCAGTTCATGTCAAGCTTCCAGTTGACTGGTACCTCTCCAGATTCCCGGGACCACTGAAAAATAATGGAGAGACATCCTGCTTTTCTAATACCCTGGAATAAATTCCACCGGGCCCCATAGACTTATGTGCCTCCAGCTGGAGCAGCAGGTCTCAAACAAGTTCAGAGTTGGCTGGGAGTTTATCATCCCCCCAGTCACAGTCTTCCAACACAGGGCTCTGGGGGTCCCAGGGTCCATCATTGGTATTAAAGACCGAGATGAAGCAAGCATCGAATGTTCTGCTTTGTCTGCATCCCTATATACGTGTAACCCTTTTTAACCCTTTAACCCTATTATCCTTCACAGTACTGGCCATCTTGAACTCTAATCAAGCTTTGGCTGCACAAATTTTCTTCCCACAGTCCCAAACAGCATCTCTGTAGTCCTCCCATGTTGCCTGTCCTTGCTTCCAATATCTGTACACTTGCGTTTTCCACCTAAGGTCTAGAAGATGATCCCTGATCAGCGCAGACAGCCTTGTGCTCTGCTTGCTTGGTAGCTTACTGCTGCTGAGCTAGAATGATACAAATGGAAATAATTTGTAGATTTCTGAGAAACAACATGGATTTATACCAGTTGAAAAGCCAGCGTTAAGAATTAATGTAAGAGCAGATATTTGTTCAAACCCCTGTTAAACAGGTTAACTTCATATTGCTACCTGGATTATTTGTCTCTGGGGTTTTATTCTCGACTGAGGCAAGACGCTGTAGTTGAAATCGGAAGCTACACTGTGCTGCCAGGATTTTGGGAACCAGCAGTAGGTGGCCATGCCTGTGGTTTCTGGATAATTTTTTTCAGTGACAAACCTACTTATAGTCTTTAAACTGCAGTATTTGGAAGTAAGTGTGTATACTTAGTTTTGTGCTGACCTTGGGGCTGACAATTTTTTTTTTAAGTGAGCAAAGGAGAAATCTTGAAGATTGGTGCTGATGTTGGAGAGCGATACATAGTGCAGCTACTAAAGTTGTGTCAAGAGATTATTTCTGTGGCTATAACACAAGCAAGAGGATGGCCTCTGGTAACTTTATCATTACTCGGATAGCTGTAGCTTTATTAATTTATACAAGCAAAAATAAGAAATTTATGGAGAAATTCTAGACAAAACTTTTTCATCTAGACTCCAGTTCTTACATAACAAGAAATCATATTGTCATGGTATCCTTTCCTAAGCAATATAAATATATAATCAAACCAACCAACCTACCAAGGAAATGCTAGGAATTCCCCACAAAGGTGTTTTTTTTTTCCCACTTGCAAGTCCAACTCGTAAAGTTGTTGGATAGGAAAGAAATGCAAGAGCTCATCTAAATTATTCTCTTGTTCACAGCAAGCTCAGCTGCCCATAAAGTATATCTGATGAGTGCTTGTTTTTAAGATCTCCAGCGTTAAAGTCTCCAAAATTCCTCCAACAAATTAGTCAGTGAGGGCTGCTTTACCGGTTAATATTAGAAAGCATTTCCTGATATAGAACTCAAATTTTCTTTCTGCCTTTTCTACCAAGCACTTAAGTTTTTGACCGTGGACATGAAAATAATTTTGCCCTTTGCTGTTACTAAACCAGTATGTTTCAATACACTTACTATGCCCTCACTACCTTTTTGGATTATTTTCTTAAAAATAAACAACCACAATTTGCTAAACTTTGAGGGGAACATGTTAAGGGTTTCCATAAGAAAAGGTCAAGTATTTGCTGGATCAAAGTTTATAGCCTTTTTTTTTTTTTTTTTTTTTTAAATGGTTTTGGTTTTAAAAGAGTACACAGAAAATGTTAGGGTTGTTTGTTATTAACGTTTTAGTTCTCCAATTTTTGTGCATCCAGGTGAAAGCAAAGGACAAGTATAAAGCAGAAAATACTGCAAATTTAGAAGACTGCTGCATATGCTACTTCTGAGCGCAATAGTAGATGGCCACAAGGTGGTAATAGTGCTCTACATGAAAAATCTCGAGTGTTTAACAGAACAGGTTAAATCAATACAAATATCTGATTTACTTAGAATTGAAATTACAAACATTAGTAGTGCCTATAGAAACTAGGAAGCAAATATAAAAAATAAAACACTTGTGCTAGCTGACAGAAATATAGTGGCTAAGGGATACATACCTACTCTAAATTGTTATTAAATAATGTCCTTGTATTAGCATTACAAAAATTAGGAATATCATTGGAGGTAATAAAACCCACAAGAGTCTTGTTGTGCAGTGCTAGTCTGGATGCTCTACTAATGTTTTAGTGACAGGTAATAGGGAAAAACACACTTAAATTTTACACTACAAATAGAAAAGTTTACGTTATAGTCCCCTCTTTGCAAAACAGTCTTGTCAAGAAGTAACAGGACAGCTTCTGAAGCTTTTCTTTCTATTAGTGTAAATCTCACATTACAAATAAGTTTTTTGTAAATCTGTCATCAAGTGAGTGCATGAAAATATTTCCTTTATTTTAGTTGCTCTAGGCAACTACTATATTTTGCTAGTTAGTGCACCAGCTTAAGTATGTAAAAAGAAATTACATAAAGAAAATAATTACTCCTTTTTTGTTTATGAAAAGTGTCAGCCTAAGTGACTGTGATCATTATTCATGCTGAGATGGTCACAACAGCCTGCAGCTGTAAATGCCAATACCATTTTGGAGGCAATTGCCCATTTAGAGGTGTGTTCCCTTAAAAGGTCAGTGTAAAATCTTGTATGTGGAGCTTTGAGGGTCATTTTCACATATTCTACAAGGGAGGAAATAACTGCTCAGGGATATACAACTCCCAGGAACGTGCTAAAGCAAGATTTTCACAGAGAAATTTCAACACTGAAAATGTATTTGTATTTAATTAAAAAAAAAAAGGGTAGTACATGGCAGAGAGCAGGCACAACCCTCTAAAGTGATCAGTGAGCATTGCAAGAGAAAGTAAGCGAAAACATGCAGCTGCTCTCTGCTTATGTGTTTCTCATTACTTCATCAGCTATGTGCAACCAATTCTTATTCAGAGCCAAACAGCATCCTATAAACTACTGTGCCTATTCATCTGAACAGCTCTGATGTCCTCCTCTTTCTGAGAACATTGTGAGCACAGCCAAAATCCCAGGCTGCATCTGAACAGGACAGTCTATCAGCAGCAGAATGTGGGGTTGGTTATTTGCATGAGGTAGAGAATCTCTGGATTTAGGCATAACTTTTTACCAGCCATACCTTTGGCACTTGTTCTCTGGATTCTGAGACTTACTGTTCTCTGCACTAAGAATTCCAAGATTTACTGTAGGGTCCTTTTTGGAGGAACACTGTCACGAGTATTTGGCTATGAAATAGAAATAATGAAGGTGAATGGACAATAGTGAACAGAGTGAGATGGCTTGTGGCACATGTTGGCCCCATGTGTCACAATCTTGTCCCACTGCAAATGTGCATCCTGGGCAGGATGACTTGCGACACACGTTGGCCCCATGTGTCGGAACCTCATCCTCCTCGTAAAAGGTCTGTGAACCGAGTTTCTCTCCAACACCGTAGTTTGTAATAGGAAGAGTTTATTGCACTTTATATTATGCACCTTTTATTTTGTATTTTGTTATATTGAATAACCTGTTGTATTGAGGTAATCTGTGTGTGCTTTGCTACTTATATTGAATAACCTGTTGTATTGATATAACCTGTGTGTGTTTTGCTATAGTAGCAGTTTGTTACTGGATAAAAAAGGTGGAAGGACTAGGGCTGGCCAAGCAACTCCGACCATCATCAAGGGCAAGACTGGGTTGGTCTCTGTGTTTGCCACCAAGAACCTCGAGCTCCGCTGCTGGCTGCAACCCAGTAGGTGTTGAGTAGTGGACACATATACCATACCAGACCTTGATGTGAAGGATGGCCCCTCTATTATAAGAGGGCCATCCAGGAGGGGAGGGCAGGCCACAAGGCCTGTGATTGACACAAATTGATACACCAAAGCCTGGATTATGACCACCTTATTACTAAACCAAAAAAGGGGGAATTGTGGAGATTTATGGAAAATTAGCATGGGATTTATGGAAAATTAATATGCCTGAATTAAAACAGCAGTGTTGCAGGTGCTGCTGACCAAATTGTCAGGCGCCCTGAAGCAAACCGTGGGATCAGTAAACAAGCTGGTCTCTCACAGGCTGGTACCCTACAGGCCGTTGTCCCATGGGACCAGTAAACAGCAGGTGTCCTACAAGTAGGTATCCCACAGTTGTTATCTCATGAAGTAGTGACAAAAGAATGTTGTAGCAAGAATTGAGAAGCACCAGCTGGGAAGTGAAAGCCCTGGGTCATCATGACACGGACAGCGAGTGACAAGACATGTAGCCAATCATATATGAACTGTGAATGTATGTAACCAACGGGGTTTGTACTGGGGTGGACCATCTGGAGTCAGAGGTGTATAAATTGCCACCATTTTTAATAATAAAGGTCTTCAGTTATAACTCTTATAGAGTTGTGTGAAGTCCATATGCTGCCTCGACAATTTACTTTTGTGGACTAACAACACAGACACTGACAATAGTTCAAAGCTGAGCTTTTGCATAAAAGTTTCCAGTTTCAGGAACCTATTCTGCACATACTGCTCTCTGATAAAAACTGATGTACAAGAGGACTTGTGGATGTGGATAGATTTCAGAAAGGAATTATTATAGCAATTTTCAAAGCATACTGATCTAAATAAAATGAAACATGCAGGTGTTTTTTGAGGGTACAAAAAACAGGGATGGCTGCAAGAGAGGATATCCCACCATGGACAGTCCTTTACATCTGGTATAATAAAATTATAGGACAGATGTGATGTCCTTTCAGACTGAAGTTCTGTCCCAGTTGAACCTAGCATTACTTTCCTATCTGTAGAATGTGGATTGACTCATCATCTAGGAAAAAAGTAACATCACATTTGTAAAAAGACAGACACAGTGTGAACATCACTAAGAGTGGTAGGCAATTGCACTTAAAAAGGAATTATGAGCTTTGAAAAGGAAGACAGAAATAATATGGGCAACTCTATCATTAACTCAAAGAGCTACTGAAAATTAGCAGAAAATACGCAGCTGCCATGTGAAATGTCTTTTAAGCTATTGATAATTGATCACTTAGGTGCAAATCTAGACTTAAATTTACCCACTGTCCAGAAGCAGAAACTACTGTTTCACTTAGAGAAATTTCTTAACAATCCTTTCTCTATTACCCCACTGGTTGCAGTGAGCTACTTGATGACTGTAAACCAAGTTAGGACCACTCACCGAATGTAAGGAATCATAGCCACTACTGTCATAAACAGGTCTCAGAAAAGGCAATCTCAGCACAAAGTCCAAAGAAAAAGTGCAGATCAAGATTCTAACAGATGATCCTACAGATCCCATTTATGAATCTGGAAGCTGAATTATCCCAGTCAGTTCCAGGAAATTATAGGTCAAAGATACTAGGCTTTAGCTTTTGTGTTTATATCCAGCCTTTTCTGGCTGTCTCTCAAGGTACTATAAATCCTCTACTTTAGTGATTAAGACATGATGTAACTGTAGGATTCGGATACCACATAGGTCATAACTAGACAAAGCGAAGAGATAAAGACCATCCTGTTTGCTAACTCACTACAGCCTAATGTCTTAAAGACATACTGGTGACTCTGAGTTACCTAACCTGGGACAAGTTGGGATACACTCAAGGGTATTGAGGGAGCTGGCTGCTCACTAAGGCACTTTTCATCATTTACCAGCAGTCCTAGCTAACTGGGGAGGTTCTAGTAGACTGGAGATTGGTAACTGTGACCCCCATATACAAGATGGGCCAGAAAGAGGATCCACAGAACTATAGGCCTGTTAGTCTGACCTCGGTGTCAGGGAAGGTTATGGAGCAGATGACCTTGTGTACTATTATGCAGCACGTGCAGGACAACCAGATGATCAGGCCCAGTCAGCATGGGTTCATGAAAGGCAGATCCTTCTTGATGAACCCAATGTCCTTTTATAACAAAGCCGACCCGCTTAGTGAGTGAGGGAAAGGCTGTAGATGTTTTTTACCTGGTAAGCCCAGAAAGCCAGCAGTGTTGACTGTTTCTTACAGCATTCTCCTGGAGAAACTGGTTACATATGTCTTAGACTGGTGTACACGGGGAAGAAAAACTGTCTGGATGGCCAGGCCCAAAGAGTTCTGGTGAATGGAGTTAATTCCAGCTGACAGCCAGTGACAAGTGGTGTTCCCCAGGGCTCAGTGTTGGGGGAAGTTCTCTTTAATATCTTTATCAATGATCTGGATGACGGGATCAAGTGCACCCTCAGTAAGTTTGCAGATGAAGTTTGCACCGCAGTCCACGATTGGTCCATTTTGGATCCTGTCTATTTGCATGTCTGTTTAGACCAATCACCACAAGGCAGTCCCTTCGCTACTTGCCACTATGTTGCCATTTTTCTTTCTTGAATTCCCGCCTAAAGTCCTCATTTAGGTCTGCCTAAGGTGTGGCTGTGTCCTTTAGTGTCCTTGGCAGCCATTTTATTCCCTTATATGTATATTGTGATAGCAGTTTATAGGAGCCTTTATATTGTAAAGTCCTGATCCTAACACATGGGAACAGCTCAAAACACAGATTAGGTAAGCAAAATGTATGAGAGCCTCAGCTGAGAAGGTACTGTTGAGCAAAGAGTACCTGCACCATATTTAAGCTGCCTTCAAGCACAGCCAAATCCACAGGAGGGGTGAGGGATGTGCTCTGAGCCCTGACATTCTGAAAGCATCTTGACGTGTTTTACTACAGGCTAGTCTGCACTCTACAATGAAGTACTGTACAGAGAGATCTGTCCCTCACAGGTGAATTGGTCCTCCTTCTCATCCCAAGGATTTAAACATGCTAAGGAGCAATAAGCAGCAATAGCTGTGCTCTCCAGAATGCAGAACCTAAATGGACAGAGCTGCTCACATATTACTCCTCACTATAGCTATACATACTCAAGATAGGCTACCTGGAAAAGGTTAAATCTAACAACAGCTCTGCAGAGTTCATTCAAGATATGACATTTCTTACAGAGATTAAAGGGGGTGGGGGTGCTCTCAGCTCTTTCCTTATAAAAGCATACGATGTGTAGGCAAATGCCACATCTGTCTTCTATGCAGAGAATAAATTTTGTATTGTGTTACATTAATAGTGCTATTAGAGTTCTTACTGTCCTGAATGGTCATTACAATAAAATATTCTGAAACAGCTAGTTCACAGAAACCAATCTAAAATGTTACATCTTCTTTTATTAAAAGTAATCTAATGTTCCTTTTGTACTTGTAGAAAGATAATCAAAACCCTTTCAATCCAGGATTAAAAGTATCAAAAGAGAACTAAACTGAACCAGGCAGAAAAGGACTTATGAGTGCGTACCAGGGAAATTCCTACCAATTCCCTTTAACAATTAGGCTAGTGCGTGGGGTGGATGTGTTCAGAATTAAATTTTTATATTTATTTTAAAATAAATTTTCAAAGCTATGACTGAAATTATATTGTGGGAGCTTGCTTGTGCAGTGTTACGGGTCACTACAGTTTGTTTAGGAAAAGATGGGAAAGAAAAAAGGGAGGTTTTTGAATGTTTGTAACAATGTAACAACTTCACCCTGAAACTCAGGAGGAGGTGAGTGGAAAACTTGTTTAAAACATGCACAGGAAGGAGTAGTGATACAACAGGATACATACTAAAAAACTTCCTCAGGAGGGGGGGGCTTTCTGTAGTACTCTACTGGCTGGCTGCCAGGTGCCCACCAAGCTGCGCTGTCCTTTCTCAGAGCACCAGGGGAGGAAAACAGGATGTAAAGCTTGTGGGTTTAGATAAGGACAGGGACCAATTACCATCATAGGTAAAACAAATTTTGCTTAGGGAAATTGATTTAATTTATTGCCAATTAATCAGAGTAGGATAATGAGAAATAAGAACAAATCTAAAAATGCCTTCCTCCCACTCCTCCCTTCTTCCCAGACTCTAATTTGCTCTCAACTCTTCTACCTCTTCCCCACGCCAGCAGTGCAAGGGGATGGGGAATGAGGGTTGTGGACAGTTCATAATGCTTTGTCTTTCCTGCTGCTTCCTTCTCACACTCTTCAATGTGGGGCTTTTCTATGGGCTGCAGTCCTTCAGAAATGAACTGCTCCAGCAAGAGTTCCCCATGGGCTCAGAGTTCCTTCCAGAAGCCTGATCCAGTGTGGGCTCTCCCCAGGCTGCAGCTTTCTTCAGGGCACAGCCACTTGCTCTAGCATGGGATTCTTCATGGGTTACAATGTGGATGTCTGCTTCAGCATCTGGAGCACCTTCTTGTCCTCCTTCTTCACCGACTTACTCCTCTCTTCCAGGTACTGTTGTACAACATTTTTTACTCTTTATTCTACTGAAATGAAGCCAAAGACCAAGCAGAAAAGTGATATTGGACTTCAGCAATCCCTGAGATCTGGACTGTGGAGTTACTTGTCAATATTATCTAAGGCAAAAAGGCCATAAGGTAGCAAGTGAGCAGTTAATAGACACTGCATTAAAGGCTCAAGGGCAAGTTAGCCCAAGACAAAGGAAAGTTATTTGTACGGCAAAAGACCATACCATTAGTTCCTTAAATGCCCAAAATTTTAAAAATATTGTTCGAGACATGAAGAAAAGGCCATGTAATTGAAGTGAAGGGCTATCCACTTACCAGGATTTTGCAGCCTAGAAATAAAAAAAAACTGATTTATTGCCAATCCTAATAAAAAATTATTGTTCAGAAAACACATTGAGTTACATTTTTCATCATCTTCTTCACAAGCATAGAAGTTAAAAGTTTACTTTAAAAACATTTATATCAAAAGGTATTTCCCAATCAGATGCTTCCATTAGACAAGATATCAAGGAAAATAATGAAATCTGGCAAAACCAGTACTGTCTGCAGATCAGATCAAAACTGAGGCCAGTGAAAACTTACTGAATTCAGTGCAGTCTGAGTCTGGCCAAGATAAAGAGCAAAGCTGATTTTGCCTAGCATTAGTTCAACTTTTAGCAAAGCAGACCAAAGAACAACATGGATAATTGAAGTATTCCATTGATTTGAGGAAGCTACTTGAGTTAGAGAGTTAAAAATCTCCATAGCTGTAAATTGTCTGTAGTTTTAATGATCCAACTTATAGCAGGTTTATGCAATATATCTTTGTATGTTTCTGGCTATCACATCACCTTACAACACAAGTAACAGTTGCTTCCAAACTGACATTATTTCTCCCTTAGGAAACAGCTGAGTCCTTGACAAGCCAACTGCAAATCTTCATTTTATCACCCATAATGCAGGAAAGACTTGTAACATGCTAGACTTCATTGCTTCAAGGACTGGTTCATGAAACATCCCCCCAGGTTTGTTGAATAAAGAAAGAACTGCTCAGCAGATGCAATTATCTTCTACACAATAGAACTGGAGAATAGATGAAGAAACCAGGAAAAGAAGAGGAACAGACAGCTAGCTCAACTGCACATTACAAGAGAGTCTCTATGCAAGGGTTCAAGAACATCGTCCACTGCCAAATACAAACTCTGGGGTAGTTTTCTGAGTTCTAGCCAGGTCATGTGGACACATAAGCCACTAAACCCAGCAGCAGAGTAGGAGCACAGGTGCTATTGAAGCATTTGGGTTGTCACATCTCTGCATGCAGCCACAGTGGAACTCTACTTGCTGAACATGCTCACCTCATCTCTCTCTCCCTCATTGTCCTGAATAATGGGGTCCAATACAGGCAAAAGGCAGCTCAGAGCAGTGAAATGCTGAATACCATGCATGTTGAGTGTTCACTTAATTTCTCTATCTGTATCTAGTCACAAACACAATGCATCTCTAAGTTCACTGGTAGATGAGCCACTACTTGGTAGCACAGCTGAGATCCTAGATCCTATTTCAGTGTTTGTTCCCACAAAGTATAAAACTGTTACTTCAATATTGTGCAAGCTAAAATTTAGAGCAAAAACTGGTCTGTCTTCCCTTTAATTTTTCAAGTCCTAAATTCCATTTAATTGCAACAGGAACTTTCAATTGAGAAAAGAAACACTAAACCAGATTCTACCTTCTTCATCTTAAAATAAAAACTGGCCTTCCAACCATTCTGGCACCAGAGAAAGTTAAAAAGAAGGAAGTGAAACTTACATCCATTGAGATGCCCTTTGTAAGGTCAGAAAAGTAAGAAGTGATATTCCTCCAAATGAGGCATAGTCAATAGTATTTAACAACTGGAAAACCAAAACTCATTCTTTCAGGCTCTGCTTCTAAATATACACAGAACAGAAAAGCAGGAATCTTGGAGATACTATAACTTCCTTGTCCCTTATTTTTATTTTACTCTGGGTAAAATATTTGGTATAACCCTTAGTTTCATTTTCATACATGGGTACCTAAAAGAGCAACCTTTCTTCTGTGGTTCAAAGACATTGTAATTTTAGAGAGTTCTGTAAGAGCAAGATGTTAAACAATTCCTGTTTTTTTCTGTCTCATCATTATTATATCTAGAAAATTTAATGGTAACAGTACAGTTACCATTATTGATATTATGTGATCGATGGGGCCACTTTTACCAGAAGCAAGCTACTTCCCTAATGAATCCTACCATTACTTAGTTATATAGTCATTGCTTTTGCAATCAAATTATAAAAGGCCTGAAACAGGAATATAAAAAAAAAAAGTGAAATAAGAATGTATTTTTATATTACCAGCCAGGGAACAATACAAACATACATAATGGCTGCAATGAATGCATTGAAAAATACTTGAAAGTAAAATAAAATCTTTACAGATACATGAATGCTATGACACTACATAACTTACAAAAACTGAAAATAAGAATATGACAGAAAAAATGCACACATAATAAATGGAGTCAGTTAAGAAGGGAGATAATTTTTAAAAAACCCTCATACAGTCACTTGTTTGTTGTAGTAGAAGACAGGACTGAAGATGAATATTACATGTAAGCACCACCTACTGAGGTTGCTTGACATTAAGTGAACTTCTGTGTTGTGTTTATTTTTCTTTCAGGTAAATTTGTTTACAGATCTCCTGGGGCAAAATATCATTAACTACCCTGTTATATAAAGAGCCTGACACATAATTTTCTATTTTTAATCACAAAAGACGGTAAATACTTTATACTTAATTCTCACAAACAAATCTGCATGCAAACATGCAAACATTTTTAAACTATTAAACTACTAAAGAAAATCCAAGTATATTAATCAAATTTTTATAAGAGAGCTGTGCTAAATGAAATCCTGCAAATCAATATATTATATTAGGAAATGGCCATAAGACAGAGACAGTTCTTGTGAGCATATTTGTGTTACAAATAATTTTTAGCAGATTTTTTTTTTGTTTATGCCATAATAATTTATTCAGATACATATTTACATGTGCAGCAGTATTTACAGAATTACAGGATTCTTAATTCCTGTGATAGTTTGATGGCACATGGATAAAACATAACTTTTATTTTATATTTGTACTTGTATTCAAGCTTTCAAAAATAAACATAATGACTTGCCCTTCTACTTGCAAACTGAACTATGCATTTTATTGCAGGGTTTCAAACTACAGATCTGATTATTTTTAAGACAAACTAGTAAATATGCGGTTTACTTTTTCCTGATACTTGGAGAGGAATCTGAATGTTATGCAATCATCTTTTTACATTAAATAACTGGAAAAAGACAACCACTTGTGAGAGATGATTCAGTGGTATGTGAAGTTTGCTTCTGTTTGACAACAGAATCATAGAATAGAATCATAGAATGGCTAGGGTTTGAAGGGACCTTAAAGATCATCTAGTTCCAGCCCCCCTGCATGGGCAGGGCCACCTCCCACTAGACCAGGTTGCTCAAGGCCCTGTCCAACTTGGCCTTGACCACTTCCAGGAATTGGGCTTCCACAACTTCGCTGGGCAACATGTTCTATTGTCTCATCACTCTCACACTAAAGAATTTCTTTCTAATGTCTAACCTAAATCTCCCCTCTTCCAGTTTTGATCCATTACCTCTTGTCCTCTCACTACAAGCCCTAATAAAAAGTCCCTCCCTGGCTTTCCTGTAGGCCCCCTTCAGGTACTAGAAGGCTGCTGTAAGGTCTCCTTGGAGCCTTCTCATCTGGAGGAGAGGCGCTCCAGCCCTCTGATCATCTTCGTGGCCCTCCTCTGGACTCACTCCAAGAGCTCTGTGTTCCTTCCTGTGTTGAGGGCTCCAGAACTGGATACAGTTCCAACACCCCCAGGTCCTTCTCCTCAAGGATGTTCTCCATCCATTCTCTGCCCAATCTGTATTTGTGCTTGGGATTGCCCCAACCCAGGTGCAGGACCTTGCAGTTAGCCTTACTGAACTTTGTAAGTTTGGTATGGGCCCACCTCTCAGGCTTGTCAAGGTTCCTCTGGATGGCATCTCTTCCCTCCAGCATGTCAACCACACCACACAGCTGGTGTCATCAGTAAACTTGCTGAGGGTGAACTCAAGAATGTCATTGAGTAGGTAGCCCCTCTACAAATATCTTTGAAAACAAGACATTTGAATTAATATGGTACTTAAAGAACATATAAAAGTACACCTACTCAGTATCTTCAGGTATTATTCAGGTGACATTTGCTATAGGCATTACGGACAACATCTGACCTACTCTTGACTTTAAAGATTTATGTAAAATATCCCATTAACAATTTAAAAGAGTGACTGATGACCTAGGAGTCATTACTCTGTGCCCTCTGGTATCTAATTTCTGAAGTCAGCCTTGCCTAAGAAGTTTTATTCTAGTTTGAGACATTACTGGAATGATCTTGAGGTCTTGAAATAAAAATATTTTGGAGATTCATGCACAACAGATCTGAGGTCAATATTACTAGTCTCAAGATTATTCTTCAAAGTAGGATAAACTTTGGGTAGCATTGAGACGTCATTAATGCCATATTCCACTTGCCTCTCTCTCATTGGAACAGTGAAAGGGAGGACAAGTAGCAAATAATTCTTCCATTTATTCCAGGTGTCAGAATAGCACTCAGAAATGTGAACAGATATGTAACGGATGTTTTTGCTGTCATTTTCATGAACCTTACTAAAAAGTTTGCTGGATTCTTGCACAAGGTCTGAAAAAATAACAGCATCTGAAAAGTAAGCTGCTTCTTATATTTTCCGTGCAAATGTTAAATTTTGTTAATTACCCACTGAAAAGTTGCCTCCACTTCTTACCCATCATACTAGCAAAGGACAGCTGGGATTTAGATGGAATTTCTGCTATTGAAGGGAGTCTTAGTCCTACTCCATTACAATGGTCCTCGGCACAATGGTAACATACATGAATAAAAGTGAAATCCAGGTGCTGTACTCTAATTTTAACCTATTATAATTGTAATAAATTGTCATAATTTTAACCATCTCTGCATAATTTGTAGTTGAAAGAATGATCTAGGATCACACAGCCTGCTGGTGCTTCCTGATAAATAACAAATAGCTCCTTGGCTGTCAGCTCTACATTCAGTGAAGTTTGTTGCCATTTTTACCATCCACCTGTTCTATCTTCAGTGCCCTAGCAAAGCAGGAAAAATTACTGGACTTGATTTTTCACTATCTTTTGTGGCAGAACTAAAGGAAACAGTGAATGACACTACACGTACAAGATTTTATCTCCAAAAGACAGAGCTATGTATGAGCAAGATGTAAAGGCACAAAGCAATGTATAGGCAAGTCCATATATAATGTATTTTGTAACTGACTGAAGTCAAGGGCAAGACTTCTACTGATTTCACTAACTTGTGAATCTTGCCCTTGCATCAGAAAGGAAAATATTTCCTTTTTTTTTCTGTCCTAATACTGTAATGCCAAAAAGAATATATTCAAGTGGCCCATTTGGCTACGAAAATCCCACTAGCAGCCCCAATTGCAGGGACAGCTCCCAAGGACAGAAATTTTTCAAAGCTCCACATCTCTTTTTCCAATAAAGAACACAGGTGTTACATGTGCTCCTATCCACTTGGAGCAAATGGATTTGTATGTTGTAAAATCAAAGAATGTGTTTCTACAAGACAGATTCTCAGTAAAACGGTGTGAAGCTCCAAAAAAATCCTTTGTTAAATAAGTAAAAACGCTAAAACACAGAAGTGACAAAAAAAGATTAATGCCTACTCATTACTACTGAAGAAAAAAAGAAAGTGATGTGTGCCTACACACATATTCACTTTCAGTGAAGAAATCTATTCTGTATTCATCTGCCTATCTCAAATTTTCTCAGTCCTTAGTAAGTGCATAAACCAGCAAAACTAGGTTTTCAGGGTCACCCTGTGAAGCAACACAAAATCTGGTATTTATGTCTCTAAACTGAAAAGTTGCTTGAAAGTTATAAACTTCCCAGAGTGAAAAAATAGATCTCAAAACATTTGTTTTCACTTGCTTCCCATACACTTCCCTTTTATACCACTTAGCTAGACTGTGCTGTTTAAAGAGAGATTTTCTCTTGCTGCATTAGTACAATGGTCCCAATTTTGATGCAATCAAACGTGGCAAATTAATGCAACAGAAAGTAAAATCTGCAAGGAGTACTTGTATCATGCAACACACTTTCATCAGCCCACACCCAAACACAAGCTGCCACTCTCAAATAACCTAGTGGCACCCTCTGTCTATGAATTTTGACATTGCATAATACGTGTAAAGGGACTAGCTTTTCAGTATCCCTTCTAGACTATGTAGGATTTATTTAGTTAGCTACGTTTACAGGAAATGGCCTTTCTGTTCTTCCTCAGCTGTTTATATTAAACATCTAATATTGTATTACAGAATATGTGAAATGCCAGGTTTCCCTCAAAGACACAAAGGTGAAAATTAAAACAAATTAAATTCAATAACATGCACACTAATTAGTAGCTGACCCTAATATTCAGGATGTTTGCCATGTGAACAAAATAATACCTAATTACTTCAGTATAAAAATAAATCCATACCAGCTTCTCTGGACAATTTAATTCAAAGAAAAATGCAGCTTTTGCATAACAAATCTACTTCAAAGACAGACATTTACTATTTTCAAAGCAGAGAACAGAAACTTATTCAAATACATTTCCTCCATACTTATTAAGCAACCTAAATGCAAAAGATCTTTTTTCCCCTTTACGAACTAGGAATTTGTAAGTTCAAAATATTATTTCGTTTCCATGATCCTTTCAGATACAAAAACTTCTCCATCAAATAATAAAATTATACCTTAATGTTTCTGTTCCAAAGACTTGAAGCATTACATTGCCTTTTATCCGCTTCCTTACTAGGACCAAACACAGAGTAGGATGTGCTTCTAGCTACAGTAATTACCTTAATTTTGTGGGAACATAAGATTGCTGTGTAATCGGCTATTACTAATGCAATTACTCTGAAGAATTGGCTCAGAGAGAGATGTGTGAGGGGTGCTTCTACATCAGCACAGATTGAAGTAATTTAATAATGAGTCACATTTGGTCTCTGAAGTGGGTAATACTGAATGGCAAATATCCACACTATAATTAAGATTTAGGAAAGCATTAATTTGGGATATACTTATATGATAGCTACTGGTTTTTAAGAATTCACTATACACCTCTTCTTTTCCCAAACATATCAGTAGTATTTCTACAATTTTTATTATAGTAAAGGCCCTGGCTGAGATCAGGGCTCTGTTCTGTTAGGTACCTGCTCAGGGTCTGGTATTCCTTATTCTTTCTAATGGCCTGACTCAGAGCTTGCTGAAGTAGATGGAGAGACTCTGGATAGGTTATGGACTGAGCCCTAAGTAAGTGGAAGACTAAAGGAAAACAAGGGGGATGGAGGAGCCTGTCATCCCGCTTCCATGACACCTAATTCAAGAAGGACCTTGACAACATGCTTGACTTTATTATTCAGTATTCACTCAAATATTTTCCCGAATCAGGAAGCATGTAAGCTAAGAGCTAAGACTTGAACTCAGGTCTCCAAAGTCCCTCTTTAGCTCCTTAGCCACAATTAATTGGTAAATTTATTAACTATTGGCACCTCTCAAAAGGCATGTCTGACATAGCTTAAGTAATTATTGACTATGATTGTAAAAAAGGACTATAAGGAAGAAGCAACATAAAGTAATGCAACACTACAACTGTTGGAATGAAGACCATTTCTGTACAGCTGCTCAAAGTAAGTTTGATCAATTCAAGCCTGAGCATTTAACCAGGGGAATTTAATATCTCTAGGAAGCTGAACACACTGCCTGCATTTTGCATCAGCATCTGTTAGTGTTCAGTACTTAGGGGTTCTAAGAATGACATATCAAGTAGAAGAAATATTTTTCTGGGTGCCCTGGCTGACTAACAGAAGCCCTGAAGTATGAGATTCATGCAAGGGAAATATAGTGTAATCTACTGTCTCTCCTTCAAAACCCCTTGAATATGCCAAAATATAGGCACCTAAAACCTTGTATCAGAGACATAATTTATTGTCTCCAGGAAATCTGTTTTAACTTTGAACTTTTGTTTTTTAATAGTTTAGGTTCCTGATTCACACTGTCCCATCTGGAAGACTGTTTAAGAACCTTACTCTTTGAATGATCAGGAAAATTTACTTTCCATTCCAAATTTAATTGTTATGTATCCTTTCTATTTAACAACTTCTATCCCCCTTTGATATGTATCCCCTGAATAGATTTCTAAAGAGGAATCATATCTCCTCTCAGCCTTTTTTTGCCTAGACTAAATAAAATTCCTTTGTTCTCTCCACCTAAAGACAGATATTCCACTCCTTATTCATCCCAGTAGATTGAGAACTGCATCTGTTCCAAATTAAGCTTATGTTTCTTGAGCAAGGACAACCAGAACAGTACACAGTATTCCAAATGAACATTTAGCAGCATTTTATAAAATAATACTAACATTTTCTTCTCTTTACTAAAAATATCTTTTCTAATATTCCCTAGAACAGTATTAAGCTCTTTCATAGCGTTATGAAATTAAAGAACACTGGTAGCTTAGAGTCACCTTTTGATTCACTGTATAATTCCTGTCTTTCTTTTTTCTATGTCTTTCTTTTTTCCTCCCCTTGCTTCAAACTGGTGCAAAACAAAAATAGAATTAGAAACTATTTCTTAAACCTCACTGCTTTGCTCCATCTGAAATTCTTTCCAATGTGTCTCTCTCATAACTCCATTTGCTTTAATGTTCCGCTGCATCCTGCTGTCTATTAAATTTGGGGCTTTTTTGACATTTAACCAATTATTCTTCTATCCATATGTCAGCTTCTGAAATGGACCAAGTATCCTCTAAAAAGTGGAGTCTCTTGTTAGAATATGTTACAATTTCTAAAATATGTAGATCGAAAAGGAACCTTTTAATCCCCAAGATCCTAAATTTGATGACAACTGCCCTAATCAAAGAGGGACAAACTCCAAACTTCAAACTCCATATATATATATGAGAAATTCAGTTCCTCACATAATTTTTATTCTGTATCAATCCACACCTCTAAATAAGATGTCACATACCACATTGTAACATCCTTCAGCTGAACTACATTATTATGAGCCAAGACAGACCTCTTAGAAGAGTCTGAACTTCTGAATTTCCGACCTCTTTGAAATAATTTTCATCTTCTGACCCTGTGGGGAACACGTCCCATGGCCACTGAAGCCACGCCCCCACATAGACGATAATATGATTCTTATGGTATTGGGGATATAGAGCAGGAAACAGAAGCGGACTGAGATGAAGACTTGGGCAGCTAAAGGCGGGAATATTGCAACAATGTTGCCAACTCCAAGAGCACCTCAGAACTGAGAGGCATTATCCTGACCAATCGGTGGACGGATTGAAAGGTGTTCTACCTATCAGACGTTAGTTCCGCCCACTGGAAATCCTATAAAAAACGACCACTCTCACCACATTGCTGCTGGTTTTCGGAGCTGGTCCGGGGTAGCAAAGAAAAGAAGAAAGCCATTACCTGCTCATCGTGCCGCGGAGCTAGAGCCGGGGTCTAAAAGCCTTTTTAAAGGCTCCTGGAAGCTGAAAGCCCTGTGTGCTCGCTCCTGAAGACATCTGGAAAGAAGTAGCTGGCCACCAAGAGCCGAGGCTGGTCCTCGACTCTGCCGAGTCTAGGAGGGTGTAAGAACTTCTCCCTAATAAGTCTGCTTACCTGCTTCTTTCCTGCACCCAAATTACCCTGGGAGGGGGTAGAGGGGTGGGGGGAATACTTACCTCTGCCACGTTCCTTCCCTGACTTCCCTAAATTGGCGCGGGCATAATTCCCTATATATATTTGTTATCTGGACGTGGTTGCTAGTTCTGTATTTTGTACTAAGGTTGTGTGTTGTGCTTTCAATATAATTGTAAAGTAAAAGCACATATTTCAAATTGCCCCAAGTGTGGATCTCCTTTTCTCAGCTGGTATTGTTAAAATAGCCGTGGGGCGGGGAATAGAGGCACTTAAAGGCGGGACTTTCCGCTCGAGTCCCTGATTGCGTGGTCAACGGCCCCAATCTTAGACAGTGTGCGTGAGCGTGTGACTGAGACGCAGCACAAGCTGCGAAGCGAGTGCAGACTCCTGAGCTGCGGTTCCGTTCTCCCGCGAGGGAAACGGCCAGCGACGGAGGAAGTGGAAGGCGTGTCAGGACAGCGCGGATGTGAGAGCGCTTGGGTGGTGTGAAAGCCGAGTGGCTGTTCGTGGGTGCTCTAAAACATCACATCACAGTAACACTTCTCGCGAGACACAAACATACACTGCACTCAACACTCCGTCACATAAACACACACATAGGAGCCCTTGATCGCGACAGACCCCTAATCTCTGCACTGAAGCTCTTGAGAACAGTTTACCAGGCCTTTAGAGTACTGTCTGATATACCTGATATAAAGAATACATTTGAAGAAAACATTTGCTTTAAGTAACTTTGCTGTTGTACCCATCAAAAGAATTTCTGTATTTACCTCTTTTTAAAAGATTAGCATTTCTTGCTATTTTCAGATGAGACTGACACATTGCCAGTTTCAAAAAGGTCTTTGTGTTTTATGTTTAAAATGTAAGTAGTCCATGGACTTGCTTGTTTTTTAATTCCTGCTTGTTTTCTCAGAAACATGAATATCTTATATTTCTAATATATCATAATTTCGTAATTAGAAATAGAACAAATTTTAAAATACTGTAAAACGAAAAGAAGATCCATTACCAAGAATAGCACAATAGCTGCTATGAAGACAGCTATCCATGCTTCATCTCTTAGCTACCCTTTCCCTTTTTTTTTTTTTTTTTAATTTATTTGCTGGGGCCAGGGTTTCTTTAGCTATACGTAGCAGCAGTGACTGAACCTAATTCTGCCTAGTGCTAGGTCACATAAAGCCATTTGAAGAAGTTCCATTCATTAGTATCTAACTTCCAAGATCCATGTATGAAACAGAAAGGCAAATTATTAACTTACTTGAAAAGCTATTTCCCCCCTAATACCTACATGTTTTAATTCTATTCAGTTTATCTTCTCAATCTTTTCTGTACAGCTGTCAATTCCTAGCCCTACTCAGGACTGGATTTGTGGTGTCCCTTTTTCCAAGATATTTTTCACCTTGGTTATGTAACCAAACCTTTTTTTACTTCAAAAGGGCTACACTTAGTTAAGAAAACTGATATATATTTCCTACCTGACTGTTTCAGGAAGAAATCTGTGGCTGTGTCAATGTTGCTCTTAAATAGTTTCACTACTGACTGCAAAAAGCATTACTTATAAGAGCACAAAACTAGTTTTAGCTTTCTTTATTAATACACAAGCCTCTTTGATGGTTTTTCAGTTTGTTAACGATTATAGAAGTTGCTTCTGCTAGGCTTGTCTATTACATTATCTATTACCAACTACTACTTTTTATTTTGTTTGTTTGCTTGTTTTCAGAATATAATTACAATCCTAGTCATCACAGAGCCTGGGAGTGGTTTCAAACACTGAGTTAATACCATTTGTAATATAAAAATATTAAATCAAACCAGGTTTACCTCTCTATAATGCAAAAGATAATTTAAGCTTTTGAATCTCATAGTTGTTTTTTTTTGGTTCCATCAGTGTAAACCCTTACACATTCTAGTGCATTGTATTTTTTACCATCAAACTGATAATAATTTAATTTATACCTGTCTCACTTATTCAATTACTTCAAAACTTATGCAGAAAATGCAGAAACCTTGCCTCAAGGCTTCTTAGCTGGCACCTGGCTGAACATCTCAGCATTATATATATATATATCGTGTCTACCACAGATCAGAGGCTAGGGATGATGCTCGAAGTTGTAGCTCATGTTTTCTTCATTCATTTTCCTTACTATACTATTTGTATCTCTCCCCTGCACTCCTACCCTTTACTTTAGGCAGTACAATTTTCTTATCTTTATCTTTCCCACTCTAATTACATTTTAATTATTTGTAATATTTTTCTCTTTATTATTTTTCAACCTCTTGACTAGTCAAAATCTTGTATCTTCCTAATTGTTTTTTCCTCATTATTTAAGCTCATCTCTCTTTTAGCCTTTAATACAAGTCTAGGTAAAGACTGAAGAATCAGATCAGAAAACCATAACTACAGACAAAATGTGTTTTAGTAGAAAATACAATAAGCTTTCCACAGTATTAGGTTACTTGGGAAAATGCTGGATGTGGTGCTGTTTTCCCTTACACCAGCATAATTCAGAAGAATTCAGCTGAAGTCCCAGTCACTGCATGGAGCTGCTCCAAAGCAGACTCGATCCACCATGGAGTGGCTGATCTCAGCTAGCAGGGGTTCCTTTTTTTGTTTTCCCTCTTCACTCTTTCTTTCTGAAGGTTTCCTTCTTGAAGAGAAACACAGGGGGAGAGGAGGCACAGAGGACAAGCCAGCAGCTCTCACGAGAGGTACTGATGAGACCCGGGAATTGCCAGAGCAATGCCCACTACACCCACCCATAACTAGTGCCCCCGGGGAGTGCGAACAATCTGGAGTATGGTGAACAGAGAGGGCAAACAGGACATGGCACGTCAGAAGGGCATGGTGTGGCAGTTCAAGCACACAGGGTGAGCAGAGCAGGTGAGCAGGAAGATTGCTCTCTGATGAAGGGCAGAACTCCAAATTCTACTGCGGGGCTCAAGGGCGCACATCCTACCAAATAGAGAGGGCAACATGGTGAGCACTCAGCACAACGCCACGACTGCATCAACAGCTAGGGGGTCTGCACCATCTGCACCATCCACCCCGCTGGTGACTGATGCCTCCACCCAGACAGAGGTTGTGAAGAAGGAGGTAGCTGCACAAACCAAAGGCTGTGGTTGGTAAATGCCTAGTCCTCTCCCACAGAGTAGGGGCTGGGGGCAGTCCTGCATGCAAAAGGTGTGCACAGGTTGAAGATCTTCTGCAGCAGGTTGCCGAACTGCTGGAGACGGTAAGAAGGCTGAGGAATATTAGGGAGACAGAAAAGGAGATAGATAATCGATTTCAGATTCATGCTGAGGCAAGCCCAGAGCCTAAATCTGCCAATCCAAAAGCTCCCCCATTAACAAAAATGGAGAAGAGGGAAGAGATGTGGAAAATGATAAAGAGGAATGGAATATTGTAAACATCAAAAACCTGAAGGAAGAAGAGACTTCCCGCAAACCTAAGGTGCACCTGCAGAACTGTTTCACAGTTCTGCAGACTGAAGGGGAAAAGCAACCCATGCAAGAAAAGTTGCCAGAGCCAACTAAGGCAGCTCACTCTGCGCATCGTATAACATCGAGTGTTCAGAAGCAGCAGCAATGAGTCTTAGTTGTGAGGGACTCCCTTCTCAGGGGTACTGAGGGAACCATTTTCAGACTGGACCCACTTGCTAGAGAGGTCTGCAGCTTACTGGGGGCTCAATCAAAGATATAACAGAAAGATTACCCAAACTTTTACAGCACACTATCATCCACTCCTACTAGTTCACATGGGCACAAATGCTACAGATAGGAGTAACCTGAAGACTGTCAGGAAAGACTATTGAGAGCTGGGAGCAGTGGTCAAGGGCTCGAGAGTACAGTAGTGTTCTCATCAATCAAAGGTCAAAGGGCTGGAAAAGGCTGACCGAATTGGAAAAGGCAATAAATTGTTCACTTTGAAAAACCTGGTCTCCTGGGGGCTGATGGGGTTCATTTGTCAGAGAAAGGCAAGAAAGTCTTTGGCCAGAGGCTGGCCAATTTAGTTAGGAGGGCTTTAGTCATGCCAAGGGAGGGGACCCTCCACTCATACCACACTCACCACTTTGAGGACAGAGCCAGTAACAGATGCCCTGGGCCTGCAGGAGGATTGCAGGCCAACAGGAAGCATCTGACCGGCAAAGTGTTACACCTGCAAGCATGACTGCTTCAAAGGAGGTCCATCTTAAATGCTTCTATGCAAAATGCACAGAGCATGGGGAATAAACAAGAGGAACTGCAGATGTGTGCATGCCTGCAGGGCTATGATGTTATTGGTATCACTGAGACGTGGTGGGATGATTCCTACGACTGGAATGTGGGGATGGTTGGGTATAAGCTCTTTAGGAAGGACAGGAAGGGCAAAAGAGGAGGGGGTACAACTCTGCATCACTAACCAGCTAGAGTCCGTGGAGCTCTGACTGGGGATAGAGGAGGAATCAACTGAAACCTTATGGTTAAGGGCTAAAGGAAAGATGGGGCAGGACATAGCATAGTGGGGATCTGCTACAGGCCACCAGATCAGGATGACAGAGTGGATGAGGTCCTCTACAGGCAGACAGGAGCAGCTTCACACTCACAGGCCCTGGTCCTCATGGGGGATCTCAACCACCCCAGTATCTTCTGGAGGGACAACACAGCAAAGCACCAGAAATCCAGGAAGTTCCTGGAGTGCATTGATGACAACTTCCTTCCCCAAATGGCAGAAGGACCAAGGTGTTATGCTGGACCTTGTTTTCACCAACTGAGATGGGCTGGTTGATGATGTAATACTTAGTGGGAGACTAGGCTGCAGCAACCATGATATGGTAAAATTCAGGATCCTTAGGGCAGTGAAGAAGGAGCAAAGCAACCACACTACCCTCAATTTCAGGAGAGCAGATTTTGGTCTTGTCAAGGATCTGCTCAGTAGGGTACCGTGGGACAAAGCCCTGGAGGGAAGGGGAGCCCAGGAAAGCTGGTCCATATCCAAGGATTACTTCCTCCATGCCCAGGAGCTATGTGTCAAACCGTGTCGGTGTCCCCATGAAGAGGAAGGTAGGCAGGAGAGACATGAGACCTGTATGGATGAATAAGGAGCTTCTGGACACAGTTAAATGTAAAAATAAGGTATACAGAATGGAAGCAAGGACAGGTGTCCTGGGGGGAGTACAGACAAGTTGTCAGAGAAGCAAGAGATAGAGTAAGGAAGGCCAAAGCACAGATGGAGTTGGACCTGGCCAGGGATGTTATGAACAACAAGAAAAGTTTCTACAGGTATGTCAGCAATAAGAGGGAAACTGTGGGCCTGCTTTGGAAGGAAATTGGAGACCTGGTCATACAAGACACAGTGAAGGCTGAGGTACTCAATGACTACGTTGACTCATTCTTCACCCATAAAGGCTCTGGTCACACCATCCAAGTTAGAGAAGCTGAAGGCATGGACTGTAAAAAGGAAGATCTCCCCACTGTAGGAGAAGAGCAGGTTCATGACCATCTGAAGGACCTCAAGGTGCACAAGTCCATGTGACCTAACAGAATTCATCCACATCTCCTGAAGGAGCTGGCTGATGAAATTGCAAAGCCTCTGTCCATCATATTTAAAGACTCTTGGCAGTCTGGTGAAGTTCCCACTGACTGGAAAGGGGGAAATATAACCCAAATTTTCAAGAAGGGAAAAAAGAAGACCCAGGAAACTATAGATCAGGCAGTCTCACCTCTGTGCCCAGGAAGATCATGGAGCAGATCCTCCTGAAGGCTGCGCTAAAGCATGTGGAAAACAAAGGGGAGACTGATGACAGCCAACACAGCTTCACCATGGGCAAATCCCGCCTGACAAATTTGGTGGCTTTCTACAATGGGGTCACAGCTTCGGTGGACAAAGGAAGAGCAACCAACGTCATCTACCTGGACCTGTGCAAAACTTTTGATACTGTCCTGTACAACATCCTGGTACCGAAACTGGAACAATACAGATTCAATGGACGGACAATTCATTGTGTAAGGAACTGGCTGGATGGTCGCACTCAAAAAGTGGTGATCAATGGCTTGATGTCCAGATGGAGATCTGTGATGAGTGGTGTTCCCTAAGGGTCAGTACTTGGACCAGTGATATTTAACATTTTTGTTGGTGACATGGACAATGGAATTGAGTGCACCCTCAGCAAGTTTGCTGATGACACCAAACTGTGTGGTGAGGTCAACACTCTGGAGGGAAGGGATGCCATCCAGAGGAACCTTACCAGGCTCAAGAGGTGGGCTCGTGCTACCTCACAAAGTTCAACAAGGCCAAGTGCAAGGTTCTGCCCCTGGACTGGGGCAATCCCAAGCAAAAATAAAGGCTGAGTGGAAAATACATCGAAAACAGCTCTGAGGAAAAGGACTTGGGGGTGATGGTGGATGAGAAGCTCAACATGAACCAGAAATGGGTGCTTTCAGCCCAGAAAGCCAATTGTGTCTTGGACTGCATCAAAAGAAACAAGGCCAGCAGATCAAGGAAGGTGATTCTGGCCCTCTATTCCATGCTTGTGAGACCTCACCTGCAGTACTGTGTCCAGTTCTGGGGTCCCCAACATAAGAAGGACTTGGAGCTCCTGGAGAAAGTCCAAAGGAGGACCATGAAGATGATCCGAGGGCTGGAGCAGCTCTGCTACAAAGACAGGCTTAGAGAGTTGGGGCAGTTCAGCCTGGAGAAGAGAAGGCTCTGGGGGGACCTCATAGTGGCCTTCCAGTACCTGAAGGGGGACCTACAGAAAAGCTGGGGAGGGACTTTTTACAAGGGCTCGTAGTGAGAGGACAAGGGGTCATGGATCAAAACTGGAAGAGGGGAGATTTAGGTTAAACATTAGGAGGAAATTCTTTAATGTGAGAGTGGTGAGGGACTGGAAGATGTTGCTAAGGGAAGTTGTGGAAGCCCCATCCCTGAAGGTGTTCAAGGCCAGGTTGGACGGGGCTTTGAGCAACCTGGTCTAGTGGGAGGTGTCCCTGCCCATGCAGGGGGGCTGGAACTAGATGATCTTTAATGTCCCTTCCAACTCAAACCATTCTATGATTCTATGAAATCATTCCTATGAAAGATCATTAAGTAGCATAATTGTGGATACCATGGCAACATATCAATATTAACATTTACTTTCTTTGTAATACATGGAACATTATGCAGCTTTCCATCCTTTAGATTTTAATTATGCAGGTAAGATCTGGGATAAACATCTCCCAAATTCGTCCATGATCATCCACTCAGCTAGACAGAGTAACCTCTTTTTCTGCCTCTTCAGCTTGCACCAGGAGACCAGCACATACTGCTTTCACTTCTTCTCAAGATACACGTACAGCTGTTTGCCTGACAGAGGAAAAGTAACTAGTATGAAATATCTCCATTTAAAATACACAAAGTAGTTAAAAAAAAACAACCACGAAACTCAGTTAAGACTTGGAATGCACACAGCTGAATCAGGGTAGCTGTGCTGTTATTGCAAGATATATCCTTTTAGGAATTTCACTGCTCTACACTGAATAGCTTCTGCTTCTAGCAGATTACTTCTGAGTTTTTCTAAGACGGACATAACTAATCTATGCAAATTCTGTCCAACAGATGCAGACCAAGAAAGGTTATACAGCAAGACTCTTCCTCCATTTGGATTCAATAGTCAGCTCCTGCCTCGTATACAAGGAATCATGTTAAAAGGCTTAGTCAGGGTCTACCAGTTACTGCTGTTAAAGTAAACAACACCAAGCCCCTCAAGGATTCCTTGAATGGCACCTTAGCAGCCTTGCTTTTAATAAACTCTTGAAATTTCTAGTTGTTAACATCATAACTCATTCTACTGTATTAAAATGAAACTCATTCTACTGTGAAATTCAAGTGAAGGCATAACTTGGCAACATCTACCCATCAATACACAACCAATAGCTAAAATTATTAAAATATTTTAAAAATATATTATCAGAAAGTATATTTTAAATGAAATTAAGAATTTAAACAAAATAGTTGATGAAAAGAAGGAAAGAAACTTTTGTATTCAAACTGAAAATTTTTGAGCCTGAAGTTCTCTAAAAGAAATTAAGAGGTGGTTTAATTCATTTTAATTGCTATTAACATGTGTTTCTATTTATTAGGAAAATTACTATAAACGGACCAAGAATAGAGATTAGTCTACAACTATGTTAGAAAGCATAACAACATCAGGATAGTATGGCATTCTTAGGTTATTTACAATCCAAATTCCCAACACAAATAAAATTGACAGGAGGTGGACTAAAGGAAGAAGAGATGGGAAAGTAGCAGTGATGCTTCTCATGCTTATCAACTGAGCATCACAAATGTATTAATAACATAAGTTTCTCAGTACTTCCTTGGTCAAGGTTTTGTTAGAACAAACAAAGGAAAATTTAAGACCAATGAAACTAAATGAATAACATAAAGTTGCTAAAGGGGAAAAAAAGTTGAGACAATGAAATGTTATCAATACATAAATAACTGCTGTTTTGTAAGCAAAACTAATTCATGTATCCTTGAACTCTGTATACTATATTCTTAAAGGACAGTTACAGCTCTCCTTTAGCTAGTTTCTATTTATAGAAACAAGATGGCAAATGCTATGTGAAGGGATTCCTAGTAGATAAGCCATCTGTCACTGTAGTCACTATTTCTTAGATAATTATGATAATGGTTATAAGAAAAATTAATAAAGTCAGTGTCGCAGACCAAGATGGGTAGAGCCGCGACCCACTCCCCCTCCAAAGGGGATCGAGGGCTGAGGACCAGTCCCCGTCACACCCACAAACAATGCTCAATAATCAATAGGTTTATTAAAAGCACTGAGGTTTTGGCAAGTCTGTTTCTACAGAACAATATCAAACGTCAGAATATATATATGAGAACAATACACAAAAAGAGAATAGAAATATCCCCCTTCCCCCCCTGTTCTTATTCCCGGACAGGGATACGAAAGGAAAAGCTTGGAGAGAGCCTTTAGGAAATATTATAGAAAGTGAGTATATGGTATGTATGAATGTTTATAAGCGTTAATAGCAAGTGTCAGGATGTAGTTAAGTTCGCAAAGTCTCACCACCGGGGTGCGGCCGAAGCCGATCCCTGGCCGGGATCCTCCTCCTTCTCCAGCGACTCCAGGCAAGCAGTCCGTTTGGTACACGGCCAATAACCACAGGAAAAGGCTCATCACGGCCCCACGACTCCACGGCAGCCCTCGCGGCGACACACACACGGTGACTATGTCCGAAGGGAGAGTTCGCAGCCCGCGCCTTTCGGCTGCCCTTCCGGTTCCGGCACGGCTTTGCCTAGCCTCCTGGGAACTGTAGTCTGTGGTCCTGTGCGCATGCGCCTGGTACCTCCTCGTCTCACGAGTGCGAAGAGTGCACCACCACGAATGGTCAGTAGATGTCGCTGGATTAAAGGCCATTGTAGAGTCCGTGTCTCACATCTCACCCCGTGGCTTTTATGACAGCAACTCGTTTCCTGTGTGGTATGTGTTTATGTATATGTCTGTATATGTATGTACATCTGTGCCCTATCAGGCTCTTGTCCAAGCTCCTACCTCCTTCCCTGTTTTAAACATATATAAAAATTCATATATTTCCATATCTATATATTGGATGTATATATAACTATTCACGTAACTTGTTTCTGAGGGAACAATTCCCTATATAAGATACATGTGTATATACAATACATAAAAGAAGTACAATATAAATAGGAGTCCCATTATGAATATATATATCGATGCATTGTTAGTACACTATTATGTTACACTATTATATTACATACAACAACCTAAAGGGACAACAGTGATGGGAGACATGCTACTGTATAGTGGGAGACATTGTGCAAACCATGGGGTGATCAAGTCCATAGTAGTCACAAGGTAATCCCCTCCTCAAAACCAGTATCGGGCTGATCAGACCCTATTCTGGCTTGGGAGGTCTCCGGTTCTTTAGGTTGTTGGTCTATGTATACACATAGGTATACATAGATATACACACAAGTACACAGATACATATCTACAATCAACCTCGAAGTTTTGCTTCACTTGGCATAAAGTATCCAGTTTGTGCTGATTTTAAGTTGTTTGTTATTCATGTCAGATGCGACACAGGTATTCGAGTTCACGGGTGTTTGAAGGGTCAACTTAACTTTCTGAATGTTTGGCAAGTGTACCAGTACAGTTTGTCCAGGGTGTAGGGAGATCTTTCGCTTGTTGCAGGGTTTTCTATGTTTCTCCTTCTCTTGAGTGGGTGATGTAGGAAAGAAAGCAGTTAGACGAGGACACCCATTTACCCCCCATCTGTTATTTATGGTGGTGACTGCATATCGCAACCTTTCATCCCATTTGGAGTCCTGTGGGAGAATAAGGCTTTTAATTAATCCATTAGTACGTTCTACTATCCCATTTGCTTGGGGATAGTATGGCATGTGGAATGTCCATTGGATGCCTTCACTTTTTGCCCATTGTTGTATCACATGTGAGGTGAAGTGAGTACCATTATCAGATTGAATATTTGTGGGTTTAGGTAATACCCCGAATACCCTTTCCAAGAAGCAAAACGTGTTTTCACCATTTGCTTTGGAAACAGCTTCAGCACAAGTTAGACCTGATACCACTTTTACCATCACAATGATACACTGTTTGTTACCTGATTTACGGAAAGGACCAATGTAGTCCACCTGCCAGGTGGACCACAAGGACTTTCCTTCCCGAATATGCAGAGTATCAGTCGTCAGGGGATGCTCCCCCAACCTGATCTTGCAACGATCACATTCAGAAATGATTGTTTTGCACTGTTCATGGGTAACAGGCCATCCACGGGTTTGTGCCTCTTTATACAAGTCAAAGATTCCTGAATGAGCCCTTTTCCAATGAAGCCATTCAAGCAATCGCTCCCACCCTTAATTTTCTCCTGCTGTTCCGATTTCCACTACATTGATTTTAGCCAATTAATCAACGTAGTTGTTCCACCTGCTAGCTTCATTTTTTAGATTGGTCTGGTGAGAAGGTACCCACCCTACATGAAAGTTAGGATTTTTCTTAGCAATTTCCAGTATCTGTTGCCATTTCTCTTTCTGCCACACTGGCACCCTGGTAATTTCCCAAGTATTCTGTTCCCAGAAGGTTATCCATTCCACACAGCCCTTAAAGACCAAAAAGGAATCTGTGTAGATGTACACAGCGTCCTTGGAGGCTTTTTCTTTCACAAAAACATTGACAACAGCATCCAGCTCCCCGACTTGTGCACTGCCCTTATCATGGTTTATTATTTGTTCAGCCGTGGAGGGTTTGACTGGAGCAGATTTGAACAACCAGGTTTTACTTTCTCTTCGGGCTGACACATCTGTGAACCAGGCATTAATAATTTCACTTTTGTATTCTGGGGCCTCTTTAATAGGACTAGGAGTTTTCATTGTGAACACATTTTCCCTTGATAGATCAAATTTGTTCCTGAATTTTTAGTTGTTTATCTAGGCCTTCTTCTAGCTTAAAAAGGCCGGAATAGCATTCAATTTGGCTATACCATTTCCTGATCGTCCCCTTTTGAGATATTCCCTCTGGAGGGGCTTTCCCAGACAGCACATGGTTAACCACTTTGAAAGGACCCTGTAGGATAACTCTTTGGTTTTTAATGCTATTGCTGATCTCTTTCAGTGCTGTGCACACTGTTAGCAATCCTTTCTCCAGAGTGGAATATCACTTTTCTCAGTCCTTAAAAGATTGTGAATAAAAGCCAATTGGTTGTGTACTCCCGTTAGGTCCCTTTTGCCAAAAGTGATGTGATAAGGCACTAGCTGAAAATCCCCATTCGATTGTTATCGGATCCTCTGGGTGAAGAGGTCCCAGGGTCTGGAAGGTCCGTGCTTCCAGTATTAGCAGTTCAAGGGCCTCATAATGAGATTTATTCCATTCCCAGTGATGATTCTTTTTCAATAGATCATAAAGAGGCCGTGATATAACAGAGAAGTCTGGGATGTGCTTTCTCCAATATTGAAGGGTTCCCAGCAATTGCTACAATTTTTTTTTTTTTGTTAGATGGTAGCTTTATCTGAGTCAGTTGGGACAAAGTATCAGAAGGAATATTCCAGGTTCCCCCTTCCACCTTATTCCCAAGAATTTTGCCTCTTGGGATGGAGGTTGCCTTTATTCTTCAGGGATTTCTATCTGCATATCTGTCAAATGCTTAATTATGGCATCATAAACAGCTTTTACCTCTCCCTCACTTGCGACTCCAGGCAAGCAGTCCGTTTGGTACACGGCCAGTAACCACAGGAAAAGGCGCTTCACAGCTCCACGACTCCACGGCAGCCCTCGCGGCGACACACACACGGTGACTATGTCCGAAGGGAGAGTTCGCAGCCCGCGCCTTTCGGCTGCCCTTCCGGTTCCGGCACGGCTTTGCCTAGCCTCCTGGGAGCTGTAGTCTGTGGTCCTGTGCGCATGCGCCTGGTACCTCTCTCCTCTTCTCACGAGTGCGAGGAGTGCACCACCACAAATGGTCAGTAGATGATTAAAGGCCTTTGTAGAGTCCGTCTCTCACAGTCAGACCAATAGATTAAGCATTGTTATTTCCTAATATTCTCCTGTCTTTCTTTAACTGTTGTAACATTTTGAATGTTGATGTTAAAACTGGGATATTTCCCTCATTTTTTCCAACATCGATGTATTTTAGCACTTTTTTTTTTTTTAATCTGGAATTTCTTCATAATATTTGCAACCAATGCATTTGCAAATAGAAGAACACATAGTTTTAGCCTGGCCAATATAGAATGCTAAGAATAAAAGCATAAGTATAGATTTTAAATTTAGCATACATTTGTACAACCATTGGAGCTATACTACCAGGGAATTATTCTAGATGTGCTGGTCTTGGATACTCCCAGAGTGAGACCATCAGTATCAATACAGAAAGGAAGCAAGAGGTTTTTTCCTATGGCTTCTTTGTGGAGATTCATATTCTCTACATGTACAAATCACTCATCCCCTCAATTTGTGGATGAATTTGCAAGATAACAAAATACCATGGATGCAAAGAAACTACTAGGATTAGCAGAAAACGATTCCTCATTTCTTCCAGAGCAAGGCATTGGCTGAGAGCTCCTGATACTGAAAATTCTGGCTCATCAACTTAAACCAGATTAAGTGGTTAAACACATGACAAAAAAGTGTGAAAGTCTGTGCCTCCTATGGTCGAAAAGTTTTATCATGAAAAATGCAAAAAAATAAGTGATTATTTTTAGCAACTATTAGTTACAGAATATAATCAATTTTAAGGTACCAACTGATAAAATTTCACCTGGCTCACCTCAAAGCACTCACAATAATTTTTTATGCATCCTGAGTGCTTGCAATTACATTCTGTGTTACGGTGAGGTTTATTTTCTCCTAGTTCCCTTTCCCCAAGTATTGGTAAGAGAAAAGTTTTTAACACCTGAATGACTGATCCAATGTTTAACAAAGAAGTTATTCTTTTCCACCAATTGGGAGTATTAAGCCCATGGACAAAGGAGTCTTCTATGGCATGTTAGAGCAGAATTCCAGGATTCCAGAACACTAAGCTGACTTGGCTTTACCAGAAGAAGCAACTTATATTGCTTTTATGGAATAACCTAAATGACCTATCTACTGTTCTCTTGGGGATGGTTTTATTTCACTGCTGACACTAATTTCACCAGAAATAAAAAGTTCCCAGTGCAGAAAGAACCATTGCATACATAGTTATGCACATTTCTGAAGTATTAAACATATCTTTTATTAACGGCCCAATAAAAAGACCATTCATTGAAATCAGCATTGGATTGGAGAAGCAGGTTTTAATCAGATATCAAGATCTTGCAATACCATTATTGATGATGACACACTAATAATAAATAAATAATGTCTCTCATTAACTCAGCTGATTAACAGAGAGACCTAATAAACTGAACTAAGCCTGTCAAGGACACTTCTCAGGGATGTAGCTACTTAGTGACTGACAGGACATGAGTGGGAAAACAGTTTTATTGATGAAGGATCAGAACGCCCTTATCTGATTGGTCAGCATGTATGCTAATAAGGGATTGGAAAACCCACCAGTCAGAGACTCGGGAGGGAACTATAAGTAAAGGGTGCAGGCTGCTGCTAGCAGTTTGTGGCATGCTTGCTGAATTGTCAGAGGAGCAGAAGAAGACGAGAGCTATGCAGACAGCACAGAAGCGGGCAGAAGAACCCTGAAGTGCGGCTTTTCCCTGAGATCTGCCAATCAGTGGCTCAGCGGCTGGCCAGAATCTCTCAACAGGAAAATAAATCACAATTGAGCCATCACTCAAACGGCCCAACAGGGACAAAGGCGGTTGTTAGCACAAAGCCACAGGTCCTGGGTCTTAATTACTAAAAGAACTGATAATGTGCTGCTGAAGACAATGAAGCCCTGCCTTGCTACCGCCAGCTCCTCGACTCAGCCTCTGCACACTGCAACTCCGGAGCACTGTAGCACACCACAGCACCTGCAATGCCACAGTGCCTGCAAACCACAGCGCCTGTGAATCTCAGTGCTCTCAAACCCAGACACCGCTCTCAAGACAGCGTTCTCAGTTCGCCACGGAGTTGCTGCTGCGCCCCCCTAGTCGTGCGTTCTGGCCATGTGTCCCAGCCCTGCATAGCCACCACACTAGAGCCGCCATTGCAGTACCAACTGCAGCCGTTTGTCACCACTGTTCGCTGCAGCTCACTGAGGCTCACTGCAGATACCTCGATCTGACAAACTGGAATTTTAAGTGCAATTGTATCTCAGGTCTCTTACGTATTTTTTCTGCAGTTTCTCACCCCGGGAAACCCTCTCACACACACACAGAAAACAATTGGCACAATAGCCAATCCCCTCTATACTGTGCTGTAATATTCTACCTTTGCGTTCTCACTTTGGCAGTTAGTATCTCCAGCTGGGAGTGTGTTGGATTCAAACGAGACAAGTGTATCTCATTGATTCCTCAATTTCACTTAGTCCCTTTAAATCTGTTCATCTAAATTTATCCTGAGGATCCTCATGTGTCCCTGCCCCTTTAAATAAACTGTGGCAGAATTCGTTCAAGCACATCATGGTTTTACATTTTAATTTCGGTACGGGGGGGCGGGGGCAGTAATTAGTGGAGCTATAATACTTTGACACCCAGCACATCCATACTGGCTCCAATTCAGGGGGGACCCACATAAACGCTCGATAAATTGTTTTTGTTTGCCCAATTGGGAGGCCAGTCAGATGATTGAAAACTGGTGTCAGAACCCCCGATTGGTCACGAACTCAACGGCTCGGTTGGTCAGACCACAACAACCATGGACCACTAAAATGGAGGTTAAAGAGATCATATGCCCTTTAAGTACAATATTCTTGGATGGCATAAATATACTTTCATCAGTGAAAAACAAGATCTGTTGTGGTCTACAGCAGTGAAAGGAGTCCTTAGACACCACCAATCCCATCAGCTGAACTATAGGCAAGCATCTGATTTGAAAAATAGTTGTTGCATATTGACAGCAAAAATTGCCGTGCCTTTGGCTGGTTGGATGTGGCAAAGCTCTAACTCTAATTAGATCAACATCTTGTACAATCCTGCAATTTTGTGAATGATACTAAAAGAGTTCTGGAGAGTTGCATATAATAAGCACAAAGCCATTAATATATCCTTAAAGCATCAGTGGTAGAATAAGACTTTTCATTATCACTTTAAAACTTACAAAACGTAACATACATATTAGATTAATTTATTACCCAAACTGTGCAGTTTGATATACACACAAAAATTAGCTCACATATTATTCTTTATTCCACTGATAAAGTCAGTCTCCAAATGTAGAAGTAAGCTGCTTCTCACTAGTGCAGCATTCAGTGTCACTGCCAGGAGAGTCAACTTTGCATTGCTGCATGGATCAACCAGAAAGACTAACAGACAACTACAGAAAAACTGTCAATAATAATAATAATTTGCATATTAATAATTGGTTTTCCTTTAACTATTGTCTGACTTTGGGATACAAAAAATTTTCCTTCAAGTAAAAAGATTTTCTGAAAATAAAGTTGAGTTTCAGCACTTCATTCCAAGAATAAAAATTAGCATTCAGTTAACACATCGCTAGTTTTAATGCAAAATACCCTAAGTTCTAAAACAGGAAGGAAAGAAGTAACTAAATTTCTTTATGTAAGAATAATACAGAGAAAACACTTAGCTTTACTTAGGCTAAAAATAACATATTTTAAATAATGTAACTACTGGAAAAAACAATACTGCTCTATTTTTCATACATTATTATTATATCAATGTGTACTGTACTTTTTTTTTCTTAATGATTTTAAATCGCTCAGTTTCATGAAGTTGATTGTTGTGACAATTATTGCAGTTGCACTTGTCACAAAAATCACCATTGGCAAAGCAATCACAATACCTATGACTAACATGTAGAATAACACAAGAAATTAAAATATTAACTGTTTTATGTGTAATTTTTTTAATTCAAAGTGTATTTCTGAGCAGAATGTCAAATTTCTACTCATGGAAAATGTTCCTTCCTCTGTAATTTAGTCACATTTAAACCTAGACAAAGAGCTTCCCTTTTTCAATTTTACATTTTGTAAAATAAACCCAGTCTATCAATGAATCAAACTTTAATTATTGTATCTGTATCTCTGCGCATATTCTTTATATGAGAGCAGCAGCAACACAGAGAAATTGTATTTCAGTGTACAGCATTTACATCTTAGATAGGACTTTTCAGATGCACTCTGAACAATTCTTTAGCTTCTTTTCAAAATTTTTAATACTTTGCATTATATGCAGTCATCTACGCTGCTGCACCGAGTTCTGAGCTTGTGTGATACTAGTTTACATCAACTCTGTATCTTTCTATCTCAGTATCATGAGTAATTTTTGACATGTATGTACTGTTAATTTTAAAGCTTATATTTCTTGTGTATTTGTCCTTTAATCTATAGATGGTTATTAGCATTCATTTAATGTTGATAAACTATTCCTTACAATTTAAGACACTGAGATTTTGTGCAGTTACATGTTTTCTTAGACCTTGTGACCCCTAAAGGTAAGGTACAGTTTGAAAAAAGGAAAATTTAGAAAAAAATATACAAATCCAACTACAATGAAAACTAATTATTCTGTGGTTTTGAAGCAATAAATACTGGCTTTAGTTTTTTACACCAATACTGGTGCTGGTGCTACTGAGCAACTGTGGCCTTGAAGAGAGTGTGAGAAAAAGAGAACAAGCAACCTGTAATCTTCCTCTATCCACCACCTGCCACTACTAAGGGCAGATCTGCCCTTAGTCATAAAACCTGGTAAAGGTTGTGCAACTGCAAAGCTCTCTCACCCTTCACTTTGGGGTTACATCTGCTTCTTATTTAAAAGTTATCTGAAATTAAATATTATTTAAAGAATTCTATTAGTGTTAGAAATACAGGCTAAATGCATGCTAATTAGATTTGGAAACATAAATTAAGTTAGAAAATTAAAAGTTTGTTCAGGCACATGGACAGCACAATTGCACTGATTCTAAGAAAACCTAAAACCACACTACCCAGTCTTGAGTGCCGGCAACTGGGCATCATGACTACCAAGTTATATACTTCAAGCATTCTTACAGAACTGCATTTTTGTTACAGAGAATAATTGTAAATCACTTTTATTTTAATAGGTGATTAAACTAGCTGACCATAAATAAGAGGAAACAACGTATTTAAAGAAAAAGAAGACATTTAGGAAACGGATAGTATAGTATACTATACTTGTTAGTAGATTTAATAGAAATACAGAATTAAGCCTAATAAAAAGTTACTAAAATGATGGATTTGCTGTACTTAGTTCGCCGAAGGGGTTACTTCTAAAACAAGATGCTCTGTGAAACGGTCAGGCAGTTATACCAAGCATCCTGCAAGTTGTGATAACATCAAGTCTTCTGTCTGCCAACAGACAACATTCCATCATATGGTCATGTGGATTCTGGACCCACCTGGGAAATCTTCAGGCCTTTCACCTGGAAACAGATAACAAAGCAGTTGGAAATTTGTTGAGACTAGTGGGAGATAGGAGGAAACAAAGGACTAGAATCAACAAAGACCCCCACAGGAGACCCTCGAGCATGCATAATTACAAAGATAGCCAGTTCCAGGAAATAAAATGACCATGTAAAAGAATTCCGGGAACTCACTAGCATAAAACTGAATGTGTATGTTTTTTGTATGTGTTAGTTGGGGTGTTTTGCTAACTCGTTGGAGCACTTATGGTGGAGATATACCCAGTTTTGCCCGACGCTTGCCAATAAAGAATGCCTGCTCAATAACAGCTTGTTGTTATCGGGTTTTTATCTTGGAATCCTTACCTAGCTGTGCCTAGCCTCCTACTTCGGTGAAGAATGTTAGAAAGCAAGAGGGTTTGGAAGCTCCGAATTTTGTTTCAAAACAAGAAATTTAGGATAAAGTTAGAGAAGAATTACATCACTGCTCCAGAATGTTTGGGCACCAATTTGCAGATATACTGCATTTAGAGATTAAAGACTCCCTAGATAATTTTTTGATCTGACCCTTGGATTTTTTTTCCCTCTTTAGTGATAGTGGCTGCTATGCACAAACTGTTTGCTGTCTTTATACCAATATCACATCTTCACACAACCCAAAGTTAACCATTTAAAATTTGCAGTGATTTTCACTACCACTCCTGTTGGAAGTAATACATGAGAAGCAAAACAATTGCAAAGACTTGTAACCTCCTTTTCAATTGTCATCAACAAAAAAACCAATCAACTGTTAAAAGCTAAACAAAAGAAAAAAATGTAAAATATCCTACTGGAAGAAGATACTCTCCTTCTTCTGCTAAAAGTCAGTGTGTTTTTCTTCACCCCAAAAGAGTCTTAAAGTTGTTTTCATAAATAGCATAATCTATCTAATAGTAAATTCAAGGTTTCAAAACTGGAATAAAATTATTTTTCTTATGGAAAACTGTATTTTTGCTTCTGGTATTACTTATACAAAATACTGAAATCAGAAACCTTTATATGCAGAAAGTGTACTGAGTGCAGAACTAATCTGTCTAAACTAGCTAAACTTTCTTTAGAAAATGTATACTATTACTTTCCAACATAGACTTATCAACCCATTTTAAGAAAAGGAAAAAGAGTGTATATTGTACTTGTTGTGTAAGTCCCGAAGTGGATGTTCACTGACAGTTTCGCAAAGTTGCTGCTTCAGAGTCTCACCAAAAGGACTTTCACTGAAGCACTTTGCCCACCTCAGAGCCCTAACAAGGACTTCCACTGAGACAGCTTCAAAGCAAAGTTAATACAGTTTATTGATGTGACAGTTTAACCAACTTGTGCATAGCCGTTGATAAATTCATTAGCTGCATAGATTTGAGATGAAGATAGTAAAGACAAAACATCAAAGTCAGAGGTACAAGTCTTACCAAAAGGCGTGCCCTTTTGGGGAAGAAGAGACAATTCAGGCCCGTCAGCCCGTCGAAATGGCTGTTGAATTCTTCCTCCAAAACCAGAGAGGATTCTAGGTCTAATTTATACTAATTGATGAGATGGGACTAGGATAATTTTCTGATTGGTACCTTCGCAGGCTCTTATTACTTATTAATTAAGGCAGGGGAAAAGGACCAGTGTCGCTCTTCATGCAAATTTCTCAGGTGTAATTGTTTCCATTGTTCTTGGCTTATCACTACAACCCCAGGCCACAGAAGGGGGGCAGTAGGCAAACTGGCAGGACTGCGTTCCTTTTGTTAGATTTAACAAAAGGGTCTGTCCAGTTGTCCCACAGTACTTAACAAGTTTAAAGGATAAAGCTTCTTTAGCTTTTCTTCATTCAGAACCAGTCGCCTGGAAAAGGCAAAAACTGCCCCAGTGCAGCTTTTACAGGTTTGTCCAAATCTGAAAAGACGACATTTACCTGAAGACAGCAGAACTACTCACACTGTAGAAAGTTTCATTTATGCATAAATATTTTTTGAACTAAGCATACATGCAAATGGGTATCTTCAACTAATTTTTGTTAAAGAAAAAAATTACCTGAGGCTGTCCTCTTATCACTTTCTCCTACAACTTAGCTTTGAATACAAACTTACTTTACCATAAATAGTGTCAATGAAGGAGCTAAAAGTTTTCCTTCCAGAAACACTTTACTCATTGCAAAACACAAGAATAAAAATCTGACTACACAAAAATATCTCTGACAGAAGAACGCACTAACATTACTGCAAATAAATGAGAGTTTTAATGTCTTAAAGGAACATGCCCTTTCACTTGAATGCACCTGGTTTACTATTCTGATGGCTTCTGACAAATTTAAGTAAACAAGCTCCATACCTGGAACATCTGCAGAGAGATGCTTACACTCAGCACCTATTAATATTGAAAGCATTATCTGTGCTTGTATGATGCCTAGTATTAAAAGGCTTTGTTTTTACATTGCCATCAAAATGCACCACTGTAATAAAATTATAATAATAAATAATGTAATAAACCATGTGTGAGAGACAGACTCTATAATGGCCTTTAAGAATGTTAGGAATATTTATAAGGAAGCTATATTTAGGTAAATAAATATTTAATTAAATTTAAACTAAACTGCACTCAATAACTTGGTTGCTGCTCGGATGAAAATGTGTTACTCCATCTAAGTATCATTAACTTAGGACCTCCAAAACCATTTTCTTTAAAAATGGATTGCATTTCATGTTCACATAATTATGTAAACATTAGTGAGGCATTCTGAATCCCGTGGTTAAGATATACTCATAGCCTTCAATGCTGCTCTTCCTTTACAGAGAAACAGGGATACTTGGTGGCAAGTGAAGGTAAATACAAATATATGCAGGCGCTTATGCCAAATGTGCTTCATATGGAAAGTAATCTGTATATTAAAAACTATAAATAAATTAAATATATCCATTACATAATTTTATTACACTGAAGCACCTAGCAATATTTCAGTTATAAAATAAAGTAAATTTTAACTGGTTATAGCTACATGATCTTTGACTCATCTCCCACTGCTGCTGCTTAAGGACATAAACCACTTAAGAATCATAGATGACCAACCCATGGTTTGGATTCATCCAGTTCCAACCCCCTTGCCATGGGCAGGGACACCTCCCACTAGATCAGGTTGCTCAAAGCCCCATCCTGTTACTGAATTGACTAAATTTCAATTATTTAGAAGGCCTGGGCCTGGTCAGGCCTGATCAAGACAAAGCTTTTAGGAGAAAATGTTCTCATAGGAATCATATTGGGAGGGGGAAAGTGGGTGATTATGTTTTACTTACTTCAGTAGTTACAGAAACCACATGTACTAGACAAGTGGTACGTAGAAGTAGCTAAGGTTTAGAATTACATGAATAATAAGATATACTTAAGCAGCTACCATGGAAGGAATAATACAATAATAAATCTTGAAGCTATCACATGGTAGCAAAGGTCACAATAACCAGTTGTGCTGCTTGGAAATTCCCTTTTCCCATCCCATCCTGATTTAAATATCAGGGACTATAATCAGTAGGATGACCAATGATTTTTGTTGAAGATGAATAAGTAACTCGAAAGATCATAAGGGGGCCAATCAATGTAAAGGTTAAAGTTAATGAATAATTAAAAGCGAGCATGATATGCATTTTTATGTTAAATATTTTAGACAATAGACATTGAAAATATAAAATCCTGTTGATTGTAATGCAATGCAGGATACACTAGGAGGAGTTATCCCCCATATCCTCAGCGAGCTAATAAAGAAGTGTCTGCTTATCTACATCACATCGGTGTCGAGAAGTTATTTTCATCCTATTTGGTGACAATCCAACCTACCCTTGAACACTTGAGGGAGGGGGAATCCATAACTTCTCTGAGCAACCAGTGCCAGTGTCTCACCACTATCACACTGAAGAATTTCTTCCTAATGTCTAATCTAAATCTAACCCCTTTCAGTTTGAAACCTTTCCTGCTTGTCCTATCACTACATGCCCTTAAAAAAAGTCCCTTTCCAGAATTCCTCTAGGTCCCCTTCAGTTACTGGAAGGCTGCTATAAGGTCTCCCCAGAGCCAGCTGAACAAGTCCAGCTCTCTCAACCCATCATCATAGAAGAGGTGGTTCAGCCCTCTGATCATCTTTGTAGCCCTCCCCTGGACTTGTTCCAACAGCTCCATGTCTTTCTTATATTGTGGCCCCACAGTACTTCAGGTGGGGTCTTACGGGAGCACAGTAGAGGGAAAGACTCGCCTCCCTTGACCTGCTGGTCATGCTTTCTTTGATGTAGCCCAGGACACCGTTGGCTTTCTGGGCTGTAACCGCATATTGTTAGCTCACGTTGAGCTTCTCATTAACTGTGTTGGGTTGGTGTGATGTGGTTTTGGTGGGTGGCTCCTGTAAGAAGCTGTTGAAAGCTCCCCTGGCTCCAAAAACCTGGCCACACCTCTGGCTAAGGCAGAGCCCATCAGCAACAATGCATGGGCCTCTGTGATTAACATATTCAAGAAAGGGAAACCAACTGCTGTAAGACCTCAGGGCAGAGAAGAAGGGGAAATGAGAGCAATGCCAGAGCAGAGATACCAAGGTCAGTGAGGAAGGCGGGGCCCAAGCAGAGGTTCTCCTGCAGCCCGTGGTGGGAAGGCAGGCTGTCCCCCTGCAGCCCATGGAGGAGCACTGTGGAGCAGCCTGTGATGGACCATGGTGGAGCAGATGTGGACCTGCAGCCATGGAGGGCCCTGCACCAGGGGAGGTGACTGCACCCAAAGCAGGCTGTGACTCTGCGGGCAGCCTGCGCTGGTACACTCTGTTCCTGAAGGACTGCACCTCGTGGGAGGGACTTATATTGGAGGGGTTCATGAAGGACTCTCTCCTGTGGAAGGGACTCCACATTGGAGTAGGAGAAGACTTTGAGGAATCCTCCCTGAGGAGGAAGGAGTGGCAAAAAACAACATGACAAACTGGTTCTAAACCCCATTCCCTGTCCCCCTGTGCTGCTGAGGGGGAGGAGGTACAGAAATCAGGAATAAAGTAATTTGGGCCCAGGGAGAAGGAAGGGGTGGGGTAAGGTATTTAAGCTCGGGTTTTTGTTTTCTCTTTGTGCTGTTTGCATCTGATTAGCAATAAATTAAAATGATTTTTTTCCCCAAGTTGAGTCTGTTTTGCCCACGGCCATTGAATTGGGGAAGAAATGGTTAAGACTTTTTCAACAGACAACAGAAGGCCAAGATGTGCTACACTCCTTAGATAAGGAAAGTAGCAGTCTCTTATCTGTGCTGTAAGAATTCTCCTTGGCTAAGCAGAACTAGATGCAGCCGGACTTGTGGTTACTATTCATCACTAAGTGAGTCAAAGTGCTTCAAAGTTAAGGGATCACTGCGAGAAAGACTTCCAGCCTCCATCCTGAAGACCCCATAAGACCACTACCAGACAGCACTGCACATGCGGAACTAGGCAGGGAAATAATTAGCATAAGCAAACACCTTTTCTAAGAATTTAATGAATATGTATCATGACTTTACGAATATTCATGTACCTGCTAGATAAAAATAGAGCTTTACTAACACAGGGTGTGCAAGATAGGAGGACCTATCCCCCTTGCACCCGGCACCGCAATAAACATACCTACTTTATAACCTTCCTGAGGTTGTGAAGTTTGTTTCCACACGTCTCTATAATTGGTGAGTAAACCCTCCTCATCCTTGTATTGACCCACGGGCTTCTAATTGGATTTTCTCCTCCCCATTCCACAGCGAGGGGAGGGAAGAGCGAGCAGCTGTGTGATTCTTTGTTGTCAGCTAGGCCTAAACCACATCATCAACCAACACCTCCAACTCCTTCTCCTTTGAACTGCTCTCAAGCCATCCTCCACCCCACCTGTATTTGTGCTAGGCATTGCTGTGACCCATGTGCAAGACCTTGCACTTCACCTTACAGAACTTCATGAGGTTGGCATAGGCCCACCTATCATGCATGTCAAGGTCCCTCTGAATGGCATCCCTTCTCTCCAGCATGTTGTCCACACCAAACAACTTGGTGTTATCAGCAAACTTGCTGAGGGTGCACTCAATGCCACAAACCATGTCGCTGACAAAGATTAACGTTAAACAGCACCAGTCCCAGTGCTGACCCCTGAGGAATGCCATAAGCTATGATACACTATTTGCCAGTCTAGAGATAATTTCTGGTTTTGTTGTACCTGATGGAAGACAATTATGTTGGTCATGGTACTCAGAAATTAGATTAACTGAGTTTAGTTCTTGTGTACCACACCTGTTTATACAGAGTATTTGAGTACCTCCTTCCATCTGGCAGATAACCTGGAATCTAAACAATCAGCTTTATTTCAATAAAATTATTTATAACCTGATTAGAATTTTATTCTAATATCTTCAAGAAACAGGGCAGAATAAGGAAACATGCAGGTTTAGTCTGATTAACTGTAAGGATACTAGGAAGACAACTGGTCAGAAAGTTTTTTTTCCAAATCTCATTTGTAGCTCCTTTTACAGGCTAGCAAATTTTCATTATCTTCAACCTGAATGTGAAGAAACAACTATTATGCCTTAATCACATCTTTATTTTCCAGAGGCTTCCACCAGTCTTTTGAATAATTCTTGATTATTAAAGAACTACTGATACTCCTGAGCATGTGTGCAAACAGCCTTCCAAACAAGAGACATTTTTAAACTATAACCATAAGCTGAAATCAGGAAGAAAACAAAAACACATAAGGTAAATGTCACAGTAGACCTCAAGTTTCTCAGGAAGAAATATCACTGGGAAACACACTGGGTGGGGTAGTGTCAGCAATGATTTCTGTGATAAGAGGTCTCCTGCACTGACAGCCCTGCAGCTGCTACCTGGCTTCAGCCTAGCACCTCAGTGGAACACTGCAAGGGAAAAATCAGACCTTGTTTTTAACAAACTGAATTTTGTGGGTTTTGGGTTTTTTTAAATGCTTTTATTTTTTGAATTGAAGAACAGCACTGTATGTGAAAATATCTACATGACAAAAAATGTCAACTGGTACGCATAATTATTTCTCAGAGAAAATCCCAGTGTCCATCTAGAAGCAGCCACAGTACAAACTTGAAATTTCAACATTTTTTCAGATTATATTCTATAGCCATAAACAAACATGCAAGGACACGTAAGTATCCTACATATTAATAGCCTGCATTAAGCAGATGGATTTGGTCCTGTGAGCATCACAAGAAGTTTTATGCTGTGTACCTTTCTAGATAGTAATTGATCCAACATAGAAAATGTAACCAAACTCTACAGAAAAACTGCCAAGCGTGGTAAGCAATAGGCAAGCCATCTGTCTTACAAAACTACTTTCCCTATAGAGATTTAACAATACAGGCTACAGTTTACTGCAATTCCCCAATCTAAATCACAAAAAAGCATAGATATATAAAAATTCTTATTTCACTTAAATCTTATTGGAATCATTCTGACATTTTTATTGACTGTTCCCTTCTGGAGAGAAAATGCTTGAAGTTGGAACACTGCAATTTTTATGCTCCATTGCTATAGAAGAAAGAACGTCGACAGCTTCTGAAGGCAGATAAAGTGAACGCATATGTTCAGGTTCTCTTGGAAGATTTAATTCCTTGTATTTTTCAATATCTTCCTCATCAAAGCTGTTGTTTCCATGCAGATATACTTCAGCTTTTACTACTGTATTTTGATTTTCAATGGTGAGTGGATACTAACAAAGTCTCTCCTGTGTTTACGGTGCATAAATTATTGTCTTGACAAGATACCAATCCTTCTCCAATGGGATTATTAATTATTGCAGTTTCAAGATTAAAGTTTTCAGAACTACTTTGCCTGAATATTTCAGTTACAAGTCCACTGTCTGTTACTGATCTGATTCTCCATAGTCATGAACATACTGTCAACTAGTTAATGTTTTGTTGTTGTTGTTGTTGAAGATAATTAACTTTTCTACTTCAGTATTCATTTGAACTTTTTTTCTATATAGAAGTGAATGAAATAGTCTGAACTAAACAACATGTATATTTAATATTGAAGATGAAGTCAATTAACATGTAACTGTGAAACTTAAAATCATGATGCCGGAAAAGGTTGTTTGGGTTCTGAATCTAGCTTTCAGAAAATACAAGCCACAATGCCAACACAAAAAAGCAGCTTTTACAGTAAGAACACATTCTTTGTGACTTTCAAACACATTAATAGCATTCAGACTTAAATCAGAATTTTGCCACTTGGCTTTAGTAGTAAAAAAAAAAATTCAATCAACTTTGACACACTACACTTAGCTACAATCACGCTGTTTTGTGTCAGTAAGTAGCACAGTAAGACCAAACCTTATCTGTACTCTCTGTATCACTATTGCCAGTTACAGACAATGCAAGCCGAAGTACCTCTACCCAGAGTAGCACAAAGCCACCATTAAAGACAAAGGCCAGGATCAGCCTGCACAGTCATTGCTACCATTTATTGGATTTAGACTAAGGCAATATGGGGAGAGTCAAGCTATGCCTGTTCCCCAGAGTGGACTGAGATATAGCAGCCCCCTGAAGACTCAGGTCTCTCTGACTCAGATGCATCAACCACTACCAGCTTTGGGACAGCTGCGGGGTGGGGCAGGGTAGAGAGACTAGCCCTGCTCATAAGGTCCAGTTGCCCTCTACCCCCTCGCCTCATAGCACCATGCTAATTTTCAGGACAGACTAGAAAGGGGTAGGCCTCACCTCCACTCCAGACCCTCAGCAGAGGGTGTGTCACTGCCCTTTTCCTCACTATCCTCCATAGCCGGCACCCCCGCTACAGTGAGGCGGAAATGAAGATCATGCACCAGGCCTGTTAAGGCGGGGTGAGAGGGCATGCACCAGAGTGCTGTTCCTAGCCTTCGCCCTCCTCCACCCCCTAGGGCAGCAAATCTAGCACTCAGCAGAGGCAACAGAGAGCATGCATACAGCCTGCAAATTAGGTTGGGTGTTTCGGGGGGGTATTTTTTTATTTTGAATTAAAGGTACAATTTCCCTTGGGTATTATTGTGCATTACAAGGAGTCAAAGATTAACCAGAACTGAGTAAGAGGTTATCTGGTATGGTATATTTGATGTATTGGTATAGTTATATAGTATATTATTTTATATCTTGTATGTTTGGTATAATTATTTTATATAATCCACGTAGAGGAGGGCTACTCAGCACTGGTAAGGCCACACCTGGAGTTCTGTGTCCAGTTCTGGGCTCGCCAGCACAATAGAGACATGGCCATACTGGTGAGGGGCCAACAAAGGGCCATGAAACATCTCTCCTCTGAGGGAAGGCTGAGAGAGCTGTGACTGTTTAGCCTAGGGATATACAGTGTAAGGAAAGGTACAAAGAAGATGGAGCCAGACTCTTTTCCATGGTGGCCAGTGACAGGATAAAAGTGCACAAACTGAAACGCAGGAGTTTCCCTCTGAACACCAGCAAAATTTTTCACTGTGCAGGTGACCAAGCACTGGCATGGGTTTCCCAGGGAGGCTGTGGAGTATCCATCCCAGGGGATACTCAACAAGTCATCTAGGCATAGTCCTGGGCAACCATCTGGTTGGACCAGCTGACTTTCAGAGATCCCTTCCACCCTCAACCATTGTGATTCTATGAAAACTGCTGGCTGCCAGTTTCTGTTCTTAAGAGGCCTTCCTACAACTCACTATGTAAATCTTGGAATTGTAACCCCAGTGCCATAAAGATTTCAGAGTTTAGAAAACACTCCAAACCTATTAGGCCACTTCCTACGGCATTTTGAGATAAAAGATGGTTTTCTTGAAAGCAGAAATTGAACCTTAACTTCTCATTTTAGATCTTAATGTATTCATTTTTAGGAAATGTTATGTGTTAAATAAAACAAACACAGCAATACACCCAAAACAAGTTCAAGCTACAATTCATCCTTAAGGTGCCATACAATTAATCCAAGAATAAACCAGAATAAATTTTTCCTTACACTTTTGGTTACAGAGTTCTAACCCTGCCAGCCACAGACAGCAGCCATGAAAATTAGGGAAAAACAGAACAAAACTAAGAAACCGCATGCTTTCTCCTCCCATTTAATCTAACAGGTAAGTTTTTTATTCTAGTACTTCCCAATACGAGTTAATCTATCTCAGCCATATCTGATTAGTCCTATGCATCATGTACAATTACAGCAGTATTTTCTGAGTACAAGATACATCTTGTACTTCTCACCCTTAAAAGAGACTAAGGGAAGAAGGGAAAAAACCAAAAAAGTAAATCAGTATTTTCTGTGCCCATAGTTTCCATACAGCATTTCTGTTTAGACTGAACGTAACTTACAATTTCAGTATCCAGCCTTGGTGGAAGATGTTTAAAATACAACCAGGAACTACCAGTAGTTAAAAGATGAAGTGTGAAATTGAAATAACTGTGTTCTTTCATGTAAGAAAGGCTGCAACACCCAGAAAAGCAGGAAGCCAAGTGACTGTGAAAACGGTCTATCATTGTACATGTAGTTGGTTTGGTTTTTGTTTTGTTTGTTTTTTATGTTTGTTTTTTTTTTTAAAGGGTAACTCAAAAACCAGCATGTGAACCTTTAAAGTGTAAAACAAACCCTCTTCAACCCTCTGAGTAGTCCCCAGTTCTAAAGCAATTTCAAAGCAGTTTTCAGGTGCTGAGAATCTTCAGATAAAACAACATTTTAACAATGTTAGCTTTCTGCACCTGAACTAGTTAGCCACTGCCTTACAACTGACATTCACTGTAAAGATCAAACCAGTGCTACCCACTAGTTTGCAGACAGACTGTTTCACAGAAACATTCCAGAAGTTACTTGGACCTCATAAAAAGCTCATCTAAAATAACATCTACACTGCTGCTTCTTTCTATTGAGCCTGAAAAATTGTTCATTTGACAGTTCCTATTAACTAGCAACACATGTATAAATCACAACAAAAATAAACTGAATAGTCTGCTACTATTTCCAACTGGATTTAATAGCAATGATTTCACAAGTTCAGACACAGCAGCAAGGGAGCTGCGAAGAAGATACAGACATTAAACTCTGTACTAAGTAGTGGTAATTGTGATTTTTTTTTTTTTTGAAGTAACAGAAGCAGGTAGAAAATAGAAATTGTTGGATGTAAATAACCAACCATATATGCAGAGTAATTGAACAAGAAAAATAAACAACTAGCTTAAATTAATATATTTTAGACACGAAAACAACTGGAACAGAGGCTGAATTAGAACCATGATTTTCAAGGTGAGGCACATCCTTCCTCAGTACCTCAAAAACCCAACCCTTAAAAGAATATTTAATTTGGAATGGTGTAAATACTGGAGAATGGTAGTCTCTAGATGGACTTAATGCTTGCCTAATTTCTGGAATGAAATAGCTGAAATAAGAAATTCAGAAAAATGTATATTTGAGGTATTCCAGCAATTCAACACTGCTATTTAATAAACAGGTCAATTTATTATCATCCAACCTGATTTTTACCACCTACTCAATTCTAACTTGGAGGTCTTAAATCACTAATGAGAATAAGTAATACAAGGTTTTAGTAACAAATTAATAGTTTTTCTGGAATAAGAACATTTTGCACTGTTCAGGAAGGTTCATTCAAATCAGGTAATTTCAGTTACATTCCTATGGCTTTTCAGCAAAAAAGCAAGCAGTTTTACTGTATGTACACAATATTGAATATCAATATTTAAAAGATTAATAACCTACATTCACTGAGGATTTCCAAGATTTACATCCAAAAAGCCTATTTTTTTACATGCTGTTGACATTTTAAAGAAAACTAAATAAAATTTTATCTGTTAAGGAACCATGATCTTTCCTGAATTAAAAAGATACATGTAACACCACTAAATGTTTCTAACATTTACAATGAAAAACAGCTTTCTGTGCCAATTATACTTTCTAAGAATGTAAGATTTCACTGACAACTGCACTACCTATAGTAAGAGTTATTAAATATTTAATACCTGAGAGTCAAATCTAAAGTTTTTTTTAAAAGAAAATCCTACAAGTTGATATACCCCAATGTTAATTTAAGCACATGTTGTTCACTGGTCAACAAAAAAGCCCCAAAACAAACAGTGCATTATTTCTGCAGTCCAAAATAATAGGTCACTATAAATTTGTTGCAGTAGTTTGATAAATGCCAGGCCTACCAGCCACAGCAAGGACTTATTTCAAAGTATCCTTTCCCACACAGTGTATCTACTTAAATAATGAATGTCTTTGGCCAATTCCTGTGAGAGTTCCTACATTGATGTAATCATGCATTTGTTTTAAGTATGCATCTGGGATCCTTGAGGTTACCCACCTCAAACATACATATACAGGTGTCTTCATAGCTAGACTGGAGAAAAAAACAAGCCAAAACCAACAAAAACCAAACAAAAGACAACAACAACAAAAAAAAGCACCAAAAAATGATGAAGAGGCATAGCAAATAGAAATACTGGCCAGAAAACATTCAAAGTTTAATGAGAAGTTTTATATCAACCCCAAAGGCCTTTTAGAATCAGCATCGTTCTGAAGCAGTGTTCACTCTATTACTAAAAACCTTACTTAAAAAAAAAGTTGCCCTAACAGCTACATTTTACTGTATTGTAGGATGTAAAAAGTAAGCATGTCTATAAAGCCTGGGGCAGAGAAGCACTGCACACAAAGATACTCCATTTTGTAGTAGCCATTTCTACACTTGGACAAATCATGCTCCTTTTTGAGTGAAATAGCTTTCCCCTCCTTTTATCCTTCAGAAACTGTGGTTGATCAAGAGCATTTCCCAGAAGGGGCTTGAGAAGGCCAGGATTTCCCCATTCTGCAGCTGTTTTCCACAGTTTTAATAGTCTGCCCTTCTCGTTCAGATGGTTGGCAATGTAGTAGTGGTCCTTCCAGGCTGAAAGCAGGCAAATTGCTATTGATCAGTCTCTAAAGGCAGCCTTCATGGACAATTCAACAGCCTGCATTTAATTAAAATTTTATTCCCTGCAACCCAGAAACTTATTTCAAATAACCACCAAAACCATTCACCAAACAAATACATAAGTATCTGTAGCTCTGAAACAAAGTTACTCCTGCATTTCATAGGGACAGATCTTTGCCATTTAGACAGGAGCATTCATTAGAGGTTTAAACCTAACCTCACCATTCGGCAACATACTCAAGTCTACTTATACTGCAGCAACCTAACTTAAAATTTGAAAACTAGATCTGCATTACTACTGCTTCACCTCTGTCCCCACTGAGACAATGGAAAACCAACTCCCAACATACACTTTTTCCTGGGTTTAGGAGCTTTCTTTTCCTAAGGCAGTAGCATGAACAAGCATACAGGTCTGTTTATCTACACAGAACGCAATCAACAATGTGGCAAATGTCCATTTAAGTAAAAAAAATGTGATACTTGCTAATTAGGTGACATTTTATTACCCAATGTAGCACTACCCAATGTTGCTTTTTCCAAACCCTCCCAAATTTCTATATCTTGGTATATTACAGGTTAGAAGGGATCTTTTTTGTATCTTTTACAGAAATTACTTTTAACCCTCCCCCCGAAAAAAAACACCACCCAAAAAAACACACACAAAAAAACCTGACGGTAAACAGCCACAAGTTTTGTCATTCATTGACATAAAAGCAGCAGATACACTGAAGAACATTCTGCTATTAATACATAGCAAATGAAACTTTTTCTAGTATTTAAGACTGTGTTTTATCCCTTTGATTCTGGAATACAAATAGACTAATTTTAAGTTAAAAAAAAGAGCAAGTGTACACAAATTAAGAGAAAACTGTAGGAGTTAGAATATACATGACCATGCCATTATACTATACTTCATGCCTAGGAACATAGAAGATTTCAAAAGTCATCCTTTGTGGAAATAAGGAAATAACCTCTTCCAAACTACTAAAAAAAACCAAAACAAACAACAATGAAATGTTCAATGCACTACTAAGGTTTTCATAGGTGATCAGTTTCTTCACCACAAATCTTGCTCATTCACTGTTCAGAAGAGTTCTCATCCCAACAATGGGAGGTGGCTTGGCACCAATAAGGCAAATCACTTGGTACAGTTTTTACTAAGGTTAAATAAACCCATGATGTCAACCATTGCTTTTTGGATGTTTTTTCCAAAACGATGAGAATCCTTTAAAAACAAACACAAAACAAAACCAAAGATTTGTACTGTCAATCAAATAGTTATCTTCAAGGCAAACGAAGGAACATTTTAAAATTCTATAATTTTGGAGCTTAAGGAATTAGGGGATGTATTTTACCATAAAATGGGAAATTTAAACCACAACATTTTTAATGTTATATACATTAATCCAGGCTTACGCTATTACTGACTAATGAATTCATTTCATATTTACTTTCCTACAGACAGAACTCAGATCATCTCTTTTTGAAATCACATGCATCTGTAGCTTTCTGCTACTTTAAAATAGTTGGGTTTGGGTATTTTTTTTTATACAAGATTTTGCAAAAAAAAACCAAAAAATGTTCAGGGAGTGTCTGACTAATGAACTAGAAGTACTGAAAGAGCAGAAAAACATTTGGTATTTGAATTCACTTTAGTATCCTGAATCTTTTGCCATTAAAAAAATTACATAAAGTATTGAAAATGAAAATTGTAATTAACTATGTGTAAACAAACTATGAACTTGTTCTAGTTAAGTGTCAGATGAATGCTACAAGGAGCAAATTAAGACTGCAAATATAAATTATTAGCTACATTACAGGACCTACTACAAAGATCCTAGTAATACCAAGGCCAGGCACAGGAAGTGCTGCCTTTTCTGTATGGATCTTGGACTTAAGTAAAAAATACAAGGAAATTTAAAGTACAAACTAGCAGACATCTGAAGAACAATTTGAACTAACAAAAACGAAGTTGTATTGCCTAATCTTTAATGATTAACTAAAGACACCAGGATCTCTGACAAGTTAAGGTCAAAAAAGAAAAACTAGTTCAGCTATGTAATCTGGAACAAACTCACAATGTTTATTAAAGTCATAAAAATCTAAAGGGGAAGGACAAATTGAAATGCACTCAAAGCAGGCCTCTGCAACAGCAGGGTACTGAATAGATGACATCTACTACATTTATTATAATGGGTGTTATAGTAATAATTTTTTGATTAATTATGTTTCTCAAGCACAGGCCAGCTTCTTTCAGTATTATTTAAACCAAGAGGATTTAAAAAATAGGGTGCATGCATTTTACTCTCTTTACAACTGCAGCCAGATACAAATCAAAGCAAAACCCCAATAACAAAATACACACACATCTTACTGTTTATAGAACAGATACGAGTAATTTTACATGAGTTCCAGGGAACTACATGCCTATAAAGAGGACCTTGGGCACATACTTTCTTTACGCTTGAAAGTGTGAGTGAAATAGAATTAAGCGGTTTCCTTGGTTCATAAGCTATTACATTTATAGAAAGGGAGATAAAAAAACAACACCAAAACACCAAATATTAAGAAAGAAAAAACACATTATAACTGTTGTTGCAAGTCCTACTACATTTTTTTTAGGCAATGAATAGAAGATTTATAAGCAGATATCGGAACAGGTTTATTAAACCACAGAAAAAGACTGACCCTTACCGTCTCAGAACAAGATACTTTGCTGGAGACATGGAAATGGATGGAATTTTCACCCAAGATAATGTAAGAAACACCATAACCATCATCAGCCACCTAGAAAAAGGAAGAAGAGAAAAACAAGTTCTAAATTTTTCTTTTTCCTTCCATTCCTAAATTCTCATACATAATTCTGCAATTTTTACTGTTTTTAAAATCAGTTGCAGTTTTTCCTCAAGTAAAAATTAAGTTTCCACATTTAATGCATCATTTCTGAAGATTGATTCCACTTAAGGAAACAGTTTAGTCTCCTCTGAAGTGCACAGAATTAACATTTTCTGAATATATGCCTGTAATATTTCTCAGTTTTAGTATTTTGAAATAGAATCATTGCTCAAAGACTGGTCCTAAGCAGCTATATAGCTTCAGTGTTTAAATAGTAAGGAACGAAATAGTTCAGTTGTATACCTAAACATCCTGTTTCATGGGATCCTTCTGCAGATGTAACCAAATACAAAATATAAAAATGGAGTATACAAGAATTGTAGTATGAAAACTTGCCCAAAGTCAAAGCCATCCAACTTTACAGCAAAGATAAAAGTCTGAATACCCGTATCACAACAAAAGCTCTGGAATGATTTCAGCATTAGCAGTATTAACAGTCTGATGCTATATTTAAATTATGCCTAGTAAATACAGACTATCCTGCTGCCACCCACCTTCCCCTCTTTCCTAACTCAAAGGATCACAACCTTCGAGCTCTTTGCTGCCACTGCTGCTAAGCAGACTGATAGACATCTCTTTAGTAGTGCAACAGGGCCACACATTCTACAGAACACCCCTCCAAAACCACACACACACGTGGAAAGCTTGATGTAGTAAATCTCTGGGCTACTTCAGCAAACCAAAGCACAGTTTTTATAAGGATACAACAAAATATGAAGGGAAATGTAGGCAGGGTTCTTTGGAAAGGCAGACAACTGAAGGAAGGAAATAAAAGGAAGAAGTACGTAAGAGGAAGCAGTTAAAGTACCATCAGGAAAAACAAAAGGAAAAACGTGTTAGAAATTCATACAGTCAAAACCATATTTTGTTGACAGACCACAGCTTTTTGGTGATTCTAAGTTCTGTCTTTATAATCTGCTGGAGCAAGCCAATTTCTCATGAATGAGCAGTGTTGCAATAGCTAGGTTTCCTTGATAATGCAAATTAAATTCATTCCAAATTCAAGAGCTGCTGAAAGTTGGAACAGAAGAAATAATTTTTTTTTTAAAAATATTTCTCAGCTTGACAAAACAGCAAAAATACACTGTACTTGTCATCCTAACTTCACTGTGACAGAGCAGTACTGTGATCTCTCACTGTTCTTTCAACAGAAGTGCTTTTTGAAAACAGAACAACCTAGTTCATAACCCCAGAAAGTCTGCTTTACAGATCTTGTTAACAACTTCGTCATCTTCAATGTCTATGTTCAAATCCCAGTAAAATACTACAAGTCAGAAGCTTGTAAAATCTTTAACAGTATTCCAATTTCTTGAAAGTCTACAGAAATTATAGAATGTGGTTTTATTCTTGACTTGGCTGCTATTCACATTTAGGAGAGAAAGCAGAACAATGAAAGGAGCTTAATTTGGAGCAAAGCAGAAACACATTTTTTTAATGAATCAGGAAACAAAGAACAAGTCATATAATTACTTTTACAAATCTCAGCCTTAAAATCTAGTTTAACTAATAAGGTATTTTTCATTCTAATAATTGCCCAATAGCTTCTATACATCTGGGTTTTGTAATGTGATAAAAGTGCCCACTTTATCAAATCTCTCTACCATGGAGGCCTGTAACACATTTGATAACTGTGTATTTCCTTAATCATAGAATCATAGAATCCTAGGGGTTGGAAGGGACCTTGAAAGATCATCTAGTCCAACCCCCCCTGCCAGAGCAGGGTCACCTAGAGCACATCACATAGGAACGCATCCAGGCGGGTTTTGAATATCTCCAGTGAAGGAGACTCCACAACCTCCCTGGGCAGCCTGTTCCAGTGCTCTGTCACTCTCACAGTAAAGAAGTTTTTTCTGATATTCAGCTTGAACCTCCTATGCTCCAATTTACACCCATTACCCCTTGTCCTATCACTGGTCATCACTGAGAAGAGCCTAACTCCATCTCCCTGACACTCACCCCTTACATATTTGTAAACATTGATGAGGTCACCCCTCAGCCTCCTTTTTTCCAAGCTAAAGAGACCCAGCTCCCTCAGCCTTTCCTCATAAGGGAGATGTTCCACTCCCTTAATCATCTTTGTGGCTCTGCGCTGGACTCTTTCAAGCAGATCCCTGTCCTTCTTGAACTGAGGGGCCCAGAACTGGACACAATACTCCAGATGCGGCCTCACCAATGCAGAATAGAGGGGGAGGAGAACCTCTCTTGACCTACTAACCACACCCTTTCTAATGCACCCCAGGATGCCATTGGCCTTCTTGGCCACAAGGGCACATTGCTGGCTCATGGTCATCCTCCTGTCTACCAGGACCCCCAGGTCTCTTTCACCTACACTACTCTCCAGCAGGTCAGCCCCCAACCTATACTGGGACATCGTGTTGTTCTTCCCCAAATGCAAAACTCTACACTTCCCCTTGTTGAATTTCATCATGTTTCTCCCCACCCAACTCTCCAGCCTGTCTAAGTCTCTCTGAATGGCAGCACAGCCTTCTGGTGTGTCAGCCACTCCTCCCAGCTTAGTGTCATCAGCAAACTTGCTGAGGGTACATTCTATACCCTCATCCAGGTCGTTGATGAAGATGTTGAACAACATCGGTCCCAGTACCGACCCCTGAGGGACTCCACTAGTCACAGACCTCCAAACAGATTCTGCCCCATTGACTACAACTCTCTGACTCCTTCCCATCAACCAGTTCCTGATCCACCTCACTACCTGATCACCAAACCCATACCTGATCAACTTGTCTACAAGGATGCTGTGGGAGACGGTGTCAAATGCCTTACTGAAATCAAGATAAACCACATCTACCGCTCTACCATCATCTATCCACCTAGTAATTTCCTCATAGAAGGCTATGAGGTTAGTCAAACATGATTTACCCTTGATAAAACCATGCTGACTGCTCTTGATGACCCCCACGTCCTTGATATGCCTAGAGATAGAGACAAGAACAAGTTGTTCCATCACCTTTCCAGGGATGGAGGTGAGGCTGACCGGTCTATAGTTACCCGGGTGCTCCTTCTTGCCCTTCTTGTAGACTGGTGTGACATTTGCTGTCCTCCAGTCCTCAGGCACCTCTCCTGTTACCCATGACTTACCGAAGATGATGGAGAGTGGCCTAGCAATGACCTCCGCCAGCTCCCTCAGCACCCTTGGATGCATTCCATCTGGACCCATCGATTTATGGATGTCCAGACTAATCAACTGATCCCTAACCCAATCCTCATCTACTATGTCAAACTCCTCATCTATCTTGACTACTTCTGGGGCTATATGAATCTGGGGCTCATGGGGAAATCCTGCAGGAGTAAAGACAGAGGCAAAGAAGGCGTTCAGCACCTCTGCCTTCTTTATATCCTCTGTCACCAGGGCTCCCACCTCATTCAACAGTGGGCCAATATTGCCTATAGTGTTAGTTTTGTTAGCTATGTATTTGAAAAAGCCCTTTCTATTATCCTTAACCTGACTTGCAAGGTTAAGTTCCAAGGAGGCCTTAGCTTTCCTAATTGCCTCCCTACATCCTCTGACAACAGCCCTATATTCCTCCCAAGTGACCAGCCCCTCCTTCCATGATCTGTAGATTTTCCTTTTCCACTTAAGTTTGCCCAGCAGTTCCTTTTTTAACCATGCTGGTCTCCTAGCTCCCTTACTAGATTTCTTAAGAATAACACATTCTTGTAGTTGGATATGAGAAAAAGGTGATCAAGATTTTTCGCAGCACATAATGGGAAAGCATTAAACACATGCATTTAAAAGCATGTGTTGCACCTTTGATCTGCAACATTAAGGAATTACAGATCTGAAATTTTTAGACTAGCATATTCAAAATAAAACCTTTTTTAAAGGTGTACTTGTATTTAGCAAACATACCGGTCCAAATCCTCCACCACAGGATAACATCTCAGGGTTCTTCTTTAAGTCAATGTGTTGCTGTGGTGTCTGACTTGTTGACAGCCTCCAAGGCTCTGACAAAACCTTTGTTAGATATGAAAGATGCAAACAAGTGTAACACACAGCTTAAGAAAGTGCAGCTTTCTAAGAAAATAGTAAAGATGAGTTGGGAAGGACTCAAAGCAACATGAAGAATTTCTCCAGTTCCCATTTCTAAGGAAGGAACAATTAAGATTAAAAAAAACAGCTAGACTTGTCATGATATACAAACAATTAACATAAGTTTGTGATGTCAGATCCTCAAAAAGATTAAAAGTTCTTACAATAGAAATGCTATTTCAAAACAGATTAATCTGGTCTACAGCCTGGTAAATTCTGCGTAAGAGGTCTTGTTAACCAGAGGTCATTCATGGCAATATTCAAATCCTGGTAAGACACTACATCAAGTGTCATCAAGATTTAACATCAAGTTAGAAGTTTATAAAATCTCTAACATACACAGGTATCTTGAAAGCCTGTGGAAGCTGTAGAAAATTGTTTTATCCTTGACGTAACCTCTACTCACATTTAGGAGGGCAAGCAGACAAATGAGAGTAACTTACTTTGGAGGCAAGCTGGAACAATTTTTTTATTAATCAGAAAACATGAACAATTGCAATAAAATTACTTATGAAACCCAACCTTAAAATCTAGTTTAATAAAGCATTTGCCATAGTAATAAACACTGACATTAATATTGTGCATTAAAAAAGCAAAAAATTGCAACATGCAGCTCCTTTAACTCACAGCAACTTAAGTGATTTTGTCACAGTTCCAAAAGAACATTGAGAGAAAATACACAGCCTCTGTTGTGCTGACTTAAAAGCATGTAAAAAACACAAGCAACCAATTTTTTCTTGTAATACTGACTATATCTTTCTTGTGACCCTTAATACCATGTATTATACTACGAAACTCACAGAAAGAATTACTATGGGTCTATTAATAATCAGTATTATTTACTGTAATTAGTAGTTATCAGTAAGTCACTTACTTCCTTAAGAAAAGGAGAATCTACAGCAAGATACTTGGACACCACATAAAGGCAGAACAGATGGCGGTCAATGCCAGCACCAGTCATGGCGAGACGATATAAGTGCTGGTGTTTGGCAGCAGCAAGCCGAAAGAACTTAAGCTTGTTTTCATTCTAACAATGGGAAAAAAAAAAAAGAGGAAGAAAAGAATCAGTTAAGTGAACCAGGTTGAGGACAGAGGTGAAAAAAACTAAGTTACAGCAATGGCTCTCAAGCCTAGAGCACTTAAGGATCAAGTACAAGAAAATGCAGGCAACTAACACCAAATATTAGTATCCTCTGGCTTTTCAACCTCATGTATTCAACTTCAAGTATTAGCAAGTGTCTATCATTAACTGCTGCAAACAGTGCATAAGGAAAACAAATTTGTTATTTCAAGTGTGATCTAGCCACAGAATCATACATTATTACAACTCAAGTTTAACATATTACATATTTAGTTTCTAAAAACACGGGTCTTAAAAATTTATAGGATAGTAAATCTCAACATGATTTAAGAAAAGCTGGAACTGCAACAGCCATTTTAAGAAAGCAAACTGACAACACTGAAGGTATTGTTGTTCATGAATCCTAGTAATTTTTTAAAAGCCTTCTCTTAAGACCTCAGGAACAGGCAATTCCAAAGTGCCAGAAGTCAAGTAAGTGGAGCAGAAGATCCGACTGACTGAGTAGGGATCTTTTCCTAGAACTTAGGAGGAAAAGGAAAGGGTACAGACATTGGAAGCAAGGACAAACAACACAGAAGGACAACAGAGATGCTGTTTGCCACTGCAGGGAGAAAATCTGTGCAGCCAAAGCTTGATTAGAGTTCAAGATGGCCAGCACTGTGAAGGATAACAAAAGGGTTTCATAAATAGGGACACAGACAAAGCAGAGATGTTCAATGTCTTCTTCATATCAGTCTTTAACACCGATTATGAGCCCGGGGACGCTCAGAGCCCTGTGTTGGAAAACTGTGACTGGTGGGGAATAATAAACTCCCTGCCAACTCTGAACTTGTTCAAGACTTGCTGCTCCAGCTGGAGGCCTTACAGAGAGATCTGGATTGATTAGAGAGCTGGGCAATCACCAACTGTATGAGATTTAACAAGAGCAAATGCCAGATTCTGCACTTGGGACAGGGTAATGCTGGTGATGTGTACAAACTGGGGCATGAGAGGCTGGAGAGCAGCCCCACATAAAAGAGACCTTGGCCTTTGGGTCAATGACAAATTGAATGAGTCAACAGTGTTCCTTGGCAGCCAAAAGGGGCCAACTATGTCCTGGGGTGCATCAAGCACATCATAGATAGCCGGTCATGGGAGCTGACTGTCCCATGCTACACTGCACTGGTGCAGCCCCACTTCAAATACCATGAGCAGTTTTGGACGCCTCTGTGTAAGAAGGACCTCAAAGTATTAGTATCTGTCCAGAGGAAGGCAATGCAGATGGTGAAAGGTCTTGAGGGCAAGACTTAAGAGATCACCTGATTTGTTCAGCTTAGGGAAGATAAGGCTGAGGGGTCACCTCATCACAGCTTCTTAAACAGGGGCAAGAGAATGGGAGGTGCTGATCCCCTCTCTCTGGTGACCAGAGACAGACCATGAGGAAATGAAATGAAGTCGCATCAGTGGAAGATCAGATCAGACATTAGGAATAGGTTTTATTGGAACAGGCTCCTCATGGATGTGATCAGGGAACCAAGCCTGTTTGAGTTCAGTGAGCATCTGCATGACAATCTTAGCCATATGGTTTAGTTTTAGGTAGTCTTGTGAGGAGCAAGGAGTTGGTCTCAATGATCCTTATGGGTCCATTCCAACTTGAGATATTCTATGATTATGAACACTGTCTGAATGTTGCAAGGGCTGAAAGCAAGTGTCTGTTCAAAACACTTAGAAAGCCTTTCTGTTAAGATTTTATAATGTGGAATGCAGCGCACTGAGTATATGGCAACCTCTCACTTTTTATCTCCAGCATAACTGCATTTTACATCACTTATTTGGGACACAGTGAACAGTCTGTTTGCCTCCAGCACGAAAACTAATAAATAACTTGTAGTCATACTAGGCATGCCTACCATTGGGATTCAGAAGTAAAATGTATAGTCCATGGAGGATACAAGTGCTGAGGAAAAATTCTAAGGAAAAACCCAGAGAAAAGTAAAAGCAAGAGGTAAAAGCAGACAACTCTTTTCAAAATAATATATAAATGCATGTCATATAATCTTCATAACAGGTAAAAACTAAAAACTGCAGTATGAAGGCAGAGTTGCTCTGCTCTGTGGCTAATCGTTCCAGATGAAGGGCAGTAATGAATCTACAAGTCTGAAAAATAATTATGATTGTAGTAACCATTAAAAAACAAAAAAATCAGAAACAAAAATATAAAGTGAGCAGAATGAAGCCTGAGATATATATATATACACACACACACGCCATGTATAGGGCTAGCTTTGGTACTTTAACAAAAACGTTGATGTTGACTGCAGAGATGTAATAGTCCTAATGTTAGAATTAACTGCTATGTCAAAATTACTTTCTATACACAGGATAGTTGTACAGTAGTTGTGCCATTGTTACATATGACATGTTGACCTGGCTGGATTTCCAGACTTTCACTGGTCTGACCACAGCTCTCAGGCACAGCATATTGAGAGACAGAGCAGGAGTTCATCTATATAGAACTTCCAGAAAGAGGTGGAAGAAAAAAGTTTCTCTCTTTCCTTCTGTATCTATTTTCTTGCAGTAACATTTATTCATAGAATCAACTGTTCATCTGCTTAGACTTCTCTGCCCTAAGATCAAATCAGCTAAAACTCTTTCCTGAAGGACCATTAAATTTTCTTAACTTCAAAAAAAATTTTCAAAGTGAAAAAACAACCTCCCCAAGTAATCTGTTTCAGTCTTCTCATTATTTCCCTCCTTATTCATTATCCTTATTAGCAGAAAATGTTTCCCTAATGTGTTTCTTTTTGAAATTTAAGTCCATTAGTTCTTGGGACAGAGAACAGAACAGTCCCATCATCTCTGCATCAGCCGCCTTATCCTCTTGAGCACAACCTGGTTCCCTGCCTCTCCCAGTGTTCTCTCCACTTTAGACTAGGCCAGAATAATTAATTTCAAACTCTCCCCAGAGATCCTCTTCAGAGGTTTCTAATCATCTTTTTTGCCCTCCTTTAGACTCTTCAATCCATCCATACCCCAAGCGCGGTGTTCAAAACTGGATACACCACCCCAGCTAATCCTATACTAGAAAAAATGTTCAGACAGAAAAGACTACTAAAAATAAACAGCAAGACTAACTAAAGCAAGGGGTCCATTTTTGCCAATGGCATAGCACTGAATGTGCTATGTCAGTGTTCAGTTACTGATTATTATAGCCCTAGATCTTTTTCATTAGACCATACAGCTGTTACTCAGGCCTGCGTGCGATACTTTGAGTACATTCCTATTAAAAAAAATTATCTTTTTCAGGTCAGATTTTTATTGACCTGAAGAACTGGAAATCCCCTTCAGCTTAGCAAAACCTGCAAATGTAATAATTTATTTCATCAAATGCATCTTATGAAAACTGTGACTAGCAGTGAATTAAAGGACAGCCGTCAAGATGATAGTCCTCCACATTTCCATTTTGACAGCAAACATTTTAACTGGTATTGTCCATGAAGTTTTCCCCTAGACCATGCGTCCTTTGTTTGCTAATCAGAACATCAGAAGAAAGAATAAAAAGTTCACTGAAATCAACATATAAGAGCAACTATTAATTTCCTGTGAATAATACTAACTTCCCCGTCAAAAAGGAATGCCTAACTAGTATGAGATTACTTGTTTTACAAATCTATGTTTGATTTTTACAAGTAAAAAATTGTGTAAGTTTTCCGGAGTTCAGGAACTGTAAGAAATGGCACATTTGGCTAAGTTACTGGCACTTCTTTTTGGTATAGCCGTAATTCTGCCATATTGCCAGAAAATGTGGACCTATTATCTTAGCTGCACTTCCTTCCTAAAAAACAAAGGCATCACTCTTAAGTGTTTAAAAACTGTTTGGAAACTTAGATAAATATGTAGTGATAACTCATGTGCTTTATGGATTATATAAAGCAACAACACTGTGTACTTACACTTTCAGTTGGGTCTTCCATGGTTCGAACAAAATTACATGATTCAACAGTACATGAACGAACAGTTTCGGTCCTGCCTTCTCTGAACAAGCGTGTCATGGACGCTTCATATGTTAAGGAAAATTTTCCCATATCCTTGAAAAGGGAAAAACAAGAACTTAAAGGTTTAGCTAGACTTAGCCCTTCTTTCTTCATAAACAGTTAAAGGTAATCACACAGGATATGAATTACTCCACAAATAAACTCAATATTAAGTTCTTAGTAGCCCACCATTAGCAGTCTTAAATAAACATAATAAAGGCAAAAATAAGATTAGCAGCAGAATATGATAAACACTAACAGAACAACTAAACTAGCAAGGACTACCCTCTGCATTTTCTATTTAGTCTTCTTCAAGTTTGTAACAGAAGCTGATTTAAAGCTTATCTTATCTAGCATGTTAGCAACTCTACCTGTCAAAAATGCACATCAGAACATGATCATGAAAGTCTGTTCAGTTTCTAATTAAGAGGATGGGTGTCCAAAATAAAAGGGGTGGGTGAGTAATCAATTATTTGCCATGTAGCTACCCTAAACAATAGTAAGAACTACTGTAAGTGGTGACAGCAGCCAGGAAGTCAGGATGCTTTGAAAGACCATTTGAAATTACTTTAAAAAATAAATAAATATAAAAAGTATTTCAACAGTGACAACTAGAAAGCAAAATGAAAAACATGCATGTTGTTACAGTGATGTTTTCTGAAAGTATGTTATAGAAGAGGTGAACTAAGAGAAGATAACACAGGCAGGCATTTCTGTTAATCTTGTTAGGGAGTGTCCATGACCATTGAGCTAAAGGTGACTCAAAACTAAAATATAAGTTCAACATTGTTCAGATTATAACATTGTTTAGATATTAAACACAGCTACTAGAAGTTTAGTATCTTCTTTCAAGTCCAAAATGCCTAGGGACAGACCAAATAAGCAGAAGAGAATAACTTGTACAAGTATCAATATACCAACCTTTGGAGAATTTATTTCCAGCTTGTAATCAGCTTAGGGTTTGTACCAGTTTCCATTGAATGTCTTTAATAACCTTTCACAAGCAGTACAAGTTTACTCTAAAGTACTTCATAAAGTCATGTATTTTGATCACAAACATGCTATACCAAATTTAGTAAGATTCTATATGGCAGAAACAGTCCTTTCTTACCCGATAGTGAGCAAGCTGCAGGGCAAGTTGCACAAACGCATCAGGGCTCGTTTTTGCTTTCTTTATTAGTCCCTTTCCAAAAGCATCAAAGAAAAATGAATGGAAGTCCACATCATCTGCCAGAGCTGTGGCAGTGCTCAGAGACCTCTCAATCATTTCTTGACACTAAAATAAATAAATAAATAAATATATGTACATATGTGCATAGGCATAGAGTCAATGGCATGTGAGAACACTGTTTGAAAAAAGCAGGTATTTTAAATTGAAAAATAAAAAAACGCTGCCTTTATGCATACCAGAAACATCATTATCTAAATCATCTCCCTTTGGAGGGCAAGGGGAATTGTCGTTTGCCAGAAAGTTAAAATTTAAAAAGCTAATGAAAAATAACTTTTAAGCCAATACACATCTGGACTCAAAAATTACCACCAGCATTAAGACCATTCAGATTAGTAGAATATAAAAGAATGACCCACAGAGTTTGAAAGGCAACAGTTAGTGACTTCCAATCAGCCATACATGCTTAATAAACATATCACCAAACATTACCTTTTTATTCAAAATTAGAATCCAAATAGGTGATTACAGCTTGTCTTCAACTTAGGCATGTACAGACTTTCAAACACAAAAAGACAAAAAGACAGCTAATCTCAAGGAACTATTACAAAAGAGCATTTGCTGTGACAACAGTAATGGAACTTCAGCAACTTAAACTTCATTTTAATACAGTTATATTTAAAATAGGTGGCCACTTAATTTTTGACATATTGCCAACCAGGAAAGTTTCTAGTAAAAGTTGGCATTTCCTCACCAGAATTTTTAAAGAGTGATGTTAAAAAGCCCAATTATGTTTTTAATTAAACTGAGTAATGCCCACACATGAAATGCACATCTTGTTTGACTCAAAGGAATTTAAAACTCATTTATAAGGTTATCAGTAATTAATTAAATTATCTGGCTGCAAGGGAAGAAGAGCTTCTTCCTCAAACTACTAGCTGTTTTGTACTTACTTCTTCTGGAATTTCCCACTGTAGTTTGGTGGGAATAGGAATATTTTGATTGGTCTCTCCTTTGCAATGACCATCTTCTGAATAGCCCAGTTCAAGATACTCAGTTGCCATTACATTCTGCAAAGAACAATACTTCAGAATTGCATCACATTATATATTGCTGTGGAATTACGATTTCACTGTGAAATCAATATAACCCATTTTCAGTCCATAGTGAAATACAATAAACAATCCATTTCCAAATACTGAAAACAGCTGCAAGTGAAGCTCTGTTTCACCTCTTATTTGAAGGCATTTTTACTTGTGTTCTGAGAAGAATACCAGATATGCACAAGCACCTATTCAACTACACTGGTCCATTCTGTTAGATGCTACTATAAAAATGTTTCCACTACAAATCCACCTCAAACATCCTAGTTATAAAGAAAGTCTGTCTTAAGAGTCTTAGAAGTCATATCTTTGTTCAATTTAGATTCTACAGACTTTCTGCAAGTTTATCTGTCAGAACTTGCTCAGCAAGAAACAGTTTGTTTCAGATAATTGCATATCCCTGCAACAACTTAATTTTTAAGATGTGTATCCCACTCAAAACTGCATTTTTTTTCATACATGCAGCTAGAGCTCTTGGGTGGCTAAGCTTCTAATATGAACAATACAACTTGAACAACAGACAAAAAAAGGCTCTGTCTTAGAAGATTTCAAACAACATCCTCAATTTAAAAAAACCAACAAAAAACCAGAACAAAACCAAAACAAACCACAACAACAGAACACCAGGATTATCAATGGAATCTGCTCAATATTGAAAGAAAAACCTTGAGAAAAATCTATTTCATGTTTGACACAGACAGTTATAACATCTTCTTTTAATTTCATTTTCTCACTTAGTGGTTAGAAAATCCATTCTATTCTAAAAATAGACAATCTACAAAGAGCTAACAACAGATACCTCTTTAGGAAATGAAATCTTATTTGGTTTATTTTAGTCATCCTAATTCTTAGCAGAAAATGAACTTAACACAGAGATATGAACTAAAGCATATATAACATCATTCATTAAAAGAAAACAAAGTAAGTCTCTTCCATTGAGTTACTCTAAAATGCACTGTCAAGTCAACCTCATACCAGTTTGGCCTTCTTTCTTCCCTGGTTAGAGAATTAAATGAGGATTTTCTGTTCTTACATGAAAACATTCATATAACAAAATTAGGAAATTACTTGAGGCACCAAGTAACCAGTGAGACCCACTTGATCAAATACATATTGAAATCACAGTTAGCTAATGCTTATGAAGTAGTTTTGAATGGTTCCTTCATGTAACTATTTATGCATTTAAGCTTCAAGAAGAAAAACGAAAAAGCAAATATGATTTCAAGTAATAAACTAAGCTCATAATGAACAAGCCTGACAAAAAGCCCATTTATTCCATTCATTGCAAAGAAATACAAGAGAATGTAAACAGTAGCTCGAACAAACAATGGCTTAGAGGAAATTTGAGCTCTCTACCATTCATTTATTTAAATTTTGAAAATAAATGTGGGATTTTAATAGCACAAGAAGGCTTAACTGCTTCAGGAGCATGCATATACACAAATTACAATGCCGTATCAAAAAGGGACAACAATCTATTTAGAGTATTACAAGCGAGATGGGAAGATGTATCACCTTTCCATGAAGACATTTATACTCATTAAAACACAATAAAGACCTTTAAATTGAACGACAGCAACCTTTTCTTTTAAGCAAGCGTTCTTTGTTTTTTTTAATTCTACAGTTGCTGTAGACACAGGCCCATAATCACTCTTCAGCAACATGAACGCAAGGGATTGAAAGTAACTGCTGATCTTCAGGACCGTTGCATGGACCATATCACATTATTTTCTGCATTAATTTTTCTACTAAACACTTACCTCCCACAGGTGTCCAAGAATAGGAGCATCTGCCCAAGAGTGCTCTGCATTCAGACCCATTCTGCCATTTTTGAATACTATAAGAGTGAATGTTTTATCAAACCACCTAAAAAACCAAATTGACATTTCCTTACGATTTTGTATATTTCAATAGCATTTTTATACTTCAACTCCCTGAAAAATTCACATTCGAATGCACTAGTTCTTGTTTTTGGGAGGGTTGGTTTTGGGTTTTTTTGTTCCATTTTTGGGGTTTGTTTTTGGTTTTTTTAAAATAATAGTTTATTTAAATAAATACACATACATTTGAAAGTGCAATGTCCCACACCTAGGTCAGGGCAACCCCACTAACAATAGACTGGGGGATGAATGGGTTGAACAGACAGGCAGAGAAGGACTTGGGATACTGGTGGATGAAAAATTGGATGTGAGCTGTCAATGTGTGCTTGCAGCTTAGAAATCCAATAATATCCTGGGCTCCATAAGAAGCAGCGTGGCTGGTAGGTTGAGAGAAGGCAATTCTCATCTTCTAGTCTACTCTTATGAGACCCCATCTAGAATAGAGCACACGGCTCTGAGGTCCCCAGTACAGGAAAGACATGGACCTATTAAAGCAGGTCCAGGGGAGGGCCATAAAAACAATTAGAGGGCTGGAACACCTCTCCCATGAAGCAAGGCTGAGAGTTGGGGTTGATCAGTCTGGAGAAGAGAAGGCTCTGGGACACCTTCTTGTGGTCTTTCAGTATATGAAGTGGACTTACATGAAAAGCTGAGAAAGACTTTTTACCATAGTTCATAGTGACAGCACAAGAGGCAATGATTATTAAACTGAAAGATGGTAGACTTAGATTAGTCGTAAGGTTTTTTTACAAAGAGGCCGGAGAGACACTGGAACAGCTTGCCCAGAGAAACTGTGGATGCCTCATCACTGGAAGTGTTCAAAGTCAGGCTCAAAGCCCTATCCAACCTGAGGTAGTGAAAAAGGTCTCTGCCCATGGCAAGGAGGGTAGACAAGATGATTTTTAAAGGTGCCTTCCAACCCAAAGCATTCAGTGATTTCATGAAATTTATCAGCTTGTAGGTCACTAATCCATATGAATTAGTAGAATTCTAAAAACAGAAGGTGTTTTCCAGAGTCAACACTGTACCTGTCATAACATGTGCCATGTATTAAGGATTTTGCATATGCATCTAGTGACCTCACTGGATCTTCTTTCCTGTACCCTTGCTCGATGTCATCCAATGTCACAAAAAATGCTGCTTTTTCAACAGCATCTAAGGACTGTTTGTTCTTTCCACGGCTAAAATAAGTCTGTCGAGCTTTAGCCCACGGTACTCTGCAAAAATAATTTGGTTCAGTCAGATTACATTAATTTTTTCAATGTTTTACTATATTTATTTTGTACGTGCTAGTCATGAATATGGAGTTAGCTACTGAATTCTTATTTTTTAACTGAAAAAAAATTCTTACTGAAATCTTAATTTTTAAAATACTCTTTAAAATGCCAGTGAACCCCAGAGCTGATATAAAACTCCAGTAATTCAGTATGTGTAATACTGTAAAGCTTCCAATTACCACTCTTGTGATAATCACAATTAAACCAAACTTCTCCAGCTAAGGGTTGCCACTGCAAAAATTAATTTTGACTCCATGTAGTTACAAATGACTGAAAAGCTGTTACATGCTAGCAATGTACAAAATCAAGATGTCATCAGCTGACTGCAGACTATTTTAAAATTCCAATATTAAATTAGTATGTTACACAACTATTTCTAAATATTAAAATTATTTTTAAAATAGTAGCATCATACCTATCTCCTGCAGTAAGAGCTGCTAGTTTCTCTTCACCAGCCTGAGGCTCTGAATCATCATCAAGAATTCTTTGCATTTGCTGTTCGATTTCTCGGGGTTTCAACAGTCTACCATCATGGTACAGCCACACTTTGAAGTAACGGCCCTTATGATACACAACAATGTGTTTGCTGTCGTTCACATGCTGGAGAGTATCTAGAATTGCAATCACTTACATGAAAACAAAGCTCAAAGTCTCCAAACACTAATGCACTAAAAAAACATCAAATGCTTACTGCATGCACTACTAGCCACAGATTATTTATTTAAAGGGAGTAATAAATAGTGTGGAATAAACCACTCTCCCATGTTATTTCAGCACAAAGATTCCTGCAAATACCCAATTTGATACTCATTTGCATATATAGTACCAAAAGTTTTCACACTGGAAGCCAATATTAAGCTAAGCAACTAAATCTCTGCTTCTGAAAAGTGAGCACCAGTAGTGTAGTTTGATTGAGCAGTCAGCTAAAGAACATGCTAGATGAGTCTGAGTAAAGGTACTTTTAAATCATGTGCATTCAACTGCTAGACAACTCATAGTACAGTCTGTGGGAAGTCTTAAGAGAGCCCAAATTTAGTGCCATAAGCTTTTGTTCACATTTAACCTGGTAGATACAGAGTGATTACTACTGTGTAGTGTTATAGAACTCTACAGAAAGCAGAAACCTAGGCCAAATTTTTTTTCTCACTTTACTGTTTATATGGGTTAGTTGGGATAAACATGAAGATATATCAAAACACAGATGAAGGTTTCTGTAGCAGCCAGGAAAAGCCCTCAATTGATGAAAAATGTTAATTCAATTTCTTCAGTCCGTCAAAGAACGGTTATATTCCTAAGAATCGGAAATAACCATAAATTATTTCACAACAGTTGTTGAGCCCTGGCAATTACTTTTGAGACACTTTACTCACAGGCCTAAATACATAAAGATTTATGCATCTGGAGTACAGATGTCTTGTAACACAAGTTTCTTGCCAGTCCAAAAAGCCATTTATGTACATCTGAAGATGCATGTAACATGTTGCATGGGCTTCCTTTTAAAACAATGTGAATGGAAAGACAAAGGCTGTTCCCTGCTTAAAAGTGGTTCACTCCAACTGTTTCTTAAAAGACATGAAGATTAAACAACTGCTCAAGTGGTAGAATACAATGTTCATTAATATTTTACCACCATTTAACATAAAGACATACCACAGATTTTTTTTTTCTTTTAAATATGCTGCTCCTTTACAAACTGTAACACAAAAAACTTAAAATATAAAAATCAGGGGACAAGAAGTCAAGCTACTCATAAGAATCTGGGAAAAATATATTTATAATTCACTTATAAACATACAGAATGACAAAAGTTGTTTTTCCTTTAGAAAAACGGAAACAATGAAAAACTGAAAAAATAAAATAAGAAATGTGAAATGCTTAGGAAGAAAATAAGGTAAATTTATGATGCTGACTTTAATTTGAAAGACTAAGCAGGAGAAACCGAGGAGAACCATTACAGATACACAGGATGTATTTTAATCATGTGTTATAGTTTGAATGGGCCACTTCTACACTTGTGCAAGTTCACTTCAGACTAAGAGAAACCTAAATCCAAAACTAAATGCAAACAGTTCATAAATTTTACTTTAGTGAGGCCAGGGAAAGGGCAAGGGTAGCACTTTTAGTACTTAAAGTATTCTAAATAACAATAGCTCATACACTACAGTTACCTAATAGAGATTTTAAAACTTGCTAGTCTACTTACACTACTAGCTCATTATCAGTGAGCAATCATATCAGGATGTGTTTTTATCCATTAGAAATGATGAAAGCAGATACAGGAAGGTAAGGCATAGCTGGGAAATAATTCCTCAATAATCTACCAAAGGCCATCAGCAGAACCAAAAGAAAAAATTTTATCTGACACATGCACCTTCTGCTTTATCCACTAGCCAGTGCCACTTCCTACCCTTATCCAACTTCATCCAGTACAGCAAGTATCAGACCTTCAGCAGTGAAGAGTGGGGTACATCGCTGTGCCTGTTTAGAAACTCTGATTTTTTTATTCTGCAGTTGAGTGGTACTAACGTGCCCAAAAGCAGCTTGAAACATAAGATTGAGTCACAGATCTCAAAGAGAGTTTAAAAATACATCCTATCTTCAAGTGACAGCCCATAAATAGATTCGCAATGGAGGTGACTAAACAATTACCACTTGTATTCCAAACTCCTAGTGATTGACCTCTGCACCAATCATGACTTGTCAGGATTAATTCTGCCAAATGATGTATTTCATTCCAATATTGCCACAATGATGCAGTGTTGGACAAACATGTGAACTCAGTTCTAAGAGGCTCTTCAGCATATAACCAGATCAGAGAAACCTAAACTTAGCTTTTGTAGAAAGCACAATAAAAAAGTCTCCATTCAAATCTGCTACAAAATTATTAATTTGCTTCTCAAAGAACAACAAAATTGATAGCAATGTCTTCTTCCACCTATTGACTAGAATATATTAATATTTCTAGATGCAATCTGTCTCCTTTAACAGAAAAAAACCACAAAAACAACAATGATAAGAAAACCACTTTAACAGTAAGATAATAAAAACCAGCCTAAGCCTGGAAAATTTAGGGTAAGCTGATAGAGATCTTTGAAGGCTACCTTGGGAAGAAACCCATGATGAACCTTTAAGGATACACTACCTTTAGAAAAATAACACCATATGCAGAAAAATCATTCTCAAGATCTTGGATGATGTATTGACCACACAAAAAAAAGTGCTATTTTTATGATGATACAGTTTTCAAGTGGCTGAGATAAGAGAACATAACTTTTACAAAGATAAAAACATGCATATCAAAGGATCCTGAATGAGTAGAATGGAGAAAAATAAAGTTTATTTATAAAGTAAAAACATAGGCAGACAACAGTTCATTGATGTTACATTTTTAATTCAAGTAAAGACAAAAAAACACTGAAAAACTTTTAAAATCACTCTAAAAGGGAAGACATCTATGCAGTCTATACCAACTAATTACTTCCAGAGTATTGGAACACAGTATTGGTGTGTCCTTGTGTCTGTTAGATCCTTATCTAGAAAACAAGTTGCTTATTTTCCTTGGCTGGCCCTGCTTACCTGATTCCTCTCCTGGGATTCGGGAGGTATTAAACATCCGTTCCCACTGAGCTGAGCAGAGTGGAACAGTAGAACCCATCAGAAGAATCTGTGCCACAAATGTACATTAAAATGTAATTTTGCATATACAATTAGCAAATTAAAAAGGAAAGCAAAACCATGATCTGGTTAAAAAAAAATCTTAAATGTTTGACAGCCTGTCTAATACATCAGCTCAGGGATTTCCTCACCCCATCCCATTTGTTGTCTTTTCTCAAACTACATGTGGAAGACGCCACTGACATTCCGGTAGCTGTATTTTCTTCCCCTCTGACCAAAAGCTCATCCTTCAGGAAGGATGACTGCATCTGAAATCCAAAGGGCTCTCAATAGCTGGTCTGCATGCAAAACTTACACATGCAGCATGCATAACCCATAGTTTATTCTTTTAAAACTATTTCTGGCTGTGTAGGAACATAAGTTCATATTCCTCAAATTGTAGTTACATACTACTAATCACATCCCTGCCATGACCTTTGACAAAACTACTTAATTGTTTCCACAGTATTTGTTCACTACAACATGCAGCTACTGGACAGAAGAGAAATTCAGAATGGGATTCACCTTGCTTATCTTTGCTACCTTAGTGCAACACAGGACTTTTATCATCATTTATACTAAGGCTGCCACTGGCCCACTCTTAGCCTTAAGGTCCAGTCCCCTGTCCCAACCACCCCTTGTGCGCACACTACATGATACCACAGACTTTTCAGACTTCAGTGGGTCCAAAGTACCATAACATGCTTCGCACATACCAACAACATCTGTTATACGGAATATTTAATATATGCAAGTACAAGCCTTTATTTGTCTTTTGGGTAAATGTAGACATTCAATTCAAATACTGCAAGTAGTTGGCATGACAGAATCCTGTCTTTTTAATAGCTGGTATTTTCTGCCCATGTGCAATTTAAGTAATAACCAAGTTGTTGGGGACCACAAATTTAGCTACATATTATACATGTAGTTCTGAAAATAAGACATTCCTCTCCCATTCTGAACACTGACCAGCTTCTTACAACCTACCAACTTCTTACAGGTCGTGCTGGAAAATTATCAAAAGCCATTTAAACTGATGTACGTACCGGCTTGATTTCTTGTCTGTCCAGTTTCTTCCGATAGAGCAGGATGGCATGGATAACATTACCAGCTCTAGCTGCCTGCAGGGTTGTGGGAGATAAATAAAGGAAGTCCTGTAAAGAGAATATGTTAATGATTACCAGACTATATTTTAAAAAAATAAATACTGGCAGTACTTTTCATCCACATTCTTAATGTTTATTCTCATCAATATAAAAAGGCTTAAGATGTATGAAGTGCACTAGTACAGTGAGTTGATGACTTGAAATTTCTTCAACATTCCCAACCTCCTTAAACAGTATCCATCCTAAAACATAGATGATAGCTATTAATCCAAGTAGAAAAGAAAATGCTGCTTAAAACTTGAATCTAAGACTACTATTTTTCCTTTTTGCATTTAATTTTAGGGTCTTTTACAATTTTACTTCCCATACAGACAATGGCAATATGAGCACACACCCTGTTGTATTACCCACGAAGTTTTTTTTACATGGAGCTTTTGCAAGATTGCTCATTCCAATAAGCACAAAACTGTATATCACTACTGCATGAGATTGCCTAAGAGGCAGATGTGCTACATTTATTAAGATAGCACCATACTTGAAGACACTGGCTGCAGTTTGTACTAGAAGAAAGAAAAGCAAAGGTCAGCTACTCAGTGAAAATGGATTTCTAAATGCAAACATACAACAAAATAAGGTATCCGGCAGAAATTTTAGTGTTTCTTAGACACATAAGCTGTTTATAGTATTTACCTACCATTGCATAATAGTTACTATTAACCATAATAGGTCCACGTCCTCTAAGGTAGATATATTCTTCCCACCAATCACTAACCTGTAGCAGTAAAAAAAAAAAAAGAAACACAGTAAAATCTCGTAATTTCCACAGTTTGTGTCTTCTGTGTTAATGACTCCACAACACACCATTCCATAATGAAGCAGGAAAGAAACTACTACTTTGCCCCACTACTTAAAAACGACAAACAAAGCCCCTAATTTGTGTTAAACTTTAAGGAGAACAGGAAAAAAAGGGGGGGGAGGGGCAGGGGGAGATACAGCTGAATTTAATTTAACTATCTGTCTGATAAGCTGCTGAAGAAGTCTTAATCTTCAGATAATATTTAAAATACATCAGATCTCCTGAAGTTTTGCAGCCCTTGCCAGGGCACTGTATCTCAGTTTAGGCTACTGGGTACAGCTAGATGTCAGATAATACATTACCGTTCTCACCGTGATGCTGAAGTTTGGGTTTTCTTTTTGGTAAAAGAATAAAAAAAACTTGAAACCCCATAACAACAACCAAAAAACTTGTTACAATTTTTCATCTCTCTTCCATATGCTTTAGCTGCTTTACATAAAATAGCTGTCCTGAATCACTCTTCCAATCTACCTGGGTAGCCAGGCCCATTGTTGAGTTACCAAGGTTATCAAGCAAATAAAAAGACCTCAAAAGCAATCTTAACAGCAAAGGCTAAATCGCCTGCTCCAGAATAATAAACACAAAGTGACAATTCATTCTTTCAAGTTCCATTCACCACACTGTTTGTTTACCAAATCATACAAATTACTGTGTGCACAGAGATCAGGTAGTCTCTGATGTACTTTGCAAAAATATTAAGCAGTTTCAATTTCTTAGATTTTAGATTCAAGAAAGAATGAAAGTTAAGACAAATAAGGCAACAGGGAACAAGTTATGTCATTGGAATGAGTGAGCCTCCTATTGGTCTACTCACGTAATTAGTGGCCCACCAGGATTTTAGCTTCAAATACCATTGAAGCCTTGGTCCCAAATTAAACGCAAAATCTTTGGCAAGACCCTCCATTCTTCTGAACTCTTCATCATCCATAAGTGGCCGAACTGATTCCAGATACTAGAACACAAGAAAAGAATCACCGTCAGTATACTAACTATTATGTAGCTTCTTGCCATTCCTGCACAGCATTTGAACAGTAAACAAAGATTATGCAGACTCAATTAATAAGGCTGCAAATACTATATTGTTAAAATAAGAGTACATGCTCTTCTAAACATTGGTGAACTACAAAAATGGGATCTTTTTCCAGACATTTATTGGCAAATCACTAGTGGAATAGGTTACTTTTCTAAAGAGATATTCTCCACTCAAAAGGGAAAGACATACTTCTTCAGTATCAGGCAGGGATATTTTTTCATTTCTAAAAATCAAACCCTCAGTTTATGTCATATAATATCCTATTTATACACTTCACTATAAGGTTTTTGTGATAACCCACATATAAATATGTTCAAGCTGTGGATGATAACAAAATAAATATGCTTCAAAAGCCCTGGAAATGACACTTCATTGCATGGTCTTCCATCAACGGACACCACATCATCTAATATGAATTACGCCAGCTTTAAAATGTCACCAGTTTCAGCAGTTTGTCGTAGCCTTTATTTTTATTTATTTGAAGACGTTTTAATCCATTACATATGAATAGCACCATGCCGTACTTTTGTAAAACATGACAAAAAACCCCAAAGCATGAGGGCATCTAAATATAAATTCAATGTTATTGAAGAAAATGAATTAAAGTACGCACCCTATTGACTGTGTCTTTAACAGCTGGAACTGGCAATCGTGGTAGAGACGTCTGGAAACTGTATAACATGGGTTTACGCCCTGAAAAGAGTTTTACAAGTGCCTGAAGAAAAACAAAACCAAAATACATACCTCCAATTATTAGGTTCAACAAAAGTAAAATGACAGAGTAATAAAGTGTAACTTAACTCCTAGTTCTTTTCACTGGTAAATTATACTGTACTTAATTTAGCAAGCTACCGTATTTATCACTGTTTCACAATAAAAAAGACACTGACCTAAACTAATTTCCTAAAGGTTAAACAATATGCCAGTGGAAAAGAAAGATAGTGATACTAATTCCTGACTTCCCAGACAACCTTCTGGTCATTAGGCAATATTGTTGTTTATGAACGGCACACCTTGATCTCAACAAGAAGACAATTACTTAGCACTTCTTTTCTTCATACATTTCCCTTTGTAAAGATTAAAAAAGAAAAGTCTACTGGTTGATCTTTTACTATGTAGCAAGTAATACAAAAACATATATATATTGTGCTTCAAAACAGGAATCACTAGCATGCCCGTCACTCAGATAAGGACCCTAGATAACTATAGCCACATTCAAAAATAATCATTATGCTTTGGAATCATGGTTTAATATTTTTCTGTTACAGCTCAACATCAGTAATAGTACTGATGTCATATGGGAGTTTCTTCAAGCATGTCTCTCTCTCAGGTACCCTACTCTATGATTTCAAACCATAAAATTGTGTAAGCATGCCAGTTATTCTCAGTTCTTGTGCTACAAAAAAAAACAATTTAAAAAAGCCAGAGATTACAATTCCCACCCTAGCTTCAGGTAATACAGCATTTCCTATTATCCATGGGAGACTGAAGACAAAAGCAGCATTTCTGTTTATGACTACTTCCCAGCTGTGACATGCACTAGGCTGAAAGTCTAGACCATGCAACTTCTAGGCTACACATTAAAGGATTTTGACGTTATCATCCTACTTCAGCATGAAAGTAAGGTCAAGTATTACACCGACAATCCAGTGGAACCCTTGTTGTCAAAGTCCAATCTTGGTCCAATTTACTATACCTTATATTGTATATAGGACAACAGACTAAAGTCAGAAGAAAACAGTATGTAATTTCACTACTAAATTCCTAGAATTTCTCCCTTCTATCCCCCCTCCCCCCCCAAAATAACAAAATTACTCATTAAAACGTAGTTTCTTTCCCCTCTAAATTTCCTTGGTCAACATAGTTAGAGAAGGCTGTTTTAGGCAGCACAAATATATTAAGGATTGCAGAGTACTACTAGCAACAAAGACCTCCCTGCAAATGGAGATGTCAGATGTACATAGATAAACCACTGTGATCAACCCAATGAAATCTAGTTGTGCTCCATGACAAAACAAATTTGAAACCAGGCGAGTAAAAAACCTTAGCTTTTCATAAGAAAATCAAATTCCATACTTGGCGACAACTATGGGAATTATTCCAGAACACAGGAGCCAAGAAAGGCTGAAATGATCTTCAGACAGAGAGCACCTGCTCAACTGACAAAAACAGCAAACACACTCCACAGTATTTATCTCTTAAGTAAACTTGTAGTAGAGAATTCGTAACAGTTTGAAACCATTAAAGTGATCTGATAGGCATGCATACTTAGGTACATCTCTGATTTCATACACAGACACAGCTACTAATCTCATTCTAGCATGCACTCCATTTGTTCACAGATTATTTTTTAACTTTTTTTTTTTAACTGAAACTAATACTTGGATTTTTCCTTTCATCCTGGTACAGGACATTTGACTTTAGACGATGAAATACGTACATTAAAAATGGCACCAAACTTCCAATCAGCTTTAAAATAATTTTGTACTGTGACTGAAATCAGAGCTCGGGTTTTTGATCTTCATGACGATTTGAATGGAAGACAGTATATTCATAATAGCATTTTTCATGCTGATTTTCATGCTAAGAAAAACCCCAAAACAAAACAACAGGAAAACTCCTCCAGAAAAATTGCACAATATTAAAGGATAATAAAAATTGAGAAAGCTACAGTATTTGGTACTGCTAGGGAAATCAGTCTTATCTTTTGTTTGGACTAGCTAACGAAAGAATAAGGTACTAAATCAAAGCTTTGTATTAAGTATAGATGAGACATTGTTGGGCATACACCTTTATAGTGTTCTGTATTTTAAAACACATAATGTACACTAAAATATAACAGAACAAAATACATATGAAAGATACATTATAGACAAAAATTTATAAATACAATACACAACGAAGCATGGTAAGTAGCATCACAGTTCATACTGTTTAGGTTGATAAGGCAACATTAACAGCTTTAAAATATCTATCTGGTAGGACATGCTGAAAACCCAGACAGCTACAGCTTCAAGCAATTGACAGAAAGCCTTACCATTCAGAGCCTGTACTGAACAAATTCGAGTCATGAGGCTCCTGATACTGCTTCCAGGAGAAACTATCAATTAGAAATTTAATTTGTAACAGGTGAACATTAAATTGTAATTCTATTCTGGATACCTTGTCTTTTACATATTTCATGATGTTGTTAGTCTAACACACACCAGCTATTTTGAGGCTGCAGAGACTAACTTTATCATAGTAAGGCACTTAAGTTATTTCTACAACAATACTGGCAAAAGTGATTTGAAACAACCCAGTCTAAGTAACAAAAATCCACTTAATCTCTTGGAGCTCCTATATATACATTTCCTCTCTTTATACCTATCCTTTAAGAATCCTTTTCCAAAGCACCACAATAATCAGTATCACTTTCACATAATCAATATCACTTTCATCTTATCCTCATGTGAAAACTGCATAACAAGCTACCTATCCCTTATGGTTTTTCTCCAACTCTTTTTGGAGGCATACCACTAAATCAATTGAAAGGACATTCAATATTATTTTCTTCAAGCATAACATTAATTTTATAATGGATGACTAGAAAGCCTAGCATTTCAACAACCCAAATTCTTCAAGCTGCATTTGTACATAGTGAAGAAGTGGGTATTTGAGTCACACTGTCCCAAGCCATTGGGAAATTTAGACGTTAGTCTTGAAGTGTTTACTCTTCCTTCTACAAGGCCATCCTAAATGGTTTAATTATAGCATCAGAAGGATGACAGTAATTAGTAAAAATATCTACTTAATAGCCTCCTGTTCCATGACACAGAAAACACAAGCAAGAAAAAAAACTACAAAATTTTCTCTTAGTGCTTTGAATAAAGATCCAACAGAAGTTGAGATGAAACAGGAAGATAATATATCCTTACCATCCAAAACTTGGTGCCTGCAGAAATTTTGCCATGTTCGGCGAACATCCAACCATGATAGGAAAGCAGCATTTTTAGAGAGTAGCGCATTGTGACAATAAGGGCAACCCAAAGCCCTGTGCCAAAAAGTATTCCACTTACGATGTTCTGTGTTTGGTTTGACATACAGCCACTATTTAAAACAAAATCCAGCATGTGCCAGTTAACGTCAGTTTACGTTTTAAAGACAGCCTAATATTGCAAACCTAAGTTTAATGGTACTGCAGGCAGACATTACACAAGCTTCATGCCCGTTCAGCCCTTTTTCATAAACACCTTTCCAAACACCCTCTCATGCAGCAACATCAAAGGCCACAGAAGGTGCCAAACGTGCTTCCCAAAAACTCGGAAAACAATGTAATAATACTGGTATCACAACCTACCTATTTAATACCCTCATACATATATTTTTTGGGAGGCTTACTCTGCCACCAACACACTGTTCAAAAACTGGTAAATTTAAACAGGATGAGCTTTAGAGTTGCTACAAATAAAACTGATTTCCTTTAGAGGAACAGTAACTTTTCAGTGTACTTACGTTGTATCAAGTGTTCGGTTGATTTTAGCTATTATTCCTAAAGAAGGATCAATTTTGGCATACATTGTTGACATCACACCCACAACTACAATAAGCCAGCTAGATGGGCTAGCAGGATAAACGCCAGTGATAATTCCATTCTGGAAAGAAAAGCCTTCACATAATTTTTTTATAACTAAGTGGTTGACTTCATATTACCATAGAAAAAAAATCAACACATTTAAGTCATTTAGCTTTAAACAAGAATATTATCCCATATTTTCTTACGTATGCTTAACTCAGGAATAGGGAATGGATTTAGTTAAGTTTAACTGCTAAGGAAATTGTCACAATGACACCAAGAATTAAAGGAACTTTTAAGTTCTTTTGTAGACAACACTGATCCTGCTGCAAGTCTTACTAAAAATACCAAAATTAGCAAACAAATGACACTTCAATAATTCTCACATTGAGTGAGGTCTCTCTAAATGAATACAGGGCAAAAATATTCTACTAAACAAGACACTAAAAATTGAAGTAAAGGGTTTAATATAATTTAAACAGACCTCCTTAATGAGATTCATTAAGACTACTATTAAAAATACGTTTTTGAAAGAGATGTTGAAGATTGCCAGTAGCTTATCTAGTTTGTCACTAATAAAAAGAGATACTCACCATTAATGATCCCATAAACAAAACAATAGATTTACAACAACCTATATAAAATACTTCATCAGAAACATTACTACTTAGCATAACTTGTACAAGATACATGTTTAGGTAATTTTTTAAAAACAGCAAATATTCTTCTTAATTTGAAAATTTAATTTTTGGCAAAGAATACATAAAACAGAGTGCAGTCTTGTATCTCTAAGTGATTTGAGACAAAAAAGCACAACTAGTTATATTTCTGGGTTATACTACAAGATTACATAATTACATGATGTTGTATGAAGAGAGTGAAGTAAATTAAAGCTGTTAAGTTCTGTGTTTCATCTTGCTTCCACAGAATAAAACAAAAAGATGTACCCTTTCAGTCTTCACAGCATCACCCAGTGCCTACCTTCCTTAGTATCTTTTGTCTTAACTAAAACCCACACATTTTTCACAATAAGGAAACTCATTTGCCATAAAGGCAAAAAAAATGTTTTGCCCAAAAAAAAGTTCAGTAAATCTATAAGACATTAAATAACCCTCCAGTGTGGTACACTTGATTAATATAGAATACCTTGAATCTGATGAACTTTTTCTTCCATGAATGGACACCAGATAGGTAAATTTGTTTGAGTGCCTCATGGCTCATCCGCAGGTCAATCCCATCTGGAGTTACTGTAAATTGAAAAGCTACTGCTTGATGAGCTTCTGCCATTTTCAGAGGGAGTTCTGTCAAAAAATAAAGTAAAATTTATTTTCTTTTTGTTCAAAGGAACTAGAAGCTAGTCCATTGCTAGAAAGATAACTTCCACACAGTGATTTTGGAAAATATTTCGAAGGATGTCAAATTTATGTACAGTATTTGCCTTTTCCTTACAGGCTATGCTTGTATTTCAGTCCAGTATGTCAATTAAGGTACTTCTTCTAACCACAAGAGCTGAAAACGGAACCAAAGCAGTTTCATGTAACTTAGGCCTTTAGGCAGAATTGCAGCAAGCTGATCATCATGCATACATGCATTACATAAAAATTCAGAGCAGAAAAAGCTATGATATTTTAAAAAGTATATCACAAGAACATAGCATCTCATTCAGTAATGATACAGGAGATTCAGAAAATGGGGAGTTTATTATTTTGAAAGAAAAGGTATTTTAAGTATTCACCTCAGCTAGCAAAACAAAGCTGAGTCTGGCCATATTTTCATCTGAAATTTTTTTTCATATCTTAATTTCAAGCTGATTAGTCACAGCTGTAAGACACTATAGCCTATATGGCTCTGATTTCTGACTGGCGAATATCCACAACAGTGACAATATAGAAAATAAGACCATCATAATGGGCAGGCATAACAGGCTCAAATAAAAACCACTGGAATTTAAAACAGAAATGTAACTGTGATTCTTTTTACATATTTATGTCTAAACTCTGTGGATACAGCCAATTCAAATTGAACTGTATAGTCTTATTTATCAGCTAATCTTCATAGCTTCTTTCTTTATGTAACCAACATTTCTACATAAATATCCTGGAAGTCACCCCTACTCATAACTAATTCAGAGTAATGTTCTTTGAGTATTTATAATCAGGACACAGATCTTTGAAGATAGGCTCTATGTATAACATTGAAATGGTCTAAACTCCATATTCCTGAGGAGGCTGTTGTGATTCTTAAATCTTTCGTATACAATTCATGAATATTTACCAAATACAGATGTTTACCAAAACATCCGTGCATAATCCCACAAACAAGATCCTCTTACAAGTATGGCAAAAAGGTGGAGGAATCCATAACTGCATCTGTAGATCAGGATTCAAAATTTTAATATCACATTTTTATTGGCACAAAATATTACATTACCAATGCCAAGTGCTTTAAGGTGGTCCTGGCAGTTCTATTAAAGCCAAATCAAAAGAAAGTACAACTGCTTCACACCTATAATTCCTAAAGGCTGAAATTTACATTTCTTTTGCTAACCTGAAGCTTAGACTTTGTAATTAAACTTAAATTCTGATAGATGCCCATCCCCTGTTGAGCATTATGTGAGGGCTAACCAGTGCAGTTTAGCTGGGCACTTCAAAAGCAGTTTATTGTTACTGTAGCTTTGCTCCTCTAGTCTGTAAATATTCTACTATGTACAAATCACCTGGAGCACAAAGAAGGGTTGCAGAGGTGTATGAGTAGACAACTAGGGAATGCACTGTGAATGCTGCAGTAATTGTAGACTTAGGAAATAAATACACAATATAGGACAAGGAGCATCAGGCTGAGGTGAACAAAATGAAGTGTTGTTGTGCAGCATCTTGTAAGGTTGCTGATCAATAGGTAGTGACTGCAATAGAACTACTGCTACACTGGCTGATGGTAATTCACAGATCTCCCAAATCCATCAGTACTAGAAGCTGAGTCCTCAGTGAATCACACTTCTGGGTTTCCGGAAGAGTAGCTAAAGCATCTGCAAATCTACTGAGGGTGGACTCAATCCCCACATCCAGGTCATCAATAAAGATATTGAATAGGACTGGGCCCACTACTGATCCCTGGGGGACACCACTGGTCACCGGACACCAGCTGGATGCAGCTCCATTCACCATCACTCTCTGGGCCCGGTCATCCAACCAGTTTTTGACCCAGCAAAGTGTGCACCTGTCGAAGCCATGGATTGCTAGCTTCTCCAGGAGGATGCTGTGGGAGACTGTATCAAAGGCCTTGCTGAAGTCAAGGTAGACCACATCCACAGCCTTCCCCTCATCCACTAGGTGGGTCACCCAATCATAGAAGGAGATGAGTTTGGTCAGGCAGGACCTTCCTTTCCTAAACCCATGTTGGCTGGACCTGATCCCCTGGTTGTCTTCCACATGCCGCTTGATGGCACTTAGGATGATCTGTTCCATAACCTTGCCAGGCACCGAGGTCAGGCTGACAGGCCTATAGTTCCCCAGATCCTCCTTCCGGCCCTTCTTGTGGATGGGCGTCCCATTGGCCAACCTCCAGTCAATCTGGGACCTCCCCAGTGAGCCAGGACTGGTGATAAATGATTGAGAGTGGCTTAGCCAGTTCTTCCGCCAGCTCCCTCAGCACCCTAGGATGAATCCCATCCGGACCCATGGACTTGTTGGGATCTAAGTGGCACAGCAGGTCCCTAACTACTTCCTCCTGGATTACAAGAGGGGGATTCTGTGCTCCCCATCCCTGTCTACCAACTCAGGAGCCCAGTTGTCCTGAGGGTAGCTAGTCTTTTTGTTAAAGACTGAGACAAAGAAGGTGTTAAGCACCTCAGCCTTTTCCTTGTCCTCCATTACTAAGTCCCCCATCTCATCCAATAAGGAATGAAGATTTTTCCCTGACCCTCCTTTTGTTATTAATGCATTTATAAAAGCATTTTTTATTATCCTTTACAGAGATGGCTAGTTTAAGTTCCAGCTGGGCTTTTGCATCTCTGATTCTCTTCCTACATGACCTTACAATATCCCTAAATACTTCCTGATTCACCTGCCCTTTTTTCCAAAGTTGATACATTCTTTTTTTATTCCTGAGTTCTTGTAACAGTTCCCTGCTCAACCAGGCTGGTCTTCTTCCCCGCTGGCTCCTTTTTCAGCACACAGGGACAGCCTGCTCCTGCGCCTTCAGAAATTCATTCTTCCTTCCTGGGCTCCTTTGTTTTTGAGGGCTGCTTCCCAAGGGACTCTCCCAACCAGCATCCTGAAGAGGCCAAAGTCAGCCCTCTGGAAGTCCAAGGTAGAGGTTTTGCTGACGACCCTCCTAACTTCACCACAAATTGTAAATTCTATCATATCATGGTCGCTGTGCCCAAGACAACCTCCAACCACTACATCTTCCAACAGCCCTTCTCTGTTTGTGAACAGATAGTATTCAATTTGATCTATGAACATACAGTGTCTGATACAACAGAGACCGAGGCAGCTTTGAACACCAGTTTCAAGCCCTTTAAGACAAGCCTTGTAAGCTCTAGTAACAACTGCAGTTTGTAGTACTTAATGACTCCGTCACTAACAACTGTCTTATCCATAGCAGCCTTTTTGTAGACAAGTACCAGGAAGTCAAAGTCAGCTGTCCATTCATTGAAATTGTGCATCACCAGTTCAACACTGAGATCAAAAGTGCCAGAGAGCAACAAAACAGAGACAGGCAGCAGCAATACATGGTATGCCTGAACTCAACAAGGCTTGCAAAAGGGGAAATCACTCAAAGTTAGGAGTCCATCATGTTTAGGTGTACTATTAAGACTGAGATAAAAAGACAACAGAAACAATATTCCCGTATGGAGAATCAGGCACCTGGATTTGTCTCAAGAAGGGCCAGTTCACTCATGGAATTTTGTATTCTGGAATGCCAGTGTCTTAAACACCAGATCAACTAGCTTATGTTACGCTTCAGCTCCCCTGTGACTTCTCAGTCTGGGAATTTGTAACTATACTCCTCACTGTTTCTGAAGAGAAAGAACTTCAGTATCCCTTCCCTTTTTAGGCACATGCATTTCTACTGTCCAAGGCACAAAAGGATTATCAATAGCATTGATAATAAACAGTCAACCTGATATTTTAATGAAGTGAAACTTAGCATGATCATAAAATTGAACAAGCTTCAGTAAGGAAAATATTCTTTATTCCCAAACAAATATTAAACCAGCAAGAATTCTGAATCAAGTAAACAAGTTCTGACAACAAAGACAAGTCTAGTTCTAGGATCGTATTACTTCACCCTAAGATGTGACAATCAAATGGCTTGTTTCTTTTCATATCCTTTTCCTTTACTTAAGTGCAAGCCTTTAAAACTGTTCTGAATTACAATAGCTGAACACCAAAGACTTCCTGAAGTCCCCTTCTTTGAACATTTATTTTCCTCCTTAAAGCACAATTTAATCATAAACTGCTGTACACTCCCCCTCCTTTGCATTCTTCTGCTGTCACATGCTTGCTAGCAAAGTAGGTAAAAGGGCACAGGCAGAGAGAGGAGCATGCATTAGACTTATAAACTTGACTTCCCAATGTTAGTAAGGCAGCTCCCACATGAATCAGCTAACACTGAAACAATAACTTCTTCTAACTTCAGCATTTTGTCTGCAAAATATCTCAGTAAATTAACATCATTCCCAACAGAATGCCAGAAAAAACAAGAGATTTTTACTCTTAGCAGTTTCAACAAGACTTAAACAGAAAAAAAAAGCACAATAATTTCAAGAAGTAATCTGAAATTACTGTTTCCATTCCCTTCAGTGTTTCCTCACAAATTTAATGTATCTTAAAAAACACACTTGCCCCTTAAAACTTGGTTTCTTTTTCTTTTAATTAAAGGAGAAAACTGCTTGTTTCTTGCTCTTTTCTGGTTTTACTTCAACTTAAATATGCTGTAACAGCTGTGGATGTTTCTCCTCTTCCCTTGTCATACCTCTGCTTGAGCCAACCAACACTTACCACAACTTCTTTTCCATTGTTACAAACCAGTACAGCTACATTGGATGTCACTTTTAAGCCAAGAAAACACACAGCACACTAGAAGGCTTGAGCCCTGTTAAACCTAATTGTCTGAAAAACTATGCAGCTATGCCTACTATGCATACAGCCTCCTCAGACTGCTGTTTTTTCAGTTTCAGGATATTTATACTATGAAGACTGAGGTTCAACTCAGACCTTATGATTTCAGGTTGCAGACACTAAACAGTCAACTCTGTATTAGGGCTTGTATGTTCCTACAGCCATGGAAGGAGATGAGTGCCTCAGCCCTGGAAGCTCAAAGAGATCCAATGTGCCGGATGGCTGGTAATGTTACTCTGAAGCACGTAACACAGAACACAATGTCCAAAAGACAGTGAAAGAATTACTGTGTGCATCTTAAGGAGCACCAAGACACGATACAAAAGTTTAATTAATTACAGTACATTGCACAAAACCAAGGTATTAATTCCTGAAGCAGTTACCTTTGGAAACACTATTGAGTATGAAACTTCGTGTTTCTGTAGATTATGTAAGCTTTACATGGATAAAATGACTGTACTAAAAAAAGTAAAGTCACCACCTCTGCCTCACAAAAAGCAGCTCCTCTGCTTTAAGGGGATATCCTTGTGGTCTCATCTCAGAACTCAGCCACTTGTTTTCCATACATTGCTTGGCTCATGCCATCCATCTTTTTCTCCCATTTCCTATTCCTCTTGGAATAGAGAAAACCTCGTCAATTCTCTTTGGCAGGAGTCCAAATATCCATTGGAAAGAGACATATTATTTAAATGTAGTTATGTATATATTTATATACATATTATATATATAGTTTTTTTAATATATATATAGTTCTATAGTTCCTTTTTCTGCAAAGGAAACAACAAATGCAGAGGAAAACTGGAGAGAAATCTGATTCACATGACCAGATTAGCTAATATCTTGGTGAAAGACTTAATTGTATGACTCTCACTTGCAGACTACCTCAACAATTTTGTCTGGGGCCCTTCTCGAAGATTTTTGACATCTATTTATAGATAAGTTTTTATTTACAGGGCATGCACTGTAAGTAACCAAAATAAGCTCACAAAACAATTCGCTCAAATTATTCTACATCGACAAGTAGAGGTTGAGAGTTACTTGGAAAAACAGTGGATGCTGAATACAGTTTATCTGAGAACACTGCTGTGTACCACCCCACACAGGTTTCATACTGCCAGAGCCCCACAGGCCGTTCACAGATGGTAAGCAGACTTGCAGCATTACATATCCCTGTGCTAAGAGCTAGAACATGCTACCTCTTGAAGTATGATGGCAGTTCTGATTTCAGAACTGTTATAGCACTGAACGTGCTATAACACATTTCATTTATACAGATCAATGAATAATTGTTCCATTCTGTTGATTTCATACCAAAATAAAAGCAATAGAAGTCCAAACACTGAGATGTCCATCCAAGCCTCTTCACGCATTATTCCCAATTTCTCTTCAAGATTTCTGTTACTGATGCTCCTGTCAGTCCAAGTCTTCACTACCACCTACACAAAGTAATTTGGACTACCCTATGGCAGCTGACTTTCCCTAGATACTGTGCTTGCAATAAAATCTTATGTAGCGAAGCACAAAACAACCAGTGCCAACACCTGAAAGTAACTTGCTAGCATGTTAAGTTTACTTTCACACTTTGCCAACTACAGTTTAATGGCAACTTTGATCTATACAGCCATCCCAGAAGAGGATGTAGTCTACAGATAATCAAGATTGCTTGAGTTTTTTTCTTTTTGTTGAAAAAGACTCCTGCAACAAGGCTCTCCAAAGCATAGCAAATACTTACATATTAAGCAGCAGGATCTCTTCTTACACAGACGTAAAGGGTAAGAGCCTTCCAAAAAGTTTTTAAAGTGTACTTGTCTTTGTGTCATTCATCAAGTATGTTTTCAACTGTCTGCATTCTGAAGAGTCTATCAATTTAATACCCTTCCAGATGTTTGATTCAAAAGTAGTAGCTGTCAAACCTATTTAAAAGGTTGAAAACAGGAAAAAAAACACACAAACAAAACAAAAAAGAAGCAAACTGCAGATAGATTCACAAGTATATGGACTGAAACTATGAGAAGTGGCTGATCAACCTGAGGATTTCACTGCCATCCAGATGGACCTTGACCAGCTGGAGAAATAGACAGGCTGAAACCCTATTAAGTTTAAAAAGAAGTGCAAAGTCCTACACCTAGGGAGGAGTAACCCCATACATGCTGGAGACAGACTGACTGGAAAGCAACTTAGCAACAAGTTGCATACAAGCCAGCAAGGTGCCCTCAACAGCAAAGGCAGCTAACAGAATCCCGGGAACATTAGGAGGAGTGTTGCCACCAGGTTGAGTGAGGTGATTCTTCCCTTCTACTCAGTGCTGGTGAGGTCCTCAAATACCATGTGCGGTTCTGGTCAGCCCAGTAAAATAGAGAAATGAAACTACTGATGAGAGTTAAGAGCCACTAATAGTATTAAAGGCTTGAAGCATCAGTCCTGTATTTTATAGAGTTTAACTGCATACCTAGGAGAGACACTTAACGAAATTTAATGTAGGAGTTTTCATAATAGATCTGCTTAAAGTAAATAAACCTACTTTAAGAACATTAAGGCTTGAACAAGAAATCCTGTGCTTAGACTGCTTTAAATGAATGACACACCTTGGAAGGCAAATTGGTAGTGGCAGTCAAACATTTAAAAAAAGCAAGTTTTCTGCAACTGACAAAAATGTACTATTTGGAGAATACAAGAAAATTGATTTTCCGGTAGAATTTTTAGAGAGATTTTGCATGAACTTTTCAGACAATGATTCATCTGAACTTTTCAACATTATTCTAGTAACTTCACTCTCACTAAAAAGCACCAGGGTGTCATTATAGAGGGTTTTTTAATGTATGTTGGTATTTTAAACACTGCTACATTGTCCAGTAAGAGTCTGCTAGTCTTAAGGCAGCAGGTTGATTTCTGGAGCTGACCTTAAGTACCATGTATACTGCAGTGATACAGTGGGAAACAGTACAAACTCCTGTAAAAAATAAGCCCTTGGAATTTAATGTTGCATGCATATATTTATCTAGAGGAAACATTGACTGTTCCTATCAAATTAAGAAAGCCTGTATTATCAATAGTAATACTGACATGACTTCAATAAAGTGTTTTCATAGAGTTTGCTATAAATGCAATAGTACTCGACACTAAAGTATATACTGTACAGCAGCATCCAGCACTAACTCAGTAACTCAAGGTCATGGCCATTCCTATGTGAGTGACTGCATCCCCATCACTATTTAACAGAAATACCAGAATTGTGTCCTAACTCTTGAAGGTTGATTAAGTAAGGCAGTTAACCGGAGAATGCCAAAAGGCTGCTAAAGACTCTTGAGGATCTGGTGTTCCTCTCATGCACAGCTGAACATAGTTAAAACTAAAGCTAATTAAAAAGCATTCAGTTTTTAATATAAACCCAAACAAAGAACAAAGTTAAGATTTTAATGCCTTACAAAGGAAATTCAGGTTTTGACCTATAAAATCTTCAGAAAACCATATAAAATATACAGCTCAAACATTTAAGAATGACCAAAAAGACTGTGGTCTCTCTTGTATCTGTTTCTTGAATATTCTACTAGCTAATGCCACTTGCTTATATACTACACTTCTGCATACAGGTAACAAGATATTAAAGTCTCAGAAAAAGTAGAGAGTTTACTCATAGTTCATGTGATACTCTGCAAGCCACTGACTTCTGAACTTACCATAAAAATTAACCAGACACTGTTATTCACCTCAGAAATTCTATTTCTAAATAGCTTCCTTGCATGCTAATATTCAATAGTATCTAACCATGCTTCAACACAAAAATACACTGATACTTGCTGCTCTCAAGTCTTACCAATAACTCATCTATCTTACAATGATTAATCATATTCTACAGACACAAAATCAGTAAGAGAAATCTGAGAGGAGTGAATCCAAATCATTTCTGTGCAATAAAAAGTCTTGTGGATTAAATCATCTACAGGACGTCTCAGGTGAACCTAATGACCATGGCATAGAAATGAAACGGACACCAAAGAATCAATCTAATTTAGAACTTAGAATCACAGAGTACTTTTGGCTGGAAAAGACATTTAAGATCAAGTCCAACCATTAACCAAGCCCACCATGTCCCTAAGCACTTCTACATTACTTCTAAATACCTCCAGGGATGGTGACTCAACCACTTCCCCAGGCAGCCTGCTCCAATGCTTGACAACCCTTTTGGTGAAGAAATTTTTTCCTAATACCCGATCTAAATCTCCACTGATATAACTTGAGGCCATTTTCTCTTGTCCTATTACTTGTTACTTGGGAGAAGAGAACCTCCTTCCAGCAGTTATAGAGAGCGATGAGGTCTCCCCTCCAGCCTCCTTTTCTCCAGGCTAAATAACCCTAGTTCCCTCAGCCACTCCTCATAAGACTTGTTCTCTAGACCCTTCAGCAGCTCCGTTGCCCTGCTTTGGACATGCTCCAGCACCTCAGAGTCTTTCTTATACTGAAGGACCCAAAACAGAACACATTATTCAAGATGCAGCCTCTGCAGTGCAAAGTACACGGGGACAATCACATCCATAGTCCTACTGGCTGCACTATGAATTAACTTGAATTAATGTAGCATTCAATCAAATATCATTTAATCTGATGAAAACAAAGTTAAACTGACAGGTTCTCTCATGCCACTTTAGTTGTGAATGACACATGCTAAAACCAGTTTAAGCTTCCCAGAAGCTGAATCTGTTGTTTATATGGCAGTTCTCTCTCATAGGATCCCCAAATTACTAGGCCATGAGTGAAGTGGCTTAAGCCACCTGCAAAGAGACAGAACCCTGTCCTTCAACAGCCATCCAATCCTTCCCACCCTCACCTACAGCTGATAGCTATGGTCCCTTGGAATTGCAGAAGTCTTAAAGGATTTCTCACATGAAAAATAAAAAGATGCTATGGTTCAAGACAAGGTGGATAACTGAATACATGTATTTTCCCAGGTGCAGGAACTCTTGGACCTACTGCAAACATCATCCGCAGCAACCAGTTTGAAATCAAAACAGCTAAGGAGTCTGCAGTAACTTGCTGTCCCAGCGAAAAACCTGTCAGCTTGTGTCCTATCCTCAGCAGTTTGCCAAGATCACCTGTAGGCGAATATGAGGTGCAAGTATCTCCTTTGGAATCTTGGGCAAATTTATTTAACACTTTCCCAAGTGGTAAACTGGAGCAACAGACATATATGAAAGGAAAGATACAATCATAAACAGAACAATGAATGAAACATAAGCATACCTGAAGAGCTGTCTTCCTTAAAAGCAGACTTGAGGTCTATTTGTTACACAGAAATCTTCTGTCCTGCAAGCTCACTGCAGCCGGGATCTCAAATAGGTTAGGACACACTGAGAGGCAGATTTGTTCCGATGTTGCTAGCTCCTAATAGGCATTACACTACAACAATAGCAAACTGTCAGTTGTAGCTCTGAAATAGAAAGTCAAGAAAAACAGTTGGAGCTTTGATTCACACACAGCTTTCAACTGCTCAGAGGGACTACATCAGACTGGAACCATTTTAGAAAACCTGATGGCAATGGAGAGAGTAGTCACAAACAGCAGCTCTAAAACACTGTTTTCTACTACACTGGATGAGTGTATCTGGATCAACCTGTCCTCATTTAACAGGTCTGAGAGGGTGAGCAACTATGCAGTGAAAGAAAGCTCATCTGCTATCCACTCCATCGTTTCTGAAGGGTCAAACTAGTGATAGCTAGCTAGTACGATAAGCAAGATTATATCAGGGGCTAGACTCCAATACTAGTTTCAGCTTTCAGTTTAAGACATCCAGGTGTTTGCATGCACATTTTAAACTCCCATTACAGTTAACACAGATGCCATCAAGATTTCTTGGAGAGATGTTCACAGAATAGACAAAACAGTCTATTTGCATTCACTTGCATTTCCCAGAAGAAAAGCCACAGATCACATATTGCTCACCTGATCAAACTGGAGACAGGCAAAGCAGTAAAAGAGACTGGCTATAGCAGACAATGTGCTAATTACTAGGCTAGCAGTAAGGAACATTTATTAATCCCTAGAGTTTCTGGATCACATGGCCTCTTTCCTCTTCCCAAATAGCATGCTCCTGTAAAAGATGGTTCCAAAATGTACAATTCAACAAAAACTACAATACACTGACATGCTTCGTGACTGTAATCAAAACAAAAACTTTTACAACTGTCATATTATTTAAGGGGTATTCTGCCTATACAGAGTTGGACTTACTATAACTTTCCTAGAGCTTTTAGGTTATTCTAGTCTCTTGCAACACATGTTAGTTACATTGTACACATCCCAACAACATACCTCCTCTGACCTTCTAGAAATTTAGAACAATCTTTCTGAGTAAGAGACACGGATACAAAATTAAAACACTGCACAGTTATCTTACCTTACAGACACTTCTCCCACCCCACAAAAGAAACTCCACACAACCAAACAAAAAAAACTTAGGCAGTAGGACCTGGGTATTTCTTTTCAGTAGTGCCATAAGACATACCTAGGCATTTAGATTATGTAACTTCTATCCCTTCTCTCTCCCTTCGCACTAAAGAGCGCCTACGCTCAGGCAGTAAAGGAGAATTATTACCTTCTCTGTAACAACAGGTATTTCTGGAATAGGAGGACTTATGAGACATGCAAGATGTTGCATTTTAGGACTTTGGAGATCCTGAAGATGGACAGCAATGTTTGGTGACCGAAGGCAAACTAAGTGAATTGCTCTCACAGTAGTCCAATGATCATTTACTGTACAAGGTTGAAAGACCTGAACAAGTTCTTTCAACTTGTATAAGGTTGTAAGACTGAAGAACCACCTTCAAACACCCTACAAATATTTAAATTGACCATTCCAATTGAAGTTAATCCAAGACTTGGAAAAAAAGCAGTGTTTTTCAGTCAGTTATATCTTGTTTTTCTGAGCATGTAGAGTTCAGGACTATGACAGAGCATGCTGCAGGACAAAGACAATGGTTTTCAAATAAAAAAAAAATTACACAGTTGTCTGGGTTGTTTGTTTTATGCTCGGGATTCAACATTCCGACTACCCCTGCATGCAGCAAACATACCCATTCTTCCTGCCAAGCACTCATCTAACGCCGATCGCTCCAGAACTTGTTTTATTTGCTCCGGAGCGTGCACTGCCTCCGTCTCCTCTCTCCCCGATATTTCCACCCCAGGAAGCCGGGAGCTGCCGAGTCATCTGGAACTCTGCTGGAAGGTTTCTGTGGGCCGCGCCCCAACCCCCAGGCGCGCCTCTCCTCTCACGAGAGGATCACGTGACCATGCCCGAGAAGTGGGTGAAAGGTAGCGCCGCAGCACCGCCGCGCAGGCCAAGTGGCGGGGGCAGCCCCGTCCAGGGATACCGGCACCCGCAACTTCCCCAGGCTTTTTAACGCATGGCCCACGCCAAGCAAAAGTTTCCAAAGAGAAGGACCGCAAGCAACGAAGGAATCAAAGCATATCTCAAAGTAAGGAGAAAAGACCTGTGCTTAGCTTGTGCAACTTAATAGTTGCACACTCCAGTGGTTCTCAGTGCTAAAAAACCTTAGTTGTTTTATGTTACAGTTTTCTCTAACCAAGAATAACGTTTCTTCCTGGAACAGGCTCTTGAATCCAGACTGTAACATCCCAAAATTGTAAAGAGCCCTCAGATCAGCGTAGCTTTTAAACCAAATCACAGCTATGACAGAGCCCCTACGCCTATGTAACCACATAACGTTACATTTCCTAAACTAAGAGAGATCCACATTGTACTTACCTACATTATCACCTGTGCTGTTAAAAACGGGTGATTATTAGTTTACATCAGCATATCAATATGCTCACAACAGGAAAGAACCTGTGAACTACCACCAAAGACTACAATACTTTTTTAATATAACATCCAACATAAATAGTCGGAAAACACATGGAAGAGCTTGCAGATCTGGAAACTGAAGAAGTCAGACACTTAGGAAAACACAATTGTTTAAGGAAATGAGAATGAAAGCATTAGATCTTCCCCGTTCTCAGTGTTACACTCCTACAAACACATGATAAGGAAGTAGTTTTCTGCACGGTAATCTCCTCTAAACAGAAAAATATAAATACGATTCATTTTTAAGTGCTGACAAACTGCCAGGTGAGAGGAAGAGTAAGATATTTGTCTTGATCCTGCTTTGCACTTTTCTCTTTCCAAAAAAGGTGTTTCCTGTTACAGTTCCATCAACACTAGTATAGATCTGTTATAACTGGGTTAAAACAGAAGCAATATTTTTGGTTCATTTTTCTATTTAAATCAGAAAACATACTGCAAAATATGGAAGTTGTGCAAAAATGAGGCAAGAAAATGGAGTTGAGAGATGCTGCAAAAATCTTAATCTACCTTTTGGAACAAGTCTAATTAGCATTCTCATCCAGTAAACCTGCCATGCCATGAACAAAGCATAACATTTTCTGCCTGTATCTCACAAGCAGTTTGCAGTGACTGGTGTTTATGTTTCACAGCCTGCAATCACATGAGCGTATGGACTAGAGTCTCCCTCACGCACACAAGGTACGTACTTTACGCACGCTGAAAAGACACCGCTGATAGCAAATCCAGTGCACGCTTCTACAGAGCTGAAACTCGTTCTGGTAATGGGTCAAAGCAGCTCCACTAACCCCCGAAGCTGCGGGTCATCGATTTCATATTCGTTTACGCGGCGTATCTCCCGTGTAACTCAGTAACACCACTCCCCCGCCCTCAACCCTTCCCCCTCTCAGCTCCCTTATCTGCGGCAATAAGGCACTAACCATCAAGCCAGGCAAAAAGGCGAGCAGGATGTCAAGGACATTTTGCCTTTCCAGGGTCCCCCCGCGCCAGCCCGGGTGGACTCTCCCGCCGCCACCGCCGGGGAGCAGTCCCGCTCCCAGCACCATCCCCGCGTCCTCCCTCAGCCCCAAGGTGGAATGAGGTGCTCTGCGGCCGCGTCCCGCGTGGTGGGGACGGGGAGGAGTAGAGAGGCAGCTAGCATTCAATCAGCCGGACACAGGAACACGGCCCGTTCCCCTGGGGCCGCTGAAGACCACCGCCTGCAGGCGGCAGAGCCAAACCCAGCAAGACCGGGAAAGGCGGCGATCGAAGACCTGCGCCCCACATCTGCCCGGGGCTCTCTGCCAACGAGCCGGCTCCCCTTTCCTTTCCACTCACCTGCTAAAAGAATAACGGTTACCGGCTTTCAGGCAGTACAGGCCGAGCTGGGCTGCAGCTAAAGGCAGCACCAACATGAAGCAAATGACACAGCGAACGCTCCCTCTCGAGCTCTGCGAGAGCTGGGCTTGCCGCCCGCTCCCCAATTGGCTGCTACGGCAGGGGGGCGGATCCCGGATGGGGCAGGGGGAGGAGGTGTAGGGAACCGCACGTGTGGGCGGAGCAGAGGCAGGAAGTGAGGTGTACTGGTAGGTGGGGGAGGGGCAGCTTGGGCTGCATGGTAGGTTGGGGGGCCCGGGCCCGGCTCAAGGGAGTGCCAGCGGCACCTGAGGGGGAAGACGGCGCCGGGGCTGGGCTTGTGGCATGCTGAGTCCCAGGGTTACCGCGAAACAGTCTGCGTGGTCTCACAGCAGTCCTAGGGAATGAAGGTCATGGGATTGCGAGGAGAAGTCCCAGGGGTGTAAATGCGGGGCCAAAAGGTGTACTTTGGGAAGTACTGCGCCTGTGGGACCTGTTTGGTGGTGCAGCCAGTGGGCCGAGATGGCCTCGCTGGGCAGAGATGGCCTCGCTGGGCAGGACCAGCTTGCTCACTCTGCTCCAGCAAATACTGGGATTTGAAGGAAGTAAATACACTCAATAAATATCACCTAACGTTTCTTTTAAAAATGCAAAATGATGAAAGTAATTCAAATGAAAGCATATGTGTCAGTGTTACTGCAGAATGGGACTCAATATTAAATGAGTACTTTTAAAATTTGTTATAGGCTGGTCACTTCTAAGAGCTTAGAGCTTGAGTATCTGATGCTTTGTTTGATTTTAGTATGATAACAGCAGGAATGCTGCTGTGTCTGAAAAGGAGCTCACGGCCTGTCAGACTGCAGTGGCATCAGTATGAAGTCTCTGAACTAGGACAAGTTTGGATTCATGCATTTTTTGGTTGTGGGCAGGTCCACCCAGCCACACACTCCTGCCTGCTGCAGTTTCCAGGATGTGGTTGAAGGCTCCAAAGCACACAAGTATATGACCAAATGCAGATGCATGGATGCTACAGACTAAGTTTCTCCCTTACGCTTAAGATCATACAATATCAATGGAAAAAAATGAAACACTTCTGGGCAGATTTTTCCCTTCTAGTGTTCTGTGCCTAATGATGCGATTTTAAGAAAACATTATTTCAGAAGTATGCTAGTTTTGACTGGGATGGAGTTAATTTTCTTCACCCTAAGTAGTATGAGTCTTTGTTTTGGACTTGTGCTGGTAACAGTGTTGGTAATACAGGAATGCTTTCCTTATTGTTGAGCAGTGCATACATAGAGTCAGGGCCTTTTCTGCTTTTCACACCACACAGATAATGAGTAAACTGGGAGCCCACAAGAAGTTGGGAGGGAACACAGCTGGGATAGCTGACTTCAACTGACCAAAGGGAGATTCGGTGCCATACATCATGCTCAGCATATAAACCAGGGGGAAGAATGGGAGGACCTTTGGAGAGCTGGCTTTTGTCTTCCCAACTAATCATTATGCATGATGGAGCCGTGCTTTCCTGCAGATGGCCGAACACCTGCCTGCCAATGGGAAATAGTGAATGAATTCCTTATTTTGCTTTGCTTTCGTGATTTTTACTTTACCTATTAAACCATCTTTATCTCAGCCCATGAGTTTTCTCACATTTTCTCTCCTGATTCTCTCCCCCATCCCACCAGGAGGGGAATGGAGTGAGAGGGTGTGTGGTGCTTAGTGGCCAGCTGGGCTTAAACTATGACAAGAAGGAAACATAAGAAAAGAAAGCAAGGGGAGGAGGAGAAAAAGAAGAGGGATTTAGAACTATTAATATTTGCAGGAGGAGAAAGAAAACAAAAGAATAAATCACTACAAACCCAGCTACACTCCTAGATTCAGTACCATTCACTTCTACATATTTTTAGCCAAAGCAGACAGGAATGTATTTGGACAGTTACAAGAAGGTAATTAATAGCTTAAAAAGAAAAAATAGTGTGTATGTTTCTTGTTATGCACAAAGGCAGCCTGTTTTGTTAGGTCTTTTGGTCTTTTTTTTTTTTTTTTTTAATCTTCCAGATGCCTTTTACTTTTGAAATATTAAAAAAAAAAGGAAACCAAATCTTCTTTTGTTCATTCTACCAGGAATTCCATACAAATCTTAGTCCCAGGCAACATTTTCATCTATGCAGTAATCAGGAGGCAATCAGTCAGCTGGGGACAGATACTGGTGTTCATTATTTTGGTTTCCAAATATTTGTGCAAGCTGTCATGAATTAGGGGGCACTAAGATAGAGTGCTTACTTTAACATGATTCTAAGTCCCATGCAGCTATTCTTAGTAAAGACACGAAAAATATCGCTTTATGTAAGGCTGCAATGATTGCAGCTTGACAAACCTTACCTAGCTCTGTTTAGCTGGCAAATGTAAAGCTTACAGATAATCCTGTGACTATTTCCCAGTGGTTTTGACACCCAGGTCAGGCTCTATTCACTCATTAACCCATAAGGAACAAGTTAGATACCTCTGAAAGACCATCCTAATCAGAACATTGTGTGTCTTTTATTGTGGCAACATGCACTGCTCAAGTGCTCTGTCTCCTCTGCTAAATATGTTTCTTCAGCTAAGGGCATAAAACAATTCTGCCTCTCATGGCTGCAACTGTAGTCATCTACAGGCCTGCAGGGTGGCCTGTGCTTCTGTAGCAACATTTCACTGCTCAGCAAAGGTCATTTTTCCCACATAATTTACATATTTTTAATTTCTAAAAATTATGAGTATCATCTGTACAGACTGCACTCGCTCGGTGCTGTAAGACTTCCCTAGTAATTAATACTGATCCTTGTGATCTAAAGAAATAAAAATAATCAATGACAGGTCATGTTTGTCTATGCCTCAGCAGACTGAAATAATTTCAGTTTACCACAATGGATATGTAGCTCTTGAATTAAATACATTTGGTTATCTTTGGTTATCTATTCCATCTTTAATATTCAGACTAGCTAAGTCCAGGGTGTTCAGTCTCGTGAGCTGAAAGATAAGGACAGAGAGCAGAACTTATATTCCAGGAGGAAGCAGTTAAGCACCTGCTACAGCACCTAGCCACTCACAAGTCTATGAGGCCAGATGGAATTAACCCAAGAGTACTGAGGGAGCTGGCGGAGGAGCTTGCCAAAACTCTCTCTATGACTTACCAATAGTCCTGGCCAACAGAGGAGATCCCAGGTGACTGGAGGCTTGCCAACGGGACACCCATCTACAAGAAGGGCCCAAAGGAAGATTTGGAAAACTACTGGCCTGTCAGCCTGTCGCGGACCGAGATAGGTAAAGCCGTGACCCACACCCCCACCTCAGGGGATCGAGGGCTGAGGACCACTCCCCGTCACACTCACAAACAACGCTTAGGAATCAATAGATTTATTAAAGGCGCTGAGGGTTTGGCTAGTCCAATATCAACTAACACACAAGGCCTATCTATATATCTATATCCACAACACTACATCTATATACCGATAACAACACACACAGAAAACAAGAGATAACCTCTCCCCTTCCCCTCTGTTCCCGTTCCCGGACAGGGATAAGAGGGAAAGCCTGGAGAGAGCCTTTGGGAAATAGAAGAATATTGAAAAAGAGAAGTGAGTGCCTGGTATGTGTGAATATATGTAGGAATGTTAGCAAGAAGCCTCAGAATGTAGTTCGCAATTCTCACCACCGGGGTACGGCCGAAGCCAATCCCTGATCGGGATCCATGTCCTTTCCCTTGAGACAGTCCGTTCGGTACACCCACACACCAGCAACCACAGGAAAAGGCGCCGTATAACTTCACAGCAGCCCCCGCAGCGGTACGCTCACCGCGGCGGCTGTATCCGTATAGTGTTCACAGAGCGCGCGCCTTATTGCTCACGTTTCCAGTTCCGGCCCCGCCGTGCCTCCTGGGAGCTGTAGTCTGTGGTCCTGTGCGCATGCGCCTGGTACCTCTGTCCTCTCCCCACGAGTGCCGGGGGGCACATCACCAGGAATGATTAGTGAATGTCACTGGATTAAAGGCCATTGTAGAGTCCGTCTCTCACAGAGCCTGACCTTGGTACTGGGGAAAATCATGGAGAGGTTCTTCTTGAGTGCACTCACATGGCAAGTGCAGGACAGCCAGGGGATGAGGCCTAGCCGATATGAGTTCAGGAAAGTCAGGTCTTGCTTGACCAGCCTGATCTCCTTTTATGACCAGGTGACCCACCTGGTGGATGAGGGAAGAGTTGTGAATGTTTTCTATCTTGACTTCAGTAAAGCCTTTGATACCATCTTTCACTGCGTTCTCCTAGAGAAGCTGGCTGCACATGACATAGACAGGTGCACTTTTCACTGAGTAAAAAACTGGCTGGATGGCTGAGCCTAGAGAGTTGTAGTGAACAGGGTTGGATGCAGTTGGAGGCCAGTTGCCAGTGGTGTCCCCCGGGGCTCAGTTTTGGGGGCAGTCTTAGTCAACATCTTTTTTATCTAGATGAGAGGATTGAGTGCTTCTTCAGTAAGTTTGCAGACACCAAATTGGGCAGGAGTATTGATCTGCAAGAGGGTAGGAAGGCTCTGCAGAGGGACCTTGGCAGGCTGTAACAATGGACAGAGGCCACTTGCGTGAAGTTCAATAAGGCCAAATACCAGGTCCTTCATTTCAGTCACAACAACCCCAGGCAACGCTACAGGCTTGGGGAAGAGTGGCTGGAAAGCTGCATGGTGGAAAAGGACCTGGGGGTACTGGTTGACAGGTGGCTTAACATGAGCCAGCAGTGTGCCCAGGTGGCCAAGAAGCCAACAGCATCCTGGCCTGCATTAGGAACAATGTGGCCAGCAGGAGTAAAGAAGTGATCCTGCCCCTGTACTTGGCATTGGTGAGGCCGCACCTTGAGTACTGTGTTCAGTTCTGGGCCCCTCACTACAAGGACATTGAGTTGTTGGAGTACGTGCAGAGAAGAGCAACAGATCTGATCAAGGGTCTAGAGAAGAAGTCCTATGAGGAAAGGCTGAGGGAACTGCAGTTGTTTAGTTTAGAGAAGAGGAGTCTGAGGGGAGACCTCATTGCTCTCTACAACTACCTGAAAGGAGGTTGTAGTGAGGTGGGTGTTTGCCTCTTCTCCCAAGTGAATAATGATAGGACTAGAGGAAATGGCATGAAGTTGCACCAAGGGAAGTTTAGGCTAGATATCAGGAAGAATTTCTTTACTGACAGTGGTCAGGGTCTGGAACAGGCTGCCCAGGGAGGTGGTGGAGTCCTGGAGGTATTCAAGAAATGTGTAGATGTGGCACTTCAGGGCACGCTCTTGTGGGCATGGTGGGTTTTTTGTGAGTTGTGTGTTGTTGTTTTGTGGGGGGTGTGGTTGTGGGTTTTCCTTTTTTTTTTTTTTTATTTTTTTTCTTTCCCAGCCAGGGGTGGACAGTTGGACTTAGTGATCTTAAAGGTCTTTTCCAACCACAATGATTCTGTGATTCCATGATCTTACCCCAGCCCTTCAAGACTTCATGGCTTCTTCATAGCAGCTTTTCTTAACCAGTATACATATCTTTCATGATTTGTACTGTTGTTTCTTTTTTAACATATTTTAATAATGGCAAAGCACTATAACTTAAACCTGGATCTGGTCTGGAAACCTGGCTATCTCCAGTATGATTTTTTGGTTTTCTGTGTTGATGTATTTTTTTGAATTAATTCAGTTTTTCAAGTTGTGTAAGTCAAGCATTTTGAATATAGAGAAGCAATTCTCTTAATTTTTTTGAAACAGAATTATTCTGCATATTGGAATTGAATAATCCAAGACCTTTAGAGCACAAATTTATTAGGTGCAGTCTCATTTCTTGAGCAGATATTTTCCCAGTTTGCTTTCTATTCAAGACACCACTGCAGTTTCATTTTTAACAGGACCAAGACCATTTGTTTTTTTCTTTCATGTTTCCTCCCATGATATCTGAAAATGAAGATTTATACTTCATAGTTAGGATATAAGCACAGGTAAATCAGTGTCCCACAGCAACTTGCTTCTGATGGCCTGAGTGGCAAACCAAATCAGTAGTAAGTGAATGAAAAACAGCTCCAAAATGTAACTTTTTATAGATAGGTAAGTGTATGCATGTTTATACGCCAGGGAGCCAAGGGTGAGAGCAAAGCAGGTAGGGCAGGGCCCTCCCAGATGAAGGCACCTTCCCATGGTACCAGAGCAATGTGAGCAGGACAGGTCCTGTGACATAAAACAGGGTTGAACAGATCATTAGACACTTCTTGAGTGATGAGGTAAGTCCAAGTTTGTCAGGCTGGGCAACTGAGTTGAAGTTAAGGTCTGGATCAACAGCAAGCTTGGCCAGGTTCAAGACAGCTGAAAGACAGCACTGAAGTTGAGAATCTCAGCTTAAAAGCTACTCCCAAGCAAAGTGGGGAGCCCCACTGGGACCCTACAGTGCAGCTTCTCCCAACAGCTCATTTCAAGGCCATACACCTGCCCCCTCTGTCTAAGCAAGCACAGAGGCCTGGCAGCCAAAAGCCCAGAGCAGGTGAAGGGTCGATATCCTCAGGGCCCTGACAATATATACACACACACATGCAGAGTCACAAAATGGCCACATTTACCTTTCTCTGAGATTATGAAAGAAAAGTAAAAGTCGTTAAAAAATGCAATATCTAAAAGGGTATAAGATTTTTTGTCAAGAACAAAATGTTGCAAAACTGTAGTGCACATTACTGACCAGCGAAAATAGCTGAGTGATTTCACATACTATGAATAATGCCCATGCCTTGCCACATCCTCCTTTTCTTACATGTTCCAGACCACTTCTGTTTCCCAAGCCTTTATTGCTGTGAGTTAACCATCTCAGCCACTGTTTTTACACTGAATAACACCAAGGTCATCCAGCACTGTAATGTCTCAGACTTTGATCTGTCTTGATCTTAGTTCATTCTTAAATACTTTCTCATGGAAATACAGTAGCAATTAAACTGATATTTAAACAGAACAGAGTGAGTTGCCATGTCTTGCCTTGCTTTTTTTAACCAGATATAATGGATACTAATAACCTCACTTAACTGAGTTGTCAACAGGATTTTCAGCCTATCCTGTGGCAGTCAGACCCAGCAGAGAACATACAGTGTGCATCTGTGATTGCAACAGCAGAAAGATATTTTGGGAAAATAAATATTCCCCTTTTCTCCTGAACAACACCATTTTTAGAACTGATTATTCACTTTTAGTGTATTAATTTTTCTTGAGTGGGACAAGCATTTTGGTTTTAAATTCATTGATTATGAAATGATCACTCAGAATATATCACAAGTTTTACTTAGAGTTTATAAATAAAAATAAAATGAGTGTACCTTTCCAGTCTTCTGTCAAACTAGCTATATTTTACAGTCTCAGAAATTGAACACATGTAGGTGCCATTTAACCAGTAAGTAACATGTTACTGCTTTAGAAATGAAACAATGACAGCTTTTCAAGTGGTGAAAACCCATCTTACTTCCCCAGATCTGATCCAAGACTTCAACATGGCTAGGGTTATGCTCCCAAGTGTCTGGTATTACTATTTTGTACACCTGAGATAGTCATACCTGTTCTAACATTACTTCTGAAGAGATGACTGGGGAGACAAGTGAACACAAGCACTAAGAATATCCATTAAGAAGTAGATAGGGATATACTGCTGAACAAAATGTCCATAAACGTGGCAGGTACCTACATTTTTCAGGAAAGGTTGGATTTATAATTAAGTAACTATGGGTAGACCCCATTGAGATTTTCTAAAAGTGCGTGAGCATCTCTGGCAGAAGATCCCAAAATAAATTAAGTGACATCTTCATTGTCAGAACACCACATTCCGAGCAACTCACTGTCTCTCCAAGTTATTTTTAATACATGTTGATCCATAAGAGCCAAATTAATAGTACTGCCATGGCATACAGATGAGATGGCCTATTTGGGCAAGCTTGTAGCGGATCCTCCATCAGAAAAATAGGTCAAGAGGCTATTTGGTAGGAACATCCACAGCAAATTACAGATCTGCCCCAGACACAGATTTTTAAGTCTCCTGGTTTTAATTTCTCTCCTTCTGATATTTCACTTATTTTCTCTTACTTTCCAAATTTATTACTCCTGACTTTGTTCTTCACAGTCATATTGGACAAGCAATATGGATCTCCTGGTACCATCCAGGATCCTGATACCAGGATGGGTATCAGGATGAAGAGAAGATGGATATCATCCCAGGTATGAAGGACATTACTTACAAGCTTCACGGCATGTTCCTAAGGTTATGTTAACAGTAGCAAAATGGAGCCTGGCCAAGCTTAAAGGAAAGTATGTAGTTGGAAGCTTTCTAAGGTAAAGGAATAAGTCAAAAACACAATACTAAAGGTCACTGTATATTAGAAAAAAACCACAGTGGATGTTGAAACTAAATAGTGGTTGTGTTTATTACATTCCCTAAACTCTGCAAAACTTTGAGAAAGAAGACTCTCTGTCTTGAAAATACACACCATCATTTCTAGCAAAGAGTAGATGTTTATTTAGATATTATTTGGAGGTTATTTAGAGGTTTATTCAGATTGCCAGAAGGATCTGGCAGATACTTTGGGAAGGCACTAATATGCCCACTTGTAAAATATTTAAAATCATCCACTGTTAATATGAAATCTGTCACTCAGACTAACAGTCATTCACAAATTGATAGCATTGTTTTCCTGAACAGTTTCAAATGTGAGGCATAACTAAAGGGACTTGTGCTGAAGATTTTTTTGCTCATTGGGCAACAGACAGCATATGTACTATTTCCTGCTGCAGTCTATGGATGGAAGCAGAACTGTTTGCTACTTACAGAGGTCTGCAAGGACAATGTTATTAACTATTTCTGACTATCTCTTTGATTTCTAGTATGCCAATTGTGTGCCTTACAGTAATTCTCAGACTATGTCCAGAGAGTGAAAGAGAGTGAACTTCTGTTTAGTCACCAAGCCTAAAACAAAGAGAGCTCAATTCCTTGCTACTCTACTCTACTCTACTCTACTCTACTCTACTCTACTCTACTCTACTCTACTCTACTCTACTCTACTCTACTCTGCTCTGCTCTGCTCTACTCTACTCTACTCTACTCCTACTTTACTCCTACTTTACTTCTCTTTTCAAAGACTGTTCCCCAACCACTGTTTCAGGAAAGAAAAGGGTATTCTAACTACACAAGAGTTAGAGCCGTAAGAGGGCTCATTTTCATTATAATATTTATGGCAAAGTAGAAACTATCTGTGCTGTAGTTGCCCTGTTATCGCACCAGTAGATTTCTGTAAACAGGCTGCAGCATGAGCTTAATTTGATAGACTTTGTTTCAGATATGTAATGCATAAGCAAGAGATGTGAAGGCCCTGTAGATTTGCAGCATACACACGTCTCATCTTCAGTCAAAGCTGAGTGCACACATATGATTAAAATCTAACTTTGTACATTTTCTATTTAATTTCCTTATCTTTCTGTATCTGTAGCCATAATAAAGCATAATATATTTGCAATGTGTTTCCTTTATCTCCTATAGTAGAGCCAACTCAGTTGAAGCAAAGTGGGTAACAAGATGGAAAAACCCTCCAGAAATTGGAGCAAAGCACAAGAAAGCAAGTGCGAGGCACCTTCAGCAAGGACAGTGTTTGCACTGGAAGAAATGCAATTTAAAAACTCCCTGCATAGTTGTACTGCCCATTCAGGTTACTGATGTAACTCCTCACCTGCAGCAGTGGTGTGTAGGCTGCTGCTGGAGACAAGTCCAGTGTGGCATCATGCTCTGTGTGTTGTCCTAGCCATGACTTTTGGGCCTCAGCACCCTCAGCATCTGCTCATCTCCCTCATCAGATACTCTGGTACGCCTGTGTGTTTCTTGTTGCAGCAAATATAACAGCTTTTTTGGTGGATTCATGGTCCTAACCCTCACATAAAGATGTTTTAGTTCTTCACTCTACTTATATGAATTCTGTCACATGATTCTAGCATTCACTGTCCTCTCTTTCAGCTCCTGTTGTGTCCTGTTGCATTTGTGCCATTTGCCCTGATGACACTTTGAATTTTCTTACATCCTTACTGGGAAGAGAGGAAAGATGCATTTAAATGGCAAGCAAACATTGCCATAATCTCTTGAGTGGTCTCTGGGAACATTGCAGGGGTGAGTGGGGCAGCACAGCTGTAAAACCAATGCCACATACCTGTAGTACCCAAAATGGGCAGTACCCACAGTTATGCTGAAATTTCATAACTGCCTAAAATAGCTATGAAGCAGTGGGGACATTCTGATACCAGCCCAGGTTCTCCAAGAATGATGCTAGCAGCATTGTGTGAGCTAGTTAGCAGACTGTTCAGTGATGTGCTTTAAATACAGTGTTACAACAGATAGATCCCAACTAATGCTCAAAGCTGTGATCTTGGTTGTGCTGGTTTGGTTCGGTGGTGTCGCGGACCGATATTAAAGGCTAATGGATGTCAGGATGCTTCCGCGACTTTCCCCTCCCCCTTCTCAGCGGGGAGCGGAGAGGTTTGTAAACGGGACCGCACACGCGGTCACTATGGGACTGTACCTTAGAGGGTAGAGTGGAGTGCCCCCCACCATGCTCACAAAGACCAATGTTTCACTTACACACTAAGAGGTTTATTAAGGGTTTAAGGGACCAAGGGAAGGTAATCTAGGTATGTATCAGGGGTGTATGGTATTAGTAAGTGCACTCCCCGCAGAAGAGGTGTAGGAAGGATTAATGTGAGGGAAGGGTAGGAAGTAAGCCCGGATATTATTTATGTGAGTGTGTGAGAGAGTGTACCCGTGTTACCCCCTTCCATAGTGAAGATGTAATCAGCGTCCGGGCGACCAGCAGCGGCGGTGGCTGGACAAGCCCGCAGCGGCGGGGCGCGCCCAGCAGCAACCCCTCCAGCAGGCACAGCCCAGCAGTCACGGCGGTCAGGCACAGCACAGTAGTCACAGCGGTCAGGCAGGTAGTCTCAGCACAGTAGACACCACAGCAGGCAGGCTCCCCTGGCACCGGCGAGCAGCAGCAGGCAGCGATCCAGACTCCGCTTTGAGCGGTGAGCAGGGAGGCGGCGAGTCCCCGGCTCTGCTTCGGGCGGCAGGAGGGGAAGACGATTCCCCTGCGGCTGAGCACCGCCCCCCCCCGCGTGCAGCCGCACTCCGACAGGTGGCTCAGTGGCTCCAGCGGCTTCACCGGCACAGCCCGCCTCCCTTTAGATAACGTTCTCCTTTAGTATGTGGCTAAGTGCCCAGTCTTTCAGAGGGGCCTGCTATCTATAGTTCTGCCAAGGCTGTTTCAGTCTGTCCTTGGCTGCAAGAGGCACTTCGCTGGCTTGAAAGGCATTCTGTTGTGTGGGGGGAGAACTAGTCCATTCCCCACAGGTGGGTTTTTTTGGTAGTAGGGGAAGAGCCCCAGGAGTGGCTCTGGTAAGAACCTGAGACGTTCCCCCCAGCTCCTAAACCATCTAGCCCAGGAGCCGTTAGAGTGACAATAGATGCACCTCTGCGATTAACATCCAAAATAACTGATACAAGACCTGAGCAGAGTGAGCAGTTGGAAGAAGCGGTGAGCTGGAGAGGCAAAGTGCTGCCGGTGGTTTGTGAGGGAGAAGGGGAAGAAGGTTCCCTGCAACCTATGGTGAGATGGCAGGCTGTCCCCCTGCATTCATGGAGGAACATGGTGGAACATTCCCTGAAGGTGCCAGGAGGGATGAACTTGGCCAGTGGACTTGGATTTTGCTGCCAATGGACTGGATTTGCTGCCAGTGGACTTGGATTACGCAGCTGTGGAAGACCCCGGCACCAGGAGAGGTGACTGTTCCCGAAGCAGCCCATGACTCTGTGGGAAGCCCTCATTGGAGCAGCTTGCTCCTGACCTCGTAGGAAGGACTCACGAAGGAGAGGTTCGTGGAGGACTTTCTCCCATGGGACGGACCCCATGAGGAAGCAGGGGAGGACTGTAAGGAATCTTTCTCCCTGAGGAGGAAGGAGCAGCAAGAATGACCAGACTGTGAACTGACTCTAAACCCCATCCCCTGTCCCCCTGTGCCCCTGGAGGGAAGGAGGCAGAGAAATTGGGAACAAAGTAATTTGGGCCCGGGAAGAAAGGAGGGGTGGGGGACTTACATACGTAAGTCCTGCTCTTTGTGTTGTCTGTGTCCTGTGTGTATTTTGATTAATGTGAAATTAAATTATTATTTTTCCCCAAATTGAGTCTGTTTTGCCTGTGACCTTAATTGGTGAAGAACCCTCCTTGCCCTTTGTCTCAACCCATGAGCTTCTAGTTGGCCTTTGTCCTCCTCATCCCACAGTGTGTGGGGGCGTTTGGAAGTTGAGTGAGCGGCCACATGGCTGGTTCTCTGTTGATGTGTTAGGCCCAAACCACGACGTTTGTTAATACTCGTAAATGTTTAAATTAGAAGCCCAGATCTTCCATTCATCTGCCATGGAATCTCTGATGTCAAGCAAAATTTTTTTAGGTCTTTTTTTCCCCCATCAGAAACTGAAACCAACACCAACAAACTCAATGTCTGTTTTTTACCACTAAGGCCTTACCAGAGAGGAAAATTGTGTGAAAGCCAGAGAATTGCCAAGTTTAAAAGTTAGTTTGGAGGTTGCTTTGTTCTATAGTCCTGTGTTTTGCTGTTTGTATGTATTTTTCTCCCTGCATGAAGAAGCCCCTTCCAGAACAATTGAGTTGTCATGTTGGTCTTTCTTCTTCATTTAATTGGCAAAGGTATTGCCTTTATATTTCTATAATTTAAAATCCTGAGCACGTTGATTTATCTAAAAATATAAAATCAAAGTGAGTCTGGAAAAGTAATTTATACTTTCTGCAGGAAGCAGTGAAATTTGTGGTACTCTTCACCTAAATATAAACAGGTAAAAAGATTGGTTCTGTTAAGAAAAGCACCCTGTTTCTGGAGAAATTTAAGTATTGGGTAATTTTTAACAACCTTGTGTTTATCAAACCATCCTAATAAGTAATAAAAATTGCTACAGAAAGCAAAATGTTTGGTTAACCTATTTACTAACATTAACTTCAGTTCCTATCAAGATGGGCAGCAGAAAGTAAACCAAACAGTGAACATGTACTTTTGTGCTCTTTGGCTGACTCTGAAGTGATGCAAGCATCCAGTGGACTTTGTCCATGTTTATGAATAAATAGTTCAAGTGTAATTCTCAGTTTTGTCGTCATATACCAAGCACAACTTCTACTCATACATAGCTAAAACACATGTTGAAACCACATAAAGAGCTGAGAACAGATACGGAAAGGTGACTGGAAGCACAGATCAACATGTTTCACAAACATGTTTTCCAGGACCTAAAGAAATATATGACTCTTAGGGCTACTTACTGACCTGTAGGCAGGTCAGCTTCCGAGGTAAGCCATACCTGGCCATGCTGCTTTTCAAAACACTGTCAGCCAGGACATGACTATTGCAAAGCTCAATGTTCTACCTGCTGGAGCTCTGTCATTGTCTGATAATAGGTCTAATCTGCATTAGTGTCTGTGAATCTAATTAATGTAAGAATTACACAGGTGATCTGCTAGATGACTAGAGTACCACCACACATAATTATGTTCCTAAAGTTTAATGAAGAGAAAGATCAAGGGGAAAATGGCTAGGATAAGAAAGTCATCCGTATGTGGAATTTTTAAAAGCATACAGGGCCAATAAACCTGTATTATTCTATATGATAATGTATAGCAAATTGAAATGGTCAGAGAAGGGACTGAAATTACACCTCTCCTTCTCCTTTTGTGAATGATTTAAAATGAAGAATAGGGGAGAAAAGCAATATTGTGAAGCATTGCAGAAAGTAAGGTAAGATGCTTTCTGCCAATCCCTATGAAAATAGCAGAACAGTGTTTCTCAGGATATCATAATGAGAGCTTAATGTTTGTGGCAAAGTGTTAATGACTCTGCCAGTGACTGGTTTTACGTGCCTTTTCTAGATGCTCTACAATAATTGTGTTTTAAAAAGGCCATAATAATAGGTCCCTGATAAATGTTCTTATTTTTGTGAATTACAGAATTGTAGAGTGTCGAGGCAGCATATGGACTTCACACAACTCTATAAGAGTTATAACTGAAGACCTTTATTGTTAAAAATGGTGGCAATTTATACCCCTCTGACTCCAGATGGTCCACCCCAGTACAAACCCCATTGGTTACATACATACACAGTTCATATATGATTGGCTACGTGTCTTGTCATTTGCTGTCCATGTCATGATGACCCAGGGTTTCTCGCTTCCCAGCCAGTGCCTCTCAGTTCTTGCTACAACATTCTTTTGTCACTACTTCATGAGATAACAACTGTGGGATACCTACTTGTAGGACACCTGCTGTTTACTGGTCCTGTGGGGTACCAGCCTGTGAGACACCAGCCTGTGAGACACCAGCTTGTTTACTGATCCCACGGTTTGCTTCAGGGTGCCTGACAATTTGGTCAGCAGCACCTGCAACACTGCTGTTTTAATTCAGGCATATTAATTTTCCATAAATCCCATATTAAATTTCCACAAATCCCATGCTAATTTTCCATAAATCCCAACAGTAGAGCAGTCTGTGCTGAAGGGACCTTGAACATCATCTAGTTCCAACCCCTCTGCCATGAGTAAGGACACCTCCCACTAGACCAGATTGCTCAAAGCACCATCCAGCCTGGCCTTGAACATGTCCAGGGAGGAGGCATCCACAACTTCCCTGGGTAGCATATTCCAGTGTCTCACCACCCCCATAGTAAACAATTTATTCCTAATAAGTAGTCTAAATCTACCCTCTTCCAGTTTAAAACCATTGACCCTTGTCCTGTTGCTACATGCCCTTGAAAAATGTCCCCCCGCAGCTTTACTTTAGGCCCCCTTCAGGTACTGGAAGGCTGCTCTAAGGTCTCCGTGGAGCCTTCTCCTCTCCTGGCCGAACTGCCCCAACTCTCTCAGCCTGTCTTCATAGGAGAGGTGCTCCAGCCCTCTGATCATCTTTGTGGCCCTCCTGTGGACTTGATCCAACAGCTCCATATCCATATTGGGGCCCGCAGAGCTGGACACAGTACTCCAGGTAGGGTCTCACAAGAGCAGAGTAGAAGGAGACAATCACCTCCCTTGACCTGCTGGCCACACTTCTTTTGATGCAGCTCAGGACACAGTTGGCTTTCTGGACTGCAAGTGCACATTGCTGGCTCATGTTGAGCTGCTCATCAACCAACACTTCCAAGTCCTTTGCCTAAGGAATGCTCTCAAACCATTCTCTGCCCAACCTGTAATTATCCCTGGGACTGCACCAACCCGGGTGCAGAATCTTGCACTTGGCCTTGTTGAACTTCATGAGGTTGGCAATAAGCCCACCTCTCAAGACTGTCAAGGTCCCTCTGGATGGCATCCCTTCCCTCCAGAGTGTCAACCACACCATACAGCTTGGTGTTGTCAGAAAACTTACTGAAGGGTACACTCAATTCCACTGTCTATGCCACCAACAAAGATGCTAATCAGTACTGGCCTGTCGCATGAAGGCAAAAAGCTCTGTGTGTGTGTGAAATGGCTGAACAGATCGGTGTGACATGGATGTGTGGTGAAGTGGGACCCTCCCATTGAAGCCACAGGATTTCATACTACAACTCCCTTGCTATCCAACAACCCTTGTATACTGGGGTGCTGGGGGCAGCTGGACTGCAGTTTTATGTCCCAGGAGTTAGTAAACAGTTTATGACTAAAGGATTAAGTGTGTTTATGTGCAAGACCACCTAACAATGTTTGTCTATCCCACTGTCCTCCAGTGAGGACTGCCCTGAGCCGTGAGAACAGATTTGCAAAGTGGCTGTCCTGATTTGAGCCCAGGTGAAGCGAATTTTCTCTTTGCTGATTTTTTTTTCTTTCAGTGAACTTTTTTAGCAGCGTCAGTGGACTGATAATAACCAAGGTCACTTCTGACTGTCTGCAGCCTCCCCCCTTATGGGGGAGCAGATTAGACCGAAGGCAGGATCAGCACACCAGACTATTCCGTTCTCATAATATTTTCTCTATTTGGCTTTCAGTATAGGTTAAGACATCACTGAATTCAAGCCTTTCGTTTCCTTTTTCTCTCACTTTTTGCTTACTGTCACTTCTATTGCCCTCTCTTTGGCTCTCTCTTATTTCTTTCATTTTTCTTTACAGCCGACATCCGAGGACCCCATTCGTGCGCCCAGACACTCCCCCCTTCAGCTGGAGTCACCAGGGAGAAGAGTTGCTGTGAGAGTCGCTGGGGGAGGAGGGAAGGGATCGGGTGTTGCACATGCCTTTACAAATATATATATTCCCTTATTCCTAATAACTAAAAATCAATTTGTTTCACTTTTCAACCCAGAAAGCCTCTCTTTCTCATTTTTTTTCCCCTCTTTCCCTACCTTGGGGGAGGGGGGGGTGAATCGAGAGCATTATTGTTATTGGTTTGACTGCCAACCTGGAACCAAACCATGACGAAGTTGTTAGATATAAATGTAAGGTAATTTATTAAGGTAACAGAAATATAACAAATTTGACATAGCTGTTGATAAATACACTGACTACAACAGTGCTACTAATAGATGTTAATATTGCTAACAATAATAATACAAAGTACACAATACACTCAGGGATGCTTTCACCCCTACCTAAAAGGTGAAAGTTGCAGTATCTTACCCTCCCCTGCCTCGGGGATGAAGAGTGGATCAGCCTGTCGACCCATTCTAGGGGAGGTGCTCTTCTCGCACCAAGCAAAGGATTCAAAGACTAATTTAACACCTAGTGATGAAGTGGAACTTAGGTCATAACTATTGTATTGATTGGTTCTTGTCACAGTTTGACTCAGGATTGGCAATTAAACCAGAGATAACAATGCTCTGGATCCCCTCTCATCCAGGTGGGGAAAGAGAGGGAGAATTAAGGACAGAGACTTTGCTGGATTGAAAACTAAACTAGACAGCTTTAATTATATGTACAATTATATACAAGTATGTTCAGGAATATGCAAAAGCCTCTTGCCTCCCCCCCACCCCCAGCAACTCCTCTGGCACTCTCCTTAGCTGTGAACAGTCTTGAAAAGTCCCAGACCACTGCCTGAGACAACAGCAGAGCAGACAGGGGCTTAGGGTAGAGTTATGAGGTCAGTGATGCCTGAAGCTGGGGGTCAATGGTGATGAATGGATGGAGTCCTCCCAAGACACCAGCCATGGATGGAAGAGAAGGGAAGAAGAAGCAGGAAGGAAGTTGTCTTCTGTGATCTCTGACCTTCCTCTGAGCTTACATAGATATATGGAATGGAATACCTTTGGTCAATTTTGCTGTCTGTCTAGTCCAGCCCCCTTATGGTGGGGGTGTGTCATAGATACGACTGTCCTGCCCCAGTAGCCTCTATAGTGGCAGAGCTAAAGAAGCAACCTTGGAGTCTCAGCAGAAACATAAACATTGCATTGTTATCAGTCGACTAGCTGGAACACTTGCTGCTAGTTAAAAGACAGCTTATTGAAGGAAAATAAATCAGTAAAAGGAAAATTAACTTCAACCTGGCTCAAACCAGGACAGTTCTTAACAGATTAATAATGTTTATTAATTAGGAAAAAGGTAAGGGAGATGCCCAGTGCTAACTTCATATGTAAATTCAAGCTTTGTTAACACCTAGGTCTTGCTTTGCATGCAGATCGCCAAATGAAGTCATACAGGCTTAGATCCAGGCCTTTATCACATGACCTCTGACTGCAGAGCATGTCATGCACAGTTCACCATATAACCATTAGGCACCTGGGTTGGACAACAAGCAGACAAGGACAGGATGTATCCCCTCCAGCCAGTGACTTGGGCTTGTCCTCCCTACTGGACATAAATTTGACTACTTGTCAGTTCCAAGGCCCAATGCCCAATTGACCACTGCTCATCTTGCACTTCTCTGCACAGGTCCTTCCAAGAAAGTTAAAGCCTAATCCAAGTTCTGTTTTCCCACACCAGCCCCAGTACTGACTATTTAGGAATGCCACTCGTCACTGGTCTCCACTTGGACATCAAGCTGTTGACCACAATTCTTCAAGTGTAACCATCCAGCCAACTCCTTATCCACCACGTGGTCCATTCATCAAATCCATATCTTTCCAATTTAGAGACCAGGATGTCATGTGGGACAGTGTCGAACACTTTGCACAAGTCCAAGCAGATGGCATCAGTTGCTCTCCCCTTGTCTACTAGTGTTGTGATGCCATTGTAAAAGGCCACCAAATCTGTCAGGCATGGTTTGCCCTTGGTGAAGCCATGTTGGTTGCCACCAACCACCTCCATATTTTCTGTGTCTTAGCAGAGCCTTCAGGAGAATCTGCTGCATGATATTGCTGGGCACAGAGGTAAGACTGACTGGCCTGTAGTTCCCCAAGTCTTCCTTTTTTCCGTTTTTGAAAACGGGGGTTATGTTTTTCCCTTTTCCAGTCAGTGGGAACTTCACCAGACTGCCATGACTTTTCAAATATGATGGAAAGCAGCTTTGCAACTTCATCCACTAGTTCCCTCAGGAGCTGTGGATGGATCTATTTAGGTCCCATGGACTTGTGCACTTTCAGGTTCCTTTGATGGTCTTCTGCTCTTCTCCTACAGTGAGCAGATCTTCCTTCTCCCAGTCCCTTCCTTTGCCTTCTGCAATTTGGGTGGTGTGGCTTGAGCCCTTGTCAGTGAAGACTGAAGTAAAAAAGTCTTTCAGCATCTCTGCTTTCTCCATATCCCATATGATGAGGTCTCCTGTTTCCTACTGGCAAGGGCCCACATTTTTCCTAATCTTCCTTTTATGATGGATGTACCTGTAGAAGCGTCTCTTGTTACCCTTGATGTTCCTGGGCAGATTTGATTCTATCAGCTTTCCTAATCTGATCCCTGTCTGCTTGGACAATTTCTTTGTATTCCTCCCAGTCTACTTGTCCTTGCTCTGTAGACTTTCCTTTTACATCTAAGTGTGTCCAGCTCCTTGTTCATCCATGCAGGCCTCCTGGCAGCCTTGTCTGCTTTCCTCTTTGTTGGGATGTATTGTTTCTAGGCTTGCGGGAGATGATCCTTGAATATTGACCAGCTTTCTTGGGCTCCTCTCCCCTCCAATGCTTTATCCCGTGGTACTCTTCTATCAAGTAGGTCCATGAAGAGGTAGAAGTCTTCTCTCCTGAAGTCCAGGGTAGTGAGCTTGTTGTGCACCTTCCTTGTTGCCCTAAGCATCTTGAATTCCACCATTTTGTGGTCACTGCAGCCAAGGCTGTCTTTAAGCTTCATGTTATACATCAGCCTGTCCTTGTTTGTGAGAACAAGGTCCAGCATAGCACCTTTTCTCATTGGTTCCTCTACCACTTGGAGAAGGAAATTGTCAGTGCATTCCAGAAACCTCCTGGATTGCTGGTGCCTTGCTATTGGGGTGGTTGAAATCCCACATGAGGACCAGGGCCTGTGGGGGAAGGGAAAATGGTCTGTTCCCCACATCCTGTGAATGCTAAGCTGGTCTGTCTGTAAAGGGCCTCATCTGCTTGGTCTATCCTGTTCAGGTGGCCTGTAGCAGCCCCGCACTATGATATCACCTGACCCTGTCTTCTCTTTAACCCTGACCTATAAGCTCTGGGTCAGCTCCTCTTCCATCCCCAGTCAGAGCTCCATGGACTCCAGCTGGTCATTGACATTGAGGGCAAGATGCCCTCCTCTTCTTCCCTGCCTGTCTTTCCTAAAAAGCTTGTATCAATCCATTCCCATGCTCCAGTCTTAGGAGCCATCCCACCACCATCTTGGTGATGTCAATAACATCATAGCTCTGCAGGCATGCACATGTCTGTAACTCCTCTTGTTTTTTCCCCATGCTATGTGCATTTCCCTAAAGGCATTTAAGTTGGGCCCCCATTGAAGCTGTCTTGCTGGCTGGGATTATATTCTCCTGCATTTCAGGTGTTCTCCTGCTGGCCTATGATCCTTATCATAGAGTCATAGAATGTGTAGGGTTGGAAGGGACCTTTAAAGGTCATATAGTCCAGCCCCCCGCTTCAATGTGCAGGGACCTTTTTAACTAGATCAGGTTGCTCAGAGATTCATCAAACCTGACTTTGAATGTCTCCAGGAATGGGGCCTCTACCACTTGTCTGGGTAGCCTGTTCTAGTGTTTCACCACGCTCATAATAAAGAATTTCTTCCTAATATCCAATGTAAATCTACGCTGCTCTAGATTAAGGACATTGACCCTCATCCTGTCACTACATACCCTTGCAAACAGTCCCTCCCCAGCTTTCCTGTAGGCCCCTTTCAGGTACTGGAAGGCCACTATAAGGTACACCTGGAGCCTTCTCTTCTCCAGGCTGAACAACCCCAGCTCTCTCAGCCTGACTTTGTAGAAGAGGGGCTCCAGCCCTCTGAACACCTTTGTGGCCCTTCTCTGGACTCATTCCAACAGGTCCATGTTCCTCTTGTGTTGAGGGCTCCAGAACTGGACACAGTACTCCAGGTGGGGTCTTACAAGAGCAGAGTAGAGGAGAAGAATCACCTCCCTCGACCTGCTGGCCACACTTCTTTGTATGCAGGCCAGGATGCGATTGGCTCTCTGGGCTGTGAGTGCATATTGTTTGCTCATGTCCAATTTTTCATCCACTAATACCAAGTCCCTTTCTGCAGGGCTGCTATCACATCATCCCCCAATCTGTATTGATAATGAGGATTGCCCCTACCCAGGTGCAGGACCTTGCACTTGGCCTTGTTGAATCTCTTGAGTTTCACATGGGCCCACTTTTCTAGTTTGTCCAGGTCCTTCTGGATAACAACTGTCCTTCTGGCATGTCAACCACACCAGTTAGCTTGGTGTCATCTTCAAACTTGCTGAGGGTGCCCTCAATCCCACTGTCTAAACTGTTGATGTATATATTAAACAGCACTGATCCCAGTATGGATCTGTTGTGGTCCGAGTTCAACGCAGGCTGGAAAACTCGAGTCAAGTCACAGATCACCCTTTCTCTTCTCCTCAATTAGAGGAGGAATAGCCCCCAGTTGGCTGGTTTTAACTTCCCAGTGGGTCTGTCCCTAGCTTGGGACCGGCTGGCTACACCGGGTATTTCTATAGAATATAAACCCTGCCCAGATGCACTCGCACTGGCACAAACACAGAGGCTATGTGCTTAAAATACCACTTTACTGTAACAGCTTTGGAGCAGAGGGAGTGTGTATGTGGTGGAAGCTGGATATGCAAATGTAGTTACAGGAGACAAAACTTGGGGTGTATAATGAACTGGGTATTTGAGTTTGTACTTGTGATAGGTAAAGAGAAAGAAAGAAACACCTTATAATTGGGGGTAGAGTGCCCGGTGCCCGTATAGTGTAGATGAAGTGCATGCGTGAATGTGGCCAATTACTTTTGTACGGGGAAAAGAACGCAAAGAAAGAGAAAGATTTCTCTGTCAGTGGGTCTCTCTTACAGTACCCAACTCAGAAGCACTGATAGGTTTGGCGACCTCTACGGCTTTAAGAGCATGGCTTTCAGCGAGGGCGGCTCTCGGAGCATGGTGGTGGGGAGCGCGGTGGCTTTGGCAGGCAGCTTTGGGAGCGCGGCGGTGAGCGTGGCGGTGGCGAGCGGCTTTAGCTGCAGCACGACACGACAACGAACAGCTACAAGCTGGAACTACAGCGCAGGCGGCTACGGCACGGGATGGCAGCGTCACGTGGCAACTGCCTTGGAAGTGCAGCTTGGGCAGGCAGCGGATGCGATGTTGGCTGGAGCTGGCTGCAAACATAGCAAGGGGAGCTGGCTGTCTCTGCCCTTCGTTGTGTGAGTCCCAGCCGCACGGCCTCCCCCCCCTCCCCCCCGCAGGTTTGTCACCGCTTCAGTTTTTGTTGGTTGTTTTTGTTTTGTTTTGTTTTTCTTTTTACGTGTCTCTATGGCAGTCAATTTGAGTGAGAGACATACCTTTTGTGGAGGCCAGTCCTCCACAGGATCCTTGAGGGACACCACTTGTCACCCATCTCCATCTGGACATCAAGCCATTGACCATTCTGGATTTGACCATCCAGCCAATTCCTTATCCACTGAACAGTCCACCCATCAAATCCATATCTTTCCAACTTAGAGAGAAGGATGTTGTGGGGGACTGTGTCAAAGGCCTTGCAGAAGTCCAGTTAGATGACATGCACTGCTTTTCCCTCGTTCACTGGTGTAGTCACTCCTTTGTAGAAAGCCACTAGGCTGGTCAGGGAGGACTTTCCGTTAGTGAAGACATGCTGGCTATCTCGAATCACCTCCCTGTACTCCATGTGCCTTGTCAGAGCTTCTAGAAGAATGTGTTCCATGATCTTCCCAGGCATAGAGATGAGGGTGACAGGCCCTTCTCCAGGTCCAGGGCATCTGTTACTGTCACAGGCCTCCAAGTGGTAGCAGTGGGATCGATTGAAGATCCCCTCCCCTGGCAACTCTAGTTTAAAGGCTTCTTTACCAAATTAATAATAGAATCATATAATCATAGAATGCCAGGTTGGAAGAGACCTCAAGAATCATCTGGTCCAAACTTTCTAGGTACTACTATAGTTTATATGAGAAGGCTCAGCACCCTGTCAAGCTGAGACTTAAAACTGTCCAAAAAACTTAAAACTGTCCAAAACTGTCTTCGGTTTGCTGCTGTATCACTGGTGCCCAAATGAAACAGCAGCAGCAAATGTCAGTGGGACGTACACAAAGTTTGGTAGTCCTTCTGTTACATCCTTGATATGAGACCCTGTTAAGCAGCAGAGCTCTCTGGAGAGTGGGTCAGGTCAGCAAATGGGTGCCTCCATACCCATCAAAAGAGAGTCTACTACTGCTATCACCCATCACTTTTTCTGGATTGTAGTAGTTGTTATACGGTGAACTGATTGGTCTGCCTTACTTGGCTCTAGCAACTTACCTGATGCAACACGTTTTTTTTCTTCAGATTGCAGAACTGTGAAGCAGTTATGCAGGGGCACCTCAGGTTTTGAGGGAAGTCTCTTCCTCCTGCTGTTTTTTTGACAGTTTCCCTTCCTCTGCATTATTGGTTTCCCTCCTTTCTAAGAGTGCCAGTGGGGGAGTTATTGGTGGTTTGGCCACAGGGTGTGGGAATCCTTCATTTGATCCAGATCCAGGATTTCAAAGTGATCCTCACTTTGAAAACTTGGTGAGGTATTGCACTTACATTAGGTCCTTAGTGTGTAAATATCAGCTGCATATGTTATTGAACAAGCACTTTGTGCAAAATGTTCAGAATCTGAGGGAAAAAATACTTTCTTCATTAGAAAATAGGGCTTATTGCCCTTGTGTGGCTACTGTTAAAAAAAAAAAAAAAAGGCCTTGGAAAATTTACACTTTGGGATTTAATCCAACATAACTACAGGGAACAGGCACTCGCAAAGCATAGATAACACATTTTTCTCAGTTTGAAACTTTCTTTTCTTGCCTTTGAAGCAACTGTGACTTGTCATATCCTAGCACTTGAATAGATGACCCAGCAATCTTACATAGTCCGACTACTTCTAGGCTCTTCAAAATCTGAAAAGGTATTTTAGCTCTTCTGTTTATAGACAGGAAGGAAATTCTGGATTCATTTTTTCATCCTATATTTTCTTGTGACTGATCATTTGTAATTTCATCATTTTCTCCAGAGCATAGGATTACTTGCATAAAGGTCAATGTTCTTAAAAATCCAGCATGAAATGTGTTTAAATAGTTTTTGGTAACTGCATTTGAGAAATTAGCTAAATGCAGAGTTACTCTGCTCTTACACTTTTTCAGAGGGTGCTTCTGTTAAGCCTCTTTGAAAGTTTAAGGCTTTTCTTTTGTTTGTTCATTTTTATCTTTGTCAAAACTCCCATACATTGCAGACTCCTCACAGATATCTGCATTTCTAAACCCTCATATATGATTTGAGCCGGACATGACTTCCAAAGAGAAAAGTGCACAGTTTTGCTGGGCTTCCTGTGAAAGTGTGAAAAATGCATGAATATTGATGCAAATGTAATTGGACTGTTTGGAGATGAGCTAACATCACTCATCCCCTTTCATTGCTAGCTTTTGTAGAGGTGCTCCAGGTTGTACTAATCACTACTTTTCAGCAGCTATAAAGCAACACAGATGAGCCTGTACATTCTCTGTTTTTTTCACAGGGTGCATACCTTCATAATCCTTGTCTAATACTTGGTGATTACACTGATAACATTATTAGCCCTGTGAGCTCATGATTGACCTTCCCACATTGTACCTGCAGCCTCCAAGTGAAAATGTCACCCTCTAATGTGGTGACATGCCAGCATTGCATGGAGGACCATTATCCAGCAAAGACATCTTTGGCTGCAGTTTTTTGTGTGTTGTCCATGCCTTACCTTCACCAGGCATGTTAAGTAATGCATATGGCATATGCAGGTGCACATGGGGTATGCAGATGGCAGTATGTGTGTACGGTAAATACCAGATACATTACTTTACTGGGAAAATGTAGGCATGCCCTCCATTCCTGCCCCTCCCTCCTAAACATTCTTGCTGCAGGAAAGAGACAGTGGAGACTTGAGTCTGCCTTTAAAAACAAATGGTGGGGAAAAATAGAGGGAGGGAATCTTTCTCAAACAGCCTATACACACCCACAGGCACAAAAACACTTGGCACCCTTGCCCAGAATGGACTATTGAGCTGTCCAAGATGTATGGTTTGGGGTTTAGCAACTTATTTATTTATCTCACTCTGTAAATACTGGTGCAAGGACACTATCACCTACTTTGGTGTTTACACTCCAGCCTGCTGACAGACAAGGCTAGCAAGTTGTGGAGAACTGGCCTCCATGAAAGTTATGTCTCCCACCTAAATTGACTGTAATAGAGAGACATATCAAAAAGAGTATGGAGAATCGGCCTCCACAAAAGTTATGTCTCCCAGTTAGATTGACTGTAATAGAGAGACATAACAAAAATGGTGGCAATACTGCAGGCTATAGGCCATGGCTGGAACTTAATCAGGGGCTGCACGTAGACACTGGAAAAGAAGACAAAACGAAGAGGAACAGGAGACTGAACAAAAGGAGTCGAGCTGGAAAACAGTGCAGGGCTGAGACACAACAGGGTGTGACTCTGCCACCAGACCCAGTGCTTGAAGAGGGAAAACGGCTCGTCACGCTCCTGGGCTCTCCAGTGTGTGTTCCTGAGATTGTCAAGCTCCTCGCCTCTCCAGTATTCCTGAAGTCGAGGAGATAGGAGAAGGAAAAGGCCAAGAGAAGTCAAAGCAAGCAGCCTGCTCCAGCGTCGCCATCCCCTCCTGCTGTTCCTGCCATCAGCATGCCGCACCCCTGCTGTCCCTGCCTATGCAGTACCTGCCACTACTGCCGCAACTCCCCAGCCTCCAGGAGGACGTGAGAAACCTTATCTCCAATGCGTTCTTCCCCCGGGTGTGTAATAAGCCCCTCACTTACATTCACTTTCGTCGACCCGCAAGGGAAGCCTCGGGCTTGCAGTCACTCTATTATTATTCTGTTTCATACAGACACATTACCTGATGCATTTACAATATTTCTCTTCCACTCTCCTCTGTCCGTTTTAATATTTTATTAAAAAGTTAAAACTTACCTGTATTTGTGTGTGTGCACGCTTGCACGTTCATATCTGGGCAGGAGCTTATCAATTGGTTAAATACCCGGAGGAAGCAAGCCGGTCCCAACATATAAAAACAAACTATCCCCCTCCCGTCTTCTCCCCCCCCATCCCTGCTCCTAATTCCTGGATAGGGTAAGAGGGAAAAAGCCTGGAGAGAGCCTTTAGGAAAAGGTATAGAAAAGTGTTCTGAGGTGTATGTTGTTTGTGAATGTCTATAAGAGATAATATGAAGTGTAAGGATGTAGTTAAGTTCGCAAGTCTCACCACCGGGGTGTGGCCGAAGCTGATCCCTGGCCGAGACCCTCCTCCTCTTAAGCGACTCCAGGCAAGCAGTCCATTTGGCGAGTTCACACAATAACCCCAGGAAAGACGCTCCACAACACCATGGCAGCCTCCGCGGCGACACACACACACAGCGGCTCTGTCCGTAGTGAAAGTTCGCAGCGCGTGCCTTTTGGCTCCCCTTCCGGTTCCGGCACGGCTGTGCCTCCTGGGAACTGTAGTCTGTGGTCCTGTGCGCATGCGCCTGGTACCTCTCTCCTCTTCTCACGAGTGCAAGGAGTGCATCACTATGAATGGTCAGTAGTCGTCGCTGGATTAAAGGCCATTATAGAGTCCGTCTCACACCAGTGAAGGAGACTCTACAACCTCTCTGGGCAGCCTGTTCCAGTGCTCTGTCACCCTCACAGTAAAGAAGTTCTTTCTCATGTTGAGGTGGAACCTTCTGTGTTGTAACTTGGTGCCATTTCCCCTAGTCCTATCACAGGGTACCACTGAAAAGAGACTGGCCCATTCTTGACATCCACCCTTCAGATATTTGTAGACATTAATAAGGTCCCCTCTTAGTCTTCTCTTCTCAAAACTAAACAGGCCCAGGTCTCTTAGCCTTTCCTTGTATGACAGATGTTCCAGTCCCTTAATCATCCTCGTAGCTCTCTGTTGGACTCTTTCCAGTATATCCCTATCCCTCTTGAAGTGGGGAGCCCAGAACTAGACACAATACTCCAGATATGGTCTTACGAGGGCAGAGTAGAGGGGGAGGAGAACCTCCCTTGACCTGCTGGCCACACTGTTCTTAATACATCCTAAGATACTACTGGCTTTCTTGGCCACGAGGGCTCATTGCTATCCCATGAATAACTTGTTGTCCACCAGGACCCCAAGGTCCTTCTCCATGGGGCTGCTTTCTAGCAGGTCATCCCCTAATCTATATTGGCGCATGGTGTTTTTTCTCCCCAGGTGCAGGACTCTACACTTACTCTTGTTGAACCTCATTAGGTTCCTCTTTGCCCAGTTCTCCAGTCTGTCTAGATCTTGCTGGCTCTAGTTTGCACTGGTTAAGCAGGGCACTGATGGTCTCACATGAGGAGTTTATGATTTCTGCCATGGAAGGAGAAAGCACAGTTTATTCAGGAGGCTAAATTGGGAAGCCTTAAAATAAAAAGAAGGGTATGTAAAACCAAGGTGTTTTTTTTAGGCCCAGCAACCCATTTTAATGAAAATCTTCCATCATCCAGGCAGTTGCCCCAATTAAATCTGCAATCAAGACAGAGTTCGTCTTACCTCATGGTCACTTTATTGATATTTAGTTCAGTAGGTCTGATCCTGGTCCCTTTGTGAGCAGTGGAAACATATCCTCTTCCAGGGAGCTGGAGCACAGCCCATAGGCATTACCATCACTCTCCAGGGCTAATTAAGGAGCCTGCAAGAGTATCTTACATAATTAATTCTTAGACATGTAAAATTAAGTGAGATAGATTCCTTCCCAAATAAGTTGGTTCAGTGATGTTTATTTATGGCCAAATACTGCCTCCCTGCTCCCACTGATGATCACAGGACTGTACAGTTAGCCCCACTTCTTCCAATGTGAGTGAAGTTAGAGCTGTGGAAGTTAGAGCTACAAATCTGGTCCTCTGAGTAACTATAATATGTGTTGTTTCTATATATCAACTGGAACAATGAAACATTTAATTTGAAAGGGAAGTGATACAAAACATTAACTTTAAAGCAAAATATTTTACCTTAATGATGAAAGAAAGTTGCAGTGACTCATTTTATCTTCATTGAAATGACTGGGCTTCCGAATAAACACCTGCACTTTGATGGAGTTGTCTTTGCAATCCAAGCCAGTTCACTTTTTTCTCTTGCCTACAGCCACAGTGGGGGAATGCCTGGGAGCCTAGGGCGAAGTTTTCACATTACATGCTCTATGAAAAGCACTGGCTTGCTGAGTGAAGAAGTTATACCCAGGTGCACACCCACACTGCAAGACTGCTAATTTAACCTGCTGAGATCCTGGCTTTGACAACCTGATTTTCTTGACTCTTACAAGTAGCTCACTGAAGCCCATTTAGGCACAGAACAAGTGGCTGTGAGACATGCAGACTGCACCAAAGGCAAAAAATTGTGAAAGAACTTCCAGTAACTGATGACTTATTAAAGGTGTGCTTATGGACTATGGGGGTTGGTTCGTTATCTACTTCCTGGAAGTACTTAAGCATTCCCAGAAATATTTAGTTCACTTATCTGAAAAAAGTTGACTATAACACAGAAAAATCCAAAGTTAGACAAAATCTGGCAAGCTTTAAAAAAGGAGAGAGCAAGATTGGCATGTGAAGCAAACCACTAGAGCCAGCTCTTGTGACCATCTTAAGCTATTGTAACTTATTTGCTGCATGCCTGGCATGTCTTGAAGAGCAGCCCAAGCTCTGGGTACTTTCTATTCAACAGTAGAATAGGCAATGTTGAGTGAGAATGCTGGGTCTCAAAGAAAGGCACTCGGAGGCCTTGTAGAGAACAAAAAGTCACTCAGAGGTCCTGGAGTGCACAGGAAGTCTCTTGGCACACAGAAGGGCAATCCAAGGGTCCATGGGGTGCAAAGAAGGGCACTCAGAGGCTCCAGGGCTGCAAAGAATGGCATTCAAAGGCTGCTGAGAAGCAAAAAATGACACTGGGAGGTCCCTTACATACATCAGAAGGCACTTAAGGGCCCAAAGGTCTCACTGAGATGCACACAGAATGTGTGCACGTAGGAAGTGTGTGTGCCCCACACCTTGGGGCACATAGAAAGGCCCAAGGAAGCTCACAGGTATAACACAAAGATTTTTTGGAGGCCCTGGACCCACAAAGTGACAACAAGGGCCGACACATGAACAGAAAGGACCTTGGAGGCCCCTGGACCACAAAGGAATGTACTTGGAAGCCTCAGGAATGCACTGAAACACACTCAAAGGTCCTTGGGGTGCACAGAAAAGTGTACAATGGCCTCTGGACACCAGGAGGCCTCTAGGGCTGCATAAAATGTACCATTGATGGGCAGAGGTGACCAGAAAAGCTGTTGAAAGGCCCTGGGACATACAGAAAGCTCTGGAGGCTCCCCAAGATACAGAAAGGCATTTGAAGGCCCCTGAGGTGCACAGAAAAAAAACACCATTGCCATTAGGGGGCAAAGAAAGCACACAGAGTTCCCATGATCCACCCCAAAAGGCACCTAGAGAACCCGGGGCCACAAAAGAAGGAACGTGGTGGCCATTACACTGCATAGAAAGGCACTTGGAGGCATCTGGGCTTCAGAGAAAGGCAGGCTGTGTCCCCTTGGGCACACAGAAAGGAACTCAGATGCCACCGGGGCACACAGAAAGGCACTTGGCATGAACAAAAAGGAGCTTGGAGGCCTTAGGTTTGCACACAAAGGCACAAGAAATCCCCAAGGCTTACCCAGAAATGCACATGGAGACCCTAAGCATGCAGAGAGGCCCCAGGGAGCCCATGCATCTTACCAAGAGTTACTCAGAGGCTCTGGGGCTGCACAGAAAGTCATACTTAGATGGGAAAAGTGAACAGAAGTGTACACGGAGGTCCCTGGGCTATGAAGAAGGGCACTCAGAGTACCCTGAGGTACAGAGATGGCACTTATGTGCCTGAAGCCACACAGAAAGGGACACTGAGGGGTGAGAAATGAATACAAAGGCCACAGAGAAAGGCACTTAAAGGCCACTGGGAAGCCAAGAATGCCACTCATAGGTCTCTGGGGTGCCTCAAAAGGCACTTGGATGCCCTGGGGCCTCAGAGAAAGGCACTAGAAGGTTCATGGGGTGCACAGAAAGGCACTCCTAGGCCTCCCTCTGTGTGCTTGTCTATTAGATGCAAGGTCCTCTGAGTTTCTTTCTGTATGGCCCAGAGATCTCTTAAGTGCCTTTCTGTGCAATCCAGGGGCCTCCATGTGGTTTTCTATCTCCCAAGTGCCTCTTTATCCCATTCTGTTAGAGACAATGGCTTCTCATTGCCTATTTCTGTTTGATTGAGGGGTGTCTGAATGCTTTTCTATGCAACTTTTTAGTGTCTGTTCCAAGGGGTCCTTCCATTGCCTTTCTCTGTGCCCCAGAGGCATGCAGTTGTCTTTTTGTTGAACCCAAGGAGCCTTTGGATGCCCTTCTGATTAGCCCACATGCTTCTGTGGGTATTTCTGTGCCTGGGGGCCTTCAAGTGCCTTTCTGTGTAGAGCCTTGACTCTGATTGCTTCTGTGTGTAGCTCTTTTCAGTCTGTTCTCAAGGCCTGTGGGTGCCCTTCATGCTGTCTAGGAGCCTCTGAGTCACTTAATGTGGGCAACAGAGGCCTGTGAAAGTTTTGGTGTTTTTTTTTCAGACTGCTTTTCTGTACACCATAGGGACTTCCAAGTGTTTTTCTGGGTGCAACATTGGCCTCTGAGGGCCCTTGTGTTCTACCTGGGGCTCCAAGCACTTCTATGCTCATGCATCCCAGGCTTCAATCCCTCATTTTGGATGAGGGATAGTGGAGAAGAGGAAAAGGTGAAATGAGTTGCAGGGTGGCACTACACAGAATTGTGGAAGCCAGTCACACTGTGCCTTCTGGTGACATCCTCCCACTTCCCCCAGTGTTTTTGGAAACCTGAGAAGGAATATCCTCAGTGCATCGCTACTGAGGGTAGTAAACAATGTTTAGAGAAGCAAGGAGTAGGATGAGGCAGAGGGGAATGAGATCAAAGTAGTATCTGGTTATTTTAACTTGCCTCCAGCAACAGGGGGAAACTAGAAAGGGGATGAAAGAAAACAGGGGAATTTTAAGAACAGCTGGTGAATCAGAAGACTCAGTTGTACTTGGATAAACTGGAAGCTCAAATACAGGGTAAGACCTTAGAAAGCTAGCCAAAAAAAAGAATGGAACTGTGAGTGCAAATGGAAAAATCTCGACATCTGAATGCCTTAGGAAATGGCCAGAAGAAAAGACAATTGCAAACAAAACTGGGAAGTCTGAAGAACTGGTTGCGCTTGGATAAAAGGGAGGCCCAAGTACAGGGGCAAATGCTGAAGATGCAAGTATGCAGAGTTAGGAAGATAGGGCATAGTGTCTGCACTGGGGAATGGAGTCATAGGGGGTCATGTACTTACTTAGCCTAGTGTGTATTAGGTTGGGGGTCAGCTGGTATTCCCTTAGCAGCACTTTCACTTCCCTGCACTTTCCTAGCCATCTAATGGTGGTCTGCTTTTTTTTACCATCTAGCCAGAGCCCTGCTCCCAAATTGAAAACATCCAGCAAGTGCTCCCACACAGGTGCCAGGTCTGAATGCTATTCATGGCCTTAATGGTCCCTTAGCAGTGCTGTCACAGCATCTCTAACACAGGGAGTCTGCATATTCCTAGCCATGAGAAGGTACCTTCACTTAATCTACTTTCTGGCCAGAGCCCTCCAGAATCTGCTCCAGAATTGAAAACATCCAGTGACTACTCCCACACAGAATGTGCTGGTACTTAACGCTGTTGCTGGTTTTAGTATTCCCTTAGCAGGGCTTTCACAGCCCCACTAGAACTGGGGCTCTGGGCTTTCCTAGCCACTTAACAGTTTCCTCCCTTTTTCTGCTTTCTAGCGAGAGCCCTGCTCCCAGATTGAAAACATCCAGTAGCTGCTCACACATGGAAGGTGCTAGGACTGAATCGTGTTACTGGTCTTAACTTTCCCTTAAAAGTGCTTTCACAGCACCAGTAAGACTGGAGCTCCACACTTCCCTAGCCACATAGGGTAGCCTCCCTTTTTCTACCTTCTAGTGAGAGCCCTGTTTGTTACTGACAGTTCCTTTAACTTGTCTGCTCCAGAAGAGAATAACACCCAGCTTCTGTGACCATCAGGTTAAACCTGAACATTTTCTAATAAAAAACAATAAACTTTTATCGAAAAAGTCTTCAGCTTTTGAACCCTTCAAACAGACAAAGCTCATCCAGGCAAAACATGGAAGGTCAACTCCTTTAAACAGCACATTGATCATAATTTACACAGCACCTATTTGATATGCAACTCAATCTAAAAAAAACCAAACCAAAAAAACCCCTCTTTTCTCTGGAACTATGCATCATGCATTAAGAGGGGAAACACTAAGAAGTCAAAGCAATGCTTAAGTGAGAAAAATTGGTCCCATTATAGAAATAAACTGGAAAAGGTGTCATATAAGCCTCATACTCAGCAATAGCTCACTAAATGTTGTAACAGATTAATGCAGTGGAATTTTCTGTGACTGTTGCTACAGTCTTCACTAAACCAGCTGAGCCAAAACAGGTACTTTTAGAAAATAAACCTTTTATGAGCTGTTAACCTTATTACTACTTAATTTCCTTCATCAGACAGCCTCTCTTCCTTTTGCATTCCAGCCTCTAGCTATTTGGTCAGCATCCTTGTTCTTAAAAAAGACTTGTATTAATAGTTCAATATTGTCACTTGCAACTTCAGTGTATGATTTTAAGCCACACCTCTTATGTTGCTCTTGCTTGCACTGACTGCTGTAGAAATACTTCAGAAGATGAGTACTTTTAAAAATCTCCTTTTATACTTCCCATATCCAAGCTGTTTCTCATCCAACTTCTCTCTCACCTCCCACTTCATATTGTTTTTATCATCTTCCCGTCTTCCTCAATCTTCTGTTCATAGTAAATTTTACTTGTAATATTCCTAAATGGGGGGGATATAACTGGTGAATTCAGAACATCCTAGTATGTATTACAATTTTATTTATTAGGTACTGCTACCTTCTTGACAGCACTTTTAACCAGCAGGTTCTGTTTAGAAACTGAAGATACGTTGTGGCTGAACAATCTGGAAAATACTGTTCTAAGTTTTGTCCTTGTTAAAATATTAATCTATACAAAATATTAAAATGCTTTAGAGATTATCTGGAATGCAAGGTAATAATACTTTTGTTGTAGAACATGAAGCCCAGATGTTCTATCACACATTCCCAGAAACTCCTGCAATACAAATGGAACTAAAACGGTAGTTTATGCATGTGGCCATTGAGCAGCAGCCTAGTAACAAAAAGAGACACTTGATATGCCAAGCAGTGGGCCTGTCCTAATAGTTAAGCATTGCAACAGGATTTCTAGACACTAAAGAGACAAAAAACTGAGGCATAACTAGTCCCTGGAGAAAAAAAAAAAAATCTGACCTTGGTAAAAGCTTAATACTAAGAGAAGGGAGAAGAAAGAGGATGAAAATTAGATGCCAAAGGTTGTCAGATTACATGCTCACATAAGCAGAGCTGCTAAATTAGTAAGAAGGAAAGGACTTGATTTATGGCTTAAAAATAAAATACTTTTTCTTTCCTTTGGTACAGGCAGTTAGTACTTTAAACATCTATAGAAGTTAGTGGACAAGATTACGTTAATACAAGCTAGTTTTTAGTTAACTGGTTTAACAGACTTTCCATTGATAAAAATAAAGCTCAAAAAGCCTCTTAATGTTCAAGACGTATTGCAAAGCTAAAATGCCAAAGAACAATATATCATGTTTCTTTGTTTGCCATGTAGTTTTATATGTAAACTAACAGTTAAATCTCCCTGCATTAGACTTTATTTTTATGTGGAATTAAGTGGGGTTAGCAGTTTCAAGCACACTTGAATCAGTATGTAAAAAAATTAATAATAATTTTAAAAAAATGAATCACTGTTTTTTTTGCATCTATGTAAATGAAAATCAGAATTAACTTCATGGAAGTGGGTTTTTAACAGCATGGGATTAGCATGAACAAACATTAGCCATAGCAACTTTCAAAGAAGTTAGTTCCCAGTGCTACTAAATTATATAGCTCATTATCCTTAAAATCCAAATTACTTTATATGAGCCATTTATAGGTTTACTTCAAACAGCTGCAGTTATCAAATTTAGTTATTACATAATAAATATCTTCATGCTGCAGTTCCTGATTTCTGTATCTGTGATGTGCACATATTACTGATGCTCTTTGCAGACCACAAATAATACAAAATTGAGAAAAATGGAAAGAGAAATTCCAACCAATAAGTAATCAAATACAGGCTGCACTATATATACTTCCATGTGACATCTTTCACTGGAGTAAGCCTGAAAATTATCTATCAGACTGAGATATTTGAAAACTCAAAAGCACCCGCACACAAAGTTGAAGAAGCCTTTGCTAGCATACTTATATGCCTTCAAATTACTACATATCCCTTTCACCTACACATATCCATCTGGCTGACATTCAGTGCTTAAAGTAGAGAAAAAATAAATATAATTCTTCCCAGAGCTGTAACAATTGCTCTAAATACTCCATATTCTGCTCCTTTCTCATGTATTTAGTCCTCTTTGAACCCATTTTAACTGTTGCTTTACAACCACTATTTTGCAATGATCAGTGATCTAGCAAGACATTGAGACAGCTCTTCCCAGGCTTCAATTACTATCCCTCACACTACTTCCTGCTTACTCACTGCTTTAAGCCTGCAACTAGATCACTTCACTGACATAACATTATGTTAAGATTATAATGATACCACAGGGTCTACGGACTAAAATTAAGGGAATAAGCATTGAAAGGCCCTGACACCTTAAACAGCATTTTTTTCCTACAGCTGTATACTACTTTCCCAGATTATTTTCATGAAATTGGCAAGTTAGATGTATCTGATTAAGAATTTATTTTGCATCTTAAAAAAAAAAATGCTAACTGCATTCATTAACTTATCAGGTAGGAATACCAGCATAGGACTACCTACTTTGTGTCTGCTCTCCCAGGTTTATGGAGAGATTAATGGAGTTTGAATTCTGAGGCATTGCCTTCCTTGAGGCATTGATCCCCTTGTCTTACTTTCTGTGCATCACAGCTGTCTAATAGGTTTATTGCTTGCTTTATCAAAACAAGACAGAGAGGTGCCTTGACTACAACATATAAGGTCATAGGTGTGTTATTCACTCCCACTCACACAAAGAATTATGTATATATTAATAAATCTATACATATCTATACACACACTTATGCTATTCATACACATATATAGAGTAAGGTGTTGAAAGTCTTTGACATTGTTTCTCACACCTTTCTCCTGGAGAAAACTACTACATATGGCTTAGACCAGTATTAGCATTCTTTTTGGGATATAATCCATCCTGAGGTGGTGCTGACCAGTTATTGAGGGTTTTTAAATCTAGACAGAAAGAGAAGATAATAGAAAAGAATGTGAAATTTGCCCTTAAAAGGCAGGGAGAAATCGGACTGCCTGGCCTCAAGTTGATTCTAATTTGGGTTATAATGATCAAACTGATAGAAATAATTGCCAAACAGTGGTTAGAAATGTGATAAATGCAATTACAGCTTACGAGAAAAAAGTACAGGAATGTAAACAGAGGCCAGATGAATACCCCAGTGATTACTGGGGAAGACTTTGACAAGATTAATTAAAAGCTTGGCTATCAGTGTATGTGGATCAGGCAGTGCTGGCCATTTATAAATATTGTATAATCATACAAGCATGAATGGTATTATCTGGGAATGTGAATCCCTGTATAATGCCCCCATACTGCTGGTTGCCAAAAATAGAACCAGTGAGAAGGTAACCCAGAGCATAGATTTAAGGAAAATTAACAAACATACAATAGTACTGCTTCCTCTGATACCAGATCAGTCACAAATTCCACACTGGCAAAAAATTCTTACAATTTTACATGTAAGTGCTGCAGTTTCCAGTATAGCAATCAAGGAAGAGAGCCAGTTGCTTCCCACTTTTCACTTGGGAAGGGAAATGATTAACTTGGCACAAATATTGGAAACTGATTTGAAACACAGACAACAACGCCCAGGCACTCCACTTTGGTACAGCACCTAGATGAATTGTTGACAGCAAGTAATCCTAGAAATAGAACTGTCTGGTAGATATTGTGGATACATGTATAAAATTGGTGGACAAAGGACACCAGGCATCTTGACTAAGTTACTGCTGTGTCAGAAAAAAAAATATCTGTGGCAGAGGGTTAATAAATTCAGAAAAAATTGAGGCAATTACTAACTTCCAAAAGATGGGAAAAATTAGAGACCCTTATATGGGGCCCAGAAATAAAATGACCAGAGGCCCCTAAAATTCAATTGAGACCTCAGCCGGCCCCAGGACTTTGGTTGAGTCCTTGGCAGGCGCTGGGTTCTCAACAGCTTGCATCCTTCTCTGGCTCCAGAACCTCAGCTGTCCTGTAGACTTCGGCCCTAGGATCTAGGCAGGGACCTCCACTGGCTCTAGCCCATCAACAGGGACTTTGACCAGACCTAGGACTTTGGCCAGTGTCAGGAAGTTGCCAGCTCATGGAACTTTTCTGGGACCTCAGCCAGCCTTGGGACACTGGATGGGATTTTATCCAGCCCCAAGACCTCGACTGGGACTTCAGCCAGTGTTGGGACTTCAGCCAGCCCCAGAACTTTGACCTGCCTTGGAACATCAGCAGCACCTGGACCTCAGCCAAGACCTCAGCCATCCCCAGGATGCTGGCAGAAACATCAGTAGTCCCTGAGTCCTCATCTGACCCATCCTGGGGGTCACATCTCTTGGCAGGGATCTCCCCCGGACCCAAGGCATTGGCTGAGACTTCAGCTGGCCCTGGGACTTCAGCCAGTCTCAGAATGTCTGCGGCCCATGGAACTTGCCTGGGATCTTGGCCGGCCTTGGGATAGCAGCCAGGACTTTGGCTGGCCCTGGCAATTTGGCCCAAATCAGGAAATCAGCGGCCTCTAGACTTTGCCGAGACATTGGCCGAGACATTGGCAGGCCCTGGGTCTTCGAAAGCCCTGGGTCCTCATATGACATCAGATGGCCCCAAGTCCTCTTCTGGGCCCCGGACCTCAGGTGGGACGTCAGCCAGACCCGGGACTTCAGCGAAGACCTTGGCAAGCCCTGGGTCCTCAATCTGATCCCAGGACCTCAGCTGGGACCTCTGATGGCCTCGGGACCTGGGATGGCCCTGGCACGGCCCTGGCACCTATGCAGGGACCTCCAACGGCCCCTGGACCTCAATGGCCCTGGGTCCTTCTCTGACCTTGGGACCTCAGCCAGGACCTCGGCCGGCGTTAGCACTTCAGCTGAGACCTCGGCCCTGGGTCCTTGACAGCCTGGGTCCCCCTGTTGCTTCGGGATTTCAGCCAGAATTTCATCCATCCTGTAGAGGTCAGCCGGTCCTGGGACTTTGGCCAGGATTTTGTTCAGCCTTCAGACCTATGACAGTCCGAGGACCTCGACAGGGACCTCCCCTTGCCACGGGACTCCCAGGACATCAGATGAGACCTCAGCCAGCCCCGGGACTTTGGCCGAGACCTTGGAAGGCCCTGGGTCCTTGATAACCCTGCGACCTCCTCCTGGGACCTCAGCTGGGACCGTGGCCAGCCCCTGGACTTCAGCCAGCCTCTGTACATGGGCAACCCCTGCACGTCAGACGGGACCTTGGCTGGCCCCGGGACATTGGCTGGGACTTCAGCAGGACCCGGGACTTCAGCTGGCCTCGGGACTTTGGCCAGCCCCGGGACTTTGTCCAGGACTTCAGCCAGCCCCAGAACTTCAACCTGCCTTGGAATGTTGGCAGCACCTGGACCTTGGCTGGGACCTCGTATGTTAATTCCTTAGGACCTGAAATTGGCTAGGACCTGAGCTGGGACCTCAGCCTGCCCTAAAATCAGCTGGGTCCTTCGCCCCAAAATCAGCTGGTATCTCAGTCGGGATCTCAAGCAAGATCTTGGCCAGCCCCAGATTTGGCTGGGACCTCACCTGGGACCTTGGCCAGCCTCAAAATCAGCCAGGACCATGACCAGGACCTCAGTTGTGATCTCGACCGGCCCCGAAATTGTCTGAGACCTTGGCCATACTCAAAATTGCCCAGGACCTCAGCCAAGACAATGGCCAGGACCTTGGACAGCACTGTTTTAAATTTTGAAGGGGAATTATTTTGAGCCCGGGAGAACGTGTGTATGGATGTTTGACCGTTTAGGTGTGACAGCAAATTCAGATCCTCAGTGTTTGTTAGACTTTGAAAGTGGTGCCAGGTGAAGGTGAGGGCCAGCAAGCACTTTCTGTCTTGCATGTGGCATTTGTGAGCAAAGGCCTGAAGTTTTAAATCTTGTAGGGCAATTTTGTTGAGCCCATATTATGGGTGTACAGATGTTTGTGAAGGTAAGCCCACAATCCCAGTGTAGGTGGGGCTTTGAAAGGGGTGCCAGGAGAAGGTGAGGGGCAACAACAGCTTTCAGGCCTCACACCTTGCATTTGGGAGAAGTGGCCAGACTTTTTAAAGTTTAGAGGGTAAATGTGATGAGCCCGGGAGCATGAGAGTATGAATGTTGTACCTTTAAGGTGTGAAGGCAAGCCTGGAGTGATAATATGGGTGGAGCTCTGAAAGGAGTGCCAGGAAAAGTGAGGGACTTAAGTGGCTTTCTGGTCTCTTTCAGGTCTCTTTCATGGCATTTGGGATCAATGGCTAGAGGTTTTAGATTTTGGAGAGGAATTTTGTGGAGTGTGGGAATACGAATGTATGAATTTTTGACCTTTATTTTTTAAGGGAAGTTCAGTGTTTCAGAGTAGGTGTGGCTTTGAAAGTGGTGCCAGAGGAAGATGAGGGCCAGCCAGAGCTTTCAGGCTTCACACCTTTCATCTTGGAGCAATGGCTGGATGTTTTAATTTTGGAGGGGAATTCCGGCTAGGTAAGGGTGTATGAAGGTTAGAACTTTTAGGTGTGAAGGCAAGGCCAGAGCCACAGTGTTGGTCGGGTTTTGAAAGGGGTGCAAGGGTAAGTTGAGGACCAACAACTGCTTTGTTCACCAGAATGTGAAGAAGGCTACCAGGTTACATCCAGGTGAAGGATGTGCAGAGCTCCAATGTCAGTTGGGCAGTGAAAGTGCTCCTCAGGCAACATTTAAGAGGCTTTTGTCTAATACTTTCCTTGTGGCAGTAGTCGGTAAAAGTTTGCTTGTGATGAACAGGATTCTTGCCACAAGGTAGAAAATGCACGGCGCTGTAAAGCACTCCAGGAAGGCAATAGCTCTAATGTCAGTGGGGCAGCAAAAGTGGTGCTAAGGGAACATCTAAGCAAGAAGTGGGCTTGTGTCTCCAGCCTTCATTGTAAAAGAAATTTTCTCCCACATCAGGAGATGCTAGGTCAGCAAGGCTAGCGAAGCACAGAGAGCCAGTGTCCATAGCTGTGAAAGGGCTGCTAAGGGAATACTTAAACTAGCAGCAGGCTTCCTTCTCCAGCATTCCCTGTTGGAGTAATCCATGGAAGTTTCACATTGTGAACAGGTCTCTTGCCAGGAGAAAAAGCAGGTGACTCTAAGGTGGCTAGGGAAGCGCAGAGCTCCAGTGTCAGTGGGGCAGTGAAAGTGATGCTCATGGAACAAGTAACAGGCTTGTGTCTGAAGCCTTCATTGTAGGAGAAATATTCTACCACATCGGGGGAGTTTAGGCCATCAAGGCTAGGGAAGAGCAGAACTCCAATGGGCTGTGAAAACACTGGTCAGAGAGCATTTAAAGAATCAGGCTTCTGCTTCCCAGCTTACTTGTAGGAATAACCTTACAAATGCGTCAGTCAATGAAATTGAGATATACATTTTAAAACATAAAAATTATGCCAGTATTACAGCTACCTCTGTACCAAAACCCAGCCACACTGACCCAGCAAGTATTTATACACAGAAACATGTAAAATTAGTTATCCTTAATTATATTTTTTTCATTTATATACGTGATTGGTTAACTAGTAGTTTGGCTTCCATTTAAAGTGACAGTGCTTAAAGATTTCACTACGCATGTTCAAATTGGGGGGGCTTTTTTTTAGTAGGCGTCCCTCTAGGGTATGGATGGGTATTTGAGTATGCATTAATATGCTGATGAGATGTTAATACAGTGAGATAAGTTGTGGGGAGTACACCTTTCCATCCCTTTCATATGGTTTGAAGGCTTGTCTCAAGGATGGGCTGTTGAATACTTAGAATATGTTTTTTCTCTATTTGAGATCTGTTTTTCTCTAATTCTTGCCATTTCACTCTTATACAAGCTCTTTTTTTTTTCTACTTGTCTCATTGTTCTCTTTTATGTGATTTTTTTTCCCCAAATTTTACTTATTTCAATAACCAACATCAGCCCTACTCTGCACACTCTATGGTGAAAATAAACTACCCAGTTATGGCAGAAAGTCATGTCATGCCTTGGTGTTGGAAAACACTCTGGGACACACACAGACAGAGAGAAAAAAAAAATAGAAGACTGATGAAGAAAGGAAGATGGTGTTCTTAGGAGATAAAAACATGTTTCTGAGCTAGACAGATTGCTGACAGTCAATCAGTTTATTCCATAAATATTCCATATATTCCTTTCTCAATCAGGTGGGATTCTTACACACTTCCCCCACGATATGTGCTTGATTGTGCCCCTCCCTCAGCAAGACACCTCACAAACTCCATAAGATAGCATTAAAATATTTCTTCAGTTACTGTTCTAGATCTAGTAAATGCCAATTAACGAGTAGTTGCTATGGCACTTACATTGAATACTAGATATTCTGATTTATGTCCTTTAGCTGATCACATGATTATAACTTATAATTAAATTTTGACAGAAGAAGACCAAGGGCTATACGAGGACTCAGGCTCTACCGGTATCTTGGCCGGGTTCTTGGAGTTCGACGAGGTCTGAGCTGAGGTCCTGGGGTCCTACAAGGACTCACGGCTTTTGAGGACCCAGGGCCTGCCAAGGTCTTGGCTGAAGTCTAGGGGCCACTGATTTCCCAATTCCGGTCAAATTGCCACGGCCAGCCAAAGTCCTGGCTGCTACCCCAAGGCCAACTGAGCTTCTGGGTGACTACCAAGGACTGCCAACGTCCTGAGACCGGCCAAAGTCCTAGGGCCAGCTGAAGACCCAGGCAATGTCTCTGGCCCAGGGGAGGTCCCTGCCAAGGTTCTGGGGCCAGACAAGGACCCGGGGCCATCCGAGGACTCAGGGCCTACTGATGACACACTTGGGATCCTGGGAATGGCTGAGGTCCTGGCTGGGGTCCAGGTGCTGCCAATGTTCCAAGGCAGGTTAAGTTCTGGGGCTGGCTGAAGTCCTAGCTGAAGTCCCAAGACTGGTCAAAGTCCCAGCCAAGGTCCTGGGGCTGGAAAAAATCCTGTCCAGTGTCCCAAGGCCTGCTGAGGTTCCGGGCGAGTTCCAGGGGCTGCCAAAATCCTGACATCGGCCAAAGTCCTGGGGGCAGCCCAAGTCCCAGTTGATGTGCTGGAGCCAGTGGAGGTCCCTGCCTAGATCCTAGGGCCAAAATCTACAGGACAGCCAAAGTCCCGGCTGAGGTCCTGGAACCAGGAGGATGCGAGCTGTTGAGAACCCAGCACCTGCCAAGCACTCAACGGAAGTCCCAGGGCTGGGCAAGGTCCCGACCAAGGTCAGGAAGAAGAGGACCTGCAGCCAGCTGAGGTACCGACTGAGGTCATGTTTTGGTTTGAGCCAGGGTGAAGCTCTGCTGATTTTCTTTTTTCTTTCAGTGAACTTTTTAGCAGCACCAGTGGACTGATAATAACCAAGGTCACTTCTGACTGTCTGCAGCCTCCCCCCCTACGGGGGACCAGATTAGACCAAAGGCAGGATCAGCAAATTAAAATATTCCCTTCTCATAATATTTTCTCAATTTGGCTTTCAGTATAGGTTAAGACATCACAGAAGTCAAGCCTTTTTTTTTTCCTTTTCCACTCACTTTTCTGCTTACTGTTATTTCTATCGCCCTCTCTTTGTCTCTTTTTTTTTTTTCCAGCCAACATCCAAGGACCCCGTCTGTGCGCCCAGACACTCCCCGCTTCAGCTGGGAGTCACCAGGGAGAAGAGTTGCTGTGAGAGTCGCTGGGGGAGGAGGGAGGGGATTGGGTGTTGCACATCCCTTTACAAATACATATATTCCCTTATTACTAATAATTAAAATCCATCTGTTTCACTTTTCAACCCAGAAAGCCTCTCTTTCTCATTTTTCTCCCTCTTTCCCTACCTTAGGGGAGGAGGGGGGTGAATTGAGAGTGTTCCAACTCAGTGCCAAACTGTGACAATAATTGGCGAGCCAGGCAGGAGCTGAATGAAAACGATGTCTACTGAAAGTATGGATGGGTTGAAAACTGAACAGATGAATTCTGCACCCAACATGCAGTCGTACATGTCCTATGCAGCTGGGATACTACTGCTTAGTGTATCTGTTCTTGTTATTGTTTTGTGGTTTATTGATAAGACTATAGCCATAATCAACCATGTAATAACCTATTTAGTGATAACAGGGGTAATGATATTGATCTGTATAGGGATACTGTATGTGCGCAGTGGGAATGTGCATGTGGATAAGAAGGTCTATGGTGGTAATGGCAGACTCAATTTTTCCTTTCCACTCCCACTCAGGCTGAATATCCCATATCTTGATCTAAATAGCATAGTTTCACTGGGGATGCTTCTCTTGAAAGCTTATAGTGTCCTGTGGATGTGTAGAGTGAGGTGTTGTTCCACTCACTGCCTATTTCCCCCCAGGCAGTGCTGCTGCCACTGCTGTTACTGGTGCCACTGTTGGTGCTACCACTACTGCTGCCATCACTGGTGCTGCTACAAAAGCAGCTACTTCTGCAAAGATTAAGTCCATTCCCATTCGATTCAGACGAGTAAGAGTTAATCCTGTGACCAGGGGCAAAGGAAAGGTGACTGATCCTTATACCCGCTCCTGTCTGAAATATCCAGAGTTCCTCCAAGCAGCATCAGAAGATGTGATTGAGGAAGCAGACGATGCTGGAACAGACCCATCTCAAGTAAATAAACAGGCAGGCCCCTCTCAAGCAGATGGAGGAGCAGGCCCTTCTCAAGCAGATAAGGCTGATGATCTCCTACAGCCTTTCTCCCTAAAGGAATTGCGTCTCATGAGAAAGGACTTTACACGCAATGAAAATTAGGGGCTTCTTACCTGGCTGCTCTGATGTTTTGATGGTGGAGCTGACACCTACACTCTGGACAAAAGAGAAGCCAGACAGTTGGGATCCCTGGCTAAAGATGCTGGTATTGATAGAGCAATTGGTGATAAGACAGGAGATATCACCCTGTGGAGCCACCTTCTTTCAGCCATACAGAGCAGGTACCCCCATAAGGGTGACATTGACCCATGCTGAAGCAGAGCACCCACTCTTGAAAGAGCAATCACATATTTGAGAAAATTAGCAGTGCCAGAAGTGATCTATGACAACCAAGGGTTTCTAAATCCTGATGATGTCGTGTGCAACATGCCCATGTTTCAGAGGTTTGTGCAGGCTGTACCAGCAACACATGCCCATATATTCTCCTTCATGGGATGTTTTGATTAACTCAATAGGCAACTGTCACGGACCAATATTAATGGCTAAGGGATGTCAGGATGCTTCCACAACTTTTCTCCCCCCCTTCTCACTGAGGAGCAGAGAGGTTTGTAAATAGGACCGCACACACGGTCGCTGAGGGACCGTACCTTAGAGGGTAGAGTGGAATGCTCCTCCACCACGCTCACAAAGACCAATGTTTCATTTACACACTGTCGCAGACCGAGATAGGCAAAGCCACAACCCACACCCCCACCTCAGGGGATCGAGGGCTGAGGACCGCTCCCCGTCACACCCACAAACAACGCTTAGGAATCAACAGATTTATTAAAGGCACTGAGGGTTTGGCAAGTCCGATATCACCTAACACACAGGGTCTAGCTATATATCTATATCCACACCTATATATCCATATACCAACAGCTATACAACACTACATCTATATACCAATAACAACACACATAGAAAACAAGAGATAACCTCTCCCCTTCCCCCCTGTTCCCGTTCCCGGACAGGGATAAGAGGGAAAGCCTGGAGAGAGCCTTTGGGAAATAGAAGAATATTGGAAAAGAGAAGTGAGTGTCTGGTATGTGTGAATATTATGTAGGAATGTTAGTAAGAAGCCTCGGAATGTAGTTCGCAATTCTCACCACCGGGGTACGGCCGAAGCCAATCCCTGGTCGGGATCCACGTCCTTTCCCTTGAGACTCTGGGCAAACGGTCCGTTTGGCACGTCCACACGCCAACAACCACAGGGAGCGGTGCCGTATAACCTCACAGCAGCCTCTGCAGCGGTACGCTCACCACGGCGGCTGGATCCGTATGATATTCACAGAGCGCGCGCCTTATTGCTCCCCCTTTCCGGTTCCGGCCCCGCCGTGCCTCCTGGGAGCTGTAGTCTGTGGTCCTGTGCGCATGCGCCTGGTACCTCTGTCCTCTCCTCACGAGTGCCGGGGGACACATCACCAGGAATGGTCAGTGAATGTCGCTGGATTAAAGGCCATTATAGAGTTCGTCTCTCACACACACTAAGAGGTTTATTAAGGGTTAACACAGATTGAGGGACCAAGGTTCAGGGAAGGTAATATAGGTATATATCAGGGGTCTATGGTATTAGTAAGTGCACTCCCCGTGGAAGAAAGGTGGGAAGGATTAATGGGGGGGGGAAGGGCAGGAGTCGAGTCCATATATGTATTTGTATATGTGGATGTATGTGTACACGAGTTACCCTCCTTCCGTAGCAAGGATATGACCAGCATCTGGGCAACCAGCAGCGGTGGAGGGGTGAGCCCGCGGCAGCGGGGCGACCCCTCTTGCGTGCACAGGCGGACACAGCAAACAGGCGCACCACGGCAGGCAGACTCAGCACAGTAGACACCACAGCAGGCAGGCTCCCCTGGCACCGGCGAGCAGCAGCAGGCAGCGATCCAGACTCCGCTTTGAGCGGTGAGCAGGGAGGCGGCGAGTCCCCGGCTCTGCTTTGGGCGGCAGGAGGGGAAGACGATTCCCCCGCAGGCGAGCACCGCCCCCCCCCCGCGCGCAGCCGCACTCCGACAGGTGGGTCAGTGGGTCCAGCGGCTTCACCGGCACAGCCCGCCTCCCTTTAGATAACGTTCTCCTTTAGTATGTGGCTAAGTGCCCAGTCTCTCAGAGGGGGCCTGCTATCTATAGTTCTGCCAAGGCTGTTTCAGTCTGTCCTTGGCTGCAAGAGGCACTTCGCTGGCTTGAAAGGCATTCTCGTGTGTGGGGGAGAACTAGTCCGTTCCCCACACCAACTATGCATGAATTGGCTTTCAAAGCACGACAGTATGGAGATATGTTTTGTGATTATCGTCAGTTCCACACCTCAGCCATTGAAAAGGTGACTGACAGAAGGATTCTGGGCAGATGGGAAGGTAAACCCCAGTCTTTTCCTATACCCCAGTATCTCCCTAAGGACAACTGGGCTTGTATTGCAGCCATCAAGAGGAGACGCCCTGCTACGAGACAGCAACGAGAGAGATGGGCCCCACTTCGACGTCACCTGTGGCTCCTCTTGCATGATTATTACAAAGAGGATATGAGAACCTGGGATAATAAACCTACTGATATTCTCCAGCTACGTGTACAGGAGCTCCTAGTTAGAAAAGGTGCAGTAGATGGTTCTTCCTGGAAAAAGGCAGCTCCAATTTCCAGCAACCAGTCCTTCAACCAAGATGGTGCATCGACCTCTAATAGTCAGTATTAGCGGTGCCCTTACTTCAGCCAGGGGGAGGAGAGGGACAACCAAATTTATTGGACTGTGTGGATTCGGTGGCCTGGCACATTAGAACCACAAAGGTATAAAGCCTTGGTTAACACTGGTGCACAGTGCACCTTAATGCCATCGAATCACAAGGGGACTGAGTCCGTTACTATTTCTGGAGTGACAGGAGGATCTAAAGAACTGACCGTTGTCAAAGGTGATATAAGCCTCACTGGCAATAAGTGGCAGAAGTGCCCTATTGTGACTGGCCCAGATGCTCCTTGCATCCTTGGAATAGACTATTTCAAAAAAGGATATTTCCAGGACCCAAAAGGGTATCGGTGGGCCTTTGGTATAGCAGCTGTAGAGACTGAGAACACTGAACAACTGCATACCTTGTCTGGCTTTTCAGATGACCCTTCCCTAGTGGGGTTGCTGAAGGTTGAAGACCAACAGGTGCCAATTGCCACTTCAATAGTGCACAGACGACAATATCACACCAACAGAGACTCTGTGATTCCCATCCATAAGCTGATTCAACAACTGGAGAGCCAGGGAGTGATCAGCAGGACTCACTCACCCTTCAACAGTCGTATCTGGCCAGTGCGGAAGCCTGATGGTGAGTTGAGGCTGACAGTGGACTATCGTGGCCTGAATGAGGTTACACCACCACTCAGTGCTGCTGTGCCAGACATGCTAGAACTTCAATATGAGCTGGAGTCGAAAGCAGCAAAATGGTGTGCCACTACTGACATCGCTCATGCCTTTTTCTCTATTCCTCTTGCACCAGAGTGCAAGCCACAGTTTGCTTTCACCTGGAGGGGAGTCCAATACACCTGGAATCGACTGCCCCAGGGGTGGAAACACAGCTCAACTATTTGCCATGGACTGATCCACGCTGCACTGGAGAAGGGTGGAGCTCCAGAACACCTGCAGTACATTGATGACATAATTGTGTGGGGCGACACGCCAGAGGAAGGCTTTGAGAAAGGTAAAGAGATAATCCAGATTCTTTTGAGAGCTGGTTTTGCTGTCAAAAGGACCAAGGTCAAAGGACCTTCATGAGAGATCCAGTTCCTGGGAATTAGATGGCAAGATGGAAGTTGCCAAATTCCAATGGATGTGATTAACAAAATAGCAGCTATAGCCCCACTGACCACCAAAAAGGACACTCAAAACTTTTTAGGAATGGTCGGTTTTTGGAGGATGCATATTCCTGAGCAATCTCTTTACAAGGTGACCTGGAAGAAGAATGACTTTGAGTGGGGTGCCGACCAACAGGATGCTTTTGAGAAGATTAAAGATGAGATTGTGCATGCGGTAGCCCTTGGACCAATTCAAACCGGTCCAGACATCAAAAATATACTCTATACTGGAGCTGGGCACAATGGTCCTACATGGAGCCTCTGGCAGAAAGCACCAAGGGAAACTCATGGTCGTCCCCTGGGATTTTGGAGTAGGAACTACAGAGGTTCCGAGGCCAATTACACCATAACTGAAAAGGAAATACTGGCAGAATATGAAGGAGTCAGAGGTGCTTCAGAAGTGATCGGTACTGAGGCGCAGCTCCTCCTGGCACCCCGATGCTACCTGGAGTAAATGGATTGCTTTAATCACCCAGTGGGCTAGGATAGAGAACCCAAATCATCCTGGGATGGTAGAAGATATTACATACTGGCCAAAGGGCACACATTTTGGAATCCCACCTCAAGAACTGGTGGAACGAGCTGAAGAAGCCCCACCATATAATCAACTGCCTGATGCTGAAAAACAATATGCTCTGTTCACTGATGGCTCCTGCTGCCTTGTAGGAAACCGTCAGAGGTGGAAAGCTGCCATATGGAATCCACCACGGCTTGTTGCAGAAGCAGAAGAAGGAGAATCAAGTAATTTTGCAGAAGTAAAAGCCATCCAGCAGGCTTTACATGTTGCTAAACAAGAAGGGTGGCCATAAACTCTTGGCCCTACACCGTAGACCCTAGACCCTTAAGCCAAGACCCTTCACTCTCTCTCCTTAAGCCTTAAACCTAGACCCTAGCCCTTTAAGCCTAGGCCCTAGCCCCTTAAGCCTAGAAGCTGAACTCCAGACCCTCAACCCTAGCTGCTTCCAATTATACCCTCTACCCTTAACCCTCGATGCTTTACCCAAGACCCTTAACACTAGGCGCTTAACCCTAGCCCCTTACCACTGGACGCATAACACTAGACCCATAAACCTTGATGCTTAACACTAGCTGTTTAACCCTGGACGCTTAGGCCTCTACCCTTAACTGTAGGTGCTTAACCTAGGCCCTTATCCCTAGACCCTTAACCCATGACCCAAAACCCGAGACCCTAGTCCCTAAACCCTAGCCCCTTCACTCTAGAAGCTTAACTCCAGACCCTTAGCTGGGCCCTAGACCCTACACCCTTAACCATGGAACCTAGGCCTTAAACCATAATTCCCCAATGCTGAACAGTAGACCCTCAAGCCTAGGCCCTTAACCCCATACCCAAAAACATTGACACTTCACCCTAGACCCTTAACACTGGACCCCTAACACTAGAAGCTTAACCCTCAACCCTTAGCCCTAGACCCTTAAGCCTTGGAGCTTCACTCCACACCCTTAACACTAAAACCTTGACCCTTGACTCTAGATGCTTTACCCAAGAGCCTTAACACTAGGTGCTTAACCCTAGACAGTTAGGCCTCCACCTTTAACTGGAGGTGCTTAACCTAGACCCTTCTCCCTAGACCCTTGGCCCATCACCCTTAACCCTAGACTCTAGACCCTTCTCTCTAGAGCCTAGACTCTTAACCCTAAACCTTTATGTCTAGACCCTTACCCCTAGACCCTTGACTCTAGAACCTTAACCTTAGACCCTGAATCCTAGACTCCCAACCCTAGAACCTAGACCCTTAAGCCTAGATGCTCTAACCCTGGACCCCAAGGAGTAGAAGCTTCACCCTCCACCCTTAGCCCTTGAAGCTTTACTCCACACCCTTCACGCTAAACCCTTGCCCCTGTACTCGAGGTGCTTAACCATAGACCCTTAACGCTAGGCGCTTAACCCTAGACCCATAGCCCTTGACACTTCACCCTCGATGCTTAAACTAGAGGCTTAACACTAGATGCCTAATCCTAGACCCTTTCCTGTAGACACTTAACCCTTAGACCCTTCTCCCGAAACCCTTAACGCTAGACCTTTAACCCATGACCCTTAATGCTAGATCCTATTCCCTAGGCCGCTGATGCTTAACCCTAGTCCTTGGACACTTAACCCTATGCCATTATTCCTAGATGCTTAAGCCTAGACCCTTAAAACTGGAAGCTTAATGCTAAACCCTTGACCCTTAACTCTAGACCATTAATGCTAGACCCCTAAAAACCCTAGACCCTTCAACATAGACACTTAACCCTAGAAGCTTATCCCTACACCCGAGACTTTTAACCCTAGACACTTCACTCCAAACTCTTAACCCAAGACCCTGAACCCTTGAAGCTTAACCCTGGATGCTTAACAGCAGAAACTTAACCCTAGACTCTTACCCTAGCCTCTGAACCCTGGATGCCGAACTCCGTATCCTTAAATATAAACCATTAATGGTAGATTCTTAACCCTAGACCTGTAACCCCAGATGCTGAACACGAGATGCTTAACCCTAGACTCATTCCTTGAGCCTCAACCCTTATCCTAGAGGCTTAACTCGAGGCACTTTGTAGCCTGAAATCTTAAGTCTAGACATTTAACTCTGAACCCTTGACCCTCTAACGCTGAAACCTTTATTTCAGGCCATTAACTGTAGTCCCATAATCCTAGGCCTTTAAGCCTAGACCCTTAACGCTACACGTACTATGCTAGACGAGTTCCTCCTAACCTTTGACTTACATGATGTTCTAGATTAGACTCTGTTAAAATTCATGTTTGGAATAGGATGTGTTTCCCCCTAGAGTCAAAGAAACAGGGTTCAGTTTAAACTATTACTCTCCGTGCTTGTCTGTGCCTGCTAGATCAACCATCCTGCCAGACTATTGGCCCATTCGGTCTGAGGTGAATTGTGCACAGAGAGCAAGACGGCGAAGGCTTCCGCCAAGAGATCCCCACCCTTTCCCAAAACCACCGAAAGGCAGTGCTTATGCGGGAATGGGCGTAGATTTAGATCAATGACTTCGGAGAAATTAGTGAAATGTCACCATAAATGTGGAGACCGTGTTTGTCTACTCCTGCCTGTTCCTTGGTGAAGTAAAGCTTTTGTGTAGTTAAGTGAGAAAGTATGTGCTGCTTTTGTCCCTTCGTGTTGCATGTGTGGGAAAGCGCTCTCCCGCGTTTCAGCACGGCAATAGTTTAGAGCTTGATGGGCCTATAGTGTAAGACAGGAGTCCCTCGGGAGGTTTCGGTGTGGGTTGCAGCTGCTTTTCCGGCCAACAGGTCCGTGGCTGGGGAGCGGCGGGGTGTGAGGCTTCCCGGTGGCAGGAAGGTGATCCCGAAGGGCGGCAGCGGTGATCCCAGCAGCGGCCAACTCCCCGGCGCTGGCCTCCGCGGCAGCCGCGGCTTCCCATAGCGGCGGCGGCGTGCCAGTAACGGGCAGGTCCTGGTCAGGCAGTGGAGGCGGCGATGTCACGGGGGCAGCAGGTAGCTTCCCAGCAGCAGCAGCGTGGTAGGCAGGCACCTCCCTGGAGAAAGGGGACGAGCAGGTCCTCCGCGGCTGGCGTCCGGAATAAGATGCACGGGACAAGCAAAACTTTTTTCCTTTTATAGTGCAGGGATCCCCCCGCTTAACTTAGTGCCACAGTTCAAGTTAGAACCGCAGTGCATTCTTCTTAGTGACATATTCGTAAGGTATTATGCCAATTCGCATGCATAAACCCACAGCTAAGGCGAGCATTGCTACGGCATTGAAAACCGTGTATGGTTTTGGTTTAGCCTCCCTGAAGGACTCGGGCTGTGTTTCAACTCCTTTTCTGAAGAGCAGGCTCGTGGCTGAGGGGGAGGAGAGTTCCGGGCGGCAGGCGCTCCACTGAGCGGCGGCAGCGGTGATCCCAGCAGCGTCCGGGCTCTCCAGCGCTGGCCTCCCCGGCAGCCGCGGCTTTCCGATAGCGGGACTTTCCATAGCGGCAGTGGCGTGCCGACAGCGGGCTGATCCTGGTCAGGCAGGGGAGGCGGCGGTGTCCGGGCGGCAGCAGGTAGCTTCCCCGGGGATCGGCTTGCCAGCAGCAGTGCCCTAGGCAGGCAGCTCCCCGGCGGGGCAAGGCGGTCCCCCACGGTTTGAGTGCAGAATAGCAGCACAAGACGAGGAAAAAGAAAAATTGTAGCCTTTTATATTCCAGGGACTTCTGTTTAGCCTAATGTCACTGTTCAAGTTAGCATTGCAGGGACTGCTCGCGCTCTCGCCTGATGTTATTTAGTGCTGGTAAATTGACTATACCTGTCTGGGATTGTGATTGGGATAAAGTTTATTTTGCATTGTATTAATCTCTTGCTTATTTTGCCTTTGCTTTTTTTTTCGTTAGTTTTGTTCTTGTCACTGTGGAGTGAACGAGCTGTGTGAGTCACACCTCTCACACGAAGTGGGAGTGGAGTGTTGCGCTGCTGGTCCACACTCTGGATAGTGGTCAGCGACAGACAACGTTAGCGGAGTCAAAGGCTTGGGATTAAACAGACACTCCTGAGCTGTGCAAATGAGCACGAAGCGAATGTGGAGTTCTGAAACACACTTCCCCAGGACCCCTGGAGCTTTTGCTCTGCCTGTAGCATTAATCCGACTAAAGTGCACATTGAGTTTAGCCGTGTATGCCTCTCTATTTTTCTGGTGTGTATTTAAGAAGGTTCAAGAAAAATGCCTTCTCATGATAGCCAGTAGCAACAATTAGTGGTACAAAATCTTGGTCTTTCGGTACTAGTTCGTTTTTTTTTCCAACGCTCAAAAGGAAGCCCCGGTGTGTATTAGAAATTCGACTTCTTGTTCCTTTTCCTCTAGCTTTACTAGAACCAGTGGATCTGCTAGGATAGCTTCGCCAGGCGCCAGCCAAGAAGGAGTTGGATATGTCCGCTCAAATCTGCCTTGGTCATTTCTTTAAAAAGAGCACACAGATGTCTCTGTTTCCCGTTTGAATTATTTAAAAAAAAAGCAGAGGCACAATAAGCAACAGATTAATACAATTCCAAATAAACTTTATCCCAAACAAAACACCAGACTGGTATAGTCAAATTACCAGCAAATCAGGCGAGGGAGCGATCAGTCCCTGCAATGCTAACTTGAACAGTGACACCAGGCTGATTTTTCTGACACCTGCTCACAAAGGCCTGGTTTTGATGGTGGCCGAGGAATGAATTGCCTGTTTGGCTGGTAGCCTTTTTTGTCTGCACGCCCCTCCCTCGCGCTCCTCTTGCCATTTTCCTCCAAAAAAGGCTGGCCATCATCTACTTGAAATTTAGAATTACAGTTCTTTGCAAAATGACCAATTTTCCCACACGCAAGATCCTTGCTGCACCTGCTGCTCCAGTGTTTCTATTTTTATTAGGGCAGGTCATTTTGATATGCCCACTCTGGCCACAAGCATTACTTTTTTGGCTAAGGTGTTTTCATAGCAGCCATAGCTATGGCCACGGCTGTGATTTTATGTTCCACAGATCCCACCTTAGCACAAGCCTGTATCATCACATCCAGGGTTGGATCCCCTGGCAATGCCTCAATGATTCTTTGGCAGTCAGCATTTGCATTGTCTCTCGCAAGCTGTGTCACTAGCATCATCCTTAAGTTACCATCAAACACCTGTCGCTCCACAGCAGCTTGTAACTTCTCAACAAACTGTAAAAACGGTTCTTGCGCCCCCCTGCCGGATTGTGGTATACCGTGCTTTAGGCTCAGCGAGCTCGGCGGTTCGCAACAGGGCTTCCATACACACAGCCTCGACTTGCTCCAAAAGCAACGGGTGCCACGTTGCCTAATGCTCTGGGTTACAAAACTGTCGCGTGCCTGTCAAAACATCTGAACCGTTACCATAACGCGCATCATCCCGTGGAAACTGCAACTTTCGAAGTGCCTGCACATCAGCCTTCTGCACCCATATTGATCTAAAAACAGAATACTGCACCGGTTGAAACATTATCTGTGCCAACATAGAAATATCAGAAGGGGTCATTTCCTCCAGAGTTAACAGTCTGAGTAACTGCATAGTCGCTGGAGAATTCGGACCATATTGCGGGACACATTTTTGCAAGTCCTGAATTACTTTCCAGGAATACGAGTTATGCTCGTCCGTTATCCCTTGCGCAGTGTCCCCCCTTACAACAAGGAAATGCCATTGCCTCGGAAGAATCAGCCGCGGGCTCCGTGGGTGGGTATTGGGGTGGGTATCGCCTCAGACAACTCCCAATTCCCCTCCTGAAGACCCTGCGCCTTGACCCTCTGCCAAAAGGCTAGAGGATTATAAGGACGAACAGTAATACGCGCCGGAGGCAATTCCCATGACCGAGATACATATTTCTGAAAGTGATTCCCCCCAGAAGGCCTTCCCGTTGGGGGTCACTAGATGGCGCTGTTGATCCTCTCGCTGGCCCCTCTCAGTCTCTCCCCGCACGCCCTCAGCCACCGGATCATCCCACTCACCAGGTTTTTCTTCTGGGAGGGGGGTATAAAGATGGATTCACGGGACACTGCATTTCTCCTCCATTTGTGGGACACAAGCTTGCATGCAAAAAGACTCCTTTATTTTTCTTACAAAGCTTTTTCAATCCTCTCCTATACATGTGTGGCTACATCTCATTGCTTAAGCAAAAATCAACAGTCCAAAACTGGACAGCTTTTCTCTCCTCTAACTTCGATAGTCTTTCTTTTCACGTCCCATCTGGTAGTTCGGCAGATGTTTCAAATGGCACTCGCTTATCTTGTTTACTCAGCTCGTCTATAGATCCTCAGGCCTCTTCAAGGGCACGGTTCTCTGCTAAAGGGTAATGTAAAACTTGCATTACAGTCCCTCGGACACGCCAGTTTCCCATAAACCATAACTCTCCAATGCTGAACAGTAGACCCTCAACCCTAAGCCCTTCATCCCAGATGCTTAACCAAGAAACAAAAACATTGACACTTAACCCTAGACCCCTAACACTAGAAGCTTAACCCTCGACCCTTAACCCTTGGAGCTTCACTCCACACCCTTAACACTAAAACCTTGACCCTTGACTCTAGATGCTTTACCCAAGAGCCTTAACACTAGGTGCTTAACCCTAGACAGTTAGGCCTCTACCTTTAACTGGAGGTGCTTAACCTAGACCCTTCTCCCTAGACCCTTGGCCCATCACCCTTAACCCTAGACTCTAGACCCTGCTCTCTAGAGCCTAGACTCTTAACCCTAAACCTTTATGTCTAGACCCTTACCCCTAGACCCTTGACTCTAGAACCTTAACCTTGGACCCTGAATCCTAGACTCCCAACCCTAGAACCTAGACCCTTAAGCCTAGATGCTCTAACCCTGGACCCCAAAGAGTAGAAGCTTCACCCTCCACCCTTAGCCCTTGAAGCTTTACTCCACACCCTTCACGCTAAACCCTTGCCCCTGTACTCGAGGTGCTTAACCATAGACCCTTAACGCTAGGCGCTTAACCCTAGACCCATAGCCCTTGACACTTCACCCTCGATGCTTAAAACTAGAGGCTTAACACTAGATGCCTAATCCTAGACGCTTTCCTGTAGACACTTAACCCTTAGACCCTTCTCCAGAAACCCTTAACGCTAGACCTTTAACCCCTGACCCTTAATGCTAGGTCCTATCCCCTAGGCCACTGATGCTTAACCCTAGTCCTTGGACACTTAACCCTATGCCATTATTCCTAGATGCTTAACCCTAGACCCTTAAAACTGGAAGCTTAATGCTAAACCCTTGACCCTTATCTCTAGACCATTAATGCTAGACCCCTAGACCCTTCAACATAGACACTTAACCCTAGAAGCTTATCCCTACACCCTAGACTTTTAACCCTAGACACTTCACTCCAAACTCTTAACCCAAGACCATGAACCCTTGAAGCTTAACCTTGGATGCTTAACACCAGATGCTTAACCCTAGCCCCTTAAACCTTGGCCCTTAAGCCTAGCCTCTAGACCCTAGACGCCTAACTCCAGACCCTTAAACCTACACCATTAATGCTAGACCCTTAACCACAGACGCTGAACACGAGATGCTTAATACTAGACCCTTAACCCTTGGCACTTAACCCTAGACCCTTAACCCTAGGCCTTAGCCGCTTAACACATGACCCTTAACGCTAGACCATTTCCCCTAGACCCTTAAGCCTAGACACTCAACACAAGAAGCTGAACATTAGGCCATAAACCTTTGGCCCTACACCGTAGACCCTAGACCCTGAAGGCAAGACCCTTCACTCTTTCTCCTTAAGCCTTAAACCTAGACCCTAGCCCTTTAAGCCTAGGCCCTAGCCCCTTAAGCCTAGAAGCTGAACTCCAGACCCTCAACCCTAGCTGCTTCCATATAAACCCTCGATGCTTTACCCAAGACCCTTAACACTAGGCGCTTAACCCTAGCCCCTTACCACTGGACGCATAACAGTAGACCCATAAACCTTGACGCCTAACACTAGCTGTTTAACCCTGGATGCTTAGGCCTCTACCCTTAACTGTAGGTGCTTAACCTAGACCCTTATCCCTAGACCCTTAACCCATGACCCAAAACCCGAGACTCTAGTCCCTAAACCCTAGCCCCTTCACTCTAGAAGCTTAACTCCAGACCCTTAGCTCTACATGCTTAACCCTAGCCCCTTAACGCTGGGCCCTAGACCCTACACCCTTAACCATGGAACCTAGGCCTGAAACCATAATTCCCCAATGCTGAACAGTAGACCCTCAAGCCTAGGCCCTTAACCCCAGACCCAAAAACATTGACACTTCACCCTAGACCCTTAACACTGGACCCCTAACACTAGAAGCTTAATCCTAGACCCTTACCCCTAGACCCTTGACTCTAGAACCTTAACCTTAGACCCTAGACCCTGAATCCTAGACTCCCAACCCTACAACCTAGACCCTTAAGCCTAGATGCTCTAACCCTGGACCCCAAAGAGTAGAAGCTTCACCCTCCACCCTTAGCCCTTGAAGCTTTACTCCACACCCTTCACGCTAAACCCTTGACCCTGTACTCGAGGTGCTTAACCATAGACCCTTAACGCTAGGCGCTTAACCCTAGACCCATAGCCCTTGACACTTCACCCTCGATGCTTAAAACTAGAGGCTTAACACTAGATGCCTAATCCTAGACGCTTTCCTGTAGACACTTAACCCTTAGACCCTTCTCCCGAAACCCTTAACGCTAGACCTTTAACCCCTGACCCTTAATGCTAGGTCCTATCCCCTAGGCCACTGATGCTTAACCCTAGTCCTTGGACACTTAACCCTATGCCATTATTCCTAGATGCTTAACCCTAGACCCTTAAAACTGTTTTTATTTCTGTTAGTTTCAGCTAATGCCAACTCACAGGGATGGTTTTATTTGCATGTTCTTATTATACCCTAAGTTCTGTTGGCAGGTGGCTGGTGCAGGTGGCTGGCTGGGGAAGTGAAGTGAAGGGTATTTTTTCTTCCCTTGGGGATGCACTGAGCACTATCAAGGAAAGACCATTCTGGAGTCCACAAGGCATTGGAGTGATTAGCAATAGCAAGTTAGGAGTCTGCAGCAAGGGGGGGGATCAGAGGGGATGAAATTAGTCTCTCCCAGGGGGTGGGGTCAGAATTTGCTTTAACTCAGCAATTCAGTGGAAATGAAAAACATAGTGAACACATACAGCTGTTAGTGGATCCTTATTTCTGTTTGGTCTTTTCTGGTTTCTTTTCCAGTCTTTAAATGTTACATATGTTGGCCTATATTCCAGCATGTAGGAATGCCCTATTTATTGAAATGCAGCTCCTTCTAGTTTTAAAAATATGTTTGTTTTCGAGGACATAAAGAATATTTGACAAAAGAAGAATGTCTGCACAGACCCACCCCTCATCTCAGGATCATTTGTGGTCCTATAGCACTGGCCTTTTATAATAGCAATCTGATATTTTTATGCCAATGTATCAATGGCAAAAGCCATCTCTACTATTCAGCTGTTGAGCTCAATTTTTATCCTACCTTTTTGTCCTACCATCAAAATCCAGAAAACTTCTACACTCCAGCATAAAAGGGCTTCCCTACTGCTCTTACTGCAGCTGCCTGGATGGACTCAGTTGTATTAGAAGTGAGGCTTTCTCAGTTTAGTCTGACATGTTTCAAACCTTGTTTCTTATGTAAGTGGATATATTTTAGAAATGTATCTTTGGATTAAATTCTTTTTAAAATACGGCTTACTCTCAAGTTGTAACATGTATAATGATAGCAAGTTTTAGGAAATAGATGAGTTAAACATTTGCCTACATCCCTCACTATTTTGAAGGATCTTGTTTACCCATTCCTCATCTATTGGAACAAAAAGATCAGTGGTATCTTCTAACTTGTGCTGAAACTGGATGAACCATTGTATTATGTGTCTTTCTAGTTACATGATTCCTAAAGACTACAGTTTTCATCCGTGTTCATCTTTAACCCATGCACATATCTATCTGGTTCTGCTGCATCGTTTTTTCCTCTGCAAAATGCTAATAGCAAACCTGTCTGGCATGTATTGTTTGACATGAAATGCAGCAAACCCTTGTAGCTTCTGTACTCCTCCAAAAATACTCCTCACATGCAAGTTGCTTTGCCTGATTAACTCATAAATGGATTAAGTGTAATCTTTCAATATGGCAAATGCTTTGCAATTTCTTAGTTTCTAAATTTAAGTCCTGTCCAAGTATCTTATTTTGCAAAGAAAAGCCTGTAAGTCCAGGTAACCTTCTTTAAGTGCTTGCCTTGGTTTCTGAGACTTTTAAATTCCAGTCTGAAGGGTTTTTAAAGTTTTATTGCTGATAATGTGTGGTGTTCAAAAAGTCAAAAAGCCTGGCACAGGACAGTTTCATTTATTGCCTGTCTTGAGCTGATTAGCATTGTCAAATACAACTTCCACACAGCTTATTAGAGATATTTCACTTTCTTGTGTGAGAAACGTTTGTCGCGCCAATGAATAGGCCCAAACAGATCCTTCAGCAAAGCACAGTTTATTTATACTCTTGCAAGAATGGGTGACCTAAACAAGTAGGCACACGCATAGTAAGGTGAGTAACAGTTTATATTTCCTCTTGCTGATGCAAAATTCCCTCCCCTGTTTCCCCACTGGCTGGGTAGTCCAGGGTTTACAGCCTATCCAATGCTTCTAATTATCATATGTTTCCCACCCCTGTTTACACATTCTATTCTAGCAGTTTACTTTTTACCTTTTAAGGTATAATTCTGACCTTTCTTGCCCTCTTGGCTGTCTTCCCAGTCACTAAAATGATCTATACCTACTGTTGTCGTCCTGTTCCGAGGAGCAAGATAGACGTGGCTTTGTTCGGTCTTACCTGGGGCTATAAATCCTGCTCCATGTTCGGATCCCCCAGATGGAGCCCAATTAAGTCCCTCAGTTTCCTGATTCCCCAGATGTCATTGGAATGTGCAGATATCTCACTTCTCTCTTAAACAAACTATTATATTCCTAACACTAGGGTATATAAAAGAAAACAAAAAAAACAACACTGTGCTTCTAACACTAAGATGCAAAACCAGCACTAAACCCAACACTATGCTTCTAACACTAAGGTGTGAAAACTACACTACATCTCCTAAGCAAACACAACACTACATTCTTAGCAAACTAACGTTACGGTGCAAAACCCAGGTCTGCATTTCTACCAACTGCAAAAACAACACTACATTTCTAACAAACTCCCCTTTTATTTACACTACATTTGCCTTTTGCATTATCTCTAGTTGTTCTGTAAGATGCCTCTAGTCCAGACAACCTGATTTCACATCTCTCTTCAGGGGAAAGGCAGTCTGGATTTTGCTCTTCTAATAACAGCATTGTATCAGCGTATGAAGGTGGCTGTAAGGGCATTTGCTTTGATAAAGGAGTTTCAATGAGACGTTGAACAAGGCCTTGTACACATGGGATTATGCAGCATCCTATTACAATCAGTACTCCTGTCTCTACAATTAAGGATGTTAGAATGGAAATTATCATTCCCTTCCATTTCCCAAACCAGGACTCTAACCATCCAGTGAGCGAGCTATCCCTGAATTTTCTGCTAATTCATCTGCTAGAGTAGTGAGTCCTTGCAGTGCCTTAGTTATTGTACCATCAGGGGCAGTATTACTTGGGATAAAAGTACAGCACCTATTCCCTAGCATTACACATACACCTCCCTTTTCAGCCAATATAATGTCTAAGGCTATTCTATTTTCCCAGACCATCCTAACTCCCCTGGGGACTCCAGTATCATCAAGGTAAATCCTATAATCAAACGATAGCACTAGACTCCTTTTTGTTCTTTCTCTCCCAGCATGAGGCTCTTTTACATATGCCAGGGTGAATGGAATGGCTAATTGAATAAGAGCACACATACCTTTCCAATTGTAAGGGAGCATAGACCTTAGAATTTTTCCTCCACAATACCACCACAGATCTGCCCTGGGGACACTCATAGCTGAGTAGTTTCCTGCTTTGTCACCAGTCACATTCAGTGACTCAATACACATCTCCGAATCTGCAAGATACCTGGCAGCATTCACATCCTGTCATGAGAGACAAGCTGTATGGTTACTGGGCACTACAGAGAAAGCAGGAAGCACTCTGAGGTCTTTGATCTGTACAGCAGGAAAAAGCAGCAATAGAGACTTACGAGCCTCATCACCCCATGCAGTCGTGTCTTGGTATAAAGCATTCATTCCCTGTGGTCTTTGCTCCACCCCAATGGAAAAGGAACTATCTGTGCCATAGGCCTCCCTGAGGCGCAAGCATAACAGTTGCTTTGATTTAAACTTTGCATTGTATATTTGACCCATTCTACCCAGGCATTTCAATTCTACCCAGTTTCAATTTGAAAGGTTTGCTTTATATCCTTGACTTCTGTCAAGGTTACTACTTTTGGATCATTTGGTGGATTCCAGGTTTTTATTTTAGGAAAAATAGTAGGATGTGCCTTTTCCAATTCAAGCTTTGATTCCCACACCACTATTCTAAACCTTCCCACCGGATCAGTACCAGTTATTTCAGCTCCAAGCCCATATGTGCGATTAACTTCTTTGTCAACTTTTGTAAGACTGATGATTACAGGATTACACCGTAGATGCCAACAAGTGGGATCAGATGTTCCCTTAAATATCCTGAGTTGTTTTTTTAGAGGGTTTCCCTGACTATGAGGGGCTGCCCACCCCTGAGCAGCAGTCGTGAGCCATACACTAGACCATTGTCCACATGGCTTGCCTACTGCTGCGCCACTTTCAGAACACAAATATTTATCCACGTCTCCACTGCCTCTGGGATTCTAAGGATCCACAATCCAATATCTGGCAGGCATCAAACACTATGGTTTGGGGAGTGCTGTTCTTGGTTAGATTTATCCACAATTTGACTGGATAGCTCGGATGTATTGTAACGCTCATGCATTGAAACCCCTGGATGTTCCACAGACAACAATTGACTATTATGATGATCCCCCTCATTTTCACTAAAAGGTTCTCTTCTCCTTTTATGCCCACAGAACCTATGTTTTTCCACACAACAAATAAACATTAACTCAATAACTATAATAATCAGAATTGCTACAAACACTACTTCATCAGTTAGCATTGATTAATACTCGTTGCTTTGTCAATTGCTTCGCTCAGGTGGAGCCTCTACTGGTCCCTTGAGTCAATTATAATGAGTCCACCCTTACTCAGCTGTCTGGACAGAAGTCTCTGTTGTCAACAAAACTTGAAATGGTCCCTCCCAGGTCAGCTAGAGTTTGGCTTCCTTACAGGATTTAATCAGGACCCAGTCTCCAGGCTGAAATTGGGGCACTGAAGATTCTGAAGGTGGGGTCTGTGCCAGGAGCCCTTGATGCCTGAGGGAAGACAAGGAAGACGACAAATCGAGTATATAGTTCTTGAGAAAAGCATCTGTGGGGAACGGACTATTTCTCCGTTTTCCCCCACACAAGGCTAAATGGAATGCCTTTCAAGCCAGCGGAGTGCTTTTTTGCTGATTTAGCCAAGGCCAAACTGAAACAGACTTGGCAGAAAATAAAGATAGCAGGCTCCCTCCGAAAGACTGGGCACTTAGCCACAAATTAAAGGAGAATGGTATCTAAAGGGAGGCGGGCTATAATGGTGAAGCCGCTGGACTCGCTGAGCCACCTGTCGGTGCTGCAGCTGCTGTGCGGGGGGGCCTGTGCTCGCCCACAGGGGATCGCCTCCCTCCCTGCCGCTCAAAGCGGAGCCTGGGAGTCGCCGCCAGAAGCAGAACCTGAGGGTCTCTGTCCAGATCGGAACTGTGACTGCCGTGACTGCCCTGCGTGCCTGCCTTGCCCACTGTGTGCCGTGACTGCCTGTGACTGTTGCCTGCCAAAGGATTCAACGCACTGGGTTGCCCCCCATCATGGGGCCTCACTCCGCCATGGAGTCCCCCTCCGTTGTGGGGGGGGGAAAGTCGCGATAGCATCCTGACAGCCGGTGGCTTTTGATATTGGCTCGCGACATTTCTGGTGTCAGAAGTGGGACAGAGGGTCTTTTGGAGCTCCCAGACCATGTTCTCAATTGCTATATTAATAGAAAAGAAAAAGAAACTGGTATCAAAATGAGCACTGAGAGTACCCCTACGGATGTAAAGGATACCAGTTGTGCAGAGAGCACCGAGGTTCCAGAAAGGTTGGATGTGCTGAGCCTTGCATATGAAATATTACAGGCAAATTATAAAGAGCTTACAGAACAAGTATCACAGCAAGAAGTTAGGGAGTTAGAGTTACAGCAGGAGGTTCAGGAGTTACAGCAAGAGGTTAAGGAGTTAAAACAGGAGCTTACAGAGAAAGCATCACAGCAGGAGGTTGAATTTAATGATTTACAGCAAAAGCTTGGGAATTTACAGGAGGAGCACAGTAAGCTGCAGCAGGAATTTGAAAGGTTACTACAAAGGCTTGAGCACGGGTCTGCCGGGATGCAGAAGGAGAAGGAGCACAAAAAATGTAAAAAATTGCAACAGGAATATGAAATGCTGCAACAGGAAAATTTACGTTTGCAACAGGATAATCTACTTTTGCATGGGGAGAATCAAGATTGTAAAAAGATAGATAAGAAATATAGGGAGTTGCACAAGACATATGAGGAAGTTTAACAAACCTTACAACAGACCCAATGGGAGAAAATAGATATGCAACAGGTGATAGAGGTGATGCAGTGAGATGTTAGAGTGCTATGAAGAGACCAAACAAGAATGTACCAAGAGAATGAAAACCTGCTACAAGAGATTAATAATCTGTGAGAGCAGTTAAGACAAAAGGTTGCTCCCCCTTCTAAGAAGGAGGATGCATCTGAGAGTGATCAGTCAGATCCAATTCAGGACACAGCAATAGTTTCCGAAGTGCAGGAGACTGGTAAGCTCAATATTGATCAGTTAGATCAGTTAGATCCCAATCAAGTTATTAGCTGGGTCCTTGACATGAAAGAATGGTCTTTAAAAGAAAAGGTTGGAGCTCTTCACACACTCATAGAACAGCAGCTGGCCTGCCGCCTGTCTGCCCCCCCCAGTCCCCCCAAGCCAAAGGAGGGTCGGAGGATGTAGCTGTCAAGACAGATGAGCTGTGTAAAGGGATGCAGGATTTGACACGTTATGTTAAGTCTCCTCACTATAGTTTGGAAGAGAAGGGAGAGCAGGAGGAAGTGGAACATAGACATGTGCGGCCAGTTAGGACAACTACTTATTCACAAAAAGCAGGTGCCGCACAGAGAGGAGGAAAAAGAAAAACCTTATACTTCACTAGAACTGGCAAAGCTTAAAAAACAATACAGCAGGCTTCAGTCTGAGATGGAAGCTGAATATGTGATGAGAGTGTCACTCACAGGGGGAGATGATATTCTGTTAAGTGAACAGGAATCTGATGGATACTGGGGACCCGGGATTGTTTCAACAAATGGAGTACCAGGTCACCCCTGGTCTCTAACTCAGTGTGCAGCTTATTGTTTGATGAAACAGAACCCACCAGCAGAGGAGAAATGAGTGCCCTGAAAGGGGATCACTCTAATAGCATGGAAAATGTCCGCAAAGCTGCCATACTTCAAATGATTCATGACCGTGAGTTAGTACAAGGTCATAATAGTCCTATGCCTCTTAGAGTGAAACCAAGAAGATAAACTGTTTTAATCAAGGGACTCCAGCACTTAAAATGAAAGCCATCCAATATCAGGAACAGATTGAAAGTGGCAGCATACAACTTACATGGGCTGTACTAGCCAGAAACATGGTATCTTATGAAAAGAAATATGACGAATCTGAAAGTTCTGGCAAATCTTCTGCAGTCAGACAAGTCACTCGACCTTCATATGCTGAGGTGGCTGCTAAGCCACCTCAAAACCCTTCTCCTTCTAGGAACTCCCCCCCTTCTAAGCAGCAAGAGAAATCACGGGGTGACTGGACAGTGGTGAATAGAGGTAGACAAAAGAAAAAACTGAGGGGCTCGTCTGGAAACCAGCGCCGTGAGGAGCAAAGTAGTTCATCACAGGATGATAAGGGGCCATACGTTAAGCTTAAGGAGGAAGCCAGGCGTATAGGGATCCCAGCTTCACTTTTGGCTCAGAGTTATTCTTATAGACACCTAAAAGAACTGATTGAATGCTGGTGTGATCTAGCTAATTCAAGACAAAATCAGTCTACAAGGCCTGGGTCACTGTCTAGGTCCAGAGGAAGATCCAGGCCCAGAGGGGGATCAAGAGTAAGATCCTTAACTACTAATTCAGAAAACTAAATAGCCCTCCTCCTGTGAAGAATAGGAAGTCTAAAGGACAGCGGAGGAGAGAAAAAAACAAAGGATTCTAATACAGAGAATGAAAATGCCTCCAAAATAAACAATAACCACTCGGGCCCTAAAACTCCCAGACCTCCAAAAGATTGGAAAAATGTATTAAGATTAGTTAAAAATAAGGATGGGGACATGGAACTTACTTGTGCTATTGGGCCTAATGTTATCCTGTCACTTTTGTGGTAGACACAGGAGCACAAATTTCTACACTAAAAGCTGATGAAGCTGAACACTGTGGCATTACCTTATCTTCAAAGACAATATATGTGAGTGGAGCATTTGGAAACTCTATTTTACAGAAAACAGCTAAAGTCACCATACACCTTCCAGGAGAGGACAAACCAATTCGGACCGAGATGATTGTGGGTGATATTCCTTTTAATTTGTTAGGAACAGATTTTCTCACTGGCCGAGCGTGGAGAGATGAAGGCTTGCTGGAATTTTGGCACACCGACACCTGAGATAAGGTTGTTGCAGTGTGGCCCGCGCCTGCCACAGAGCAAGATAACAAAAGTAAAATAATATTCCATACTGATTGCTGCCAAAAATGGCATTAAAGAAGTAATTTCTGATCTGAAAGGGGTATTATTGTGCCCTGTTATTCACCATTTAATTCCCCAATCTGGCCTGTAAGAAAACCAAATGGTAAATGGAGAATGACAGTGGATTACAGGAAACTAAATGGCAATACAGAGGTACTTACAGCTGCTGTACCTAGCATTGCTGATCTGGTGCTACAAATCCAGGAAGCGGCACATCGGGTGCTGGCCTCCCTGGATATAAAGGATGTGTTTTTCCAAATCCCTATTGATCCTGAAGACCAGAAATATTTTGCCTTTACTTGGGATGGGGTACAGTACACCTTCACAAGGTTGCCCCAGGGATATAAACACTCATCCACACTGGCCCATCACACACTTGCGTGTGAGCTGGAAAACATTTCAGAAATTAAAAATAATTGCAAAGTAAAGGTCTATCAGTACATAGATGATGTGCTGATAGGGGGCCAGAGTGAGGGGGAGGTAAAAGCAGTTTATAATGCCATAATTAAGCATTTAACAGGCATGCAGATAGAAATCCCTGAAGAGGAAAGGCAAGCCCCATCCCAAGAGGCAAAATTCTTGGGAATAAGGTGGAAGGGCGGAACCTGGAATATTCCTCCAGATACTTTGTCTCATCTGAATCAAATAATCCAACAAATCCAACAAAAAAGAACTGCAAGGAATACTGGGAACCCTTCAGTACTGGAGAAAGCACATCCCAGATTTTTCTGTTATAGGATGTCCTCTTTATGATTTATTGAAAAAGAGTCATCACTGGGAATGGAATAATTCTCATGATGAGGCCCTTGGAAGCACAGACCTTTCAAACTCTGGGACCTCTCCACCCAGAGGATCCAATAATAATAGAATGGGGGTTCTCAGCCAGTGCCTTATATCACTTTTGGCAAAAGGGACCTAATGGGAGTACTCAACCATTTGGCTTTTATTCTCAGTCTTTTAAGGACTCAGAAAAGCGATATTCCACTTGTGGAGAAGGGATTGCTAACAGTGTGCACAGCACTAATAGAGGTCAGCAAAATCATAAAAAAACAAAGGGTAATTCTACAAGGCCCTTTCAAAGTAGTTAACCGAGTGCTGTCTGGGAAAACCCCTCCAGAGGGAATATCCCAAAAGGGGACAATCAGGAAGTGGTATAGCCAAATTGAGTTTTATTCTGGCCTTTTCAAGCTTGAAGAAGGCCCAGATAAACAATTAAAAATTCAGGAACAAATTGGATCTACAGAGGAGAAAGATTTAATAGTCAAAACTCCCAGTCCTATTAAAGAGGCCCCAGAATACAAAAATGAAATGATTAATGCTTGGTTTACAGATGCGTCAGCCCGAAAAGAAGGTAAAACCTGGTTGTTCAGATCTGCTGCAGTTAAACCCTCCACAGTCAAACAAATAATAAATCATGATAAAGGCAGTGCACAAGTGGGGGAGCTGGATGCTGTTCTCAATGTTTTTGTGAAAGAAAAAGCCTCCAAGGACGCTGTGTACATCTACACAGATTCCTTTTCAGTCTTTAAGGGCTGTGTGGAATGGATAACTTTCTGGGAACAGAACAATTGGGAGATTAACAGGGTGCCAGTCTAGCAGAAAGAGAAATGGCAACAGATATTGGAAATTGCTAAGAATAATCCTAACTTTCATGTAGGGTGGATTCCTTCTCACCAGACCAACCTGAAGGATGAAGCTAGTAGGTGGAATAACTATGTTGATGAACTGGCTAAAATCAATGTAGTGGAAATCAGAACAGCCATTACAGCAGGAGAAAATAAAGAGTGGGAGTGATTGCTTGAATAGCTTCATTGTAAAAGAGGTCATTCAGGAATCTTTGATTTGTATAAAGAGGCACAAACCCGTGGATGGCCTGTCACCCATGAGCAATGAAAAACAATCATTTCTGAATGTGATCTTTGCAAGATCAGGTTGGGGGAACATCCCCTGATGACTGACACTCTGCATATCTGGGAATGAAAGACTTTGTGGTCCAGCTGGCAGGTGGACTACATCGGTCCTTTCCCCAAATCAGGAAACAAACAATACATCATTGTGATTGTAAAGTGGTGTCAGGTCTAACCTGTGCTGAAGCTGTTTCTAAGGCAAATGGTGAAAACATGGTGTGAGAGACGGACTCTATAATGGCCTTTAATCCAGCGACATTCACTGACCATTCCTGGTGATGTGCCCCCCGGCACTCGTGGGGAGAGGACAGAGGTACCAGGCGCATGCGCACAGGACCACAGACTACAGCTCCCAGGAGGCACGGCGGGGCTGGAACCGGAAGGGGAGCAGTGAGGCGCGCTCTGTGAATGCCATACGGATCCAGCCGCCGCGGTGAGCGTACCGCTGCGGAGGCTGCCGTGCCGTTACGGCGCTGCTCCCTGTGGTTGTTGGCGTGTGGACGTACCGAACGGACCGTTTGCCCAGAGTCTCAAGGGAAAGGACGTGGATCCCGACCAGGGATTGGCTTCGGCCGTACCCCGGTGGTGAGAATTGCGAACATCTTACTAACATTCCTACAAACATTCCTACATGATATTCACACATACCAGACACTCACTTCTCTTTTCCAATATTCTTCTATTTCCCAAAGGCTCTCTCCAGGCTTTCCCTCTTATCCCTGTCCGGGAACGGGAACGGGGGGGGGAAGGGGAGAGGTTCTCTCTTGTTTTCTGTGTGTGTTGTTGTTGGTATATAGATGTAGTGTTGTATAGCTGTTGGTATATGGGTATATAGGTGTGGATATAGATATAGAGATAGACCTTGTGTGTTATTTGATATCGGACTTGCCAAACCCTCAGTGCCTTTAATAAATCTATTGATTCCTAAGCGTTGTTTGTGAGTGTGGCGGGGAGTGGTCCTCAGCTCTCGGTTCCTCCGAGGTGGGGGTGTGAGTCGCGGCTTTACCTATCTCGGTCCGCGACACATGGTTCGCTTCTTAGAAAAGGTATTTGGGGTCCTACCTAAACCCACAAATATTCAACCTGACAATGGAATTCACTTCACCTCACATCTGGTACAACAATGGTCTAAAAGAGAAGGTATCAAATGGACATTTCATGTCCCATACTACTCACAAGCAAATGGGGTAGTAGAACGTACTAATGGATTAATTAAAAGTCTTATTCATCCACAAGATTCCAGATGGGATGAAAGGTTGAGGTATGCAGTCACTACTATAAATAGTAGGTGGGGGTGAATGGGTGCCCTCGTCTAAATGCCTTCTTTCCTACGTTGCCTACTCGAGATAAAGAAAAGCCTAGAAAACCCTACAACAAGTCCAAGACTTCTCTACACCCGGGACAGACCGTTCTGGTGAACCTCCTGAATATTGGTAAAGTCAAGCTCACTTACAAACACCGGTGAACTCAAATACTTTTATTTTCTGTATTGTATATTGTTTATTTTCCAGTTAGACTCATTTTTATACCCAAGTGGAAGGATCTAATGCGAGGTAAGGGTTTGGACAAGAGCCTGGTTGAATACATGCATACACAACACATACATATTTACATACATGCACATATACACAAGAAAGACACTGTATTATCGCTGCCTTAAAAGCCACGGGGTGAGATATGAGGAACAGACTATTTCTCCTTTTCCCCCCACACAAGACTAAATGGAATGCCTTTCAAGCCAGTGGAGTGCTTTTTGCTGATTTAGCCATGGATGGCCCGTGAACAATGCAAAACAATAATTTCTGAATGTGATCTTTGCAAGATCAGGTTTGGAGAGCATCCCCTGATGACTGATACTTATATTAATCAGTATCATCCCCTGATATTCGGGAAGGAAAGTCCTTGTGGTCCACCTGGCAGGTGGACTACATTGGCCCTTTCTGTAAATCAGGTAACAAACAGTATATCATTGTGATGGTTGAAGTGGTGTCAGGTCTAACTTGTGCTGAAGCTGTTTCCAAAGCAAATGGTGAAAACACGGTTTGCTTCATGGAAAGGGTATTTGGGGTATTACCTAAACCCACAAATATTCAATCTGATAATGGCACTCACTTCACCTCACATCTGGTACAACAATGGGCAAAAAGTGAAGGTATCCAATGGACATTCCATATGCCATACTATCCCCAAGCAAATGGGGTAGTAGAACGCACTAACGGATTAATTAAAAGCCTTATTCGCCCACAGGACTCCAGATGGGATGAAAGATTGTGATATGCAATCTTTAAATAACAGATGGGGGGTAAACGGGTGTCCTCATCTAACTGCTTTCTTTCCCACATCACCCACTCAAGAGAAGAAGAAACAACCTCCTGTGTCTCTCTGCAGCTCCTTCTCCACGTCAAGCAGGTGGGAGTTGGTGTCAATAGGCTGAAACACATGGATACAGAGTTCAGTGGAGAAAGCTCTGATTTGAGAAAGGTGCTGAAAGACCCAGGGGGCTGATGAGAAGCTCATGGGTCGAGACAAAGGACAAGGAGGGTTCTTCACTGATTAAGGTCACGGGCAAGACAGACTCATTTTGGGGAAAAAAAATAATTTCACACTAATTGAACGCACACAGGACACAGACAACACACAGAGCAGGGCTTATATACGTTACCCCCACCCCTCCCTTCTTCCCGGGCCCAAATTCCTTTGTTCGTGATTTCTCTCACTCCTTCCCCCCAGTGGCACAGAGGGACAGGGGATGGGGTTTAGAGTCAGTTCACAGTCTGGTGGTTCCTGCCGCTCCTTCCTCAGGTGGAAGTCCTCCTCTGCTTCCCCACGGGGTCCCTCCCATGGGAAAGAGTCCTCCACAAACCTCTCCTTCGTGAGTCCTTCCCACGAGGTCATGAGCAAGCTGCTCCAGCACAGGCTTCCCACAAAGTCATGGTTTTCTTTGGGAACAGTCACCTCCTCTGGCACAGGGGTCCTCCACAGCTGCATCATCCGAGTCCACTGGCAGTAAAATCCAAGTCCACCCCTCCTCATGCCTTCAGCGAATGTTCCACCATGTTCCTCCATGAATGTGGGGGAACAGCCTGCCACGTCGCCATAGGTTGCAGGGAAACTTCTGCTTGGGCACCTTCTTCCCCTTCTTCCTCAGCAACCATCTAGGATCTTCACCCCAGCACTGCCTTTCACCTCTCCAGCTCAGCTTTTCTTTCTTAACTGCTTGCTCTGCTGAAGTCTTATATCTGTTTTTTCATATGTTAATCACAGAGATGCATCTATTGTCTCTCAAATGGCTCCTTAGCTGGTTTGGGAGTAGGGGGAGCTTCTCAGCTTCTTACTGGAGCCACCTGTGAGGCCCATCCCCCACTACCAAAAAAATCCCACAAAACCAAACCAGCACACACCCCAAGCTGTGTCGTGGACTCAGATGGGTAAAGCTGCGACCCACTCCCCCTCCAAAAGAGGATCGAGGGCTGAGGACCATGCCCTGTCACACTCACAAACAGTGCTCAAGAATCAATAGGTTTATTAATGGGACTGAGCTTTTGGCAAGTCCGATTCTACAGAACAATATCAAATGTCAGAATATATATATTGGAACAATACACAAAAACCAATAGAAATATCCCCCTCTGTCTTTCCCCCCCCCCGCCCCATTCTTATTCCTGGACAGGGATAAGAGGGAAGAAAGCTTGGAGAAAGCCTGTAGGAAATCTTATAGAAACCGATCGAGGGTGTATGTTATGTATAAATGTCTATACGTGTTAATAGGAAGTGTCAGGCTACAGCTGGTCCTGCCTGTCCACCTGCCTGAGGGCATCGGTGCACATTTGGGCTGTAGCGCCTCAGCTGTGACTCCAGGCCAAGCTCTGACTTCTCTGTAGGAAACCTGGAATCAAGTGTTCTGGGTCCATTTCAAAAGGAAATGGGATACCTGGCCATGCAGGACATGGAGAAGGCTGAGGTGCTCAATAACTACTTTTCCTCAGTCTTCACTGGTAAGGACTCTGTCACAAGATCTAGGTTAAAGAAGGCATAGGCAGGGGCTGTGAAAAGGAAGATCTCCCCTCTGTAGAAGAGCAGGTTCAAGACCATCTGAAGGACTTGAAGGTGCACAATTCTATGGGACCTGATTCATCCACAGCTTCTGAAGAAACTGGCCAACAAAGTTGCAAAGTCTCTGTCCATCATGTTTGAAAAGTCTTGGAATTCTGGAGCAATTCCCACTGACTGGAAAAGGGGAAACATAACTTTCATTTTCAAGAAGAGAAAAAAGAAAGACCTGGGGAACTACAGGCCAGTCTGTTTCACCTCTGTGCCTGGCAAGATCATGCAGCAGATACTCCTGAAGGCTCTGCTAAGGCACGTAGAAAACAAAGGGGTGACTGGTGACAGCCAACATGGCTTCACCAAGGGCAAATCCTGCCTGAGTAATTTGGTGGCCTTCTACCATGGGGTCATGGAATCGGTAGACAAAGGAAAAGCAACTGACATCTACCTGGACCAGTGCAAAGCCTTGGGCACTGTCCTGCATAACATCCTGGTATTGAAACTGGAGCAATATGGATTCAGTGGATGAACCACTCATTGGGTAAGGAACTGGCTGGATGGTCACACTCAGAGTGGTGATCCACAGCTCCATGTCCAGATGGAGACCTGTGGTGTTCCCCAAGGGTCAAGACTGGGGCAGTGCTATTTAACATCTTTTTCAGTGACATGGACAGTGGCATTGAGTGCACCCTCAGTGAGTTTGCTGGTGACACCAAACTGTGTGATGAGTTTGACACGCTGGAGGGAAGGGATGCCATCTAGAGGGACCTGGGCAAGCTTGAGAAGTGGGCTTATGCAAAGTGCATGAAGTTCAACAAGGCCAAATGCAAGGTTCTGCACCTGGGTCGAGGCAATCCCAATCACAAATACAGGCTGGGTGGAGAATGGCTTGAAAGCAGCCCAGAGGAGAAGGACTTGAGGGTGATGGTGGATGAGAAGCTCTACATGATCCAGCAATGTCCTCTTGCAGCCCAGAAAGCCAAGCCTGTCCTGGGCTGCACCAAAAGAAGCGTGGCCAGCAGGTCAAAGGAGGTGATTCTCCCCTCTACTCTGCTCTTGTGAGACCCCACTGTGGGGAACGGCCCCTACGGACATTAAAGATGTGCCCCACATAAACTATATATATGATTCTCATGGCAATAAGGGTTAGAGGCAGGAAAGGGTTAAAAGGCGGACCTAGATGAGGACTGACTGAAAAAGAAAAAAACAGCATACCAGGCTCTGAGAGACTTTTCGGCGCCTCAGCGCCAGGGACCAATGACATGGCGGATTGAAAAGTGACAGACCAATCAGAAGCCAGGCCCCGCCTGGCATTTTTCCAATAAAGGCGACCGCCTCCACAGCCTCGGGGCAGTTGGAAGCTCGGGGTCGCCAGAAGAAGAAGGAGGAGAAGAAACCGCCGCGTCCAGCGCCGGCAGCCGCGTCTCGCCGCTTCGCCAGCCGCTTCGCCAGCCGCTTCGCCCGCGCGCCCCGCGCATAGCTCCGCCCCGCGTGCCGCCGTCGCCGCCTGCAGCCCTGCCCGCTTGCAGTTCCGCGCGCCGGCGCCGTCTGCAGCCAGCACGCCGCCCTGCTCACCACACCGTGGGGGATCGAGCCCAGGCTAAAAGCCTTTTTAAAGGCTCTTGGAGCTGAGGCCTTAGGTGCTCTCCCCCTGAAGATCTGCAAGGAAGAGCTGGCCACCAAGAGCCAGGGCTGGTCTCTGACTCCGCCGGGATACAAGGTGTAAGACAATTACCTAAAGACCGCCTTTCCCGTCTGCTCTTCCCTTATTCTAAATTACCCTGGGGGGTGGGAGGAGGGGAGTTGGGAAACTCTCTAATCCTTTACTCTCTAATCTTTTCCTTTACCTTCCCTGATTCGGTGCGGGTACCCCTCCCATACATTTTGTAGCTGATAAGTGGTTGCTAATTCTTGTATTAGTCATATTGTGCCTTCTGAATTAATTGTAAAGTAAAACAAGCACATAGTTCAAACTTCCCGAGTGTGGAGTTTTCTGTTTCTACAGCAAATATCCCTTAAAATAGCTGTAGTGGCGGGGGTGCATCGGAGGTATCATTACGGGACTAACCGCTCGAGTCCCCTGAACGTTGTGATTTTGGGCTTTAATCAAAACCGGGTGTGTGAGGGCAAGATCTTTGCATACACTCCGCCCACACATAGCACCACCCATATACACTTAGATACAAGAGCCTGGATCACGACATTTATTTAATTGGTGTCAGGATTTGAATCTCTTGTCGGATCTTGACACCCACCTGGAGAATTCTGTCCAGTTCTAGAACCCCCAACACAGGAAGGATGTGGAGGTCCTGGAGTGAGTCCAGAGGAGGGCCATGGGAATGATCGAGGGCTGGAGCACCTCTCCTATGAAGACAGGTTGAGACAGTTGGGCTTGTTTGGCCTGGAGAAGAGAAGGCTTCAGGGAGACCTTGTAATGGCCTTCTGGTATCTTAAGGGAGCCTGCAGGAAAGCTGGGGAGGGACTTTTGACAAGGGCTTGTAGTGAGAGGACAAGGGGTAATGCCTCATCCCTGGAAGTGTTCAAGACCAAGTTGGATGCTGCACTGAGCAACCTGGTCTAGTGGGAGCTGTCCCTGCCCAAGCAGGGGGCCTGGATCTAGATGTTCTCTAAGGTCCCTTCCAACTCAAACCATACTATGATTCTGTGATATGATTGTATGAAATGGGACCCACGTGTACCAGAAGGGCTGGAAGAAGGATCCAGGGAACCACAGGCCTGTTAGTCTGGCCTCAGTGCCAGGGAAGGTTATGGAGCAGATCATCTTGAGTACCATTATGCAGCACGTGCAGGATGACCAGGGGATCAGGCCCAGTCAGCATGGGTTCTGCTTGAGCAATGTGCTCTCCTTCTATGACAAGGTGACCCATTTAGTGGGTGAGGGAAAGGCTGTGTATGTTGTTTAACTGGACCTTAGTAAAGTCTTCACCACCATTTCCCACAGTATTCTCCTGGAGAAAACGGCTGCTCATGGCCATGACAAGACCCTGCTTCGCTGGGAGTGTGAAAACAGCACTTGTGTTGTGCATTGTTTGAACTTTTCTTGGAAGGAGCTGTGCAGAGGAGTGCAAGATGAGGGGTGCTGGATTGAGCATTGTTCCTTGGACCAGACTAGCAGGCTACTTTATGCCTGGTAGCTTTTGCACACACATGTACCATACATACCATACAAGGCCATGCTTCTCCCCTCGTGTGATCTCAGGGCCATACGTAGCATATAAGTCTACACTGCCCCAGCCACTGTGATGTCATGGCCAGACACACATCTAAGGCCATACTGCCCCCACTGTTATCTAGAGGCCATACATACTATATAAGGCCATATTGCCCCCTCAGTATGATTGTGGGGCCATACTTATTGTAAAAGGCCATACTGCCCCCCATTGTGATGTCATGCCCATTAATACACATAAGGCTACAGTAACCCCAATGTGATGTCATTGCTACACATACCATATAAGGTCATATTCCCACCCATTGGGATCTCAAGGCCATGTAGGGGACTGGTAAAACCTTTGTCTGCTAAAGGCTGATCTCTGGCAGATGTATTTAAATAGCTGTTTAACCTTGAACAGGACCTAAACCACATCCAGGACCATGCTGGTTCCTAGCAATGGGACCAGGAATGTTTCAATGTCCTAAGGATATTAAAAATTCTAAAAATTCTCAAGGACTATCATTATTAGCCTGGTGGAGAATGGGGACACGAGGAATGATGTCTCCTTTATAAGTTGGCTCCACTAGAACAGATAAGAGGTGGAATAATAATCACCAGGAGATGGCACCTGAAGGATGGAGATGTCTCCACCATAGGCTGTCTCATAACAGAAACTGTAAGGACTGTAATTAGTAACAGTGCCCTGAAGATGACACCCGAGGGACAGGAATGACGCAATGCTAACTCCAGAGACGAGACTGGGTCATTCTCACCATCAGGGTCACACAGCACAGGCCAATGGTGCACTTGAGCCAGAGCTGACAACCAGCACAACCAGGAGCAAGGAACCTGTGACATCCCACAGCTCTTATAACAACTCTGAGAGCAAACCAACCAACGTGGTGACCAGTGACTGTTAAACCAGCACAATGAACACTTGTAACTTTAACACCCTCTGATCAGATCTGTTGTTATCTCAACCCTTTGAGCCCCATGTTGGGCAGAAAGAAGGGACTGTTGTGGTTGAAGTCCAAACAGCAACTAAGCACCATGCAGCCACTCACCTAACTTGCCCCATCAGCAGTGGGATCGAGGAATGGATTTAGAGAAGAATAGTTTAATGATTGAAGTAAAATAGAATTAAATACTAATATTAATACTACTAAAAAATTGTGATAAAAAAAAAAAAACACCTAACAAAAAACCACAACCAAACCAAACAAAAAAACCCCAACTCTATCAGCTTTCCAGTGCCAAATCCCAGAGTTTATCATTGTCCCCCAGGAGTGAAGCCCCATTGGACCAGCTTTGAATACATGCGTGCAAATGGGTCACCCTGACACGGGGTGTCTGTGACACGGTGACCCCATGAGGAATTGCAGGACACTGCAGGTAACAAAAGGAGGCCCTTGTTCAATGATATTGCTGGACCTGGTAGAAATGTCCATGATGACAAGCTCAGAAACCCCTAATGAAGGTACCAAGGAAGCCAAGCAAGGGCCAGGGAGGAAAGGGTGAAAAGAGATGGGCTGTTTGCATGGGGGGATGCCGGGATGGTCAAGGGGAAGAAACTGTGACCAGAAATAGAGGGAAAAAGGAAAGGTGAAGCAGTGGAAATTATCAAGGTGTTTGGGGTCACCTGCCAAGCATCCCTGCACATGAGCAACATTGCCTGGAACGGGAAAGAAGGAGATCAACTGACCAAACTTCCCAGCTGGCTTTACTTCTCATCAGGAACCTCAGTGATTTTCACCCTTCATGAAGACAAGATCCTTGGTGCATAGAAGCAAAGACTCATTCATGCAGGAAGGGACCTCAGGAAGTCTCTAGGCCATATCTTGCTCAAAGCAAGTTCAGCTTTGGTATCAGAGCAGGTTCCTCATGGCTATTTTCATTTGGGTTTTGAAAAGCTCCAAGGGTGGAGGTGACACAAGCTCTCTGGAAGATCTTCTGCAGTGCTTGACTGTCTTGGTGAGAAGAATGTTTTTTCCTCCCTTGATTCAGCTGTTGCCCACTGGCCCTCTGTCGCATACACCGGCAACCACAGAGGAAAGGTACGCAGCAGCTACACGGCAGCCTCCATAGCGATGTCCTCACCGTAGAAAAAGTGTTCGCAGAGCGCGCCCGTTGCTCCCCCTCCGGTTCCGGCCTCGCCGGGCCCCCTGGGAGCTGTAGTCTGAGTCTGTGCGCATGCGCCTGCTGCCTCTATCCTCTTCTTGTGCCGGGGAGTGCATTACCAGGAATGGTCAGTAGATGTCGCTGGATTAAAGGCCATAATAGAGTCCGTCTCTCACACCCTCCTCTTCCCATCATGCACAGTAGGGTAGACCGTGGCTGCCTTTGGATCACAGAAGCTGGGAAGGCTGTTGTCAGGTCTCCCCAAAGCCCTGTCCTCTCCTGGTTTGGCCCCTTTGCAGCAAGGAAGGCCAACGGCATCCTGGGCTGCACTGGGAGGACCACTGCCAGAGGGCTGGGGGATGTGATCCTCTCTACTCAGCCTTGCCATAAGTTGTCTTGCTCATTTCCCTGAGGATTTTTGACCCTAACATCTTAACTTGCACTTCAGCCAAAGCTGCCCTCCACATCTTCTACCAGTCCTTCTCTGTCTTCTTGTGAGCAACAAGTTCAGGAGAGCATTCCCCCCATGGGTCAGGGATCACCTTCCATGTTGCTCTCAACCAAAGCTTTCTAGCAGAGGTTCATGGTTTTGAAAACCCAGAATTATTACTAGGACTTGAACCTGTGTCCCTTCCTCCAGCTGTCTACAGCAGACCTTGTCCTCCTTCTATCCTCCATCAGGTGTTTTGTTGATCCACTGTACATAATGGAGTGAGTGATCCACATAACTGTAAACTTGAGTAGATCCAGGGCTGTGCTGGACTGTGTTCCATGGACAGCTTGGCCTTCAGGCTGTGTGGTGCTGAGTGTATCCCTGGCTGGCAAGTGAAACTTGACTGTAGAAGAGTGCAGGAAACTCCAACCTGCTACTGGCCATGAGGCCATCTGCATGTCCTAACGTTTATCCAAAACTGCAGCAACAAATTCCCATGTGAACATCCCCTTTTTGGGGCAGCAGAAAAGATGACTGGAGTTGTTTTCTTTGTAAGAAAACTTTAAAAGGGCTCCCAGGAGTAGAGTGGGAAAACATTCCAGCTGTTGGGATCTGCACAGCTTGGTGCACCATGATCAAAGGCACCTCCTGGTGCCAACTGAAATCCAGGTCTGCTTCTGTCCTATAAGGGACACATCTGGCAGATGTGAACTCGCAATCACCTTCCCAGCCATGGGCCTCCAGATGGCCCATGAGATCCTGAGCTGACCTCATCATAGCACTCCCAGCCAGCTCCTTCCTGTGGCCTTGGAGCTGGTCAGACACAGGTCACGTCACGTTCCTCTTCCTGTGTCTTGTGACTGCTCTGAGACCTCATGATCCTGCCCTTGCCCCATCTGTGTGGGGAGGTAGATGTGATGAGGTTAAAGTGTGGGTGTGAGGGCTTTGGGGTTTAGATGTTAAGGGTTAGGTTAGGGTTCAGAGCCTGCCTTTGAGGGATGGGGATTAGGCAGAGTTTTAGAGAAAGGGTTTGATGTCCTGCTGAGAGTGTCTGGTTGATGGAGCTTTGAGCAACCTGGTCTAGGGGAAGGTCTCCCCGCCCATGGCATGGGGGCTGGAACTAGATGAGCTTTAAAGTGCCTTCCAACCCAAACCATTCTGTGATTCCAGGATTCTGTGTTTAGGGTGTGGACTGGCTTTGTGGATTAGAGTTTTATTTGGGACTTGGGTGAGAACTCAGATTAAAATCTGGCACATCCCTCCCATTGCTCCTCTTCTGAGGTGGCCAGACCTTTATGGGCTATACAAGGGCAGAACACCATGGTCCTCCCAGTGCCAGATCCCACCTGATACCCAGAGGCTCCAGGCACAGTTGTATCAGTGCAGTTCTTCTACAGCTCAGCCCAGAGGGTGCTCATCATGCCAAGGCCAAAACTGGGCAGCTGCAGGGGACTCCCTTCAGGTCGTGTGAAATCTTTGCCACGGATAGTTTCATCCTGCTTAATTTTAAGAGTTGGACTAAGGTGCCCCAAGTGAATTGTTTTGATTTCTGTGGCTGCTTATCAAAGCTCCCATAGGTGGGACTTTCAGAGACTTTTCTGACTAGGACTAATGTGTTACTTTGGGTCTTCAGGGACATCCTTTATCCTCTATAGACAGCTCTGAGATTCCCAATAGCACAGTGCTTATTTCCAGGGCAGGGCTGTTTTTCTGACCCCTGTGATGAGCTGGTGCCCTTCAGTTTGCTCACTCAAGCATGACATCAGCACACAGCATGAACTATGTGTCTGTCTTCAGAGAGTTAATACATTTCCATGGCACGGAGCCTGATCGATGTAAGAGTTACAGAGGGAAATGTTCATAGCCTTGGGCCAGGGGCTGTCAGTGGCCAGGTGGATTCTGCAGAGAGCTGTTTGATGGTCAAGGATCACCTCTTCATGATCCATCCCTACATGCAGGAACTCACATCAAGGATATGGGAGGCTAGGATGGGTGGGAAAGGAGCTCCTAAGGTGAAGCATGAAGAGGAAGCACAGAGCAGATGGAAGCTGGCTGCCTTCCAGCCTCTCTGTGATTCTGGGCTGGAGAGAGACAGCTCTGTGTGTGTGTGTGTGTGTGTGCCCAGCTCAGCTCTTTCTCCGTTGGCCCTGGCTTTGCTTGGTGTCCTTTATACAGGGCACATTAATGTTTCTAATGTGGCTGTTGTGCTGATTCTAATGGGAATTCTGGAGTGCCCTACAACCCATCATGCTGTTACTTTGTGGTGATGGATCTCCACAACCAGGGAGAGACCTCAGGAACACTCACCATCTTACCTGTCACCAGGCACCCCTGGGTGAATGCTAAATCCAAAAAAGGTACTAAGCTTTTTATTCTTGAACACATGGAGGAAGAGGAACTCCAGAGGTGCAGCTCCTCAGGCCACTTCAGAGAAACAGTCCAACATGTAAGTGCTGCACCAGGAAGATCCTGCTTTATTACAGAGATGCTATGAACAAAGCCAGCTCTGAACCAGTGTTGGGCATAGCTGGAACTAGGTGACACAAGGTAGGTACACGTCTCAGGTGTAGTAAAGCAAATGCAAGCATCTGTGTAGGAACATAATAACTATGAAAGAACAGTAAAGCAGCAGGGTCCTGAGAGACTGGGAGGGAGTGGGTCCTGAGGGCCACTGGGAGATTGTCTTGAGGGACTTGGAGGGGGGTCCTGATGGTATCTGGTAGAATTTCCTGAGGTAGTGGGAGAGGGTCCTGAAGGCCACTAGGAGGGGGTCCTGAGGGACACTGGGAGAAAATCCTGAGGGACTGGCAAGGTATTGTGAGGGCGACTGGGGGGGGTATTATGAGGGAAATTTGGAGAGGGTCCTTAGGGATTTGGAGGGGGCCAGGAGGAACTGGGAGGACGTCCTGAGAGCCACTGGTAGAGCATTGTGAGGGACTGAGAGGGGGTCCTGAGGGCCACTGGGAGAGGGTGCAGAAGTAGTGTTTAGGAGTCCTGAGTGCCACTGGGAGAGGGTCTTGAGAGAATGGGAGAGGGTCTTGAGGGAATGGGAGAGGGTTCAGAGAGACAAAGAGGGGGGCCTGAGTTACTGGGAGGGTGTCTTGATGGACTGGGAGGGGATCCTGATGGTAACTGGTAGAATTTCTTGAGGTAGTGGGAGAGGCTCCAGAAGGCCACTGGGACAAGGACCTGAGGGAGTGGATGGGGATCCTGAGGGCCACTGGAAGAAGATCCTGAGAGACTAGGAGGGGGTCCTGAGGGCGACTGGGGGGGCTGTCATGAGGGTTATTTATAGAATGTCCTGAGGTTTGGGAGGGGCTCCTGAGGGACAGGAGAGGGGGTCCTGAGGGCCACTAGGAGAGGGTGCAGAAGTACTGTTTAGGAGTCCTGTGGGTCACTTTGAGAGGGTCTTGAGGGAATGGACTCTCCTAGTCTCTAATGACCCTTTACCACTGACCCTTAGGACCCTCTCCCACTCCCTCAGGACCCTCTCCCAGGCCCTCAGGACACCATCCCAGTGGCCTTCAGGACCCTTTCCCACTGCCTCAGGAAACTCTACCAGTTACCATCAGGACCCCCTCCCACTCCCTCATGACAATCACCCAATAGCCCTCAGGACCCACATCCAATCCCGCAGGACCCTCTCCCAGTCCCTTTGTTGCCTTTCTTTGGACCTGCTCCATCACCTCAATGTTCTTTTTGTATTGATGTGCCCAAAACTGAACACAATACTGAGATGGGGCCTCACCAGTGCTGAATACAGAGGCAGGATTACTTCCCTAATCCTGCTAGGCACACAATTTCTGATACAAGCCAGAATGCCATTGGCCTTCTTGGCCACCCGGGCACATTGCTGGCTCATATTCAGCTGACTGTCAAACAATACAATAAGATGCTTTTCTGCCAGGCAGCTTTCCAGGCACTCCAAGTGCCCTCAGGCTCACCTCCCAGTCCCTCAGCACCCTCTCATAATGACCCTCTGGACCCCCTTTCCAGTCCCTCTGGACCCTCTCCTGTTTGCCCTCAGAACCCTCTCCCACTCCCTCAGGACTATCTCCCAGACCCTCAGGATGAACTCCCAGTGCAGCAAGACCCTTTCCCAGTGGCCTTCAGGACCCTCTCCCACTACCTCATCAAACTCTACCAGTTACCCTCAGGACCCCCTCCCAGACCCACATCATAATCTCTCAGTGGCCCTCAGGACCCACTCCCAGTCCCTCAGGACCCTTTCCCAGTGGCCCAGAGGAATCTCTGCCATTACATCAAGACCCTCACCAAGGTACATTCAGGACCCCCTCCCATGCCTTCAGGACCCACTCCCAGACCCTGAATGACCCTCACCCAGGGGCCCTCAGGGCCCTGTCCGAATGCCTCAGAGCCTTCTCCCAGTCCCTCAAACCCCCCCCCCACTGCCTCATGGCCCTCTTTCTGTCTCTAAGGACCCTCTCCCTTTCCCTCAAGACCCTCTAATGGTCACCCTTATGTCCCTAAAGGGTACTTCTACAAACTCTCCCAGTGGCCCTCAGGATCCCCTCCCAGTCCCTCAGGACCTTCTCCCAGTGGCCTTCAGGAGCCTCTCCCACTACCTCAGGAATCTCTACCAGTTACCATCAGGACCCCCCTGCCCAGTCCCTCGTGACAATCTCCCAGTAGCCCTCAGGACCCTCTTCCAGTCCCACAGGACCCTTTCCCAGTCCTTTAAGACACCCTCTCCCAGTTGCTCACGCCCTCTTATTTTTCTCTCAGGACCTTTTCCCAGTCCCTCAAGACCCTCTCCCAGTGGCCCTCAAGACCCTCTCAAAGTCCCTCAGGACCCTCACCTAGTGGTCCTCAGGACCCACTCCCATTCTTTAAGATCATCTCTCAGTGGCCTCATGACCCTCTAACAGTGCCCCAGTACCCTCTCCCAGTCACCCACAGCACCTTCTCCCTTTGGCCCTCAGGACCCTCTCCTACTGCATCAGCACCATCTCTCAGTCTCTCAACCCCTCTCCCAGTCCATCAGAATCCCCTCCCAGTAGCCTTCAGGACCCTATCTCACTACCTCAGGACACTCCACCAGTTACCATCAGGAGCCCCTCCTAGTCCCTCCTGTCTCTCTCCCAGTGACACTCAAGCCCCCCTCCCAGTCCCTCAGCTCTATTAAATTCCCTCAGGACTCTCTCCCAGTGCTACTCAGGACCCTCTATCACTCCCTCCAGGCTTCTTACCTTTGGCTGTCAGAGGCCTTTTGCCAGCCACCCCTTACCACAGACGGTAAAAGGACTACGGACCTTATTATAGTACCAGATTGGTGTTGCCTTGGGATTTATAATTATGGACTTCTAGTAAAGACACTATATGAGTTGCTAGAAAGGAATCAGTCCACAATAACATGGACAGGCAACACATGAAGGGCCTTGCAGCATTTCAAACAGGAGTTACTGAAGCCCCTGCTCTAGGGCTGCCAAATGTCTGAAAGCTTTTTGGCTATTTTCCCATGAGAAACAGGGAATAGCCCTGGGGTACCAGGACAAAAGCTTGGTCCCTACAAGAGAACCGTGGCATACTTCTCCAAGCAATTGGACGTAGTAAGCAAAGGACGGCCTGGCTGCCTGTGAGTGGTAGCTGCAGTCATCCTTAACATCCAAGAGGCTCTGAAACTTACTCTGGGACAGTGCTAATCTCCCACACAGTCTCTCTAGTGCTTGAACAAAAAGGAGGCATTGGCAGTCACCACAACGATTTCTCAAATACCAGGCAATCTTATTGGAGCAGGACGATGTTGAAATTGTAGTGACGAATATTGTCAACCCAGCCTCTTTTCTTAGTGGCACTCCTGGAGAACCTGTAACACACAATTGCTTTGAGACTATTGAGGAAGTGTACTCGAGTCGGCCTGACCTGAAGGAAGAATGCCTGGATGACACAGAGGGCTCCTGGTCTGCCAATGGGAGCAGCTTCATTTGGCAAGGGAACGTAAAGCTGGCTATGCAACGACTTCCATTGACCCGGGGTAATAGAGTCCAATGCCTTACCTCCAGGTACTTCAGCACAGAAAGCAATCATCGCCCTCACTTGAGCTTTAGAATTAGCAAAAGGGAAGAAAATTGATATTTGGACTGACTCTAAGGATGTCTTTGGTGTAGTTCCTGCCCAGGGAGCTCTGTGGAAGGAGCGCAGACTACTCAATGCTCAAGGGAAACAAATAAAACATGCTGAGGAATTCCAAATACTTTTGAATGCCATATTAACAGCCCAAATAGTGGCAATTATGCACTGTAAGGCCCACCAGAAAGGGAATATGGATCGGGAGATTGGCAACATGATGGCTGACCAAGAGGCACAATGGATAGCTGAAGTGGGCATGTTGAGGTTGCAACTTGGGTCCTAGACACTAAAATCCAAACTCATAAAAAGCCTAAATACTCAAAAGAGGATTTAAAACTGATAGAGTGTTTGCAGAGAAAAATTTCAGCAGATGGTTGGGCTAGAACTGCAAATGGACAATTTTGCCATATTATGGGCCCTAGGATTAGCTGAACCTAGGAAACCTCACCGGAGAACTGAGGCCCTGTACAAATTTTAAAAGAAGCAAATGAAAGGTTGAAATTTGGACACCACTGTCAGAGAAGTCTCCGGATAATGTGAGATATGCTTGGAAAATAACCCCAGAAACAATTGTCGTGTGCAGTTGGGGACAATTGGTAAAGGCAATTTTCCAGGGCAACAGTGGCAAATTGATTTATCAGAACTACCAAGGAAAATGGGGTTTCGATATCCATCGGTATTAATACACACCTTTTCAGGGTGGCCAGAAATAATCCCATGCAGAACCAACAAAGCAAGAATGGTAAAAAAGTTCTTGTTACATGAAATAATAGCACCCTTTGGGGTATCAGCAGTGCTATCCTTGACAGAGGACCAAATTTTTGTGCTAAAATAGTTCAAGAAGTAAGCCAGATCTTGGGCATAGACTAGCAACTGCATACCCCCCGTAATAGGCCCTAAGTGAGTTGTCAGGTGGAAAAACGAACCACCTAATAAAACAACAAATTGTGAAATTGGGACAAGAAGCCAAGCTTCCGTGGCCTCAATCTTTACCTCTAACTCTACTGAGAATTGGAGCTAAACCAAGAGCCAAAGAAAACCTGAGCCCATTTGAAATAATGTATGGGTGGCCATATTCAATTCACCCATGGGAAATACTAAAGAAAATAAATGAACAAGTGTTGGGCACCAGATCAAGGGGTTTAGCTGAATCAATTCTTAACTTCTGCCAGGTGATTATGTATTAGTTAAGACCTTTACAGGTTCACTGCTGGAACCAAAGTGGGATGGTCCTTTCCAGGTTTTCCTAACCACCCACACTGCAACTGAGAGCAGTGAACAACCATCCTGGATTCATTATTCAAGAGTGAAGAAAGCACCAAGAGATTTATGGACCTTAGCTGCTGAGGGACTCCTGAAACTGAGAGTATAGAGATCTGACCATGAAAACATTAACATTATTATCTTCAATTGTAGGGTTTGTGTATGCTTGGGATCATATCATTTAGGTGCAAAAGAGCATGCACAGTAACAGAAAAAGGGTTGCTTGAATTAGAGACTTAAGAGTTAATTTGCTAAACTTCTATGATGCTGAATAGTAGAATCTGTTAATGTTTGTTAGAGGCATTGTGTTGAACTAGGATGTCTCTCTCCTGAGAGGCCAAGAAACAGGATTCGATTTGGTCTGTAGTTGCAACATCAGCCATCTCTCAAGAATAAGGAACAGCATGACCCAGCACAGCGAGGAAGACTGCAAGCCTTCCTCCAAGATACCCCTGCCCATAACCACCACCTAGAAATAGTTTGCATCATCCTGGTTATTCCTTTGTGAAGGAATGCATAGGTATAGTCCAAGGTGAATAAATATGTACTGTTTTTTTTCCATTGGAGTACGTGTTTGGAGGAGCCATCCACCTCAAAAAGAAGTGCTGTAATAAAGAATACCTGCTTTATAGCTTCACAGGGCTATAGAGTCTTTTTCCTTGCATCAATGTCTTCAGGGACTTTGGCCAACCGGTAGACTTTGTCCCTAGGATCTTGCCAGGGACTTTCACTGTTCCTGGGACATGGGCCAGGACCCATGTCAGGGTCTTTGGCCATCAACGGTAGTTCGGCTGGCCCCGGGACTTTGGCTGGTCTCCGGAAGTTGGTGGCTTCTGGAACTGACTCCCGCAACCCCCGCCCCCCCCGCCCCGGGATCTCAACTGGCTTGAGCTATCCGAGATTGTTTTATCTGGCTTCGGTTGGCCCTGAGACATCAGCGGTCCTGGAGACTTCAGGCGTAGACACCACTCTTTGGGGCTGGTTCAGGTCCCTGCCTAGATTTCCCCATTGAGGGAAATCATCTAGAGACCGCTGATTTCCCCACTCGGGCCGAAGTCCTGGCGCCAGCCAAAAACCAGGACCTACGATGGCCTGGAGATACCGAGGACTCTGAGTATGCTGCCGTCTCTGGCAATATCTAGTGGCCGAAGTCTAGGAGCCAACCGCAGCCACGGCTGAAATTCTGGGGCTGGCCAAAGTCCCAGCTGAAGTCTCAGGGCTGGTGGAGTTCCCTGCCTAGATCGTAGCTTGAGGTCGACAATCAGGGACCTGAACCAGCCCCAGAGAGAGGTGTCCAGGGCCAAAGTCTCCAGGACCACTGATGTGTCAGGGCTGACTGAAGCCAGATAAAACAATCTTGGATAGCTCAAGCCCCATTGAGATCCTGGGGCAGGGACAAGGAGGAGGAGCTGGGGGGTGCATTCCAGTGCTGCTGACTTCCCAAGACCAGCTGAAGTGCTGGGGCCAGCCAAACTCCTGACAGACAGCCGAAGTTCCAGGGCTGGCCGAAGCTGCAGCTGGGGTCCTGGGGCCAGATGAAAGCCCTTGCGAGTTCCCACAGCCGGTTGAGATGCCAGGGGAGTTCCAGGGGCTGCCGACTTCCCGAGACCATCTGAACTCCATGGCTTGACTGAAGTGACGGAGGTCCCTGATTAGATTATAGGACAGGGTAGCCCATGTCCCTGCAGAGCCCTAGGGATATGTCTTCCAGGATTTCGGCCGTCATAAATATTTCTGCCCTAGGATCTTGCCAGGGACCTCCACCAGCCCGGGGACATGGGCTGGGACTTTGGCTGGCCCTGGAACTTTGGCTGTCCTTTAGACTTTGGGCTAACATCTAGGCGGGGAACTCCACTGGCCCTGAGACTTTGGCTGGGACATCAGCCCACCCCGTTCTTCAGATGAGACTTTGGCCATTGCCGGAGCTGCGGCTAGGGCTTCAGTCGGCTCCTAGGCTTTGGCCAGTTTCAAGATCTCTGCAGCCCCTGGAACTCTGCCAGCATCTCGGCCAGCCTTCGTATAGCAGCCCGGACTTCTGCTGCCCTGGGAACTCTGGCTCGAATGGGGCAATCAACTGTCCCTAGATGTCTCCTGAGACCATGGTTCATTGACAGTCCTGGGTCCTGGTAGGGCCCTATGACATCAGGTGGGACTTCAGCCGTCCTGTAGCCATTGGCCCTAGGAGCTAGGCAGGGACCTGAACCAGCCCCAGAGAACGGTGTCTAGGGCCAAAGTCTCCAGAACCGCCGAAGTCCCAGGGCTCAATAAAATTATCTCGGATACCTCAACGCTGGTTGAGATGCCGGGGGGCGGGCTTGGGGGTCCCCCGCAGCATGCAAGAGTCAGTTCCAAGGACCGCTGACTTCCCAAGACCAGCTGAAGTCCCAGGGCCAGATTAAGTCCTGTCCGATGAACATCAGTGGGCCTATGTCCCAGCTGATGTCTCATGCCTTTGGAGGTCCTTGCCTAGATCCTAGGCCTGAAGTCTAGAGGATGGCCGAAGTCGCAGGGCTGGCTGAAGTCCCGGCTGACATCCCTAGGCATAGAACTCCACCCTAGGACTTTGGCCAAGGGGGTTAAAATGGAGGGGGTCCTGAGGGTAACTGGTAGAGTTTGATGAGGTAGTGGGAGAGGGTCCTGAAGGCCACTGGGAAAGGGTCTTGCTGCACTGGGAGTTCATCCTGAGGGTCTGGGAGATAGTCCTGAGGGAGTGGGAGAGGGTTCTGAGGGCAAACAGGAGAGGGTCCAGAGGGACTGGAAAGGGGGTCCAGAGGGTCATTATGAGAGGGTGCTGAGGGGCTGGGAGGTGAGCCTGAGGGCACTTGGAGAAGAGTGCTGTGGCATTCAGAATGTATAGTGCTTGTCTCGAACAACCCAAGAGATAAGTGATGGACTCTGGTACTCAGGATATCTGTTGTCTGTCCTGTGGCATCTGAGAGTTAAACAACAGCTGTTGATGAACTAAAGAGATGTCTCAGCAACCCATCCACCCCTCCTGCAGCAAGTAACTGGGGAGTTTAGTGTGGGACGTGCTGAGCTTGGAGAAAAAGATCTACAGCTGGCTCTGGGAGCAGGATATCCAGTGATAACCAGACCTTGATATCTCATGAAAGCCACCAACTTAGCAGGACAAGATAAAGAATGCCACCTCCTAGGACCAAAACCACTGCAATAAACTAAGCCTGTGGTGCCAGTTGTTTCGACCTCCTTTTTGTATGCAGAGATCTCCAAACAAAGACTATCTGCAGGACTTAGCCCAGACCTACCCCCCCCTCCTATCTCAGAGGACTGAGAAGATAGGAGTTTTTCCCTGACGCAGGGAGAAAAGTGGGGGTGCAGTGGGCAAGAACTGTATAAAAAATCTGGGACTCCGTGGGTGCATTTGAAGCACTTCCCCACCAGGAACCACTTCCCCACCGACGACATCGCTGGACCGTGGGTGATAACTATTCTCTCGCTTGCTGTCCTCTTATCTCTCTGCTTTCTCCTTTCTTTTCTGTCCCTGTTTTCCTGCCTGTCCTATCCGCTCTAGGGACCTTTGCTGTGTTGCTCTAATAAAATTTTGTTGTGTGCGTGACATCTGACCTCGTTTGTGTCTTAATTTCACCATTTGGGATCACCTTTATAAAAAATTGCCACATATCCGAATACCGGATCGTGACAAGTGCCTGGAAAGCTGCCTGGCAGAAAAGCATCTTATTGTATTGTTTGACAGTCAGCTGAATATGAGCCAGCAATGTGCCCGGGTGGCCAAGAAGGCCAATGGCATTCTGGCTTGTATCAGAAATTGTGTGCCTAGCAGGATTAGGGAAGTAATCCTGCCTCTGTATTCAGCACTGGTGAGGCCCCATCTCAGTATTGTGTTCAGTTTTGGGCACATCAATACAAAAAGAACATTGAGGTGATGGAGCAGGTCCAAAGAAAGGCAACAAAGGGACTGGGAGAGGGTCCTGCGGGATTGGATGTGGGTCCTGAGGGCCATTGGGTGATTGTCATGAGGGAGTGGGAGGGGGTCCTGAGGGTAACTGGTAGAGTTTCCTGAGGCAGTGGGAAAGGGTCCTGAAGACCACTGGGAGAGGGTCCTGAGGGACTGGGAGGTGGTCCTGAGACTGAGAGATGGTGCTGAGGGAGATGGTCCTGAGAGCCTGTGGGAGATAGAATCTATAATGGCCTTTAAGCCAGCGACATCTATTGACCATTTGTGGTAATGCACTCCTCGCACTCGTGAGAAGAAGAGGGAGGTACCAGGCGCATGCGCACAGGACCACAGACTACAGCTCCCAGGAGGCTAGGCACAGCCGTGCTGGAACCGGAAGGGAAGTAAAAAGGCGCGCGCTGCGAATGTTTGCTGCGGACACAGCTGCTGTGTGTGTGTTTTTCTCACCGCGGAGGCTGCCGTGGAGCCGTGGGCACCTTTCCTGTGGTTATTGGTCGTGTGAACTCACCAAACGGACTGTCTGGAGTCGAGGACGGAGAAGGAGGGACCCGACCAGGGATCGGCTTCGGCCACACCCCGGTGGTGAGGATTGTGAACTTGTATACATTCTTACGTTTCCTGCTGACTCTTATACACATTCATACACGACATACACCATAACTCACAATTCTATGATATTTCCTAAAGGCTCTTTCCAAGCTTTTTCCCTCTTATCCCTATCCGGAAATAGGGGGGGAGGGAAAGAAGGAGGGGGGATACTCTTGTTGTTTTGATATCTAATATAGAAATAGCTTTGCCATAACCTCAGTGCCTATAATAAACTTAGTAATTCCTTTCTGGTCTGGATACTTGTTTGTGAGTGTGATAGGGTGTAGTCCTCAGCCCTCGATCCCCTTTTGGAGGGGAGTGAGTCACGGTCTTGCCCATATCGGTCCGCAACAGAGCCAGAGTCTGGAGGGAGTGGGAGAGGGTCCACAGGAAACTGGGAGATGGTCCGTGCTATAACAGAAAAAATCTGGGATGTGCTTTCTCCGGTACTGAAGGGTTCCTAATACCTGTTGCAGTTCTCTTTTGCTGGATGGTACCTTTATCTGATTCAGTTGAGACAAAGTATCAAGGAATATTCCAGGTTCTCCCCTTCCACCTTATTCCCAGGAACTTGCCTCTTGGGATGGGGCTTGCCTTTTCTCTTCAGGGATTTCTATCTGCATGTCTATTAAATGCTTAATTATGGCATTATAAACTGCTTTTACCTCCCCCTCACTCTGGCCCCCTGTCAGCACATCATCTATGTACTGATAGACCTTTACTTTGGAATTATTTTTAATTTCTGAAATGTTTTCCAGCTCACACGCAAGTGTGTGATGGGCCAGTGTGGATGAGTGTTTATATCCCTGGGGCAACCTTGTGAAGGTGTACTGTACCCCATCCCAAGTAAAGGCAAAATATTTTTGGTCTTCAGGATCGACAGGGACTTGGAAAAACATATCCTTTATATCCAGGGAGGCCAGCACCCGATGTGCCGCTTCCTGGATTTCTAGCACCAAATCAGCAATGTTAGGTACAGCAGCTGTAAGTACCTCTGTATTGGCATTTAGCTTCCTGTAATCCACTGTCATTCTCCATTTACCATTTGGTTTCCTTACAGGCCAGATTGGGGAATTAAATGGTGAATGACAGGGCACATAATACCCCTTTGTTTCAGATCAGAAATTACTTCTTTAATGCCATCTTTGGCAGCAAGTGGGATGGAATATTGTTTCACATTTGATATCCTGCTTTGCGTCTGGGGTGGAGCACACTGTAACAACCTTATCTCAGGTGTCAGTGTGCCAAAATTCCAGCAAGCCTTCATCGTCTCCACGCTCGGCCAGTGAGAAAATCTGTTCCTAACAAATTAAAAGGAATATCACCCACAATCATCTCGGTCCGAATTGGTTTGTCCTCTCCTGGAAGGTGTATAGTGACTTTGGCTGTTTTCTGTAAAAGAGGGTTACCAAATGCTCCACTCACATATATTGTCTTTGAAGATAAGGTAATGCCACAGTGTTCAGCTTCATCAGCTTTTAGTGTAGAAATTTGTGCTCCTGTGTCTACCACAAAAGTGCCAGGATAACGTTTAGGCCCTACAGCACAGGTAATTTCCATGTCCCCATCTTTGTTTTTAACTAATCTTAATACATTTTGCCAGTCTTTTGGAGGTCTGGGAGGTTTATTGTTTATTTGGGAAGCATTTTCATTCTCTGTATTAGAATCCTGTGGTTTTCCCCTCCTCTGCTGTCTTTTAGCCTTCTATTCTCGGCAGAAAGTGGGCTATTTAGTTTTCCGAATCAATAGTTAAGGTTCTTACTCTTGATCCCCCTCAGGACCTAGATCTTCCTCTGGACTCAGATCTTCCTCTGGACCTAGACAGTGACCTAGGCCTTGTAGACTGACTTTGTCTTGACCTAAATAGATCACAACAGCATTTGATCAGTTCTTTTAGCTGTCTATAAGAGTAAGTCCCAGCGAGAAATGCAGGTGGGACCCCTATATGCCTGGCCTCCTCCTTAAGCTTAGCATATGGCCCCTTATCACCCCATGATGAAGTATGTTGCTCCTCAGGGCGCTGGTTTCCAGGCGAGCCCCTTGGTTTGTTGTTTTGTCTACCTCTATTCACCACTGTCCAGTCACCCTGTGATTTCCCTTGCTGCTTAGGAGAAAGGGGGTTCTGAGGAGGAGGGGGGTTCCAAGGTGGCTTAGCAGCCACCTCAGCATATGAAGTCGAGTAACTGTGACTTGTCTGACTGCAGAAGATTTGCCAGAACTACCAGATTCACTGTATGTCTTTCCACATTCTACCAGTTCTCTGGATAACATAGCCCATGTAAGGCGTATGTTGCCCCTTTTGATCTCTTTCCGATATTGGAAGGTTTCCATTTTAAGTGCTGGAGAGAGTCCCTTGATCAAAACAGATAATCTGTCTTGTTTCACTGTAAGAGACAAAGGACTACTCTGCTCTGGTACTAACTCACGGTCATAAATCATCTCAAGTACTGCAGCTCTGTGGACATTTTCCACAATATTAGAGTGGGCATCCGGTTCTCCTCTGCTAATGGGATCTGTGGCACCAACACAAAAAGCCACCCGCTGAGTTAGAGACCAAGGGTGATCTGGGTTTCCAGTCACTAAGACTATTCCGGGTCCCCACTACCCACCAGCTTCGTGTTCATTTAAGAGTATCATCTCCCCCTGTGAGGGACACTCTCATAATGTATTTGGCTTCCGTCTCAGACTGAAGCCTGGTGTATTGCTTTCTAAGCTTTACCAGTTCCATTGAAGTGTAAGGTTTTTCCTTTACCTCCGTATCTCTCTATGCAGCACCTGCTTTTTGAGAATAAGTAGTTGTCCTAACTGGCCGCACATATCTACGTTCCACTTCCTCCTGCTCTTCATCCTCTTCCAAACTATAGTGAGGAGACCTCACATAACATGTCAACTCTTGCATTCCTTTTCACAGCTCATCTATCTTGACGGCTACTTCCTCCGACCCTCCACTAGCTTGGGGGGAGGACTGGGGGGGGTGGCAAGATGGCAGCTGGCTGCTGTTCTACGAGTGTTTGAAGAGCTCCAACCTTTTCTTGTAAAGACCATTCTTTCATGTCGAGAACCCGGCTAGTAACTTGATTGGGATCTAACTGATCAACACTGAGCTTACCACTCTCATGCACTTCGGAAACTATTGCTGTGTCCTGTGTTGGATCTGACTGAACACTCTCAGACACGTCCTCCTTCTTAGAAGGGGGAGCAACCTTTTGTCTTAACTGCTCTCGCAGATAATTATTCTCTTGTTGCAGGGTTTCATTCTCTTGGCACAGCCTTGTTTGCTCTCTTCGTAGCACTCTAACATCTCACTCCATCCCATCTATCTGCAGTTGCATGTGTATTTTCTCTCATGTCTGCTGTAGGGTTAGCTGCACCTCCTCGTATGTCTCGCACAACCCCTGTATTTCTTATCTATCTTTACAGCCTCCTGGTACAGTGCATCTTTTTCCTGCTGTAACTTTTTATATTCCTGTTGCAGCTGCTTACATTTTTCGTGCCACTTCTCCTTTTGCATCCCTGTAGAGCTGCCCTCAAGCCTTTGCAGTAACCCCTCAAATTCCTGCTGCAACTTCCTGTGTTCCTCCTGTAACTCCTTAACCTCTTGCTGTGATACTTTCTCTGTAAGCTCCTGCTTTAACTCCTTAACCTCTTGCTGTACTTCCTTAACCTCGTGCTGTAATTCCGTAACCTCCTGCTGTAACTCTAACTCTCTAGCCTCTTGCTGCAATGCTCTGTCTGTAAGCCCTTTCATATTATCCTGTAAGCATGTAAGGCACGATAAAGTCAACCTTTCCGGAACCTCGGTGCTTTCTGCACGACCGGTATCCTCTATATCCGTAGGAATACTCTCGGTGCTCATTTTGATGTCGGGGTTTTTCATTTTTTTTATTTGTATTGTCTTTATTAATGGTTTAGTAATTGAGAGAGGGGTCTGGGGGATCCAAAAGACCCTCTATCCCACTTTTGACACCAGAAATGTCGCAAGCCATATCAAAAGCCACCAGCTGTCAGGATGCTTTCGCGACCTTCCCCCCACCTCCACGGAGGGGTTTGTAAATGAGACCGCACGCACGGCTGCTGTGGGACCGTGTTGGAATGCTCCCAACCACGCTCACGAATTGCTACCGAGACCAATGTGTAACTAACAGATTTATTAAGGGACCGAGGTTCGGGGAAGGTAGTCAATCAAAGTACTATGGTATTAGTAAGTGTACTCCCTGCAGAAGAAACGTGGGAAGGATTAATGGAGAGAAAGGGCAGGAGTTGAGCCCATATATGTATTTGTATACGTGGATGTGTGTGTGTGTATGTGTATGCATGTTACCCTCCTTCCGTAGCGAGGATATGACCAGCCTCTGGGTGACCAGCAGCGGCGGTGGGGCGAGCCCGCGGTGGTGGGGCGACCCCTCCCGCAGGCACAGGCGGACACGGCAGGCCGACTCGGCACAGCAGACACCACAGCAGGCAGACACCGCACAGCAGGCACCACGGCAGGCAGGGTCCCCAGGCACCGGCGAGCAGCAGCAGGCAGCGATCCAGGCTCCACTTCGAGCGGCAAGCAGGGAGGCGGTGATCCTAGCTAACAAAACTAACACTAGAGGCAATATTGGCCCACTCTTGAATGAGGGGGGAGCCCTGGTGACAGAGGATATAAAGAAGGCAGAGGTGCTGAACGCCTTCTTTGCCGCTGTCTTTACTCCTGCAGGATTTCCCCATGGGCCCCAGATTCATATAGCCCCAGAAGTAGTCAAGATAGATGAGGAGTTTGACATAGTAGATGAGGATTGGGTTAGGGATCAGTTGAGTAATCTGGACATCCATAAATCGATGGGTCCAGATGGAATGCATCCAAGGGTGCTGAGGGAGCTGGCGGAGGTCATTGCTAGGCCACTCTCCATCATCTCGGTAAGTCATGGGTAACAGGAGAGGTGCCTGAGGACTGGAGGATAGCAAATGTCACACCAGTCTACAAGAAGGGCAAGAAGGAGGACCCGGGTAACTATAGACCTGTCAGCCTCACCTCCATCCCTGGAAAGGTGATGGAACAACTTGTTCTTGTCTCTATCTCTAGGCATATCAAGGACGTGGGGGTCATCAAGAGCAGTCAGCATGGTTTTATCAAGGGTAAATCATGTTTGACTAACCTCATAGCCTTCTATGAGGAAATTACTAGGTGGATAGATGATGGTAGAGCGGTAGATGTGGTTTATCTGGATTTCAGTAAGGCATTTGACACCGTCTCCCACAGCATCCTTGTAGATAAGTTGATCAGGTATGGGTTTGGTGATCAGGTAGTGAGGTGGATCAGGAACTGGTTGATGGGAAGGAGTCAGAGAGTTGTAGTCAATGGGGCAGAATCTGGTTGGAAGTGTGTGACTAGTGGAGTCCCTCAGGGGTCGGTACTGGGACCGGTGTTGTTCAACATCTTCATCAACGACCTGGATGAGGGTATAGAATGTACCCTCAGCAAGTTTGCTGATGACACTAAGCTGGGAGGAGTGGCTGACACACCAGAAGGCTGTGCTGCCATTCAGAGAGACTTAGACAGGCTGGAGAGTTGGGCGGGGAGAAACATGATGAAATTCAACAAGGGAAGTGTAGAGTTTTGCATTTGGGAAGAACAACACGATGTCCCAGTATAGGTTGGGGGCTGACCTGCTGGAGAGTAGTGTAGGTGAAAGAGACCTGGGGGTCCTGGTAGACAGGAGGATGACCATGAGCCAGCAATGTGCCCTTGTGGCCAAGAAGGCCAATGGCATCCTGGGGTGCATTAGAAAGGGTGTGGTTAGTAGGTCAAGAGAGGTTCCCTCCCCCTCTATTCTGCATTGGTGAGGCCGCATCTGGAGTATTGTGTCCAGTTCTGGGCCCCTCAGTTCAAGAAGGACAGGGAACTGCTTGAAAGAGTCCAGCGCAGAGCTACTAAGATGATTAAGGGAGTGGAACATCTCCCTTATGAGGAAAGGCTGAGGAAGCTGGGTCTCTTTAGCTTGGAAAAAAGGAGGCTGAGGGGTGACCTCATCAATGTTTACAAATATGTAAGGGGTGAGTGTCAGGGAGATGGAGTTAGGCTCTTCTCAGTGATGACCAGTGATAGGCCAAGGAGTAATGGGTGTAAATTGGAGCATAGGAGGTTCAAGGTGAATATCAGAAAAATTTTTTTTACTGTGAGAGTGACAGAGCACTGGAACAGGCTGCCCAGGGAGGTTGTGGAGTCTCCTTCACTGGAGACATTCAAAACCCACCTGGATGCGTTCCTATGTGATGCGCTCTAGGTGACCCTGCTCTGGCAGGGGGGGTTGGACTAGATGATCTTTCAAGGTCCCTTCCAACCCCTATGATTCTATGATTCTATGATCCCCCGCGGGCGAGCACAGCCCCCCCCGCCCGGAGCGGCTGCAGTGCTTGCAGGCAGGCTCAGTTGATTACCGAGTCCCGCAGATGGAGGAAAGTTCTCTGGTTCACCGGCACTGTGCGCCTCCTTTTACTTGTGGCTAATGGCTCAGTCCTTCAGACACAGTCTGCTATCTATATTTCTGCCAAGTTTGTTTCAGTTTGTCCTTGGCTAAATCAGCAAAGGCACTTCTCTGTCTTGAAAGGAATTCCATCTTGTGTGGGGGGAGAAGGAAAAATTCTCTGTTCCCCACATAAGGGTCACTGTTAGAGGGTCTTGAGGGAACGGGAGAGGGTCCTTAGAGACAAAGAGAGGGCCATGAGGGACTGGGAGGGGGTTTTGAGGGACTGGGTGTGGGTCCCGAGGGACTTTAACAGGGTCCTGAGGGCCCCTGGGTGAGGGTCATCAGAGAAGGGGATAGGCTCCTGAGATCCAATGGGAATGGGGTCCCTTGGGACTTGGAGGGTGTAATGAGGGACTGGGAGGGGGTCCTGAGGTCCACTGTGATAGGGTCCTGAGGGATGGTGGGGTGTCCTAATGATCACTGGAAGAGGGTGCTGAGGTAGTGGAAGACCATCCTTAGAGCCACTGGGAGAAGGTCCTGAGGGAATGGGAGGTGATCCAGAGTGCCAGGGGGAAGGGGTGCTGAGTGTCTAGAAGGGGGTCCTGAGGGCCACTGTGAGGGTCCTGATGGTCTTGGAGGGGGTCCTGAGTGTCACTGTTAGAGGGTCCAGAGTTAATGGGAGAAGGCCTGAAGACCACTGGGAGAGCGTCCTGAGTAAATGAGAGTGGGTCATGAGGGACAGGGAGATAATCCTGAGGGAGTGGGAAAGGGTCCTGAGGACCAAAAAGAGAGGGTCCTGAGGGCCACTGGGAGAAGATCCTTAGGGTGACTGGTAGGGGGTCCTAAAGAATGGGAGTGGGTTGGGGAGGGGTTCCTGAGGGCAACTGGGGGGGTCTCATGAGAGTAATTGGGAGAGGATGCTGAGAGTTAGAGGGTCACTAGGAGAAAATCCTGAGGGACTGGCAAGGAATTGTGAGGGTGACTGTGGAGAATAATCAGGGGAAAATAAAGAGGCCTCTGTTGGCTGTTAGGGAACAGATCAGAACAGCAGCAACACTGGAAATATTGATATAGGGTAGAACACTGCGTATCATATCCTTGATGTGTGATTGGTTACAACCTGGGAACCCAAGAACTCTTTGTGTGTTAACGCCACAAATGGCACCCAAACAGGGACCTCGTAACTGAAAGAGGCAATCATCAGGATCAGTGTTGAAGGATCTGGATCCCAGTGGTGGACCAGCGATTGTACGTTGGAGGAAGGTGAGCGTGCTCACTACAAATTTACTTTCATTACCTTCTGTTAAACGGATATGTAAGTAATAGTGGAAATATGGGGCAAGCAGCTTCCAAGGAATATGAGTCATATGCTGAGATCTTGCAAGAAATTTTACAACAGCAAGGCTATGTAGTGTCCTCGTCGAAACTAGTGAAATTGCTAGTGTGGATTGAAGATAATTGTACTTGTTTTCCAGTGTTAGCATTTGTGATAGTGCTGCCTGCGCTTAAGTTGGGGGGAGAGTTAAAAATTCGGAAAGGTCTCAAATTCCCAATTTTAGATGCTGCCCCTGGAGGGCAGTTTATACTGCTTTGAAAACTTTGCAGCCTGATGAGTATTTGCTGCAAATGAAGGCAATACCCCTGCCTTCTCAGGCTGAGGAGAAAAGGGACTCTTGTGGGATTTTGCATAATAAGGTTAGGAAACTAGAGAATGCTTTCTGCCCTGGATCTGCTGATCCAGAGGGCAAGTTGGTTCTATGCCCCCCCCGCCCCCCCCCCCCCCCCCCCCCCCCCCCCCCCCCCCCCCCCCCCCCCCCCCCCCCCCCCCCCCCCCCCCGCCTCCCCCTCCCTTTGCTTTCTGCCTGGCTGTACTGGGGACTGCTCCCCCATCTCTCCTTCCTCTGTGGAGGAAGCAGTAGTTCCGTCTGCACTGCCCTATGAATCAATTGAGAATATTCAGGTACCTCTGATTGCTTTGGACACTTGGGGAGATGAGCCTAAGGCATTTCCCATTAGCAGTGAGATGTTTGATCAATGTTGTTGAGATGCATTAAAGAATGGTGACGTTGCTTTACTAACTGCCATGCTGGTCGTGTATAGAACTAATCGACTCCCAGGGTATGTACCGCTTTCATATGGGCTTGTCAAGGAGGTTAGGAAGGCAGTTTGCAGAATCATTTTACTATGAATCTTATTTCAGTTATTGGTGATGGTCATCTTATTACACCTGCCGATTCGAAAGGCCTGCTGAGTATGAGTTTGTCAGCAGCTCAATATACTGTCTGGTGGACTGAGTATCAGGAATTGGTTGCGGTGCAGGTCAGGGGTAATGTTGCAGCTCATTTGGCAATCGGTAAGGATGAATTGCTAGGACTGAATGCAAAAGCTACTGCTCAGGCACAGGCAGAAATGTCTTGGGCAGTGTTCCAGCAGGTTGCAAACCTGGTGTTGAAAGCCTTACGTAAGGTGCCTGAGGCAGGGCGACGTGAATCATCTTTTGCTGTTATTAGACAGGGGCTGCAGGAGTCCTATATTTCTTTTCTAGATCAGCTTCAGACAGCTATTAACAGACAGATAGACAATGAGGAGGCTGCGTCTGCGTTGTTGTTTCAGCTGGCCTTTGAAAATGCAACTGTAGACTGCCAGAAGGCAATCACTCTGATTAGGAATTTGGTTAAGTCAATTACTGAGTTGATAAGAGCATGTCAAAATGTGGGCTCGGAGGAACATAAGGCATCTGTGTTGGCTACAGCCCTCACTCATCAACTTACGGTGGGTGCGGTGGGTTTGAAGTGTTTTGGATATGGACAACAGGGCCATATTAGGAAGGAATGTCCAGTTGGGGGGATGGTCAGAAAAGAGACAGTAAGTGTCAGCCGACTATGCTTTGTCCGCACTGTGGAAAGGGCTATCATTGGAGCAACCAATTTCGATCAAAGTTTAACAACCAGGGCCAGCTCACACAGGGAAACAGGAAACGGGGTGCAAGTCCTGATACCCTGAGAGTCAACAACAGGGTCTGTTACGGCCAGGAGATGCTGCTAATAGAGATGCTGACATGCAGTCCTGCACCCCCAGCCTGAGAAAGGGACTGGCGGCTGCAGAACAGCGCCTCCCCACTCCACACCCCCTCCTAACCCTTGCCCTCTCGAGCTCGGGCACTGCCTGCCCAGCCGCCACCGTGGGCCTTTTTTAACAACCACCAGTACTATTTCCTCTGGTCAATCAGTGACGCAGCTTTTGTTACTGCTTTTTCTGTCCCTGCTGCTGCTGATCGCAGGACAAGGAGGTTTTCAGGAGTGCTGGTAGTCCACAGATATTGTGGCGGACAGTACCATTTCTCCCATTAGGGCAAAATTCCCACAAGTAACTATATGGATGATATACTGTTGGCTGCTGAACAGCAAGCAGATTTGCTACAGGTGCTGACTCAGTTGAAACACTCTCTGGAAACTTATGGTTTGCAGTTGGCACCTGAAAAAATCTAAAAGGAAGTTCCCTGGAAATATTTGGGTTGGTGGCTGTATGCAGGTACAGTTTTCCCTCAATGTCTCCATATTGCTACCTCCATAAATACTTTACATGATCTGCAGAGGTTGTTAGGGATCATCAATTGGATTAGAACGTTATTGGGAATCACTACAGAGGAACTGTCTCCACTTTTTTCACTCTTGAAAGGTGAGGCTGACTTAATGTCCTCTAGGCGCCTCACAGTTGAGGCGAAACAAGCATTGGACCACGTGGCTGACAAAATTGCATCTTCTTATATGCATAGGTTACAATCTGCTTTACCCATCTCTCCATGATTTATAGTTCTTTCCAACCATATGGACTGATTGGGCAATGGAGAGAGACAGATATGAGTCTCTTTGTCTTGGAATGGGTATTTCTGTCACGTGCATTTACCAGAATGGTGCCTACTGCATTGGACATGGTCATCAATGTGATTTCCTGAGGCAGGTTGAGAGTTCAGCAACTGTCAGGAAAGGATCCTGATTGTATTTATTTGCTGTTCACTATGGAGGTCTTTGATACATTGTTGCATGACTCGTTGCAAGCTGTCCTCCCTGATTATTTAAACATTTGAAAATTTTCTCTCCCACAGCACAAGTTGCTACATTCTTTGTCAGATCGGAATTTGCAGCCCATATATTGGCGTCTGTGATACCCCTGGAAGGTGCCCGTACAGTGTTTGTTGATGGTTCAGGGTGATCACACAAGGCTGTGGTAGTTTGGTGACCAGAAACAGGTAGGGATTGGCATTCATCAGTAATTACAGTGTCAGGTTCCACTCAAGTGGTGGAACTGTCTGCCGTACTCCATGCCTTTTCCCTTTTTCCCTCAGAGCCTTTGAATATTGTTGCAGATTCTTTATGTGTGGTGGGTATCGTACAAAGGATAGCTGACTCTTTCCTGAAGGAGGTTTACAATTGCCAGCTGTTTGACTTATTTGTTCAGTTGGCAAAAACTCTGAAGGGCTGCAAACATCCTTATTTTGTCATGCATATTCGGTCTCATACTACTCTGCATGGACTGATAGTGGAGGGTAATTGTGTTGCAGACAGTCTCACTATGGCAGTTTCAACCTCTCAAGCCTTTGAGTGAGCACGTCTGTCTCATGATTTCTTTCATCAGAATGCTAGTTCCCTTCGCAAAATGTTTGGCCTTACCATGGAGCAGGCTAGGGTCATTGTACGTACCTGTGCCAATTGTCAACAGCTAACTCCTGTGTCTGTTACTGAAAGTGTGAACCCTAGGGGATTAATTCCAATTAACTGTGGCAAACTGATGTCACGCATTTTCCTGCTTTTGGTCGTCAGAAATATGTTCATGTGGCTGCTACTGTGGCCTCCAGAGAAAAATCTTGAGATGTCCAAAAGCACTGGCTTCATTGTTTTGCAGTTCTAGGGGTGCCTCATAAAATGAAGACGGACAAGGGTCCTGCCTATGTCTCTCGGCCCACGCAATATTTTTTACAGCAATGGGTGGTGTCCCATATAACAGGCATTCTCCACTCCCCAATGAGCCAGGCTATTGTTGAACGTACTCACAGCACCTTGAAAGCTAAAACAAAAAAGGGGGAATCCTCTTTCACCACAGGAGCATTTAGATAAAGCCACATATGTACTTAATTTTTTGAATCGTTCTGGCACACATCTGCTGACATCAGTGGCTGAATGTCAATTTGGGCACGCTCCAAATTTTGCTGCTAGGCCCAAAGTCTGGTATGGTGAACCAGGGAATCCAGAATGGAATGGTCCAGTAGAGTTAATAACTTGGGGGAGAGGGTATGCATGTGTTCTTCTTCCCTCAGGACCTCACTGGTTGCCAGCAAAGAATGTGAAACCCTACCATGAGCTGGAACAACAAAATCCAGAACCCAATCCAAGAGAGGAATCTCTTGCAGATCAAGATGAGACCTCCTTGTCAGAGACCTAAGCCATGTGAAGGAGTAAACGCTGTACTGTGGGGATCATCTATATCTGTTCTTATTGGCAGAAGACTTGGACTATAGTGAATTGTAACAGTTCTTATATCAGTGTGTGAAACTTGACTATGAGAATCTCCTTTATCTTTCCTTTACTGTTAATCTCTTTATAATATGTGACTTGGGCAGGACGACTTATGACACATGTTGGCCCCATCTGTTGCAACCTCGTCCCGTTGTAAATACGCATCCTGAGTAGGATGACTTGCGACACATGTTGGCCCCATGTGTCAGAACCTTGTCCCCCTTGTAAAAGGTATATGAACTGTTTTTTTTTTTCCTGACACTGTAATTTGTAAAATAGCAGGAGTTTCTTGTACCTTTATTTTTGTCCTTTGGTCTTATTTCTGAGCAAATTTATTTTGTTATGAAGAGCTAATTTTTGTTGTTGTTGTTGAATAACCTGCTGTATTGATGCAAATCTTGGTGTGCTTTGTCACAGTAGTAACTTGTTATTGGATGAAGCAGGTGGAAGGACTAGGGCTGGCCAAGCACCTCCTACCATAGTCAAGGGCAAGACTGGGTTGGCCTCTGTGTTTGCCACCAAGAAGAACCTTGAGCACCGCTGTTGGCTGCAACCCAACAGGCGTTGAGCAGTGGAGACATATGCCATACCAGACTTTGATGTGAGGGATGGCCTCCTCTATTATAAGAGGGCCATCCAGGAGGGGAGGGCAGGCCACAAAGCCTGCAGCTGGCATGAATCACTGAATGGTTGCATCTGGACATCCATTCAATGATTGCAATACACCAAAGCCTGGCTTATGTCCACCCTCACCTTGAGTGGCCATTGAAAAAACAAAAAAGGGGAAGATGTGGAGAATAGTCAGGGGAAAAGAAAAAGGGACCTCCATTTGCTGTTAAGGAACAGATAGGAACAGCAGCAACACTGGGAATGTTGATATAGGGTAGAACACTGCTTATCATATCCTTGATGTGTGGTTGGTTATGTTCTGGGAACCCAAGGACTCTGTGTGTGTTAACGAGCAGGTGTGAGGCTGTTCACATCTCTCCGTGTTTTGATTGTTTACTCTCTGTTCCCACAATAAAGCATATAGAGGTGATTTTCCCAAAATAAAGGCAGTCCATCTCCTCTTGCCCTGGAGTTCATGTCTCCGTCCACTGCCACAGGCAACTGCGGGGTGTTATGAGGGAAATTGGGAGAGGGTCCTTAGGGACTTGGAGGGGGCCAGGAGGAATAGGGAGGGGGTCTGGAGGGCCACTGGTAGAGGGTTATAAGAGACTGGGAGGAGATCCTGAGGGCCACTGGGAGAGGGTCTCGAGGGCATGGGAGGGGGTCCTGAAGGCCACTTGGAGAGGGTGCAGAAGTATTGTTTAGGGGTCCTGAGTGCCACTGGGAGAGGGTCTTGAGAGAATGGGAGAGGGTCTTTAGAGACAAAAAGGGAGGTCTGAGGGACAGGGAAAGGGTCTTGAGGGACTGGGAGAGGTTCCTGAGGTACTGAGAGGGGGCCCTCTGGGACTGCGAGAGGGTCCTGAGGATTAGGACTGGATCCTGAGTGTGCCTGGGCAAGGGTCATCAGAGAAGGGGATAGGCTCCTGAGATCCAATGGGAGAGGGTCCCTTGGGACTTGGAAGGTGTCATGAGAGACTGGGAAGAGGTCCTGAGGTCCACTGTGATAGGGTCCTGAGGGATGGTGGGGTGTCCTAATAGTCACTGGGAAAGTGTCTTGAGGTAGTGGGAGACCATCCTTAGGGACACTGGGAGAAGGTCCTGAGGGAATGGAAGGTGGTCCAGAGTGCCAAGGGGAAAGGGTGCTGAGTGTCTAGAAAGGGATCCTGAGGCCCACTGTGAGAGGGTCCTGATGGTCTTGGAGGGGGTCCTGAGTGTCACTGTTAGAGGGTCCAGAGTTAATGGGAGAGGGCCTGAAGGCCACTGGGAGAGCGTCCTGAATAAATGAGAGTGGGTCATGAGGGACAGGGAGATAGTCCTGAGGGAGTGGGAAAGGGTCCTGACGACCAACAGGAGAGGGTCCTGAGGGACTAGGAGGAGGTCCTGAGGTCAACTGGGGGGGTGTCATGAGGGTAATTGGGAGAGGGTGCTGAGATAGTGGGAGGGTGTCCGGAGGAACACTTGTGGAGGGTAATGAGGGACTTGGAGGGGGTCCTGAGGCCCACTGGGAGAGAAGGCAGAGGTAGTCTTTAGGGATCTTGAGGGTTACTGTGAGAGGGTTTTGAGGGAATGGGAGAGGGTCCTGAGAGACAAAGAGGGAGGCCTAAGGGACTTGGAGGGTGTCTTGAGGGATGAGGAGAGAGTCCTGCAGGACTGGAAGGGCCACTGTGAGATGGTCATGAGGGACTAGAGAGGGCGTCCAGAGGGACACTGGGAGAGAATTATGAGGGACTGGGAGGAGGTCCTGAAGGAGTGTGAGAGGGTCCTGAAGGCCTCTGGGAGGCGGTCCTGAGGGCCTGGGAAAGGGTCCAGAGGGAGTAGGATAGGGTCGTAAGGGTCAATCGGAGAGTGTCCTTTGGGACTCGGAGAGGGTCCTGAGGGACTGGAAGTTGGTCCTAAGGGACTGGGAGTGGTTCTTAGGACTGTGGAGGTTCCTGAGGGCCAATTGGAGAGGTTCCTGATGTACTGGGAGAGGTTCCTGAGGGTCAACTGGAGAGGGTCCTGAGGGACTGGGAGAGGGTCCTGAGGGCCACTGGGAGATGGGACTATATTAATGGGAGGGGGTCCTGAGTGCAACTGTTTGAGTGTCCTGACTGACTGGGAGGGCATTCTGAGGGCCACTAGGAGAGCGTCCTGAGGGCCTGGAAGTGGGTCCTGAGGGAATGGGAGGGTGTCATGAAAGTCACTGCGAGAGGGTCCTGAGGTAGTATCAGAAGATGATGACGAGCATGTCCCGAGGGATTGGGAGAGCATCCTGAGGGGCTGAAAGAGGTTCCCTGAGAGCAAATTGGAGTGGGTCCTGAGAGAATGGGAGAGGGTCCTGAGGGCACCTGCGATAGTTTCCTGAGGGATGCTGGGGGGGTTCTAAGGGTCAAAGGGTGTCACTCCTGAGGGACTGGGAGAGGGTAAAAAAGGGCCACTCATGAGGGTTCTGAAAGACTGAGACGGGATCCTGAGGGGCTGGGAGTGGGTTTTGAGGGACTGGGAGGAGGTCCTTATGCCTGCGGAGGTTCCTGAGGGCCAATTGGAGAGGTTCCTGAGGGCCAATTGGAGAGGTTCCTGATGTACTGGGAGAGGTTTCTGAGGTTCAATTCAAGAGGGTCCTGAGGGACTGGGAGGGGATCCTGAGTGTCATTAGGAGAAGGTGCTGAGGGAGTGGGAGGTCCTGAGGGCCCCTGGGAGAGGGTGCTGAGGTAATGGCAGGAGGTCCTGGGGGCCACTCTGTGAGGGTCCTGCCTGACTTGGAGGGGGTCCTGAAGGCCTGGGAGTTGGTCCTGAGGGACTTGGAGGGGTTCCTTATGACTGTGGAGGTTCCTGAGGGCCAATTGGAGAGGTTCCTGAGGGACTTGGAGAGAGTCCTGAGGGCACTATTGATAAGGTCCTGATGGATGCTTGGGTGGTCATAAGGGTCACTGGAGACCGTCCTGATGTACTGGGAGAAGTTCTGGAGGGCCAATTGGAGAGGGTCCTGAAGGACTGGGAGAGGGCCCTGAGGGACTGGGAGAGGGTCCTGAGCGACTGGGAGACAGTCCAAAGGGCCACTGGGAGAAGTTCCTGATAAACTGGAATAGGGGTCTGGGGGCTACTGGGAGAGGGTACTGAGGGAGTGTCACGAACCAAGATGGGTAAAGTTGCAACCCACTGCCCTTCAAAAGGGAATCGAAGGCTGAGAACCACTCCCTGTCACACTCACAAACAGTGCTCAAGAATCAATAGGTTTATTAAAGGCACTAAGGTTTAGTCACGGTTGTTTCTACAGAACAATATCAAATGTCAGACTATATACAAGAACAATACATATATATATAAGAATAAACAAACAAACAAACAAAAACACAAGACAAACAATGATAGGAATATAATTCTACCCACACCCCGCCCCGTTCTTAGTCCCGGACAGGGATAGGAGGAAAAAAACTTGGAGAGATCGGTAGTAGTGTTCACAGAGTGCACCTTTCGGCTCCCCCTTCCAGTTCCGGCCCCGCCGTGCCTCCTGGGAGCTGTAGTCTGTGGTACTGTGCGCATGCGCCTGGTACCTCTGTCCTCTCCCCACGAGTGCGAGGAGTGCATCACCAGGATTGTCGCTGGATTAAAGGCCAGTATAGAGTCCATCTCTCACGGGGAGTGCGAGAGGGTTCTGAAGGACACTTGGAGAGGGTTCTGGGGAACTGGAAGAACATTCTGAGGGACTTGGAGGGGGTCCTGAGGGCCACTGGGAGAGAGTCCTTAAGGAACTGGAAGAGGGTCCTGGGGGCCCATGTGAGAGTGTCCTGAGGGACCAGGACAGGGTCCTGAGGTCCACTGGGAGAGGGTCCTGAGGGACCAGAATTGGGTCCAAAGGGCCACTGGGAGAAGTTCCTGATAGACTGTGAAAGGGTTCTGAGGGCTCCTGGGAGTGAGTCCTGAGGTAGTAGGAGATGGTCATGAGGGACTGGGAGAGGTTCCTGAGGGCCACTGGGAGAGGGTACTGGGCCCAGCAAAGTCCTGGCTGCTCTCTCAAAGACAGCTGAGATCCTGGGCAAGTTCCAGGGGCCAATGACTTCCTGAGATTGGCTTGAAGTCCCAGCTGAAGTCCCATCTGATGTCCCTGGGCCGGTGGAGGTCCCTGCCTAATCCTAGGGATGAAGTCTACAGGACGGCCAAAGTCCTGGCTGAAGTCCCAGGGCCCTACAAGGACCTGGGGCAGTCGAGGACCCATGGCTGGCCATGGTCTCAGGCGACATCTAGTGGCAGTTGATTTCCCCATTCTGGCCAAAGTCCTGAGGCCGGCCAAAATCCTGTCCGAGATCCCAAGGCCAGTTGAGATCCCAGGGGAGTACCAGAGGCCGCCTACTTCCTGAGACCGGCCGAAGTCCCAGGGCTGGCCGAAGTCCCAGCCGATGTTCCAGAGCTGGTGGAGGTCCCTGCCCATATCCTAGGGTCGAAGTCCCAGCTGAGGTCCTGGAGCTTAAGGGCTATGCAAGCTGTCAAGAACCCAGTGCCTGCCAAGGGCTCAACCAAAGTCTGGGGTCCGTCTGCTATCCTGGCCAAGGTCCTGGGACCAGAAGAGAACCCAAGGCCATCCGAGGACTCAGGGCCTACCAACATCTCAGATGGGTCCTTGGGGTCAGCCGAGGTCCCGATTGAGGTGCTGGGGCCGCCCATGTACAGAGGCTGGCCAAAGTCCTGGGGCTGGCCGAGGTCTGGGCTGAGGTCCCAGGGTCCTATGAGGACTTGGGGCTGTTGAGGACCCAGGACCTGCCAAGGTCTCAGCCTAAGTCTAAAGGCCTCTGATGTCGCCATTCTGGCCGAAGTCCTGGGGCTGGCCAAAGTCCTGGCTGATATCCCAAGGCCAGCAGATATCCCAGGCCAGATCCAAGGGCTGCTGATGTCCTGAGACCGGTCGAAGTTCTGGGGCTGGCTGAGGTCCTGTCTACACGACTACCAGAGTCCTGGCTGAGGTCCTGGGGCCAGACGATGACCTGGAGCTGTCTGAGGACTCAGGGCCTACTGATGTCTTTACTGGGTCCCTGGGGCTGGTAAAGATCGCAGCTGAGGTCCCAGGGCCAGCTGATGTCCTGGCCGAGGTCCTGGGTCCAGCTGACATCCCAGGGTCGGCTGAAGACTGGATGTCCAACGTCATTTCTGAGGTCCTCTGACCATCCAAGTTCCCAAGGCCGGCTGAAGTCCTAGCCAAAGTCCTGGGGCTGGCCGAAGTCCCAAGGCCAGCTGAAGTCCCGTGCCCTGCTCAAGTCCCAGGCAATGTCCTGGGGCCAGCTGAGATCCCGGGTGAGTTCCAGGGGCCATCATCATTCTGAGGCTGGCCCAAGCCCTGGGGCCAGTCCAAGTCCCATCTGATGTCCTAGGTCTGGCTGATGTCCCGACCAAGGTCCTGGGCCAGACAAAGACCTTCTGCTGTTGAGGACCCAGGGCCTACTGAGGTCTCATCTGGGGTCCTTGGGCTGGCCTGTGTCCCGTCCAGTGTCCTGGGGCCTGTGGATGTCCCTGCCAAGGTTGAAGGGCCATCCAAAGTCTGGAGGCTGGCTAAAGTCCAGGGGCTGTCCAACGTCCTGACAGAGATCCTTGGGCCTTGTAGGACCTGGGGATGTTGAGGACCCATGGCCTGCTGAGGCCTTGTCCCATGCCCTTGGGCTGGCTGAGGTCCCGGTTAAGATCATGGGGCCTTACAAGGACCCAGGTCCGTTGAGGATCCATGGCCTGCTGAGGTCTTCGCCAATGCCCTGGGGCTAACCAAGGTCCTGGCCGACATCCAGGGGCTGCTGACAAGCCTAGGCTGATGAAGTCCTGGGGCCGGACGAAGTCCTGGCCTATGTCCTAGGGCTGGTGGTTGTCCCTGCAAAGGTCCTAGGGCCATCCAAAGTCCCGTGGCCAGCCAAAGTCCTGACTCCAGCTGATGTCCCAGATGAGGTCTTGGGGCCAGATGAGGATGTGGGGCTGTAGAAGACTCAGGGCTTACCAATGTCTTGGCTGATGTCCCAGGGCTGGACGAGGTCCCAGCTGAGGTGCAGGGGCCACCAACATGATGAGGCTGGCAGAAGTCCAGGGACCAGCCAAAATCCTGGGTTATGTCTGGGATTAGCCAAGGTCCTGGCTGAGGTCCTGTAGCTGGCCAAAGTCCCAGGTCCACCTAAAGTCCCAGTCATTTTCCTGTACCCTGCCAAAATCCCAGGCAATGTCCCAGCACCAGCAGAGGTCCTAGCTGAGGTCCAGGGGCTGCTGATATCCCGAGGCTGGCCAAAGTCCCGGGCCTGACCCAAGTCCCAGCTGATGTCCCAGGGCAATGTGAGATCCCAGGTGGGTTCCAGGAGCTGCCAACAGCCTGAGGCCGGCCAAAGCCCCAATGTCCTATGGCCAGTGGAGGTCCCTGCCGATTGTAAGGGTTGTGCTCCTTACCACAGAAAATATGCCTCCCATGAAACTATTTCACCATATAAGGGAGACTGAATGGACGTTGCTCCTGTACAGTTGGCACCTTTGACACCAGGAACCAGGCTTCTCAGGGAGGGGGGCCCGCTTCCCTGGGGGCAGTCTGTTCTGAGACTTGAGATTGACTGGGCCAGGGCTGGCATGCAGATGGACAATGCATTGCGGCACCTGAAACTGTGAGCTGGGTCACCCTAACCTAGATGGAAGTCCCTGGACAGTCGGGGGGTGGGGGGGGGGGTGTCGCGCTTCTGCCCCTGTTGAGTGAGAGGGAGATCACTGGTAGCCTAAGGGCATGCCACTCTGCTGCTGGATCCTTGCAGAATCCGTGGGAGCTGAGGGCTGAAACCATACTGCTCTTTTAAGAGCAGAGAGCTGAGACCCCTGCCTGCTCCCAGGGAAGACGGGAAGAGACCCAAGCCAATCGGAGCTGCACCAGAGCCAAAGACCTGCACCAGAGCCGACAGGAGCCAGGCGGAGCTGAGAGGACCGGAGCCGAGAGGAGCCGAACCTGAGCCGGGAAATGCCGAGCTGCCAAGCCGAGCCAACAGGAGCCAGGCAGAGCCGAGAGGACTGGAGCCAAGAGGAGCTGAACCCGAGCCGGGAAAAGCCGAGCTGCCGAGCCGAGCCGCCGTCGGACCAAGCCGGGCCAGCAGGAGCTGAGTCCCCAGCTGAGCCGCTGCCGCCCAAGCGCTACCATGCGCCGCCGCTAGCTGAGCGTTGCCACTGCCGCCCAAGCGTCGAGCACTGCCGCGCACCGCTGCCTGAGCCACGAGCGCTGCCACGCCACTGCCGTCCACGTGGTGCGTGTTGCTGCCCTCCAGCCCATCCAGCTGCTAAACGCAGATCACCAGCAGCTGGAGTTCGCCCAGGGGCTGCTGCTGCCACTACATTCAACCAGCCGGGAGTGTAAGAACTCCATCTGCAAATCTTTCCTGTTTCCTATAGGGTTTTCTCTCCCTGGTGGGGGTAGTGGGTGGCCCTTTCTCACACGCACAATGGCTACCCCTCCGAGGGGGAACTGCGACGCGCTCCAAATAATTTTCCTTTATTATAATAATCTTCTCCCTATCTTTTGCACTATCTGTGTCTTGCATTATATTTACATGTGTACACATCTGTTCTGTCTATAAAGGAACAACACATAGAAACCTACATTCAGTGTCCTCATTCCCTTTCTGAGTGAGAGTGTGTACTACCCGTGGGGGGGGGGGGCTTCAACAGGTATCAAGTAAAACCAAAAGGGGAGGGATTAACTGCTCAAACCCCTTTCTTTCCCCTTTGAACCTTTATAACGATGTTGTAGAGCCATCCCAAGTCCCCACACCAGCTGAATTCCAGGGGCCGTCAGAGGACTCAGGACCTATTGGAAATCCTGGGCCTGCTTGAGGTCCTGGCTGAAATCTATGGGCCACTAATGTCCCGAGGCCAGCCAAAGTCCCAGGGCTGGCCAAAGTCCCAGACAACTTCCCAGGGCCAGGGGAGGTCTCTGCCTAGGTCTTTGGGCTGTCAGAGATCCTGAGGCCAGCCAAAGACCTGGCCAAAGTCCTGGGCTGGGTGAGGTTTAGGGGTACTCCAAGGTCCCAAGTCCAGCTGAAGTCTTGGCGATGGCAGAAGTCCCAGATCTGGCTGAAGGCTACAGGATGTCTAAAGTTCTGGTTGAGGTCACGGAGCCAGAGGGGGTCCCTGCCAAGATCCCAGGGCCATCTGAGGTCCTGGGGCTGTCAAGGACCCAGGGCCTTCCAAGATCTCTGCCAATGTCCCGGAGTGGCTGACGTCCTGTCCAATGTCCCAGGGCCAGTGGAGGTCCCTGCAGAGGTCATAGAGCCATCTGAATCCCCAGGCCACCCCAAGTCATGGGGCTATCCAAAGACTCAGGGTCTACCGATGTCTCAGCCAAAGTCCCAGGGCTGACTGAGATCCAGGTTCTGCCAATGTTCTGAGGAAGGTCGAAGTTCTGAGGCTGGCTGAAGTCCCAGCTGAGGTTCCAGGACCAGACAAGGATCCAAGGCTGTCAAGGAACCAGGTGTGACATTTAGGATATATGGTGCTTGTCTCAAACAATCCTTGAGATTCAGACGCTTATGGTGTCTGGTGCTTGTCTTGAGACATCCAAGAGATAAACAGTGTTTAATAAAGAGACAGAGGTCCTTGCCAATGTGGTAGGGCCATCCCAAGTCCCCAGGCTGGCCAAAGTCCTGGGGCTGTCTGAGGTCACAGCCAATGTCCTGGGGCCTGAAAAGGTCCCAGCCAAGGTCCTCAGGCCATCTGAGGTCCCAATGCCATCCGAAGTCCCAGCAGGGGTGCAGGGGCCACCAACATGTCGAGGCTGGCCAAAGTCCCGGGGCTGGCTGAAGTCCCAGCTGAGGTCTAAGGGTTGTCTGAAGTCCCAAGTCCAGCTTAAGTCCTGTGTCCAGCTGATGTCCTGACCAAGATCCCAGGGCCAGAGGAGGACCCAGGTCTGTTGAGGATCCAGGGCCTGTCGAGGTCTCAGTCAGGGTTCTGGGGCTGGCCAAGGTCCCAGCTGAGGCCCTGGGCCTGGCCGAGGTCCTGGCTGAGGTCCAGTGGCCACCGATGTCCTATGGTCCATCAAAGTCCTGGGGTTGGTCAAAGTCCTAGCCGATGACACAGGTCCGTTCAAGGTCCCGGCTGATGTCCCAGGGCCAGAGGAGGACCCAGGGCCTTTGAGGACTGAGCTCCTGATGATGTCTCAGCTATGGTTCCAGCAGTAGTCTCAAATCTTTGATGTGAAAGTACTCTCACACAGACACCTAGCTACACTCTGTAGCAGATGAGTAATTTATTATTTTCTTTATAATTCTAGCAAGTTCTTAAACTCATTTTCATCTAAAATAATCATAGAATTATACAATCATAGAATCATAGAAAGGCTAGGGATGGAAGGGACCTTAAAGATCACATAGTTCCAACACCCTCCATGGGCAGGGTCATCTCCCACTAGATCAGGTTTCTCAGAGCCCCATCCAACCTGGCCTTGAACACTTCCAGGAATGGGGCTTTCACAGCTTCTCTGGGCAATCTGGGCCAGTGTCTCAACACCCTCACACTAAAGAATTTCTTCCTAATGTCTAATCTAAATTTCCCTTCTTCTAGTTTTGATCCATTACCCCTTGCAATCTCACTACATGCCCTTGTAAGAAGTCCCTCCCCAGCTTTTCTGTAGGTCTCCTTCAGGTACTGGAAGGTGGTTATAAGGTCTGCTCAGAGCCTTCTCTTCTCCAGGCTGAAAAGTCCCAACTCCCTCAGTCTGTCTTCATAGGAGAGGTGCTCCAGCCCTCAGATCATCTTTGTGGCCCTCCTCTGGACTTTCTCCATGAGCTCCATGTCCTTCCTGTGTTGGGGGCACCAGAATTGGACACAGCACTCCCAGTGGTGTCTCATAAGTGCCAAATAAAGGGGGAGAATCACCTCCCTTGACCTGCTGTCTACGCTTCTTCTGATACAGCCCAGGACAAGGTTGGCATTCTGGGCTGCAAGTGCACATTGCTGGCTCATATTGAGCTTCTTATCCACCATCACCCCCAAGTCATTCTCCTCCGGGCTGTTTTTGATCCATTCTCCAGGAAGCTTGTATTTGTGCTTGGGATTGCCCCAACCCAGGTGCAGGAACTTGCACTTGGCCTTGTTGAACTTCATGCAGTTTTCATGAGCCCACTTCTCAAGCCTGTCAGGGTTCTTCTGGATGGCATCCCTTCCCTCCAGCATGTTGACCTCACCACACACTTTGGTGTCATCGACAAACTTGCTGATGGGTGCACTCAATGCCACTGTCCATGTGGCAGACAAAGATGTTAATAACACCAGAGGACTATGTCCTTTCTGTACCCATTCAGATAATGTTAAAGAAAAAACAGAATTCAAGTCTGCATCTTAGAATAATTTCTCCTTCCCTCCTTCCCCCCCTTTAAACTTTTTAAGGAGTAATGACTAGTAATTTATCTCAGGTGAGATTCTTAAGCAGTTACAGGAATCCCAGCCTTGAGATATTATTGTTTTAGGAGCTGTAAGGATTCTGAATTGATTTTCAATTTTTTAGCTGTAATATTTGTTATATCACAAAATATAACAGTGGTACAGTTAAAGAACAGTAAATACCAATAGAAAGACTATCAAATGTGAATGAGAGTAGTGTGAAGAAATCAGAAAAGTTTTCTACATCTCACTGCATCTTAAACTTGAGATATATTTCACAGCTTCCTAGTCCAGTCACCCATTATTTATTAGATAATTTTTTAATTCATCCTGAACATTTAACTTTAGACATGGTTTATATGTAATTGTAATTCAAAATAGGTTATGATAGCACTGCAAGCCAAGTTAATTGTATCTGGAGCTTGTCTTGAGATCCAGTTCAGAGTGCAGAATTATGCAAATAGGCTGGATTTGTTGCCATAGACAAATTAATTTAAATGGTTCAAAATTGTGACAGAACAGCTGAAACATGTATCTTGCATCCCACATGGCTTCTGTAAATTAATTAATATTTCTAATTATAAGTCCCAAAAGTTTGCAGAGGAATTTGTGGTTCCTTTCACGAATCATTCCCATTCTATACATATATTCATATATATGCACATGCAGAATTAATGTAATACTGAATGGTGTGTTTTAAACCCTGAGATGCTACTGTCATATCCTAGTGAAGCCACGAGGTAAGCAGAAACTCTGGTTCTGACTTTTGGGACCCATACCTTAAAGATATTTGAATCTCAGATTTTATTCAACTCCTTATTTAAAATAAAAATCTGGTGAGCTTGACATTGGATTGGCTTTACGAGCCTTGCAGACTGCACACACCTGGCTATGCCAGAGTATGAAGGCTTCCTTGGATGAGAATTGGAGTGCTGTGAGCACAAGGCTTCTGTCAGGAAAAAAAAAAAAGTCTCCAGCTCCCCTTAGGAAAAACTGAACATCACCACATCTTCAGCCAGATATATTTACCAGTAAAGGGGCCTCCTTGTGGGGCTGGGTGTGAATCCAACCCTGTGTATCACTGGCCACTCTGTGAGCTGCTGCAACAAGCCAGCCCAGATTCCTTTCACTGTATCTGTGTGCAAAACACAGCCAAGTGACAAGGTTACAACTTTGTTTTTCTATCTACAAGAGTATTGGATTGCTCTTTTTTTTTTTTTTTTTTCTATCTTAAGGCAACATGAAAGAAAACCAGAACAATTTATTCTGCCATTCCATAGGTACAGATGAATAACCTTGAAATATTTTGGCCATTGATCTTGAAACTTTGACTTGATTGTGATAATAGTGCTAGCTTTTCTGGCAGTATTTACATTGCTATATAAATGGCACAGTATGTTTCTTTCATGGTACAGCTGTCGTCTGGTATAGTTTCCTTTGGAAGGGCTCAGATATTTCATTTATTTATTTATTTAAATATTCCACGGCTCATTGAATCACTGTTGTATGTGACAAGCATTTAAAACGTGCTGATGCCAAGGCCTTGCCTTTCCATGTGCTTTTGCCTTTCATTTCTCATATCAGAGTTGAGCATTCAGGAAGCTTTCCTGTCTTCTAAACGATGGACATGACCATGGTATTATGCCACTGTGAAAGTAAAGATTGGCCAAAAAACAAAGGCCCTGTGAAAGATTTTCAGGTTTTCTTTTAGAGAAAAAGAAAGGAGCAGGTAGTTATTTCATACCACCTGTGAGAGACGGACTCCATAATGGCCTTTAATCCAGCAACATTTGCTGACCAGTCCTGGTAATGTACTCCCCGGCACTCATGAGGAGAGGACAGAGGTACCAGGCACATGCACACAGGACCACAGACTACAGCTCCCAGGAGGCACGGCGGGGCTGGAACCGGAAGGGGAGCCGAAAGGCGTGCGCTGTGAACTCTCACTGCGGATATAGCCACCACCGTGTGTGCATCGCTGTGGAGGCTGCTGTGGAGCCATAGAGCGCCTTTTCCCATGGTTGTTGGCGTGTGGACGTACCGAATGGACTACTTGCCCAGAGTCGCAGGGGAAAGGAAGAGGATCCCGACCAGGGACACCACCATACAAAAACCTAAGGGCAAAATCTATTCAGTAAGATAAAGTGTGTAGATCTCCCAGTGGCAGGAACATGCCAGAACTCTGCCTAAAATTGTAACTTGAGGGCAAGGGAGAATATCTGGCAGGATGATGATGGGAAGTTGAGGGTGGAGAAGAAAGCACAGAATTCAGACCTTGCCCTTTCCACCATATTAAGGTGATTCCCACTGCCTGTTCAGCTGCATTGACTATCTTATTGTACTTGTTCTTGAGCCTGGGTTTTTAAACACTTTTTTACTGGACAGTGTCCAGCCTCCAAGGAATGGCATTTGTTGATGTAATCCTCCCAGACTGCACAGGTGGTTTTGCTCAATAAAATTGATTAATGTTCCCTAGCTAAGATGACATATCTGAAATAAGTCTCCTGTCTTATGTGGGATATGGTTTTATCAGTAGTGGCATGCAGTAGGTTAAGAGACACAGGTCAAATAAAAGACAGTTGTCCTGATTTTCTTGAAACGTGCTGATTTCTGCATGGCATACACAGACAACCTAATATATGTGTGCTTACAATAGGGGGAAATGCTGCTATCAGCCATAACAAAACTGGGTTATCTTTTTATATGTAACTAAGATTTCAGATAGGGCAGGCACAATTTCACCCACCTTTTTGTCAGTTGGAAAAGATCTATTTCATTTAGACATAATATTTTAATTTTTTAATGAGTATTTATCTGTATCTTCTGTATTATATTTCCTTTTTTACCGAGTGTTGGAAAGAGAGAGAAGAAACGAAAATGCCACAATATTGTTAGTGTCACAAATTTTAACTTGCACTCAATCCAAAGCCATGGTCAAAAGAAATGTGGCAACCCAGACTGACCTATCTCGGAAACACTCAGCTGTTTAGGTGTTGGGCTGTGTGGAATGTCTGAGCCTGTCACTCTTACCAGAGAACAGCAGAGACACCACCTGTGTGCGCTGCAGCTAGGTAAGTGATCTGCTCAGCCTGGTGGCGGAGCTTATAGGAGGAAGTGGAAAGATGAAGAACTATCTGAGAATGTGAAAAGGAAATAGACTGGGGGAGCCCCACCCTATCATCCTTATGGAAAAGCCAGAAGGTGAAGGCTACATGAGATGTACAGGATCCCGTGTCCTTTTGTCACCAGGCAGAAGGAGGAGACCTAAGAGATGATGAGAGGGAATTGAAGCAGGTCCCTGCTCAGTGAAGCAGGCCTCTCCAGGCCTCCCCCACCTTTCCAGGCACCCTTTGGAACAGATATGAGGATCTAGAAATAGAGAACCAGGCAAATGAGGATGTTGATAAAGCTCCATCCAGGGAGTTGCCAAAGCAGTCAGCTCCACATATTAAGACTGCTTCTGTTAAGAGCAAGAGGAGGGTAATTGTTACAGGAGATTCCCTTCTGAGGGGAACTGGGGGTCCCATATGCTGGTCAGACCCTTCCCACAGGGAAGTCTGCTCACTCCCTTGTGCCTGGGTTAAGGAGATAATCAGGAAACTTCCTGGTCTGGTATGGCCCCCCGATTACTACCCATACTGGTCATGCAGAGGGACATGATGAGGTTCTCAAGGGAAGTCCCAAAGCAATAAAAAGGGACTTCATGGCACTGGCCTGAATGATTGAGGGATGGGGGACACAGGTTCAACTACTTCAGTGGCTGGGAATACTGAAAGGAACAGGAAAACAACTAATTAACACATGTCTCAGAGGCTGGTGCCATCAGTGGAATTTTGGGTTCTTTGACAATGGAGATGTTTACATAGCATTAGGCCTACTCGCCAAAGATGAAGGGGAACTGTTACCGAGGGGGAAAAGGATGCTTGGCCAGAAGTTGGTGGGGCTAACTGAAAGGGCTTTAAACTTGGTTTGAAGGGGGGAAAGGGGATAAAACCAAGCCCACTACAGATGAGCCTAGGGATGACAAGAGGGCAAGAGTTAGCAGGGGTTATAGAAAGGGCTTTGAACTAGATTTGATGGGAGATGGGGATGTAACTGGGCTTTCTAGAGAAGCACCTGGGTGCAGTAGCTCAGTACCTGCAGGGCAGATTGCTAGTACTTTTGAAAAACAGAAGATCTACCACCCCTCAAGAGCCAGCAGGGAAACACAAAAAAAACACCTCAAGAGAAATAAGGGATGTTCCTCTAAAAAGATAACAGGTCCAAAAGCCCACCTAAAGTGCCTTTACATTAATGCACACAGCATGGGAAAAAAACAGGAGGAGTTGGAAGCTACTGTGTTACTGGAAGGCTATGGTTTAGTGGCTATTACTGAAGATTTGTGGGACAACTCCTATGACTGGAGTGTGGCTATCAATGGCTACAAACTGTTCAGAAGGGACAGGTGAGGAAGGAGGGGCAGAGGTGTTGCCCTCTATGTTAGGAAATAGCTTGAGTTTGAAGAGATATCCCTAAAGGATAGCCAAGAGGAAGTTGAAAGCTTATGGGTAAGAATTAGAAACTGAGGCAACAAGGAGAACCTTGTGGTTGGTATCTACTACAGCCTGCCTGATCAAGGGTAACCTACTGATGAAGCAGGCTCTTATCCCGCTGGAGGATTCCAACCACCTCAACATCTGCTGGAAAAGTAACACAGTGACCTAGAGGCAATCCAGGAGACTCCTGGAGTACCTTGAAGACAACTTCTTAAGCCAGGAAATAGACAGCCCTAACCTGAGGGGATGCAATACTGGACCTGATGGTCACCAATGCAGGCAAGCTCATCACGCACATCAAGACTGGAGGCAGCCTGGGCTGCAGTGAACATGGTGGAGTTCACATTCCTAAGGGATACAAGTGAGATGAGGAGTGTAGTCAGGACCCTGAATTTTAGGAAAGCAAAATTCCAGCTCTTCAAAGAGTTAGTCAGTAGGACACCCTGGGAAACAGTCCTCATGGACAAGGGAGCAGAACAGAGGTGGCGGATCTTTAAAGATTATTTCCATAGAGCACAAGAGCTCTCGATCCCCAGGTGCAAATAATCAAGTAAAGAAGGCAAGAGACCAGCATGGCTGAGTTGTGACCTGCTGGCCAAACTGAAAGGCAAGAAGGAGCTGCACACACAGTTCAAGCAGGGACTGGTATCTTGGGAATAGTATAGGGACACTGCCCGGTCATGCAGATATGGGGTCAGGAAGGCCAAGGCATGGCTGGAGCTGAACTTTAAGCAGGGGAAGCGAAGAATAACAAAAAGGGCTTCTACAGATATATCAGTCAGAAAAGGAAGGTGTTTTGGTTTGAGCAAGCTCTTTGCTGATTTTTTTGTTTTTCTTCCTTTCAGTGAACTTTTTAGCAGTGCCAGTGGACTGATAATAACCAAGGTCACTTCTGACTGTCTGCAGCCTCCCACCCTGCTACGTGGGAGCAGATTAGACTGAAGGCAGGATCAGCAAACCAGAATATTCCCTTCTCATATTTTCTCTATTTGGCTTTCAGTATAGGCTAATACATCACGGAAGTCAAGCCTCTCTTTTTCCTTCTTCTCTCACTTTTCTGCTTACTGTCACTTCTATCGCCCTCTCTTTGGCTCTCTCACTTTCTTTTTCCATTTTTCTTTACAGGTGACATCCGAGGACCCTGTCCGTGCACCCAGACACTGCCCCCTTCAGCCAGCTCTCAGAAGAATCTGGGTTATCTCTTTACCTTTCTCAAAGACTTCCTCTGGCGTATCGCCCCACACAATGATGTCATTGATGTACTGCAGGTGTTCTGGAGCCTCACCCTTCTCCAGTGCAGCATGGATCAGTCCATGGCAAATAGTTGAGCTGTGTTTCCACCCCTGGGACAGTCGATTCCAGTTGTATTGGACTCCCCTCCAGGTGAAAGCAAACTGTGGCTTGCACTCTGGTGCAAGAGGAATAGAGAAAAAGGCATGAGCGATGTCAATAGTGGCATACCACTTTCCTGCTTTTGACTCCAACTCATACTGAAGTTCTAGCATGTCCGGCACAGCAGCACTGAGCGGTGGTGTAACCTCATTCAGGCCACAATAGCTGACGCCTTCACTCACCATCAGGCTTCTGCACTGGCCAGATAGGACTGTTGAAGGGTGAGTGAGTCCTGCTGATCACTCCCTGGCTCTCCAGTTGTTGAATCAGCTTATGGATGGGAATCACAGAGTCTCTGTTGGTGTGATATTGTCGTCTATGCACTGTTGAAGTGGCAATTGACACCTGTTGGTCTTCAACCTTCAGCAATCCCACTAGGGAAGGGTCATCTGAAAGGCCAGATAAGGTATGCAGTTGTTCAATGTTCTCAGTCTCTACAGCTGCTATACCAAAGGCCCACCGATACCCTTTTGGGTCCTGGAAGTATCCTTTTTTGAGATAGTCTATTCCAAGGATGCAAGGAGCATCTGGGCCAGTCACAACAGAGCAATTCTGCCACTTATTGCCAGTGAGGCTTATATCAGCTTTGACAATGGTCAGTTCTTTAGATCCTCCTGTCACTCCAGAAATAGTAACGGACTCTGTCCCCTTGTGATTCGATGGCATTAAGGTGCACTGTGCACCAGTGTCAACCAAGGCTTTATAACTTTGTGGTTTCAATGTGCCAGGCCACTGAATCCACACAGTCCAATAAATTCGATTGTCCCTCTCCTCCTCCTGGCTGGAGGCAGGGCACCTCTAATACTGACCATTAGAGGTCGATGCACCATCTTGGTTGAAGGACTGGTTGCTGGAAATCGGAGCTGCCTTTTTCCAGGAAGAACCATCTACTGCACCTTTTCTACCTAGCAGCTCTTGTACACGTAGCTGGAGAATATCAGTGGGTTTATTATCCCAGGTTCTCATATCCTCTTTGTAATAATCATGCAAGAGGAACCACAGGTGACGTCGAAGTGGGTCCCGTCTCTCTTGTTGCTGTCTTGTAGCAGGGTATATCCTCTTGATGGCTGCAACACAAGCCCAGTTGTGCTTAGGGAGATACTGGGGTATAGGAAGAGACTGGGGTTTACTTTCCCATCTGTCCAGAATCCTTCTGTCAGTCACCTTTTCAATGGCTGAGGTGTGGAACTGACGATAATCACAAAACATATCTCCATACTGTCGTGCTTTGAAAGCCAATTCACGCACAGTTGGTCTATTGGATTCATCAAAATGTCCCATTAAGGAGAATATATGGGCATGTGTTGCTGGTACAGCCTGAGCAAACCTCCGGAACACGGCCGTGTTGCACACGACATCATCAGGATTTAGAAACCCTTGGTCATCATAGATCACTTCTCGCACTGCTAATTCTCTCAAATACGTGATGGCTCTTTCAAGAGTGGGCGCTCTGCTTCAGCATGGGTCAATGTTGCCCTTATGGGCATCTTTAGCCAGGGATCCCAACTGTCTGGCTTCTCTTTCGTCCAGAGTGTAGGTGTCGGCTCCACCATCAAAACATCAGAGCAGCCAGGTAAGAAGCCCCTCATTTTCATTGCGTGTAAAGTCCTTTCTCATGAGACGCAATTCCTTTAGGGAGAAAGGCTGTAGCAGGTCATCATCCTTATCTGCTTGAGAGGGGCCTGCCTGTTTATTTACTTGAGATGGATCTGTTCCAGCATCTGTTTTAGAATCGTCTGCTTCCTCAATCACATCTTCTGATGCTGCTTTGAGGAACTCTGGATATTTCAGACAGGAGCAGGTATAAGGATCAGTTGCCTTTCCTTTGCCCCGGTCACAGGATTAACTCTTACTCATCTGAATTGAATGGGAGTGGACTTAATCTTTGCAGAAGTAGCTGTTTTGTAGCAGCACCAGTGGTGGCAGCAGCAGCAGTAGTGGTAGCACCAACAGTGGCACCAGTAACAGCATTGGCAGCAGCATTGCCTGGGGGGAACTGGCAGTGAGCGGAACAACACCTCACTCTACGCATCCACAGGACACTACAAGTATTCAACAGAAGCATCCCCAGTGAAACTATACTATTTAGATCAAGAGCTGGGATATTCAGCCTGAGTGGGAGTGGAAAGGAAAAACCGAGTCTGCCATTACCTACGTAGACCTTCTTATCCACATGCACATTCACACTGCACACATACAGTATCCCTATACAGATCAATATCACGACCCCTGTTATCACTAAATAGTTTATTACATGGTTGATTATGGCTATAGTCTTATCAATAAACCAGAGAACAATAACAAGAACAGATACACTAAGCAATAGTATCCCAGCCGCATAGGACATATACGACTGCATGTTGGGTGCAAAATTCATCTGTTCAGTTTTCAACCCATCCATGGTGTTCATTCTCTCCTCCCTGGCTCACCAATTAATTAATGTGTTGGTTTGGCACTGAGTTGGCAGTCTCTCGATTCACCCCTCCCTCCCCCCTCCTCCCCCAAGGTAGGGAAAGAGGGAGAAAAATGAGAAAGAGAGGTTTTCTGGGTTGAAAAGTGAAACAGATTGATTTTAATTATTAGTGACAAGGGAATATATATATGTATTTGCAAAGGGATGTGCAACACCCGATCCCCTCCCTCCTCCCCTAACCACTCTCACAGTCTCCCAGCTGAAAGGGGGAGTGTCTGAGCGCACGGATGGAGTCCTCAGATGTTGGCTGTAAAGAAAAATGGAAAAAGAAAGAGAGAGAGCCAAAGAGAGGGCGATAGAAGCGACAGTAAGCAGAAAAGTGAGAGAAGAAGGAAAAAGAGAGGCTTGACTTCCGTGATGTATTAGCCTACACTGAAAGCCAAATAGAGAAAATATTATGAGAAGGGAATATTCTGGTTTGCTGATCCTGCCTTCAGTCTAATCTGCTCCCCAGTAGCAGGGGGGAAGGCTGCAGACAGTCAGAAATGACCTTGGTTATTATCAGTCCACTGGCACTGCTAAAAAGTTCACTGAAAGGAAGAAAAAAAAAAAAATCAGCAAAGAACTTGCTCAAACCAAAACAGAAGGTTAAAGAAAGTGTGTGTCCCCCGATGATCAAGGATGGCAAACTAGTAACAACAGACAAGGAGAAGGCTTGTGTTCTCAACAACGTTTTTACCTTAGTCTTTACTGGCTGCCTCTCTCCTCACACCTCTCTATTTGAAGGACCTCAAGATGGGGACCAGGGGGAGGAAGTCCCTCTCAAGGTAAGTGAAGACAAGGTTCAGGATCACCTGAGGAACCTGAGTATATATAAGTCTATGGGATCTGATGAGATGCAACCCAAAGTCCTGAGGGAATTGGCTGATACAGTTGCCAAGCCACTCTCCATGACATTTGAAAAGTCATGGCAGTCAGGTGAAATTCCTGGTGACTGGAGAAAGGGAAACATATACACCCATTTTTAAAAAGGGTAAAAAGGAGGAACCTGAGGACTACCAACCTGTCAGCTTCACCTCTGTTCCTTGGAAGATAATGGAACAGATCCTTCTAGAAGCTCTGACAAGGTACATGGAGGACAGGGAAGTGATTTGAGATAGCCAGAATGGCTATGGGAAAGTCCTGCCTAACCAACCTACAATGGAGTGACTGCATCAGGAAAACATAGGCATGTCATCTATCTTTACTTCTGCAAGGCCTTTGACACAGTCCCCCACAACATCCTTGTCTCTAAGTTGGAGAGATATGAGTTTCATGGGTGGACTGTTCAGTGGGTAAGGAATTGCCTGGATGGTCACATCCAGAGAGGAGTGGTCAATGGCTCAATGTCTAGATGGAAAACGGTGACCAGTGGTCTCCCTCAGGGGTCCGTACTGGAACCAGTGCTGTTTAATATCTACATCAACAATATAGACAGTGGGATCAAGGGCACCCTCAGCAAGTTTGCAGATGACACCAAGCTGACTGGTACAGTTGACACACCAGAGGGATGGGATGTTATCCAGGTGGACCTGGACAAAATAGAGAAGTGGTGAAACTCATGAGGTTCAACAAGGCCAAGTGCAAGGTCCTGCACCAGGGTAGGAGCAATCCTCATTATTAATACAAGCTAGGGGATGATTTGATAGTGAGCAGCCCTGCAGAAAGGGGCTTGGGGGTACTAGTGGACAAAAAGTTGGACATGAGCAAACAATGTGCACTAGCAACTCAGACGGTCAATTGCATCCTATGCTGCATCAAAAGAAGTGTCACCAGCAGGTCAAGGGAGGTGATTCTGCCCCTCTGCTCTCATTAAGACCCCACCTGGAGTACTGTGTCCAGCTTTGAAGCCCTCAACACAAGAGGGACATGGACTTGTTGGAAAGAGTCCAGAGAAGGGCCACAAAAATTATCAAGGGCTGGAGCACCTCTCATACAAACACAGGCTGAGACAGTTGGGGTTGTTCAGCCTGAAGAGGAGAAGGCTCTGAGAAGACCTTATAGTGGCCTTCCAGTACATGAAAGGGGCCTACAGGAAAGTTGGGGAGGGACTTTGTACAAGGGTGTGTAGTGGCAGAATGAGGCATAACGGTCTTAAACAACAGCAGGGTAGATTTAGATTGGATATCAGGAAAAAGTTATTTACAATGAGGGTGGTGAAGCACTGGAACAGGTTGCCCACAGAGATAGATGGTGGAGGCCCCATCTCTGGGAACATTCAAGGTCAGGCTTGATGAGGATCTGAGCAACCTGATCTAGTTAAAAAGGTCCCTGTGCACTGCAGGAAGGGATAGACTAGATGGCCTTTAAAGGTTGCTTCCAACTCCATACATTCTATGATTCTGTGTTTCTTTGGCTTCAGAGCAAAGTATTTTTCTGTTCAAGGGCTGCTTAGGAAATGTTGGTGGCACTGTAGTAGTGATATTATTTGTGTGGGCTGGACATGTTAAATATACTCCTTGGCTGCTGTGGAACAAATATCACAGGTTGGTTTAAAATTGATTCAGGAGAGAAATTACTGCAACCATGAAGGACTCCTGGAAAGCTTAAAAGCATCAAAAACTGAGTAATAGAAAATATGTGGAGGAAGAAACATAGCTACTACCCTGGTTAGAAAAAGGCTAATTATTTCATCAGCTCAGGTTTTCTTAGCAAGAGGCAGTCAGACATGATTTTTACACAAAAGTGTGTGTCTTAGGAGCTGAGGGAGCTTTGCACTTAGCTACAAGCAAAGTTCCATTTAAAATAATTGCTGGGGTATTGTCAAATCCCACAAAGTGGGTACGGCTCCCCAGAGGTGGGCTCCGAATTAAATATCACATCACACGAAATGGGTATGGTGGTACATCCCACAAAGTAGGCATGGGTAGAGTTCTCCAGAGGTGGAGGTAGACCCAGGGAGACTCGAATTGGACACCCTTGCTTTCTGAACTCCTCCTCTGAGAGGAGCCTACTGGATCCAACTCTCCTCTCTTAATTAATCTCATTTACCAAGCCAGTCAGGGAGATTAATGTTTGGAATTCTCCGTGCGGTACCCAGGTGATTTATACAAAACACTACTTTACTTAAAATTGAGTAAGATTATAAATTTTGTAAAAAAAAATAAAAATCACACACAATATCACTCTCAAAGCAACAGATTACACATGGCAGAACTTAGCAAAATGGTACACTCAAAACAACAATTGGAAAAACTTGGCAAAATTAGAAATTATGTTACCCTGATGTGCTGAGAATAAGGTTAGAAACAGTGAGAGAGGGAGAGAGATGGAGAGGGAGAGAGAGATGAAGAAAGATACAGAGAGAGAGATGAAGAAAGAGGGGACGGGAAATATATCACCACCCTTGGATCCAGCAAAGATCTCACCATGATGTTGTAGTCCTTGGATGACAGGCGTGTGCACCAAGCATTTTGAGTTTGCCTCTGTTGTGCCACCTAGCCCCACCTCTCCTTGTGAGGCCTGGCCTACATTGTGCAGACTCAGTGTTGGATTCGGGAATGTTCTGGAAATGAGACAGTGGGGCACAGGGGTCCAGGTGATCACTTGACTTTATACTCTTAACAAGTAACAGACTAGAATAAAGCTAGAATTTGTAAAAAATGTCTCAGACAGGCTGCTTTGCCTTTGGTAAATACTGATCTGCTGAAGTTCCCAAGTTCCCTTTGGATAATTTTAATTTCAGTGTTGTGGGTTTTGGGTGTGGGGCTCTTGGTTTGAGTTTTTTTGTTTAAAAAAGTGGAAGAAGTTTGAATAACAAGCATGTTTATACTAGAAATCAAAGCAAAAGAAGAATTATTCTGACTGATACAAAACTTTTAATTCAATCACATCAGGTACTTTAAAGTGCATGTGCATGAGGTCATTGATATAAAATTTTGCGCAAGGCCCTGTACAAACACAAGAAAATATTATTCTGGCCATAAGGATACTTACTTTGTTCATAAGACACTGTCACAGAAGTCAGCCAGTCCAGAGTGTGAGGAGATTAAGTCCGAGAAAATAATGTGCTGTCAAAGGAGATTAGAAACTGAGAATTTATGCAGAAAACTGATTGTGCACTTTACTAAAGAAGGTTCTTGCACCAGAAGTGAGATGTCTGAAAGAATAAAGTCGTTGAGAAGTGGTGATATTTCAGTGAAAGAAATGAGTGGCTAAGGAAAACATGGTCTATAATATAAGCTAAAGTGGGAACAGAATAAGAGAATTTTTGCCTATTCCTTTCTCTTATATGTGGATCACTTATATACACATGCATGGATTTCTCTGTTCCTTGACTATTAAATAAGACTCACGATGCCCAAGATCCTAGACTTCCCATATGAAATTTAGTAAAAATGGTGATGGTTTAGGAGACTTGGAAGGAAATAATGAAGTGTAATTTAAGCCCATTATTATTTATGTCGAAGTTCATGTCTGCTTTCCTGTTTGGGAGAGACTGGAATTGTTCCATGGACTAATTGCTGTCAATGCATAACCACAGCTGATTGTGGCTCTTGCCTTTCAGACTTCACACAAAATTGTTCAAGCCGGTTTTGGCTCTTTTCTTCAGACCTAAGTTGCATTCTGCCTTTGAGAACTAATTGCAGCATTGGTATTTTCTAGCAGAAAGACACCTGAGATGTCTTTAATGTACTTTAATACGATCTTAAAGATCAATGTGTAGTCTAAAATTATTAGTCAAAAATTGTACAAATAGTTGTGTATACTGAAGAATGTGATGGATTCAGAAATTTCCATGGGTAGATTGCAGAATCAAAAGAAAACTCCAATATTATTCTAAATAAAGCAATTATGAGATATGGAACATGGAAACATTTGGGAGGCTCCTGAAATCCTTTGATACAGTGGAATTCATAAATAAGACAAGGTAATAATTCAAGGGACTTACATTTGCATTTAAGTCTGATGGTCCAAATCAGAGTTTTTTATTCCTCTGACAGAGTGGCTCCCACAGAGAAAGGTTCCCAATGTCATGTCCATATACAAACAATGTAGAAAGTCAAAAAGTGGCATTTTTATCAGTTCCAAGTTTCTGCAGAATGTAACTGAAATCTAAATAAATACAAGTTGATTTCTTTTTTCTTCTGCAGTTGCTTTAATGTTTAATTCCAATAATTTAATTAGATGATGCCAGCTTACTGGGAACAGAATTCTGAAGTTCACAGGGCCAGGCATTCTTTAATACAGTGCAAGTGTATTGACCCATATAACTTTGAAAAAAACAACTCGTGCTTACCATCTATGCAAAAGAAAATAATTGTTTACCACAAAGAAAAAACAATTTTGGCTCTCTTGAAATCAATTGGAATTCTTTCAACAGCAGAATTTTGCCACTCATTAATCACAAGCAGTAGCAGGACAGAGACGTGAAAAAGATCTGGATAGAAAGTCACAGAAGAACAGGGTAGTATTTCACCATTAGCTGGTGCTGCTTATGTATACATATAAGCAGCATATGAGGACATAGAAAGGGGAAGAGGCAGACAGTTTTTTAAATAACAGGAGAGCTTTACAGCTCTTGGTTTTTCTCCTGCTGGCACTGGGTTTGAAAAAGCTATTAATTTGTTGTCACATTACAATCTCTTTTGACTTAGTGACTGTCCTGGTTTGAGCCAGGATGAAGCCAATTTTCCTTTCACTGATTTTTTTTTTCCTTCAGTAAGCTTTCTTTCAACTAGCAACAAGTGTTCCAGCTAGTGGACTGATAACACTGGAATGTATATGTTACTGCTGAGACTCCAAGGTAATTTCGTAGCTCTGCTGCTACAGAGGCTACCAGGGCAGGAGAGTCATATTTATGACCCTCCTGTGGGGAGCTGGACTAGACAGACAGCAGAATTGACCAAAGGTATTCTGTTCCATATATCTACGTAAGCTCTGAGGAAGGTCAGAGATTACAGAAGACAACATCCTTCCTGCTTCTTCTTCCCTTCTCTTCCGTCCATGGCCAGCATCCGGGGAGGACTCCATCCATCCATCACCATCGACCCCTAGGCTCAGGCCTCCCACTGACCTCATAACCCTCATACCCCAGCCCCTGTCTATTCTGCCTTATCTCCTGCCTGTGGTCTGAGACATTTTGGGACTGCTCACAGCTCAGGAGAGTGCCGGGGAAGTTGCTGGGGGTGGGGGGAGGCAAGAGGCTTTTGCACATTCCTGAACATACTTGTATATAATTGTACATATCATTAAAGCTGTCTAATTTAGTTTTCAATCCAGCTAAGTCAATCTCCTAATTCTCTCTCTCCTTCCCTACCTGGGTGGGAGGCGGAGGGGATCAAGAGAATTGTTGTCTCTGGTTTAATTACCGAACCTGAGTCAAACCGTGACAGTGACACAGGCCTAAATTGTTAATTCATTTAAGAGTATTTCTTGAGGCTCATGCTTGTCTCCAACATTAATTACTTTAACCAAAGTCAATGGTTTATCATTGAGAAAACTGATGATGCACTAATGAGAATGGCAGGCAGCATATTGGTTGAGTGCTTGATAAAATTATCACAGCCAAACCCTTTTGACAGCCTACAGCTCTTTAAAAAACTTCAATAAAGAAACGGAGCTTATTTGTAGGTAGGTGATTGCTCCTGATGCAGCGCTTCAGTCCAGAAGTAGATCCTGGGAACCAGGAGGAGCAGGAAGCTTTAAAAGCAGCATAGCTCTACACTTTGGAAATAAAGCCACCTGCAGGACTGTGATATACAGAACACCTTACAGGCAGGTTTGTTTTGGTTTTTCAAGTTCTTATATAGATGTCTTTGTGATGACAGTGATAATATGTTATATAGCCAAGGGATTGGGGGAGAAATATTCTCAAGTGCAGAAAGTTTACCTTTATCCCTCATTATTTTTTCTCTTTCTCTAAGAAGTGTTGATTTACATAAGCATGACTCTTGGACCACCTTAAGCAAACCCAGCATTTTAAACCCAGCACTCACTCTTTCATGACCTTAGCATGTAAGTAGGGTTATCGCATTTTGTTCAGAGCTCTCAAAGCCCAGAAAGTGTCATTCTCATAATTTTCATCTTGCAAAGTCCAGGATGCAGAAAAGTTACTGGCTTAAAATTATGCAGCAAACCACTGACTGTGAGTGTTAGAGAAAGCACAGCACTCATCTGATGTCAGGTGACATCTCTGTCTGGCTGAGCACAGTGCCTCTGAGACCCATAAAAACCTGTTGAGTTCTATCCCAGATGCAGCTGCCTTTAGGTTTGAAATGAACATAAAGTGATTTGAATCACTTTTAGAAACTTTTGAAAAACTGGCAGCCCATAGCTTGGACTGGTGGTCCCTTTGATGGATTAAAAACTGGCTAGATGACCAGGCTCAGAGAGTGGCAGTGAATGGTGCTGAATCCAGTTGACATTCAGTGACCAGTAGTGTTCCCCGGGTTCAGTACTGGGCCCAGTCCTATTAAACATCTTCAATGATGACCTGGATGGGGGAATCAAGTCTACCCTTAGTAAATTCACTGATGACACCAAGTTGTGTGGAAGTATCAATCTGCTGGAAGGTAAGAAGACACTGCAGAGGGATCTGGACAGGCTGGGTCAATGGGCTGAGGCCAAGGGTATGACCAAGTGCTGGGTCCTACACTTTGGCCACAATAACCCCATGGAACACTACAAACAATGGGAAGACTGGCTGGAGAGTGACCCAGCAGAGAGAGACCTGGGAGTACTGGTTGACAACTGGTTGAACACGAGCCAGCAGTGTCCCTAGGTGACCCAGAAGGCCAACGGCATCCTGCCTTGTATCAGGAATAGAGTGACCAGCAGGAATAGGGATGTAATTCTACCCCTGTACTCGGCACTGGTGATGCCTCACCTTGAGTACTGTGTGCAGTTCTAGGCTTCTCACTTCAAGAATGATATTGAGGTGCTGGAGTGTGTCCAGAAGAGAGCAACAAGGCTGGTGAAGGGACTAGAGGGAAAGTCTTATGAGGAGAGGCTGAGGGAGCTGGGTTTATTTAGCCTGGAGAAAAGGAGACTCAGGGGAGGCCTTATCACTCTCTACAACTACCTGAAGGGAGGTTGTAGTCAGGTGGGGGTCGGGCTCTTCTCCCAGGCAACTAGTTACAGGATGAGAGGGCATGGCCTGAAGCTGCACCAGTGGAGGTTTAAGTTGGATGTTAAGATGCACTTCCTCATGGAAAGGGTGATTAGGCACTGGAATGGACTACCCAGGGAAGTGGTGGAATCACCGTCCCTGGAGGTGTTTAAGGAAAGACTGGATGTGGCTCTTAGTGCCATGGTCTAGCTGATGTGGTGCTGTCAGGTCATAGGCTGGACCTGATGATCTCAGAGGTCTTTTCCAGCCTCAATAATTCTGTGATCCTCTGATTTGGTGAATATTCCCAGAATCACAGAATGGTAAGGGTTGGAAAGGACCTCTGAAAATTATCTAGTCCAATGCCCCTGCTGGAGCAGGATCACCTAGAGTAGATCACACAGAAAAGTGTCCAGGTGTGTTTTGAATGTCTCCAGAGATGGAAACTCCACAATCTCTCTGGGCAGCCTGTTCTAGTGCTCTGTTACAGTAAATAAGTTTTTCCTTATGTTTAGATTGGACCATACTATGCTCCAGCTAGTGCCCATTGCTCCTTGTCCTGTAACTGGGAACCACTGAAAAGACTCTGGTTCCATCATCCTGACACCGACCCTATAGATATTTATAAGCTTTTATGAGATGCTCCCTCAGTCTCCTCTTCTGTTGGCTAAATAGACCCAGCTCTCTCAGCCGTTCCTCACAGGGCAGATGCTCCATTCCCCTAATCATCTTTGTGGCCCTGCACTGGACTCTTTCCAGTAGTTCTTTATCCTTCATGAACTGGGGAGCCCAAAACTGGAAGCCGTGTTCCTGTTGTGGCCTCAACAAGGCAGAGTAGACGGGGAGGATAACCTCCTTCAACCTACTGGCCACACTCTTCTTAATGCACACCAGGATGCCAATGGCCTTCTTGGCTGCAAGGGCACATTGTTGGCTCATGGTCAGCCTGTTGTCCACCAGGACCCCCAGGTCCTTTTCCCCAAAGCTGCTCTCCAGCAGGTCATCCCTCAATTTGTACGGAGACATGGGGTTGTTCCTCTTCAGATGAAGTATTTTACACTTGCCCTTGTTGAATTTAATTAAGTTTCTCCCTGCCCAACCCTCCAGCCTGTCCAGGTCACACTGAATGGCAGCACAGCCTTCTGATGTGTCAGCCACTCTTCCCACTTTTGTATCATCAGCAAACTTCCTAATGATACACTCTATCTCTTCATCCAGATCATTGATTAATATATTGAGCAGGGCTGGACCCAGTACTGACCCCATGAGAACACCACTAGACACAGGTCTCCAACTAGACTCTGCCCCACTTACCACAACCCTCTGAGCTCTGTACTTGAGCCAATTCCCAATCCACCTCACTGCCCTATCATCCAATCCACACTTCTGGAGCTCATCTGTGAGCATGCTGTGGGAGGTGGTGCCAAAAGCCTTGCTGAAGTCAAGGTAGACCACATCCACTGCCCTCCCCTCATCTATCCATCTACTTATGCCATTGTAGAAGGCTATCTGATTGGGCAAACATGACTTCCCCTTGGTGAATTCATGCTGACTACTTCTGATGACCCTCTTTTCCTTGACATGCTTTGAGATGGTGCCGAGAATAAGCTGTTCTTGGCTGAAGCACTCTCTGCTAGGCAAGTTTTGGAGACATTGGTGGAGTTTTATGCCTCCAGCATGATGGTTGAGGGAGGGTGACTCTGTGGATCCTAGTAAGGCTAGGCAGTGTGTTTGGAACCTGACATTTTAGCTACTGGAAAATATAACTAGCAGAAGTGAGGATCTTTGCTATATTTTCAGTAAAATCTTTCAGTGTGATTCTTCTATTTTGGGCAGCATGACAACTATGTAATTTTGTGGTAGTCAGTCTGTGAAATTTTTGAGTGGAAGGTGTTATGTGATCAAATAATTGTTAGTTTTTACAGGCAAGTACAGGGAATTACTTTGTATACTATCTACCATGGCACAAAGCAGAGCCTGGTGCAGATCACATTTCTTATCCCAAATTTTTATAGAACAAAGCAGACAGTAGCACAATAAATACCTAATGGGAAGGGAAAGCCCACAGAAAGCAAGCAGTCAATTCTGAAGCAGTCAACTCTTCACTCTCAAGTCATCAGCTGATGCCATGAGCATCAGTTTTAAAAATATTTATTGCTTGCTTTCTTTGCATAACTGCAGTGGATAATCATACTGCTGTGGTTGTTGAATCCCAGCTACCCCATTTGCCTCAGTGATAATCCCCTGCAGCAGCAAATTCCACAGGCAGACCTTCTGTAGAAACATTTATTTTTAGGGATCGCTGTTGTTGATTGTCCTAATTCTTAAGACACATCTTCAAGAATGCAACGTCATATTAAGGCAGCAGCAAAGAAATGGGATATTTTTCCTTCCTGTACTTTTTCAGTCTTGTTTTGCATGACTCTTTTCTGAAGTCAACTCCAAGAGAGTTTGAGTGGGTCAAGCCCCAACCTGCCACTATTGCCTTCAAGCATAGCAATTCAAACTAGACTTGCACTCCTTTGTCTCCTTGTTGTTTGGGAAGACCCTTCGTTCCCAGGGGAGGGAAAAAAAAAAAAAAAAAAAGAAGAAAAGGAAGGGGAGGAAGCATGAAGGAGGAAAAAGCAGGACAAAAAGAAGTTGGAGATTCCATTTGCAGCATCAGAAGCTGGGTGAATAGAAGGAAATTGGACCTGAGACAAACATTGCTGCTGCTGTATTTGGAAGTTGGACAAAAAAAAAAAAAAAAAAAAGAGCCCGGTGCTTGGCAAGGTTTCCACATCATGTTGTCGTATGGAGGCAGCTGATTGCCCATCTCTTACTACTTCTTCATGACCACTCCAGACTTGAGCACACCTCAGTCTTGCTGAGGGTGCAGCATGGCAGTGGGATCCAATCCCAGACAGAGGATTTTCAGAGGCTGCTGTGCTCCACACTTAGTCTTTGGTTGCAGGGCTGCAGCCAGGGCAACAGAGCTGCTGGTAAGATAGGCATGGCTCTTGCTGTTATCTCCAGTAAATACACAGCAGGACACATAAGCAGATACCAACTTCACCGTGCTGCTTTGGGGGCAGGGGATGGGGAGGACAATAAGATATGGTAGCTTTGCTGCCCCATCAGAAGATGAGTAGAGCAAGGCCCCTAGTGGCAAAGCAGAATTTGGCTGTTGCCCACTGGTGTGTTTTAAACTCTGTCTCCTCCCTACACTTGCTGCTCCTGAAAGAAAATTTTCTTCCTCATGGTCCTGTAGTTAAGCAAAAAGCCAAGCTTTTGATGAAATGGGTGAAACATGAGATCTGGCCCTTTGCTTGCTCTCTATAAATGCTTAACTGTATTAATCATTCTAATTAGTACCTATTTAAAATGTAAGGATCATCTAACCCACAGGGACTTGATGCCATGAAAAGTCAGCATAGCAGCGGCAGCAGCAGCAGCGGCGGCGACTGAGGTAAGCCCGAGGTAGGGGTTCAATCGAGTGGTATAGGGGGGTTTCCGAGCTCAGAGACCCTATTCCCAGGCCGAGCCCCAGCAGGAACCAGGAAGTCAGTGGCAGCCAATCAGGAGCGGCGGGGGCGTGGCCGGGAGCCACACGGGAGATTTAAACGCCTTTGGGGAGCGCAAGTGACCCGGAGTATGGCACGTTCTGAGGCGTGGCACGGCAGTCTGCACGGGGGAGTTCGTGCGGGTAGGGCGCTGAGGAGCTACAAACTAGGGAGGGGAGAGAAGAGCTGAGAGCGGAAGGGAGAATCATCAGGGAAGTTAGCAGGCAAAGCAGAGTGGAAGATGGTCTCAACTCATTCGAAAGCCTTGGTTAAAAGCACTGTTGGAACCCAAGCTGATCTGCCTCAGAGACATGCAGCTTTCCAGGTGTTGGGCTGCATGGAGTGTCTGAGCCTGTCACTCTTACAGGATGACAGTAAAGGCAACATCTGTGTGCACTGCAACCAGGTAAATGATTTGCTCAGCATGGTTGCTGAGCTTAAGCAGGAAGTGGAGAGGTTAAGGAGCATATGGGAATGTGAAAGGGAAATAGGTGGAGCTGCACCCTGCCATCCTTGGGGAAAAGGCAGCAGGTGGTAGCTTCACGAGAGGCAGAAGATCCCCAGCCTTCTGGTCACCAGGAGGAAGTATAGGAACTAGGAGAGGATGGGGGGAATGGAAGCAGCTCCCTGTTAGGGGTAGCAGAAGAGTTCCCACCAGACTCTCCCCTCATTTCCAGGTGCCCTTACAGAACAGATACAGGGCTCTGGAAATAAGGGACCAGTTAAACAAGGATGCCGAAGAAGCCCCATCCAGGGAGATGCTGAAGCAGCCAGCTCTACACAATAGGACTGCTTCTAAGAAGCTGCCAAAGCAACCAGCTCTGCATATTAAGACTGCTTCTGAGAAGAGCAAGAGGAAGGTGATAGTGATAGGTGATACCACTCTGAGGGGAACTGAAGGTCCTATATGCCAGCCGGACCCTTCCCACAGGGAAGTCTGCTGCCTCCCTGGAGCCAGGGTAAGGGATATAACCAGGAAATGTCCTAGTCTGACATGCCCTCAGACTATTATCCTCTTTTGATCTTTCAGGTTGGTAGTGATGAAGTGGAGAAAAGAGGTTTGAGAGTAATAAAGAAAGATTTGGGGGCATTGGGACGACTAGTCAAGGGCTCGGGTGCACAAGTTGTGTTCTCCTCTGTCCCTCCAGTCTTGGGGAATGATGAATGGGTTAACAAGAAGACCACACAGATCAATCCCTGGCTCCAAAACTGGTGCTACCAACAGGACTTAGGGGTTTTTGATCATGGTTTGGTTTACAGGACACCGGGCCTGCTGACATTGGATGGGAAGACCCTGTCCCACAGGGGAAAAAGGGTACTAGGGCAGAAGTTAGAGGGGCTTATTGATAGGGCTTTAAACTAGGTTGGCAGGCGGTGGGGGATAAAGCCAGGCTTACTACAGATGAGCCTAGGGGTGGTGTGCCTGTGTCAGGAATGAAATCGATGACCCAGCTCAAGTGCATTTACACCAATGCACACAGCATGGGAAACAAAGAGGAAGAGCAGGAAGCCCTGTGTGCAAACACAGGGCTCACTAATAGGTTAGTAACCACAGAAGTGGCCGGGTCAGCTGGTCAGGCAACCTCACTAGAGTTTAAATGCCTTTATACAAATGCACGCAGCATGGGGAATAAACAGGAGGAATTAGAGATGAGGGTGAGCCTGCAGGGCTATGATCTCATTGGCATCACTGAGACCTGGTGGGATGGCTCCTATGACTGGAGCATCAGAATGGGGGGTTACAAACTCTTTAGGAAGGACAGACAGGAGAGATGGTGTGAGGGTGTTGACCTCTATGTTAAAGACCAGCTGGAGTGCATGGAGCTCTCCCTGGAGATGGATGAGGAGCCAACAGAGAGCTTATGGGTTAAGACTAAAGGGAAGAAAGACCAAGGGGACATCATGGTAGGAGTTTGCTACAGGTCGCCTGAGCAGGAGAAAAACGTAGACAAGGCACTAAATAGACAGATAGGAGCAGCTTCACATTCACATGCCATGGTCCTCATGGGAGACTTCAACCACCCTGACATCTGTTGGAAGAACAACTCTGCTAAACATAAACAATCCAGGAGGTTCCTAGAGTGCAAAGATGATAACTTCCTTTTCCAAGTAAAAGAGAAACCAACAAGGAGAGGTGTTATGCTGAATCTTGTTCTCAACAAGGAGGAAGGGCTGGTGAGGGATGTTAAGCTCAAGGGCAGCCTAGGTTGTAGTGACCATGAAATGGTGGAGTTCAAGATCCTTAGGGCAGCAAGGATGGCCCACAGTAAGCTTACCACCCTTGATTTCAGAAGGGCAGATTTCAACCTCTTCAGGGATCTGCTTGAGTGTCATGGGATAACACCTTGGAGGGTAGAGGGGCCCATGAAAGCTGGCTTATATTTAAGGATCACCTTCTCCAGGCCCAAGAGCATTGCATCCCAACTAAGAGGAAGCCAAGTAGAAACTCCAAGAGGCTGGCGTGGATGAGTAAGCAGCTCCTTGAAAAGCTCAAACTTAAGAAGGAAGCTTACAGGGGGTGGAGGCTAGGGCAGGTATCCTGGGAGGATTACAGAGAGGTTGTCTGAGCAGCTAGGGATCAGGTTAGGAAAGCCAAATCCCTGCCAGAATTAAATCTTGCCAGGGATGTTAAGAGCAATTAAAAAAGCTTCTTTATGTTGGGGAGAAAAGGACAACCAAGGAGAGTGTAGGCCCTCTCCTGAAGGAAATGGGCGAGGTAGCAACACAGGATATTGAGAAGGCTGAGGTCCTCAATGACTTCTTTGCTTCAGTCTTCTCTGGCAAGTGCTCCAGCCTCAACACAAAGGCCACAAGAGGTGAAAGCAGGGACTGGGAGAGTGGATTACCCCCCACTGTAGGAGTAGAGCAGGTCTGTGACCATCTAAAGAACCTGAAGGTGCATAAATCTATGGGACCTGATGGGATTCACCCACGGGTCCTGAGGGAGATGGCAGATGTAGTTACTAAGCCTCTGTCCATCATATTTGAGAGGTCATGGCAGTCTGGTGAGGTTCCCGCTGGTTGGAAAAAAGGGAACATAGCCCCTGTTTTTAAAAAGGGGAAAAAGGAAGACCCAGGGAACTACAGGCCGGTCAGTCTCACCTCTGTGCCCAGCAAGATCATGGAGCAGATCCTCCTGAAAAGTCTGCTAGGGCACATGGAAAATAAAGAGGTGATTGGTGACAGGCAACATGGCTTCACTAAGGGCAAATCATGCCTGACCAATCTGGTGGTCTTCTACAACAAGGCTACAGAGATGGTGGATGTTGGCAGAGCAACTGATGTCATCTACCTGGATTTGTGCAAGGCGTTTGACACTGTCACACATGACATCCTGGTCTCCAAACTGACAAGGCATGGATTTGACAGATGGGCCACTCAGTGGATAAGTAATTGGCTGGATGGCTGCACCCAGAGAGTTGTGGTCAATGGCTCAATGTCCAAATGGAGGCAGGTGACGAGTGGTGTCCCTCAGGGGTCAGTATTGGGACCAGTGCTGTTTAACATCTTTGTTGGAGACATGGACAGTGGGATTGAGTGTATCCTCAGCAGGTTTGCTGATTATACCAAACTGTGTGGTGTGGTTGGCACCCTGAAGGGATGCCATCCAGAGGGATCTTGACAGGATGGAGGGGTGGGCCAATGCCAACCTCATGAAGTTCAACAAGACCAAATGCAAGGTTCTGCATCTTGGTCAGGGCAATCCCAAGCACCAATATAGGCTGGGCAGTGTCTGGCTTGAGTGCAGCCCTGAAGAAAAGGACTTTGGAGTACTGGTGGACAAGAAGGTCAAAATGAGCTGGCAGTGTACACTTGCAGCCCAGAAAGCCAACCATATCCTGGGCTGCATCAGGAGAAGCATGGCCAGCAGGTTGAGGGAGGTGATTCTCCCCTCTACTCCACTCTCGTGAGACACCATCTGGAGTACTGTGTCCAGTTCTGGAGCCCCTATTACAAGAAAGATATGGACATGCTCGAATGTGTCCAAAGAAGGGCCACGAGGACGATCAGAGGGCTGGAGCTACAAAGGCAGACTGAGAGTTTGGGTTATTCAATCTGGAGAAGAGAAGGCTCCAAGAAGACCATATTGTGGCCTTCCTGTATCTTAAGGGGGCCTACAAGAAAGCTGGTGAGGGACTTTTTAGGATCTTGGGTCGTGGTAGAACTAGGGGGAATGGATCAAAACTAGAGGTGGGTAGATTCAGATTAGATGTTAGGAAGAAGTTCTTTGCCATGAGGGTGGTGAGACGCTGGAACAGGTTTCCCAGAGAGGTGGTGGAAGCCCTATCCCTGGAAGTATTCAAGGCCAGGCCGGAGGGGACTCTGAGCAACCTGATCTAGTGGGAGGTGTCCCTGCCCATGGCAGGGAGTTGGAACTAGATGATCTTTAAGGTCCCTTCCAATGTTAACAGTTCTATGATTCTATTATTGTATAAAACTAAACAGGGGTAGTTTCACATGTACATGCGTGGCAAGACAAGGGGAGTATTTGTTTCTGTCCGAGCTGAGTGTTTGAAACAGTGGTCATTCTTTTAAGGTTGCTGTATGGGTATGACTACTTCTAGTGAGATACCTCCTGACTCTCCTCTTGGATGCATCCTTAAAAAAATTGGAAAACATTTGGGAACATTCTAATGACAAAAGAGAATATTATAATTTATTGTAATTGTTGGCCAATAAATGGAACTTCGAATTATTACATTGTATTTCAATGGATGGTATTTTGTAGTAGTATGGATAAATGGGATGAGGTACTGTATGGGGATGCTTTTTGATTTTGTATGGAAGGCCAGAAATTCAAAAGAGTTATGATATTAAGGATCATTATATTTTGTATGCAGAATTGAGAACTAGTAAGAAAGATTGTTGTAAATTGGTGAAAGCGGATGAGGATGTAAATGATGTGCAGTTTTTGGTGCCCTCAACACCCCTGAAAATGCATCACCTGCGTATGAGAGGAGTGAAAAGCAGGGCAAGTGGAGGATACAGATTGCAGCTCGGTGGCCGGGGTAATGAGGGGACAGCATCTGGCTGTTCAGGCCCCCTTAACACAAGCTGTCGGGGTGGAGGGACAGCTTGTTTATGTGCATGTCTCTTTAACAGCATCGGACCTGTTAAATTTGAATCAGTCTGTGTGGTTGTCTCAGGCTAATCTGGAGAAGATGGACAGGCTACCCAAAACAATCATGATGAGACATAACCCCACCTGGGGGAAATATCCAAGCGCTTTTAGAGAGACTCTGCACTATTGAGGAAAAGCAAAATATCTACAAGGACACATTAATCAGATTATGCCCAGGAAGAACCCCGACTGGGATCCTAACTCCAGGAGTGACCTCGGCAGACATGGGTGGTGTCAGCCCTTAGTCTTGTGTGGGGTTCAGCATGGAACTCGTAAACAGAAAAACTTGTCAAAATTATATGAAGTTAGACAGGGGTCTGATGAGGAGGAACCCTCAATCTTTTATTAGAGGCTGTGTGAGACTGCTAGAAAGTGGACTGATTTAGATCCGGAGGAGGAAACTAACCAAAAGATGTCTAACATGCTGTTTGTTGGTCAGTCAACTTCGGATATCAGAAAGAAATTGCAGAAATTGTATGGGGCAGGAGGAATGTTGATCTTGCACTTGATTGAAATAGCATATAAGGTGTACAACAATCAAGATGAGGAGAGAAAAAGAAAAACCAACCAAAATGGGATTGCAGGCATTTTTATTAGCTGCCACTATTACTGAGAGCAATTTTGAAAGATGTGGGAGAGAAAAAACAGAGGCCAGGTCAGGATGAGACGTGCAATAATGTTGCTATGGGGGATCACCAAAATTGACCAATGTTAGGGTTAAATCTGAATGCAACTTGCCAGGAGGAGGGGGCACTGGGAAAATGAGTGCCCAGAACAGCAGCAAGAAAGATAGGGAACAGGAAAATTTTGAAACTGATGTGAATTTGATGGTGATGGAGAAATATGACTCAGATTGGGGGAAGGGGACTGGAGGAAATTATTAGTATTTCCTCATCCGACCCTCTGATTCAAATTAAGCTGGGGGGCAAAATTATGGAATTTTTTTATTAGATAGTGGAGTGTGGAGGACTGGCCTCCACAAAAGGTATGTCTCTCACACAAATTGATTGCAATAGAGAAATGTAAAAGTCGAAGGAAAGAAAAAAAAACCAAAGCGGTGACAACCTTACACAAGGAAGGGCAGAGACCCCTGCCGCCCTTTCTATGTGTGCAGCCAGGACCCAGCCTTTGGCTGGAACATGGCAAAATTGTTACAGGAGCCACAGGTAGGAGCTGAGGACTGAGCAGAAAAAAGGCCAGACCAGCCTACATAAGCATGTAAATAGGATGACCATTATGGACCATTATCGGTCATCGGCATCCATTGTTCTTTGCTGCTGGAAGAAAAGACATAGAAGAGAAGAAGACAGAAGGAAAAGGAATAGCACAGAATCACAAAAAGCATTCTGTGGCTGGGGTGGTACTCCAGCTATACTCCCTGCACCCCTGCACTCCGGGACTGCTGCTATTCCCTGCTCCCTGCTTGCTTGCACTCCTGCCTCTTCTCGTGGAGCCTGCTCGCCGAGAAGCTGCGTGAAAGAAGCTGAAGAAATGGAGAAGAGAGCTAGAGCACACTAAAAATGCTAAAAGAGCGGGAATCGCTGCTTGCTTCCCAGAACCCTCCGTTATCAGTGCTCCCAGGACAATCGGTGCAGCTCCAGCCGGTTGTAGCCGTTTGTCACAGCCACTGCCTGCCAAAGCCGAGGCAGCCACCACGGGCCATCGTCAGCATGTGCCGGAGCCACCTAAGCTGGAGCTCCAGCATGTAGCTGCTCGTTGCCGTGTCCCTCTGCAGCTAAAGCTGCGTTCGCTGCTGAAGCCGCCTGCCAAAGCCATGCTCGCCGAAAACTGCGCTCACCAAAAACCTGCTTTTAAAGCCACAGACGCTGCCAAACCTGTCATTGCTTCTGAGCCTGTAAGAAAGATCTACTAACCGAGAAATCTTTCCTTTCTTTGCATACTTTTCCCTGGGCAAAAGTAATCGGCCACATACACACATGCACCTCGTCTACCCTATATAGGAAACTCGCCAGGCACCCTACCCCCTACTATAATACTGTTTCTTTCTTTCTCTTTACGTATCACAAGTTACACACCCCAAGTTTGTCTCCTGTAACTACATTTGCATATCCTCTCCCCCCCACATACTCCCTCTGCTCCAAAACTATTATAGTAAAGTGGTATTTTAAACACATAATCTCTATGTTTGTGCCGGTGCACGTGCACATCTGGGCAGGGTTTGTGTTCTATAGAAATAGCTGGTGTAGCCAGCCGGTCCCAAGCTAGGGATGGACCCACTGGGAAATTAAAACCAGCCAATTAGGGGCTATTTCTCCTCTAACTGAGGAGAAGAGAAGGGGTGATCCGTGTCTCAACTCGAGTTTTCCATCCTGGGTCGAACTCAGACTGCAACATGGAGCCACACATTCAGCAGTTACTAGTTGTAAGGGACCTTTAAATAAAATTACAGTACTGATTGTTGGGGCAACTGGAGAGCAAATTTTAAAGCTGTTCCTGAAACAAATGGACTACCCATTCGGAAATAAGAAATTAACTAATGAATTTCTCTATATACCAGAATGTCCCCTGCCATTACTAGGACATGATTTGTTGTGCAAATTGAATGCTCAAGTAGCCTTTTCTGAGAATTCTGCGCAGTTACATATTTCACAGGAGATGGCATGGAAGGCACAGATTTGCCTGCTACCAGAGGCACCTTCTGCTGAGGGACCTAAATATGACATTCCAGACACAGGGATAGATGCAGTGATTCCTCTGGTCTGGGCTTTGGAAAGAACAAGTACAGCAAAGAATGTGACACCTGTTAAGATACAGTTAAAGCCTGGAGCTCATCTGGTAAGAAAGAAATAGTATCCCATAAAATTGGAAGCCCAAAAAAGGTTGGAACTATTATTTAACACCATTTTAAAATACAGCCTGTTAAGGGAATGCCAATCTGAATTTAACTCCTACGTTACCAGTAAAGAAACCTTGATCTCAAGAATACAGGTTGGTTCAGGATCTAAGAGAAGTCAATGGCATAACTGTGGATGTGAATCCTGTTGTTTCCAACCTATATACATTGCTTACATCTATACCTAAGACTAATGTTTATTTTACAGTTTTGTATTTGAAGGAGTTTTATTCTGCATCCTGGTGGATGTGGCAAGCAAAACTGTTATAGCATTTGAATGAGAAAACCTGACAACATGAAGCAAAGCACAGCTGTGTTGGATAGTGCTTCCACAAGGATTCAAGAACAGCCCTACCCTGTCTGGTAACGTACTAGCAAAGGAACTGGAACAGTGGCAAGGTAACAACCAACACATCATACTGTTGCAGTACATTGATGACACACTGATTGGTGCCAATTGCAGAAGAGGACCTTTTACAAGGTGACTGTTTGACTGCTAATGAACAGATCTATGCCAGCAGACCTGATTTAAAAGATGAACTACTGAGTATTTCAGACACAGACTTATGAACAGATAATGCCCGCAACAGAATTAAATATAAAACTACCCCAGTACACAGAAAAGGAGAACAACCAATGGGCAGCGACATGAAAATACCCAAAGGATTAAGAGTGGTGGGTTACCCCAAACCAACAAGTTCTTACCACCTCAAAAATGATGGAAACACTTCTTAAGAGATTACATGAGGAAACTCACATGGGTGCAGATGCATTGGTAAAAAACATTAAAAGATATGCCATTGAACCAAAAATGGAGACTAAAGCAGACATCATAGTGAAATGACGCAACACCTGTTGTACACACAACCCCAAGATACAAAGAAAATCCCAGCAGGAAATGTGAAAAGAGGAATCACTCCAGGGGAATACTGGCAAATAGATTTTTCTGAGTTACCAAAATGTAATTGGTACAAGTATTTACTTGTTTTAGTAGACATCTTTTCAGAATGGCCAGAGGCTTTTCCTTGTCACACCAATTGGGCCAGGGAACTTAGTAAAATATTGATGAAAGAGATAATTCCTAGGTTTCGAATTCCTGAGGGCCTATCTTCTGATAACAGACTCCACTTTGTTGTAGAAGTGGTCCAAGGAGTGTCCAAGTTTCTACAATTCAAATGGGACTTGCACACCCCATGGAATCCACAGTCTAATGGGAAGGTAGAGAGAATGAATCAGATCATTAAATTGCTAAATTATGCCAGGAAACTCACCTGAAGTAGATTGATGTTTTACCTATGGCCTTACTGAGAATTAGAATCACTCCAAGAACCAGGGAAGGGTAAACCCATTTGAGATCCTGTATGGTAAACCTTATCCAGTTAACAGCATTGTAACAAGTGAACAGATGCATATCAAAGGGGAAGGAATGTTGAAAGATCATTTGCTGTCTCTGTTGTGGGTTTTGTCATCCCTTCACAGGTACCTGAACCAGAGAACTCCTCTACCTTTGGACTCACCTGTGCAGCACTGCCAACTAGGAGATTCAGTCTACATCCAGACCTGGAAGGATGAGCCACTGAGCGAGAAGTGGAAGGGACCTTGTACTGCCCCTACTACCCTCACACTGCAGTGAGGGTGGGCAGGATCAAATCCTGGATCCATCACACCTGAGGGAAGGACGCTTCTCCCGAGGGACAGTGGACATCAATGCCTACAGAAGGACTTAAGTTAAAACTGTCTAAGAATCAATTTTACTTCATGAATTATGCTTGGGAATTGGGGAATGTTTATTTAGAGCTCAATTGCCCCCATGAACAATCAGTATTCTGCGTGATAACTGAATTAACTTTAGTAGTTTTACCTCGCTTGCATTTAAATATATAAATAAACTAAAATTAATCAAAGGTCATGCTCATCTGGAAGAGTATGGGTTTGTTGAACTTAACCTTGATTGAGGGACCAAGGTTCAGGGAAGGTAATCTAGGTATATATCAGGGGTCTATGGTATTAGTAAGTGCACTCCCCACGGAAGAATGGTGGGAAGGATTAATGGGGGGGAACGGCAGGAGTCGAGCCCGTATATGTATTTGTATATGTGGATGCGTGTATGTGTGTGTATGTGTACGCCAGTTACCCTCCTTCCGTAGCAAGGATATGACCAGCCTCTGGGCGGCCAGCAGCGGTGGCGGGGCAAGCCCGGGGCGGCGGGGCGACCCCTCCCGCAGGCACAGGTGGACACGGCAAACAGGCACACTACGGCAGGCAGGCAGACTCAGCACAGTAGACACCACGGCAGGCAGGCTCCCCTGGCACCGGCGAGCAGCAGCAGGCAGCGATCCAGACTCCGCTTCGAGCAGCAAGCAGGGAAGCGGCGAGTCCCCGGCTACACTTCGAGCAGCAGGCGGGGCGGAGACGATTCCCCCGCGGGCGAGCACCGGCCCCCCCGCGCGCAGCCGCACTCTGACAGGTGGGTCAGTGGGTCCAGCGGCTCCACTGGCATAGCCCGCCTCCCTTTAGATAACGTTCTCCTTTAGTATGTGGCTAAGTGCCCAGTCTCTCAGAGGGAGCCTGCTATCTGCATTTCTGCCATGGCTGTTTCAGTCTGTCCTTTGTTGCAAGAGGCACTTCACTGGCTTGAAAGGCATTCTGTTACGTGGGGGGAGAACTAGTCCGTTCCCCACAAAACCAAAATGTAGTTTCCTTTGACTTATGAAGCTTTTTTGCTCGAGTGCAGGATGGAAAAGTTGCTTGCCTGTTTAAAGTATACTTCCTTTAAAAAAAAAAAAGGCAAAACCACAACAAACAAACCAAAGTATAGGAAAAATATAAGAAGAAAAACTCTGGAAGGAGACATGCATGTTTGGAATTCACAATTACATACAAAGGAGCAGGATTAATATAATAAATGTACTCAGACAGACATGGATCCCAGGCCGAAACAAGGAGGAGGCTGGACTGATAAAATACATTCAGACGGCGAGTCAAATTCTTACTTCTCTTAAGCATTATCTTAGGAATGCAGTTCATGGGCTAAACCCCCTTCTTATAACTCCTTGTTGAGAAGCAAGATCCAAGGCCCTAGGCAGAGGTAAGGAGATTTTTTTTGTATATATATACACACTGGTCGTATTTTCTGGTAAGAACTTGCATGCAATGCTGGTGAAGAATCTGCCAGGGCAGCATTTTTTCCACCAGAAAATTCCATTTTGCCCAAAATAGAAATATTTTGTGAAAATATACCCATTTCAAGAGATTATTACTTGAAATGGCATTCTCGGTCAAATCGGACAGCCAGGAACTCTACTTGGAGAGATGGTGTTTGACATCCCAAGTAATGTTTACATGTGATGGAGCTCTGCTTTCCTGGAAATGGCCCAATGTCTGCCTGCTGAAGTGACATACTGAATGAATTCCTTGCTTTGCCTGTGTTCGTGGCTTTTCCTTTACCTCTTAAATTCTCTTTATCTCAACCCATGAGTTTTCTCACTTCTACCCTTCTGATTCCCGTCCCCCCATCCCACCTGGGGGGAGTAGGTGAGCTGCTGTGGTGCTTAGTTGCTGTCTGGGGTTAAACCATGACAAGCATTAAGCCTCTCCCTGCAACTGCTGTGCAAAGGCTATAGGATCCATTGCTGTAATCCGTTTTCTCACTGATACAATTTATCTTATTTCTTTAGCAAGGTGAGCAAAAATAAAATAGCTTGGAAGAAACCACTTCACACAAACCTGGCAGTCATCTTCCATTAAATACACAATATTGTACTCACCTTCTTTGATGCTCCATTAGTGCAAGATAACTAAGTGCTGTTCAAAAATCAAAGGGAGGAAAAGAAACTGTGACCCCATTTGAGGAAAAAAAGACAGAGCACAGTCTGCTGCTAATGTAATTCTCAAAGCTGCTGATTTTGGGGTTTATTTTCAGGTGTCCCTTTGACTCTTTCCTACTGTAGAAATGTTTGCTGACTCAAATCTGAAACTACTGCTAGATGTGTTTTCTTTTCCAAATTACAGAATCATTGGAATTGACCTGAATTGTAACTCAGCAGCCAAATTCTGCGGGAGTGCATCCTCACGGAAAGGGTGATCAGACATTGGCTTGGCATCTTCCTCTTGCGATGTTGTTGCAGAAAATACTCTGCAATCACTAGACTAGTTGAATTCATTGCAAAACAATCGGACGAGCTAATGGCTCACATTTGGCTGCTGGTTTTTGCAGTCTTGTTTCCTAAGAGAGCTTGTGCATGTATAAGTGTATGCGCATCTTTCTTGTTTGTCTCCTTGTATCTTTTGAAGCTATTGGCCAGTTTTAACTGTAATTGACTCATGAGTAGCAGTCCCAAGGAAACCACAGGTTCAGTGGAAATGGTCAGGTAAGGAAAACAGGTCCCTCAGTAAAAGACAAAGTCTAGGAAGTGCTGCAACACCTACTAGACAAGAGAGAAACCAGACGAGACACATCTGTAGTTAACAGTCCTGCTGTGGGACTCTTTCAGGTGCAACACACACAGGTTTTGCAATCTGTGCCAGAAGACCCAAATCTACAGGCAACCAGGATTTCTTCGTCTCTGGATTCCCAAACCTTCCAGACCACAGAAGAATTCAGGAGTAAGGAAGACTTTACCTTGATTGAAGAAGATTGGGTTAAAGATCAGTTAAGGAAACTGGACAGCTACAAATCCATGGGCCTTGATGTGATGCACTCATGTGTGCTAAGGGAGCTGGCTAGACCACTCTCCATCATCTTTGAAAAGTCCTGGAAAACAGGAGAGGTGCCTGAGGACTGGAGGAAAGCTAATGTCACTCCAGTCTTCAAGAAGGGCAAGAAACAGGACTCAGGTAACTACAGACTGGTCAGCCTCACCTCCACCCCTGGAAAGATGATGGAGCAGCTTATTCTGGAGGCCATCTCTAAGCACATGGAAGAAAAGAAGGTTATCAGGAGTAGCCAGCCTGGATTCACCAAGGAGAAATCATGTTTAACTAGTCTGATAGCCTTCTATGATGATGTGACAGAATAGATAGATACAGGGAGATCAGTTGATCTTGTCTTCCTCAACTTTACCAAGGCTTTTGACACTGTCTCCCATAACATCTATGTGTATAAGCTCAGGAAGTGTGAGTTAGAAGAGCGGACAGTTCTGGGCTCCCCAGTTCAAGAGGGATATGCTGGAAAGAGTCCAATGAAGGGCTACAAGGATGATTAAGGGACTGGAACATCTGTCATATGAGGAAAGACTAAGAGACCTGGGGCTGTTTAGTCTTGAGAAGAGAAGACTAAGAGGGGACCTTACTAATGTCTATAAATATCTGAAGGGTGGATGTCAAGAATGGGCCAGTCTCTTTTCAGTGGTGCCCTGTGATAGGATGAGGGGAAATGGCACCAACCTACAACACAGGAAGTTCCACCTCAACATGAGGAAAAACTTTTTTGCTTATAGGGTGACAGAGCACTGGAACAGGCTGCCCAGAGAGGTTGTGGAGTCTCCTTCTCTGGAGACTTTCAAGACCCACCTGGACGCATCCCTGTGTGATCTGTCGTAGGTGTTCCTGCTACAGCAGAGAGGTTGGATTTGACTCAGAGGAACCTTCCAACCCCTATGATTCTATGATTCCGTGATTCTATGATTCCCCCGTTTTCAAGAAATTCAGTGCTTTAACAAATTAAGATGGGGGAGGTCTCTGCTTAACAACCTTGATTTTTTATTTATTTTTTTTTAAGTCATGTCATACCTGGATCTGATTCAGCTCAGTATCTAAATCAAAACCTGGTGTCCCCAGACTCACAGACACATTTTTTTCTTATGTGATGAGTTGTACAGATCTGATCTCTGTGAAGAGTAAGTTAGGGCTTCTCAGAGTTGCACAAAATGATTTTACAGACAATAATAACTCCTTCATTCTTTGCAAGCTGATGATGAAAAAAAACGAATCAGGAGAATCACTTCTTTTAATTTTGGCTTGCTGTCCACTAGATGGTGCACTTTCTCTCCTCCTGAGGTTGCTGTTCACTCCTCACCAGTTAATACCTAGCCATACGTCGCACAGCCTGCTGTCTGTATTTCTGCCAAGTCTGTTTCAGTTTGTTCTTGGCTAAATCAGCAAAAGGCACTTCGCTGGCTTGAGAGGCATTCTGCCTAATCTTATGTGGGCGGGGGAGAAGGAAAGATGGTCCCTTCCCCACACCATTTTAGGCGCCCTGCAGCTCTTTATCTGTCTTTGCCCACACCGTGCATCTGGATGTATTGCAGTGGATGACCTACTTTCACAGGTCTGACCAGCAGTTGTGCATGACTGCTTTAAAGGATGTTTGGAGTCTGTTTTTTTCAAAACCTTATGCTTCATTGCAGAACTTTGATATTGTAACTGATAACAATTGCTTTGTGTCAATACACCCCAATGCTTTGTTACCACCATACATATTCACCTTTATGGTACTGTCTGAAACAAGCAAACCAAGAAAGGAGATATCCTCTGGGCAATTCTGCACGCCAGCATGACTGTTAGAGGTTGTGATGTATTAATCGAGCATGGGATTATGACCTGTGATTGAATGAGTTAGCTCTTTGGAAATCACATATTTGTTTCTCCAGACTAGGTCTATATAACTGTAAACAAGTGGATGACATGCAAAATTAAAAACAAATGTTGAGTCAAGCAGGAAAGAAATCTGATTTTACAGCGCCTGCATCCCATGATTTACAGTGCAGCTACTTGCTGCACTTGGCTTGACATGGGGCTGTCTGCTCCCTGATGTGGGCAAGCTCTGATCTTGTATTGACCACAGCCAAGTCACTTTGTCTCCCCCAGAGTAGGTCACCAAAGAGCTCATGTAACTTCCATTTTTTTGTCTAGTAACAGGAAGACAGCCAGCAAAGGATGTTGTAAAGGCTTCATTAACTCTACTAAAAGCTCTGAAAATTATAAATGGTTAATGCAGTGTCCCATTACATGCTCCCTGTCATTTTAGATGTGTGGAGTTACACCACTCAGAACAGTAAGGGGCTGATCTACAAATAACGTTGAGACCAGATAAGCCTCCAGCCACTGACTGCTTAGCAGGGACTACAGAGCCAGCTGCAGCCCTGTTCTTCAGCTGTCAGCATCCTCAACCTGCTCACATCTCTGCATAGACCTCACCTCACCCTTCTCCATGGATTGCCTTTTAATAAAACTCCTGAAATAACTAAGCATATATTTTGCTGTTAGTTTTTTCCTCTCTTTCTCCCTCTCAATATCTGCTATGAATAGATGGCGGACTGGAGGAGTTGCGTTTCTGTAGGACTCTTGTGCTTTTCTCTGATGATGGTAGTAGGCTAGGAAGAAGGCAGGTAAAAGATTGATATGGAGCTAGGATTTTTCATACAAACGTCTTAAAATATTTTATGAGACTGAGAATTATCACTCCCATGTTCACTTCTGCATGAAATAACACATACTTGCTCAAGGCACACAGTGAGTCAATGCTGAATAGCTACACTTGGGCTTTAGCTTGAAAATTTATAGTGGATTTTTGGGGACTCTGTAACAACAGCAGATTTGAAAGAGAAAAAAATGATTAACGAAAATCTTGATGAGACAGAATACTGTAGTGAACTTAAGACTTGTAACTGTTGAATGTTATCCCCTCCTGTTGGAGGCTGCTAATTCACAGACGTCCTTTCATCAAGCACCATCTTAAAAACAGTTAGGACTTTTAATGAAAAGCAGAACTAAAATTCCATTCTACTTCTTTCTTCTTTCCCTCACCTTCTAGCAGGAAAAAAAGGTTTTTTAACTGTGAATAGTTTTAATTAAAAATTTCATATTTTTTTCAGAGTGCATGTTTTTCCCTGACATGTTAATCTTATTTATGTGCCATTGTGCATATATTAATTAAACAGCAAGAAACATTGTATTTTCCTTGCTGACAAGCAGCTGAGTCCTACAAATTGCTTCTTCACAGACAAGTCCAAGTGCAGGGATGGTGATCAGTTGCATGGACCTTGAGATCTGTCTTGAGCTTAATTTTCCTTGATGTTTTAGTGATGCATCAGATCATGTTATCTGTTGTGAGGTCTGTGCATCTTCCTTACTCAAATGCATAGATGCTGTAACCTTCATGGATAGATACCCTCTTAAGTGGTGAAGCCATTGCATGTTTGTGCCAAATATTTCAAGCATTAATGAAAGCTAATCCTATGGCTCAAGATTTTCTTATGGATTGGAAATTCTATTGCAGTTTGGCCTTTTCCTATCTACAAGATCAAACTCTAAGAGTGGGCTTCCTATTTTCACACTCCAGCTACCTTAATAGTAGGATGCACTTGTAGGATGAGGAAAATTATAGGAAGAATTTAAGCTTTCATCTGATCCACTACTCAAGAGAAAAGACTTGAGAGTATTTGTGGCTAAATAGATTCCTTCTTTCCTATTCAGAGTTGCTTGGATCAACTGTCTCTGGGAATGATTTTTGCCAGATGACCCACCACTACACTAAAGTGTGAAAATTGATTCAGAACAGTCACAATCCTGATGAGGATGGGACAACAGGGCTGCAGAAAATACTTGGTCATGATGCAGAAATGTAAATTGTACAGTATGCTGCAGATGAGTTAATCGAGCAAGTGTTTTTATCTCAAGAGAAGCATACAGTTTGAAACCGTGCTGCTCTTCGTTACACATTTTAATTACAAGTAATAGAGATAAGCCAGCAGTCAAAATGATAGCAAACTGATATAATACTTTGCATTGAGACCAAAGGAATTAATAGTGCTTTTTTTGGCACCCAAAGAAACATCGTAGCTCCTGTGGCTGATGAATCTTTTTCAGGGGCTGTCAGCATTTCATGGGGAAAGGTGTCTAGTTGAAGGTCTCTCAGCCACATGCCTTTTTCTCTCTGGGGTGTAAACACCAAAAAAACCTGTACTGTGTAGGTCCTGCATATTAAAAAAAAAAATAAAAATGATGAGTTTCTTTCTCTTTTTCAAGGGAACTGAAGAGTGATTCAAAGGGCTTTGGGAATGTATGTTTTGATAACAACATTGGACTGTACTTGCTGGTCTTTGCATTTGGCTTGACATTTTGTTTACTATTGTGTTTGTGAAATAGGGACAAGCCATAAACATCCATTTAGCTGCATCTCTGCAATGACATGCTCTGACATGCACGAGTATTTTCAGTGGAAGTGTTCCTGCAGCCATCTTAGATCTTTGTGGGTTCTCAAGAAATCCAGTTAGGGAGAAAAACAACCATAACCTGTTACTGAGGTCACGGGATGAATAAGACATTATGAATAGTCATGCTGGAAACAAAAGCATTGGTGCATACTTGGTGAGAACTGTGGGGGTTGATAAAAGTTTGCAGAGCACTTCAAAATAATGAAGCACATGGAAAAATTTTAACTTGTGGATAATTTCCAGGCAAAAAGGGTTTCTGAGCAAGCTGTTCCATGTGGGGATTTCACTTACTCTGTGAATCATCCAACTATTGTCTTAAAGGTAAATAATTAACTAAAAATTTAGAAGAATCAGTGTCCCAGTGAAGTGAATAATTGTGGTACTGTAGTAACTGATGGCTTAATCACCTAAGTTTAAAGTTCTCACCAGCACTGACAGATCTTCTGAATGGGTCATAAATACATGTAAAAATATCTTCTTTGCATCATAAATGCTTCCAACAGATAAAATACCTTTATTTCCTATGCCCTTTAAAAGAGGGCATATAATAACCTGCCCACATAACTGTTTGTCCGATTATGACAAAACATCCCCACATGGATTTTAACATGTTAACATTTTACTACATTACACGTTTAACACTCATTACACAAAAATGCATGCTTAAAAATTAAAGTATTCTAAAATATCATTGTAGTTGGTTTTGTGCTTTATATACAGTATTAAAAACAAAATAGTCTACCACAGGTAATTTATGAAAGCAGCTAATAATGAGTTCATTATTGCATAGCAAGCCAATGTTGCAGTCGTGGTTATGGGCTTAGCCAAGGTCTTTGATCTTCTGGTTCATTAATGTATAAATGAAAAGACTTTAGCTTTCATCTTACATTCATCGGCTAATTATCTCAGTACCTGGTCTCACTCAGGTCTCAGTTCTTATTAAAGGACTTACCCTTTCTTTTTCCATTCTCAATACAGGGAGTGAATCAGCATTGTAATGATTTATTGGCCTTTCGTATAAGAGAGTTGTTATTTTCACAGTCTGTAAAATTTGTAGTTGAAACAATTTGAAAAATACCAGGTGACGTAGCTATTTTCAGAGACAGCATTTGATGATGACATCATTCCTAGAGCTGATTTTAAACAGGAAAATGCATCACTTAAGAATTCCACCAACCACAGTGGTGAACTAAGCATCTTCTGGCTTCTCCCTCTGCTCCTAGTCAATCAGGACATTAAACAGTGATTGTGAATAAGAGTAAATATTAATAGTGCATTTAAAAACACAGTGAAGTTGAATTCTTGCATCTGCTAGCCTGAGTATTAGAGAACACTCAGTCAGAAATGAACAGGAAATAATTTCCTCTTGGAAGACATTGTGTTAATTTAAAGCTTCCCATCAGCTCTAGAATCATCATGCAAGACCATGGTGTCGTTTAAAGCTTTCATTCACTTCCAAATATTGCAAATGGCCACTTCTATTCAGATTAATTTCAGTCAAAATAATACATATATAGAATATTTCTATACGTGTTAATATTCATTCTCAGTTCTAAAGGAATGAAATCTGGATGATGATTAGAAAATGTGGCTTTGTTTTATACACAGATTATGTTTTTTACCTTGCCTCTCAAAGAATATTGGTAGTTGCCAAATGGTGCTTAATTGATGATTGCCAGTCTCTCCCTCCCCCATATTTATATTATATTATATTATATTATATTATATTATATTATATTATATTATATTATATTATATTATATTATATTATATTATATTACATTACATTACATTACATTACATTACATTACATTACATTACATATATAATTTTTTTTTCGGTAACAGCAAATAGGAAGATTGTTTCTGGCTTAGAACTTGCACACCAAATATTTTACACCAGGATGTTAAGATACACATCCTGTGTTTCTTATTACTGTAAACAAAATGCATTTATTGAAGAATTTTGTCATTAGAAACTCACATTAAATTCATATGTTACAGTGTTAAGATAATGAATGCATGGAGTGGTAAGACTGCTGCTATGCCTGCAATTTGTAGTATAGTTTCTTTTTTGTTGCATCTTTTGAGTGAGGAATCCATGTATGGACATATCATGGCTTACTTGCCTTTGCTGCCACTGTTCTTCCAGGAAGGAAAGGTGGTGCTGGGACTGGAGCTCGTTCTGTACAACTATGTTATATGGAGAAATATAATGAACAGGTGGCTGCATTCTTTTAACTTGTATCCTTATGGACACTGCCTCAGTGCTTCTACACATACCATTATAGGAGTTGTGAAAAGGAATATGATGTACAGTTTAGAAGATGAATTGACATGGCAAGAAGAATATGACAGTGGATTATAACTGAAGTATATGGCTGAACACGAGCAGGAAAAATGTAAGCCAGATGACTAACATAAGCTGCTTGCCAGAATGTGATAAATCATTGCATAATAAAGGAAGAGGTACAAGTACCATCCTTAGGAAACTTAAAATTAGTTTAAATTATAGACTAGTTACAAGGGTAGTTACAATAGTAGTTTCAATTAATGGAATACACCTGATTGATCAAGGAATTAATTTAGAGGCAACTTGAAGCCTGTAGTAACCTGGTCTGATCACTTATCTGACTGTTCTTTGAGTGGGAGGTTAAACTAGGGACCTCCTGAGATTCCTTCCAACCTGAATTACCCTATGAAATACATATATCCAATTGTATGGGGAAGAAAATAAATATAGAAATATGCAGTCTATAGAATCATAGAATAATAGAACCATAGAATGGTTTGGGTTGGAAGGGACCTTAAAGATCATCTAGTTCAAATGGCCCTGCATGGGCAGGGACACCTCCCACTAGACCAGATTGCTGAAAGTCCTGTCCAGTCTAGATTTGAGGACTTCCAGGGATGAAGCAGCCACAACTACTCTGGGCAACCTGTTGCACTGTCTCATCACATTCACACCAAAGGATTTCTTCCTAATGCCTAATCTAAATCTCCCCTCTTTCAGTTTTAATCCATTACCCCTTGTCCTATCACTACTCACCCTTATAAGAAGTCCCTCCCCAGCTTTTTTTAGGCCCCCTTCAGGTATTGGAATACTGCTATAAAGTCTTCCTGGAGACTTCTCTTGTACAGGATGAACAACCACAACTCTTTCAGCCTGTCTTCATACAAGAGGTTCTCTAGCCCTCTAATAATCTTCGTGGCTCTCTAAATTCACTCCAACAACTCCATGTCCTTCTTACGCTGGGGGCTCTAGAAATGGGCATAGTGCTTCAGGTGAGGTCTTCTCATGAGAATGGAGTAGAGTGGGAGAATCACCTCCTTTGACCTGCTGGCCACACTTCTTTTGATGCAGCCCAGGACATGGCTGGCTTTCTGGGCTGCAAGCACACATTGCTGACTCATGTTGAGCTTCTCATCAACCAACACCAAGCCCTTCTCCTCAGGGCTGTTCTCAATCCATTCTCCACCCAACCTGTAATTGTGCTTAGGATTGCCCCAACCCAGGTGCAGGACCTTGCACTTGGCCTTGTGGAGCTTCATGATGTTGGCATGGGCCCATCTCTCAAGCCTGTCAAGATCCCTCCATATAGCATCCCTTCCCTCCAGTGTGTTGACTACATCACACATCTGTATGTCATCAGCAAACTTGCTGAGGTTACACTCAATTCCACTGTCCAGGTCACTGACAAAGATGATAAACAACACCAGTCCAAGTATTGACCCTTGAGTAACACCACTTATCACCGTTTTCCATTTGGACATTGAGCTATTGACTGCAACTCTTTGAGTGCAGCCAGCCAGCCAATTCCTTATCCACTGAGTGGTCCATGTCCATCAAATTTATATTTTTCTAATTTAGAGACCAGGATGTCATGTAGGTCAGTGTCGAACACTTTGCATGTAACCAGATAGATGATGTCACTTTCTTTCCCCTTGTCCACCAACACTGGAACCCCATTGTAAAAGGCCACCAAATTTGTCAGTCACAATTTTCCCTTGGTGAAGCCATGCTGGTTGCCACCAACAACACCTACATTTTCTGTGTGCCTTAGCAGAGCCTTCAGGAGGACCTGCTCCACGATCTTGGTGAGCACAGAAGTGAGACTGATTGGCCTGTAGTTCCCTGAGTCTTCCTCTTTTCCCTTTTTGAAAATTTGGGTTATGTTTCCCCTTTTCCAGTCAGTGGGAACTTCACCAAGACTGCCACAACCTTTCAAACATGATGGAAAGCAGCTTTGCAACTTTCAGATTCTTTAGATGGTCTTGAAATTGCTCTTCTCCTACAGTGGGTTGAAACTCCTCTCCCCACACACTTTTTGCCTTTTTTTTTCATTCCACTTCTTCTCCCCTCCTTTTCTGCTTTTCTAAGTCCTGGGCTATTAACACTTGCCTATGTAGCTGTGTTGGGATCCTAGAACAAGCTTTTTGTGCACTATCTGTTCTTATCCAGGAATGGTCAGATGTAAGCATGTTGTGCCAGTCACCATTCAGATTAGATCATCAAGATCCATAACTAAATTATGTAATTGTCAGTAATGACAAAATAGCCAATTCATTTTAGTAGCAATGGTGCATTGTCCTAGTACAGACATTGACTTAAAACTGGGTCCATTCTTTCCTCCAGATATGGCTGCTTCATAGGTACTTCTTTCAGGTATGCTCTTAAGAGGCATTTCTACAACGTGTCTGTATGTGTGTGGAGGTGCATATTAAAGCCACCTGTCTGCTTAATCAGCAGCTCACTTCAGGGTTTGCAGGGAACTGACTCCCACTACTAGGGTGATTGCAGCAGGCATTGGTGCCTGCTAGTATGTCCTGGCACTTAAATAGAAATACTTTCACTCAAAATAAGCTTGTAGAGCTCTCCTGTGCAAATGGCATGGAAGTAGGATTGCCTGCAGGGTATGAGACCAGGAAATGAGTTTCCTGACATCACAACTCCAGCTCCAAGGCTTTCATTAGCTTAATAGAAGAATAGAGAGCAGAGCAAGGAGAGATTAATTCCTTTGAAATTCAGGGCTGTGTTGCTTTGGGTTACTCAGTCTCGTTTGCAAGCCAAAAAATGAGTCCTAGTAAAGTCACTACATTTTTTCTTATTCTTTCCTCTCACCATGTCAGCTACTTAAAGTCATTTCAGAAAGGGCATGGGAGATCTGGGAGAACATTTTTCTTTCTAAGTAAATCAAGTAATTAATTCTGAGTAATGCAATGTTGCATGGTAATCCTGTACAGAGGTGATGAAGTGCTTGATTTATGCCAGCATGTCTCTGCTGTACCTGCAATGCTGTTCACATGGTCACTTTCCGTAATTAAACACCCTGGTTGGTAAAAGGAAAATGCAGCTCCTCAGTGCTCATCGATCGACAACCACAGAGCTGAAAAAAATGGGTCCCTTCTCCTGGAAAAAGGACATACAGATACTTCCAGCTGGGAACATCATGCCAAAGCTAAAGATTAGAAAAATGAAAACTTTGCAAAGTAAAAGGCATCTGGATAATGTTATAGCTATCAGACATGGACAGCCCATCTCAAAGACCAATGCAGTAGAACTCCAAGGACAAATGTTTGAACTTCTGTGCCCCTCAAGTTTAATTAGCATGGTAAGTTCAAGTACAGTAGTCTGGTATAGGCAAGACCTTCAGGATCTCAACTTTGTAGAGTCTTCATATCTAGACCCATCCACTGAAACTTGGAATGTCTCACAAACAGGAATGCATCCATCTTTATAGCATTACATCATTTCAAGAAGAGTTACCTCATTAGCAGCATAGGCTAGATAGATCTAGAGAGATAAATTGCTGAAAGGCTGTGGCAGAAACCCAGATGAATAACCCAGGGCTTTGAAGTCCTACCTATGTCCTGTGTAGCAAAAGTATCTCCTCAATGGTCCAAGCTTTGTAGTGGGAACCAGCTGACTTTCTCTGAGGTCAGTGTAAAATATTTGCTTAGTCTATCCTCCATCCATATTTGCCATATGCATGTGTGTATTAATCATGTATTTTCCCTGGCAGATTGTTTTCTGTTATGTCCAAGTAAGGGATGTGAAGGAAGCTCTTGGGGAATATAGTGGTATGGCACATATATCTACTGAAAATTTTCTTTTTAACTGCTAGCAAAAGTGAAGTATAGTAAGGAAAGGGTGCGTTGTTTCAATTTCATTATACCAACAAATAAAAGTACTTGCAGTTCCATGGAATTTTTACACAGTTAATAATAAACCTGATATTTGCATCTCACGGGCACTGAGCATTGTGTAGATGTTGGAGTTGGGACAAGTTAGTTTAGAAAGGCTTGCCTGATATAGCTATGTTCAAGGGTTAACCCTCACTCCCCCACTCAGGTGCTTGCAAAGGAAATCTTCTCATAATCACAAAGATCGTAGGTTAGCCTATGAACTGTTCATACCTCATTCTATCTTGCAGGTAGCTGCTTGCTTTGAGATGTCCTCAAAAGATCTGTTTTGGTATGATTCCTAAGGCTGACTTGAACCATGAAGGGCTGAGTTTTTTATGCCCTTTGTACCTATGCAGTTTTTAGACCCCTTCATTCATTTCTGTGAAGTTATTCCAACTTTTTCTTACGGCAGATATGTCCAGTCCTGAACTCTAAATGCTGAAATCTTGGAGACTTTAATGGCCTTTCCAAATACATGAATGTACCCATTTACATGCACTCAGCTCGCATTTAGGCACCAAGAGATACATATGCATAATGAGTTTCTTGCTTTATCCATCAAATCCTTAATCTCCCAGTCAGGCACTCCGTCCCAATCTCTGTATCTTCATGTAGAACCTGTGTTGTGCCATCATGTCCTTGAACTGCTTTTAATCTAAATCTGTATGTGGGTATTTGTGTCCAGGGTTGTCCTTAACTCCTCCTCTGTATTTCATTTTGCCACTCTGTATGGATTATAAGGGTGACTGCCTTGAAATGTAGCTGATTACAGCATGAACAATTTCCATTTTCACATAACTAGCCCTGCAATCCTTTTTCAGTCCCATTTTGTTAGCTCCTTGATATGTCGTTATGACACACAACAGTCTTTTAGCAGCGTGTTGTCCTTACTTTTTAATTTCCAGATTTTCCAGCACATTAAAGAAACCACACATGCTCCTTGTAGGTCTCTGCTGGAGATTATCTCAAATCAAATCCTCTCTTCTGAATAGCTTTTAAGTTTGTATACATTTAAACCATTTAGATTCACAAAGACCCCACTGGGCTCTTGGGGAATCCACATTTAAACACCTTTACACTGGGAAAAGTTTAATTGTATAAGAAACACTGTTAGAGTGTGCATTCTGCAGCTGGAAGCTGCTTACCCATTTGTAGGCTTCCTAAAATTTTTGACATTATATGCTGTATATAAAATGCCATAGTAAAATACAGAGTCATTGATGTAAGTTCAGGAATGAACTTGAACTCTTGTCCAGGCAAACTACAGTATTGTCCCCATTTTTTCTTATATTTGTAGCTCATTAACAAGGTATCCACATGACATAAGACCTCTTCTAATCTCTTTAGCTGTGCTCCAGTTCCTGTCTCTGTGAACCAGTGGTATCTGGGGGATTGCACAGTGGTTTGTAGTTACAAATGGTCCTAGCGCAAACACAGAATCATAGAATGCCAGGTTGGAAGGGACCTCAAGGATCATCTGGTCCAACCTTTCTAGGTAATGCTATAATTTTATGAGGTGGCTCAGCACCCTGTCAAGCCGAGACTTTAAACTGTCCAATGCAGGGAAATCTACCACTTCCCTTGGGAGACTAATCTAATGTTTGTTTGTCCTCATGGTGAAAAATTTACCTCTTGTGTCCAATCAGAATCTCCCCAGGAACAACTTGTGCCCATTACCCCTTGTCTTTTCCACGTGGTTCCTTGTAAATAGGGACTTTCCATCTTCTTGGTAGCCACCCTTTCAGTACTGGAACAATATCAGATCTTGGAAGGGGGGGGGTGCAACACTCCTGGCTCCTGTGGTTTTACCATGTCCTGGTTTATGAATGTAAGAGGAAAAGTATTTGATCTCTGCTAAAATATTGTCTCACCATTTTTGTGATCCTTTGTTTATCTTTGTGCATTACATTGTGTTTGCATTCAGTAAAAGATAGTTTTATGAGCTCAGAAATCAAAGGTTTTGCTTAGGTCCTGACAGCATCAACGTGTTTGCTAAGAGATTCAAACCATAATAGAAAGACAAGACCCATTAAGTCATTTTGCCCTGCCTGTTTAACACTTACTGTTGCATAATTGTTAAGCTTTTCTTCTGAGTGATCATTGCATAGTCAGTAGGGCCTCATAATAAATGTTTTAACTCCTGAAAAGGCAATGTTTACAACTGTATTAAAAACTGCTATAAGGTATACTTTGCCAAAACCTCACAGAAATCCATGGAACTTTGTCAGTTCATATGGACAGAAAATAATCATATAAATATTTTCTTACCAATTCGTCCTGATCACTCCTTACAAATTTTTAACATTTTTCTTTCAAATGAGAAAAACATAACTGATGCTGCATTGTGTCGAATATCCTCTCAGTGCTACATATCTTTTTATTTGACACAGACATTATTTATTAATACTAATCTTTCTCATACAAGTTTACTCCCAACAGTATGAGCAATGATGGAAATGCTTGCAAAAAGGAGTGGCTGGATGCCACTGCACTGTTACATTGAGTTGGTTTGACCTTCACACTGAGGAGACCAAGTCAAACACATAATTAATAATAAGCCTATATTCTCTCTAGGATTCACACTTTTTTCCTTTCAGTTTGTGTCAGCAATTCATGTTTGCCTTGCTGTTTCATTCTAGCCTTTGTTACCCTTAACTTTTCTATGGAAAACTTACTTTGCTATTTATAAATTTATTTAGTTTGTATTCTATCCCAATTTGTTTCTCTGTGTAGGAGTCTTTCCCCCCCCCTCCCCCATAATCATCTCTCACAGAACCTGGACAGTTTTGCAGTGATCTTTGCAAAGATTCTTGCATATTTTTTTCCTGCAAGTCCTTAAATTAAGAGATGCACATTGAATTTTGCCTTTTCTTTATCTTTAGCATGCCACGGTGATGTTTCCAAGAAAATGTCCATTCCTTGAGTTGTGTGGAAAGGAGGCCAAAGCTTCAAGATGGGGGATTCTCCTCCCCAGGAGCAGGAGAAGTGGTGCTTAGATGGTACCTTCTGTCTGGAAGATGGATTTGTGGGGGAAGGAATTTGAGAGGGATGATTGTTATCCGTTTGTTCATTAGGTTGCCTGGTATCCCTTTTGAGGTATATCTGGATTTGCAGATCATCTTTTCATCAGGAGAGTGTAAAGAACCAAAGGGCTTTGTTACTCAGTTACTTCCAGTTCATCAGTTCCAGTTTACAGCAAGTTAGGGTCTGTCTGATGACTGATATGTGTGTGAAGAAGGTGAAGAAATAGTAACATATATAACTCCATTGGTTTAGAAATTGAATCTTCATAGAATAGCATGAAAAGCTAATAATCTCTTGTGACCATTGCCTAGCTCCTCATTGTTACTACCTTTACTTATAATTTATCCAAATGATCACCAGAAGAGCTAAAATGGGCATTTGCATGAGGCTGAATATGTTTGGAAAAATTCAAGTAAAATGCTTAGACAATTTTCTAGACTGATGCCACCCTTTGCTCATCTTTTTATGGTTTGTTTGTTTTTTGTTTTTTGTTTTTTAAATAATCAGACTGATTTACAGAACTGCCAAGTGCTAAGATTTGAAATGGAAGTGAATGGGAGCTGTGCTTTTAGTACTTTACCTAACTGTAGAATACTAAGTGCTCTCGATACATGGTGATCAGGCATCTCAGAATGATTACCTTTATTATACACCTGTATACTGATCTTCTTAGGATTTCCTATTAAAATGGTGATAATAAATTATTACTTTCTCACCTCACTAGGGTAGCATAAAGATAAATAAATGTTTTGGTGCTAATACTATAATATTAGTTCTAATGCATTAATATAATGTAACAGTAATGTGCATATATTAAATGTTTATTTACATTATAAATAAATGAATTACTGTAATACCTCAAATACCATGAGGAGGAACACTGTAAGAAAACTCATGAGGAAATGAATAGATGTTTTCAGAGCAAGTTTGATTCATCTGTAGCAAATACAGCTCAGGGCCACTCCCTGAATGCATACTATTGGCTAAGTTCTCTTTGAATTAGTATGATCTTGCCTGTGTCTTAAGTACAGCACCTCCTAACTTGTCACAAGATTAATAGTGTTCTTCTAGTTCTGTTTCTTGTGTATGGTTCCTAAGTTTTGAATAAGTGATGTGTAAAGATAGGTGTTTCAGTACTGGATTATGCCCATGGATGAAACTTTTAGATTCTCTGTACAGACAGAAGATCTGATAGTAGGTGCAGGGCCAAATAGAGGACTCACTGGAAAATTTGCCTTTTCAGGGGGTGGATGCACAGGAATTGCCTTTGTTAGCTGCTAGGAAAGCCCTATGAAGCCATGAAGTGAAGAACGCTCAGTGAAGTAGGAAGCTGCAGTGAATATGGCTCTTAATCATGGAATCCATTATGTGAACTATGATTTGTCTATGAGCTTTCAACTGGCTAATTTTAGTTGGATTTTATTGGGAATGATAAATAGCACACTCTTAACTCAACAGTCTGTTGTAATCAGTCCCTGCTTCAAACATAAAAGTTTCTGAGTTTTCCAAAGAAAAGGCAGGAATATTTTTTACTGTAAGTAAGAAGAACAACATCTTTTTCCTCTCTTCTCTAATTTCTTGGAAAAACATACATTATTATGAATGACAATTATTCAAAATTTTTTTACAAAGCAAATGCCCATGATTGAAAATTTAAATTTAGCCAAACAGCTAAGGGTTAGAGTTTGGCAAACAGTAAAGAAAAAATTACAAGATCTTGCAAGCCTAAGTAATGGACAACCTTACTAATAGGTGATGCTTGCCTATAACATCAAACACTTTGGAAAGAGAATCTGTCCTGCTCCTTCTGGCCTCTCTAATGATGTTTTTACAGAAAGTATATTATTTTATAGCAATCTTTATTAATCACTTTTGATTCTGTTGCAACAAAATGAAGTGACAAACAGCATACCCTGAATTCTCTGATTGCTTGACATGTCTAACCTATATATCAGCTTCTTACACTCTCCTTTCGAAATTCCCCTGGAATTTAACAATGAAGCAGAGATTAATATTAATAGAAAAATAGAAATTACCATACATTTGTTCTCTGTTTTCATCAGGTCAGACACTACAGTAACAGATGGCAATTTAAGAAACTAGACAGATTTAGAGAATTTCCTGGATGCTTGATGGCTATAATTAAATTAATTTGGGGAATCTGCACTGACTCCTCTGCCATACTGTGAATTTGCCCTCCTAGATCCTAATTATAGAGATTTCCATGTTTTCTCTGCCACCTAGAATTCTGTGAGGACCAAAATTATGTTAAGTATGGCGCTGCAGTGCTGGAGAAAGTTATACACAGGGAAAGGTCTGCCTGTCTCTGAAAAGAACCCATAATCCTCTCTCTGCTGAACCACATAGAAATATGAACAATCATACTTGAGAGCATGGGGCAGCATAGCTGGCCAGGCAGTGCAGTAAATTTAAGGAGCCACCACCCTGTGTGGCACCCTGCATTTGAAATAGCACACTACTAAATAATGCATGCTGGTGTGCTGGCCAAGTTAGCCTCACCTTGCCCAGACCTGCTGGTACAATGTGCCTTTATGTCTGCCAGAAAGTATTCTGGGTCTTAGCAACCAGAGATGTCTCTGCCCTTGGGAGCTGAGACAGAAAAGGCTTACAGCCACACAATCAGAAAGTGACATATTTGTATCATATTTGAACCAAATTTCTGCTGCTTTTACTGATCTCCTTTCTAGCAGTAGGAAACTGATTTCCCTAGCTGTCTTGAAATCTAGTGGTCACATCATCCTGTGGTGCTTCAGCATCACACATATGAGATGTATTTCAGTGTGACTTGTTAAACCCCTCATGTTTAGCTCAGTGGGACAATGTAAGAGGTGGGTTCCTTGTTAAAGATGTCCTAACAGGGAAGAGAAGTGCTCTTTATTACTTTCTCATTCTTTGCTTACTACTTAGCTTTTTCCTGCTCTGGATTGATAAGTCATTATTTTGGTGATGGAAGTTTTAGTATTAATACTCACGAAGACATGAACTGGTATGCAAATGCCTAGATTTGGTAACATGAATGGTTAGAGAAAACTTACAAGTCCTGCAACTGCTTATGAAAACTCAAAACAGTTGCCTAGCTGTTTTAAGTTTCATCCTTAAACCTTGGTGTTGTAACCACAAGACAATAATACTCTCCAAGGTGGTTGTTTACAGCATTCCTTCTTCCTCAAGGACAACTTTATTTGATAGGAGAGAGTCAAGGTGACCAGCCATGGAACTTGACTATAACAACTCAGGTTTTGATGTAATTTGTGCTAATGTGGATGATGGGAACAAAGGTGACATTCCTTGTTTCTGAGATCCACTCGTTATCTTAAACTCAAGTTCAGTATAAATAACATGTATTAAATGTTTCTCCTACACTGACAATTAGCCTTGATTAATAATTAATAGTGTCTCTGGATGTTGAAGGACAATTCATTCCCTGCGCTTGGTATATGTAGCGCTGAGAATACTTGGCAGCATCTGTCTGGAGAGAGATTTATGATGGGGCCTGGAACCAAAAGTGAAAAAAGGCTGGAAAATTCACTTCACACACACCACTGATGAGTCACTGTACAATAATATTCAGCACTTCTTGTGTTTTATGCATATAATTTACTGAAACCTCAAAACCTTCCTAAGTTACTATCTTTTCAGCTGTTTTCATGTTAGAAGCCTTTTCTGACTAGTGAAATAGAGACAGATGATACTTAGAATTGTCTTGGAAGCACAGATATTTCATGAGGAAATAGGCTTTCCTTGCTTTTCATCCCAGTTGAGAGCTGAATTCATGACAGAATTAGTGAAAGGCCTCTAATGCCATGCCCAGGTCATGGCTCAGAGAAACAAGTAAAAATATCTTGTCTGATGCTGTGGAAGTAAGAAAAGTTTTAGCTTTCCCCTGCTGATTGTAACATTCAGAATTAGAATGGTTAAAAGCAGAGAAATGGAAAACTAAGCACTCAACTGCTGATTTTTCTGCCCTGCCAATCAGCATGTAGCTAGCTTTTCATAATCGACCCCGTAAGCACACAGTTATGATGTTTTCCCTCATTTTGTTTTTGCTTTCTTTCAGATACCCAGAGATGCTGGAAGACTTAAGAGGTTCCTCAAGGATGTTCAAGGTATGAAAAGAAATAATTGAGCCCATGATATTGGCTCACCCAGTTCATCTCTCTGTCTGCACAGGGCTATTCCATACCATGCATCTCCTAATGTTATGTCCAGTCTAATTTTTATTTAGGACATTGCTGCTTTTCATTCTCATTCTAATCTCCCTATCGATATGAAACAGCACCCATTAAAAAAAAAACAACACAACAAAAAAAACCCCAATAAAACACATCAATCTCTTATCCATTACCAGGTTTTTCTTTTGTTCTGGAACACACATGCAAGTGTAACCCGGTTAGACCTGTTCTCTTTGAATACTGAGGACTGAGCTGGCCTTATGCAAATGCTCCCAACCTCATTTTAGTTGTTGTCGTGTCAGACCCAATCAAATGAACAGGAAGTGATCTAAGGAATTTCTCTATTGGCTCCCTGAGAGTTCAGTAAAATGTTTTAAAATTAATATCACATCCATTTATCTTCACTCCTCAGAGTCCATAGGAGACATAACTTGTGTTTACCCAACCTATTGTTCTGTACACAGTTTTCCCACCACCTCAGCTAAGGATTTCCACTTCAGAATCTGCAGCTAAATGAGGTAAGGTCTTCAGTTTATATATATATATATATATATATCTTTTTTAAAAATATACTTCCCTTAAATTGGAAAACTGAAACCAGTGAAAATGAGAAGAAAGGGAAGAGTCTACTGGACTCATGCCCACCCTACCGAGATCCTCCTTTCCCTCTTTGGAACAGCAGCTAAGCTTATTTGATCAAAAGGCTTTTTAAAGTTACAATAAAGACTTCTGTTTTCCTATTTTGAACTTGTGTCTTACTTCTGTTTAAATACCTCTGTTGTGCTTAAGTTTGAGTGGGACCAGATCTGCTGCCTTTACTTACCCTGAGTGTCATTGATTTTGAATTGAACCAGTGGCTTCATCAGGATTACTTAAAGTTTCCTGAGGATTATTTTAATAATTATAATAATATTTTAATTTTAATAATATTCTGCTGCTTTTGTCCAGAGAGTGGTCATCTGTTCAGTGAGACAAAGGGTGAAAAGGTGGACCTTCTCAATACCATTGAGAGTGTTGGTGTTGCAGAACTGGGCAACATTTTACAATGACGATGTTTCTGTTGCTTTTAGTGGTAAGGATGTTGATGGTGATCATGCTGATAACAAGAAATTCTGAAGTACATTTCTAATTTGACTCAGGTTTATCCTCAGGGCAATTTCTTGGCAGTTCTGTGGTGAGGGGGTTTCTTCTGATCTGAGTCTCTTCTAACTTAAAGCACTGCACAGAACCCAGATCAAGCACTGGGTAGGTAAATACAGTATAAGTAGAAGCCTGCAGTATCTTTGCCTGTTTAATTTGTTTCTCTTCCAATGGTAATTTTATTAGAATATAACCAGAATTGGCCCGTTAAGGTATAGACACAGTTATTTAAGTAATGGTAAAAGTAAATGAAATGTTAAGAAAAAAGTTGTTAAAAATCTATGTTGATTTTGTAAAATTTGTGTAATGGGCTTAGTGATAAATGTTTGCAATTCACCATGAGACATTTTAAACACATGCCCTTGTGTATATTGTTATGAAGTTATTTTATCAATAATGTGCTTTTGGATTAATTAATCTAAAAATATCATATGTCACCTTTGCTTCTAAAGTATATCCAACTATCATTTTTTTCCTATTCTTTAGACAAAGAAACCAGTTCATAATGACAGAAATGAACCTTGAAGTAAAAGTTTAATTTAGTGATTTTATTTGTACTTGTCTCTTATGGGACTGTGTTTAATATATCAATCCTGCACCAGTATTATCTGTAACTTGTGAAAACTGTAGTCAAATTTGAAAATGCACTCCTTTAAGATTTGTTTTGGTAGCAAATTTGTGGGTAGCCAGTTTTATGACATCTATTTTGCACTGTAGAAAATACCAGAGCTGAAAAATACAGTAGTGTTATATTTAATGCAGAAACCTAAGAAAACTCTTGTAATTAGAATTAGAAAAACAACAGGATTAAGGTATTTCACCTACAAATATCACAATTGATGACAGTTTAATTCCTCTCCCTTATAGTTTTCAAAAGCAGAATTCTTCCCAGAATTTTTCAGAGTTTAATTAGGTAGCTTGAAGTAGAGCTTATCTTTTAAGAAAATTTCCAATTTAAAAAAAAAAATTGTCCAGAAATCCAATGATAGGAAATTCACCAGAACTTTTTTAAGTGCCCCAGCAATTAAAGACCATTTGTCTAAAAACATTTTATCTTATTTGCAGTCTGACGTGGTGTAGCTTCAACATTCAGCTTCCTGATTTTGTTGTATTTTGATGGTTAATGAGAAGTTCCCCTGGATGGCACAGTTCTGTTCCTTGTATAGGTAGCTGGGGACAAGTCCTTCCTTAGCCTAGTCTTTGATAATTGTGGTAGTCTGAGCTCCGTGGGCTATTTCCTCTTATGGAAAATCACTACAGGGAAAACCTCAACCTGTTCCACTGTAAACTTTTTGATCCTTTAATCACTTCAATGGTCTCTAATTTTTCAAAATCTGTTGTGAAATTTGGATGTCAGGACTGGAAGTCAGCTGTAGGAATAGCACCAAACACAAAGGTAATATGTGTCAATATACTGGGAGCTCTGGGTCAGCAGCTTATAAAGCGTGTCAAGTCTTTGTCCTCCTGACCCCTTCTCGTTTCTGAACATTGGTCCTAGATGTAGAGATGAGGTTTTCTGTAGCAGAGTTGATGCTTTTTGCTTGCATTTTTTTTTTCATTTTTTTCCTAGTCTAGTGTCATTTGTAAAGCCTTTATAAGGATGATAAAAATGTATACTTTTCCCAAGTCATAGTAGTAAAGGATCTCATATCAGACCAGAATCATGCCTGGTTTGCCCCAGAACAAATCAGGTAGCCCTTCACAGCAATTTATAGGGTGACAACAATACATACTACCCCAGTCATGGTGAGATCGGATAATAGAATGTGGTCTGTTTAAAGTAGTATATTATTACCCTCTTGTCACCTGAGAAAACATGTTATGGTATTTTCAGACTAATTGCATATTACTTCAGATATTTTCACAGTGTTGTGAGTTTTCAACAGCAGTTGAAAGAGACAATAGGCCAGTTGGACAAAGACAAAATTAAATAATTTGGTTCGCACTGAACTTCCTTGGTATTTTTCATTCTCAATGAGTTTTACTGTTAACATCAGACTTGTTCTATCTGGGAGACGCAAGGTAACAAAGTACAATGGAGAGAGGTCAAACTAAAAAAGAAAAATCATCCAGAGACACAGGATGAAGAGAAATTAAACGGGAAAAAAGAAAGATTTCTGTAGGTGCGTCTGTGTCCAGACAAGACTGATGTGTTAGCCTGTTGCTTGTCCCACAGCAATTCTCACCAAGAAAAACCCTGTGAGGATGAAATTCTACAGCTGTTGAAGAAGAGAATATTTATGTACAGTTCTCATAGAAGAAGATCAAAAATTTTGCTGGCTCAGTGAACTCAGAGAACTGTGACACCTTTCAGAGATCTGTGACACCTTTCCAGAATTAGCGCTTCCCTTCCCTCCCCTGTTCACCCCGTTCATGCTCTTTATAAACATTCCTAACTTAGTCTCAGGATCAAATTATTCAGTCTTGTCGCACGCAAACTTTCCACTGAGTGCAGTGTAACCTGGATCTGTTCTGTGGAATCTACAGTTATGTGCTTTCTATTGCTGTTTACTTGGTTAGATTCAATTTCCACACAAGTGTCCAAGCTCCTCCTGCAGTACAGTGAATACCATCACTGTGAACTGGAGCAATGACCTACAGTACAGAGAGAGATTAGAAGGTGGGTGCTACAGGGTACAGGCCTGTCTGGCTTAAAAATTGGTCAATGTGTCAAGACCATGTTACGGATAAAGATGAATGAATGACCACTTGTTATTCTGATGGCAATATGACCACCCTTTACAGGATTTAGTGTGGTCTTGCAGTGCTGTCTTTCTCATCAGCCTTCCTACAGTTATAATATAGGTATTCTTGTTGAGGACAAGGTATATTGTTGAGGCAAACAGCACATAAAAAGAAAAGAGTCACAGACTTAATTGTCAGTTGTCATTGCTAATGACACATTATATTAGGATGTGGCTGAACCAAGTATAAAGGCTTTGCTGTACATGAGGAAATAAAGAGAAATGCTAACTAGTTTTGTATCTTGCATAGCTTGTGGTGTTTAGTGAAGTAAAGTCTCTGCACAGTCTCACAGTTCAGTGACTATTGAACTTTCAAGCGTATACTTACGGAGTTTTCTTCCTAGTAAGTACCTTGTGAGCAGCAGTGAGGTCCAACACCATTTTTAGCAGAGCTCAGTGTCTTTGGCCAGTCAGAATGCCTATAGTGCTCAAGAGCATTTCCAGATCTCTAACTACAAATGTCTCCTTCTCATTCTCCCTGTCCCTACCTTCAGCGCACTCTGAAGCTTACATGTATTTTGGCCCCTGATGAACCAAGGATTTATTTCAGTAAATTTTCAAGAAAAATGTACATTGCAAACTTGGTAAGGGTGAAATTCATAAATAACACTGCTAATAGAAATGGGAAGTAAAGAAGAGTTTTTTCACACAGATGGGATATGGAAAAGTAGGTATTAATTTAGTTTCTTTGGAAGTAAAAAGGAGTCTTTCTTTGTATGAGAGGTGATTTGAGCTCTACTAGGGATGCAGCTTGTACCAAATCCCTCACTGAATGCCTAAAATACTTGCAACATTTGTTTTTCATTTGTCTATAGAAGGGCGAGAATGAGTAAAACATGCAGTCATGTAGCCAGTGGAGCAATCAACTGGCAATTGGCATTTTGTATGCCTCCCTCTGAGGAAGAGCCCTTAAAGACTCCTTTTCCAAAAGCTGACATTGCACACAGTTATTGTTGGTTCTTCTCTGTTGATCTTGTGAAATGTGCCCCACAGGAATGTGTATGAGAACTAGTAGGAAACTGCTAGCTGGGGCTGTGCAGTCACTGGTTGTAGACCAATAAGATGGGGCAATAAAAGGGAATTGGTTTGCTGTCATGAAAAGAAAGTAATTCTATTTACAGGATCTGCAAACACATAGACTAAAACAAAAGTTCCTGCCTACTATGGAGAAAGGTTACGGGCATAAACACTTGAGACATTTCCTCAGCTAACAATCAGATGTAGTCAGAATAGTCTCCTGAGCCCCTACTAGTCTAAGTTTTAAGGAACTATGTGTAAAATATACTCTATTGTCCAAAGTACTAGTGCCATCATCAGCTCTTGGTTTTTGTTTCATCGCGCTGTGAGCAGGTAACTGATTTCTATTGCTATGTAATTAACGAACCTGTGTAAAACTGCTAAAGGTGAAGGTCAGGAATCAGACTAAGTCCGTGATACAATTATTACCCCCAACCTGTCTTGATTTTTACTGAAACATTTGATTATTATTAAACAACAGTTTAGAACCTTGCATCTTGTTGCTACATTTTCAAAGTATGCCTGCTTAAGCAATTGTCTCATAGATTGGCATGGCTGTGGAGCAGCTTTATCAGGGAGTCAAACTCTGACACATTCAGGGGCACTGTTCTCATCTCCTTTGCAGTGAGATCTCACACACTACTCAAATAAAACAGACCTTACTTGTTATATTCCCTGGGCAGCTGCACTGACAGAGGAAGATGTAAAAGTTTTAGAAGACTGGATTAATAGGTGATTAGATGAGTAAAATATCCTTACAAATTGATCAAAAGAGTGATGTACAAAAACAAATAGATAAGTTTTTCCTTCATTTAGTGACTTGTAGATATCCTTACTGTCCCAAAGACTATGTTTTATAGGGCTGTAAAACTTAGTAAGATCAGGCAGAAACTTCTCTTCCTTCTTTAAAAGCTCAAATTATTAAATGTTTTTGGATGATAGTCAAGTTGTAGTCTATCCAGTAATTTTTTTCTTAGTCTGCCTGTAGCCATTCCCAATATGCATGCACTCATACAAACATACTGCACTAAGCACATGCATGTGCACATCCCTTATCTCCTGCACAGGCTTTCTTGCTTTACATTTTGAAACAAGAGTTGAAATATTTGCCCAAATTTCAAGCAATTTTGCTTGTTTATCTAAAGGACTCCTTCGTTTAATCCCTTAAAATGCTACACCTGATGTTTTTGCCTTGTGCTGCAAGATTTTCTTGCAGAAACATGTGTGTCCTGAGAGCTGGTGTGCCCAGGGCTTCTTTTCCCCAAACCCCACACTAGGAGCAGCAGGCCTGCAGCTCTAGCACCAGCCAGGATCTTCTATGCTAGCACTGATATAATGGAGGGATGCACAGGCTCAAAGGTGTTAGCATAATCAGTGGTAAAAAGCTAATAGGACTTCAGGGCATTTATAATCAAGGTATCACCCTGCCTTATGCTGAGACATATCTTCAATATTAAGAATCTTATAAAGGTTTAATCATAACAGAGAGAAAAAAAAAAAGAAGAAGAAGAAAAAAAAGAAAAACTCCCTAGCACTTGAATATAAGTGTTATGAGGATTTCTTCTAACACTCCCTTCCTAGAACAGTGTTAAAGTTGGTAATAAATCACTTTTTGAAGAAAATACTTATTTGAAACAGTATGGAAATATTTTTACTGGTTTTGTTAGTGAAACCTTTTTCAGTCACCTTCAGGACTTAGTGAGATACGTAACTGTAACAAGGGAGCAAAAATAACTAAAGGAAGTGAGGTTTTTTAATGGTTTCTGACTCCTCCAACGTCCATCCTACAGACCAGCCACAAACTCAGTGGTTGCTGTAAGACTTGGCACTCCTGTGCCACAGGTAGATAATGGAAGATGATGTTTTTGTCTGTCTTACAGGTTTACAGGCTTGTAGTGGAGTTTGAATGAAGCTTCCTTGGCCAGGTCAGCATGTAGAAGGCAAAAAATGAGAGAGAAAAAAAAAATTGAACAAAAATAAAAAAAAAAAAAGGAGGAAAAGAAGGAGTAGCAGTGATTATTTAAAGAGCAGAAACAGAATTGTAAACTTCACATCCTAGGTAGTATTTGAGAAGTCAAATCTGGTAGTCCACAAAGGCTGCATTTCAGTATTACCATGGCGAGGTTCTGCAGGGGGTTCCCTGATGACAATGCACACAACAGCCATGTTAGGCAAGTTTATTGGTTCTAGCACAGCTGCTCTGTGCTGACACTTCTTCATGTTTACAGTAATACCTTAGTTTGGTATTTGACATTTTCTGTCTTTTCTAAACAGTTCTGCACAGCAGGCTGAGTTTCAGTATTGATACTTGGACAACTTGAATACAGGTTTTTACAAGCCAGTTGACTGAAATGGGATCCTTCCTCCTATCTCCCTCTCCCTCTCAAACAGAGAATTTGCTTTTTGAAAATTCCTGTCTTTCATTGTGATTAAAAAAAAAAAAAGAGAGAGAAAGGGGGAAAAAAGGGTGGGGCGGGGGGGGGGGGGACCCACCTTGAAATAGCCACAGTTCCACAGAACAGAAATACTGAACTTTAGCCAGCTCTCCTTAAGGGATTTCTATCTCATTTTCATGATCATACACAGTTCAAGGGCAGCTTTTTTGATTTAATACTTCAAGTGTAAACTAATTGTTTGGCTCACTTAACATTGAGATCTCTACTAGGCACAGTAGATGCAAAATAATATTACTAGGCACAGTAATAGATGCACAGCAGAATCTTGGTTTCAGTGTGAGTTGGTCTCTTTTCTATAAAAAAGTCTTTCTCTTATTTAATACCTTCTCATTGCCCTCAGAAATCCCATGATTATTCTAACTCATTTGCATGTTAAAATTTTTGCTGGAGACATGATGCAATGGATAGCAATGAAGCTTGCGCTGGAAGATATGAGTTTGACTGACTTGTCCATTCACTTGTTATGACTTAGTCAAATAATTTCAGCTGTGTCTCAATATTCCTATTTGTAATTAGGAACTTTTCTTTTTCCCTTCCCTTCCCTTCCCTTCCCTTCCCTTCCCTTCCCTTCCCTTCCCTTCCCTTCCCTTCCCTTCCCTTCCCTTCCCTTCCCTTCCCTTCCCTTTTCTATAGTAAATTAAGGCTTGGTGTGTGTGCAGATTTGTATGGGAAAGCAAACGCTCCCAGTGCTTCAGGTTTTCTTTATCTCTCAGCAAAGTTTCTTTACAGCTCACACTTAATTTGGTGCTTTTTCCTGCTAAATTTCAAACCACTGTGTCTCAGCTGATTTTTCTTTATACATTTCGTACAGCTCTTCTGAAGCACAGTGTGCTACTTCGAACTGTTGAGGTTTTCAGTTGATGGAAAAGCACAGTGTTGAGCTCTCCTCCGGACACCAGACCATCCTGCAGCAAAGGCCTATTTATGAAGCGGGAGAGAGTTCATGTAAGAACTGAAAGAGTACATTTGTACAAAACCCAGTGGGAAAAGCTCTATTATCAAACCTGCCCAGGCTGTTGAGGCAGATGCCTGGCTTTGCTCTTTTGTTTATATTCCAACAAATCAAAGCTGACTTGTGTTGTTATCAGAGTAAAGCAGCAGGTGCAAAAAAATAACTCTGCTGCCAACTCAAATGAAAGGTTAAGACCTCTGGGAGGTATTGAGTAGATAACAGAGCCAATGCCAGCAACTGAATTAACGGCTCTATTTATGGTAGGGTTTACTTAATAACCTGCTCCTAACACTGACATAAATACTCCATTGTATTGTTTAAGGCAACCACTGGAGAAAGCAATGAAAACAGGATGGGCAGCTCTTGCTGTGCCAGGTGAGAAGGAGTAATGCCATAAAAGTGTTGATCCTCCAACCACAGGTGGGAGAAAGGAGGAAGCTATTATCAGCTTTTACAAAAGTGGGGAGACATTTTTTTCCCACAGTGTCTTGCCTTACCTATAGAAGGTGGCAGTAGAGTGAGGAAACTTCATTCCTCCCATTTTCTGGTTACTTTTAATGAAGGCAGTGAGCATAAATGAGCCTCAGCATATACATCAGCTACTATCTCAGTGCCATGTGGCTCTGGGAGGCTCAGGGCTTCCTCAAAGTCCTGTGTGTGTGGAGTGAGTGAGCCTTCTGCTACACCCAGGGATGAAGCAGACAGCTATGGGGGTGAAGCAGATAGCTAACATGCAGCCCAGTGGAGTGGGATACAGGGGCAGTAGTCTTGCAGTCTCTTATTCTTTACATGATAAATACAATATGAAGAAACCACATGGATATAGTTGGGCTCCAAATAAATGTTTACTAAAAACACACAAACATGCAAGCCTCAATGAAAGTCAAAGTAATGATCTGACATCAGGTTTCTGAAATAGAGTCAGTGACCTGCCTTGAACTATTTCAGTGGTAGCCACCCACTTCAGGACACTTTATGTTCCAAAAAAGATGCCCACCCTGAGATACTTGGTAGTCTAGAGAGGAATGCAGGGTCAGCAGGCATTCTGGATGGAGCTATCATGCAGGTGGGCTTGGCAAGTTCCAACTTGGCACTAAGGAATGTGGCTGACCCAAGCAGAGGAGTTAATAATCAGCCATATAAGCCCTTCCTGTTGGCTGCACAGAATTATCCTTTCCGCCATGAGCCCTGCAGTGCCTCTGCTGAGTCTCCCTGAAGTATCCGTTTGCTATCAGGCCAGCAAAACTGTGTGGTGAGATGGTGGTTAGTTAGGCAGTAGATTGTAATAAGGTATAAACACTGCTGTTGACTGGGTTAGACCAGCAAGCTAGTTCAGGATAAAATGCTGTACATTCAACTTCCAGCTTCCCTGTCCTGGCTAATTTGTGCTGTGCCCCTCACGTATTTGGTGAAGAAAAATAATCAGTTTGTTGATGGAATGAATCAATTATTGTAAAAAATAATAGTCCCAGTGGGAAAATTTGCATGTACTCCAATACACTTTCCTGGTTTTGGTCTCCATCCCAAGTTCCTTTTTCTCAGAAAAGAGCCCCAAAGAGGAAACCTGCAGTTTCCAAGCAGATGCTCTATATAAAAACAAAATGTGTGAAACAGAATTTACAAAAAGTTATTTTGGAAGTAGACAAATTAGTGGTTATTATTGTTGAAAACCAGACTAGACCCATAACAAAGGAGAAGTGCTGTTGTGATAGCGGTTAAAATAAACTTCTTCTACTGGCTGCTGCAGCAGTGTATGTCAGAGTCTCTATATCTGAGTGGCTGTTATGTCAGAAACACTTCAGCACCTAATGAGAAACAAACATGGATCTATCACAATTATTGCAATTATTCACTAATAACTGAACAGTCACACAGACTACGTATTAGCAGTATGGAAAGCAGATCACTTGATATGCTGTTAGTCTTTGATACAGTGCAAACAAAAGTTGTCTAGGAAGGTAGAGAGAAGAGGTTGGGGAACCAGAGCCAGGGAAAAAGGGGAAGGTGTTAGAACATTATGGTATTATTTTGTTAGCTGATGAGGTTTTTGCATAATTATAGACATGTGGCTTGTCAAGCTACAGGGGCATCTAGAGTACTTTTTGGCCATTTGTATAGTTAGTGTATTGTAAATGAAAGAAAGGTGTTTAGCAAACGGAGATTAGGGAGATGAGCTGGCTCCTGGTTAGAGAAAGGATGTACCAGAGAGATAGGAAGGACATGAAAGGAGGTGTAGAGTTGTTCCATGAAGTGTGGTATTAAGTGCTGAAAGAAGAATATAAGAGCAAAGGCAGCTTTTCCCATTATTGTGTTTTCCAGGACTCTGCATCCCTGAGGCTAGACTGAGGAATTTATGGCAAATGACTTCTAAATATTCAGGAGAAATGGCTGCCCACATTATCATGAATTTGCTGAGATGGTGCAAACAGTAATGAAAGGAGTGCCATATGCTGGTCAAAGCCGTGTTTTGCAGCACCAACTCCAAATATTAAAAAAAGAAAAAAGCCTGCTTTTTTTGCCAGTTTTTAGTGAATATATTTACTTGATCCAAACATTCTAGGGATATGTTAATGCAAAAATGACATGAACATTTATCACGAGAAATAAAATTTTTACTCGTATTTGTGTTGGCCCTATGATTAGCAATTCTACTAACAATATACAGATCTCTGCACAGATGTTCAAGATGAGAATAAGATTTTTTACAGTAAAATAAATTATTATATTCTTTTTTTCACATTCAAAAACTAGTGGCATGGCAACAAGAGGCATATCTAGCCTGTGATGTGGCAAGGAAACACAGATCCCAAACACTGGTTCCTTGTTAAGTGGTAGGTTCCTGTTCACTGTTTCCTCTGCTAAGGTAACGTAACTGTGGGCAAAATTTACAGAAGTACTATCTTTTGGCAGCTAGCATTGTCAGACACATATATACCTTGAGGACTTTCTGTTCACAGTTGGCCTTCTGTTTGCTTCTGATTTAGAAAAACAAATAAAACCTTTTTTAAAATTCTCCCTTTTACATTCTTTATACTAATGAGTAACTTGAAAATTAAAGTCAGTTCATATGAAGATTGTTGATTGTGAAAAAAATGGACAGAGAAAAAACAACCTTTGAGTCTTTGCATATCATCAAGTACTTTTCTTTTTTTTTTGCATTCATAAGGTGAACTTTGTTCTCTCTCAAAAGGAAAAATGAACTATGGTTTTTCTCTTTAAATTACATTGTTAAAATAGAGATAAGAACCAAACCCTAACCCTGGAGAGGAATGAAAGCTCAGATATGGATCTAGATCCTAACTTTTGTACCAAGCTTCTCGTTAGTTAAAATATATATGCAAGATTTTGAAACATCTATGAACATGTTAAAACAGCCACCGCATATCTCTTACAAAAGTTGCCTTGTAGTACATAATGAAAATCAGAACTTCAGTAATAAAAGATTCCAATCGAGCTTTATTTGGTTTTGTTTAACATGATCCTATCTGTAATGTAGGTAAACGCTAAATGCTCCTTTTCTATTAGTCTTCTTTTTTCTGGTCTTTCACTTTAACTTCGTGTATATGGCTCAAAGAAAACAAAAGAATAAATCCAACATTTTCTTGTCAAAAACCCGTAACAGTAAATGATCAAGGTCTCAATTTAGTCACTGAAACCTCACCAAGAGTCAGTTTTTGCACAGGTAAAGGTGAGTTTATGTATATGAACCGCAAGTCTGTACAACAAAAATATAGAAGCATAGGAATGTGCAGTTCAGAGAAGCATAGAAAAGCAAAAGTTTGGCCCCAAAGGCCCAAATCTGAATACTCAATACAAAGAGTTTTGGAGATTATTTAGAAAATCTTCTTGTAAAAATGATTCATTGAACTTCACACTCACAATATGATTCAGTAAACAGATTTTGTTACTGTGGCCTGAATGTACATATGATGGACTGAAAATGAAATGCACTGCTCAGTGTGTTATATAACAAATAATGAGAGTCATCATAGTCCGTCTTCATATGAACCTTCTTCAAAGCTTTCAAAGAGTTTGGAAATGAGTTTTTATGTTTGCAGTTATATTGGTGGTGTTTCTTGAGATTATCATCAACAAAGCAAAGATACATAGGCTGGTATCTGAATGATACCTTGTAGGTCATAGCAAAGGGGTCCAAAATAGACCTTTTTTGTTGTGAAGTGGATTCCTGCTGGGAATCAGCCTGCAGATGAGTTGTTTCTTTTGAAGCTTCTATCTGCTTTTTAAGCACTAAAACAAAGGGATGAAAACAAGGAAGCGTGTGATTGCTGTACATGGACCTGCATGAGCAAAAGAGATCCTAACACACTGCAGGAAAGGTCATATCTGAAAGTGAGCTGTGGCAAGTATGATATCTTAACTGGAAGTTTGGCACAGACACCAAGGATGAACCTGAGACATTTGCAAAATAGATAGACATCACAGTGCAACATATAGCCATAACTGTACATATAGGTGCACTGGCTCAGAGTAAGACCCTGGAGCCCTGGTATTAATACACATTAAATGAGAGGCAAAAAACAAACCCAGAAGACTCAGAGCTCACAGTAACACACAAACAGGTTCTAAATATTCATATATTCAGTTTGTGCCTGCCCTTACCCCCCCAAAGATGTAAAATAGGTGGTTGTAATGCAAAGAAGCTAATTGATATTACATTACAAATACAATGCATTTATGTTTCTGAAGTAACCATATGTGTAAAGCAGGTCTACCTGCTTTGTTGTACATATCCTTTGTTTCCGGTTTCTTGGAAACTCTGCCCATTTGGTTTTTTGATTTTTCAAGAAAAATATTAAAATCCAGATTCTATTCCTCTGTAGCTGCAGTTATTACATGGTATTATTTATTTTAGATTGCTTTTTCAGTGCTTGACTGTAACCTGAGATGCAGTAATGATGCAAAATCATTGACATACACTGTAGATACTTGTTGCATAAACTCAAGCCCTGAAAAGCAGGGATTATGTCTTCACTGTGTACATAACATGCTTCAAAGAAAATAGACCCAGCTGAAATCTACATTTGAAATTCAGTCATGATGGTAAAAGGGGAAAAAAGGGGAAGGATCCCATAAGAAAATATGCCAAAAAAAAAGCAACCCTTTTGGACACACCAGGAGGAGTTGCTCTGAGCGTGTCTCAGCTAGAAGTCCCTCTTAGACTTTGCATAGCTTATGGGTGGAGTCATAATAGCTTCAGTCAGTTTTGGCTTAGACATCTTGTGTTTTGCATAGAGTACATAGCTTTACAAGCCAGAAGGCTGTAGGCCCCCTTCCCCTATGGGGCCCACACCCTCTCCTATTTATAATTAATGAGACCCTTAGTTCAGTTCAGTGTTGCAACATAAGCAACCATACAAATCAATATCAGAACAATCACCCTGGTTGTAGTACTTTAGGACTCACTAGTTTTCTTTGTAGTGCTCATTTGCCTTTCATACTGTGTTCAGTTTTTCCCTGCCATTTAATATGAGCTGTTCTTGAAAGATTAGGGTTCAAAGAAAGGAGAAACTCATTGTCTTGATGTTAAAACTCATTGGGGTGAATGTGGAAATGGGGATCCATGCAATTAATTTTCAGAACACACCTGTAGTGTAATAAAATAATTTGTATACAGTGCACTATATAGTGTTCAAGGTTCAAGGATTTGTAAATATGTTTTTCTGCAATGCTGGATATGTTCCATGGGTAGGCCATGGCTTCTCATTCTTTCCATTACTGCCTTTTACTTAGAGTGTTCAAGTGGTCAAGGAAGGCAAGAAAAACAGTGCAAATAACCTCTTGTTACTGCCAAATTTCTGGCTTGTGGCTCAGTGAAAGCTCCTCCTGACTCCAGTGAGAGCTTTCACTAAAAAACCTTCACGATTTGGTCTTTGCATACCGTCCGGATAATATGGAATATAGGTGAAAGATCCCTGCTTATAGGACTGTCTCTAAAAAGAATGTTGCTGAACACCAGTGCATAACTATATTTAACCTTGCTGATTGAGTAAAGTGTTACTTGCTTCCTCTCATAACTGTGCAATGATCCTAGTAATGTTTTAAGATTATACTCCAGAGACGTCTTCTCTTCAGAGGAAAAGAATGGAAATGTGTGTACTGATACCTGCAATGCACACACACAGAGGCATTTGTGTGTATCTATGCGCATATAAATACATGTGTGTATATACACAAGATTTAATGTGTGATTTCATTTATAATGTACCGTGTCTTAGTAGAGAGACAGATCCCAAGATCTTTATATTGTTTTCCAAAATCTCAGCTCAGCTAGAATCCCTTTTAAACAAGGTTTGCTGAGGATATGAGGCTCTTGCGGTTTTTCTGTCTGTGTTGACTTTTGCATTTGGCCAGTAACAACTTTTGAGTCCCATCCCTAATTTAAATTAAATTCTATATTGGGTTGAGGGCTCAAAGATACAAAGTTCTTAAAGCAATAATGAAAACTGGCTGCCAAGTACAGAGGGGAAAACTATTAATAGTCCATCTGAAAGAAAGAGTGAAGCTTGAGCTCACTCCCTTGGGACAATGAGATATTATGAATGCCCCAACTGTGGGAAAAACTTCATTCAGTGCTTATATCTTACTAAACACTAGAGAATACAACCACAAGATACACATTCATAGGAAACTAGGCTTCATTAGTTCCACAAATTCCTTTGATATATAGCATATGATTAAAAGAAAACTGAATATATTAGGTGTCCTTCCCCTCAAGGTTTCACACACTTTACCCAGGTTTGACTGTACACAAGGGGGATTTGAGGATTTGGCACTAAACTAATGAAAAGCACACCCCTTCCAATATCCTGACTCAAAATCTTTTCAAGTGTGGGATGAGACACTGCTATAAGCATAAATCTGCCATGAACTTGTATCAAAGAATGGCATATATGGGGTGAAACAAAGAAAATCACAGCTTAGTTTTCACAGGGAAAATATTCTTGAGCATGATGTTGTATACTTCCAAGCAAAGGAGTAGAAGTTACAGTAGTGGGACTTTATACTCACCCTGAACAAAGTGCTCAAATGATTTCCAAGTCATGAACATCCTTGCATTAAGATAAAGGAGGTGACTTGACAATTTTCAAATCAACAAAGACTCAGTACCTTGAATAATACACAGAACTATGGGAAAGTTTCAGTTAAAGCTAAATCTAGTCCTGTTCCTGCAATTGATGTCATTGCAAATTCTTCCTCTCATGCATCGTTGTTCCCACAAGTGATATTGGAAAATAATTATTCTGGTTGAGATAACTTAGATAGCTTTCAAAAACACAAAGGATTGATTTATTACTTCATAAAGCAAGCTCCAAGCACCTTATCTGAAAATATTATTAATGTAATTTAGGGATACTGGGAAGAGTAATTGTCTGCTAGACTATGACGGGGGAAGTTTTTAAAGGAAAGTGAAAAGGCTGTCAGAGTGCTTCTTCTCAGATTTCTAACATGCATTGGTTTCAGATACTGCTGGGTTGGATAAACTATGCAAGACACAATTTAACTATCTATAGCTTGAGTTGTGGAATCAAAGTGTAATAGGAGCATTTTGTTTGGAATTTCACCTGATTAGTTATGAAGAAGGAAAAATGAGAAGTTATCTAAAGTGAATTTTCAGGACAAAATTACACAGGAGCTTGATCACAGAAATAATTTCAGTTCATGTGCACACATTTTCCCAGCCACATTTTCATTTGCACAAGTGTCAGGGATTAAAAATATGTAGAATTTCAGAAACTACAGAAGTTGTAGAAAACAAAACCTCTTAACACAGCACCTGAAATTCTGAGATGGCATCTGAAAATGTCACTTCAGATCAATAAGCTGAAATTCAATATTTCGTGAATATTGTATTTTTTTTTAAGTGAATTTACTAAACTAGGTTCGTAAGAGTATTTTGCTAATCTTCAAGTTCTATAGTTTTCACAGAATAGCTAGCATTCTACTACACCTCTGCTTGATACTGTAGTAAAGTCTTTATAATTAATACTTAATTCATTCATTCTAATAGTCTTAAATTATTATAACCCAGGTTAAATAAATAACTTGCTGTATCATCAACTTGCACCATCTCAGAAGTGTATTGACTGTCAAATGTGCATTATTGCTTAAAAGTCCTTATATGTCAAGTATATGAGAGAAATTATATTCATGTTATATGCTGAACATCTTTATAATTTAGAATAAATTTAAATACACTTTTTAAAAATACACTTTCTCCCTCACAATACAATACAACAAAGCGAAGTCACTTTGTTTTGTCATGGAACTAAAAAATGTCTTCTCTTATATAAATTTATTGACTCATATGGCGGTCATATTTTATTTGGCAAGAGAGGGACAGTAAGTATCATCTCTCTTAATTGTTAATATTTTATATCCCCACCTCCAATCCTGGAAAAATGATGGAGTGGCTTATTCTGGAGGTCATCTTGAAGCACATGGAAGAGAAGAAGGTTATCAGGAGTAGTCAGCATGGATTTACCAAGGGGAAATCACGCTTGACTGATCTGATAGCCTTCTATGATGTTGTGACTGAATGGATGCAGGGAGATCAGTAGATGTAGTCTACCTTGACCTTACCAAGGCTTTTGACACCGTCTCCCATAACATCCTCATGAGCAAGATCAGGATATGTGGGATAAAAGAATGAACAGTGAGACGGATTAAGAACTGGCTACACAATAGAGCTCCAAGAGTGGTGATCAATGGTGCAGAGTCCAGCTGGAGACCTGTAACTAGCAGAGTCCCTCAGGGATCAGTGGTGGGTCCAGTCCTGTTTAACATCTTTATCAACAACCTTGATGACGGGAAAGACTGTCTTCTCAGCAAGTTTGCTGATGGCACAAAGCTGGGAGGACTGGCTGATTCACCTGAAGGCTGTGTGGCCATTCAACAAGATTCGGACAGGCTAGAGAGCTGGGCAAAGAGGAACCTCATGAGGTTCAACAAGAGCAAATGCAGAGTCCTGCACCTGGGAAGAAACAACAAAATGTACCAATACAAGTCAGGAGGTGGTCTGCTAGAGAGCAGCTCCATGGAGAAGGACCTTGGAGTCCTGTTAGGCAACAAGTTATGCATGGGACAAGAATGTGCCCTTGTGGCCAAGAAGGCTAGTGGTATCTTGGGGTATATATCCTCATTAGGAGGAATGTGTCCAGCAGATTGAGGAAGGTTCTCCTCCCCCTCTACTCAGCCCTGGTGAGACCTCACTTGGAGTATTGTATCCAGTTCTTGACTCCCCAGTTCAAGATGGACAGGGATCTACTTGAGAGAGTCCAACAGAGGGCTACGAGGATGATTAAGGGACTGGAACACCTGTCTTAGAGGAAAGGCTGAGAGACCTGGGGCTTTTCAGTCTAGAGAGGAAAAGACTGAGGGGGGATCTAATTGATGTCTATAAATACATGAGGGATGGGCATCAAGGAGGCAGGGAAAAACCCTTTTCACTTGTGCCCAATGGTAGGACAAGGGGCAATGGATTCAAACTCGAGCACAGAAAGTTCCACATCAACATGAGGAAGAACTTCTTTACTGTGAGGGTTACAGAGGACTGGAACAGGCTCCCCAGAGAGGTTGTGGAGTCTCTTTCTCTGGAGACTTTCAAGACCTGTCTGGATGTCTTTCTGAGTGATCTGCCCTAGCTTTTGGTCCTGCTCTGGCAGGGGGGTTGGACTCAATGATCTTCAGAGGTTCCTTCCAACCTCTAACATTCTGTGATTTTGTGACCAGTTAATTTAATTTTCACAAGTCTATGTTGTATTTCATCCACTTTTTAATTCCAAGGTGAAGTCTTGCTGCATGTACATAGTCTTCTGATGTAATTTCATTTTTACAGACTTTGTGGCTTTCAGTTTAGGATCTTTTTGTAAAATAGTTCGGGGTTTTCCTGTGTATTTATGTAAGAATAACATCTGAAACCTTTATAATATTTAGGAAATTAACTTTCCATACTCTTGAAGAATATCTATGGTTGCAAAGTATATTTTAAAATGCTTTAGCTTCATACCACAGAAAGATAATGTAAAATATCAAGAAATTGGGAATTTAGTATACCTTCACTGGAATGATTAAGCATGTGATAAATACATGACAATTTTCTAAAATATCGTATAATTAGGATTTTTTTTTTTAAGTATAAATAAATTTAAGTACAGTTTTACTTTTTGTGCTTATGCTACAATAAATAGAAAGGAAAGTTTTTGTCATTTAGAAGAGGGAATGCTGTCTTGGGGATGATGTCACTTCAAAACCCTGTTTCTGTTACAACAATAGCTGCCTCATTTACAAGATCTTTGACTGTCTGATATTTTCAGTGGTTTGAAATGGATGATCCATTATATTTGTTACTGAGAACTGTTATGGACACTGTTGACACTGATCAGATGAGAAACTGGGTCGGCTGACAAGATATTCCCTGTAACTTTACCTCCCTGTAACATTAACATGTGGGTCCTTCTGTGTGAGGGAGTTTCTAAACATGGGTTGTTGTCAACTGTGTAGTTCCATTTGCACTTACTGAAAAGTCTTTTCTCGCTCCTAGAAAAATAGAAAAGAGAAAAAGAAAAGCATGTTTTAATGATATTTTTCTCTAAATTAGAAAAAAAAAAAAAGTAAAACCATGTAGTATTTCATTTCTCAAAACTTGGCAGTTTTTCTACATTGCTCTGTCAGGAGCCTTGTATTTTCATTAAGCTTAATTTCTGATTACAGATTATTCATTTACGGATGGGCAGCTGTAGAAACTTGCTTCTTGCATATGCAAATCAATCAAGGAGATTTTGTGGCACTGGAAAAGGGGTTGTGCCAACATGTTCTTGATTTCAATTGTATCTTCTACAAATGGAATTGGCTTCCTTACTTCACCTCCAGTGGATTTGTTCTTCCCTTCCCTTCCCTTCCCTTCCCTTCCCTTCCCTTCCCTTCCCTTCCCTTCCCTTCCCTTCCCTTCCCTTCCCTTCCCTTCCCTTCCCTTCCCTTCCCTTCCCTTCCCTTCCCTTCCCTTCCCTTCCCTTCCCTTCCCTTCCCTTCCCTTCCCTTCCCTTCCCTTCCCTTCCCTTCCCTTCCCTTCCCTTCCCTTCCCTTCCCTTCCCTTCCCTTCCCTTCCCTTCCCTTCCCTTCCCTTCCCTTCCCTTCCCTTCCCTTCCCTTCCCTTCCCTTCCCTTCCCTTCCCTTCCCTTCCCTTCCCTTCCCTTCCCTTCCCTTCCCCTCCCCTCCCCTCCCCTCCCCTCCCCTCCCCTCCCCTCCTTCTCCTTCTCCTTCTCCTTCTCCTTCTCCTTCTCCTTCTCCTTCTCCTTCTCCTTCTCCTTCTCCTTCTCCTTCTCCTTCTCCTTCTCCTTCTCCTTCTCCTTCTCCTTCTCCTTCTCCTTCTCCTTCTCCTTCTCCTTCTCCTTCTCCTCCTTCTCTTCTTTCCCTTTACCTCTTGGTCTAGTATTTTAGACAGTGTTCACTAAGCAAGCAATTCCATTAATTTACAGATCATGATTTTGGAAGGAACAGGCAGAATGAGTATCAATTCCAGCAGCAATCTACTTCACCAGCAACCTTCCTGGACAGATGGATATTCCACAGGCAATGGTAGGAGGAATTCAATGGCTCTGAGTCATGTTTTTTGGGGGGAGGCAGGTAGGAAGTTCTCTGAACCAACATTACTCTTCAATGCTAACCACCCCTCTGGCTTTCCAGGGGAATAGTATTTTTGTTCCTTTACTGTATTTGCTTTCCGTTCTAATTACTAGGTAGCTGTCTGGCATTAGAGCACCTGATAGCTTGTGGTATGAGAACTTTCTTTTTTTCTTATTTTTTCCTGATTTTATGGCTGTAGATATAAAAAATGTGTTCATATATATTCTCACTCAGTATAAAAATATATACATATATATCTAGGTAGATAGGGAGGGAGAGAGAGAGAACATTTTATACAATTTTTTAATTATTTTGATCTCCTAGTCAATGGGTAAATCTAAGTGGACAAACACATACTGCAGTTGTCTTCCTAATCCAAATAATTCTGCAACAAAATTTACAATAGAGGTTCCTACTCCATGAAACTTTTGTACTTTTTTGATGTGTAATTGCTACATACAGAAGAACACATAGAGTGTACACTTGCTAAATATGCTGACCTGTTTGTTACAGATTCATGAGGAAAAAAGTCCTGGGTGAGTTTTACTTTGCACAGGATTTTGTGAAGGGTTTCTATTTTCATGGTTCCAGTGTGACACTCCTTAGCATTCACTTAAGAGGGACAGGAAGCCATAAGCTCAGACCAGACTCTACAATCATTCACCACTTCACTTCCTTTTACCTAGCTACTCCTTCCTCTAACTAAAGGCACTCCATTCATATTAGTAGTCTAGTGGCCTCTGACATTCCTTTTCCCTTCAGGAGTGATGGGAATACATAACAACCTCCTTTTCAAGAAATACTTGATAATTCCATCAAACCCTTACTGATGTACCATGCTCTCAATTATTTCATTCCCCAAATCCTTCAACAGAAGAATGAGAAACAGTCATGCAAACTCCCTAAATTAATGATGCAGACCTTGTTGGCCAACATGGATAAAGAAACCAAAGTAATGGTGGGGCTTTTTGTATTTACCTGGAAATGAGCACTGTGCACTGTATCTCAACTGAAGAGACCTGAGGTCTAGTGGGACCTGAGAGGAGCTGATTTCCTAAAATGTGCCAACTCTGTTGCTTGTGGTCCTCTGGCAATATCCACTGCTGTCAGCATTTCTAACAGTTGTGTGGGTAATCTTTTTACTGGAGAGACTGGGAACAGACTGGTGCCACATCCTGAAGTAGCCAATAGCCCCTATTGTAGAGCTAGGCCACAGTAGTCTTTTCTCCTCCCATAATTCATCCACCTCTGCAATCTATCATTCCTTCATACTTAAATCCTTCATGCACTTTTGTGCATTTTATCACAACATCATCTGTGCCTGGCATACTACATTGTCCTCCTTTCCCAAGGAACAAATTGCACAGAACTCCTTTTGACAGGCTGCCTGTGAAGGCAGACCAAAGTAGTCCTGCCTTTATTCTTGTATAATTATCCTGTCCCCACGTACAATTTATTTAATTTGCACACATAAATTATTGTTGTGCAATGACATACAACTGAAAGCAGTTTAAAAGATTGCCAAGACAAGACATCCTAACAAGAAAATTAGGCAGCTTCCATAACAAAAACTGAGGTTTACAACTGTATTCAAAAATTACCTTATCTGACTATAGAAATAATATGCATTCATCATTCTGTGATTGAATCCCATAAATCATATTCAGTTCGTATTAAACAAAAAATTCCACATCACATTATGAGAATTTTGCAAGGCTCTTACATCATTTTCTGATGCACTAAAATTAGTTTCCCACACAAGGAACAACATACCTTTTCAACAGCACTTCTGTAAGGTATCTTCCATAAAAGAATTTTGGTGTCTTCAGCAAACATAAATAAATTAATTCCTTCATACACAATCTGCCAAGAGAGGTGTAATAATTCCAAGTTTTTAACTGGAAAACAGAAAAAAAAAAAATAATCTTCTCCAGCAGTAGCTACTGAACTAGTGGTAAAGACTTAGGAAAAAAAAATAGATTTGTAGACTTCCAGGGCATGCAATTTAGCCACAGACCTTTCTTGACATCGACATCATCTTGTGGTGCTAACAGATACAGTAAATACCTATTTTCTTTTCCAGTGTCCAGCAGCTTCTATGGAACCCAATGGCATGAAATACACCCACAGTACTGGACTAAATTTCAAGTTTGGGAGTGGCTGCAGCATCTCCTTGACACCAACCAACTGGATGCTAATTGCATACCCTTCCAGGAGTTTGATATCAATGGGGAGCATCTGTGCAGTATGAGCCTGCAGGAATTCAGTCAGGCAGCTGGGACAGCAGGGCAACTGCTTTACAGCAACCTTCAGCACCTAAAATGGAATGGTAAATAGATATTAGCTAGAGATGCATTTATGGTGGTCTGAATTCTGGGATCTTTAGAAGTCACTTACGTTCCCCAGAGACCTACCTGGCAGATCTCATTTGCAAGGTTTTCTATGCTGCTTATACACTGGATCGATAAGTTGCTTAATTATGAAATAAGGCAGAAATCTGAAAGACCAAGGGAAAGATACAAGAGAAAGGTATTTTTGCAGTACAAAAATAGTCCTCTGGCTCAGCTATAGCAGTTGTTGCTTGGAGCCAATACCTTTGATTCTTCATGCATGTTGTTATATGTCCTATCTGCCATATGCTTTCTTGCAGGCCAGTGTGGAAGTGACATGTACCAATCTCATAATGTCATTGTGAAGACAGAGCAAACAGGTGAGTAACAGTTGGGTGACTTGTCTTCTGATGGTGACAAAAAGGGGAAACTGTCAATTCCAATAAAGATATTTTGAAATCAATGGGCCGAGGCCAATTGCATGAAGGTCAACATGGCCAAGTGCTGAGTCCTACACTTGGGTCACAACAACCCCATGCACCTATACAGGCTTGGGGAAGAATGGCTGGAAAGCTGCCCAGAGGAAAAGGATCTGGGGGTGTTGATTGTCAGCCAGCTGAATATGAGCCAGCAGTGTGCCAAGGTAGCCAGGAAGGCCAACGGTATCCTGGCTTGTATCAGAAATAGTGTGGCCAGCAGAACTAGGGAGATGGTTGTGCCCCCATACTCAGCATTGGTGAGGCCACACCTTGAATACTGTGCTCAGTTTTGGGCCCTATACTACAAAAAAGACTTTGAGGTCCTGGAGTGAGTCCAGAGAAGGGCAATGAAGCTGGTGAACAGTCTGGAGAACAAGTCTTACGAGTAGCATCTGAATGAGCTGTGGTTGTTTAGTCTGGAGAGATGGAGGCTAAGGGCGCATCTTAATGCTCTCCTCAACTACCTGAAAGGAGATTGTAGTGAGGTGGGGATTGGTCTCTTCTCACAAATAACAAGCAATAGGACAAGAGGAAATGGGCTCACATTGTACCAGGGGAGATTTAGACTAGATATTAGAAAATTTTTGTTCACTGAAAGCGTAATTAAACACTGGAATAGGCTACTCAGGGAGGTGCATCCCTGGAGGTGGTTAAGAGATGTATAGATGTGGTGCTTAGGAGCATGGTTTAAGCATTGGACTTGGTAGAGTTAGGTTAATGGTTGGTAGAGAACGGTTATGGTTGGATTTGATGATCTTAAAGGTCTTTTCTAACCAGAACGATTCTGTGATTCTGTGATTCTATGGCATTAAATAAAATGGAAAGTGTATTACATAGAATAGAAGAAGTAACACAAATATCAGGCAATGTGTACTTTTTGATGTTTTGTGTAGCACCACTGTATCTTAGTTTGCATGTAGCCACTTTTCCTGGGAGACCTCTGCAGTCTCAGCAAACCATAAGGATGCTCAGAGTTTAAATAACTTGCAGTGCTCAGCGAATGGAGCTTTGTAAAGGACTTAATTGTATGCTTCATTCAGCAGATTTCAAAACTGTTTGCACAGTATTCTCAGTTTAGAAAAAGAAGAGGAAAAAAAAAAGAAGGATGTTGTGAAGTGCTGTTAATGCTTTGAAAAATGAGACATTTTCCATATAAAATAACCTTGAGAGAAAAAAATATGTTACATTTCAGTTTCTTCACATGTTGCAATGTGTCGAGGCGGTGTATGGACTTCACACAACTCTATAAGAGTTATAACTGAAGACCTTTATTATTAAAAATGGCGGCAATTTATACCCCTCTGACTCCAAATGGTCCACCCCAGTACAAACCCCATTGGTTACATACATACACAGTTCATATATGATTGGCTACGTGTCTTGTCACTTGCTGTCCATGTCACAATGACCCAGGGCTTTCGCTTCCCAGCCAGTGCCTCTCAATTCTTGCTACAACATTCTTTTCTCACTACTTCATGAGATAACAACCGTGGGATACCTACTTGTGGGACACCTGCTGTTTACTGGTCCCATGGGACAACAGCCTGTGGGATACCAGCCTGTGAGACACCAGCTTGTTTATTGATCCCACGGTTTGCTTCAGGGCACCTGAAAATTTGGTCACCAGCATCTGCAACACTGCTGTTTTAATTCAGGCAAATTAATTTTCCATAAATCCCATATTAATTTTCCATAAATCCCCACAGCAATGAAAATGAAATTCAGGTAGTATTTTGATTAAACCTCCATTTTTCCTGTGGCAGTCTTTTTTTTCCAATGTGTTCATAGCTAGATCCTTTTCCTCCCAGGACTGTTTCACCAAGAAAAGAACGTCAGCTCCATTTAATCCTCCTCTTCAGGCATGATTATTCTCCTGTTTCTTTTGCCAGAGCACCTCTGTCCATTTCCAAACCATTTCCATTTCCTCTCTATCCCACTAGTTCCAGCTTCTGTGTATGTGGGTGTGTTCATGAGCCACACTTTAATATCTCCTGGCAGAACAAATGCAGATATATAGAGTGGGATGTCTCTGATAAATTCTGCCAGCCTGTTTATTCAGCTAACCTGAAGGAGCCCAGCCTCTCCAGCCAGGGACAGTAACCACTCACTGTCTCTACAGTGGGCAAGCATTGCAATCTTCAATCCATTCTTTGCCTGTGCCTGTGCAGCAGCCTTGGTACTTGCTATACAGGAAACTACAATAATTCTTTAAGTCCTTCCTACTAGAGATAAACAGTTCAGCTCAAAGTACCTCAGCTGCACATTCTAGAAAGATCAAAGCCCAGGTCCAACTGATGGTTCTAGCTGTGCTACTCTGGCAGTTTCAACCACAGGCAGTGGGGGTGGGTTTAGTTCTTGCATGGGGAGGAGCATGTAGTGCAAATTTGGTCTGCTGGAGAAGAGATTCCTTGTGAGCCAGCAGGGGCAGGGAAAGTCTGCCTCATCCTAAGACATGGGTACTGAAAAAGGCCAAAACAGGAAGACAAGCTGCGTCCCCATGTTCACAGAATAATAGAATTGTTTGAGTTGGAAGGGATCTTAAAGATCATCTAGTTCCAAATCCTCTGTACGAACAGAGACCTCTTCCACTAGACCAGATTGCTCAAAGCATGGCCTTGAACTCTTCCAAAGATGGAGCATCCACAACTCCCATGGGCAACCTGTTCCCTTGTCTCACCACCCTGACAGTAAAGAAATTCTTCCTAATACCTGATCTAAATCTATCCTCTTTCAATTTGAAACCATTACCCCTTGTCTTATCACTACAATGGCTTGTAGAAAGTCTCTCCCCACCTTTCCTGTAGGCTCCCTTCAGGTAATGGAAGGCTCTCTGGAGCCTTCTCTTCCCCAGGCTGAACAACTCTAACTCCCTCAGTCTGTCTTCACAGGAGAGGTGCTTCAGCCATGCTCTGCCTAGGTTTGTTTTCAGAGGCAACATTAGGCAGATCAGGTGTCCAAGCAAGAAAAGGGTGTGTGCTATTACAGGAACACAAGCTCTGTGTGCCCAAACATGCAGCTATTACTTAACATGCCTGCTAAATTCCTATGTCATAAGTGGTAACTCAGACAAACATGGTGATTTAGCTATAACTACTTTTGTTTGTTTGTTTGTTTGGGTTTGTCTGAGGTTTTTTTGTTTGCTTGGGTTTTGGTTTTTTTTATTTCATTTATACGAACATGAAAAAAAAACCACCTAGATTTTAACTTTACATCTCATCCTTTCTGATGCGGATTCAAAAGAAAAAGATATTTTTAAGGTTTCTGACTTCAAAAATGCACTGTGAAGAGAGTAATCTCTTGATCAATATACAGGTCATAAAGACAATAGTTCTGCTTATATTGATTTATCTGACTAGAAAGTCTCTAAAAATCATTCCTCTTTAATCATGAAGGTGGCTTTTAGGTTAAAGATGGGGACTTGACAGGCCTGGCATAAAATGGCCCTTCATCTAGGATTAGGCTTTGGTGTTTTTCACTATGTGCTTGCACATGAAGCTCTGTTTCAGAGCAGACTTTCAAATTCTACCATTTTAGAAATACATAGTCATTATAAGCATCATCCTGTTTTACTAGATATTTGCAAACACTTTCATCTCTGTGGCACCAAAGTGCTGTCATAATGACCAGGGTTGAGAATTCAGGACTTGACTGGGTAGAATTAGAGATAATCTGGCATGGGAGACCTCCTTCAAGGAGGGATATATTAGCCAGGAAAAGGAACAGCCTACTACATTATTTCTAAAAGTCGGTACTTTGTATGTAAGTATATTTGCCCATCTATAATTTGAGTGAAAGGAAATAATTTTATGCATAGCTGCTTGTTGTTTCCCTTCACAGTTCTTTTTTTTTTTTTCACATTTCTTATCCTCTCTGTACTCAATACTCACCTCTGTGTTCTTTTTGTGATTTGATTTTTTTTTACTGTTTTGCTTCATTTTGTTTTTTGTTTTTACCTTCAGATCCATCGTTAATGGTGTCCTGGAAAGAAGAGAATTACCTGTATGACAGTGGCTATGGTACCACAGTAGGTAACTAGCATCACAATACTTCATGCATTTCTGAGATAGTTTTGTTGTTGTCTGAGGCTATTGCTTTAAATGCCTTCTTTTTAATTCCCAGAACTGTTGGACAGTAAAACATTCTGTCGTGCTCAGATTTCCATGACAACACCTAGTCACCAGCCTCCTGGTAAGGAACTTGTAATTATATTGTTAATTGTTTGTCACTTGTCCCAGAGCTACCAACGTATAATAGTCTCTCTGGTCTCCTATTGTGGGATTGTAGGATTGAATTTGAGCCAAAACCAAGCAATACTGATTCTGACAGCTCTTTTAACTATTATTACAATTCCTTGCTTTAAAGAAATGCAATGGCTGTTCTTTCTGTCAAGACAAAAATAGATGAAAGAATCTGCGATCTCCATATACCTTTTGAAGTGACTGAGTCAAAGCAGAAGATGTTAGTGTCAGAGAGATGATACATTCCAGCTCCATCACACTTTTCTGTGGTGTAGCTATCTATGGGCAAACAAGTGCCGTGTTCCTTCCAAGAAGTGTCTGTGTTTTCCTAGGGAGCCAGTGGCTCATGCTGAAAAGGTTGATAGGTTTGGGGCTAGGTTTGGGGCCAGCCTAGGAGAGCTATGGGGCATAAACCAAAGCCTTTGGCCCAACTGCACCCTACCTATCTCAGCTGACAGTACAGCAGGCACCATCTGTCTGCTAAATGGCAGGAGAAAAGCAAACTCGTTTGCCATAGTGCCCGGCAAAAGTGCAGTCTGGGTACATGTGTCAGGGCACCCTGTGGGCCATGTGCCGGAGGCAGGTACCAGTGGCGAAGGTGAGAGAACAAGGCCATGAAAAATGAGGAAAGCAGAGATGGCTGTTAAGCAAACAGACCCGAGGGAGAAAGCAGTGGAAGTCATGGAAGGATGAGAAAGGAAAGCACACAGTAGGAACAGCCATAGACTATGTCTGCGTTAGAGGCAACCATGTGCCTCTGCATGCAGATGGCAGTCACAGCCTCTATATCTGCCAGTTTGCTGAATCTCCCAGCCTTCCAGCAGAGCGGAATGCGCCAAGTGACATACAGTTTAAACTAATGTACTCAGCAATTAAAAAAAAAAAAAAAGAAAAGATAAAACCTAACCAGAAGTGGAAAACCACCAAACCTTAAAAAAATCCGACCAAACACTATTTGCTTTCTCTGCTGCCTCCACCCATTCTTACAAGATGGCTACCAGGATTTCATAGCTCTCTAACAGGACTGGGGACCTGTCAAAATTTTGGCACAGTGTCTTTATCTGCTGGTTGCTTAAGCCTAAAGCTAGGGTGGCATGCCACGGGCACAGCCTCCTGTAAAATATAAATTTGTATATCCTGTAAAAAAATGGCTCATTCCTGAATCATATGCAAATACTGTGCAATCTTTTGTCAAAAGTTTTGCAAGAGAGCTTTACTGAAACCCCGTCATCTTTTCTTTTCATCTGTTGGGCTGCAGCATCTTAACACGGCATGTTTGAAACTGGTCTCCATGCAGGAGCAGAGGCAGAGTGGGAGGATATTTACACAGCTGACAGCCAGAATAAATCACCAGCTAGCCAGAAGGCAACTGAACTTCCAAGAATAAATCTCCAGCTAAGTGGAGCATAACAAATATTTGCCAGTGAATTGAGGGATTTTAAAACGAGAAGGATTTATGTAAGAGAGCAAATAAAGGACTGGGTTCTGCTGTCCTCACCTGGAGTTCCCACAGATTTTTAATAATATCAGGGGAATCATAATCTGAGGAAAAGCAGTCAAATAAGCCTAACTTTACTTTTCCCCCCCCCAAGCTGAGTGAGGTTCAGGCAAGTTCCTGCTCTTTGAGAGTGGGAAGGCAAAATGTCTCGGAGCATGTTTGCTGCTTGGAGGTCAAGGTCAAAAATTATGTTAGATTCCAAATAGTGGAGGTTAGGCTTATCCTCACTGACCTGTTCAGTTTATGTTTCCAGTTATACATGAATAAAGCAAGTATGTGAACAACTTTGCATCTATCTTTTCACATACAGTTATTGCAGTTGCTTGTGCAAACCCAACAAGTTTCTATGCAAATTAGTATTTCCTGTGAGTCATTTTCCCATGCAAATGCCTGGTTTCCATGAAAAGTATTATAATAACACATTCACAGAAGCTGGGAAAATGTGTGTGGGACTTTAAGCTTTGCTTTATGGAGTTTAGGCACAAAGTATGGTGAAAAGCAAACACAGAAGGGGCTCCATCTCAGGGTTATCCCACAGATTTTTGCAAGACTTAGAGAAATCAGATGAAAGATTATCAGATTATCTTCTCATTAATGTCAAGAACAAAGCCAGGATGCAATGGTTTTAGGGCAGGAGGGTTGAACATGTAGACTGTGAGGTGGGTTATAGTCATGAATGGGTGGAACTTTTCTTTTTCTTAATTTCTGAACAAATGCTTGTGCCAGAAACCCTATATATCTCCAGTGGCTCATTGTAGGCGATGAAGTACCATTAATGAGAAACGGCTTGTTTCTAAGGCTCTGAACCACAGATTCAGCATGTCCAGCTGCCAAAAAATCATCAGCCCTGTTCCCCCACCCTCCCCCAAACAACACATTGCCAGTTCACTATATTTTAGTCAGGTAGATGTTCTATGCATTGGTACCAGTGCATACATTGCACATTAGACCATCTCTTCAGAAAAATGGGCCCCCAAAGATACATGCTTCTGCAAAGAGATAATGGAAAAATTCAAGATTCCTTTTATAGAAGTGATTGTCTTATTTTTCACTCTCTCACATACAACATGAGGTGAGGTATTTGTTAAACAAATTTAGGTTTCAAAAGCCAAATATTTACCTCTTAATTCATTCTTTATTTATCAATGGCCTCTTTGTGATGTGTGCTGATTAGCATATAGTACAGAAAACAAAACTTTCTCCCTTCCTTCTCACTTAGATTACATTCTGAAAAGTGATTGTCTTTAAATGAAATATTAGTTCTTTTTGTGGTTTCATTTATTTCAGCATACTAGTCAAAGGAAAGCATTTAATCAAATATACAAATAGGCTTCATTTTCCTTATCTGTAGATTCTTCAGGTGTGAAAAAATCACAAGATCATACACCGAAGTCCCACACCAAGAAACACAGTAAGTCGAAATCATGTTTATAAGGGTTGGCTGAAAGATGGAAAAGAAACACATTAAAAGCAAATCCCCTTTGGGAGGGAAGAGGAAGCATTTTGAAAGCAAAACTGGTTAGATCATAAATGTGATTGAATCCTCCAAGGATCTGACTGTTTCTAGTACTGTTTGCTTATGTTATTTTTGACTCAGTATTTTTTAACTTTTCAAATTGTTTTTATCAATGAGGGCTTGTGGAGAAGCAACCAGGAACTAGTTACCACTGCCCTGTGTTGAGCTGGGTTGGTGGACTGGAGTAGAGGAATGATGACAGAGACCCAGGCTTAAATCAGGAAGGTCTGTATGTGGACATGGCCATGCTCATGACCATGCCTGCTGGGTACAGCATGCACCACAGATCTTGCTCAGCATCTCCTTGCAGAACTTCTCATGCATGGCACAACAAGCAGGCACTTGTGTCTCAATTCCACCACCTTCTTCTCCTCTAACAGTCTTTCCATTCCCCTCATCTGCTTTTTCTTAAAGTTTTGAGTCAAACTGACTCAGAAGACAGGTTATTATAGTTGTGATTTCTGGACATGGTTCCATTAATGTACTGTATTGTTACTTTTATGCTGAAAATATCTTGTGTATGTCTTTTGCATCCTGTGTCATTCCCTGTTTATAACAGCAAACATTACTATTGCTCTTCTACTGCATTTTGTAGTATTTTATTTCATCCTGTATCAATATGATCTGCAGATTATATGTCTCTCCTCACTTCTTTTCTTACTTGCTCTGTGACTTTGCCTACCACTCCTGAACTTATCTGCATACAGATATTTTGTGTGTGTATGTCAAGGTTACCAATTGCTAATTAAAGGAATAGATAGGTCACTTGGTTTGTTCAGCTTAGAGAAGGGAAGGCTGAGGGGTGACCTCATCACAGTCTACACCTTCCTCAAGGAAGGCAGTGGAAGGGGAAGTGCTGATCTCTCTCTGGTGACCAGTGACAGGACACAATTAAATAAGGCTGCATCAGAAGAAGTTCAGACTGGACATCAGGAAAAGGTTCTTCATTGAAAAGGTGGTCAGTCACTGTAAAAGACTCCCCAGGCAAGTAGTCAGAGCACCAAGCCTGTCAGAGTTCAAGGAGCATATGGACAAAGCTTAGTCATATGGTTTAGCTTTATATAGTCCTGTGAGGAGCAGGGAGTTGGATTCAGTGATCTTTATGGGTCTCTTCCAACTTTAGATCATCCATGAACTCAGTTGCAGCCTTGGCATATAGAAAAGGTCCCCTTGCTGTGCTGGGCTAGTGCCCTACATTTCCAGTTTCTTCAGTACTGCTCTGTATCGTGAGCTATTGAGTATGTTACTGATGTCCAGATAGACTAGGTCCATCACATTTTGTTTGTTCTAGAAAACAAGTCTAAAAATTAAGAAAAATATTGCGTAAGTTGACTGAAATCTATTTCTACTCCAGTTGCCCTGTATACCATTTTTTACTTACCTTCATGTCTTTGACTAGCTTGTTTCCATCTTAATTTGGTCTAAACTCTTTCATGCTTTTCAAGTCAGACCAAAGAGCTGCTATCTTTCTAGTCAACAATGTCACTGTATTAGTTATTCTTCATTCATAAGCTGCTAAATCTGACTTGTTGGATTTATTTATTTATTTATTTATTTATTTATTTTTTTTTTGATCTGGTCATTCTGGTGCCATCTCTACAGTAACTGTGGGATGGATTTGTGCTTAAACTGGGAGGTCTGCCTGTTGAACTTAAAGATCTGGTTTTGCCTTTTTTGATATCAAGGTCAAACTTTTTTATACCCTTTTCACATACTACTTTGGCTGACCAGTTTTGTCATTATTCCTCTATCCACTCTACACCTTTTTAATTCTTTAAGTCTACCTAAGAGATCTTGGATCAAATACTTCCTGATGTGGAATGGCATTTCACCTCCTTTGTCTTCTGTCTTTAAAATGCATCAACATTCAGTGCCTGATTCACAATTATCTTGTCTGTTTCTCATAGCACACAATATCATGTTACATGACATGTGGTAGAAGAATATCAGGAAAAATGGGCAAATTAGATGAGGAGGAGACTTAAACATGTTGTATTCAGGGCAGAAACAGTGCCAAAGGAAGGAATAAGCAGTGATTGGTTTGGACTCTGCTTCCCCTGGTTGCTCGGGCTTGCCATGGGGCTCAGACTGCCAAAGGCTGGCAGTCACCTCCAGCCATGGTGCAAAGTCTGTCAGCATTTTTTCCCTATATGTCTTTGAGGTTGGAGTCCTGTGCTCCAGGAACTATGGCCTGTCCCTGCTGAGTAGAGACAAGCTATGTGTGGATGAAACACTGTAAAAACATTACATAAAAATGGCAATAATAACCCAGAAATCTCTTTAGACACGCTTTCTGCCTGTCCTCTTTCCTCTTTCAGACCCTCGAGGAACTCATCTTTGGGAATTTATTAGAGATATTCTTCTCAATCCTGAGAAAAACCCAGGATTAATCAAGTGGGAAGACCGGTCAGAAGGTGTCTTCAGGTTTTTAAAATCTGAAGCTGTGGCTCAGCTCTGGGGAAAGAAGAAAAACAACAGCAGCATGACTTATGAGAAACTCAGCCGGGCTATGAGGTGAGCTGAGATGTTGCTATAGAAGACTGGGACATGTAAAGAGGCTACCTGAACGGAGAATCCAGCTGTCTTTTAAAAATGAGTTGTCAGCAGCACTCTTTGACAGCTAAGTGTCTCCTACTAATTTTGTGATTGTAACATGTATTTCTTTGTCTTTTCTTTCCCCTTCTGTTTCTATATACTATAATATATAGAGTATATATAATATACATATTTGTTATATGCATAACATACATTCTGTTGCTGTCCACCCAAGCAACCAATGTAGGAAGGGAACATGGTTGTAGCAAGCTGAAAATGTTCACATGCCACTGAACTGGGAAGGCTTAAATGGCCCAGTAATGGCCTAAGACCTTATTTCCAGTAATGTTCAGAAACTCGACATGACGCCCCCATTATCTTAAAATATGTTTACAAATTCTATGTGAGGATTTTCTTTGCTCTTAACTTTAATATTATGAGCAATTTTCCATAGTCTTTTAAAGTTCAAAATAGATTTTTAAATGAAAGCTGAGATTCTTTCCTGGTCCGATTTCAGATCCTGGCTTATCAGGAAAATATCCCTGTGAAATCTCATAGGAGCGTGTGATAAATATGGCAACATGCTATTACTTGAAATATGGTGAAATCTAAACTGAGAAGATAATTCCTATGAAGTTAAAATAGACATCAATTTTTTGTTCTCTGTCTTTCAGTTACAATAATCTTAGGTATTTTATATATATCAACAGAAATTAAAGACTTTAAAGGTAGCTGAGGGATTGTCTGGTTGACAGTGGTCTTTAGGACAATAAGTGATTTTTTTTCTTAAATGTTTTTCTATATTTTTATTTTAACAGATACTATTATAAAAGGGAAATCCTGGAGCGAGTGGATGGTCGGAGATTAGTGTATAAATTTGGAAAGAATGCCCGTGGCTGGAGAGAAAATGAGAATTAAATATGTCAAGAAACAACATTTAGAACACCTGGATGTAAATATTCAAAGACTATTTTCTTATATTTATGTACCAAACGGGGCCAAAAACCAATTCTATTTCTGTCGGGAAGAAGGAACATTATCATTATGGGTGTTAAAATTGTTTTATTTGAAGTATGTCCCGTATGGGGAAAAAAAAATGTGCACAGTTTTCTGTGATATAAGATAACATTATAGAATTATGATAGTTTTTCCCCTCTTGAGACGTTTTTCTCTTTTTTTTCTTTTTTTATTAATCTTAGAGGCATAATGTGATTTATGACAATGCTGTGAGTCATGCAAACAAAGGGAAGGAGTGATATACTAGGGCATTTAGGGAGTATAATAATCCACTTCAGAAGGCAACAATAAGTGAAGAAAATAGTTAAGCATCTCTGAGCCAGGTAGTCTTTTTCCATAGTTAGCTGATTTATCATTTTCATTGGTTAATATCACTTGTTCCTCTGATTTCTGAGTGTTTTAACACTTTGCTGGCTTCCAGTTGCTTTTGTTGGGTTGGACAGTGGGTTTCTCTTCAGTTAGCTTATCCCAACAAACCACAGAGAGCAATGGCTCTGCAAGGTGGCTGTCAGCATTGATTTGGAGAACCCATACTACCTTCACCACTGGGACATTCTTTTGTAGGTAGTGGTACTGAGTATCTTCCCTAATCTGCAAAGAGCATACAACTCATCACAGGAAAAGAGCTATTGGTTTTTAACTAACACCTCTGAGGTGAACTGCAGGAAAAGAGTAAATCTCAGAGATCAAAAGCTATTGAAGGAAGATGATTATTTTCTGACAGGGCAAACATACTAAAGGGCACTGGTTTCCCAGAAGAAATATTAATACTCCTCTGACCCTCTTATATTCTTAATTAAAGCATTCAAATCCATGCCATAAAAAGCTGTGAGACAATGGGCAAGCATGGCATGAGGGAGTAGTGTCCTCAGTTCCTCAGTTCCTTCAAGTTGTATTTGTCAACTGTACTTGGGATTCTTAGTTGGAGAAAACCCATCAACATAAAGACACTGAGTCTTTGGGGACATTCAGATCATAGTCAGTGTTTTGGGCTCACCTCTAGCAGTTCTGTGCAGAGACTGAATCATCATTGGCAGCTTTTTCTTTCTCCAAGTCACAAATGCTTCCTGTTGGCACTAAGCCACATGCAGAACATGCTGAAATAAAATCTAGAGGAGGCAGCACTTCTCCGGGTCACTGAGTACATGAGATGTGGAAGTTGAGAAACAGGTTTTTTTGTGATGTTAACAGAGGTGAAACAATTCCAACTCATTTTTTCAGGGATGGGGAATTTGGAAAACAATAATAGGGCCGGAGAAGTCCAGGGGGAAAAAAAAAAAAGAAAAAAAAAAAGAAAAAAAGAGAATGAAGAATATACAATCCACCCAAAAACCCTTTCCTCAGGAATTCCCTGGATTTGAATCTGTATTAGCTTCAAATGCAGCAAGGTGGAGCTAGAAAATGTAGGATATATAAATTTTTTTTGTCTTAAAAGGAAATAGAGTTGAAACCAAGATACAGCAAAAGTATTAATATAAAGGGCATTAAATATTATTAACAACAGTATGTAGGCAAACATGACAGCCTAACTTTTAATCAAAACATACAGTGCATGTCAAACACCACCACCTCCTCCACTTTGTATGCCAGAGATGTTACCACCCCTACATGACAAATTTTATTTTTCATTACCTGGGTGGTTCATCTATTTACAAAACAAATAATAAGCCTCTGTACTTCAAAGCATTTTTTCTCTCAGTCTATCTCTATTTTTTTTTTTGACTGATTGTGCTAGCCCTGCTTGCTTTTGCGCAACTCAATAATTTTCTTTTTATAACCTGATTAGCTACATTCCACTTCCTTTGCCATCATTTTGTAGTTCATGTAGCAAAAAAACAGGCCACCAGATGAGGAGAGCACCTTAACCTTGAACTAAAGGTTCAAAAGACCTTCCTTCTCCTGACACCACAGTTATTTGCAGCCCTCTTCATCCTCCCCTCCCCCACCCTCCCCCACGCTCAATCCAAACCTTGGGTGAAAATCTGGAATCAGTGGTACTGTCACACATCCACAGTACTGTTGTACCTTATCTCAGGTTAACATACATCTTACAGCAACTGATTGTAATATCTTAATCAAGCTACTTTCTAGTAGATTTCTCACAAAACTTCTTGGGAGATACAGTGAATTTGTGATATACATTTGTCACCACTTGGTTACCAAGCATCACGTAAACCTACTTTTAAAGATTTTGAAAGATAAAGATTTATTTAGAAGAATATTGTATAAATCTAGAGAGTGATCTACTCTGAGGTGCAGTATAAATGGCAGTCTTCCACTGTCATATCTTTCATCATGTGTAAAAATTTCCGTTCCCACTCTGCAAAACTTTTAAGACTGGGTACTTGCCATTTACCATTACAATAGCAAAAAGCTGGAATAGAAGCCAGCCAATATTTACTCTGTTTTACAAATATTTTAACCTTTGCCTAAGACAAACACAAGAGACTGTTTAAAACTAGAGTTCTTGCCAAGGACAGATGCAACCAACTGAAGGGAAACTTTTTACCAGACCTAAGCAAATGGAGAAAATGAAGAGATTAATCTTTATGTAAAGTACTATTTAAACAAAAAACATTTCTGATTGCTCTTTTATTTTATAATTCAGAGGCTGAGCAATTATATTTTTAGATGTATCCTTTAAGGTAGCAGCTGCTGAAATGGTAGCATCATATGTATAGATTTTTATTGTACCATAATTTTTCATATGTATAAAGCTCTAGATAGGAAAGTATATTGTATTTATATAGTTACACGCAAATCAAGATGTCAAAGGTGTTGGCATGCGCACTCTCAAACTATATTTTCTGCACAAAATGAGAGCAACTTACTCTAAAAATATCCTGAAAAACTATGTAGGCTGGTGAACTTCACAGACATTAAAATGTTCAGTTACATTTTCATCTTTCTTTCTGCAGCACATTGTATAATTCCTGCTTGCTTCCCACAGCATTGTCCTCAGTGTGTATGTGTGGAAGCAAATCCATGTTAGATATCTCACTATTGCCATTGTAAATCTCAGCTTGGAGACTATGTATCACAAAATTGTTCTAAAAACTGTTTATATTTTTCTCGGTATGATACAAATTCAAATAAAATACTCATGAAAGAAATTTTCCGATGAATGTTTATCTTAACTTTTTTATGTCTTGACATTGGAAATAACTAATATGAAGTCTTTCAATATTGAAGAATATTTTGATGTTGGCAAAAAGACTGATGTAACTACCTCAAAATCGAATAGCTTAAATTTACTAATATACTGAATTGCCCATCTGTTGTTAAGATACTGGATTTCCAAACCTTTTTTATGTCTCACAGGCCTTGCTGGAATACTTGATTATGTTGAGACAGCTAGACTGCCTTTCTTGTTTGGCTGCTAAACTTTACAAAGGTCTGACTTCAGCGCTGATTTAACTTCAAGGTATTTTGAAGTGTGTGCAAGAGCTAGGCTTATTAAGGATGCCATGACTCACAGAGAGCATTTCCTTTACTGAATCGAAGCAGCTAAAACTGTGAAATCCTGTCCCACATGTAATTTTTCCATCTAAACGGTAGGTATAAAAACACTTAATGAACAAAGAGAACATCTCTCCTGATTTGGTCTGGAAGTTGAGGATAAAAAGAGAAAACCTCTATAACTGAGAAAAAGTCAAAGTTGACCTTTATGGCATTTACACTCTGGGGGGACTTTCGCTGTATCAGCAAGGGTGTAGTGCACGGATCTACAATGAGCCTGTCTGTAGACTCTGTCACTGCCTTTCTGGGTATCCTGCCCTTGTTGGCAGTGTGGGGCACCACGGTGGTGCAGTGCAACATGCCCACTACAGCAACCTGTGCTTGTCGCTGTGCCAGCACTTCTGGAATTGGGCTTGAATCTCAAACAGAGACCTTTATTGCAATGGGACAAATCACACCGTCATGCTCAATAACCTGCACATGCTTAATTTTAAGTATGTATGTGATCCCACTGCATTTGAAATTATGTATATGGATGTTCAAGGTTGGTGGCTCTAAAAGTGCTCAGTCTATATTCAAGTGAATCAGCATATATTCAAACCCAGAATGTGAAGGTACTCCAAAATTTTGTCCATTGAAGTAGGAGAACATGTTTGAATTTTAAGCACAGGTACAACCCCTGTGTTTAGCATGCAAAACCAGGCCAGTGTCGTGAAAGGGTTGCCATAGCTTGAGATCATGGGAGTCCCAAGACAGGTTTCAAAAGGAGTTAGAATCAGATTGCAAGAAAGTTCAAACTGAATTGTAAATAAACATACAGCTGTTTTTCCAGTAAAGGGTTGAGCATTTTGTTTCATGCAAACTGAGGCCAATACTTGAGACAAAGACAAATGAGAATGTTGTATGGAAACATGCAAATAAACACACATTCTAAAATTTCCCCTAAGCTCTTCTCTGGTTGTGACTTAAAATCAAGCAAAACTTGAGAAAAGGTTATGTAGTAACCTTCCTTTTGTAATTTTGTTTCTGCTTTTTACATTATATTTGTTGCACCAGTAGTGCATTCACTTAATTAATGGAGTTACCCTTTGAAAAATTTTTTTGTATTTTCTATATCCAGTTGAGCAAAAGAAAACACAGTGAAATTTTGATTAGTGACAGCACCTGTTAAATATATTTGTAAAGTAGACACATATATTTGGGACATATGCATGCTGACATACCTTAGATGGGACATAGCCACAGAACTGGCTTGACTAAATCTCTTAAACTGTTATGTTAATATGATTCAACTACAGATCTGTTAGCAAACTATTCCGTAATGATAATGTAAATTCAAACCTGGTGAGAAGCCCCAAAAGCAAACAAACTGTCAAAGGAAGCTCCAAGAGGAGCACTGGTGACATTTCTGGACATTTCTGTACTTTTCCAGTGACTCACCTGTTTTTAGAAGTTACAAAGAGTTGTGAGCAACTTTAATCACAAAGCTCAAGACTGTATGAAAATCCCATGCTCACTACCTTAGTATCAGGAGCTCAACATTCAGCTGTCCCTTACTGGAAAGTCTGTTCAGGTTTGAGGTTTTTCTAGGAGAACCTTATTAATTAAAATATCTGGGTAAAAAAATGAACTACACCTGGCATTTGGAATGATAATTTCCTTAAAATGTTATGATTCACAGCAGACCTGACACAAGCAATTGTATTTTTTTTGTGAAGTTGAAGTAATTAGAGATCTCCCCCATTAATTTTACATCCTGACAGATCATTGTGGCTACCCTACTTACCTTCCTTTCTACTACAGGACCTCATCTCATTTCACTGTCATCACTGATGCATGCTCCTAATACCTCTTTTATGTAGAGTGTTTATCTAAAATGTTCCTTTGAATGTTAGATGAAAGTGGTAAAATCTGTATGCAACCTACAAAAAAATCTCAGCACTGCAAATTTTTTTACCTCTCAAATCATGTCGAGGAATGGAGAGACAGGCTGGGCCAGAAATGCAGTTTCTGTTCCTAGAGTTGGCCTGCAAGATCCATGCAAGAGCAACATAAAACATGCTTTTGCCTCAAGCCTTTGCCCCGTGCCTTTGCCCCATGCCTTTACAAACAATATTGCTGCATATGCAATATTTCTTGGCCCTGGAAAAGTAGCAATGATTCATCAATATTTGTCAATTGGTATTTTACATTTTATAGATGTTTTGTACTTAATTTTTAATTTGTATCTGAGTCTGCAGTTTTATGCCACTCTACATGTTGATATAGATTATTCTTACAGTGATTGATTTCAAATTATTTATTAAGTCAACCAGGTCACAAAATGAGACTAGCAGGTGGACTATTTATTGCAAATATTGCACTGTGAAAACAGCTTTATTTCCATTGCCAGATGCTTCTTGAGTGATCCCAGATATTCACATAAGTGCACTGGTATTTCTTCTTTTCAGACTATAGGTATTTCAGTGAGGAGTGAATGTCTTTTTAAGCAATGGTTTCAGTATCAGTGACGCATCTCGTGAATTTTGCAGAGAAGCCTCCTCTTTCCTCTAAGAGTAGTGAAGAGACCATCACAGCATGAAGATTCTCTGAAAGCCTGCTTCTTGGAACTCAGGGTGCTCAGGGTCTGAATATTACACCTTATAAGCTGCTTTTTAAAGCTCCTTTCTGAGTCCTGAAAAGTTTTGGCAGTAATATGACCTGCAGCATTTTATGACAAGGAGATCATTGTGCTTCACAGATGTCTAGGGAAGACTGCAAGATGGCTCCATAGCAACCTATGGGTGAGGAGAAGCACTGTGTTTATCCAGGTTGCAGCCCCTGGAGACTATAGGATTCGCTGTGTACAGAGGTTTCGTGCCACTGTATACCTTCATCTCCTAGGTCCTGCATTTCTCAGATGTGCTGGGAAGACATAGGCTGCAGATTTTTAATATTCTTGGAGAAGGACCCCAAATGCTGTGACTGTGAGCACTGCAGAAAAGTCAGGAGATTGAAGAGATCGTTGAACCCTCTGGAGATGATGCTGCTATGAGAATGCTGAGACACAGCCTTCTGCTTGAGACCATGAAGTGCTCTGGGACAGTGGACTGCACCTTCTCCTTCAAGTCTTACCAGGTTTGTTCACTATCTGTCAGGTTCTGCCTCTCGTCTTGTCTCCCATCCTCTTTTCCCAAGTGAAGTGGTTATAACATTGCTGGCTATACTGATGGAAACTGCTCTTTCCCTGGGTGGGAATGTAAAGCATTTGTGCATCAGCCTCCTTGTCTTCTGAGGCAGCTTTCATAGGCCTCAACCAAATTAGCCCTTTGGCTCTAATTCACATGGTTATAGGCTGTGAATTTGCCAAGACATGGAAATTTGAAAGTGCAAACCAAACCTGCTAACAGGGCCTCTCTTACTGAGTTATTGCAGTTCAGGGGGAATGGAGGATCACACCACAGGTCTGATGTTGCCTTGTTTCCTGTGGCCTACGGTACTTCTGAGTATCCCATCAAGACTGTGCCCAAACACTGACAGGAGGAGAAATAACGTTTGCAGACTGCAGTCTTATGCTGTCTAAGATCCCTGTATTTTCAAAGAAAGCTTAAATAGACAATTAATTTTTAAAAAGGGGAGGAGGGGAAATGCCTTGAATTTCATCCTTCTCAGGGCAGATACAATCAGGTAGTTACCTTTGCTTGAGATGATGATCACTCATTTTAGGAGTAGGTAAAATCTATGTGTTGAGATGTGAGGTAAACTGCAAGTCTCCATACATCCTTCTATGTGCTCTTATATCTCTCTCTAAATCGTACCTCCTCTCCTGGAGGAAGGCTCATCAGATCTTATCAGATTAAATTACTGCTGTTTCATATCAATGTTCTCATGTGAAACCAGAATACAAATAAGCCAAGACTACTTCCATACTCGAAACAATTACAAATGCTGATGATTCACCAGTTATTCATGCCAAACCAATATTTTTCAGTATTTTATAGTTCATGAGTGAAACATTTCAGCATGTTCAGACTGAAATCATTGGCATGCCAAGAGGCATCTAATAGAGAAGGGCATTTTGCATGGGGATGCATGACATATTCAGCAGCTGTCACGCAATCACATTCAGCCTATGGACACTCTTCACTTTTCCAGTAGGTTTGGGAGTGAGAGGATAATGGAAGTTAAATTTGCTTTCAAGGATATTTGGAGTTAGATGATAAAACTAATCCAAGATATTACCTTGCTGCCACTGAAAGAGGGACACACTTTGCCCTGCCACCTCCCAAGACTTATCCCTGGCACAGCTTCACTCCTGCCCACTGCTATTACCCCTGCCCAGCCATGCCAGTCCCCATGGCTCAGAGGCTGCAACCCTGCAAGTTGATGTACTTCTGTAAAGCTCTGATTGAGCTGACACAGAGTAGTGAGCAAACCTACCCATTGTGTAGGGGTAGGTTTGCACCCCTCATACGCACCACTGTTAGCCACTGCAGAGGACTTGCAGCATGTCAGATGGAGCAGTTCTTTAATTTTGTTATAAAAAACCTAGCTCAGGATTGGCAGTGTGAAAACAGGAAGGACTGGAGAACAGCTATGAATTTTGAGGCTGATAGTCACCTTTCGGCTCCTTAAAAAATGAGTTCACTACTTCAGTGAAGGAAAGTCACTCACACGCTGGGCTGCATGTATGTGTTGAGGAGCAACCCAGTGCTAACAAATTTAAGAGGGCGGAACACAAAGACCTATTGTCAGTTTCTCAGGTTCAGAGCAAGCACTCTCTCATCCCAACTATGTTCTCTTACCATTAAGTTTGGTCTCCATGAACAGTTATAATCAGACCTGCCCTTTCTCTAGGTTTCCACCAGTAATTTTTCAATATGCATACAATGAAAAGCTATATGCTGGAGTTTAAAGCCCTTTTTTCTGGTGTGTAGAAATAATTGAATTCACTATGCACAGATAACCCATGTTCAGTTACTGAACTTAAGAACAAAGCCAGCTAATAAGTTTACTGTCACCTTTAATAAATGATTTCATGAGATAATAACTTGATGTTGCTACACCCAAGGACCACCGGCATTTTAAAGCCTCGTTATGTTTTAAGAAAAAGTCACACTGCAACAGCCAGCAACACTGTGAGAGAAATATTGCATACTAATATTTTGGTTGGACATCAGGTTTACAAGTTACAGGGGACTTGTGGGCAGAGAACCTTTAAGTAGATCCCCCATACAAAAGGGGGGGTACACCAACAACCTTTCCTCAGCTTGGAGGAAAACAAGGCTGGAAGTACTTATGAGTAGCACCTCTTCCAGCTCAGCCGCCATGTGAAAACACCTTGAGCTTGATTGCAGCTTAATTTAGTGATAGCCTGTTTAAGCTGTCTTCAGATTCCTGATGAAAAGGCAGCTCTGGCTCCCTTGTTGTGTTGCTCTGTAACTGTTGTTGACTGGTGTTGGCACCAGCACTGCTGCATGGACTGGCCTTACTCACTGATAGATCCCAAACAGTCTGAGAAGAAAAAGGGTAGGTTTTTTGGTTGGGTCTGCACATGCTGAGATCACAGGTTCATCAATCTCAACTCAAGGGAGAAGGTAAAAACCTGCAGGAGGGGGAGATTGTTTCCTGCCCCTTTAGCAGCTGTTTCCAGTTATATTGGCATAAGCCAATTATTCACAAAGAGCACAGAGTGGTTGGGATTGGAAGGGACCTCTAAAGAACATCTAGTTCATCCCCCCTGCTAGAGCAGGATCACATAGAGTAGATCACACAGGAGCACATTTTGAATGTCTCCAGAGATGGAGACTCCACAATCTCTCTGGGCAGCCTGTTCTAGTGCTCTGTTATCCTCACAGCAAAGAAGATTTTCCTTATGTTTAGCTTGGACCATCCTATGCTCCACCTAGTGCCCATTGCCCCTTGTCCTGTCATTGGACACTGCAGAAAAAAGACTGGACCCATCTCCTGACACCCACCTACTTACATTTATAAACATTTATGAGATTCCCCCTCTGTCTCTTCTAAGCTAAACAGACCCAGCTCTCTCAGCTTTTGCTCATCTTTATTCCCCTAATCATCTTTGTGGCCCTGCACTGGACTCTTTCCAGTAGTTCTTTATCCTTCATGAACTGGGGAGCCCAAAACTGGAAGCCGTGTTCCTGTTGCGGCCTCAACAAGGCAGAGTAGACGGGGAGGATAACCTCCTTCAACCTACTGGCCACACTCTTCTTAATGCACACCAGGATGCCAATGGCCTTCTTGGCTGCAAGGGCACATTGTTGGCTCATGGTCAGCCTGTTGTCCACCAGGACCCCCAGGTCCTTTTCCCCAAAGCTGCTCTCCAGCAGGTCATCCCTCAATTTGTACGGAGACATGGGGTTGTTCCTCTTCAGATGAAGTATTTTACACTTGCCCTTGTTGAATTTAATTAAGTTTCTCCCTGCCCAACCCTCCAGCCTGTCCAGGTCACACTGAATGGCAGCACAGCCTTCTGATGTGTCAGCCACTCTTCCCACTTTTGTATCATCAGCAAACTTCCTAATGATACACTCTATCTCTTCATCCAGATCATTGATTAATATATTGAGCAGGGCTGGACCCAGTACCGACCCCATGAGAACACCACTAGACACAGGTCTCCAGCTAGACTCTGCCCCACTTACCACAACCCTCTGAGCTCTGTACTTGAGCCAATTCCCAATCCACCTCACTGCCCTATCATCCAATCCACACTTCTGGAGCTCAGCTGTGAGCATGCTGTGGGAGGTGGTGCCAAAAGCCTTGCTGAAGTCAAGGTAGACCACATCCACTGCCCTCCCCTCATCTATCCATCTAGTTATGCCATTGTAGAAGGCTATCTGATTGGGCAAACATGACTTCCCCTTGGTGAATTCATGCTGACTACTTCTGATGACTCTCTTTTCCTTGACATGCTTTGAGATGGTGCTGAGAATAAGCTGTTCCATCACCTTTCCAGGGATGGAAGGGAGGCTGACGAGTTTATAGTTACCTGGGTCCTCCTCCTTCCCCTTTTTGGACTGGAGTGACACCGGATTTCCTCCAGTCCGCAGGCACCTCTCCTTTTCTCCAGAAGTTTTCAAAGATGATGGAGACCAGCCTAGCAATGACTTCTGCCAGCTCCCTCAGCACTCATGGGTGCATCCCATCAGGGCCCATGGTTTTGTGGATGTCCAGTTTACCTAACTGATCTCTAACCTAACCCTCTTCAACTGAGGCAAAGTCTTCCTTTCTCCTGACTTCCTCTGTGGTCTCAAAGGTCTGGCACTCCTGAGGGCTAGCCTTACTAGTAAAGACCAATGCAAAGGCAGCATTCAGTAACTCCACCTTCTCTGTATCCTCTGTCACTAGGGTACCCGCTTCATTCATCAATGGGCCCACATTTCCTCTCGTCTTCCTTTTGCCTCCAATGTATTTAAGAAGTCTTTCTTCTTGTCCTCGTCTCTATGCTGTAGTCCATGATTCAGATTAGAAACCGTTATAACTGTAATGACAGAAATTGCAGTGTGATACATCTAGTCCTTTTTATCTCTGGATGCTGCATTTGCATATTAATATCTGAGGACATTTACTTCCTGTTACCTAAGAGAAGGCCTTGTTAAGGCCCCATCACTGAGCACCTTTAAGGCCCAATTTTCAGAGGGAGTGAGCTATCACCTATCCCATGAAAAACCATGATGGAAAATAAACGGCAGATAACAATCTGGTACTTGGCAGAGGGGTAGGATAGGTGTGACATATTATGTTTTTTTCAATCTTAAATTTTTTTTATTTGGTTGTATGTGTTCACCTGATATGATAGTTAAAATAATAAAACAAAAAAAAACTACCATGTGATCAACCCACACAGTTCTGTTCCTCAGTCAGTTCCCACGCCTTCATTCCCTAGCCCATTCAAAGGACTTGGTTGAAAAAAACCCAAAGAAACCACAAGTGGAATAGATCATCACAACACTGCAATGGCTTGGTTATAGACAATTACTTTCTTTGGACTAGATGCTCCCTCGGCTTAAACATCTATCCAAAGGAGTGAGGAAGAATAAAACATCTCCCACCTAATGCTAAGCAGCAACATGTTTGGGTTCTAGTGTTATGCCTGGGTCAGGCCTCTGTTCTGCACACACCTTCCTAAGAGCAAGGGCACAAGGGTCAGGTGGAGTCATTCTTCTCTGGTTCAGGTGGTGGAAAACGGGAGATGGAAACTGCTCTGTTAGGAGTAAAAGATGTGACTTGCTTCCAGGAAAAGCCAGGAAAGAAAATATGACTCTTGCTGAATAAGTCTAAGGGGTTTCTTTTGAAGCAGGATAGCTACAAGTGTCCTTTCAATCTAGCCGTACATATGGAGCTCGAGGTAGTAAGGTGTTGTTTGCTCTTTCTAAATGTTTGGTTAGCAGAAAGTGAACCTCTTTATTGCTAGAGAGGCTGAGGTACTGCAGCAACAATTTCCATCCTCCTATGCCTGCCATGTGCTGGTGAAAAAGCAGGCAAGTCCACTGAGTGTGCCTTGCAATGTGTAGCATTGAAACAGTTAAAATTTTACTATTTTAAGATGTTCTTGAGTATGTTGTTTTCTGTTTACAAAATGTAATAAATCATAAATCATAAATATGACCTGGATAATTATATATGTGAAAAAGTACCCATGCGACCATACACAAGTGGTTTCCCAGAAGAAAAACACCATCTTAACCAGAGTTAAGTCCAATGGTCCTTTTAAATATTCCTTTTACATATAAAGTCCAAATTTATTAATCACTCCAGCATATGTCTTCTCATTTTCTCATTGGCAATGTCTGATTTTTTTTTCTCCAGCTGTTGTCATAAGACAGTGGAGCTGGAGGCTTTATTATTTTTTTCCTTTAGTGTAATTTTAAGTATGTTTCTCCTAAATAGATCCTGGTTTTGATAAACAGGGTAGTACACTCATACCTCTGTGGAGAGCTATGTGGTTACTTATTAAGGGATTTATGTGTGCAGGAACATAGAATGTGCTGTATTGGTTTTGGTCACTTGGAAGGATGTTGCAGTCGATGTTATCACCCATTTCTGATGGACACTCCTGTTTATCATTGTACCATGTTGTATTCCAGACACAAATCTTTCTCAATGCCCCAAGTGATTGCACCTGAAGCACTGCATGTAGAAAGCTGACTTATGACAAATGTACATGCGTGAGAAAAGAGAGAGCTAGCTGCAACACCTAGTCTCACTAAATTATTTCTGGAGTGTGATGTACTTGAAAAAATTAGTTCTGCAATGCTTTAAAAATAAAATACATTAATGCTTTTCTGTTATATTTTATACCTTTATTTTCTGCACTAATATGGAGAAAATGACAGTTTGTCAAAGGGAACTGGTGTAATCCACAAGTAATCATCTCTGGAGCTGTTTGCTCCTTTAACTTGACTTAAAGCCTATCAGTTTTATTCCACAATGTAGAAATGGTAGCCCAGGTATTGAGTACTAGAGGCATATAATGCAGCTTGTAAATCTTGATACATGTAGCATGGTATGAAAGAGGAAAATTGCTCTAGTAAATTTTCATTGATGTGTTTCCCAGGGGAAAAAAAAAAAAGAAAAAAAAAAGAAAAAAAAAAAAGAAAAACAAAAGAAAAACAAATCTACTTAAGATAATCACAAGATTTTTTCTTTTTTTTTTCTTTTTTTCTTTCAGAAGGCACATTACAAATAAGTAGAAGAAACTATGACATAACATAAAGTTTTAATGTACTATCTTTTGTAATATGTTTTTTTAAAAAACAACTTTCAAGAGAATGAAACTTTTTAAAAATATTTTTTTTTTTAGTTTGGAAAATATTTGTTTTCTTTTTCCTTTTTTCACTGTCCCCACCTGACTAATGAGAGCATTTTGAACTTCTGAAACTTTCCCACTGGGAACTCTGTAGGAATAGGAGAAAGAATGTGCTAGGTTCAATGTACTAGGTTCAATGTGCTAGGCTTTTGACTTCATACTGCTTCACAGGATACTTTTATAAACAAGACCTGGAAACATGATCTTGATTAAATTACTTCAAACTGTGTTCAAACAGGTTGCAAAATTCTACTTCAAGAGTCGTCATTAGTAATTTGCTGTCAAACTAAGTTGGATTTAATGTGGCTCCACTGTGATCTGGCATGGACAAAGTACTATGCAGTATTTTCATTAATGACTTTGGTCATGAAAAAAAGAGTCAATGTATTGAGTTTCTAGCCATGCCACCCTTTGAAAGACAGGATGAAAATTCAAAACTATGATGACACATAACGGAAGTGATCTGAAGTAAGTAAAATACCATTCCAGACAGAAAAAATAAGATTGATGGCCCAATATGTTGCACAAATACAGAAGAGTTGCACAAATACAGAACAGTTGCACAAACACATGATGGCAAATGACTTACAGGATGGTTGCTTTGTAGAAAAAAGGAACATAGCATTGCAGCAGATCACAGTTAAATATGAGTTGATAGTACCATGCTGTTATGTAAAAACAGATGAGAGCATATAAATGGGTGTGATAAGAGTGAGATAACAACACTGCCCTTCCAGCCTACTCAGCACCAGTGAGACTAGCTTTAGCTACAACATCATGTCCAGCTTTGGACACTGTACTTCAAAAAAACCAAAAAAACACCACAAAACAAAACCAGGAGCTTGGTATTGTAGAAAGAGGGCTGGAGATCTAGTAGACATGTTTTATGAGGAAAGATTAGAATATCAAAGTTATTTTACAGAAAGATAGTAGCAGTCTTCAAACATGTAAAAAGTTGCCAGGAAGCAGATAAACCTTTCCCCATTTCCATTAAGACAAAATGAGAAATAACAAGCCTAAACTATACCAAACAAAATTCAGGTTAGATATATGCAAGAGGTCTGTGATGGTATGGATAGGAATCCCAACAACAGACATTTGTAAGAACAGGTTAGACCAGCATCTTTGGGGAATTACCTAAGTGCTGCTGGTATTTCTTGGGTGAGGGATGGACTGACACAATTGTAGACCTCTTCCAGCTTGGCTTTTTATGACTCTGCAATATGTCTTCACGAGTCATATAGGCTTTGATTAAACAAGAATGTCTTAAAATCTTTTGGCCAAGCTACATGTATTGACAGTTTGTAAAGCTGCCTTCTGATAGGATTTCACTGTTGTATTCGGTCACTTGTTTCTATGTTCTGCAATAGATTATATGCATTTCTAGGACAGGACAGTAGTATATGAGTACACCATTCAAAATTAGAATATGTTCAAAATTCAAACTGGCCACAGAGGACAATGGAGGCAATAGATCACAATGACCCACTCTGAGTTATGTTTGAGCCTCACCTATCTAATCTGTTAGGTAATTGTTTACTGTGTACTCTTTTCCTGCAGGTGAGTGAGAAAGCAAGTTCGAGTTTTAAAAGGAATTAATAGACATTTTTGATGGCATTCAATTGTGGGGATGATTAACCTAGACTGGTCTGTATTTCTACACTAGCAGCACCATGTACTGCAAATAACTGCCCTTCTATCCGCAAAAAGGTAAGACAAAATTTTTCCTGTATGCATATAACACTTACATGGCCCATTCTGGTGTAGTATCCTAAAACACCTTTCAATTCTGTCCTTGAAATATTGCTGTCAGAGCAGAAGTACAATTATACTTCTTTGTATACAATTTATACATAGAAAACAAAGTAAAAATCTATTTGGTGATTTTGAGATACTTATGTACCTATGTAAACTTGAGCTGAAGCAACTTCCTGGAAGTGATACAAATAAAGAGATCCTGATTGTGAATACATCTGCAAGATACAGGCAGCTGCCCTATGCTGGGATTGTACTTGCATTTAGCTGTTGTGAAACACTAAACTGTCTAGTGGAGGCACTCTCATTTCTAGTGAAATACTTTTATTTTTGCTGATAGTGTAAAAAAGAGAAAGGTTTGATTATTTTTGTTTGTATGTTTAAAAAAACCCAAATTCTTATGGAAAGTTGCCAGTGTGCGCAAAATGGACAAAAAGCTTTTTAGAAAAATATTCATAATTAAAAGACAAAATGTCAAAAATGCATATAATGCACAAAAACATAGACATTTCTGTTTTGACAGAAAATAAAATATATCCAGTTAATCAGCCTACCAAGCTGACATTCTTTTCATGGAAAATTACAGCTTTTAGCCAATCTCATTCTTATTATTGACCAGTGAGAGTCCCCAAGGAAGGTGGACATGTGGAAGAAACAGCTGCAAAAGAAACAGAACAAGTTAAAGGAGTTTATGCTATTTTTTCCCTTTCACATACCATGTGTAGACCATAATTTTGAAACACTCTTTCATTCTGTGGTTTCATTCTTTGGTTTCATTCTTCAGTTTCAGTCTTTGGTTGAGTTCTCAATAAGTAGCTAAAGAGAAAAGAGTCTGAGAAATCTACCCACACTAAACTTCCATATCACTATCAACATAGCAACACTAAAAGCAGATCTAGCCATCCAGAATCCAGGTGATAAAAGAAAAATACGCTAGTATCAGTCTTCCAGTCTGAGTAATGCTTAGTGTTTAGGAAGGTAGTTACAAAAGGTTGACTGCAGCCCACTAAGACTAATCATCTGAGGATCGACTGTAGTTAATGACAGCTTTGTGTTTGCATTTGGGTTTGGGACACACAGGATATGCGATGCCTGTGTTGCGAGAGTCAGCTGACAAACTCATCACTGGTAAGCAGCACACTCTGCACAGTACTCCGAGAGGAGTAAAAAGCTATGCAAAACATACACCAGCTCTGGTGTCAGAGCAGGTCAGTTTGTTGCAACTACAGAGAAGTGGTAACGACTAATTTACTTATAGTACTATTAAGTTAGTCCTACTACTTAGGACAAACCTCTCTCTGCCTTAGCTTTTGGAGAATTTCAGTGCAAAATCAAAAGAGACAGGATAACCCAAGAGTTAACAAGATGGAAATCTTACTGAACTTACCAAACCACAGCAAAAAGGATTTTGGATGTCACTGGCTTGGCATCCTCAGGCACATAAAATGATGTGGGATTTGGGTGTGTCAGGAAGCAAGGACTGAGCCTCACACTGCTATCTTCTAAAGATAACTTGCTCTCTTCCTGACACCTAATAGGAACTGGGATATGCCTAATTAGACCAAACAAAAGATCTAGAGATTGAACTACACCATTAGAATGCAGTAATGAGATTACTGGAGAAGATCTCTCACATGCAACGGCTTTATTTCCATGCTTATATGATTTATTTCTTTATTAAGTCCACTCGAATATGCATTTCAAAGAGGGAAATTAAATCTATGTGGAAGAACAGCTAACATCTTGACCACAGGCTATGCTATAGATGTGGATTTAAATACACAAGTCTGCAGAGTTAGCTTTTACTCCTGAGTGAAACAGAGCAGAAAAAAACATTTGTATATTCTCTTCCCAAAAACTGTTAGAGAAATCCTGAAAGGTAAATGAAGAGGATTTAAAAGACAGAAGAAAACAGACAGAATCACAGAATCACCAAGGCTGGAAAAGACCTTTAAGATCATCAAGTCCAGCTTAGACCAATCACCAGATAATTTTTCACTGCACTACTGTTTCATTTCACAAGTAGACTATTGATTTCAGCAATGAAAGAGAGCTGACAGAATTATCTGCCTATAATTATAATCCTCACATCTTTAAGATTCTTTTTCTTGTTATCTAACATTCTGGAAAAAAGGTTATAGTTTCTGAATGCCCCTGTCCTCCCTTGCTCCAGCAGTCATGATATTTTGGCATGAAATATTCTATTTCTAGAAACTGCTTAGGTGAAATTTGCTTATGATTTCTCTGCAGATTTATCATTTTAAAATCAGCTCCTGCTTCACCCCTCCTCAACTGCAGGAGACACAAGTAGGGCTGGAGCCATGGTGCTGGAGATGGTGGTCCTGTTAGGCACTACTTTTGTGCACCAAGGATGATCGCACTGCACTGGCACCATCTGGCAAGAAGTTATAGTAATTTCTAACATGGGCTGTGAATTGGAGTTGACTGCTGTAGAGGAAAGACTCTGTATCCCAGTTGCTCACTGCTCAGCTATTCAACACACACAAGGTTTTCAATTTGTAATAAAACCACATTTTAATCTTGTTTCCCTGGAAAGAGGGCAATTTGTTAACAATGAACTGATAGGACTGCCTTTTGTCATACCAAATAATGCAGCTGTCTTTTGAGAGCTTTATAAATTCACTGTGGCACAAAAACTGGAAACTTCTGCTGATTAGAGTTTTCACTTGAATTTACAGGGAAGTCACCGGAAATCTAAGATGTGACGTAACTTTTCAACACAGATTTCTGTTGAATTGTCAGTGAACTTAAAATGTCAAGAAAAAAATAATAAGAGGTATTTCAAGTTGGTTATAGGAAAAATCTTCAGAGATACTTGCATTCATATACAGTGTTTCAGACTGATATTTATTTAATTATGAACTGATAACAGATTTACTTTGGTGTTGTAAAATGCAGTTGTAGAAGTACATGGAGAATCAGTAATCACAATGACTGAGAAACCTTAAAACTTTCCCAGAAACTGAAAAGAAGAGATGCACCAAAATGCCAGGTGATGCACTTTGATACTTGAGCTTTAAGCAAACAACCTGAAGTGAGATTTGCAGCTGGGATATAACGTGTAGATGTGGCCCTTCAGGGCATGCTCTACTGGCTGAGGTTGTGGGTTTTTTTGTGGGTGTTTTTTGGTGGAGTGTGTGTGGTTGCTTGTGTTTGCTTGGGTTTTTTTTTTGGGTTGATGGTTGGATTTAGTTATCTCAGAGGTCCTTTCCAACTATGACTATTCTGCGATTCTGTGATTGGAGCACCTCATGACAATCACCACATCACCCATCACCCACTGAGCCTTGTCTGATGGAGAACGAAGTATTTTACTGAGGTTGGATCCACATGTTGGTACATTTGCACAGGGGAGGACAGTAGTTGTTCCAGGTCATACTTGGCAGTGCCAGGGTGATGGTATTCCTGTGGCTTGTTTGTGTTAATCTGATACATTTTTATTCATTGTATCAAATAATACAGTCTAAAGAAAAGAAGTGGCAGATGGGTGAAATTTATGAGGTAGCTCAAACTAGCACTGGAAGAATTTAATAAATACAGGTGATAAAGCATTTGAGAGTTTTCACAAGAATATGTCAGCCAGCTGCTATTTTTTAAATGTCAGGAGGAAAGATTTGGCAAAGCAAGTGCATGTCACTGGGGAGCTGCCCAGGAATAACACATGTATCTCTGTGGCCTTTTGGATACCTTTGAACAAAATCCCAGCAGTTACTGGTAGAAGGGCTGTGCACTTGCTAGTAACATGGCATTTGCTGCTCAGTCCTTGTAGGTCTCACAAGCTTGTCCCGTCCTCTGGTGCTTGTTTGGCAATGCTACAGTAGCTTTTGAATCAGGCAGCTGAAAAATAGCTGGAGGTGACCTCTCACCCTGAGGTGACTTTGTTTCTCTTAGTTTAAAGGCTGTAGTCACAAATGCTCTCAGCAATGACAGGGCAAAGCTTTGTTCGGAAGGCATAGCTGATGGCTTTGCCTTCTCAGTCACTCGTGTTCAGACCCTGCATTTCTTTCCACATAAGCTGCAAAATGTTTGACTGCTCTATTGGTGGCTGGTGGTATAACCCAATGGTTACCTTGAAAGTCAGGTGCTAAACCAGGCACCTGGGAGATAAACCTTTGTCCCTTAGTAACCATTCCATCTAGTTTCTATATATAAAATGGTAATTTTCTTTATATCTGTCATTTTCTTGTCTCTTTATGTTACATGTGGTGATGCTAGAGAAAACTTAATGAGGAGATGGTAAATCTGCAAAAGGAGTCAGTTTGTATGATTGGGTTTGTTTCCCTCAGTATCCTTTAAAAATAATTATACATGAGTTCTAATATTTGCTATAACCTGGCAATATGTATAGCAGCAACAGATGATTCAATCTCAGATGATGCCATAATTCTCAGCTAATGTGTTTGAGAGAGGCATGCAGACAACATTTTCAGCCCATTTATTCAGGTATGTAATGGTCTTTTAAACATTTTTCATCTATGTTCTCTGTTTATTTACTCTAACTCACAATGGTTTAAATCCAGAACAGAATATACACCAGACAGCTCAACCATAAATCAGACCAGCCTTTGGTCCTCTTGCTTTTCTTCTTTAATGAAATAACAAAATGTCTGTTACCTGTCCTTTAAAACAAGACTTCAGCAAAGACAACATTTTGGTTATTGCATGGAACAAAAAAGTTCAGGGGGAACAGGTCTTTGCCCATAACAAATGCAATAAAGGATTAGAAATTCTTTCTTTAAAAAATATTTTCACTCCCCTTATGTGTGTTCTAGCTTCAGTCATGATTGAAAGAGAAAACATGGTAGGAAAAATCCCTCCTGCAGTATAACTTTCAGACTCTCTAAAGTCAGAAGCATTGGAAGGCTCTTTTTGCAAGATTTCTATGTGTCTCATTAAAGGAATTTTGGATTGGTGTCTAAATTAGGATATATACTGCACCAAGGAAAACCTTGTCTCTACTGTAAATAAGTCATAGCATGAGTTTCAACAATGTGTGCTTCCTCATATATCAACACCAATGGCTAGCGCTCAGCTTGACCCCTACAACTGCTCTCAGGCTTTTCCCTGCAATGCTCCCCACATTTTTCTTTTGCATATTTCTTCCTCATAACTGATAATCTGTGTGGATGCCTCCATTTTAGCTGCAAGTAGAGCTGGGGACAAAGGTGAGTCACCTGCTGAAGGTCCACAGAGAGGTACTCCCAAGAAACCAAGATACTTGGTCCTTCTGCCTGGGGGAGAAGTTGGCCGAAGTCCCTTCCATGTCATTTCTGAGGGCCATATGCTCTGGTGAAAAAATGTCAGATCTTTAAACTCTAGAGTCCCAGTATTTCAGCCTGACAGGCTGGTCCCCAAGTCTGTGGGGTTAAGAGCATGGTACAGAGGGAGAGTGGAGCTGCTGTTTCCCTCTTTCTCTGTTAAGGAAGACACACTGTACCCTGTATTTCTTCTCTGTACTGACTTTATCAGACTGAAATCTGATGGGTCTGGTATATTCACAAGAGCCTTGTGTGCATTGTTCTGTTGTTTGGTTTTGATAATGTGGTATTGTACTTGATGTTCTTTAGCTACGTCAAACCTTGCTTCATGGGTAATCTGTGGCATTAGTCCATACCACAGGTTGTGCAACACTTTGCAGCAAAAATATTGATGCTTCTTGGGGATTAAGAGTGTTATTCCAGTGTGAATTTAGTGAAAGAAGGGAAGGCAGAATTGGAGAAAGATTAATTTCACTGCAGAACAAATTTTGGCAAGTTGGTTAGAAGGCAAAAGCCTCTCTTTCTTTATCCATTCAAGCATTATGCACTCATCCATTTCTAGAAGTAAACCGTTTTTAATTTTTTTTTTCATTAAAACTTTCCAATTAAAACTTCTCAGTTTTAATTTCAAGCTGAAGCAAAACAATATTGACACAAAGAGCAAAAAAAAAAAAAAGTTGGAAGCCCTTCAGAAAGCACATCTAACCAGGACTAGAGGAGAGAAGGATGAAAAAAATTGCATTAGCTGGTCTCCCAGTGGGTATTTTCAGTAAAGTCTCAAGAATTGGAACAGTTCAAGCCAGCATGTACTGTGCAGTGTTTCTCTCACTCTACCAAATTCCTATAATTCTGCTGAAAGGAATGGATTGGTAGAAGAGGTGGATTTAGTCACAGAATCACAGAATCACAGAATTACCAAGGCTGGAAAAGACCTTTAAGATCATTAAGTCCAGCCTATGACCAACACCACCACACCGTCTAGACTATGGCACTAAGTGCCACATCCAGCCTTTCCTTGAACACATCCAGGGATGGTGCCTCCACCACTTCCATAGCCTAGTCTGCATAGAGCTGGCACTTGGACATAATCGCTCTAGGAAACCATACAACAGATGAAGAGCAAGGAACTAAATGCAAATGGCCTCTGTGGCTGTATCTGAGATTCTAAATTAAACAGTGAAGAAACACTCCTCTCTTGATCATTTATGCCTTTACAGTTTCATAACTTATCTGGCAGATTTTTTGCCACTTTCTTGAGCAGTTACGAGCATGTTTTAGGACTAGGCACTCATCACTAGCAGTCTGCATGGAGTGGGGGAGTCTGGACACTGCGGGACTTCGTTTTCCTGCAGGGGCATAGTGGCAGGATCTGCAAAATAAGTGGGCATTGCTATCCCAGGGAAGTAGGGGTGACAAAACTGACTGGCGCTTGGACAACCCAGGCTGAAATGGTCCCGCTTAGAGAAGTCCTGCCTTCATTTCTCTAAGTAGCAGCAAGATAATGCTCTCACATCCACCCTTTGGACTCTGATTCATGGGTTCTACCCATTCATGCTGGGCTGATCAAAGAGATTAGCAGTATGAAGGGCTGCCACACCTGTCTGCAACGGGTTATTGCCCTGCAACAGGGACAGTGACAGGGCAGAGTATCACCTTCTGACAGTCTCTAGGTCATAGGCTAATAAATGCACACAAATTTCTCTTTTGCTTTTGGTTTGTGTTACACTGCCTTGAAAAGTGGTAGCGTGTGGTGGTGATTCATGATCCCTCAGCTGCAGCTAAATAAAATTTGAAATTTTATTTCCAGCATAAATTCTTTGAAAGCAATTCTAGCTTTTAATTATTTTTTTTCACAGAGCCCAGTCCCTACTGAGACTAGCAGTTGCTACTCTGATATTAGCAATACTACTATTAACCACAACACTAAGAACAGCAGTGAGTACCCCCATGAACCAATGAGTTTATTAGATTCCCCTAACACTTTTTATTATGCAATGCAAACGCTTATGTCATACAGCCTAAATGCCTTGACCCCAGTTAAAAAATCAGACCATTGACTTTTTTACAGAGTATATCTGAATATCAATAACAATTTATTCCAGCGAGATCATTCCATCTTACTCTAAAACAAACACTTATACATATTAAAGGAATCTCTACGCACCAGAGTTGGCTTGTGTTTTTGCTTATTAAATTCCCAAGTCCTCAGGTCATCATTAGCATAGTGTGTCTTCCTCTCCTGGGCAGACAACGTTGCAGTATAAAAACACTAAGGATAATTGTTCTGCTATTACAAAGGCCTCTTGAAACAAAGCAGGTTTGGAGGATAATTCAGAGCAGGTGCTCAGTACATGGGAAACTCAGTTGTCCAAGTAACAGCTACCACACGAGGTTTACCAGCTTCAGTACTGGTTATATTAGTCTCTAGATATTTCAAGCCTTCATAAATAGAGAGACAGCTTAGACAACTTCTATGACTACATTCCATATCTAATGCTATGAGCATATAATTAATTTATGTTTTGCATAACTATACATGTTTTTCTGGAAGAAGGTGTGCCTTTATTTTACTGACAGTGATTTACAGCTGTATCTTTAGGAACATAGATTCAAAACTGTATTTAAGCATTTGTGTATTTAAGTATTTGTGTTGAAAAGATGACGGAAGGAAATCGTGCAAAGTCCAGTAAAAATATTTTCAAATCATGCATAAATACTTCTTTTTTTTTTGGTAGAATGTTGTAATCCATCCTACTAAATTTAAAAGAAATCTATTGCTGAGGCACAGCTTCCTAGATTTCTTAAGTTTTTACAGAAAGGTTAGCCATGAAATCCTATAGAATTTTAAGGAGGAAAACTAGAATACATGCTTTTATTATGAATGTTAATCCCCAGGCTCTTTTAAGATAAACAGTGAATGGAGGGAAAGCCAAACATCCCATCGCAGATTGCGTGCAAAATCTGCAACTATTAATTGGAGGCAAAGAAAAGCAAGTGGAGTCAGATATAGTAGCAACCATATAAAGGACCATTGTGTTTTTAAAAGTAACTTCTATATTCATATTACATGGAGGATTTTAAAATATAAGCTTTGATTTTTACCAGGGAACTTTGTAATTTCAATCAAAATGGAGCACATCTAGGAATGTTAGAAATATTACTATACATTATTCATTAAATACTGAAGTAAATGGAAAATAATTGTAGAAATCAATATGAAGGGGTTCTTTTGTGTGCGTGTGTTTACACACATTACAAATATCTTTTTCTTCGTCAATTAAATGTGAGTAACATAGGACAAAGGAAAACTGAACTATGATGTGCAAATTCCAAAACAGATCTTGCAGAAGTTATGACATGATTTTATCCTGAAAGAAAACCTGGAATGTCCATGTTTAAGCTAGTCTGTGAAATTTAGTGTTTGATTCACATGGGCATTTCAAGAAAATTACTTCCATGTAATACCAGAATAGTTCAACTACAAATGCACTGGCAACTGTAGCAATATTCTATTATACCATTTGTTAGTCAAGCAACATTATTTTATGGTAGTTGCCTTTGCTAGCAACACCTTGGTGTTTGTTTTATGTTTACTTTAAAGCAGGCTCATAATAAAGCATGCACATAATGACATGATTTTTCATAAATGTATATATTTACCTATTGTGCCACATTAATGCAAAAAAAACCCCAAACCCAAGAGGAATAGTCATAATAGCAGCAGAATGGGTAGGGGAATTAAAAAAAAAGAAAAAAAAATTAACAAAAACCTCAAATCACATGGAAATGAACATTTATCTCTCTTCATGTTGTGATGTCCAGATGAATGAACAAGAATTACTTTCAGCTTTTTTCGTTGACAGATTGTGTTGCAGAATCATGTATGCTATGTTCATTACTGAATTACGAGCTTTAATTAGGGATTTCCTAGGTGTTGTGCAATGACATGGTAATTCATAGTGCTGTAGTGGCTCTTACATTGACATCCCCCCCAACCTCATATATTTGCTTGCAGTGCAGTCAGTGTTAGCAGCTAACTGATGGAGTAAATGAGCTGAAATCACTGCACGTAAAGAGTTAATGAAAAGTTGTTAATACACTCCATGGTAATCATTTAGTGTACTGCTCAATTATGTACCTGTGAAGAGGAGCTTTCAGCCCACACAGAGGATAATTTTGTGGACAATTTCTCTTTTTTAAAGGCTTGTTAATTTAGCATTCCTTATTTGATAGAGGTGATCTCCAAAAATGCCTGGTGATATTTTGGTAGAAACTAGAACTAATTGCATAGTACTTTTGGAATATGCATTTCTATTGCATATATCGGTGCCTACTTTCTAACTGCCAGTTAGGAAATATATGTATGCATATATATGTGCATTATGTGAACATGTTTTTAGGAATGAATTCAAATATTTATTCTAATTTCAGGAACATCGTAAAGGTAGTTTTCCTAATAAATAGCTTGTTCTCTTTCTAGAGGTTATGAATCACATTTCATGTTTCTTGACTACCTAGGAATAGTTAATGAATAATCACTCATGAAAAGCTGTCACACTTAGTTAAATAGCTTAGTTCTTTTTTTACTGCGACAGTCCTTTATATCTTTAATTTCCTTTATAAGTTGATATAAATCACCCTAGAACACATGCTCTCCTAAGCAACCCTATTTCTGCATGTATTCTACAAAGTACTGATTGCACTCCTGGCTGAAGTGCAAAACACAAAAACTATATCTCTCTTTCTTTGACATGGTTATGGAATCTTTTCCATCCTTCTCAATCCTTTTATTTAGAAAGCACTTGTTCTTTCCCTCCCTGCTCTTTCTCAGACATATTTAACTGCATTGGTATTCTTGTTGAGTTGCCTTCTCATATCGGTACACATATTTTTGTTTTAGGCAAAGTCTCTTGTAAGAGTATGTCATCTTTTCCAGCACCTTCACTTCTGGAACAAACTTATTGGGATATACCGCCCAAAAATGAGTTAATGGATTTTTCTTCCCCATTTGGAAGTGGATCTGCACTCCTCTGTGCCTAAAGAGCTTTGACATCAAAACTGCCCCACATAGCCAGTCTCTAACTGACAACAAGATACTCTATATTTAAGAAAGCAGTTCTTTTAGAAGGGTTTGAATAACTTCAAACATAAACCTTGCTGTCATAAAAAATGTCTGGAAAAGCCGCTTGGCAACCTAACCTACTCAATCGGGTAGTTGTAATGAATAAGTGATGATGGGTTAAAGTCATAGTAACTAGAAAAGCCAGTTGATGACTGCCAAAAATACTCTCAGGATAATAAGAATGTCTCTTGCCATTTATTTTCTCATCATCTATCTGTCACAGTGGTCAGACAGATTTGCTACAATGGCTAGTATTTACAGATTATATTTGATTAATTCTCCAAAATGAAAGGAGTGCATCTTTATGCAAAAGTTAATCAGGCTGTAAAAACTCTTGCAAATCTCCAAAGAGAAAAAACCACAAACAAAACAACAAAGAAGATAAACAAATCAGATATTTCAGGATAATAATTTAGTGAGATCTAGTACTTCAAATTCTCTCCTCTTCTTTTATGTATATGTTTTAACTTCTGTTCAAGGACTACAGCTGATTGTGTGTATATGTATACATATGAACACATTAATATAAACAAACTATCATAGCTGAGTAGATGAAGTCAGGTGTCCTGTATTTCTGACTCTGGAACAAGCTTGTGACCAAGGACAAGACACTTCATGTTTTATACTAAGTACATGTGAAGATTCAGACAAACTTTCTTTCTCACTTCTTCCCTGTGTCCTTGAGATTTCATCCTGTTTGAAAATTTTCCCTTGAAACTTCCAGCTCATGAGTAATATGGCAACATCTATAAAGACAATACCTACCATGAAAATACCTGCTAAGGGATAGCTGCATAATGTCAAATACATCAACAAGTCATTAGCACCCTAAGCTTCTGATGCATCATCTGATACCAGAAATGCCTGCAATCAGACTGGCAGAGCCTGCTGTTCTGGCTGGTCTTGCTTTTTCAAATTCTTCTTTGCATGTTCACTGCCAGCTATACAAAACTGATACACCTTTTTGATACAACAAAGGAAAAATTATTGGACATGCTCCTGATAACACTATGTTGTTATTTGCATATCTAAATGCTGGCTTGTGTGTAAATGCTGTAAGCCTGGGAATGGGTGTGTTTTTGTTGGAGTGACTCAAACTGTACCTTTGCGCAATACAGCAGCTTTAGTGAATAATAATCACCAAGTATCCTCCTATTATATGTACACAGAAAGGCAGGAGCCACTCTTTCTAGTCCAGGGAAACCTTGTTCACTCAGTATACGTAGGAAAAAGCAAGCTTTTGCTCTAAATATAATTTTTCTTGGTGCTTTGTGAAAACATCAATAATTTTTAACAGAAAATTCTACAGAAATTTTCACAAAGTTTTTAAATCAGGTTTGGAATTTCTAATATGGAAAATTATTCTGACTTATGACCCCGCTTAAGTCTGCTTCTTTGATTTTTCTAATGCAAATATGTTTTATTTTCCATGCAGTTAGCAGGAACTTTTGTGCTCCAATCTGGATATAGTACTTCTTTAACTGGCATCTAGTTCCACGGTTTTCCCCTTCTTTCTCTTCCCTACCTACCTACTTTCCTCTCCTTTTCTTTACAGAATTGCCCCTCTACCTTTTTAGTGATAAAGATCAATGTGATCTCCAACTCATCTCCTCCAGTTCCTGTTGTGCTTCCAACATTTGATCTATTCTGCTAACAAGCTGATAAAGCTGCTCTCTTGCACACTATACCGGGTACACCAGTGCTAAGAGTGCAGGGCAGGAGTGTTACACACCTACTGCTTATTTATTTCCCTCCAAACTAAAGCACACACTTGAGAGTCAGACTGGCTAGAATAGCTACAGATACCCACCCTTTGAAGGGAAAATCCTAGGTAAAATAAAAATGACACAAACTCTTCGTGATCTGTAGAGGCCTATTCCTTATAAACAGGTGTTTCTGATACTGTTGCTTTTTGCACTGTTCCAGGCTTTGGAGATGGTGCAAAGCTGCTCCTGGAAGACCATGGTGAGACATTTCACATGCAATGAGCCTTCATGTCACTTGTCCGTGGTCTCTCTGAACTCCATCATTTCCTGAAAAAAGAGATGCTTCCTTCCAAGTCCTCTGATAGATAAAGACCTTTCTCAAGACATTGCAGCTCTCCATGCACAGAATAAATTAATTTGGAAAATGTAGGCAGTGAGGCATAAGAGAAAACTCTCTTGCTGAGGAGCAGATGCTCCATGTGCTGTGCCTGAGAACAGACAGGGGAACATGAGTCCCATGGCTCTGCCACGCCCACATCACTCCCAAGTTTTGAAACTGGAATATGGTGGCAATATGCAGGGGATGGCAATGCACCTGGGTTTCACCCTGGTGTGAATTTATATGTGTGTAGCAGTGCCTGTAATCGGATTCAAGGACTCAGAAACCCTCCAACTTCCAGTTTGTATATGCATGCTTTAACCTCCAGCAAAACTGTCCAAGTATTGATGTTATTAAGGAAACCTGGGACAGTGGGGGTTGTACTCGTGGTGATGAATATCAAGCCATGGAGATGACCCACCTGGGACTTTTTAGGAAGCACAAGAAGCAGGAAAGAGAAAGAGCTAAATAATGAGTGCTGCATAGAATACACATTAATGATGAATCTGAGGGAAATGATTGCTGCCCTCAGTTTGACAAAGCTAATAATCTTCTCATGGTCTGTTCAGCACTTCATCTTTACAATTTGCAATTTTACAGATAAGCCTAAAAAGAAGTGAAAGCATTAGGCTGTTGATGGACATCTCTGTTTAGTGGTGCCATTTTTAAGAGATAGAAGAGAGGGAGCTGCTGTGCAGGGCTGGCTGAGAAGCAGATGATAGTTCTAATCAGGAAGTCAGTGCTCCTGGCATGTGCTGAATGCTAAAGGATGCTGAAAGCTAAGTAGTCCTGAATTATCCTCTCTGCTGTGATACAAAGTAGGCCATTTTCATGGTGCCATGCAGGTCCCCCTCTGCTTTGGCTTTGCGAAAAACTGGAAAGCTGAGTTTTCAGAGCTCTGCAGTGGGCAATCCTACAGGCAGCAGCACAGGTGCACCCCATCCTCTTCCCCGGTGAGCTTCTGGAGAGTATGGTCTACTCTGCAAGCAAGATTGAGTAGGTGATTATGCCCTCTAGTGACTTCCTAATAAGAAAATAGAATATTGTAACTAACAAGGGAATGTTTTTGGTTTAGCATAAGAACTATTATTATAAACAACTCAGATCCTCAGTCTTTATTTTTTTCTATCTGACTGAATGCAATTGTTGTCTTTATTGCCAACAGGATGTTAATTTTTTTTAATATAACAGGAGCTTTGTGAAATATTTGGCTTGGTACAGTTTGAATGTTATCTCTCAAGCCTTTGGTTAAGGAATTCTACTCTACTAGATCAGGATTTCGATAAAAGAAAATACACAGCTGTACTAGTCCTCTTTAAATAAGGAAAACTTTTTATAATACAGGGGCTAAGATGTGTTTAGTCATACTATGACCATTTCCTTGCTAAGGGCATAGTCGAAATTCAGGTTAAAAAATATGTGAAATTTGATTTATTCACTTCACTCCCTTAGTGGACCTTTCTCAACTTTTTGTGATGTCTTCAAAATATCTTTATTTTTCCAGCTGTTTTAGGTGGAATTGGGATCGGACATTTTATGAGAATGTTAGCTATGCCTACAGTGTTTTCTGAATGGAAAAGACAAGTCATCACTTGAAGGAATACTAGATATAAAAGGTTGACAATCACCAGGTTTTAATCCAAAAGAGCTCTGATCTACTCAACCCCTCCCTTTGCTATGCCCTTAGCTTTTAATGAATGCTTCCATTCTGCTGAGACAATCTTGTTCGCTCCCAGACTCCCATGTCTGAGCATTAGGATTTTTAAAGCACTACTTCCAATCACTTTCTGCTTCTAAAAGAGCCTCTTCTGTGGGATCCATCACACATACACATACTAGTTAACTATCATTCTTGGATTACAATCTGAGTTTTGCTGTTTGTTCTCTTGAGGAGAGGACTCTTTGGCAGAAGGTGGTTTTTTTGTTTGTTTGGGTTTTTTTGGTGTGTGTGTGTGCGCCTTTATTACTGAAAATATGTAAATGCTAATTAAAAATTTCCTGATCATCTCAAATCCAAAAAGTTTTGTAGTTTCCTTGGTTGTTTCACCATGGCAGTTCGTGGCTTTGTTTAGCCTCAGTCTGAAGTGAGGGAGTATGAGAATGAGAACGGGAAAAATTGTGCTCAGCAAAGGAGCCACCACCCTTCAGTGCCTCTTACTTGTTCCCAGAATGCATGAAAATGGCTAAACTTCTACTTACTATAATAAATATAAATATTCTACCTTGTACCAAATTTGCATCCTCCTTGTTTGTTTCACTCTTTGTGTCTTCAAATATATAATCTGCAAGATCTCTAGGTGAGGACTGTCCTCCTGCTCCATGGGTTATACCCAGCCCAGCATGGCCCTCAGCCCTAGCTGTAGTCTCTAGATCAATACCATACAAGTGAGTAGTAGTGAGTGAGTTTGTGAGGGTTGCATGAAAAGCCTACAGGCACAGTGAGCAACAGATAGTATTGGAGATGAGAGAGGTGGGAAGGGATGCAAAAGGAGAAGGGACACAGAGAACAGAACAAATAAATTGAAAAATGTAGGGAAAAGAGAGAGATACATTTGGCTTCCAACTCACCTAGTACTTCTCTTAAAAGCTGGGAAGCACAGACACGACATTTGCAAGAGGTGAACAGTAAGGAGGGAGATAAAGGAGAGAAACAGAACAAATAATAGTGTGTTGGAAATGGGGCAGACAACAAACACATCCATGTCACAAGATACCCAAGCATTTTATATTTGCTGTCACTTGCCTAGTGACTATCTGAAAAAATCAGAGTATTAACTAGATTAGCAATAAGAATTCGGTGGGTGAAAAAGTGTGACAATCTGCTTATATTATGCAAGTCAGCACATATGACTTCTGTGCTAATTCAGGGCACACTTATGTTCCTTAAAGCTGACAGACTTAGCTTGCAGAAGCTTAGGACTGTATTATATAATCTTACTGGCCTTTCTGTCTGCACTTGTGGACTGCAGCAATTATTCTGCCTGATTCTCCCCTACAGAAAAGTGGATGTGCCTTGCCATCAATAGAGAACAGTTTCAGTACATTCATTGTTTTTCCACATACACAGTTATTACAGAGTATTACAGTTATTACACAGTACAGGTGCAGGACTATATACCTGTATGCCTACATGGGGTGAGGAAGAAGAAGAAAGGATTACTCCTTGTCAGAGAAAGTGATGCAGAAGAAGAAAGACATTTCCAGATATAGAATCATAGAATGGTTTGGGTTGGAAGGGACCTAGAAGATCATCTAATTCCAATCCCCCTGAATGGGCAGGGACACCTTCCACTAGACCAGGTTGCACAAAACCCTGTCCAACCTGGCCTTGAACACCTCCAGAGAGGGGGCAGCCACAACCCCCTGGGCAACCTGTTCCAAGGCCTCACCACCCTAACAGTAAAGAATTTCTTCCTAAAGTCTAACCTAAATCTCCCCGCTTCCAGTTGAAAACCATTACCCGTTGTCCTATCACTACACACCCTGGCAAAAAGTCCCTCTCCAGCTTTTCTGTAGGCCCCTTTCAGATACTGGAAGGCCACTATAAGGTCTCCCTGAAGCCTTCTCTTCTCTAGGCTGAACAGCCCCAACTCTTTCAGCATGTCTTCATAGCAGAAGTGTTTCAGTCCTCGGATCATCTTTGTGGCCCTCCTCTGGATTTGCTCCAAGAGCTCTATGTCCTTCCTGTGTTGAGGGTTCCAGATTTGGACACAGTACTGTGTCTGGTGGGGTCTCAGGACGGCAGAGTAGAGTGGTAGGATCACCTCCCTCGACTTGCTGGCCATGCTTATTTTGATGCAGCCCAGGATGCAGTTGGATTTCTGGGCTGTGAGTGCACATTGAAAACTCATGTTGAGCTTTTAATTGACCAACACCCCCAGGTCCTTCTCCTCAAGGCTGTTCTCAATCCATTCTCTGCCCAGCCTGTATCTGTGCTTGGGGTTGCCCCAACCCAGGTGCAGGACCTTGCACTTGGCCTTGTTGAACTTCATGAGGTTGGCATGGGTCCACCTCTCAAGCCTGTCAAGGTCCCTCTGGATGGTATCCCTTCCCTCCAGTGTCAGTGTGTCAACCACACCACACAGCTTGGTGTCATCAACGAACTTGCTCACGGTGCACTGGATCCCACTGTCCATGTCACTGGCAAAGATGTTAAACAGCACTGGTCCCAGTAATGACCCCTGAAGAACGCCACTCATCACTGGTGTCTGTTGAAGAATGGCTTGCAGAACAGGGCCACGGATCCATGGAGGAACTGTACAAGCAATTTCGTTGCTAGCTTAGCATAAGTAGGCCTGACTCCATTTTGTAGAAATTGTAAAATCATGCTGACAAGGAAGAAAAGCAAGGGCACAGTGTCCTTGCCAGTTTTGTTTAGAGTGGGAGTAGGGAGTATAACGGTAAGAATGAGGAAGAACCTTGGGCTAGAGTCTGCAAAGTAGGAGGAGGGTGTAGACGTAATCACCTGTGTGTAACCAATGAGATTACAATACGTATGCATAATTAGTAGAAAGAGTATATAAGCACTGCTGTATCCTAATAAAGTTGAAGCTTACTTTACCAATCACATTGATTCGACTGCTTGATCCCTCGCCATCGTCAGGTGTCTATCTGGACATCGAGCTGTTGATCACTACTCTCTGAGTGCAACTGTCCAGCCAATTCCTTATCTAGCAGGTGGTCCATCCATCAAATCCATATCCTTCCAGTTTTGAGACCAGGATGTCATGCAGGACAGTGTTGATTGCTTTGCACAAGTCCAGGTAGATGACATCAGTTGCTCTTCCCTTGTCCACTGATGCTGTGACCCCATTGTAAAAGCCCACCAAATTTGTCAGGCATGATTTGCCCTTGGTGAAGCCATGTTGGTTGCCTCCAACTATCTCCATGTTTTCCATGTGCCTTAGCAGAGCATTCCTGAATGGAACCATGTATCAACTGTTAGAAACATGGGGCCCTCCTAGGAGACCAGTTCAGGTTGGGCAGACCGAAGGTCTCTGTGGTCTACTCTGCTCAACCATGGTGAGGACATGAACAAATGGGATGGCAAACCCACTGCTGCTCTGCATGCAAGAGTATGGCAGCTGAAGGGTGGTGCCACTAGAGATAGTGGTCCCAGAATGATGACTGCTCCGGTCTCCCAGGAAGTAACTGCTGGTCCAAGCAGATGGGTGGCAGACTCTAATGTGAGTACAGTACACCACACAAACCCCTGTGTCACTTGTGGATGTCATGCTCAACATTAGAGGGGCCCTGCCTCCAGCCAGGTGCAGGAGAGGGATAACCGAGTTCATTGGACAGTGTGGATTCGGTGGCCTGGCACAACAGAACCACAGAGTTATAGAGCCCTGGTGGACACTGGTGCACAGTGCACTTTGATACCATCCAATCACAGAGGGGCAGACTCCATCACCATCTCTGGAGTCACTGGAAGGTCTCAAGAATTGACTGTATTGGAGGCTGACATTAGCCTGACTGGGAATGATTGGGAGACCCATCAGATCCATGACTGTGACATATGTGCAGCAGTCAAGCCAGACAGCTAAAACCTTTGTGGTATAATGGACGTTGGTGCAAATACAAGTATGGAGAAGCCTGGCAGGTTGATTACATCACCCTCCCTCAGACTTGTAATGGCAAGCGATACGTGCTTACAATGGTGGAAGCAAGCACTGGGTGGCTGGAAACATATCCTGTCCCTCATGCCACTGCTCATAACACTATTTTGGGCCTCAAAAGACAAGTCTTATGGAGACATGGTACCCCTGAGAGGATTGAGTCGGACAATGGAACTCATTTCAGGAACCACCTAATTGACAGCTGGGCCAAAGAGCATGGTATTGAATGGATATACCACATCCCTTATCATGCACCAGCAGCTGGCAAAACTGAACGCTACAATGGCCTGCTGAAAACCACCCTGAAAGCAATGGGTGGTGGGACTTTTAAAAATTGGGATAAACATTTGGCAGAAGCTACTTGGCTAGTTAATGCTAGGGGATCTGTCAACCGAGCCGGACCTGCCCAGTCGAACCTTTTACATACAGTGGACGGGGATAAAGTCCCCATTGTGTATGAAAGCAATCTACTGGGAAAAACTGTTTGGGTGTACCCTGCTTTGGGCAGAGGCCAACTCATCTTTGGTTGTCTCTCCTCAAGGTCCTGGACATACTTGGTGGGTAGTGCAGGAGGATGGTGAAGTTCAGCGTGTACCACAGGGGAGCGTAACACTGGCTGAAAGCATTTAGTTGGGTTGTTTAGTTTAATTACTCAATGATAGCAATAAATTGTTTTCAGTGTTATGTCTCTAGGAGAATGCAGTGGCGCCCAAGAAGATCCTGCAGAACAAGTGCATGAACTCCAACGAACCCTGTGACACCTCCTCTGCCCTGAGAGAGACTTCCACGGTGGAGGAATAGCCAGAGCCTGGACTCAATGGCCTGTATTTCATACGGACAGTTCACAACCTGGTGAGTGATTGTGACGGGAAGTGGTTTGGAATAAGGGGTGGAATGTTACAGTTTGGGAGACCCCAGCACAGTGTTGGACACCTTTTGGCGAGAGAGGGTCCTTAAGACCCTGAAAGACTGGAAGGGGTCAATATTCCTGCCCACTTCCTGTCACAATCTATAAAAGCCAGGAGAGCCAGAAGCAGGTCTCTCCTCCCTCCTGCTTCTTTCCCCCTGCCAGGGCTGCTGCTGGGTTCCTTCGGTTTCCCATGTACTCACTCCAGAATGCAACTGCATTGGGTGCTGTGAGGGCTGTGGACCTCTCCTGGAGCAGCCCTGCATTTCCCATACCCCTGCAATCATCGAGATCGGGTCTGTATATTTATATATAAATATTTACCTGTTTCCCCCCTGACATTTTACCCTTTTTCCCTGTGTTATAGTAAATTTGTTCCTAGTTTCAATTTCCAAAGTTTAAGTCTCTTTCTTATCACCCTTCTATCTTCCCTTGGGAGGGTGGAGGGGGGTAATAGCAATCCTGTCCTCTGTTTTTTTGGAGTTCACTTTTAATATTTAAACCAGAACATATGTGCATTTGCATAGAGGCATTTAAGTTGGGCCCCCATTGAAGGTGCCTCACTGCCTGGGATTCCCTTATTCTTAATTACAGGTACTCTACTGCTGGCCTGTGATCCTTCTCCAGGCCCAGGGCATCTATTAGTGGCATTGGCCTCAAAGTGGTGGCAGTGGGATGGATTGAGGATATCTTCCCCTAGAAACTCTAGTGTAAATCCCTCTTTACCAGATTGGCAAGCCTATTGCCAAAGATACCACCTTCCCTGAAAGATGACCCCTATCAGCCCCTAGCATACCAGGTTTCTCAAAGTGAGTCCCATGGTCTAGGAAGACTAGAAGGTCTAGGAAGGTTAAATATGGGAGCAGTGATTGATGACAGAATTTGGGACTGCTTCACTGTTACGCAATTTTTGTCCAGTGGAAAAAAAAAAAGAGGAGTAAATTCATAAATTAGTAACTGACTTCTATTAGGAATTATTGGGGGAGGCGATATTTGTTTAACTTATCCCAGTATAAGGGTTTACTATGGACCTAGAAAACATTATGCTCCTAGTTCCTCTATGTTGAAGTGGTGGGGTTTTTGTTTGGGTTTTTTTAGTATCAAGCAGTTGTCTCTGAAAACCTGGTCTCACTGCATGTACTCAAATCACAGGCCTTCAAAGTTCCCTGTTTTTCCTTAGTTTTCTTTGGTTCCTGGATGTTATGGTTTGATGGTGTCACGGTTTGACTGAGGATTATCAATTAAACCAGTGACAACAATGCGCTTGATCCCCTTCCCCTCCCACCCAGGTAGGGAAAGGAGAGAGAATAGAGAGAGAGAGACTTTCTGGATTGAAAACTAAACTAGACAGCTTTAATTAAATACTAATGATAAGAAAATATGTACAATTATATACAAGTATATGCAGGAATTTGCAAAACCCTATTGCCTACCCCCACCCCCAGCAACTCCTATGAAAATCTCTTGAGCTGTGAGAAGTTCTGAAATGTTCTGGTGTTTTGGTTTGAGCAAGCTCTTTGCTGATTTTTTTTTTCCTTTCAGTGAACTTTTATCAGCGCCAGTGGACTGATAATAACCAAGGTCACTTCTGACTGTCTGCAGCCTCCCCCTGCTACCGGGGAGCAGATTAGACTGATGGCAGGATCAGCAAATCAGAATATTCCCTTCTCATAATATTTTCTCTATTTGGCTTTCAGTATAGGTTAATACATCATGGAAGTCAAGCCTCTCTTTTTCCTTTTTCTCTCCCTTTTCTGCTTACTGTCACTTCTATCGCCCTCTCTTTGGCTCTCTCTTTTTTTTTTTTCCATTTTTCTTTACAGCCGACATCTGAGGACCCCGTCCGTGTGCCCGGACACTCCCCCCTTCAGCTGGGAGACTGTGAGAGTGGTTAGGGGAGGAGGGAGGGGATCGAGTGTTGCACATCCCTTTGCAAATACATATATATATTCCCTTGTCACTAATAATTAAAATCAATCTGTTTCACTTTTCAACCCAGAAAGACTCTCTTTCTCATTTTTTTCCCCTCTTTCCCTTCCTTGGGGGAAGAGGGGGAAGAGGGGTGAATTGAGAGACTCCCAACTCGGTGCCAAACCGACACACCCGGACTGCTGCTAGAGATAGCAGCAGAGCAGACAGGAGCTGAGGATAAAGTTGTAAGGTTCAGGAATGCACGAACCTAAGGATCAGTGGTGATGGACAGACGGAGTCCTCCCCAGATGCTGCCCATGAACTGATGAGAAGGGAAAAAGAAGCAGGAAGAGGCTTGACTGCTGTGGTCCCTGATCTTATACCAAGCTTACGTAGATATATGGAATGGAATACTTTGGTCAATTTTGCTATCCATCTAGTCCACTCCTCCCTGCAGGAGGGTTGCAGATACAACTCTTCTGCTCCTGTACCATCTGAGGCTGCAGATTCAACACGCAGAGCAAAGTTACCTTTGCGTCTCAGCAGTAACATAAACATTCCAGCGTAATCAGTCCACTAGCTGGAAAACTTGCTACTAGTTAAAGAAGAGCTCGATGAATTAAAGAAAACAAACCCACACAGTAAAAAGAAATTTGGCTTAATCCTGGCTCAAACCAAGACAGCTGGATCAAAATAAACTCTAAAGTTTTCTTAAAGGGGATCCTACACTGCCTCAGTTAAGTTTTTACCAAAAATCTGTTCACTGTAGTTCTAGTGATCAGCTAAAACCACTTCCAGACCTCAGTTATGAAATCCTGTTCTAAAATATCCAACAAAACTCACCAGATACTGCAAAACAAAACTATTACCAGATTTTCACAATTGCATCTTTTCCCCTATTGTCCGTATTGTGAGTATTTTGACTTGCTTGCTTTTTGGCTCTCTGCTAGTTCCTACACAGGGTAGCTTTGATACCAGTTTTAACCTTTAGCAGCTTGTGCTTTAGGTTTTACACCTTATTTTATTGGTTAAAGTTCTTTCAATTATTACAGGCAAGTGCTGTGCTATGCCAAGGTAAAATAATATGGGATATAAATGCAAATTCTGGAACCTAAGAAAAGTCTAGCCATCCACATTATTTATATAAAACTCTAATTCTGCAGGATAGACTTCACATACCAATCAGTCTTCCAAATACTTATGTTTAAAAAAAAAGAAAAAAAAAGTTATTTCTTACTCTTCTTTCTCTGACTATAATTATTGAGAAATACAGAATGATATGATGGTGCTTGCTCTAGAGAGTTTATATTCTAAGTCTAAGACAAGAAATGATAGCCGGGCACAGAAGAAGAAAATGACAATACGTCAGCAATGTAAATATAATTTTCTTCAGTAGACATTGCAACTAAGAAAGATAAATTAAACTTTTGTGAATTAATGAATGTTTTTCTTTATGCTTTTTCTTCGTAATTTATCTGAAAAAGCAGAATACATAGTAGGAGTTTATCAGCTTTCCAAGAGAATCAACATACCAGAATGGACGGCTCCTACATTTAAGGAAGTTGTTCTCTGCCTATTGTTGATATATCACAGAAAGATTGAAAGGAATAGGTCTGTGCAGGTAGAACTGGGATCAGAGTTTGGCTGCAAAGCCTTGATGACTGGTGAGGGTAGAAAGAAGGGCAAGGACCTTTGTTCTATTTCCATAACTGACAGTTGAAAAAATTAATTTTCAAGTATAAACTAAAAGGTGCACAAGTAACACTGAGACAGTGATTCCCTTAATTCCACACTTTCTTCCACATGATGGGACATGACCACACTTTGAGGCAATCTGATTTTCTTCCCATAGATTTAGGATTTTGCCCCAGCTCCCTAATTGTTGTAGAATGTTGGTAATAACAAACAGGGCATTGTCACTCTATCTGGATTGTACAATACTAGAACAGTCTGCATTTCTTTAGTCCCATTTACCATGGGGAACCTAGACCTAACCCGACTGGTGAACCTATGTAACTAATAAACCCTTTTCAAGAGTGCAGAAATGGGTATGAATGGTACTGGATTTTTTTTTTCCTTAATGCTGCACAGACTAAGAAAGCCTGAGATTGGGACAGGGTTTTCAAATCTTCGAAGATTTAATTGCTTTAACCCCTAAACTATATGTGTGTCTTGCACAAAAATCTTTATTCTCACCTTTGTTGTTATAGGCATACTCTGATGAAATTCATAGTAGATAAGTCTTTAACAGTGTAAAACAGAAACAGTTTTCTCAGGCTTTCAAATATATTGCATTTTTAAGAAATATGTAATAGTTTGTAGGAATACTGGGAACATACATAATCTTATTCTTGAAACCTACTTTGTGAATACTATGGCTAGCATGGTCAATTCTCAGGTCTACCATTCCTTCTAGGGTCTACTTCTGTAATCCATATAAATCACATGCTTCTAGCCATATGTGTGAGTTGAATGCACTGTAAAAAGCTCTTATCATGGTAAGGTGCAAGGCATGAGAAGCCAAGTGAGTTTCTCCTTTGCATGCAAGTGTGCAGACAACTACATACTCTTTGTTTAGGAGGAGTAGAAAACTTCATCATTACATCGGTACCCTACTTCCCAGTGCTACAGTTACTGGTACTTCCAATAGCACTTTATACACTATGACCCTAACAGTGTAAAATGAGACTCACAAAGAAGTAGCTTTTTGTCTGAATTAATTGATGAGAGCTCAGGATCCTGGAGATGCCTATATTTTGTATCCCCTTTTCCCCTCCTTGCAATTCTGAAGGATGTGTATTGAAATGACCAGCTCATTTCCCACAGTCTGTCAGCTATCTGATGAATGCTTCTGACCTTGACTAGACTAGAATTATTATTTAGCCGTTTAGCTGTGGGAGATAATGTTAGTCCAAGTTCTTGGCCATACTTCATCGGTTTCCAGGCTAGTGCATGTAGGCATGATGAACCTATCATAGCTATGGTTTAATGGGTATAAACAATTAAATAAGAATAAATCAGTGAGCTCTGTAACTCTGGCATTATATAATTACATTTTAGAAGGCACTACTTAGTTACAACTTAGGGATTATTTACAGGCAATAATTAAGGTCAAACTGACTTCCTTCTGTTACACAGAGTATTAGTATGAGCAGCATGTCAATTAATTTAAGGCAAACCTAATTGCCTAGTGTACTGAAGTGTGTCATTATCCTAGAGAATATGCTCATGTCTATCACTCGTTATAAGTTAAAGAGAAAAAATGTCTTTTCTTTAAAATAAAAAATGGAAATTGTCTTAATATGTTACTTTTCAGTTAAAATAATTTCCTTCTGTTTTTTTTTTTATTCAGCCCACTGAAAAGGTAATAAAGTAACAGGAAAAAGAGTATGCCACATTCCATATATGAAGTAATCCTATGAAGAAAGAATAGATGAAAAAAAATAGTCCAGTTATTTTACAGGATTATTCCCCACAGTATATTTCCCAGTGCTTTGTCTGGTCTAGTTTGCAAAGATGCAAATGATGTCAGTTTTATTGCTTTCCTTAGGGGAGATTATTGTAGTTTAATAACACTCACCATTAGGAAATTTACTGATGTTCAAACTGTTTTTCTTCACCTGACTTTACCTCATTGCTCCTAGTTGTAAACTCCTGCAGGCAATTTGAAATAGTTCTTCTCCTTCCTGGGTGTTCTGAGCCAAGCAATATATAAGTACTTCTTTTAATCTCTCATCGAAGTCTTCCTAAATGATGGATGTTTGGGCCTTGGAGAGCCTCCAAGTTTGAGCACAGCCTCTGATTACTGCCTTGTGTCCACATGTATGTCTGTGCATGGACACACGAACAGAGGTATGTGTACTAGTAAATTTCTTACCACAGATAATGCCCCCATCGTACCCACTAACCCATGAAGCATTCTCTTGCAAATGGAATTCTTTTCCAGTTAGAAGCTACTTCCAGAGCTGGTAGACTTGAGGAAAGGTGAGTTCATAGGGTCAGAACAGAGTAATAAAAATGGGAAGGGACCCCAGGAGGTTTCTGGTCTGACGCCCATTGCTGAGAATTAATTATGAATACAGACCATGTTGTACAGGGCTTTTCTCAGTTGGGTCTTTAAACCTCATGGACCCAACCTGGTGACCTGGTTGAACACTCAATTTTCTCATTGAAATATTTTTTTCTTTCATGCTCATTTAGGAACTAACCTTATACTTGGTAGTCTTCTGGGATTGATTTTACTTTTGATATACACTTTTCAGCAGAACCTACAGCTGCAAAAGGTAGCAGCATGAAAAGTGAGCTTTGAAAGGCAGTACAGACTTCTCCAGTTTCAGGTTAGATGAACATTATGAAGTTACCTTCCCTCTCTGGGTTTTCTTTTCCTGACTGCTGTTAATTTGCTTAAATGATAAGCCTGAAAAAAATAGTCTTTGGAGTAACATCTTGAGAAGGCATGCTTAAAATGGGCTTGTGTTAAACACTTTAGAATTTAGTTATATTATGAGAGCTATTTCATAAAACTTTGGAAAGTTTCTGCTGTTTGATTAAATACCTAACATTACATGACACTTAGTAGTCACACTGTGCAGTCTTTCTGCATTATCCATATGAAAAGTGGAATCTTCCACAGGAAATACCATTCTTCCTGGTCATGATGCCTACATTAGATCACTTCAGTGATGCCTCCTAAGGGGAATCAGTTTCAGACGCTGGTGGTACCACAAACTTTGTTGCCAATATGCCATGCTTCATTCTTGCTCAGTGCTCCTCTTGTTTTTCTGCACTCCCACAGCTGAAGAGACATCAAGCCTTCCAACTCCATCTCACTAGCATAAACCTTCTCTTATTCATCTACCAGTCACCTACCAGTGCTCTCCCTTAAACGTATTTCACAGATCAGGCAGACTTGATTAACAACTTGGAATTGCACTCCTAGCAGCTGGACGTGTCACTGATAAAGAGATAATACCTACACTTTTTACAACGGCAACTGTAATGAACTCTTCATTCTCCCTCCCCTCCTTTCCCCCTCCCCTCCCACTCCTTTCCCCCTCCTTTTCCCCCTCCTTTTCCCGCTCCGTCCCTCCCTCCCTCTCCCCCTCCCTCTCCTCCTTCTTTTCTTTTTTATCGTTTCTTCCATTTTCATTAACAAGCTCTAGCTGCAGTCTTTTGAAGACCCCAGCCTTGCTCTCCTCTATGTCACTTCCGGATACCATATTTGCTGAAGTGGTTTTCCCAGTCCTAGGCTTAATATTCCAGCTAATTTCACTGAAAAAAATATTTCACAGGTCTGTCAGACTGTTTTACACATCCAAGGGTGATGTTAGCCTCTCTCATGTGTCTGTTGTGGCAACATACTATTTACTTGAATAGATTCCCTGCCTCCATATATTCAAAACTATTTTCTTGACAGTAATCTCCTGTTCTGCTTTTGTATGGTTGAACACATCTGTGTAAGTGCAGCATCTTCCAGTTGACCCTGTTATTAAATAGTATTCTATTTTTCTTCCAGTTTCTAAGAGTCTTCTTGTGATAACTACAGCAGTCAGCACTGTTTCCTGAGACTGTTCTCTCTGTTTGATTCAGAATGAAGGATTAAGTAAAATGTAGTTGCAGAACTCCAAAAAACTCACAAAACAATTTGATTAACACATGACAGATGTAATTCTGTTTTGTAGAAGTCACTGAATTTGTTGTGGAGAAAATATGCATTAATTTAGGAAGAGATACAGGTGAAAAGGGAACAAAATTCAATGCTTGAATTATAAATAGATGTAATGCAAAAATGACATGTCCTTATGATAGAGAGTTTCCAAAAAACAAGGATTAAGTATTTTGTACAAAAGCTGCCTAGGAAGCCATTTCAAAAATAACAACATGAAAGAGTTATATTCCAAAGTGGATGCAAAAACATAGGTGCAGTAGCCTGGGCTTTATGACAGAAGAAAACATTAATGCTTCTTTTTAGAAGTTATTTGTTAACTTATTCCCCGTAGCCTTTTTCCAAAGATTGTACAAGAGATGCTTAACTACAGCAGTAGCTGTAAAGATATGCTTGCATAGTAGATATATCTCAGGATGAGTTTTAATCTTTACTGAATCTTCTCACTAAATAGAGAATTATATGTACCCAAAGGAAGAGAAAGAAAGAGGAGACAAAGTGAAGCTGTTTTTTTGACTGATTCTGTGATATTGTAATTATGTTTCTAAACCTTTGCTAGGTCCTTTAACAACTCTAACTAGGTTTTATGTGGATGTAAATAAATAAAGATTGTGGTTAGTTTTCCTGTTTCCTGAAATACAACTTTATAGGTGTCAGTGAAAACAATGTAATCCAGGCCTAGAAAAAATAGGAGACTTAATTATTGGAACTGTGCAACTGAAGTAATGGGACGCTTAAGAGGTTGACTGGGTAGCCAGGGAAGAGGTGATTTAGCAGGCTATTCATAGTCCATCAAAGGGTCTGTATGTTTCATTTAATAAGAACATGAAAGCCAGGAAATGACCAGATACAGCCTTTGAATTCTTAAGGTATGAACATATGGTGCAGACAATGATTGGCACTGGCATGGGCTCATATTGTATGGATAAGTCATTAATCAATTTAAAAATGTGATGTAGATTATTGACAGAAGCCAAGCAGCAGGAAATGCATGGCAAAATATAAAAGGAATAGATTAGACGTAAACAAAGAGGTAAGGGGAGAAGAGATTTGCATACTTTTTTTTTTTACTCAGCTGCTTGAAAGCATGACTGGCATCATGTTTCGTTGCTTACTGTGCTACGTTAGTAAATGGAAGCCGATCAACAAGTTCAGTCTTGATTTAAATATGTGGTTAAAGGTGACTAGGTTAGTGAAAATTCCTGACTGGCGGGAGAGGGAGGTTTCTGACAGGGATGCGGGGTTAGTGGTTGAACAGTCAAACCTAGAAAAGTATCCAGGGACCCTGGACAGTCAATGGGAGTGGGGCATGAAGGTGGAGAACGGATGTGCAGCTCAAAATGGCATTTCTAAAGTCTTAAATATTTTCTCTGCTGCAGTACCTAGCAGCAGAAATCGTCCTTGCCAAAATCTGTAAAGCCTTATCCTGCTCTAAATCCCTGATCAAAATCTTTTTCTGCTGTGATGCTTGAGAACCACTCCCATTGGTAGGCAAGTAGTGAGCTGTAGTGAGGTTTGCTTGCTTACAGTTACTCAGTCTTTCCAATCCACTCCCGCCATCGCCACCGCATCCCAGATGATAAGTGCATTGTTAGATCTCTGATGCAGGAACTCATTATTGTTTGCAAGACACCTAGTTAAACTGGTGTTTCTAAGTGCAAAAAAACTACAAATCCTGCCCAGTAATATGGAGGACTGCTAATAGATAGCAATTTTCAGGAAATGTGTGTGTGTAAGTCCTCTCAGCTTGCTCTCAAAATACCATCCAGACTAGGAAGTTAGAACAAAAAGAATTTTCATTGTAAGTTGTTTTTAAGTAGAAAGCAAATCAATTTATCCGTGCTTAGGTCTGATTTATTGGTTGTTACTAACCTCTGGTTGACCACCTGTGCACAAAAAGCTTCCCACATTAATGGACCATAGGATTTTAACCTCGGAGTCCTAATGTTTGAATCATAGTAACATACCTTGTACTGCAAGGAAAAGTGTTTCATCACAGAAGTGAAGAGACCCTTAGTTAAACCTTACAGAAGAGGTTACAGGTAAAAGTCTTGTGTCATAACCTCAGTATGACTTTGCTTTTAGCATGTCACCTTGGCTGTGATATCAATAACTGTGTTAAAACCAGCAATAAAAATTAATACACAGCGCATCACTAAGCCACAAGGAGAATACCATGTCTTTTGAGACTCCTGTGTAACTGGTCATACCTGTTCTAAAATGAGAAGATGCTTTAAGAATGTATTCAAAGGAAACTGAACTTACCTTAGCTTCTAATAATAATAAATGACAAGCTGAGTTAATCCTTGGTAATCCTCTATTTAAACTTTGTACCAAGATTCTTTTGCAGTATATTCTTTCATGCAGAACATAAAAGATGTAATTGTGTGGTGTGCTTTTTCCCAAGGTCAACTAAGGAATAATTTGCTTATATACTTGCCCTGTATGAAAAATCCATGCATGCTGTACTGGAATATCCTAGTTTATAGGACTGCTTCTATTAGTTATTTGCACAAATTAAGGACAATTTTTTAGAATAGCATAAAGCTCACAGTGCATGAGGAAGGATGAATGAGCTGAATCAACATCAACACAAAGGTTAACAATGAAAGTCAAAACCAATCACATTGCTGGCTGATTTTCATTCATAGTATCTGGGCCAGTAGAGGTGAATAAGAGAAGACCAACAAAAGCCTAAATTCCATTGAACTGATAACTTCAGAAGTTTCCATAAAGAGGGAAAAGGAAGAAAAGTACCTTTGCTCCAAGGAATCAGGAATGATGTGCTAGCTTCACCACATACACAGAAACAAACTACAAAAGTAATCTCTGACCATCCTGTGGATGACTGGAACCACACTTTTCAAAGCTGCTAATCATCCACTTTAATTAGTGCTAAATTTACTAGCCCTCAAGGCAACATTCTTTATTACTAGCACTTCTCTGCAAGTATTTTTGGTTCACAGACACCTACTCTGCTCTTCGGGGATCTCTGCACTGTGGAGCTCTAATTATCTTGGAAGAGTATAGGATGTTTAATGCAAGCAGTTACAGAGGAAAGAAACTTATTCTTCCAGCATGGGGAAAGTAGATGGTCTGACGCATTGTGTCATTACACAGGCACTGTTTTTTTCTGTTATCAGCCATATCTTAAAAGTATTCTAAGCTCTGCTATTTTCCTGCCTAAAGAGATACTAAAGATATCTAAAGAGATACTCTTCTTTTAAGTCCTTCATCCCATACTCTTTTCTAATTTTTTTTCTTGTTTGTTTTCTTTTATGTCTTAATTTTCCTTTGATATCTTTAAGTCTTTTTCATGTCTCACTTTTTCAATAGGATTGCTTTTTCCTTTTTCAGTTCCTTTCTTTCCTTTATTCTCTCCTGCATGTTCCTCTCCCTTTTCCCCAGTATTATATTTATTTATTAACAACATTTAAACAGTCTTAATTGAGCATGAGGTCCTATTATGTTTGTCACACTCTACAAAGCATAGCAGAACGGAATTTTATTCTCCTTTCACTGATATGGAAAATACGGCTCTGGCCACTCAGACCTAACCCATGGCCTAAGCCCAGTCTTAAGACCATTTAGAACAGAAGAGAATATTTCAGTTGGATGGGACCTACAATGATCAACTAGTGCAACTGTCTGACAGCTTCAGTGCTGACCAAATGTTAAAGCATATTATTTATGGACATTGTCCAAATGCCTCTTAAACATTGACAGGCATAGGGCATCGACCACTTCTCTAGGAAGCCTGTTCCAATGTTTGGCCACCCTCTTGGTAAACCTACGCTTCCTAATGTCAAGTCTGAATCTCCACTGACACAGCTTTGAACCATTCCCATGTGTCCTGTCACTGGGAGAAGAGATCAGCACCTATCTCTCCACTTCTCCTCAGGAAGCTGTGGAGACCAATGAGGTAACCCCTCAGACTCCTTTTCTCCAGACTAGACAAACCAAAAGTCCTTAGCTACTCCTCATAAGACATTCCTTCCAGCCCCTTCATCAGCTTTGTTGCCCTCCTCTGGATGCATTCAAGTACTTTCACATCCTTAAGTGGTGGCACCCAGAACTGTATACAGTACTGAGGGTGAAGCCACACCAATGCTAAATACAGTGGGATAATCACCTCTTTTGACTAGCTAGTTATAGTGTTTTTCATGCACCCCGGAATGTGGTTTGCTCTCTTGGCTGCCAGAGCATATTGCTGACTTATATTGAGTGCTGTCAACCAGCACTCCCAGATCCCTTTCTCCAGGGCTGCTCTCAGCTACTTCTCTCCTAATTTGTGCTTGTGCTTTGGGTTACTCTTTCCCAGGTGCAGAATTTGGACTTGTTAAATTTCATGCCATTAATCATTGCTCAAAGCTCCAATCTGTAAAGACAGCTCTGCAAGGCCCGTTGTCTCCCAAGAGAGTAACCAGCATCTGCCAGTTGGGTATAATCAGCAAACTTGCTAATAGTCTATTCAACTTCAGCATCTAGATAATTGATAAATATATGGAACAGAGCTGGCCCTAGAATTGAACCCAGAGGAACACTGCTGGTGATCAGTCACCAGCCAGATGCAGCCCCATTTGCTACAACCCTTTGAACTCTGCCCTTCAGGCAGTTCTTCACCTAGTGCACCATGAACGTACTTACCTTGCAATTGGAAAACTTTGTTAAGGGAAAAGGCACTGTCCAGTCATTCACACACTCACACAATATTCAGGGAGTCGCACACACACCACCAGAGATTTAACTGCTAGGATTTGAGTCCCTTCACAGCAGGCAAATCCAGTGAGCTGATGGGTATTTCTTTCAACTTCTTGCTCACACATATACACTCACACACTCACTCTTGGGTGCTTCCTTTTCCCTCAGGCTGAACACTAGGTACCCTAGGTTTCCCACAGCAGAGTCTCAGATATTGAATCTTCTATTAAAAAATAAATAAATTATTCAGATGGTACAGTGGAAAAACAGCTCAAGCTGGGTGTCTCTGGACCCCAGACAAAGAAATCGATGGGCACTTATACCCCTACAATCTATGCATCTGCTCCTCATGCGCTTTTCACACACTCTCCATAGACCTTTTTGGTCCAATGGCAATTACTGCTCTGGGGTCTTTTAACACCTTTAAGGAGTCTTTCTCTGTGTCTGTTAAGGGTGTTAATTATTCTTATCTTTTTGGTTGCAGCTTCTGCTTAGAGATGTAGTCTCCTTATCTTCTCATTTGTGTTTCTTGTGTTCCTGCTCGCTGATGGGAAATCGAAAGTCCTAGACTTAAAATAAACAATACTTAGCAAAAGCTGAAACATCAGTGTCTTATTAACATTATGTTCATATTATATCCAAAACGCAACACTGGATCAGCTACTAGGAAGAAAATTAACTCTATCCCAGCCAAATGTGTATCTAGGTGAAAGTTCACAGCTTGCAGTGTAAGGCTTCAGCAAATCTAGCTGCTCATACAAAGTAAGTAAATCTAAACAACCTATACTAAATCACAGAACATTATGCTGTAACCCCTCCATCCTTATGCTAAATTACTCTGAATTGACCCTGAGAAATTAATTCTATTTAAAACTTACTTTTTCAAGCTAAATGTCTAGTATTTCTTAACAATTTGCCCAGAAGGATGCTGTGAGGGACAGTATCAAAAGCCTTACTAAAATCCAGAAAAACGAGTTTTCATGAGTCCCACTGATACAAGGCTATCAGTCATTAACCTTTTTTTAAACACACCTTTTCCCTCTGTGTGCTCTCTTTTTTTTTTCTTCTGTACTTTTTCAGAGAGAACAGCTTATTCTCTATGGTTACTAACCCTTGGCCCCTTTGGTGAGTGAATATCTTTCCACTCAAATCAGTGGCGATGATCTCAGGTTACAGGATGTTTCATCAGCTACAGAACACTTGTATTGCATAACTCAAGTAAGTTGAACAGTACACCCATCTAGAAATAACACTTGGCACACAACTTAATTGCATAGTTACTGTGGAAAAAAACCCACTAAAATTAATGATTTGGTGGTAACTATTAAGTGACTCTATCAGCAATAGCAGTAATTTGTGTGTTTAGCTTAGATAACACTTTCAGTGCTTGTTATTTTCCAGTAATCGTGTAATTGATTGATCTTCAAAAAAACAACATTTTGGATAAATGCTTGCACATAAAATCCCAAGCTAAACCAGCAACTCCTAGTACCTCCATAAACATTACTAACAAGAAGCATCATAACTTACTGAAAAATAAATGGGGAAAAATTGTGTAGGTACCTTCGTTGAGGTACCTATGTTCTGCTGCAGCACATGAGGAAAGATGCACACCTGAGAGAGAAGGAAGTAAAGAGGTGATTGATCTTCACTTATAAATGAAGATCAAATAGGTTTTTTTGTTTTGTTGTCCTCTGTTGTAAATGACTCAGTGAGGGAAGTTTATTTGAGTTACATGGTGAAATACATGCTTAGCTCTATCTCATTTACAAAGCAAAGGGACTAGTGTCTGGTCACTTGGAGTTATTACTACCTCTAGCTTTCCAAACCTAAGCTTCTAATTCTGAAAGCAAGATAGAATCAGCTTCTGTTAATGGGAGTAGAAATTAAATAATCAATACATCCAATAATTAGATTCTAAGTTTTTAACATAAAAATCAGTATTTTGTTCATAAAAGAGAAAACTGAGGTTTAGACTTTTTAAAAATTAAAGAAAGAACCATTGCTTTTTGTCAATATTCTTGAAAGCAGTTTTGAATCAATAGGTTTTACCAATAGATTTTAGCATCCATGCTTGCATGTGGACAGAAAGAACCACGGTCAATCTACATAAGGATCAACATCAAAATAAATTTGGGCATGAATAAGAGCTTGTTTATTCAAGTTCTAAAGTGGATACTCCTATTCCAAGACCAGTGTTAAGTCACTTCTCTACAGTAGAAGGCTCCACTAGTTACAATGATGCTGTTACAAGGGTACAACAAACTCCTTTCCTCTGACATGACACACTCAAACGGGCTTTTTCTGCTTTTATTTCAATTGAACTTCACTCCTAGTCAGAACAATGTAGTACTTACAGTGACAGTACCATATTCACAAATACATGATATAACTGTGTTACTGTATTGTCTTGAAACTCCATTTACTCATTTGCAAGCATGTCAGCCTTTGAATCGGGCCTGTTACTTGTTTTCTGTGTGTTTGGGAGATTGCGTTGCAGTGTCTTGAGTGGTAATGTAATACAGAGATTTTGCAGAATTTACTAGAAGTTCACAGCAGTTGTTTTTCTGTCTGTATTTTGCCAAGGTACTTCATTATTAATAGAAATTCTGAGGGAGTTGTTATCCCATATGTCTGGGTTTGAGCCAGGACAATGCAGCTTTGTCAATTTCATGACACTTCTCCTGAGCTCTTCAAGGCTGCTTTTCTCTGTGTTTTCTCTTTTGTTCACATATGAGATTTTTTTTATGTTATATTCCCTGGTGTATTACTTCAAATTTCTGGGATTTTAACATTCTATGATTTTTAGCTTTCTCTTTCCTGTTCATCTGCACCATATTTCTCTGTTCAGGAATCCTGTGTTTATTCCTTTTGCTCATGATGAAAAATGTTTTACTACGTATGAACATTCTGTATTCCTTAAAGTCTGAAGCAGTTTTCATGTGTGGACACATCTTCCATGGAGAAATCTTTGTAAACTAGCCCCTGTATTGTTAGGATCAATTTTTAATACAGTATGGGAAAAAAATCAGAGACCTGTAAAGATAGGTAAGGCAGATAGGAATGTTGTAGAGATTTACAGAGCTTTAGAGGATATCTGGAAGTGAAGATATGAATGGCCTATCATTAATAATAAATGAAGTAAGCACAGTAGTTTCAGAATATTTTTTTTTCCAGAGGTTAAGCCTGCTAATAAATTTCTTCATAGACATTTCTGCATAAATTTCCACATACACAGAAACATGATCAGGGAAAGCTCATGACTTGGGTAATGCTGTTAGATGGCATAATGTCAAAACTTTTGTCTCAGTGTTGCAGCCTGGGAAACTTTATCAAGGTAGAGTTAAAAACAGATTATGTATTATGGAGAGACATTAAACTTAAATATAGTTGGGATGACTGTCTCCCATCTTTTGTCTCCTTATGGCAACAGGTTGCAATGTATTTCTTTGGTAATTAATTTTGTGCAATGTGAGTTTCGGGTTACACCAAGTTATCCAGTATTGTCTACTTGATTGGCCATTGTTCTCTTCTGGGGTAATCAGAATAAGTTCCTCATCTTCAGCAAGTGATAGTTTTGGTTTTAACATTTCCAAAATCTAGAAGGCATCTGTGTTGTATTAACTACTAAAAATGTCTAGACTTTCAAATATAGCTGTCTTTCTTATTGAGGATTAGAAATTTCAAACAGGACAATACATCTTAATGTGCATTAGTATATGACTTAATAATATGGGACTAACTAGTCATGCTACTAGCATTGGGCTGTTTTAGTAATAGTTATAGTAAAACATGATACTGTTTTTGAGTACAATGAAAGTGTTTTATCCGTGTTGCAATTGCCATAGACAGTGATCATAGTTCTATTCATTTAACTGTGCAGATCTACTAATGTGGCTACCATTGCTACTAAATGCTTTCTTATTTAGGTGTTTGAGACCTTAATTATATTCTCTATTCTTGCCTTTACTACAATGAAATAATTTGTTACCGTGTTTTTCCTTCCCTCACTTGAAACATTATTCCCCTCTTACGCTATGGCTTGAGGCTTGATAAACTCAGCTGCCACTGAAATGCTGTTGAATGGGTTGTCCTCCCTCTATCGCTTTTCAGAAACAGCAGCTGCCCTCTTCCTACTCCTACATATCTCTTTGTATCCCCATCTGTTTTAACCAGGGTGAGCAAGCATGACAGTAACCTTGGGTTACAGTTGGTGGGTTGTTTTTTTTCTGGCAACTGGATTTTCAGGTTCAAATAACTCACTCATCCAAGTTGAGTGAAAAATAAATAACCTCTCAGACACCTCTACAGCACATCAGCCATAAGCTTCTAAGAATGTTTACATGAAAGAAGTATCAGGTGACAATTGTGACAAATTCTTTACTTTGGACATGGGATTCTCCAAATAAAAAAATAAAGCATGCAACTGGATTAAAATGGAAGTCAGGGAGTATTAATCCATTCAGAAATATTTAAGTGCCTTGATTTGTAATTGCTAATGTGCTTTCACTTGAGACCCTTCTGCTAAACTCCTACGTGGACGCTCCTTTATTTATATACAAGTTGAAAAAACTACCTGCATTATGTATTACTCGTTTTGGCTATGTTTTTCATAGGTGTGATCCTGGACCCTTGTTTTTGGGTTCATGGGGTATTTTAGAAGTTACCATAACCTTAAGATGTGGGCATTAAATAAAATGATGACCCAAGAAGATGCGGTAGCTTGATTTTGAACCTGTGATAGAAGTCATAGAAGGAATGTTTTTTTTATTGCATAAATTAAGTTTCAGAGACTGTTAAGTTCAACTTAAAATAATGCTTTTAGAAGTTCTTGAGGATAATGAATTAGCCAGGAGGAGTTAGAGCCTGCTGCTGCCAACGAAAGTGCTTGGGGACTTGAGATAGAAGTAAATGATAAAAAGCACCTTTCATGCATTCAAATAAATTACATGCTGGGCTTGGCTTAATCCTAGCATCAGAAAGATCTCTGGGGTTTTCCCTCCATTATCTTAGTCTATGATTATGCAAATATCCTTTTAATGTAGTGACTCCTTAACAGGAAATTAGTCTCAAACTTGCTCAAATGCTCTTTGCTCTTGTTTGCAAAATCCTAGTGTGTCTGAGGTACAAAAAAGGCACAACTCTGAGTAGGCAGGGAAGTTCAGTTCTTGATTTCTTGTTTTTGTAAATCTCTGCTAGATGAAATTATGCTAGGCAACCTTCTTCTTGACCTAAGGGTTTCTAGTATGAGGTTGTCTTTAGTAAAAAAATGCCAGTTAAGCATTTTATATCAATCTGGGATACACCAGTGATAAATTAGCAGCTAGTACTCAAGGTGCCCCCCACTCCCCTTTTCATTTTTACCTCCTTGATTGAAACACAGACAGCTAAATCCTCCAAGTTATAGGGGAGACAAATGGAAATAAGCACCTAACTTTCCAATGGAATTTATGGTAGTATCTTATTCCTTCAAGCTCTTTTGAAACTCCTATCAAAGTGAACTGTTCAAGGCATGACCTTAAGGAAAGCTGGGGAGGGACTTTTCACCAGAGAAGGCAGTGATAGGACAAGGAGTAATGATTTTAAACTGAAAGAGGGTAGATTTAGGCTAGACATTAGGAGGAAATTCTTCACCATGAGGGCAGTAAGGCACTGGAATAGGCTGCCCAGGGAGGTTGTGGAAGCCCCCTCCCTAGAGGTGTTTAAGGCCAGGTTGAATGAGGCCTTGTGCAGTCTGGTCTACTGTGGGCTACTTCAGCCTGCTCATAGCAGGTAGGCTGGAACCTGATGATCTTAAAGGTCCCTTCCAGCCTTAACCATTCTACAATTCTGTGATTATTCCCCATTAAATCCCATCTAGTCAAACAACACACTCAGTGCATTTTAGGTATTGAGCACCAGCCAGTAATGAGTTTTTTCTGACTACTCTAACAAAATACAGCAGATGCTAGATTAAATCTGAATACATATAGTAAAAAAATCCCACTATTCGGAATTTGTTTTCAGTAGAGTAAGATCCTAACAAATAGCCAACTGTTGTGGTTCCACCTCCAAAATGATTTTGCAATAGTGTACATGGTATGCTGAACCACTAGCATTAAAATTTAGCAGAAACAGGTCCTTGTGCTAATGATGTCAACCAAAAAATCGTGAGATTTTATTTACCATCTGACTTATGCAGTGCACCGTTGGGTGGTACCAGGATGATGTCTGAGAGCACTTTTTCAGACTCAGGGACCAAGAAATTAGCTCTCTTAAAAATCATGTTAGGTAGCATTCTTCTGGAGTAACATTAAGCTTTTAACATTAAGCTGACTTAAAACAAACATACACATCACTGTCTTCTGTGAAAACTTTGATTAGTTGGTTGCAAAGTGCAATCACTGGCACCTCTACATCCTCTTTTACTAGCCTTCCTCAGCCCTGAAGGCTGTTCTTGGACACAACCTAGGCCTGTAAGGCACAACTTTTATTTCACCTTCATTGTAGGGAAAGAAAACAAAAACAAAGCCTTCAAGGGTTCACCTTCCCTTATAACAGAAGGAAGCTACAAATCCAAAGTGACTTAAAAAAATGAAATCCCCAGTTCCAACCCCCCTGCATGACCAGGAATACCTCTCACTAGACTAGGCTGCTTACTGGTTAGAGCTCTATATCTTAATGCTTCAAGATGCTGTATTCTGCAACTTTATTTCCTTCTTGGAAAGCAGAATGTTTGCTAGGAAGTTACTTTTATTGGGAAATGCTGGAGCTTAATTAGCATTTTGGATGACCCACTTGAAATGTCAATTATGTCATTTTTACATAAGCCTATCTGGTGATACTAAACCTAGATAATCAGCTTTGATGGAGACCAACTCTTCGCTGCAAACATTTAAAAACATCCAACTGGCTTATTAGCCTACAATTCACAGCAGAAAATGATCTCAACTTCAAAATGATGGGAGTTTAGAAGCTATAAAATATATGGGAAATTTTAATATTTTTGTTCTGCATAATTGGAGCTGAACTGTAAGAGCTTTTTACACACTGTGGGAAACAGTAATCATTTCACAAGATTATGAAGCCACCAAACATCTGAAGTTATTGATTCCTTGGTTGAGAGTTCACATACAAACAGACATGACAAGACTGAGACTTGTGAATATCTTGGAATCCTCTGTGAAAGAACTTAACTGCTCCTACAGAAATTCGGTATTTCACACAGACTGTTACTGCATGGCAAATGGTAGCTGGATAAGAAAGTGAATATTCTAATTAACATGACCTTAAAGGAAAATATTTGGAAAAAAATAGCTTTCCTTATGAGTGCTCTCTTAGTTCGTTCATTATAAATGTAGAAAAAAACAACCCCAAGTGTAAAATCACCTTTATCCTTACCAAACATTAGTATTATGGAATTATACAATTCTTATTCCAACAGCATCATCAGCATACCACAGAAATTTACTTTTGCAGAAATCTAGCAGTTTAAATAAAGAATTACAGATCACAATCAATAGATAGCAACTAGATTTCAAGACTAAGTAGAGCGTCACATGGAGTATTTTCATTAGTGTGCCCATAAGGAAGAAAAGCTAATGGAAACAGAATCTAATTTCCCTTCATGTCACTTGCACCTCTGAAGTCTTGAAAATACTTTGATGTGTTTTGTGCTTAAGTGGAGCAGAAGAGCATGCAGCATGTCCAAAGTCCCTCTCTGATCTAAAAAATAACACTTTTCAGCCAAGCTCTTACTGCAGTCCACATCCATTCACAAGATGTGGTGTCACTGCAGAATACTTGCCACTGACAAGTGTTTAATAATAAAATAATTTATCAATAAACATAGTCAACAACCTGCCGTAATTTTACAGTAATTAAGGTCACCCTCCCCCTAAGGTTTAAAAGTTGCACACTGCAGGTATATCACTAAGTACAGTAGGGAAAGACAAACATGCCTAACAGTCATAAGATACAGATCATCCTTGGAACCTGCCAGTCCGTGAGCATAGCACCACTACTCTATGAATTTTAAGAATCAGCACAAGTGTTTGGGAAGGAAGTTCAGAAATAAAGACAATGAGATAAACCACAAAATAGTCAATGCTATTCTTGTGTTCCTAAAACATTAAAGGAAATTAAAAAAAATTAAATATGGCTATTTCTTTAATTTAAGAATAGAATGGCAATTTTTTTTTCAATTAAATTAATTGTAATTGATGCTGGTGGGTATTGCAGTCCAATCATCAGGGGAAAAAATGGAGACCTATTTGAACTATATGGCAATTCCTTTAACAACTCTTTAGTTGGTATCTGACTGACAGGGACATGAAAATTTGGACCAAAGCTTATGTATTTCCTATTGAGAAAATCTGAAGCATCCTAGTGAGGTCAGGGTATGTTGGTGGATGAGTACTCAGCAAGTTTCTGATGGCATATCATTTATAATGAAACATTCTTGTGAAGTGGTAACTTCACCAGTTGAGGTCTTGATGTCATCTTTGACAGCTGCTGTCAGTCTGGTAGCAGCAGATGCTGAACATTCTCTCTCTTGCAGCACAGAAAGACAGGCTGTAGGTGCTACAAGGATGTGGAGATAAGACAGGTCTGGTTGCTGACAAACTGGCAGCATAGCAGCAACAACTCTGGTGCCTACACCAGGCTGTCATGCAACGAGTGACCACATCTTACTGCTTAGAAACAGCTGGTGTCCAACAGGTTGGATCAGGTCAGCAGGCACTTGGCTTATATCATGATGCCTTAATCCAAATGAGTTTTGTCATCACCTAGTGACAGACTGTTACATGGGGACATGAATATCCAGCAAGCCAAACTAGGATGTTTTTTGTGCAAGTTCAGCACAACTCAATTACCAGTTACAAGAGAGACCAACAGCTTATATGGTGCTATAATCACTAATCTAACATACATGACTAAAGAAAAGCTCATTAATGGGTGAAAAATACAGTAAGTTTCTTCCTGACTTCTTGGTTTAGCAGATTACTTTCCATAGATTTCAGTTCTTCAGAACATCCATAGTGAATGCTTGTCCACAAGTAGATGAGTAAGTCTGAATAGTCATCCCCTGAATTAGGGGAAGCGTTGTCTGCCATCTCTGGCTTCAGCTGTCTCCTCTTTTGCCACAGTTCTGGTTCTCTTTGGACCCACCTCTGAGTTGATTACGTGTTTTACCAGTGGCTTATTAAGAAACAATATAATAATTTTCTTCCCCCGACTCGTGCAGTAGTTTCCTCTTAGTTTGAAATGTTATGCCTAAAGAAGTGCCAGAGATGATGAAGGGGGAAGTGGTGGGATTGCAAGGCCTCTAGTAGAAAACAAGGTAAATTGGCACTTACCCTGTCTCAATTTGCCTTTGGGACTAGAGTCTCAAAACTCAGTCAGAAAGTTGGTTGACCAAGGCTTACACTGATGCCACTGGGTGACCATCCCAGGAGATTTTGAAAGATGACACTGAGATACAGAAACATGTGAGGCTGTATTTTAATGAGCTGCTTGATTAAATCTATCTTAGGATGGCTAATCATAGGTCATAAAAAGCTGTTGTAAAGTTGTAATAAACAAAGCCTTATTGAAAGTGAATTAATTTGAATAGGTAAAAACCAGGCAAGACCCAAAGCAGTCTTTCAGTAGCAACTTTCAAATACACGCTATAAAAGTATGTGTTTCCTACTCAATATAATGACAATTAAGAGAATATATATGCTACTGGCTTAATTTTTAAAAACTATCCTATTAACACAGCATGAATGAATCAAGAGTTCAAACAATGTTTTAAACTTTATACCTAATCTTGAGTTAAGGGGTTGGTCTCACTTTTGTCCCCAAGAATAAAGCCTACTATAACTTTCAGAAATGGAGACCTAGAACAAGTTAAATGATGCAGCAGTAGAGCATGATCAGCAAATGCAGGTTGCTGAAATATGAATTTTCAAATATTGCAAAGAAAATGTGACATTAGTTCTCCATAGCTTTTTTCAAAATCTTTTTTTGCATATGAATTTTCATTCTTCCTACTGTAGCATTTGACACAATCCATAAATAGCAATGATTGTTCAGCTTTTTTTTTTCTTGTTGTCTCAACTCTTGGTTTCTTCTTGGATGTGTTTAACAGTCAAAACTGACTGCTAACATCTGTAAATCAGCCGAGTGTAACAGCAGCCCTTTCTAGTTTTAAAAGCGTGAGGTCAAATCCGGAACTCCCATGATCATGTAAGAAATCTGTATAGGCAAAACAAGATAAAACATTCAACAAACAATTGGCTAAGAATCTAAGTATCTGTCTGTTCTGTGCTCATGCTGCCTGAGCAGCCATTTCTCATCTCTTCTGATGCAGATGTGGTGGTTAGGGAGGATTATCTGATGGGCCAACAGTGTGCAACAAGTTTAACTAGACCACCACTTTGGCCTAGCAACTCTGTCATAATTTCAGTACTGGTAACTTTAAACTTGCTTAGATTTTCAGGGAGAAGTGTCCCAGACCCTGAAATGTTATGCTACCACTGTATTTTGCCATACTGAGAATTTTTTCAGGGATCCTTCATGTTAAGTACTGCCCAATTGTATAATCTATGTGCTTTTACTTTAAAATATTTGTTATAAAAACTTTCAAAACATTGATCACTGCTACATTAGAAAACAAAGTCATGGTAATTTGCTGTATGAGGTAAACAGGTGACACTAATCAATGAAACAATCAACTTGCAATGAGCCGTTTCTGCTGGACGAAGAAAGACTAACAACCCACCAGTAAGTAATACCACTGAGATGGACTGAAATCGAACCTGATCCTGCAAGCTGAAGAACAGAAGCGGGTGTTCATGTATCTCTGTATAGCTTAGCTTATTAGGCTGGGGTATTTATTTTCCACTGGCTTTTTCTCATAATGCCTGATAAATTTTGGTTTTTTAAAGTAATTGCATCCCATGCTGTACATAGGTGCTAAAATATGTACAGGACATACTTAATTATTAATACATATATTTTTGCTGCATTTTGTAGTAAAAGAGCATTATTTCAGACATAGACACAAGCTCAGCGGTAATAGAGCGAAGTGAGGGAGAGGTGAAATACTGAAGTTTCCTAAATGGAACAGCAGATTGAAGGGATGGTGTAATCTCTAGTCTCTTCCTTCAAATAGATATTTTCTACAGATAAATTCACACCTTAATATAAATGTGGTTGTCATTTACAAGATCTTATTTTCTCCTGTTGGATATTTTGAAGGATCTAACCCATGCTGCTTCATCTGCACTGCAATGTCAAACAAGTAATCGTAACACTCACACCTAAAATGAAAAGAAAAAAAAAAGTGAAATATAAAGTAAGGCTCAAGTCTTACCATGTTTTGTGAAAATTAATAGTCTTTTTCCTTGAGCTGTACATAACCAATGCAATGGTCTGACTGGACGGCTCTATTACAATTTATTTCCATTACTGCAGTATGGAAAGTACCCAGCATTTCACATCATTACATGATGCTGATTTGCTGCATTTCCATCAGCAAATGAAGAAGTAAATTCCAGTAATGAGACAAGGGAAGACTACAGAAACAGCATTGGCAAGTGCTGAGATTGCCTGCAGGTTTCCTATGAGAAGGGACTTATCCATATGAAAGGAAAATCTTGTTAAACCAGCATTCATATGAAAGGAAAACCAAGCAGAACCCATCCCCAAAAGCCGTAACCAGTGAAGGCCATAACTTAATGTTCTGAACCATTGTCCATGGGTTGGAAATAGACATGACATTAAGGTCATTACAACTTTGAGATATAATGGCAAAAGACACCATATTCCTAAATTGTACTCACATTGTTTTAGTTTTTTCCCATGTTTCTCCCCATACGTAAACTCCATGACGTCTGACCAATACAGCACAAGAGTCTGGGTATTTTTCCATTGCATGTACCATTCTTTCCTTGAGATCCTTCTCTTCTGGTGTATTCTCAATAATGGGAACCACTAGTGTATCATTGTATCTGAAAGAAAAATGAATTCTCATGTATTTAAAAAAACGCTCTGTTTGGATGGATGAAGCTTTTCCCTAAGAAAGAGACTCTCCTTTGTGTAAAGCTGTTAACAAATTCTCAACACCAGTGATTTTACCCTCTTCTCTTGCTGTAACATATGAACTCTCAGGAATATCTCTCACTCTCAAACATATGTTATGCCACCAGTACCTGAGCTATACTTGAGGCACAAAAAGAAAGGAACATTTTAATGTTTTAGGTGTAGCTGTTCCCATATCACTTTGTAGCTGCATCTCTTTACCACTTTTTTAGACTCTTTTCATCCTGTATTGGCATCACCTACAAGCTTTATCTCAGATTATTTAAAAGAGTCACATCATGAAGAAGGAAATGAAGCTGTTTGCTGGAGAACAGAACAAAATTAACTCGGGTAGTCCAAAAAGCCCCTGGAAATAAGATTGACTCTACAGAAAGCAGAGTCAACACATGAAAAATAAATTTTCTGTGATGGAACCACTGGTGGGCTGTATGTGATCTTAAGAGAGCCTGAGAACCCCAGTTCCAAAGACAAGATGATGCATGTTACTCAGTGGAACTTGCCTAACAGTTTCTTCTGAAGGAGGACTGGGATATTTGGCGTTGTTTGAACCTTAATTAACACTGGTAGAGACTTGTTTAAATACTTTTAATAAGTCCCCAGTTCAGGTTCAGATTTATCATTAAGATCGCATAGATCTTTCATGAGTGGATGCTAGTAGTACTTACTTTTATAAAACGGAGAGAAAGCAGTGGTAAAAATAATACAGCTTGCATTTAAAATCAGATACTCAGAAAATTCTAGTGTCTCATCCCCTACAGTTTTCAATGCTGATGTTTTGCCAAGGAAGTCTATAAAAATAGCAATTGAAGAAAATTAGGATTTTTTTGTAGTTTTACTTTGCCTCTTGTAAGTGTTTGCTATTAGTGAGGCCAAATGAGCTAAAGGATTGGTTTCCTAGGTTCTGCTTTCTACTTGGACCTGAGTTTGGAAGTAGGTATAAATACCGTAACTGATTCCTAATCATAACCATAAGCTTTTTACCAAGAACTAATGTCTACAAATCCCAAATAAGACTCTGAATTAGTTTAAAACTTGGTATCTCTTTAGTTTTATTTAAATATGAGCAGTCTACATTTAGCCAAACCTTCATATAAAATACCTTGGATTAGTTTGAGACTTTCAAAGCTATTTACTACAGCTCACCGTCTACAGAAGTCAAAAGTAAAATTATTCTGGCATCACTGGGATCTTATTTAAGCCAACAAATACTTCTGATTATCCTACCTTTAACATTTTCCTGGATAGCTACCAGAAAAGGTTTACATCATCTGAAACAATGTATTGTCAATCCCTTTTTTGAAAGACTTTATTCGGTACTCTCAAATTTCTGTTAAAGTCAATGGAGAGCCCTGTGTGAGGCAAAACAGTGGAACCAGTCTAGTATGGAGGAATACGTACTTAGGAACCATTTAATCTGGAGCTTTGATTTCTTTAGTTTTTCTGTTAAATTAACAGGATGACATGGGACAACTCTTGAGATATGGATCCAAATAAATACAATGTCTCCTGACTAATATTTAGGAATGTTTGAAAATTCAAAAAGTATATCCAAAAAAGAAAATTGCTGTGCATTGTTTAAAAAACAGTGTTGTTAGATAATTCAATGTAAGGCGTGTCTCTTGCCACGTTAAAAATACAAATGCTAATGCTGACAAGAAGGTAAAACTAGCAAGTCAACCAAAACTGAATAAAATATGCTCTGGCATAAAATCACATGCCAGACATATGCCTTGCTTCCTTACCAAAGGGCAATAGCTACAAAAATTATAATTGAAAAGTGGAAAGAATTTAGCATTTCAATTTTTCATCTCATTGCCGCACATTACATAAATGCAGTTTGCAGAGCCCAATTCAACACTCTGTGGGTGGAGTCCTTAAAGCAAGCCATCACACATCTTTTGGAATAACTCAGCACTTACCTCAGAGCTCATCTTTGAAAATAATTACATTAACTTTAATGAGCTCTTTATTCTGAATTTTCTTTCAAAGTCTGTCAAGTAAAATCTCTACTCCCTTAACACGCCATGAACTAGCACAGGCAGTGATATGTGAAGTCCACCCAACTGAAGTTTATATGTTATCAATCCAACCTAATGTTGGTTGGCTTCAGTTTCAGTTTAACATTGTATACATGTGTTAACATCTCTGTTCTTGAGATACTTGTCAGGATATAGCACTTTTTTTGGTTTGTTGCTGTAGCTGAACAGACCACAGTAGCCTCGACATCACAAGATTTTCTTAGATCTCGTCCATAGCCTTGAGATCTTCTTAGAGATAGCCAATGACTGATTTATTCCAGAAGTCTTTTTACTTTGTATTCTCAATACTTTTCTTTTTTTTTTTTACACAATTTAATGCACATAACTCAAATGACTTGTCATCTATTTAGATTGCTGAAAACACATGATCAAACAGCATGCCTCTTTTCTTAAATACAGAGAAGTACCGGTAATAGCCTCCTGAAGTACACTTCTGGATTCCTTTTATCATCTCCTGATGAGTAATACTGAACTCACTCCCTTGGTAAAGAAGGGTAGCCATAACAGCAGCCTTGGAATGAGTATGTATCACTGCGCCTGCCCCTAAGAACAGAAAAAGAGGAAAAAAAAATATTTAAAAAAAATATTTTAAAGCATGTCAATTAAGAATCTTTTTCACATACTTCATTGCCTTTGGCTAGGCATCTTAGCAAATGCTGATCTGCTGTTTAAGAGGAAAAATATACAGCAACCTAAATAAAGTTATGAGATAATTACTCATCTATAAATTGTAATTATTGATTGCCTTAGGACAGTAGTGTTAACATCTAGTTAGTGACAAATCCCAGGAGAGAAACCACTTGCCCAAATTCAAGAAGAAACAATACTTGTATATTTCTTTACATACTGCAATGACTGAAACACTTTATTAATTATATCACAGTTCTGAGATTCTAAAGAATTTCCAAACTTATTTGAGAGACAAAAGTTTAAAGACTTTTACTTTTTTTTTATGCTAGTACTTGTCTTTGATTATCCATTGAGTCTCTGAAAAAATTCTATTGTTATCGTATTATGTCATAAGGGAAAGATAGGTAGATAATATTACAATTTACTTATTAAGTTGCAAGTATATGAAAGGAGTTTTCCTTGGGTACACATATAAGCTTCTTGTGAAGGAAGATCAGAAGAGCCTCCCTAAATTCATTCTGAAGTAACAGATGTAAATCTTATACAACAGCAAAAGCTCTCTTTTACTGTACATCTGCAGAAGAAAAGTTTCATACTTATTTCACTTATCTGTGAAACTTTTGATCCTAGCCAATGGTTGTAAAAGGATCTAAAACACGGTTGCTGAATAGGCAAAACTACTGGTATAAAACTGCTGTAAATCCCCCAAGCTCCTCCCACAGCCTACTAATATACTGCACTAAAAATCAGTGCCAAAAAGATGATCACAGGTATATAGCTACACGAGATTAAAGTGTAAATGACAGCCACAGTACATTACCATGGATTACCTTCCATTGTACATATTCCTTTGCAAATTAATTTATTTTATAGTTTCATTTTATTTCACTGTAACATCCATGTATAGAGAACATGCTATCAAATTTTAATTTTGTGGATGTGTATATACAGTGTTTCAGTCATCGTGGGCTATGCACCTCTCATAGTGTAGGCGTTCATAAAAAGAGGTGTGCACTGGCTTTTCTTTAGTTTCTTGTGTGGTGGCGGACCACTGATGTCCTGTTCGTTCATGTCACAAACAAACAAATCTTCTGGCTGTAAAAAAGAAGAAATTACTTTGACTTGTGATGACTGGAATAGTTTTGGTTTCCTTCTAGGGAGACAAATATATACAGCATGTATTTATTAGAGAATGTGACTTCAACTTTGTAAAAATGCTGTAATGCGCCACGTTTATTCTAGATTCTGATACTATTTACTGACACTGTCTAATGTGAAATAATATTACGTACTTCTTTTTATTCAGACTGCTGCCAAGCAGATATTTGTGAAACTAAAATTTTCTCAGAAATGCAACAGCCTGTGTGTGAATAACAGACAATAGATCCAAAGGAAAAGTAGTAACTGATTCTAAAAAAAGAAATGCAGATGTGCTTTTCCTTTCCCCCCTAAAGAACCAAGGACATGAATCAAATATTTAACTTGTAGAACAATTTTTTTAAACCTTGCTTTTAGTATCTTTACATGAATGTTATCATTGCATCAATCAGCTATTCGAAATAGTACAAAGAATTGGTTCAGGGCAGCAATACAACTTTCTTCTTTAATGTTATTTTAAGAATCAGTAGTAAATACAGTTCCAAGAGTTTTCCTTATTCACTGCACTAATCCACTGGAATACTGGGCGCAATCCTCAGTTATTTCAATAAGGCAGTCATTAGTATAACAAGTTTCTAACTTTACATAAGGAAAAATGAAACTCCAAACAAACGTACTTTCATCCATCTCAAGATGAGCTCTGAGGTAAAAACAATTCAATGTACCTGTATTCTTTCCTTTTGGACTCCTGAAGGAGCAATGTATATTTCATTCCTAAGAAAAGTTACAGACAGGAAAAATCAATAAACACAGGACTATTCAACTGCACAGGTATTAGAGCGCTCAATACGCTGAAAAGGAAATAGCAAATCTAGCCCCTCATAGTTTAATAATGTTTTTGCACCTTCCATAGATTGACATATAGATGGCTTCAAACTAGAATCAAATCATACAAGGGCATATGAAACCTCTAACTTGGAGAGGTAAAAAAATCATCCTTTCAACTTGACAAGAGATCTGAAACACACATAGGAAATGCAGACTGACTTACTACTTAGACAGCCTCATCCTGCAATAATTCAAAAATCAAATCCCCAGAATTCAGAGAAAAAATGGAATAAGAGAAATTGCAAGCAGATCTATGATAAAACATGTGACAAAACCATTGCTTAAAAATCCAGACTACCTATAAACATTATTAATTAACTGTAGTATTCTACAATATAAATAACAGTAAGACTAGAGGCAATGGCTTGAAGTTGCATCAGGGGAGGTTTAGATTGGGTATTAGGAAGGATTTCTATACTGAAAGAGTGGTCAGGCACTGGAACAGCTTCCCCAGGGAGGTGGTTGAGTCACCATTCTTGGGGGTATTCAAGAAACATGTAGATGTGGCACTTCAGGGCATGATCTAGTGGCTGAGGTTGTGGGGTTTTTTGTGGGTGTTTTTCGGTGGGGGTATGGGAGTGTTTTTTGTTTTTTGTTGATTCAGTAATTTTGCTTTTCATTACAACTATGTAGCTTAGGTTTTAAATTAATTTATATATATTTGTATTGATAAAAAAATAAGATAATTCAATGCTATTAAATTACTGAAATTCAAGTAGCAGTGCATTACTTCTTGCAAGGCTTACATGAACAAAGACTATGAAACACTGATTTAAATTAAAATTATTTTGAGATGGTATCTGAAATATTTTCAATAACAGCAAAAAAAATCAAATTATGTCTCTCAATTGTAATCACTATTTAGTTTCAACAGTAACATACTAAATTCAGGAGCACAGAGACATCTAGTGAATAAATAGTCAAGTTACAGATACATTTCCTAAGGACCATGAGATGTTCCTATTTCCAGACACGAGCACTTAGAAAGCAATGAAGCTGACAAAAAGTTGAAACAACAATTCTTATAAGTGTGAGTGGCTGAGGGATCGGAGTTTATTTGGTCTGGAGAAAAGCAGGTTGAGGGGAGACCTTACTGGTCTCTACAACTACCTGAAAGGAGGGTGTAGCAAGGCAGGTGTTGGTCTTATTGTAGTTAAACCCCAGCTGACAACTAAGCACCACACAGCCACTTGCTCACATACCTCCCCCAGCAGGATGGCTAAAAGAAAAACTGTGGGTTGAGAGAACAGTTTAATAATTAAAATATAATAACAAAAATAAAAATAAAACCCAAGACAGACAAGCTATGCAAATGACAACTATTGCTCACCACCAACTGACTAATGCCTAGCCAGTCCCCAAGCAGCAGCCCCCTGGCCAACCTTCCCCCTATTTTATTGATGATGCATGATGTCATACAATATGGAATATCCCTTTGGCCGTTGGGGTCAGCTGTCCTGGCCATGTCTCATTCCAACTTCTTGTGCACCCTCAGCCTACTCACTGGCAGGGCGGTATGAGGAGCAGAAAGGCCTTGACTCTGCGTAAGCACTGCTCTGCAATAACTAAAAGATCCCTGTGATACCAACACTGTTTCCAGCACAAATCCAAAACATGGCCCCATACTAGCTACTATGAAGGAAATTAACTCTACCCCAGCCAAAAACAGCACAGGTCTCTTATTTAAAGTAGCATGTGATAGGATGAGAGGAAATGGCCTCAGGTTACACCAGGGGATGTTTAGATTGGATATTTGGAAAAATTTATTTGCTGAAAGGGTTATCAAGCATTGGAACAGGCTGCCCAGGGAAGTGGTTGAGTCATCATCCCTGGACGTATTTTAAAAATGTCTAGATGTGGCTCTTAGGGACATGGTTTAGTACTGAACTTAGCAGTATTAGGTTTAACATTGGACTCAATGATCTTAAGGGTCTTTTCCAACAAAAACAATTCTATAATTCTAACTCTTCCAAAAATACAACTCCTAAGATGATATATTCTTCATAGTGGCAAAATGGCTGTGAAGCACATAAAAATGTGGCTTTATCATATTTGTAATTTTTAATATTAATTAATTAATAAATATAGGATGCCTGACAAATTCTAGATTCACTTTTAATATGCTACCCCATGTCCAAATTGGCATTTTTAGTCTGAGTAGTTGATATAAACTGCACAGTGAGTAATGCTGATTAGGATTAGCTGGTAAAATCAGTTGTTAGCATTTCCATAAAAATTGAATTGTTCTTCCACTATAATAATTGTTCTTCTATTAATTGTTAATTGTTCTTCTATTAATTGTTAATAATTGTTCTTCCACTAATCTAACAATTCAGAGCTAGTCTGATTGCTGCCTTAGGGCTATTAATTTTGAAGCATACCTAGATACCATTTATTACGGTTTTATACAGTACAGCCACATAGATTACTGTTCCTAGATCATGTACAATACTGGTACCAAATCAAATACGTATTTTGGTGTAATCCGACCAACAAAGTTACAGAGCTGCTGATGAAAACTGCCATGACCAATACGAATTGCACTAAAATGACACAGAAATCAGGCTACATTTAGAATAATAGAATTATTAAGGTTGGAAAACACCTCACGATCATCAAGTCCACCGTAATCCAGCTACCACAACCACTAAATTATATCCTGAAGCGACACATAGAAATGCTTCTTGAACACCTCCAGGGATGGCAACTCCACCACCTCTCTGGGCAGCCCATCCCCATGCCTCACCACTCTTTCAATAAAGTTATTCCATATATCCAACCTGAACCTTCCCTGGCACAACTTAAACAGATTTCCTCTTGTGCTATCACTAGATACATGGGAGAAGAGACCAAGACTGGCCTCTCTACAACCTCCCTACAGGTAGTTTTAGAGAGCAATAAGATCTCCCCTGAGCCTTCTCTTCTTCATACTAAACAACTCCAGTTCCCTCAGCTGATCCTTGTATGACATGCCCTCCCAAACCCCTCACCAGCCTTGTTGCTATTCTCTGGACATGCTCCAGGACCTCAATGTCTTTCTTATACTGTGGTGCCCAGAATTGGACACAGCACTCAAGGTGTGGCCTCACCAGTGCTGAATACAGGGGTATGATCACTTCCCTACTCCTGTTGGACACATAGTTTTTGATACAGACCAGGATGCTCTTGGCCTTGTTGGCCACCTGGGCACACTGCTGGCTCATGTTCAGCCAGCCATCCACCAGTACTCCCAGATCCTTTTTCACTGGGCTGTTTCCAGCCACTCTTCCCCAAGTCTGTAGCATTGCTTGGGGTTATTGTGACCAAAGTGCAGGACCTGGCACTTGGTCTTGTTAAACCTCATCTTGTTGACCTCAGCCCATCCATCTAATCCATCCAGATCTCTCTGCAGTGCCTTCCTACTCTCAAACAGATCAACACTCCCGCTCAATTTAGGGCCAGCTGCAAACTTGCTGAGGGTGCACTCGATCCCCTCATCCAAATCACTGATAAATATATTAAACAGAACTGGCCCCAGTACCAAGCCCTGGGGGACACCACTTGTGACCGGTCACCAGCTGGATTTAACTCCATTTATCACAACTCTTTGGGCCCGGCCATTCAGCCAGTTTTTAATCCACCAGGGTCCACCTGTCTATGCCATGGACCACAAGTTTCTCAAGGTGAATGCTGTGGGAGATAGTGTCTACTCATCCACTAGATGGGTCACCTGGTCATAGAAGGAGATCAAGTTGGTCCAGCAGGACCTGCCTTTCATGAATCCATGCTGGTTAGGCCTAATCTCACCATTATCCTGCACTTGCCATGTGAGTGCACCCAAGATGAACTGCTCCGGGATCTTCCCCAGTACCAAAGTCAGGCTGACAGGCCTGTAGTTCCCCGAGTCCTCCTTTTGGCTCTTTTTGTAGATGGGCAAGCCTCCAATTGCCTGGCACCTCCTCTGTTAACCAGGACTGCTGATAGATGATGGAGAGCAGCTTGGCAAGCTCCTCTGCCAGCTCCCTCAGCACTCTTGGGTGATCCCATCTAGACTTTTGAGTGTCCAGGTGGTATAAAAGGTCATTAACTGCTTCCTCCTGGATTATTGGGAGTTGCTGTTGCTCTCCATCCCTATCCGGAGCTTGAATACCCCGAGGATAATAGGTCTGACTATTAAAGACTGAGGCAAAGAAGGCATTCAGTACCTCAGCCTTTTCCTCATCCTTGATAGCAATGTTCCCCTCTGCATCCAATAAAGGGTGGACATTCTCCTTGAATATCTTTTTGTTGTTAATGTATTTGTAAAAGCCTTTTTTGTTATCTCTCACAGCAGTGGCCAGGTTGAGTTCTAGCTGTGCTTCTGCCTTTCGGATGTTTTCTCTGCATGACCTAGCTAGATCCCTGTACTCTTCTTGAGTTGCCTGCCCCTTTTTCCAAAGGTGGTAGACTCTCCTTTTCTTCCTGAGCCCCTGCAAGGGCTCCCTGTTCAGCCAGGCCCCTTGTCTTCCCCAACTGCTTGTTTTATGACACATAGGGACAGCCTGCCCCTGCACCTCTAAGACCTTCCTGAAGAACACACAGCCTTCTTGGGCTTCTTTGTCCTTCAGGACTGTCTTCCAAGGGACACTCCCAACCAGTGTTCTGAACAGTCTGAAGCCTGCCCTCTGGAAGTCCGTAACAATGTTTTTACGTATTCCCCCTCCTTACTTCACTAAGAATTGAGAATTCTATCATTTCATGGTCACTAAGCCCAAGACAGCCTCCAACCACCACAACACTCACCAGTCCTTCCCTGTTTGTAAACAGTAGGTCTAGTAAGGCACCTTCCCTGCTAGGCTCATTTACCAGCTGTGTCAGGAAGTAATTTACCTACTGATGAGAAATTAGTGCTAAAAAAAAAAAAACAACCAAAAACTTTCCACAGACAAAGAACTTTAGAAACAAGAATTAATCCTTTTATAATTTGTCTCATTACTATTATTTCTGTTGCTTTGCTTGCAAAATCAAGCAGGGAAGTAAAATGACTTGCAAAAAGCCATTAGAACAACACAAATATTAGCATTTAGAGCCTTTACTTCAGAGATATATCTCTTTCACATTTGAAGAGCCATGGCTGCTTCTGTCTGCATGCAAACATACATCAGAAAATTAAGAGGTCAGACACTTGAGTTTCAAAACACTTTGTGACGGGGGACAGAATTGCAAACACTGTGCAAGGTGTTTTGTAGAATGAGGACTTCCCTTTTTTCAGTGGCCACTGAGAGGAGCTCTGTCTCCATTAAAAGCTTGGAAAGTGTGAACAGGGGGAGATGAGCTTAAAAGCAAAGTGGTGTTCCTTAGTAACGGATACACATCAAAAATTGCTTTGCTGTTACCTGTCCTGCTTTAATTGTATGTTAAGAATATCTCCTTAGAAATTAACTTAGTAGAACAGTAACTTCCTTCTTAAAGGAAATGTCTTGCTTGCAAAATGCCTAGGGTGGGATTCATCTCATCTAACTCCAGCCACCTGAAAGCAATGTGCCTGCCACTGTATAGTCCATAGCTGATGAAATGAAAAGTGGGGAATGCATTGCTCTTTAAAGACAATTAATCTACCTTAAACAAAGATAGGAAAAGGACAGAAAAAAGTCACTCTCTGAAGTTGGCTGTCTCCATTTAATTCAGACTAGCTACCTCACTTCTATATTGTTCAATTTGGCGTACTGTTCATTTCCCCCTCTACCTTCTTGCCTACTCTTGACTTTCATTTATAATGGAACTGAAATGCCCTCATAAACTACTAAACACGGTCACCCTCTCTCTAACCATCACATTCATTGTCTTCCATCTTCACTTACCCGTGCTTCAAGCTGATTCCTCCACCAGTTCCTGTTACCCAGCCTAAATCATAAAAGAGTCTACAAAGCTCTGGGATAAGATTTCTTGGATGTAACTTCTCCTAAAAATAAAGAAATAAATTAAAAACCATAAGAAACATAACAAACTTAAGAATTTCAATTCTGAAATTAAATTTAAAGGGGTAGTTCTTTCTCACTGCAGCATGACAGTCTAATTTATGCTTATGAATTTCAGTTACAAAAATGACGGTGTGTCTGCACAATGCCCTTTACACTTCTCAGAGGCCACTCACATATTGAAACTAACAAACAAAACCCCCAAATAAAATGCATGTCTGATTATCTTTCACGCAAAGGTCTCATCTAAAATTTGAGTGCAGTGGCCCAGAGGTATTACACCAGTGAGATTAAGTAATAGACTATTGTAATAAAAAAAAAAATATAAATGCATCTAACATTATCCATTTTGAAAAGCTCAACTAATAACTTTTCCCATTCAATCAGTTTTCTGTAGGTCTATTTTGCTTCACTTACAAATTTCAGAAGAACAGACTTTATTTGTTCTGCTATACAATATTTTTACGTAGCAGCCAAAAATACCACAGTAAATGTAGGCAAACTATTTGATGAACTTCACATGCCTACATTTTTACAATGTGAGGTTACCTCACATGCAGTTTGGGCAGAAGGCAAATTGCTTTATTTTAGTATTTCTTTCAGAAGGAAAAAAGTTCTTAATTTTTTCCATATTCTACTGTTTATTACATCATTAAATATATCTATACATATTAATTAATCAAAGGTGTCTGTAGTGTCAGGTATTCATAGAATTATAGAACGTGTGTGGGGCTGGAAGGGACCTTTAAAGGTCATCTAGTCCAGCCCCCCCCCTGCAGTGTGCAGGGACTTTTTTTACTAGATCAGGTTGCTCAGAGCCTCATCAAGCCTGGAACTACACATTCATACTTAATCTAAACCAGAACAGTTTTACAGTACAAGCCAAAAGAATTAAAAATGAAACAGAGGGGAACTTACCCCTTCGCTCTCCCTAGGAAGGGGCAAATTTCCACCTACATTACCACAGTAATACAGCTGGTTTGGTTTCTTATATGGGTGTGTAATAGAAATCAGCAATTAAGCAAAACAGATGTGCTCCTTCCATTGATTGCAACAGAAAAATGGATTAGTTTTAGGAAGGTTAAACCCTTAGGTTATCAAACACAGTCCCGCTTCTGCAGCTAACTCTCAGTAATTCTTTTTATATATGCATTAAGCCTGATCAGTACTTCAAACTTCAACTTAATAATGTAGTGTAGTACCATATTCTTCAATGGCACTTGTTTCTGAAGTGATTAGGGAACTGGAATTCAGTTCAGATGGTATTCCTGCCTGCTCTGATTTTTGTTTCTTTTAATATATTAAAAAATTGCCTGTTTATGCATATCAATTGATAGAAACCAGACTCCAACCAGCACTCCCAGAAGCTTATGTAAGAAGTTAAGATTTTTAAAGCACCATGAACCTTCTCCAGTTCACAATACCAGAAACAAACAGATCAGTATAAACAAGAGTACACGAAGAAAGATGACTCCAGGCCAAATAAAGAAAATTCTACATTTACAGTGAAAAAAATCTGAAATCTTCCCCATTCACACAGCTGAAAACAAAAACACTCCATTCCAGTTTGCCACTGAAAACATACATCACATATATTCTATCTAAACATTCCTCAAATACTAATGACGCTGAAATATACTGTGAATCTGAAAAGACTAATGTATGTGTCATATGTTTACAATACAAAACAAGCACATAGTATGTGTAAATTGTTTCATTGTTCTCATTTCTTTATAAAGAACTAATGGCTGTATGTAATTTTTATCTATTCACCTGTCATTAAAATGAGTTCCACTGTATCACTTTTTGACTCTCAAAATACGTATTACACTAGTATTTTTCATTTCAAAGAAAAATTATGTCTCTTCTACTTTTGATGGAATAAGGTTATATTAAACAGGTTTATATCGCTATTATTTATGGAATGTACACAGCCACAAAAACCCCGAAGTTATAACACTTCTACAGTTGTTTCATATTTTCCATTTGATAACTCTAGACATTTACTGCAGATCACATTAACTTTAAATAATTACAAATAAATTTTGAAAGTTCAAATTCAGAAGGTACTTTCACCAATAACATATGAAAATAAACATAATCAAGGAATTTTGACTATTTTTCTGAAGAATTTCAGGATCATAAACCACAGTTCAATAGTATTTTTCCAGGATCTGATTGATACTGATTACAAACACAAACTCCCTAAGTAAAAATATTTTATTTCATGTTCAAAATTACTGATAATAAAAATGACAGGTCTTTCTATAACTAAAACAGGGTACTTGCTGTAAAAAGCCTAGGAGTGAACATGTGCAAAAGCAGTAGGCAACTCAACAGGGTTACTCTTTGGCAAATCTCAATTAGCACTAATTTTAAATTTTTTTAAAATTTTTCACTTGAAGTAGAGATGCCATTGGTTATCTCTCCCTTGAGATCAACAACTGCAGATCTGGCCTACTATTTTTCTGATACACCTAGCATTAACAATTTAGCTTGTTTCCTGCTATGTTGTTACCATCTTAGCCTAAGTTTCTACATGCTATTAGGTATGTAGGAAAACTCCACAAACTTCTGTCAACTAAAATAATATTTTTTCAATCCATTAAATTATTATTTTTAAAACAAATTTGCTGTTTGCTGGTAAATTTCTAAACAGAAGCTGACTGAAAATATTCACTGAAAATATAGAGTATTTCCAGAGGTCAAATCTTCTCATACTATACCCAAGTTGATTTAAAAAACAAAACCAAACCAAACCACCTTCTCAACTCCAAAACCCAGAAAACAATGTGGATCTAATATATGGAAATCAAGGTGGACTCAGGCTACCTGTGGAACAAACACATTTGTAAAAGTTTTGGGGATAATTTTCAAACTGAAGTACAATGTGGATTTTTAAGATATTATGGTAAATAAAAAGTGCCTGAAATATGTATCTCCCTTTCATAAATTGCTTAGAACTCATATAATTTTCCTCAGAAATAAGCAGACTGCATAGATAAAATCTTACCATTGATAAATCATTACAAGGTTTCTTTGAATAGGTGGATAGTGACAAGTTTAATGTGGTAAAGCAGGCTTGTGCTACACAGTATACATAAAGTGAGAAAAGTATAATTGACAAGCTAGGAGATTTCTGTTGAAAAGATGTCTTTAGTATAGACATGTATCAAATAAACCAAAGTAGCAAAAATCTCATGATCGTTAAAAAGAGTTTATTTTCTACAATACCTTTAGCACCACACAAGGATTCTATAACACAAAAGTTTTTGATTGTAAGGAAGATATAAGAAAGCAATATGAGGAGGATCCCACTCGATTTAAAAGCCGCAGACTGTCAATTTTTATAGCAAGTACAGACCTCCGAATGAAACATCATTTATGGTGTGCCTTTTTTTTTAATTGCAGCTATTAGAACCTTTAACAGTTGTTTGTTTTTTTTAAATTACAAGTGATTAGTTGCTTTACTGCTCAGCTTACTCATTTATGCCCTTGAAAGGACATTTCCAAGAAGATCATTTGTTTAGCAGCAGGAACCTACATTAGGGGGGCTTTCCTGTTAACACCCACAGAATAAAGAGAATAAAATAAAAAAATAAGTACAACATACTGATAGGCAGGTTGTTACTTAGTACCAATAACTTTGCTGAAATACTTTAAAAAAAAGTTGTCACTGTTTTCTCCCCCCACCCCAATACCACAGTGACTGTAAAGTTGAAGACTGGGTGATCCTCGATGGTCTAAAATAAGACCGTAAGACTTAAGCAAAGGGGAACCGAGATTTTGCAAGCACCTCAAGATTGTCTCCTGCCCCTTGGAATCACAGCAAGCAGAGGCTTTGTTTAACACAGGCCCTGTGAACAGGAAGACCACTTGCATTTTGTTGCAGTCACTACAGGGGGCTGCACGCCATTGAGAAAATGCTTCCAGTTGGACTTACAGAACCAGGCACGGGCAGGCAGTCGTGGCAGCATGGAAGAAATAGGCATGGGTACAAGACAGTAGCAGTGGTTCTGAGGCCGGAGACAGGGAAGGTGAAGTGATGAAGAAGGCAGCCTGGGGCAAGTCTGACTAGGTTTGGAAGCTTTATCTTTAAAACCTTCAGTGACAGTGAGTCACAAACTCCTTAATTCCTCTGTTAACTGTCCCAGGTTAGAAATATTTTCCTAATGCCTAACCTAAACCTTGCTTGCTGAAACTGAAGCTTGTTACCAAACAGTTATGGAGATAAAGAAGATGCTGTTCCCTTTCATCTCTGTGACATTTTACATATTAACACATCTCCATTTCTTTTCTTTTTTTTTTTTTTTTGGATAGAGAAAATTATTTCCCTTTCCTGACAGGCCACATTATTATTATTATATAGTCTGATGATGATTCTCATCTCCTTGTTATTTGTCCACACTGTTCTTGAAGCTTAGGCTAGTCTTGATCAGTTCCACATACAAACAGGACATGTATTTCAAGCCTCATCCAGGTGATGCTCCAATATGCTCTAACACGATGTATACTTCATTTGCTGAAGCACAGCACCAACAACTCATGGTTAGGTTGTGATGACTTACAGCAATGAACAGTTACCAAACTACAAAAAAACCCAAACAAACCACAAACCCAAACCAAACCTAAAACCCCCTCTAGTTACCATAAATAAATAAATAAATATTTTTTTAAAAAGAGCCAGCGTTCGGTAACTGCAGTCAGACTGTGTCAGCTGGCAACATTTTGGGAAATGTAGTACATTTCAGAGCATCTCCATACTCCCTGCTAATTAGTAACTACGAAGCTAATTACTAAGGCTGCAGCAACTCAACATTCTCAACAACTGCAACTGCGAACTGCTATCCTGGAGACACAAAGTCCCCCATGCCAGTCAGCAACATCAGACGTGGCACAGGAGGCCACGGCAAAGCCCAGGCACGCCAGCAGGGCTGTCTCCGGTTCGCTGTCCTGTCTCGGGCCTCCAGGATTACCTCCTAGCTGGAGAGGGGACCCTAGTGCGCCGGGGCCCGCCTGCACTCAGGGCGTGCCCAACCCCACATCGCACACCGCCGGGCTACCGAAAAGGGACACTGCCAGGACGAGGCGTGCGGACCCGCCTCGCTGCCAAGCTCTGCGCCCCTTTGAAGCCGACGCGGCAAGCAGGGGCAGGCGCTGCTTGCGGGGGCCTAGGCGTGGCGCCTGTTACCTGAGCAGCGTCGCAGTCGTTGACAGCTGCCGCCATGGCCCCAGTCGGACAGCGAGTGCTGGGGTCCTTCAGACGCGGGTTCTTTCAAGCGCCGAGCGGGCGCCTGCCGAGAGTTTGCCTAGCCCTGGCGGTGTGTCACCGACCCGAGCGATACCCTGGTGAGCGACCCGCACTCCGTCCCGAGCCAGAGACGGACAGGCCGGAGTGGGAGAGAGACCAGCCCCCCTCGCTCAGGTCGAGAGGGTCGGAAATGGCGAGTAGCGGATGTAGTTGGAGAGGAAGATAGGGGCGCACTACGGGGGCAGACAGGAAGGCAGAGCTCAGAGAGGCGCGGGTGCGTCTGTAGTAGGCATTTGCTCGTACCTGGGGCGATAGAGCCAATCGTGCCCGAGCAGGGGAGACGCCGAGTGCCCACGGCTCTGCGGCGCGCCCTGTGGTTATGCCAAATGTAGGCAGGTGGCCAGCGGCAGGGTGGGGGGCTTTCGTGAAACCGTACCTCCACGCTGAGGCTGCGGAGCGTGCTGCTCTTTTTTCTGGTCAGGCAGTGAGAGAGACAGCCCCGGTGCTAGGAAGGTCAGGAACGGGAGAGGACGCAAGATGGCAGCTTCCTTGTGGCTGAGTCGCGGCGGCAAGGGGCTAGCGAGGCTGCTATTGGGGATACGGCCAGCTCTTGGTGCTGGCGTGTCTTTACCATCTCAAGGAGGCTGGAGGCGTCTGCACAGGACCCGAGAGCTACTGGGTGAGTGAGGGGCTGGATCTGGATCACTCTTCGCTGTCAGTCGGGGGCCTGTGCTGTTGGACTGTTGCAAGTGTGTCTCTAGGAGCTGCAACTTTAAAGTAAGGGATGAGAGTAGGTTGTGCTATGGGGGAGGTAAAGGCTGTACAAGGTGGCGGGGAGGTGTGGGTGCCTGGTATTGCCAGGTAGGTGTGTAGGGTGGCAAGGCCGAGCAGGGTCGTTGATGTACTGAACAGGAGCGAGTGACTGAGTACCGGGGAGGCTTTCCAGTACCTGAAGGGGGCCTACAGGGAAGCTGGAGGGGGACTTTTTATAAGGTCATATAGCGATAAAACGAGGGGTAAATGGCTTTAAGCTGGAAGAGAGTAGATGTGGATTAGACACTAGGAAGAAATTCCTCACTATGAGGATGGTGAGACACTGGAACAGGTTGCCCAGAGAAGTTGTGGATGTCCCCCTCCCTGGAAGTGTTAAAGGCCAAGTTGGATGGGGATTTGAGCAACCTGGTCTAGTGGAGAGGTGTCCGTGCCCATGGCAGGGCAGTTAGAACAAGGTGATTTTAAAGATCCCTTCCAACCCAAATCCTTCTATGATTCTATGAAAACAGATTGACGGGATATTCTGTTGAGGATAAGGAAAAAAAAAAGTGCTTACATTTTATAATTGTTGAGTGTTTTCTAGGCACAAGTATAGTTAACTACTGAAAGTTTTTTGTTTTGTTTTTTTTTTTAATGTTCAGAGTTTCTGCCACTTTTCCGTCATCTTTTTATTTGACAAGTCATGTTTCAAGTTGCTGGAGAACGGCTTGGAAGCTATATTTCATGAAATTCCTGTTGTTTTTTTTCTTTGAAATGGAGAAGTGAAGTTTAAATCTATTACTTGTATGTCTAGTATACATTGCTACATAGAAGTCAATCTATGAGGTTATGGCAACAGCTTTTAAAGGTGTACTTTTTCTCTTCTCAGGAGTTTGTTTCAAAATTACCAGGCAGATCTTCTACTTACCTTTCATATTTTCTGCTGTCTTTGAGAGATGTGGGAAGAATTTGATGCCCAAATTACATGTTATTTTTTCTTTCCTTGCTTGATCTGTTAGCTACAACTTGTTAAACATTTAAACATTAATCAAGTGCACTGTTAATAGGTACTCGAGTGATACTGAGCATAAAATACTTCACTTATAAAGTGAGCTCTTGCTAACCTTATGTGTAATAAAGCTAAGTGCATTTTACAGTAAAACTCTGCAACAGTTTAGAGAGCTGTTGATCACTGTATTTTAGATCTCAGTATACCCTTCTTTCCAGCACTGGTTGTCTTTGCTGCTTTGTAGTATGAAAATCTTTTCCTTTGCAAAACCTGCTATGTAACATACAGGGAAGGCTATCCCTATTCTCGAATCAGCTGTTATTTTCAAATATAATTTGAAAAAAATTGCTTCCTTCTTCATAAAAGAATGTGTTTGTCTTTTTGTCCAAAGCAGCTACCTCTGTATTAGTCACTATTTAACTCCATAAGGACCTCTTGTGTACAGTTCTCCCAGGCCATATGTTGTAGTACTTTATGGTGAGAAAGACTTACTTAATGTATAGCTGGAGTTAAATTATTGATTCTGAATATGTAAAAGAGTGAAAATTCTTTTTCTTCCTCACAGTAAGTTTTTATATATTAAGGTGGATATATCACACCTTTAACGTGTTCAGGCTTTCCTCACTGACTTGTTTCAACCATCTTAGTCTTCGCTATTGCTTTTCAAGGTAGTTCATATGTCGGTGACATAATTTTTCTTAAATGTTTCTTGCAGCCTCTAAAATTAAAACAAAGAGAAAAGTCATAATTTCTCTGGTAAAATACAGCTCTTTTGGATATAAAACTCACCCTTGCTTCCTAATTTGAAAATTTAAAGTGAGTTTTACTTTAGCATTAGTTTTATTTCTCTACTTTTTTCTTTCTGAAAATGCCACCAATTGAATTGGTGGTTCATGTGGATCTAGTTTTGTTGTGTCACTTTTTTTTTTGTTTCTCCATGTGTTTCTGTCACTTTCTGTGATGATAGTAGAGCAGGGAGAACATTTTGCGTAGTCAAAATTAATAATTCAGAATTGAATTCCTAGTTTGTTGGTTAAAAGAAAGGAACAAAAATAGAATGAACCTTTATGTTAGAGGTCTGTTGATTTTTTTTCTTTGTTTTTAGTGTTTCTTGATCTTACCATTCATGTCAGGTCAGAATAAATCTTTTAATTCTGTACTGACTACAGAGTAAGACTTAAGAAGTTAAGAAATAGCTTTCCTGTTTAGCATACTAAGGCATTTGTCTTCAGTTTGTTGTACCGAAAGCAGGGTCCGTCACTTGTTGTGCAAGAAGCACACAGAGTCAAGATATTTGCTTTAATATCCAGTTCTGCGCAGAAAAGGGAGCAGGGTGGTATTCCACCCTGCAAGCAAGCTCAGTTTTCCCAAATGCAAGTGCTACTTTTATGCCCAAAAACGTGAGAGAGAACTTTATCTCTAACATTATTCTATCACTGGCACACACGATTGGTCAACTAATACCTCACTTCCATTTAAAGTGGCAATGCTCAGGAATTTCACTATTTATGCTCAAAGAGTAAGGGGCTTCTTGTTAGTAGGGGTCCCTCTAGCCTGTGGGTGTGAACTTTAATATGCTAATGGATCATTACTGTATTAATAAGGTGATTTCAATTACTCAGTGTTTTCCACCCAGTGGTCAAGGCTGTAACCAAGACAAGCTGTGGGCAGTGCTCCTTTCCATCCCTTTCATCTGTCTTGCAGGTGTCCTGCAGGCCTGTCTCAAGGCCAGGCTGTTGACTACTGGGAGTGTGTTTGTCTTTAACTGGAATCTGGTTTTGTGTAATTCTTACTGTTTCACTGCTATCTAGGCCCTGTTTTTATTCTGCATGTCCTTTTTGTTCTCTTTTATGTGATTTTTTTTTTTTCCAAATGTGGTATTTTTTTCCCCCCAAATTTTACTTATTTCAATTAATAACTGAAATCAAGGTCATTTCAGGTTTGTTTGGTTTTGTGTTGTGTTTTTTTTTGTTTGTTTTGAGAATGCATTAGCTGTTTCCATATCAAAGGAGGGCAAAAAGAGGCAATAAACCTGTGCTACACTGAGTAAGTTTAAGTATAAAATTAACTGTCAATGACATTCTCAGATTGTAGTTAACAGGATATTATAGAGGTCTGCTCTTCTCTTAAAGCCCAGCTCTTCAGTCTGTTTGACAGACAGCCTAAATATGCATAGAATCTCTTCATGGAGAAGGAAGAAGGCAGAAACATTATGGCCTGATCCAACTTGATTCTTAAAATGCATCAATAAGAACAAATTCTCCTGTATACACAGAGGGTTTTCTTTAATAGCAGCTACTGTTTATATGAAGTTTTTAAAGTATTCTTCCTTTTTTATTCAGATAATTTATGTGTAGTAATGCAGTTGCTGTTGATAGTAAAATTAATGGGTGGTGACTGGGAGTTCAAAAGTTTCATACACTCATGGCTCTAAGTTCTCTTATACCAATAAGCTCTGTCTTTAAGTTTCTGTGCATATTGCTAGAACTTTTTGCTTACCCATAACAAAAAAAACAACAATATTTACTTCCCAGGGTGCTTGTACAGTGCAACTAGCCTATGTGAATGCAATGACTCCTTTTATTAGCCTTTTTTTAATCTAATGAAGGAAAATATTATTTAGAGAAGGGAATTTTTCACTTTAAGATTGCTTTTTTTTTTTTTCAGAGACACATTTAAGCCTGCTTTTTGGATATGTATGGTCATTAACTGAAAAGTGACTAAATTAGCTTTTAAAGGAGACCTGTTCTTGTGTATCTGTTGCTGAACAAGGCTCTTAATTTCAACCCTACAGAACTTCTTTGAATGTAGGCATCCTTATGCATGAACATTAAATTAATGTACAAGGAACTGAAGTGCACATAATTTTTTCCTTTCCTTTGTGTAAGCACTTGTTTTTCTGATGAGGTTAACTTCCAGCAAGATCCATTCCTGTATCTGGATAACTAGGCAGCAGCATTAGTATTAGTGCTACTGGTAGTATGAATAATAGTGTAAACATGAATAATTGGGGCAGAAGACTGATCAGCTCCTCTTGATTTTATCATGGATTGATATTAAGTTAATGTGGAACAAGAGGTAGTTGTGCATGGCTTAAAACTTTTTCCCCAAATTGGTCCCATGCAAAATACCATTGTGCTGTCTTGCAAAATTAGATTGGTGGTACACTGTAGACAAAATAAATGCTTTTCTTGTTTAAAAAACACTTTGAATTTGTAGCTATGAAACTACTTTAAAGCATCCAAGTAAAGTTAGTAAATATGTTCTCTGGCAAGTTTTTCAGTGAACTTGACTGCATCTGACCTCCAGACAACTGAAAGTAATTAGAAATTCAGTTTTTAAGATCAGTGCCAGAGCATTGCCAAGTCTGTTGCTGGAAACTTTTATTGTATGTTACTGTAATGGATGCTATAACCATTATAATTTTATTGTATAATTCATAGTTCAGATCAGATAGCATAGAAGTGAGGAGGAAAAGGAAGTTCCGTGCAAAATAAAGTAATAGAAGTAACGAGATTTGTTGGTATACTTTGTCCACTTTTTTTTGCTGCTGTGGCGATCCGTGTTATCAACATAAAGATGAAGTTCGTCCCTACATAGTCAAGTTTAAAAATTACTTGAGATAATGTGTTACTTGTTGTAGAGTTGTTTTCACACAAGTCCTCTGCTTCCAAAATTTTCTCAGTGTCAGGAATATTTTTCTTTCTTTGGTATGCCAGCAAAGTCAACCAGTTTTGCTGGTGAGTATGGGAGTTGGGAAAGAGGAAGAAAAATACCTTGTGGTTTTCCAGCGTAGCCACAAAAACTTTTCAGCTCTCTGCTGATTCTGGTTTTGTATATGTTTTTTTTTAACCACTTGCATGCTGTAGATGACTAGAAGTTTGCAATGACTTTCTGAATAATTACTGTGTCATGGTTTGGGCCTAACAACAAAGAACCAGCCACATGGCCGCTCACTAACTTACTTCCCCCTACAACACTGAGATGGGGAGGTCAAAAGCCAACTAGAAGCTCATGGGTCAAGACAAAGGGCAAGGAAGGTTCACTCATCAATTAAGGTCATGGGCAAAACAGACTCAACTTTGGGAAAAATAATAATTGAATTTAACACTAATCAGGTGCACACAGGACACAGACAAAACAAAGAGCAGTGCTTACATACCTTACACCACCCTCCCTTCTTCCCAGGCCCAAATTACTTTGTTCCCAATTTCTCTACCTCCTTCCCCTCAGCGGCACAGGGGGACGGGGAATGGCGTTTAGAGTCAGTTCAGTCTGGTGGCTCCTGCCACTCCTTCCTCCTCAGGGAGAAGAATTCCTTACAGTCCTCCCCCGCTTTCCCATGGGGTCCCTCCCATAGGAGAGAGTCCTCCACGAACCTCTCTGACATGAGGTACAGTCCCTCAGGAGCAAGCTGCTCCAGTATGGGCTTCCCGCAGAGTAATGGGCTGCTTCAAGGAACAGTCACATACCCTGGCGCGGGTCTTCCACGGCTGCATGATCCTGCCGGTGCCAGAGCAGCGCCAGGGGTGGCAGTTTCCCTCGCCGCCAGCACGAGACAACTGCGGCTCGTGGGGGCGGCAGCAGCAGAGGGAGGGGCCATGGGGGTGCTTACAGCGGCAGTTTTCCCATGCCATTTTTTAACTATGAACCACCCCTGGCACATTCAGGCACAACAATAATACAATCAAAAAGTAAAATCAGCAGAATCATTTTTTGTAACACCAAGAGTCATAAAGTAGCCCTTGAAGTGCCCAACCCAATCCTCAGCTCAACTCCTCCCAGCAGAAACCAGTGCTTGAACAAAATGGGAAAACAATATAGGTGGGAGATAGGATGAAAAACTAAAAATCAGAGTCACAACAAAGCACATACAGGCATGCTAAATTAGGTCTTTCAAAACACCATTATCACAATGATTTTTTCAGTTTCCAGCCTTACAATGCTTTAAACTGAATTTTGTGCCCCACATAGGGCGCCAAATATTCTGTCCTAGTTTAATAGGCAGTGCAAGCCACAAACCAGAGGGCAGAATTGGTCCCTGTTACCCACCCCCCCCGCAAGAGAAGATAAAAGGGGAATAAGGAAGAGAGACTTAAGGGTTGGAAATTGAAACTGGAACAAATTTACTGTAACACAGACAAGGAAGTAACGCGTGAGGGAAAGAACAGATATATAAACTCATATACAAATATATACAAAACCAATCTCGATTGCAGGAATAGGTGGGTGAGAGTCCCTTGCAGCAAGGCTGCTTCAGAAGCAGGGGGTCCATGGCTTCTCACAGCACCTGATAGAGTTGGATTCTGCAGAGCACACGGTGAGATGAAGGACCTCCAAGGAGCAGCAGCAAGGAAGAAGGCGCAGGAAGAAAAAGGGCTGAGCTTCCAGTTCTCCTGGCTTTTATGGAGTATGTCAGGAAGTGGGAAGGAATACTGACCCCTCTCAATTCTGACCCTCCTGGGTCCTTCAGGGTCTTAAAGACCCTCTTTCTAATTCCTCCTACAGGTGTCCAGCACATTGCAGGGGCCACTTAAACCATAACAACTGCTTTCTGTAGGTGACTCTCCGTCCAGTTCCTTATTCACCAAATAGGCCATCCATCAAAACCAAGTATCTCCAATCTAGAGATAAGGATGTTGTCAGGGACTGTGTCAAAGGCCTTGCAGAAGTTCAGATAGATGACATCACTGTCTCTTCCCTAGTCCACTGATGTAGTCACTCCATCATACAAGACTACTAGGTTGGTTAGGCAAAACTCACCCTTGATGAAGCCATGCTGGCTGTCTTGAATCACCTCCCTGTCCTTCATGTACCTGAACATAGCTTCTAGGAGGATCTGTTTCATGATCTTCCCAGACGCAGAGGTGAGGCTGACAGGTCACTAATTCCCAGGGCCCTTGTTTCCAGTCTTTTAAAAGATAGGTGCAGTGTTTCCCTTTTTCCAGTCACCAGGGTCTTCACCTGACTGTCATGACTTTTCAAAGAGCAAGGACAGTGGCTTGGCAACTACATCAGCCAGTTCCCTCAAGATTCTGGCTGGAATGCATCTTGTCAAGTCCCATAGACTTCTGTATGTTGAGGTTTTTCAGGTGGTCTCAAACTGATGTTTTCCTACAGTGGGATGGACTTTGCTCCCTCAGTCCCTGCCTTGAGCTCCATCCACTCAAGAGATGTGGGAAGTGAGATTAAATAATAATGGAAATAATGGAAATATAAATATTGGAAAAACTATGTAATGTCTTTAGCTGTACCTAACATCTGAAATACTTATGAATACTTGCATTCTTTTACAAGTGTAATCATTTATTCTTTCATAACCCTGTAGCTATGAGAAAGACAAGATTTATTGGATTACATTATTACAGAACAGGGGTGGACATTTTTAATTCCCTTAAATAATTGTGTATTAATTGAAGTTTCACTTACGTCTTCGTCTTTTCTGAGATCGTAACCATGTTATCTCTTAGGACTTGGAAGTAAGGATGAGAAGCATTCTAGCTCTAGGTGCTTTTCAGCTAAAAATTCTTCTAGTTTTTTTCTTTCCCTTTTTCTTCTGGATAATGAAGGAGAAAAATAATTCATTTCTAACTTTATAAAGCTGTTCCTGCTTACTTTATGCAATTCAGCAACTGCGAGAAATGTGATGTTTTTTCCTACTGAATGATAACAAGCCTCAATGCTGGTTGCCCAGGCCCAGGTGCATGAACCTCATAAGGTTCACCTGGGCCCACTTCTCCACCTTGCCCAGGTCCCTCTGGATGGCATCCCATCTCTCTGGCATGTCGACTGCACCACCCAGCTTGGTGTCATGAGCAAACTTGCTGAGGGTGCTCTCAATGCCACTGTCAATATCATTAATGAAGATACTAAACAACACAGGTCCCAGTACGGACCCCTGAGGGACACCACTTGTCACTGATCTGGACACCGAGCCATTGACCACCACCCTCTGGATGTGACCATCCAGTCAGTTCCTAATCCATTGAACAGTCCACCCATCAAACCCATATCTCACCAATTTAGAGAGAAGGATGCTGTGGGGGACCTTGTCAAAGGCCTTGCAGAAATCCAGATAGATGGCATCCACTGCTTTTCCCTTGTCGACCGATGTAGTTATACCATTATAGAAATCCACTAGGTTGGTCAGGTAGGATTTGCCCCTGGTAAAGCCATGCTGGCTGTCTTGAATCCCCTTTCTGTCCTCCATGTGCCTTAGCATTTCTTCTAGAAGGATCTGTTCCATGATCTTCCCAGGAACAGAGGTGAGGCTGACAGGTCGGTAGTTCCCAAGATCATCCTTTCTACCCTTTTTAAAGATGGGCATGATGTCCTTTCTTCCAGTCACTGAGGACTTCACCTGGCTGCCATGACTTTTCAATGAAGAGTGGCTTGGCAACTACATCTGCCAATTCCCTCAGCACACTGGGATGCATCTCATCAGCTCCCATGGACTTGTATATCTTCAGGTTCCTCAGGTGGTCTCAAACTATGTCCTTGCTTACAGTGGGGAGGACTTTGTCTCTCTGGTCTCCATCTTGTGGGCCATCAGCTTGAGAGCAGTAAGGAGAGGGGTTGCCAGTAAAGACTGAGGCAAAAAAGTCATTGAGAACATTTCCTCATCTGTTGTTACCAATTTACCACTGTTGCTCATCAGCGGGGGTATGCTTTCTTTAACCTTCCTTTTCTGGTCTATGTACCTATAGAAGCCTTTTTTGTTATTCTTTACATCCCTTGCCAAGTTCAGTTCTAGCTGCGCCTTGGCCTTCCTGACCTCGTCCCTACATAACTGGGCAGTGTCCCTGTACTCTTCCCAGGAAACCTGTCCCCTCTTCCACTGCTTGTGTAAGTCCATCTTGTTCTTTAGTTTGACCAGCAGGTCTTGAGTCAGCCATGCTGGTCTCTTGCCTTCCTTGCCTGATTTCCTACACCTGGGGATTGAGACTTCTTGTGCCCTATGGAAAGCATTCTTAAAGATCTGCCAGGTCTCTTCTGCTCCCTTGTCCCTGAGGGCTGTTTCCCATGGGGTCCTATCTACTAACTCCCTGAAGAGCTGGAATTTTGCTTTCCTAAAATTCAGAGTCCTAACTAAGCTTCTCATCTGCCTCATTCCCCTTAGGACAGTGAACTGCACTAGTGCATGATCACTGCAGCCCAGGCTGCCTTCAGCTTTGATATCCCTGATGAGTTCACTCACATTTGTGACCATCAGGTCCAGTAATGCATCCCCCTGGGTGGGACTGTAAATTTCTTGACTTAAGAAGTTGTCATCAGGGCATTCCAGGAATCTCCTGGATTGCCTACAGCTTGCCGTGCTACTTTACCAGCAGATGTTGGGATGGTTGAAATCCCCCAGCAGGATGAGAGCCTGCGATTGCGATGTCTCAAGCTGGAGTAAGAAGGCTTCATCGATAGGCTCCACTTGATCAGGCAGCCTGTAGTAGACTCCAACCACAAGGCTCCCTTTGTTGTCCCAATCCCTAATTCATACCCTAAGTTTTCAACCTGCTCATGGCTATTCTTTAGGGACAGCTCTTCACACTCTATCCAGTTCTTTACATAGAGGGCAACACCTCCACCCCTTCTTCCTCTCCTGTCCCTTCTGAACAGCTTGTAGCCTTCAATAGCCACACTCCAGTCATAGGATTCATCCCACCAAGTTTCCATAATCGCAACTATGTCATAGCTTTTCTGTAGCATGGTAGCTTCCAACTCCTGTGTGTTGTCCATGCTGCATGCTTTAGTGTAGAGGCACTTCAGCTGGGCTGGACATGTCACCTTCTCAGAGGGACACCCCTTTATACCGCCAAGGTGTTTAATGGATGCTATCTTTTGTTTCCTGTTACCTCTGTGACTTCCAGACCTGCAAACCCCATCATGCATAGCCCAGGTGTGTTTGCAGTGGTTTCAGTTATATGCCCTCCCCACCTCAAATCTAGTTTAAAGCCCTGTCAGTGAGTCCTGCTGTCTCCTGCCCAAGGATCATTTTCCCCCTCTGGGACAACTGCATTCCATTATGTGTCAGCAGGCCTAGTGTCTTGTGTATTAACCCATTATCAAAGAATCCAAAGTCCTGCTGCAGACACCAGTCCTGGAGCTGTGAGTTAACGTGTTGGCCCTTGCTGTTAGTTCCCTCGTCTATCGCTGCCATTAGAGGGATGGAAGAGAACACATTTTGCTCTCCTGATCCCTTCACCAGTTGCCCTAGAGCCCTGAAATCTCTCTTAATGGCTTTTGATGTTCTCTTTGCTACTTCATCACTACCCACCTGAAAGATCGAAAGTGGGTAGTAGTCCGAAGGCCTGATGAGGGTGGGAAATTTACTTACTACATCCTTTACCTGGGTCCCAGGGAGGCAGCAGACTTCCCTATGAAGCATGTCTGGTCTGCGTATTGGGCCCTCTGCACCCCTCAAGAGGGAGTCTCCCACAACTAGGGCCCTTCAGTTTTTCTTTTTGGCCTGAGTTGTGATGGTTGGCCTAGGGCGAGTTGGTCTAGCTTGTGTGTAGTTGGGGCTCTAAGCAAGTTGTAGATTATTTTGTTTTGTTTACATTTCTGTTGGGCAAAAGTTGTATAAACCTGTTTCACTTGCATCCACCATAGGATTGTTCAGTAGGTCAGGCTGAACTGACAGGTCTGAAATACTAGTTTGTATACTTTTAATAATGCACTAAGGCTTGGTTGGTCATGGAGAAAGTTTCCATTAAAAATTAATTGCATCAAAGCTGAAACAGCATGAGTATCAGAAGTTGTTTTCATCGGATCCGAAGTTTCTATATCATACTTTTACTTAAGACAGATTTTAGTTTGCTTAATACTTTTTATTATTTATAACTTCATAATTAAGTTGGCCCTTGTTCTTGGTGTGACATGTTGGTTGTGTACTTAGTGCCTTGTTTTCCTTGGTGCTCTTGGGAGTGCATGTATGTAAATGTATGTAAGCTTAAGAAAAAGAACATCATAGTAACTGTTTTGTTCAACTGTCTTTCCTAGTTTAGTTTATGTTAAGCAGTTAACTGAGAAATCAATTATTCTGAAAAAGTATTAATCTTTATAATCATGTGCTTGTTTTACAGGTACACCTGGTATTAAAGTTCTCATGCCTGCACTTTCTCCTACAATGGAAGAAGGAAACATTCTGAAATGGTTAAAAAAAGGAAGGTAAGATAGCATTTTCTGTGTCTACATTTGCTGTAATTCTTCAGCTATATGAATCTTTCCTATAAGAATTAAGATTATTCTTTCTGGTTGTACCTTAGCATTTTGAAGCAAAGTGTTTAGTATATGGATGCTGTCTTCTTGAACAACACCTGCTTTGAAATTGTTGGTACTTAAAACATTTTTCTTTTAGTTGTCTTCCAAAAGGTTAAATTGATCATATTTTTGAAACGTTTCCATTAAGCTGTTCTAGGATGAGAGTGTGTGTGGTTTTTTTTAATTCTCAACATTGTCATGCTGGTCAGTAACATTGGATGTCTGAGGGCCTTTGACTTTGTGGAAGGTGGGTCTCGGTTTCGTTATTCTGCTGTGTTACCAAGTTACAGGGAAGATACAGAATTTTTATAGTTGCTATTCAGGGCTTACTTTTTTAAATATCTAGTCTAAAAATAAAACTGACAGAAAAAATGAAATTAACCCAAATTCCAGATGGGAAAATCTCTTTCAAACAAAAACCAAACAACCAACCTATAATGAAAATCAAACTAATCTGGCAAAAAAAAAAAAAAGCCCTAACAGCCTTGGTTTTCTTAGGTAATTTGTGATATTCTCATAACTGAAAAGTAATGTGCTTCTCTTAAAATACGTTGTAGCAGCTAGATAGTCTGAGTGTGTGTTTTGTCTTTTCATAGGTTGTATGTAAATGAAAAATGATCTGCAGAAGATTCAGCAGTCCCTATTCTGCTAGGAGACTTTTCTCCCTTCTCCTTCTACCCTTTTGCCTCTCCAGTTAATATTAAAACTAGATTTTGACTGTAGTTTTGTGTTCCAGGTAGCAGTTTTACATAGGTATTGCATTCTCCAGGAGAAATGAGCTTCTCTGTTTACAAACTTCCCTGTTTACAAACAGGGAAGGACGGTTGGGAGATGTAGTGGTTAGAGACCACCTTGGGCTTAGTAACCATGACCTGGTTGAGGGGAGACCTCATTGCTCTCTACAGCTACCTGAAAGGAGGTTGTAGGGAGGTGGGTGTTGGTAAGACTAGAGGAAATGGCCTGAAATTACACCAGGGGAGGTTTAGACTAGTTATTAGGAAGGATTTCTTTACTGAAAGAGTAGTCAGGTGCTGAAATGGGTTGCCCAAGGCTGTGATGCAGTTCCAATCCCTGGAGGTATTTAAAAACTGTAGATGAGGCAGTTCAGGATATGATCTGTTGGGTTAATTTTTATTTTTAGGGGGGTGGGGCGGTATTGGTGTTTGGATGTGGTGATCTTAGAGATTGTTTCCAACCATGACAATTCTGTGATTCTGTGATTCCCATGACCTGGATGCATGTATTCTTTGCTGGATAAAAAAATGGCTGCATGGCCAGGCTCAAAGAGTGGTGGTGAATGGAGTTAAATCAAGGTGGCGACTGATCACAAATGGTGTTTCCCAGGGGCTCAATATTTGGCCCAGTTTTGTTTAATGTTTTTATCAATGATCTGGATGAGGGGATCAAGTGCGCCCTCAGTAAGTGTGCAGATGATACCAAGCAGGACAGTTCATCCACCTTAGGGTAGGAAGGCTCTGCAGAGCAATCTAGAGAGGCTGGATTAATGGAGCAAAACTCATTGTATGAGATTCAACAAGGCTAAGTGTTGGGTCCTGCACTTGGGTCACAGCAACCTCGTTGCAAGTGTACAGGCTTGGGAAAGACTAGCTGAAAAGCTGCCTGGCAGAAAAGGACCTGGGGGTGTTGGTTGACAGCAGGCTGAATATAAGCCAGCAGTATGCGCTCTTGGCCAAGGAGGCCAACAGCATCGTGGCTTGTATCAGAAATCGTGTGGCCAGCAGGACTAGGGAAGTGTTTGTGCCCCTGTACTCGGCAATGGTGAGGCCACACCTCGACTACTGTGTTCAGTTTTGGGTCCCTCACTACAAGAAGGACATTAAGGTGCTGGAGTGTGTCCAAAGAAGGGCAATGAAGTTGTGAAGGTCTAGAGCACAAGTCTTATGAGGAGTGGCTGAGGGAACTGGGGCTGTTTAGTTTGGAGAAAAGGATGCTGAAGGGAGAGCTATATTGCTCTCTACAGCTACCTGAAAAGAGGTTGTTGCAAGGTTGATAGCTTCTCACAAGCAGCAAGCAGTAAAACCAGAGGAAACAGCCTTAAGTTATGTCAGGGGAGATTTAGATTGGATATTAGAAAAATTTCAACAAAAGGTTTGTGTAGCACTGGAACAAGCTTCCCAAGGTAGTGGTCAAGTTCCCATCCCTGCAGATATTTAAAAGATGTGTCAGTATGGTACTTAGGAATATGGTTTTGTGATGGACTTCTTGGAAGTGCTAGGTTAACGGTTGGACTTGATGATCTTAAGGGTCTTTTCCAACCAAATGGTTCTATGATTCTATAATGCTTTTTAGAGTTGTAGATGACTGTAGGAATATATCTTGTTCTCAGGCATTTTTAGATGTGCTAAAGAGAAGAACTCGTCTGGAGAAAAAAAAAAAATCTGTCAAAGCATACTGTCTTTGACAGACACAATTTGGCAAGCTAAATGTGTTTTGGCTATTCTGCCATTTCCTTTGGCTTACCCTCTTAAGTGTTGATACACTCTCCACCTTTGTGTTGCTGGAGTAATTGGCTTTATACGTTTTCAATACAGTTTGAGAGGTAGCTCAAAGGCAACTTGTTGCTCCAGTAGTGGAAATTACTATCTACTTCTAAAACTTCTAGTAAGAATTTTTGCAGAATTTACTAGAAGCAATATGGCAGTCTGTATCTGTAAAAAGTAATTGCACCAGTGTTCTTGAAAATTGAAGCTTCAGTGAGTCAAGAATCAAGTCCAAGGCTATGTGAACAATCCAAAGGCCTTTTTGTATTCATTAGTTGTCAATGACGTAAGACATTAAAACACAACAGTAGTCTTTTTTGCAATAAATACAGCATTCAAAATTGGAAGAGAAAGCAAAGAAGAGAGCTTGATAGGAGTTCAAAAAGATTCCAGTTTGCTCCACAACACAAATAAATCAGTTTTCCTCATGAAAAAGGTTTAGGATGAAACAGCTGTGAAATGTTTTGTCTCAGTCTTTCCACTAGACTTCCACCACAACACTGAAGTAAAAAAAAGCTTTGCATCTATTTTAATTAAATTAAAATCTTAATTAAAGGTAGGACTTAGAAATAAAACTATTTTAGAATTTTTATTGTTCTACTTTCTACTTAGAAACAAGACCAAAACTGAATATAGTATATTGTGTTATTTGGCACATCTGTGACCATATGTGCTGGTTTGGTTCTGGTATGGTTTTGGTAGTGGGGGGGGGGAGTGCCCAGGGGTGACTCCTGTAAGAAGCTACTAAAAGCTCTCGCGGTTCAACTAGCCACGGCTGAGCCATAGAGAGACAATAGATACGCCTCTGCGATTAACATACGAAAAAACTGATACAAGAACTGAAAGCAGAGATAACAAAGGAAGGGTTGAGCTGGAGAGGTGAGAGCAGTGCCAGAGTGGAGATCTGGAGGTTGGTGAGGAAGAAGGGGGAATGAGGTGCCCGAGCAGTTGTTCCCCTGCAGCCCATGGCAAGATGGCAGGCTGTCCCTGTGCACTCCTGGGGGAACATGGTGAAGCATCCCCTGAAGGCACCAGGAGGGGCGAATTTGGACTTGCAGCCCGTGGACTTGGATCTGCAGCCATGGATGACCCCATGCCAGGAGATGTGACTGTTCCATGACTCTGTGGGAAGCCCATGCTGGAGCACCTTCCTCCTGAGGGACTGTACCTCGTGGGAAGGACTCATGAAGGAGTGGTTCATAAAGGACACTCTCCCATGGGAAGGATCCCATGGGGAAACAGGGGAGGACTGTAAGGAATCCTTCTCCCTGAGGAGGAAGTAACGGCAGGAAGCAACAGACTGTGAACTGACTCTAAACCCAATCCCCTGTCCCCCTGTGCTGCTGGGGGAAGGAGTGAGAGAAATTGGGAACAAAGTAATTTGGGCCCGGGAAGAAGGAAGGGCTGGGGGGCAACGTATGTAAGCCCTGCTCTTTGTGTTGTCTGTGTCCTGTGTGCATTTGATTAGTGTGAAATTAAATTATTATTTTTTCCCCAAGTTGAGTCTGTTTTGCCTGGGACCATAATCGATGAAGGACCCTCCTTATCCTTTGTCTCGACCCATGAGCTTCTAGTTGGCCTTTGACCTCCTCATCCCACAGTGTCTCTGTGTGTGGGGTGGGGGTGAGTGAGCAGCCATGTGGCTGGTTCTTGTTGGGTTAGGCCCAAACCACAACACCATAATTAGTTCCTCTGGATTTATTTTTTCCTCTGACAGTCTGGAAAGTAAACATGATTACAATATTAAAAAAAGTTACCATAAATTTTGAAGAAAAAAAGCAAAATTGTTTAATGCTTATAGTCTTTTAGTCTGCAAAGGATGGTGATAACTTCATATTCCTCCAGTGATTTGTCGATCTAAATGGAATGGCATTCCTGTCTATAATGTTCAATAATCTCATATCCAAGAAAATAAGTATTTTAAAGCAATTGACAGAAGAAAGCTGAAGATTGCATATTAAATGTTTTTCCCATTGTATAACCAGCAGGGGCCAGTAGAATACTATTTGGATAATTTTTCCACTCTCTGTGTAACAATCAAATGCTTTCAATTTTATGGTTTCACAGGATGGACAGATGGTTTCAGTACTGCAGAAGGAAAAATGTTGAATTTAATTGACTCTACTATTTCCTTCTCATTGTTAATGCAGTTTCATATTGATTCCTGTGTTAAAAAAGTTATTCTCATAAAAATAAAACTGTGATTCTAAATACCTGTATTTATTATGTATGAGTTTAATATTGATGAAAAATTGACATCCCAGGAGACCAAAATCCTCTTGCTACTGTAGGCAGGAAACAGAATAGGCAACAGTGCTAGCAGTTTCCTCATGCAGTGTAACTCTTCCACCTTCCGAGACAGTACTTCCAGGGACTGCAGTCTTTGTGCTCAACCAGCTTTGATTTGATTTGCAAAGAGTACATCAAGGTATTCAGTTTGTATCTTGTGATTTGGATACTTGTCTCTCATCTGAACAGAGCATGTAGGCTGTTGAATGCTAGTTAGATGTGAACTCCTAGACCAAAACTCAGTGGAGATCCTAATAACTCAGTCTAGCTATAAGAACTTGTAATTTAAAAGAAATCAAACAAACTCCACCCACATTTATTTGAAGGATATTATATATGATCTCAAAGAGCTGCCATTCAGGCAAGATCTGTTGCAAATACTGCTCTCATTAGAAAGCATAAGAGCAAAGATGTGCTCTGCAAAAGTACTCTTTTCAATCTATTGGGAAAGCTGATTTGTAATTGACATCAATGTGGGAATTGATTAGGAGCTATCACAAATTCTGCAATCTAGTGAAAATAACTATGCTCTTTTCTATTGCACTTGTACTGAAACTGTCTCAGTTTTCTGAAGACTTTTCCTCTTGCTTTCCCTGTGCAAGGGAATGCTTTGCTTCTTATGAACAGCCTCACATAACTAAGAGGTATGTCATGTGTGACAAACATGGGTGAAGGTAGTTGCTTTGACTACCTTGCACTGTTGCTGCTGCAGATTGCTTAGCACTGAGATTTATTTTTAATGGTGCATAACACTTAAAGTCTGATTGCAGGTTGGGAGAAGACAATAATTAAGATACAGACTTAAGCGGCTTTCTGCTTGCGTATTTTAGTTCTGTAGGTTACAGAAGCTTCCCAACGATAGATTTCTTTACATCGATGAAGTGCTTACCTGATGATCTGATATATGGGCTACTTGAATTAATCATCCGGTGGAATTAGAACACTGGAATAGAGCCTGGAATTTTGAGTTCCTGTTATTAACTGTTTATGTTCTAGATATTGCAAAGTGCAGTGCATCAATTAGATTATTAAATTAAAAAGATCAGGTGCTACTTTATGTACTCCCCTGCCAAGTTCTGTAATAGGAACATTTAAGACTTAGAAAACTATGTAAGTGACTGAGCTTTCAATGCTTCCATTATTTACTACTGCAGAGATCCCAATGATCATAAAACACGTCATTTCCCCCTTCTAGTTCAGGAAGTCCTGAAACAGAAAATAGTTATTTAAAAAAAAAAAAAAAAGGAAGTATTTATCTCTTACCTAAATACAAGTGGTAACTTGCACTAGGTTTATTCTGATGCTTAAGTACAACAGCGATTGATATCAAGAATTAAATGTTTAGACAGATAATATTGTGGCAGCATTTCTGGTACTGGGGAAATAATAAAATTTTGCTTCATGTAAGAATTGTAGTCATGTGTGGACTTGTATATATTGTCCCTATTTTTCAGTGCTCTGTAAGGAAAAAGTTATTAATTTTGGAACATTCAACTGCCTCCAAGTTTTTCAATGTAATTTCAGTTTTAGTGCTGGCTATCTAATCAGTCTTGATCTTCTGAAAGAATCCAGACTGTCATGGTTTGGGCCTAACACGACAACAAAGAAACAGCCACGTGGCCACTCACTCAGCTTCTGCCCCACACACATATGTACCCTGTGGGATGGGGAGGACAAAGGCCAACTAGAAGCTCATGGGTCAAGACAAAGGGCAAGGAGGGTCCTTCATCGATTAACATCATGGGCGAAACAGAGTAAACTTGAGGAAAAAATAATAATTTAATTTCACACTAACCAAATGCACACAGGACACAGACAACACAAAGAGCAGGGCTTACATAACCTTATCCCCACCCCTCCCTTCTTCCCGGGCTCAAATTACTTTGTTCATGATTTATCTACCTTCTTCCCCCCAGGCGGCACAGGGGGACAGGGGATTGGGTTTAGAGTCAGTTCACAGTCTGGTGGTTCCTGCCGCTCCTTCCTCCACAGGAAGAAGGATTCCTTGCAGTCCTCCCCTGCTTCCCCATGGAGTCCCTTCCATGAGAGAGTCTTCCATGAACCTCTCCTTCATGAGTCGTCCCCACGAGGTCAGGAGAAAGCTGCTCCAGCATGGGCTTCCCACAGAGTCACGGGCTGCTTCGGCTACAGTCACCTCCCCTGGTGCCAGGGTCTTCCACAGCTGCATAATCCGCTGGCAGCAAATCCGAGTCCACTGGCCAAGTTCACCCTTCCTGGCGCCTTCAGGGAATGTTCCACCACGTTCCTCCATGAATGCAGGGGGACAGCCTGCCATCTTCACTATAGGTTGCAGTGAAACTTCTGCTTGGGCACCTTCTTCCCCTTCTTCCTCACCAGCCACCGGCACTGCTCTGTCTCTCCAGCTCAGCTCTTCTTTACTGCTCGCTCTGCTCAGGTGTTAAATCAGTTCTTTTGTATGTTAATCACAGAGGTGCCTCTATTGTCTCGGTAATGGCTCCTTGGCTAGCTGTTTTTTTGGAGCAGGGGGATCGTCTCAGCTTCTTACATGAGCCACCCCCTGGGGCCCTTCCCCCCCCCCCCACCAAAAAATCCCACCAAACCAAACCAGCACACAGACCCATAATATCTTTATCATGAACTAGGAGATAGAGGTATTCTTCAAACTCAGAAGAAGACTAAACTTCAAAATTAATAATAGATTTGTCTAATGTAGTAAAAGCAATTTCTAACAGTTGTGGATATTTTTATTTCACAAAGTAAAAGTCCCTTCTAACTATATAAGAGATTGAGGAAACAAGCTTCAGACATGCTTTCCAAAGAGGTTAAAAGTTACTGCAGCTTGGTTTTTTTTTTTAATATCTTTAATAGTGTAGACACAAACTAGGGAACTGTGATACTTAGTTAAATATGATGTTGCCTGTGACCATAATCTTAAAAATTACAGTTTTAAATAGCTTGCTTTGATTTATGGCTAGCAGTGAATATGGAAGGCTCAGGACTTTATTCGTGGCATTGTTACTGAGTGATGGTAATGTGGAAATAAACTTTGTGTGTACTTCCTCTGGGAAAACCTACTGTAAAGATCAATATTTGAAATATGTTAATATTCTGCTGCAGCAGTTTGTGTCTCTGAATCTTAGTGTTTTTATCTGGAAATGAAAGATAAGGTACAATAAATAAGGATGAGGAATAAACTATCTAGAATGTATTGAAGAATGTTAAATGGCTGTATTATATGGATAAGTATCTATTGTCCATGGTTAAATAGATCTGAAAATAATTTTAGGCTAAGTATTCTTAAGTTTTGCTATATTTTGCAGGTGAAATGGTGAATGCTGGAGATGCGTTGTGTGAAATTGAAACAGACAAAGCAGTGATTACCATGGAATCAAGTGATGATGGCATATTGGCTAAAATACTGGTAGGGTTTTTGTGTTTCTGAGGGGGTTGATACAGCTTCTCTTCAGACTGTGTAGTATATTGCCTCAAAAACTAGTTTAGATAGCCAAATTTTCTTCACTTACTTGCATTCCTAGTGAGAAATAATTGCTCTGTTTCTTTTGTACAGGCATCAGACTACTGGTACGCAGTACATGAGTCTATATATGTTTAATGGATTCTCAGTTAACCTGATTTAATTATGTTGTTTTGCACCTTATAAATTATATCAATGAAATATTGCAGTCTATGACATCTCTTACTCTGACTTACAGAAAAACAAGTTACAATCAGTTGAATATGGAATTTTGAATGGTACTTCACCCAGGATGTGTGATCTCCATGCTAGATTATCTTGTGCTGGCCATTGAAGATGAAACATTATACAAGATGGAATGATCCAGAGGACAATTCTTAGCATTTTTTATTTCCTGTATTCTTAAAATTAAATTGATTAGGCTTAATATAAAGAATGAGAACTGGGATGAATGTGAAGTTCTGTAAACATAATTTTGGAGTATTTTTGTGTATTCCCATAAATAACAGAGTTAATGCTCAGTTTATTTTATTTCCTTATTTATGTTTGGCTTTAAATCCTGTTCTCTATGAAGATGAAAGCAAGAACAACAGGACTATGGAGATGAGGAAGAAGGACCCGTTTCCTAGCCCTGCATTGCTCAAGATTTGCTTACAAGTCCTGTGCTGTTGTCTACATACTGTATTCTAAAAAGAGTAGTCAAATTCTGTATCTTTTCCGTTCTCCTCCTCTTTTCTAACATTTTTGAAAAATGTTTATTTCAGAATGAACTTATGCTAATACTCATTAGAGTTTAGAAGGGTGGGGCTGTAAATCTGAGGACTTCAGTTGTTGCTTCTGAGTAAAAGTAAATATTATGTTTTCTGAAAGCACATACTTGATGCTTAAAATTTAAGGGAGACTGTATTGTTTTTGCCCACCAATATGTATTTTAGAATTTTTTATCTTTAGGGAGGGGAATGAAAGTTGTTATTAATTGTGTATAGAGACAGTAAAAGGATTTCCCCTTTTAATATTCACCACTATTTTCTAAAATTTTCCCCAAACAATATCCAAATCTGTGGAGTTCTCTTATTTATCCTGTGAAGGCTTAAACCGTCAGCTACCCTCTACCACTGCCAACAAGAACGCTGATGTATTTTCTTTTTCCACTTTAGGAATTGAATAGATAAACATAGATAATCTTAAATATGATTTTGCAATGAATTTGCAGTTTGGTTAAGATAAAACAACTTGCTCAATTACAGCTATAGAAAATCTAGTTGGGCAATCAAGTAGGCAGCTAGATGGGAAAACAAGGTTGTGTAGCATAATATTTCTCAGGTTGAATGAATATACTGATATATAAAGAGCTTACTACACTTAAAAATCCTACCTGTGTGCTAGTGTCTCCAAGAAAAGTTATGAAACACTTTGTAACCATAGGATTCTGAAGAAATCTACTTGAATCACTGTGCAGCATCTTACCTTTTTTTCATGGTGGACCTGTTAAAATTAATACTAGTATTGTTATTTACCTTAACTCTAAGAGTGTTTGACAGACACTTTGACTGTCTTGGTACACAGTATGTCAGGTTTGGTGGTTCCAGGACTATTAATTTAGCTTCTATTCTTTCTGCCAAACAATTTTTTGTATCTTGAAGCATTGCTTAATAAGTTGAATTTCCAGTGTTGTAGTCTTTGCCTTTCTCTGGCTCCTTATCCTTGCATTCCACTCTGTTGTTTGGCCAACCAGTAGCATCTACAAAGTGCCATTGAACCTGATGTGAAATGAACACCATGCAGCAGGCATGGATACTTGCCTTTACTTAGGCACAGCCTTGCATGATTTGGTGCAAATGGGATGCATGACATAAGTAGCTGTGTGGTTCTGCTCTTGTACCACCATACTCTTGTTGTGAACATAGAGGGCTTTTGCATTAGTTGGGCTTTGTATTTAAATACTGTTCTAGCTTCCACTGCACATTTTCATATTTCATCTTGTACATCAGAGTTTCAACTCCTGCATTCAAGATACAAAGAATGTGCTGTTAATGTTCATATGAAAACTCTAGTTTTAAATGACGTGCCCCTGTATTGTGTGGGAACTCAGTAACAGAAAGGACTAAATTTCAGTTCTCAGGACAAGATTGAGTTGTCTTCAGTGATAGTTCCCTTTCGGTTCTTTGCCTCATTCCTTTTGTATCTTTTATATCATTAAAAAAAAACCAAGTATAAATGAAAGGCCACAAAAAATGATGAAGCAGGAGTGTTCTAGAGACGAAACTCCATCTCTTTGTACAATCTTGGTATAGCTTCATAGAAAATGGAAGAAGTACAAGTGAGCCATGTAATTGAAGACTAAATTATACATATTAAAATGTTTGACTTTCTGGCATGGGCCCATCTCTCAAGCTTGTCATGTCCTTTGGATGGCCTCCCTTCCCTCCAGCATGTTGACCACACCACACAGCTTGTTGTCATCAGCAAACTTGCTGAGGGTACACTCAGTTCCATTGTCCAAATTGCTGACAATGATGTTAAACAGCACCGGTCCCGAGACCAGCCACAGAAGAATGCCAGTTGTCACTGATCTCCATCTGGACATGGAGCTGTTGACCACTACTCTTTGAGTGCCACCATCCAGCCAATTCCTTACCTGAAGAGTGGTCCATCCATCAAATCTGTATTGTTCCAGTTTCAATACCAGGGTGTTGTGCAGGACAGTGTTGAAGGCTTTGCACAGGTCCAGGTAGATGATGTCAGTTGCTCTCCCCTAGTCAACCGACGCTGTAACCAAATCGTAAACGGCCACCAAATCTGTCAGTCACAGTTTGCCCTTGGTAAAGCCATGCTGACTAACAATAACTACCTCCTCCTTTCTTATGTGCCTTAGCAGAGCCTTGAGGAGGATCTGCTTCATAATCCTGCTGGGCACAGAGGAGAGATCAACTGGCCTGTAGTTCCCCGTGTCTTCCTTTTTCCCTATCTGAAAATGCGGATTATGTTTCCCCTTTTTCCAGTCAGTGGGAATTTCAGCAGACTGCAACGACTTCTCAAACATGATGGAAAATGCCTTTGCAACTTCATCTGCCAGTTCCATCAGGAGCTGCAGATAGATCTCATCAGGTCCCATGGACTTGTGCACTTGCAGGTTCTTTCAGGCAGACCTTCCTTCTCCCAATCCCTGCCTTTGCCTTCTGCAACTTGGGTGGTGTGCCTAGAGCCTTTGCCAGTGGAGACTGAGGTAAAAAAGTCACTGAGTACCTCAGCCTTCTTGATGTACCACATGACTAGGTCTCTCTTCTGGAGTGAGTACACATTGTCCCAAGTCTTCCTTTTGTCACTGATGTATCTGTAGAAGCTTTTCTTATTTCCCTTGATATCCCTTGTTAGATTTAATTCTTTCTGGGCTCTAGCTTTCCTAATCTGATCCCTGGCTGCTTGGAGAACTTCTTTGAACTCCTCCCAGGCTACCTGTCCTTGTTTCCAAGGACAGTGTGTCCAGGAGCTCCTTGTTCATCCATGCAGGCCTCCTGGCATTCTTGTCTGCCTTCCGTTTTGTTGGGAGAGCTTGGCAGAGGTGATCATTGAATATTGACCAGCTTTCTTAGGCTCCTCTCCCCTCCAGGGCTTTATCCCATGGTACTTTACCAATCACATCCCTGAAGAGGTCAAAGTCTGCTCTCTTGAAGTCCAGGGTAATAAGCTTGCTTTGTCCCCTGTTTGTTGCCCTGAGGATCCTGAATTCCACCATTTCGTGGTCACTGCAGCAAAGGCTGCGCTTAAGCTTCACTTTGTCCACCAGTTCATCCTTCTTGTTGAGAACAAGATCTTATGAAACATCTTTGCTCATTGGCTCCTCTACCACTTGGGAAAGGAAATTGTTGTCAGTGCATTCCAGCAACCTCCTGGATTGCTGGTGCGTTGCTGTGTTGTTTCCCCTTCCTAACATACAGGGGTAAAATATAAAGTATTTTGTAGACTGCAGTGTGTCTGAAATGCAGGAAGAAATAATAAGAACTCCACTGTATTTAGGGTGAAATGAAGTATTCACAGTTTTAGTATGCAAAGTTATGTAAGCACAAAGCAATGATTTCTTGAAGCTTAAATTAAGATTTAAACTAATCCATACCTCTTGTGGAAAAAGGTTGTTCTCTATCTTTTGATCAATAAAAACTGTAAGAAGTTTGAAACTTTTCTAACTCTACTCAGTACTCCCTTTGTGGAGATGATATGAACTGTTACAGTCATGCTTCTGAGCATGAATGGTTAGTTTAAGAACTCCATGGACCTGTTGGAATTGATCTAAAACATGTGACTGTTTTTTTAGTATAAATACTATAGTATGAAAAATAAAAGAGGCATTAAATTTAAATGTATGTTTCCTCGATGTTTGCTGTGTTCCATGGTTTCACTGTGTTTAATACAGACATTTCCATCAAATTAAGTTTATAGAAAGAGTGAAGGAATAAAACTTGGAAGGCCTGGCTTTCCACAGAAATCTTGTGGTGTTTCTGAAGGCTGTACTTACTATATTTTGTTGTGGCCACAAGTGTTGCTAAAAAATATTGCAGGTTTTGGTCTTAGCACTTACGTATATAAGGCGGATATTAGTTAACTGCAAAAGCCTTGAAGAGAATATACAAGATCAGAGTGTGATCAGAATGGATAGAAAGGGGTGAAATTTGGCATTCTGGCATGCAGAGTAAAGGAGCTATAGATAAGTAGGCTAGAAAAGGCCAAGTCATTGATTACTCCAGTCTGTACCAAAAGCAGGTGAAATTTACCTAGACCTTTTGCTGACCAAGACTTTTTACATGCTATGACACCATACTGTATTTGCATTTAGAAAAATTCTTTTTCCAATTATCAGAAGTAAATCGCTGTATAAAAGCCAACTGTCTTTCTTACTCTCTTAATGCAGTGGCCACAAATTGCAGCTGATAATTATTCCGTTTATCACTATCATTTATGTACTGGAAGACCCTTAACATATCTTGTTATTGATTTTGTATGTATATATTTGTACATTTTTTTTTTTTTTATCATTATTGTTTCATTGAAGCTGTTTAGCTTAGATTCCAACCCATAAGTCTCTCTCTCTCTCTCACTTTTTCCTTTTGCTTTCTGGGAGGGGAGAGGAGTTATTAGAGAACAATCCTCATTTGTTTGATTGCCAGCCCAGTATTAAAACTTGATGTTACTTCTTGAGTGTTTAGGGGAGCATTTCCCAAATGAAATATGTTATGCTTCTTTCATCCTTCCTTTTTTGCAGCAGTATCTATATGAACTCATGTTTTGCCAGTAATCCTGTGTAATCTTCAAGCCTTTTCTGTTTAACCAAAACTTTGTTATTCTACAAACAGTCCTACAGCAGTTAGGAACTATGATTGCACTCTGAATGAAAATGCTGTTTAAGACAAACTTTTGTTGTAAATATTACATCATTTGATCAGTGAGTTCTCATCTAGAGAATAGCTACACAATTGTAGGTATTTGTAGTTGCTATCTCTAGCTACTTAGGAAACAACAGAAAGGGCATAGATACAAACTCGTTTCTGGAGCCATCAGTGTCCAAAAGGGGACAAGACAAGATGTATATGTACAAGATTTATTGTAAATGGTGAAGGGTCTTAACGATTGAACTAAACAGGCATAATAAATAAGATTATGTGAGTGTTGGGATATTAGGATATCAAAACAGGATGTTAAGGTAATAAAGCAAGAAGGTCTCTCAACAATAAAATACACAACATAGACAGTTAGTTGGTAACTTAAATAAAGGTTAACTGTTTGAATGCTAGCAACTTACTTATTAATAGGCCTTACACTGGATCTAAACCAATTATTAAAATAATACCTAGACAAGGTGATAATACAGTGATTGCAATCTTTTAAAAGGATCCTGAAGTCTTAAAGTTCCAAAGCTTAAAAGTTAAAGCTTCTCTTAAGATTTAAAGCTAGCTAATGAAGCTATGAACATGAATTCATGTATAGGGATTTGATGTTTCTTGCCTTTTATTTTATTTCAGTCAGGTGTCGCTTTTGCTCAGCCTTTTGAGGAGTAACCACTTCAGCAGGCATCCACACTGGAGGGGAGAAGGTCCAGCACACCTCCTAGGGAAAGTGTATGGGAGTCTTTGTGATCAGGGATGAGTCCAGGCTTTTATAGAATGAAGTGAATTGACTGCTGTCATTTAACTATTTAGCTGTACCTCCAAAATTTCTCATTGGAGAATAAAAGGAAAACTGTGGAAAAAGCCGAGAAGGCCCTTTTCTCACCAACCAAACTCTTTTGTTTGTCAGTCCATTCTTGTTTGTCTCTGTTTTGGCCTAGCTGTGGCTAGGCTAAGCTCTGTGGACATGGGAGAGCAGCTGGTGTTATGAACATCAACTTGGCCTCTGTTTGTACTTTTAAGGTTGTTACCAGTTCAGAGCTTGCTAGGATCTTCCCTTTCCCATGGGAATCTTTCCACTCCAGGCCTGGGGCTGTAAAACTGAGAGACAGACAGCAATTGAACCACAAAAGGAAACTGAGTCAGGTACATTGAGGTGGAGCATTCTGCTACATTTACCCTACGTAAAGTGAGACACATTTTTCTGCTGCTATTACAATTACAAAATTGAGTTGGTATATTAAGTTGCCTATAGTTGCATTTTCTTGAAACAGCATGTATTTGCATAGTTCTCCTATACCAAAAAAGGTAGAGTAGTTTCCTCTGTGGTAGCATTTAAGAAGTGATGGTCTGTGTAGTATCTTCCTTTATTTGTGTAAGCAAATGGAACATCCTTTGCAAAAATGAAAGCATCGAAATATGTGGGGAGCTGGGTGGGAAGGAGGGGATGTTAAGACGGCACTCAGCTGCAAGTGTAATCTTCCAGGGCTCAGAAGAAATTATTGTTAGTGTTTAATTTCTACAAGATAACTCACATTTAAAACAGTAGTTTTCATAAATAAGTAAGAGTTTTGTAAATGTTTGTTGGGTTTTTTTAATTTACATTGATAAATAGTAATTTTTCCCAGATGTTCAATTTTTTTGCAGTGCCTTGAAAATTCTGAGTTTTTGTGTTCAACTGTGGATCAACACATCTAAGAAGTTTCAGTAAATCTATTCCACTATCCCAGGACAAAATCTCACATCAGACTTTTTTTTTTATGTGCTTTTAATCTCTATATAGTTATTTTAATAATTCCTGTGTAAGTAATGCTTTCACTGTATTTATTTCTCTCCTTTTCAATTTTGAATGTTCATGAAAATTATTTTGAGTCTAATAGCCTTGACAAAAATTTGTGCAATCTCTTATTTTTCTTTTGTTTCTTAATATGAAATACCTATTCTGCCTTCACAGATACTGCTTTGTTTTAGATTATGTGAAGAGGAGATACGGGGATCATTTCTGTCAAAAGTATTAAAGAATTATTCTCAGATATACATTAAGAAAAGAATAGCAGACTCCAATATAGATTTTTCAAGTTTCTTTAATAGTAATTCAGGATGGCTACAGGTAGCATTAGTATTTCAGAAGCTGTGTTTTTCCTGTTTCCTGTCTTGTATTCCCAATGCATTCCAAAATTTCTGCTTACTGCTTTTGTAACACATTTTTGATAGATCAAAACCAGACTCTCCAGTAACTACATGGTATTGGTATCATGGAGCAGTGACTCTCAGCCTTAGCCAAGATATTAACGTAATCCAATAACAATCATATACCAGAAAAGGAGATACCAGGAGTTTGAAAATAACTGAATGTCTTTCAGATTAAGGAAGAGAGACAGCTTTATTGCAGTAACGTAAACAGATTATTATGTAAACACAATCTTTAATGGATTCCTTTGACCTCTCTTTTTTGAAGCAAGGAAAGGTGGGCTCAAGTATATTACAGAATAGATACATAAAAAGGCTTTTATTCTAGTCTCCTTTAAAGTGTAGAAGAAACCTGATGTTTTAGAAACTGAAATAGTAGGGGAGCAATAAGATTAGAAGTTCTCTTGATTTTTTTTCCTAGCTCAAGTATGATCCTTAGTAGCCTTTCTGCAGTGTCCTGTGGATGTTTCTGCACTTTATTGGGTGTTCAGTAGAGTTTTGTGTAAGGCTTTAACATTAAGCTGTCTCAGGTTTGTGGTTGGGGAGGTGATTTCTTATTGAAATTATTGTCCCTCCGTAGGCCTCTGGAAAATTTCAGATGTGATGTAGCTTACTGGAAATTAAGAAGTTTTGATGCATATGAATTATTAGCATCTGGCTGAAGTTTACTCACTTTCTAAAAGAAACTAGGTAACAATTTCATGCTCTTTGTTGTGAACTACTATTCTTTACCATATTGATTGAATTCACTATGGAAAACTAAGTCAAATAAGTTCACTATCTGCCTAATATTTTTGGGTTTTATTTTTGGTTAAAGATGGAAGATTTGTTAGATTAAATTAATTCAACTTCTATAGCCTTTCTTGGTTTTTTTTTTTGCTGTATAAGTATGTATGGTTTAAGAAAAAGCAGATTAACAGTAAAATAGATGCTCATGCATATATTCCTTTTCTGTCTGATTGGGTCTTTTAATGATCATATCTGATTCAGTGTAAAATGCAGTTAAAGATTAAATAGAAGTATTAGAAAGGTAATTTCAGAACAGTGATTATTCTTTCAGTAGAGTCACTTCTTAAATTGGCACTTACTTTTTTACTTATAATACTTATTAGTTCAATTTGAACCTGTGCTGGTTTGGTTTTGTTTGGTTTGGTGGGGTTTTTGGTAGTGGGGGAGATGCCTCACACGTGGCTCCTGTAAGAAGCTGAAGAGCTCCCTCCAGCTCCAAAACCTAAGGAGCCATTAGAGAGACAATCACAGAATCACAGAATACTCATGGTTGGAAAGGACCTCTGAGATCACTGAGTCCAACCAAAAAAATCCCAACAAAACCAAAACACAAAAAACCAAAATAAAAACACAAACCACAAATATCCACAAAACCACACCCCAAAAAAATCCACAACACACAACCTACAATCTCAGCCACTAGAGCATGCCCTGAAGTTCCTCATCTATGTGTTTCTTGAATACATCCAAGGATGGTGACTCCACCACCTCTCTGGGCAGGCTGTTCCAGTGCCTGACCACTCTTTCAGTAAACAAATTCTTCGGAATATCCAATCTAAAGCTCCCCTGCCACAACTTCAGACCATTTCCTCTGGTTCTGTCAGTACTTACTTGGGAGAAGAGGCCAACACCCACCTCCCTACAGCCTCCTTTCAGGTAGTTGTAGAGGGTGATGAGGTCTCCCCTCAGCCTCCTCTTCTCCAAACTAAACATCCCTCGTTGCTTCAGCTTCTCCTCATATCACTTGTTCTCTAGACCCTTCACCAGCTTGGTGGCTCTTCTCTGGACACACTCCAGCATCTCAACGTCCTTCCTGTAGTGAGGGGCCTAGAACTGAACACAGTACTTGAGATGCGGCCTCACCAGTGCTGAGTACAGGTGCATGATCACCTCCCTACTCCTGCTAGCCATGCTACTCCTGATGCAGGCCAGGATGCTGTTGGACTTCTTGGCCACCTGGGTACATTGCTGCCTCATGTTAAGCCGGCTGTCCACCAGCACCCCCAGGTCCCTCTACTGGGCAGCTCTGTAGCCACCCCTCCCCAAGTCTGTAGCATTGCCTGGGGTTGTTGTGACCGAAATGCAGGACCTGGCACTTGGCTTTATTGAACCTCATGCAATTGGCCTTGGCCCATCGATCCAGTCTGGCCAAGGTCCCTTTGTAGAGCCTTCCTACCCTCTAGCAGATTGACACTCCCACCCAGTTCGGTGTTGTCTGCAAACTTACAGAGGGTGCGCTCAATCCCCTCATCCAGATCATTGATAAAGATATTGAACAAGACCAGCCCCAAAACTGAGCCCTGAAGGACACCACCAGCTAGATTTGACCCCATTTACCACAACTCTCTGGGCCTGGCCATCCAGCCAGTTTTTTACCTAGTGAAGAGTACACTTGTCTATGCCATGATTCACCAGTTTCTCCAGGAGAATGCTATGGGAGACAGTGTCAAAGGCCTTACCAAATTCCAGGTAGACAATGTCCACAGCCTTCCCCTCATCCAAGGTCAGGCTGACAGGCCTGTAGTTCCCCAGATCCTCCTTCCTGCCCTTCTTGTAAATGGGCGTCACATTAGCCTCCCTCCAGTCATCTGGGACCTCCCCTGTTGAACAGGATTGTTGATAGATCACAGAATCACAGAACTACCAAGGCTGGAAAAGACCTTTAAGATCATCAAGTCCAGCCTATGACCAACACCACCACACCGTCTAGACTATGGCACTAAGTGCCACATCCAGCCTTTCCTTGAACACATCCAGAGACGGCGCCTCCACCACTTCCCTGGGAAGTCTATTCCAATGTCTAATCACCCTCTCCGTGAGGAAGTGCTTCCTAATACCCAACCTAAACCTCCCTTGGAGCAGCTTCAGGCTGTGCCCTCTTGTCCTATCACTGGTTGCCTGGAAAAAGAGCCCAGCCCCCACCTGACTACAGCCTCCCTACTGGTAGTTGAAGAGAGTGACAAGGTCCCCCTGAGTCTCCTCTTCTCCAGGCTAAACAACCGCAGCACCCTCAGCCTCTCTCTGTAAGACTCTCCCTCTAGTCCTTTCACCAGCCTTGTTGCTCTCCTCTGGACCCGCTCCAGCACCTCAACGTCCTTCTTGACGTGAGGGGCCCAGAACTGGACACAGTACTCGAGGCCTCACCAGTGCTGTGTACAGGGGGAGAATTACATCCCTACTCCTGCTGGCCACACTATTCCTGATACAAGCCAGGATGCCATTGGCCTTCCAGGCCACCCGGGCACACTGCTGGCTCATGTTCAACCGGCTGTCCACCAGTACTCCCAGGTCCCTCTCTGCCAGGCTACTCTCCAGCCAGTCTTCCCCCAGCCTGTAGCGGGTTATTGTGGCCAAAGTGCAGGACCCTGCATTTGGTCATGTTGAATTTCATGCCATTGGCCTTGGCCCATCGATCCAGCCTGTCCAGGTCCTCCTGCAGCTTCTTCTTCCTACCCTCTGGCAGATCAACACTCCCCCCTAGCTTGGTGTCATCTGCAAATTTACTGAGGGTGGACTCAATCCCCACATCCAGGTCATCAATAAAGATATTGAATAGGACTGGGCCCAGTACTGATCTCTGGGGGACACCGCTGGTCACCAGACGCCAGCTGGATGCAGCTCTATTCACTATCACTCTCTGGGCCTGGTCATCCAACCAGTTTTTGACCCAGCAAAGGGTGCACCTGTCGAAGCTGTGGATTGCTTGCTTGTCCAGGAGGATGCTGTGGGAGACTGTCAAAGGCCTTGCTGAAGTCAAGGTAGACCACATCCACAGCCTTCCCCTCATCCACTAGGCTGGTCACCCAGTCATAGAAGGAGATGAGATTAGTCATGCAGGACCTTCCTTTCCTAAACCCATGTTGGCTGGACCTGATCCCCTGGTTGTCTTCCACATGCCGCTTGATGGCACTTAGGATGATCTGTTCCATAACCTTGCCAGGCACCGAGGTCAGGCTGACAGGCCTATAGTTCCCCGGATCCTCCTTCCGGCCCTTCTTGTGGGTGGGCGTCACATTGGCCAACCTCCAGTCAATCTGGGACCTCCCCAGTGAGCCAGGACTGGTGATAAATGATTGAGAGCGGCTTAGCCAGTTCTTCCACCAGCTCCCTCAGCACCCTAGGATGAATCCCATCCGGACCCATGGACTTATTGGGATCTAAGTAGCACAGCAGGTCACTAACTACTTCCTCCTGGAGTACAGGAAGGGGATTCTGCTCCCCATCCCTGTCTACCAACTAAGGAGCCCAGTTGTCCTGAGGGTAGCTAGTCTTTTTGTTAAAGACTGAGGCAAAGAAGGTGTTATGCACGTCAAAGAAGAGGAATCTGATGATGGAGAGAGGCTCAGTGAGCTCCCTCACTAGCTCCCTCAGTACTCTTGGATGAATCGTATCCGGCCCCATAGACTTATGTGTGTCCAGGTGCAAAAGCAGATCATTAGCTACTTCTGCCTGGATTGTGGGGGGGGTTGTTCTGCTCGCCGTCCTTATCTTCCAGCTCAAGAGGCTGAACACCCTGGGGAGAGCTTGTCTGACTATTAAAGATGGAGGAAAAGAAGGCATTAAGTATCTCAGCCTTTTCCTCATCCTTGGTTGCAATGTCCCCCCTGCATCCAGTAAGGGATGGAGATACTCCCTGGTTCTCTTTTTATTGTTGATGTATTTGTAAAAACATTTTTTGTTGTCCCTTATGTCAGTGGCCAAGTTGAGCTCCAGCTGGGCTTTTGTTTTCCTAATTTTCTCTCTGTATGACCTAATGAGATCTCTGTACTCCTCTTGAGTTGCCTGTCCCTTCTTCCAAAGGAAGTGAACCCTTCATTTTTTCCTAAGTCCCAGCAAAAGCTCCCTGTTCAGCCAGGCTGGCCATCTTTTCCGCCCTTTAATCTTGCGACACATGGGAATGCCTGCTCCTGGCTTTGAAAATTTCTTTCTTGAAGAGCATCCAGCCTTCCTGGACCACTTTGCCTTCAGGGCTGTCTCCTAAGGAACTCTCAAAACCAGTGTCCTGAACAGTCTATAACAGACTCCCAGGACAGCATCTCCCTTATTTGCATTCTCCTTCATCCTTACCCATAAACACTAAACTTTGTCATCACTGTCGATCAAGCTCTTTACAATCAACGCACTCCCTAACATACAGAGCCATGCCATCGCCTCTTTTTCCCTGCCTGTCACTTCTGAAGAGCTTATATCCATTAGTCATGACAGTTGTCCCACCACATTTCTGTGCTGGCAACTATGTCATAGCTGTCCTGCTGCACAGTGGCTTCCAGCTAATCCTGTTTGTTGCCCATGCTATGTGCATTAGTGTAGATGCACTTGAGCTGGGCTATCGATTTCACCCCCATCCTTGGCCCTTTACCCCTAGACTCATCTCTGGTGGGCCTGGTTTTGTCCCCCCTCCCCCTTTGAGTCTAGTTTAAAGCCCTGTCCATGAGCCCTGCTGACTGTTGCCCTAGTACCCTTTTCACCCTGTGAGACAGGGTTTTCCCATCTGTTGCGATGAGGCCCGGTGTCCTGTAGATCAAGCCATCGTCAAAAAACCCCAAGTCCTGCTGGTAGCATCAGGTTTGGAGCCAGACATTGATCTGTCGGGTCTTCTTGTTTATGCATTCATTATTCCCAGGAACTGGAGGGATAGAGGAGAACACAACTTGTGCTCCCGATCTCTTGACCAATCAACCCAAAGACCCGAAATCTTTCTTCATTACCCTCGGACTTCTTCTCTCTACCTCATCACTACCTATCTGAAAGGACAAAAGAGGGTAGTAATCTAAAGGCCGTATCGGACCAGGAATCTTCCTGGTTATATCCCTAATCCAGGCCCCAGGGAGGGGCTGGCATATGGGACCCTCAGTTCCCCTCAGAAGTTCCAAATCTCCTGTAACAATTACTCTCCTCTTGCTCCTCACAGAAGCAGTCCTAATGCATGGAGCAGGCTGCTTCAATGACTCCCTAGATGGGGCTTTATCAGCATCCTCATTTCCTGAGTCCTTTATCTCCGGTGCCCTGCATCTGCTCTGTGAAGGCACCTGGGAAGGTTCCTAAGCGTTGTTTGTGAGTGTGACGGGGAGTGGTCCTCAGCCCTCGATCCCCTGAGGTGGGGGTGTGGGTCGCGGCTTTACCTATCTTGGTCCGCGACAGCAGGGGAGGTAGATACATGCAATAGGTGTGCTTCTGTGATTAACAGACGAAAGAACTGATATAAGACCTGAGTAGAGCAAGCAGCTGAAGAAAGAGCTGAGCTGGAGATGCAGAGCAGTGCCCGTAGTTGCTGAGGAAGAAGATGCCCAAGCAGAAGTTTCACTGCAACCCATGGCAGGCTGTCCCCCTCCATTCATGGAAGAACGTGGTGGAATATTCCCTGAAGGCGCCAGGAGGGGTGAACTTGGATTTGCTGCCAGTGGACTTAGATTATGCAGCTGTGGAAGACCCCATGACAGGAGAGGTGACTGTTCTCAAAGCAGCCTGTGATGCTGTGGGAAGCCCATGTTGGAGTAGCTTGCTCCTCCTGACCTTGTCAGAAGGACTCATACCGGAGAGGTTCATGGAGGACTCTCTCCCATGGGAGGGACCCCATGGGGAAACAGGGGAGGACTGTAAAGAATCCTTCTTCCTAAGGAGGAAGGAGCAGCAGGAACCAGCAGACTGTGAACTGACTCTAAACCCCATCCCCTGTCCCCCTGTGCTGCTGGGGGAAGGAGGGAGAGAAATCAGGAACAAAGTTGTTTGGGCCTGGGAAGAAGGGAGGGGTGGGGGTAACGTATGTAAGCCCTGCTCTTTGTTTCTTCTGTGTCCTGTGTGCATTCCATTAGTGTTAAATTAAATTATTATTTTTCCCCAAGTTGACTCTGTTTTGCCTGTGACATTAATCAGTGAAGAACCCTCCTTGCCCTTTGTCTTGACCCATGAGCTTCTAGTTGGCCTTTGTCCTCCCTATGCCACAGTGTCTGTTGGGGGGGGGGGGTGAGTGGAGGTTGAGTGAGCAGCCATGTGGCTATTTCTTTGTTGTTGTGTTAGGCCCAAACCACAACAGAACCAAAACCAGATGATGAACGATTGTTTAAGAACTGGATTTAATATCCACTACCATTTTCTCATTCATGACCAAATTAAAAATGGTGTGAACTGAAACTACTTTTATATAAAACTTTCACTGCAAAGTGAGCCAGCATTAAGTTCTGTCCACCTTTCTTCCCAATGCAGGCAATAAACATGTACTTTGTAATAGGTGTGGTAGTGGCGGAAGCACTGTGCTGCAGTGGCAACAGCTCCAAAGGAACTTTATTCTTTTGTTCACTTAATCTCCTCCAATTTTTTCTCCATGTCTGGCTCACCTGTGCTTTGTTTGTTTGTCAGCAAAATTAGGATCTTTTTGACTCTTCTTAGCTATACATACAAACACTAAAAAGCTGTTATTTCAGCTCTTTTTTTAATCTGAGGTTCAAGGGTTCATTGAGATCTATACAGAGAGGTTTTCTGGTATTGTGATAGGAAAATGTAGGAGTGAGTCAGAAATCCAGAAGGAAAATAATAACTTTGCTTTTGTCTGTTCCAGTTCTGAGCTGCAAAGGCTGTGTGTTTGAAAACATTTTTTTAAAAAAAAGACATATGCGCAGTTCTAAAAAGTATAAACTCTGCAGTTGTCTGGGCTGGAAACTTGTATTAGAAGATAAGGAATGCTGGAGTTTTTGCGTAACTGTCTTGGAGTGGTGAACATGAGACAAAACACAGTTGGCTTGCTCTGAAGAGTGAGAGTTGGCTTTGAATGCTCATATAATGCTGGGTTATAAACAAAGCCTAACTGGTATAAATATTGTGTTATGTTTCTGAAGGCTTGAGCATCCCTGCTGGGTTCCTGCATGTGGTATCATAGCACCATTAAAACACTCACACCAAAATTGTGATAAGGACCTGACACAACAATTATGTTGAAGTGCTTCTTGGTCTATTCAGTTACAATATGTAGATTGCTTATAAAAAATGTTCTGTTACATGGGTAAGCCTTTGTAATTGAAAGAGAAGGCATGCCAAAAAACTTGATTTATTCTTGTTTTGGAAAAAAAATTTAACTGCTAAATATTAATATCTTATGGGGGAATATTTTGAACTTGGGGAACACCTTTGGTATGGATCAAATGTCTTAACATTATCCTGATGAACATACTTTTTTCTAAATATCTTGATCAGTGCGAAGTATGATAATGCTGTAAAATTCTTACAGTTAATAACCTCAGAATTTTGTACGTTTGTAGCTTGGTTTTCTTTGTTTTGTTTGTTTTGGGGTTTTGTTTTGTTTTGTTTCGGATTTTTTGTTTGTTTGGTTGTTTTTTTTCTCCAGTTTTTGTGTTTCAGTGGCTAGGTTGGGTAGGTTGTGTTTGTACTGGCTGCAAGCTGCCATTTTGTTGGAGTATGCCTGGAAGTAACATTGCAGTTATACATAGTTCTGCAAGTCTGGGCCTTGAGCCTCTCTGTGGTAGGATCTTTCAGCCTTTTAGACAAATCTGTTCGGAACTTGTGGTTGGCGTTCTGTCATCCCAAGTACTTTAAAGTCATTTCAATAAAAATATGATCAAGTCTTGATAGATTCTTCAGACTTTCTTCTTTAAAATGAAGCTTTTCAGAATATTAATGGTGAAGAATGCATCAAGTGACCAGAACAAAAAATATTCAAGTAAGTCTTAGTCTTAAATTTTTTTTTCATTTAATAAATACTCTTAAAGAAGTATTACACTAGAATTTACTTAGTGTTCATGGGGGAAAACGACGTGAACTGGCAAAAGTGTAAATGTGAGAGATTTTATCAGAATATACTGAGACCAAATTGCTTTTGCTGTTGCTTCTTAGGTCTAGGTTGGTCCTTCTAGTGAGCAAGCTGGATAATCCTGTAAAATCTGATAAATTCTGTCAGTGGAGTTAACAGAGTGCAGACAACAATCTTTGTCCTGGGTTGAGCCAGGATGAGGCCAATTTTCCTTTTACTGATTTTTTTTTTCCTTTAGAGTGCTGTCTTTTAACTAGCAGCGAGTTTTCCAGCTAGTGGACTGGAAATGTTGGAATGTTTATGTTACTGCTGAGACTCCAAGGTTGCTTTGCTCTGCTGCCTCAGATGCTGTGGGAACAGAAGGGTCGTATCTGCAGCCGGGAGGAATGGACTAGACAGAAAGCAAAATGTACTAAAGTATTCCATTCCATATATGTGCGTAAGCTCAGTATAAGGTCAGGAACCACAGAAGTCAAGCCCTTTCCTGCTTCTTCTTCCCTTTCTTCTGCCCATGGCCTGGCGTCCAGGGGAAGACTCCGTCTATCCATTAATGTTGATCTCTAGGCTCATGCGTTCCTGACCCTCATGACTGTACCCTCAGCCCTTGTTTGCTCTGCCTCTATCTCTGGCATCAGTCCAAGACATTTTGGAACTGCTCACAGCTAAGGAGAATGCCATGGGAACTACTGGGGGTGGGGGGAAGCAATAGGGTTTTGCACATTCCTGAGCACATTTGTATATAATTGTACATATTTTATTTTATCATTAATATTTAATTAAAGTTGTCTAGTTTAGTTTTCAATCCAGAAAGTCTCTCTCCTTCATTATCTCTCTCCTTCCCTACTTGGGTGGGGATCAAGAATATTATTGTCGCTGGTTCAGTTGCTGATCCTGAGTCAAACCGTGACAATCTTACCTGAGTAGTAACATTCTAGTATTTCCATCTGCCTGGTACAGTCATTACAGCATTCTGTTTTATTTATTAGTATGTAAGTGCCTAGAAAACCCAATTAAGGTGCTCAAACAGTGTGATACCTGATACTATATATATTTTATTTTTCTTTCTGTCTTTGGGCTTTTCGGATGGTAGTGATTTTCATTTGCTTGGGGAAAATGTCAGTGTTGTAGATATGTACCGGTTCCATTTGAGGAAAATGTGTGTGTAGTATGCCTTTATGGTGGAAATACAATGTTCATTTCCTTTGTTAGGAAATCAACCCTATTTGGGCTGGTAAAGTCTAAATTGTATTTGGCTACCTGTGGTTCGAAAGGACTATCTTTACATTTGGCCTGATACCCTGGAAGTGTTACTCCTTTTGGAGAACCTGCAGAGTTGTAGTTCTACAACCATTTCAGAGACTGTAGGAGGAGCCCTTCGTTAGATTGTTAAGTTAAAATTACTGCCGTGCCTTTATCTACCAAAGCATCAAATAAATATTTTGAATGAAATATACATTTTTATTTTCAAAGGAACATCTAGAATAGATTAGCCTTTTCCAATCTAATTAGATTAAGTTTATATTCGATAAGATTTATCTTTCTGTGAGATTTCTGTTCAGATGTTCTTTGAAACAGAGATTTACATACCACAGAAGTGCTATCACTTTCTTGGTGGAAAGACTTGTTATCTGGCACCAGTTATGTTAAAACAAACAAACCTAGAGGTGGAAGGTAAAGGAAAGTGAATGTTATCATTTTTTTCAAAAAGAAGCAATGGGGAGCTGTTGTGGGGTTTGGGGGGTTTTGATCTTCTTGTTCCCTTAGCTTCTGAATTTACAAGCTTTCATTTTGAAAACCAACTCTACTAGACATGAGATAGGTATCTCAAACTATATGTGCTCGATGTGTCTGGCAAAATATTCAGGCTCTGTTGGCAAACGTTAAACATCCACATTTGTTTTCAGTAGCTGATGCGGCTTTTTTCTTGGAGGTACACAGTAGTCTGTAAATTGCTTACTTTGTTTTCTGAAGGCTAACTTAGATGTATGGGATTTGGGGGCATTTTTTGCCCACTGTAGGATAAGAACAGGTTCAAGATCATCTAAAGAACCTGAAAGTGCACAAGTCCGTGGGACCAGATTTGATTAATCCGAGGCTCTCAAGGGAACTGGCAGATGAAGTTGCAAAGCTGCTTTCCATCATGTTTGAGAAGTCATTGCAGTCTGGTGAAATTCCCACTGACTGGAAAAAGGGGAAACATAATCCGCATTTTCAGATAGGGAAAAAAGGAAGACACGGGGAACTACAGGCCAGTTGATCTCTCCTCTGTGCCCAGCAGGATTATGAAGCAAATCCTCCTGAAGGCTCTGCTAAGGCACATAAGAAAGGAGGAGGTAGTTATTGTTAGCCAGCATGGCTTTACCAAGGGCAAACTGTGACTGACAGATTTGGTGGCCGTTTACGATTTGGTTACAGCGTTGGTTGACAAGGGGAGAGCAACTGACATCATCTACCTGGATTTGTGCACCTGTGACGGGTTGTGTTCCTCAAGGTTCGGTACTAGGTCCGGTGCTGTTTAACATCTTTGTCAATGACAGGGACAGTGGAATTGAGTGCACCCTCAGCAAGTTTGCTGATAACACCAAGCTGTGTGGTGTAGTTGACTTGCTGGAGGGAAGGGACCCTGGGACCAGAGGGACCCTGGCAGGCTGGAGAGGTGGGCCCATACCAGCCTCATGAAGTTCAATAAGGCTAAGTGCAAGGTCCTGCACCTGAGTTGGGGCAATCCCAAGCAAAATTACACACTGGGTGGAGAATGGGTTGAGAACAGCCCTGAGGAGAAAGACTTGGGGGTGCTGGTTGATGTGAAGCTCAGCATGAGCTGACAATGTGTGCTTGCAGCCCAGACAGCCAACTGTATCCTGGGCTGCATCAAAAGAAGCATGGCCAGCAGGTCAAGAGTGGTGATTCTCACCATCTACTCTGCTATCTTGAGATCCCACCTGGAGTACTGTGTTCAGTTCTGGAGCCCCTAACACAGAAAGGACATGGAGCTGTTGTAGCAAGTCCAGAGAAGGGCCACAAAGACGATCAGAGGGCTGGAGCACCTCCCCTATGAAGACAGGCTGAGAGAGTTGGGATTGTTCAGCCTGGAGAAGCAGAGGCTCTGGGGAAGACCTTATAGTGGTCTTCCAGTACCTGAAGGGGGCCTACAAGAAAGCTGGGGAAGGGACTTTTTCGAGGGCAAGTAGTGATAAGACAAGAGGTAATGGTTTTATAGTGCAAGAGGGAAGATTTAGGTTAGACATTAGGAAGAAATTCTTTAGTGTGAGGGTGGTGAGACACTGGAACAGGCTGCCCAGGGAGGTTGTGGATGCCCCCCTCCCTGGAAGTGTTTAAGGCCAGGATGGATGGTGCTTTGAGCAACCTGGTCTAGTGGGGTGTGTCCCTGTCCATGCAAGGGGGTTGGAACTAGATATCTTTAAGGTCCCATCCAACCCAAACTCTTCCACGGTTCTGTGATTCTATGATAAGTTAATATTCCTGACATTGTAATAGCAACTGTAATTAATTTCAATCATAGGTCATCTTATTAATAGTAGGAATAAAATGGTATATATATTCCTAAAGTGCCATTAATATGCCTGAAATATTTATATTACCACTTTTAGTCATATTATTCTAGACAGTGCAATATGTAATTGAATATTCTCATTGCCTTAAACTTAGGTGGAAGAAGGAAGCAAAAATGTACGCTTGGGCTCACTAATTGGTCTGCTGGTAGAGGAAGGACAGGATTGGAAGCAAGTGGAAATACCAGCTCATGGTGATGATTCATCTTCTCTGGCTCCATCAGCACCTGCGTTTACCTCAACTCCTGCAGGTCCTTCAGTTTCAGCCCTTCTGAAACTGGAACATAAACCTGGGAAATCACAGTAAGTTTTTATGTTTTTTTATAAAATGGAAGTCTTATTTAGTTAGATCAGTAGTGCTGAACCTAGAAGAATCTTTTTTTCCTTTTTACCTAACATTAAGCTGCTAGTTTAAGGGAGTGTTTCAATATGTGTGAGGTAATAAAACTTGCCCAGAATGTTATTTGCTTGTAAGCCAAATAAATAAATTAAAATAATACCTTTTTTTTTATGGCATCTTCTATGGCTGTGTTTTTATTCTGACATACAGTGGCCCTATGAAAAATCCCAAGTTTGGATTAGGTTGATGTTGTGTTATCACAGAAGCACAGAATCATTCTGGCTGGAAAAGACCTTCAAGATCTTTGAGTCCAACCATAACAACTCTACCAACCATTAACCTAACTCTACCAAGTCCACTGCTTAAACTATGTTCCCAAGCACCACATCTATACATCTTTTAAACACCTCCAGTGATGGAGACTCAACCACCTGCTTGACTAACTTGATTTCTTTCTATGACAAGGTTACCCACCTAGTATTCTAATGGAAGCTAGTTGATGTAATCTTTCTAGATTTCAGAAAGGCCTTTGATACTCTCTCTCACAGTATCCTTCTAAACAAAATGTCCAGCATCCAGCTGGACAAGTACATAATGCATTGGGTGAGTAATTGGCTGATGGGTCGAGCTCAAAGAGTCATAGTAAATCCGGTCACATCAGGCTGGCGTCCGGTCACTAGTGGGGTTCCACAGGGATCCATCTTAGGGCCAGTACTCTTTAATATATTCATAAATGACTTAGATGCAGGACTTGAAGGCCTACTTATTAAATTCGCTGATGACACTAAATTGGGAGGAGCAGCTGACACTCTTGAGGGCAGCGAGGCCCTGCAGAGGGATCTGAACAAATTAGAGAGCTGGGCAATCGCCAATGGCATGAAGTTTAACAAGGAGGAGTGCTGGATTTTGCACCTGGGACACGGTAACCCTGGATATACAGACAGTCTGGAGAGTGAGAGGCTGGAGAGCAGCCCTATGGAGAGGGACCTGGGGGTTCTGGTCAACAGCAGGTTGAACATGAGCCAGCAGTGTGCCCTGGCAGCCAGGAGGTCTAACCGAGTCCTGGGGTGCATCAAGCACAGCATAGCCAGCCGGTCAAGGGAGGTGATTGTCCCACTTTACTCTGCACTGGTGTGGCCCCATCTTGAGTACTGTGTGCAGTTTTGGGTGCCACAGTACAAAAAGGATATAAAGCTACTGGAGAGTGTCCAGAGGAGAGCCATGAGGTTGGTGAAGGGTTTAGAGGGGATGCTGTATGAGGAACAGCTAAAGGCACTTGGTCTGTTCAGCCTGGAGAAGAGGACACTGATGAGACCTCATCGCAGCTTACTGCTTCCTCATTAGGGAAGGAGGAGGAGTAGATGCTGACCTCTTCTCTCTGGTGACCAACAATATGACCTGAGAGAATGGTAGGAAGATGTGCAGGGGGAGGTTTAGGTTGGACATTAGGAAGAGGACCAGAGGGTGGTGGAGCACTGGAATAGGCTCTCCAGGGAAGCAGTAATAGCACTGAGCCTTACAATATTCAAGAAACATTTGGACAACGCCCTCAGGGACATGGTGTGAACTTTGGGGTTGTCCTGTTGTGTGGCAAAAGTTGGATTTGATGATCCAGGCTGTCCGAGGAGGTGTTTGAGCCACCATCCCTGGAGACATCTAAAAAGACAGATGTGGTGCCGGGGGACAGAGTATAGTCATGGACGCAGCAGAGTTAGGGTAGTGGTTGGAATCGATGATTTTGAAGGTCTTTTCCAAATAGAATGATACTGTGATACGTCCCTGGGTAGCCAATTCCAGTGTTTAATTACCCTTTTAGTGAAAAAAAAAAATTCTGATATCCAATCTAAACCTCCCCTGCTGCAACTTGAGCCCATTTCCTCTTGTCCTATTGCTTGTTACTTGCAAGAAGAGACCAACCCCCACCTCACTACAACCTTCTTTCAGGTAGTTGTAGAGAGCAACAAGGTCTCCTCTCTGCCTCCTTTTCTCCAGACTACACAACTGCAGTTCCTTCAGATGCTCTTCATACAACTTGTTCTCCAGTCTCTTTGTCAGATTCATTGCCCTTCACTGGACTCGTTCCAGCACCTTGATGTCTGTCTTTCAGTGAGCGGCCAGAACTAAACACTGTACTCAAGCTGCAGCCTTACCAGTGCCGAGTATAGGGCATACATCTTATGTATAAGATGGACACTAATGCTTATACATTAAATGCTCAGTTTACCTATAAAAGTGAACAAACAAATGGCACATTCCAAAACCCATCCAAAGTCTTTCACCTTTGGTATTAGAAAAATGTCTTCTTATTTTCATAACAGTGGAATGCCAAAAGCTCAAAACTATGGCTTTATGTACTTCTTGTTTTGTTTTGATGTGTTACGGTACTCTAAGGATTGTAAATATCTTAGAAGGGGAATAAATTAACCCCAAATTGTTAATCAGATAACAGTAATCTATAAAGCGCTGGTTTGTGTCACAAAGAGGTACATTATTTTAAGGTATCACTCCTTATTTAGAGTGAATTGTGAAAACTCAAGACCTGTAAAATTACAGACTATTAAAGGAAGGAATTGGAAACTAACTTTGGTAGCATGTGCTATCAAACTGTTTGGTTTTGGGGGTTTTTTGGTTTTCTGTTGTTTTGGGTTGTCTTGGTTCAGTTCTGGAATTCCACCAGGGATGGTGACTCCACCACCTGGGGCAGCCTGTTACAGTGCCTAACTACTCTTTCAGTAAATAAATTATTCCTAATATCTAGTCTAGGAATATGTCAGTGCCCATCTTGCCATCTAACTCCTAGGAAATGCATGTCTCTGGCAGGTCCCTTGACCTTGCTTCTCTTTGTAGCAAACCAGCTTCAAACAGAATGCAGATTACCTTCCTACCTTTCCCAAATACTTCCTCTGCTGTATTACCCCATACAGTGATGTTGTCAATGTACTGCAGATGGCCCAGAGCTCCACCCTTCTCCTGTGCAGTGTGGATCAGTCCATGGCAGATAGTAGGACTGTGCTTCCACTCCTTGTGCAGTCAATTCCAAGTGTACTGAAAACCCCTCTTGGTGAAAGCAAGTTGGGGCCTGCACTCTGCTGCTATGGGAATGGAGAAAAATGCATTACTGATGTCAGTAGTGGCATACCATTTAGCTGCCTTGGACTCCAATTCATATTGAAGTTCTGGCATGTCTGAAATGAAAGCACTCATTGATGGGGTAACTTCATTCAGACCACGGTAGTTCACAGTTATTCCCCATTCTCCATCAGGCTTCCTCATAAGCCATATAGATTTGTTGAAGGGTGAGTGAATCTTGCTGATCACCCCTTGGCTCTCTAGTTGATGAATCAGGTTATGTATTGGGAGTAGGGAGTCTCTGTTGGTATGGTATAAAGTCCTAAGGCAATAAAAAGGAACTTCAGGGCACTGGGCTGGATGGTGGAGGGATCAGGAGTGCAAGTGGTGTTTTCTTCAATTCCTTCAGTGGCAGGGAATGCTGAAAGGAACAGGAAAGTACACCTGATCAACACATGCCTTAGATTCTGGTGCCATCAGCTGAATTTTGGGTTGTTTGATCACGGGGATGTTTACATCGCACTAGGCCTGCTGATGAGAGATGGAGTAGAACTATCCACAAGGGGGAAACGGATTCTTGACCAGGAGTTGGCAGAGCTCATTGAGAGGTCGTTAAACTAGGTTTAAAGAGGGAACGGAATAAAACAGGCCAACTAGAGATTAAGACCTAGGAGTGGCATGGCAATGTTAGGGGTGGAACTGATAGTCCAGCTCAAGTGCATCTATACCAATGCATGCAGCATGGGCAACAAACAGGAGGAGCTAGAAGCCATTGTGTGACAGGACAGCTATGATGTAGTTGTAATCACAGAAACATGGTGGGACAACTCTCATGACTAGCATGCTGCAGCGGATGGCTATAAACTCTTCAGAAAGGATAGACAGGGAAAGAGAGGTGGTGGGGTGGCTCTATGTGTTAGGGAGTGTCTTGTTTGCCTAGAGCTTGATGATAGTGCAGATAAGTGTTTATGGGTAAGGATGAGGGGGAAGGTGAGTAAGGCAGATACCCTGTTGGGAGTCTGTTACAGGCCACCCAACCAGGATGAGGAGGTAGACAAAGCATTCTTAAAGCAGCTGGCAGTGGTCTTGCAATCGCTAGCCCTTGTTCTGGTGGGGGACTTCAACCTACCAGACGTCTGCTGGAAGTATAACACAGCAGAGAGCAGGCAGGCTAGGAGGTTCCTTGAGAGTGTGGAAGATAACCTCCTGAGGCAACTGGTAAGTGAGCTTACCAGACGAGGTGCCTTGCTGGACCTCCTGCTCACAAACACAGAAGGATTAGTGGGAGATGTGGTGGTCAGAGGCCATCTTGGGCTTAGAGACCATGAAATGGTAAAGTTCTCAATTTTTAGTGAAGTAAGGAGAGGGGTCACCAAAACCTCCACCATGGACTTCCAGAATGCAGGCTTCAGCCTGTTTAGGACATTGGTTGAGGGTCCCTTTGGAGACAGTCCTAAGGGGTCCAGGAAGGCTGGATGCTCTTCAAGAAGGAAATCTTAAAAGCCCAGGAGCAGGCTGTCCCCATGTGCCATAAGACAAAATGGTGGGGAAGATGACTGGCCTGACTAAATAGAGAGCTCTTGCTGGGATTCAGGAAAAAAAGGAGATTTTACCACCTTTGGAAGGAAGAGTGGGCAACTCAAGATGAGTATAGGGATCTCATTAGGTCATACAGAGATAAAATTACAAAGGCAAAAGCCCAGCTGGAGCTCAACTTGGCCGCTATCATAAGGGACAATAAAAAATATTTTTACAAATACATTAATAATAAAAAGAGAGCCAGGGAGAATCTCCATCCATGGGATGCAGGGTGGAACATTGCAACCGAGGACAAGGAAAAGGCTGAGATACTAAATGCCTCTTTTGTGTCCATCTCTAACAGCTACCCCCAGGGTATTCAGCCCCCTGAGCTGGAAGGTAGGAATGGAGAACAGAACAACCCCCCCATAATCCAGCAGGAAGCAGTTAATGACCTGCTACTGCACCTAGAGACTCACAAGTCTATGGGACTGGATGGGATTTACCCAAGAGTATTGAGGGAGCTGGCAGAGGACCTTGCCAAACCTCTTGCCGTCATTTATCAACAGTGTTGGTCAACAGGGGAAGCCCCTGATGACTGGAGGCTTGCCAACATGATGCCCATCTACAAGAAGGGCCAGAAGAGGGATTCAGGGAACTACAGACCTATCAGCCTGACCTCAGTATTGGGGAAAATCATGGAGAATTTCATCCTGAGTGTGCTCATATGGCAAGTGCAGGACAGCCAGGGGATCAGGCCTAGCCAGCATGGGTTCAGAAAGGGTAGGTCCTACTTGACCAACCCGATTTCCTTCTGTGACCAGGTGACCCACATAGTGGATGAGGAAAGAGCTGTGAACGTTGTCTATCTGGATTTTAGTAAAGCCTTTGGCACCCTCTCCCACAGCATTCAACTAGAGAAGCTTGGTTAAAAACTTGCTATACGGCTGGGCCCAGAGAGTTGTAGTCAACAGTTAAATCCAGGGCTCAGTTTTGGAGCCAGTCTTGTTCAATATCTGTATTAAGGATCTAGATGAGGGGACTGACTGCTTCCTCAGCAAGTTTGCAGATGACACCAAGTTGGGTGGGAGTTTTGATCTACTTGAGGAAGCTTTGCTGAGGGATCTGAACAGGTTCAATAGACAGTCTGAGGCCAAGTGTATGAGGTTCAACAAGGTCAAGTGCTGAGTCCTGCTCCTTGGTCACAACAACCCCAGGCAATGCTACAGACTTGGCGAAGAGTGGCTAGAAACCTGTCTGGAGGAAAAGGACCTGGGGGTGTTGGTTGACAGCAGGCTGAATATAAGCCAGCAGTGTTGCCAGGTTGCCAAGAAGGCCAACAGCATCCTAGTTTGTATCAGGAAGAGTGTGGCCATCTGGAGAAGGGAGGTGATCGTGCCTGTGTGCTTGGCCCTGCTGAGGCCACATCTCAAGTACTGTGTTCATTTCTGGGCACCTCACTACAAGAAAGACATTGAGTTGCTTGAGCGAGTTTAGAGAAGGGCAGCCAAGATGGTGAAGAGGCTGGTGAATATGTCCTGTGAGGAGAGGCTGAGGGAACTGGGATTGTTTAGTATGGAGAAGAGGAGGCTGAGGGGAGACCTCATTGCTCTTTACAACTACCTGAAATGTTGAGTGCAGTGCTTACAATCAACAGAAGGGTTTGTGTGGCATGCCAGACTCACATAGTTAACTTGCTCTACTCACAGTTTGGTCGGACACCCATCTGTTTAGGCCAACAGATATTTCTTGGGAGACCAGACCAGCCATCATTCTGGGACCGTTATCTGTAGTGGCATCACCATGCAGCTCCCAGACTCTTGCACACAGAGCAGCAGTGGGTTTGCAGTGCCACGTATTCATGTCCTTGCCATGGTCACACAGGGTAAACCACAGAGAACCTTGTGGTGAATTCTGGCTACCCTGTGCTGGTCTGGAGGGCATCTGTTCCAGTTGCTGACACATGGATCCATTCAGGAGAAGAACGAGTGTTATTCTCCCTCTCCGTCTTGGATAGCTTATCATGCAGCCCCTCATAAGAGGTTCTGCACTCCTCACCCAGTTTTTCCACAGCTGAGACACAAGCATGTATGGGGTTAGAGGCACTGTCTTCATATTGCCTTAGTTGGTTAGCAAATTCATTGACAGTCAGTGGTGTTTTGTCACCTACCCCAAATATCCTTCCTTCCAAAATGTGGGAGTACATAGGAGGGGCACTCTGTGTCAACAGAGGTCTCCTACATGGCAGCTCATCAGGATCTGCAGGTGTTTTTCAATCACCATAGATGAGCTACTGGACTGCCAGATCTCTCAGATGTTTGATGCCTCTCTCCATGGTTTTCCATTTACCACAATGACATTTGATATCCTCCCTATGGGATATTGGCTTTTTATGGCTGTTAAAAGATGTTTCCAGAGACTGTGAGTGCTGTTTTTTTCTCCCAACGATTTTGTCAATGCCTCCATCTCTGGCTAACGATCCCAATTGCTGAACCTCTCTGCCCTCAAGATCTACCATATCGGCTCCATTGTCCCAACATTACAGTAGCCATGAAGTCAGTAACTCACCCTCATCACGAGCATAATCCTTTCTTAAATGTCATAGCTCTTTCAGAAACAAGGATTGAACAATTAACTAGGGGTCTGAATCACTATCCTGTGTTGTTCCTGCCTCGAGCTGACTCTCTGACCAGGATTTTCCACTCTGTCTGTCTCTGAGTCATCATCCCTCACCAGGCAGTCTGACTTCTTTAAATGCTTTCTGCGGGTTCTGGAGCTACAAGAGCTGGACTGAGTGGGGGTGGTGCTGCTTGTTGCTGCAGTTCCTGCTGGCTCCAGAGCGCAGGGCATCTGCAGCTCTGTCCCAAACAGAGCAAGATAGCAGATGAGATGTATATGCACAGAATGAGATTTATTGCAAACGGCAATAAAGTCTTAACCACCAACTGCCAACGTAAAGCACAACCAGATTGTATGGATGTTGGGATATTAGGGTAGCAGAACAGAATGTTAGAGCACTAATGCAAAAAGGTATCATAACACTAAAATGCACAACTAATAAAGGTTAGCCATTTAAATGCTAGCAACTTACTTATTAATAGGCCTTATCTAAACCAATTATTAAAATGATACCTAGACAAGGTGATAATACAATTATTGCAATTATCTAAAAAAAGGATCCTAAGGTCATAAAGTTCTAGAACTAAACAATGAAAGTTTTCCTAATATTTAAAACTGGCTAATAAAGATATAGGGAGTTGATATCTTTCACCCTATTATGGCTACAGCTGGGTGTACCTTGTCTCGTTCCTCAGAGTTGGAGGAGTGATCACTCAAGGAGATGTCCCTGCTGGAGAGGAGAAAGTCTAGCACACCTCCTAGGGAAAGCGTATGGGAATCTCTGTGATCAGGGATGGGTCCAAGCTTTTATAGAATAAAGTTTATTGACTGCTGTCATTTAACTATTTAGCTGTACCTCCAAAATTTCTCATTGGAGAATAAAAGGAAAACAGTGGAAAAAGCCAAGAAGGCCCTTTTTTCACCAACCAAACTCTTTAGTTTATCTGTTTGTTCATGTTTTGTCTTTTTTGGCCTAGCTGTGCTTAGGCTGGACTCTGTTCTTCAGCATTGGAGAGCAGCTGGTGTTATGAACATCAACTTAGCCTCTGTTTGTACTTTTAAGGTTGTTACCAGTTCAGAGCTTGCTAGGACCTTCCCTTTCCCATGGGAATCTTTCCACTCCAGGCCTGGGGCTGTAAAACTGAGAGACAGACAGCAATTGAATCACAAAAGGAAACTGAGGGGGGCACACTGAGATGGAGTGTCCTGCTGCAAGCTCATAGCAGCTGGAGGGGCCGCGGGGCTGCTTAAAGCAGCAATTTTCCCATGCAAATTTTTAACAATTAAGATACTCAGGCACAGCAGTGACAAAATCAGATAGTAATAGCCATTCCTGGGGCCTCCAAACTCTGGCAAGTAGAACTCGGAGCAGAATAATTTTTCATAATGCCAAGATTCATAAATAGCCCCCAGACTCCCCAACTGAATTCTTAACCTAACTCCTCCCAGCAGAAATCAGTGCCTAAAAGAAATAGTAAAGTAACATATGTAGGAGATAGGACAGCATCCCAAGAAGTAACTATGATGGAGTCCGAAAGGCAGGCTATAACAGGTCTTTCAGAAACGCCATTATGAAGACTATATGTTTCAATTTCCAACCTTCCAATATTTTCAATATAAAGGAAAACTTTTAATTCAGGTCCCATGTTGGGCACCAACTATTCTGCTTCCGTTTACTGGTCAGGGTGAACCAAAACCAGAGAACAGAATTGCTCTCTGTTACCCTCCTCCACCATCCCAAAAGAAGATAAAGGGGAAAATAAGGAAGAGAAACTTAAAGGTTGGAAATTGAAACTGGAACAGGTTTACTGAAACAGTAAAAGGAAATAACACTGGGATGGGGAACAAATAACCATACAAAAACATACAAAAACCAATCTCGATGATCATAGAGTTGTGTCCAATAATCCCTTGTGGCAGGGCTAACTTAGGAGGAGAGGGGTTTCCAGCACCCAATGAATTCGGATCCTGCAGAGCACGTGGTGAGTTGACAACAAAACAGGAGCCTCTCTCCAAGACCTCTGAGTGCAGCCAAGCAGCAAGGAAGAAGAGAGCAGGAAGAGGGGTCTAGGCTTCCATTCCTCCTGGCTTTCATAAAGTATGGCAGGAAATGGGAGGGAATACTGACTCCTCTCTGCTCTTCCTCTCCTGGATCCCTCAGGGTCCTAAAGACCCTCTGTCTAGGTCCTTGTATCAGTTACATAAAATAAGCCTGGGCCCCCTCAAACTGTAACCTGGGGTTTGGATTTTTTTTTTAAACCTCATTACTTTTTCTTTGCTATGTTTACTTTTGCTGTCAGCATTTAGGCTCCTCTCATGCAAGTGGAAGACAAAAATTTGACGTCATTGACTAAATGTTACCTGTAGTAGAAGGATGATCCAAGGAAAGGATCCTTGAAAGGATTAAGTCTTGCAGTTTAGTACCAAAGAACATCAGAATTGTGTCTGTTTCACTGCAACTTTTAATTAGAAATGCATCAGCATCTTTGAATTGAAGCAATGTGGGTTTTTTTTGGCAAGGGCTCTATGTGGTGCAAATATAGTCTCCTTTAGGAAAGAATGAATTGGAGATTTTGTGGAAAGACTTGAAATCAAATATTTTATCTTTTATGAAAATGTTCATGCTTTTGTATCTAAGAATTCAGAAATATCTTCTCTACATGTTGGGTTTTTTCCTTCGTTTCAGACAACAAATAATGCACTGGCTGTTCTGCAGCTATATGTACTGTGCTTTATAGTTGATCATTCTTTCTGTTTTCAAGCAGAAGTGTTACTATTGAGCATAGTAATAATAATAATAGTGTTACTATTGAGCATACTCCATCCTAGGTCAAGATGGCAGGTACAGGTTTACTAGCATTATAGTACTTGGATATATGCTGATTAAAATGTTTGAGTATGGGAAGGCTTAACATTTCGTCTTCTCTAACAGATACTGAATTTTTCAACTACATCTGTATAGCTTCTGCTTTTTGAAATAGAAGCCATTTAATTAAATACAACTTATAAAATACAATTGAAACTAGGGCAAAAGTAATGTTATAATTAGAATTAAGCTGCATTCATTATGCAATTAAAGCTAGCCAAACAAATAACAGAGATGAGCAACCCTCATCTTTATTTTGTTCTCTTTAAATTCGCTACGGTGTTTTTAAATTCAGCTTTGTATTAAAGCTTGGTGAAGAGACACAGTCTGACTTCAGTGTTAGGATCACAGCCTTTGTACAGAACTCTGTTTTCTTCCCCAGCTCTTGCTTCTGAAATAGAGCATACATTGTACAGTTCCACTTGTTATACATTAAATTAAATAAGTTAATAATATTTTTTACATAGTTTATTTTTCTCCTCATTTCTTTAGGGTTCGCTTAAGTCCCGCAGCTCGCAACATTCTGGAGACGCATGGATTAGATCCAAACAATATTACACCTTCTGGGCCTCGAGGAATCTTCACTAAAGAGTATGTAGCTATTTCAGTAAAGCTGTTATTTCTTCCTTTGACAGTGGAGCAATCTCCGTGAACTTGAAAAGTCCATTTATTTAAAACGCCAGGTTTATGTTCCAGTTCTTTCTATGTGGGAATGATTTAGTTAAAATTGAAAAACTAGTTGGGAAGATATGGAGAGTAGGTTAGGAAACGTTGTAAGAAGACTTCAATTAAAAAAAAAATAAATTTTTTTTATATCGGTCTGTGTGGTACTGCTGTCACATTTCCTGCAGCTCAGCTGAATGGTGACTACCAACTCCCAGGCAGCACTGATAGCTACCATCATGGATCTCAAGAATTTTGCTACTCAGAGTTGTATTCCAAGCCAAAATAAAATACCAGTGGCCTGTTTTCTTCAGCTGCTTTTCTTTAGGAAGCTCAGATCTTTGCTTCTTTCACTTCACTTCTTTCAGAGTGCAGTTATGAAATCTGTCAGAATTTAATTTGTTCCCTTTTTTTAATTAGGATGGGGAAAGCAGTGAAGAAAAAGCAATAAGAAATCCAGACTTCTGTTTTTCTCCCATCTTGTTTGTTTCCACATCTGTGATTTAAAGAATGTTTGCAAACCTGTTGTTTGTTATGATCAGGCTTCTAGCAGTTTACTTTACTTTTTGAGTATTCTGATGTAATGATTAGCACTCAAGGGTCAGTGTAACTTGAAATTGAACCCAGAGAAGCAGACAGTGGAAGTCTGCTGTTTTTTCAGAACTTTTTTTTGTATGGCCTTTGGCTGAGTTGAGATAAAATAGGGAGTTGAACTGATATAATACCTGATACAGCAGCAAATTATCAGAGATAGTTTTTTCTTAATTATGTAAGTGTGATGGTAATTTATGATATGTTACTAGGTTATGGCAGATGGAAACCCTCTTGGACTTTGAGATACCTAATTAACATTCCCTAAATTGTCTTGGAGATGCAGAAAATATTTTTATATAGCTATGAGAATTATCTAACAAAATCTTCTTATTTTCAAGATTTTTTAGAAAGCTGCTGCAGATACTCAGGGAAATATTTCTTTTGCTACTTTGAGACTACTTTTAAAATGCATTGCATGCTTTATAGCTGAGTGACTCATGGATACCCCCAGGGTATCCAGCCTCCTGAACTTGCAAGGTAAGGATGGAGAGCAGAACAACCACCCCATAATCCAGGAGGAAGTATTTAATGAACTGCTACGGCACCTGAACACTCATAAGTCTGTGGGGCTGGATGGGATTCACCCGAGTGTCTGCCAGCCGAGGCTTGCCAACATGCCTTTGGCACCAGTTCATACTGAAGTTCCAGCATGTCCAGTGCAGAAGCAGTGGTGTAATCTCATTCAGGCCACAGTAGTCTACTGTTAGCCTCCATTCTCCATCAGGCTTTCACACTGGCCATATAGAACGGTTGAAGGATGAACGAGTCCTGCTGATGACTCCTTGTCTTTCCAGTTGTCGGATCAGCTTATGGATGAGCATCACAGACTCTTGGTTGATGTGATATTGTTGTCAGTGCACCGCTGAAGTAGCCATTGGTATCTGCTGTTGTTTGACTTTCAGCAAGCCAACAACAGAAGAGTCCTTCAAAAGGACGGACAAAATAGATAGCTGTTCAGTGTCCTCAGTCTCCACAGCTGCTATACAAAAGGCCCACCAAATAACCTTTTGAGTCCTTAAAATATCTTCTCTTGAGCTATCCCATGCCGAGGATGCACAGAGCATCTGGGCCAGTCACTGAAGGGTGCTTTTGCCACTTTTTCCCAGTGTGGCTCACTTTGGCCTCCCCAGCAGACAGTTCTTGGGATTGCCTAGTCACTCCAAAAATAGTGACAGATTCTGTCCTTTTATGATTCAATGGCATTAGAGTGCACTGTGCATCAGTGTCCACCAAGGCATACTTTTGGGGTTCTAACATGGCAGGCCATTGAATTCACACAGTCAAATAAACTTGATTGTCTCTCTCCTCCTCCTGGCTCAAGGTAGGGCTCATCTAACTTTGAGCATATTTATAGTACCCACTATTGACAAATGGGTTTGTGCAGTTTTCCTTCTCCCTACTCACTCCTGATGTATAGGAGTCTTGAGTCCATATACTCTTGATTGGGGAATCACTCACTGGAGACTGGAGTAGCCATCCTCCTGGAAGAACTCCCTCCTGTATTTGTTATACCTAGCACCTCACATACTCGTGCCTGTAGGGCAGCAGTTGGTTTTTTGTCCCAACTTCTCATGTCCTCTCCATAATCAGGCAGGAGTAACCACAGGACACTTAATAGTGTGTTCCTTTTCTCTTTATTCAGTCTTGTGGGAGGGCATCTCCTTCTAATGGCTGCAACATGGCCCCCTTCCCCTGTTGGGGGTTGTACAGTTACTTAGGAAAGATTTAACTAGAAGTTAAAATTAGTAAAAAGAAAATTGGTTCAGTCCTGGCTCAAACCAGAGCAACTATCCTGTGTTGACAGAGACTTACGGAGTAGTTGTAAAGATGTATCCAACACTTCTTTTTCCAGTTCAATACTTATTTGCCTGACTTGTACTAAAATCTGTTTAATTTTATTTACTTTGGTTTTCCTCCAAGTCTACCTGTATGCAAGTTTACAATTTTGCACCCATGACAGTCATAACATTGCTGTATCTATGTTTCTTAATCAATTAAATCATAGAATTGGTGGGGCAGAAATTATGTTTGTATATATGTATAAAATATTTATATAATATATAAAATAGAAATTTTTATTAGGTGTTATTCTATATGTATAATTCATATCTATTTCTATATCACACTCATGTATGAGTTTCAAAACTCCTGAGTGAATCTTCTGTTCTAAAAATAAGCACAATTTTTTCAATACATGTTTCATTTAACACCCTAAAAGCCGCCAAAATTATTAAAGCATTTTGACTTGGCTATGATGGGTAGGACTATCTGTTTTTTTGTCATTTGTATAATATATGGAAGTAATTTTAAAGCATTTCATTAGCTTCAAAATATAGAAGAAGCTACAAAAGCTTTATTTTATTTATTATCATAGAATAATAGAATGGTTTGAGTTAGAAGGGACCTTAAAGATCATCTAGTTTCCGCCCCCCTGTGTGGGCAGGGACACGTTCCACTAGATCAGGTTGCTCAGGGCCCCATCCAACCTGGTCTTGAACACTTCCAGGGATGGGGCTTCCACAACTTCCCTGGGCAACCTGTTGCAGTGACTCACCACCCTCACACTGAAGAATTTCCTCCTCACGTCTAACCTAAATCTCCCCTCTTCCAGGTTTGATCCATTACCTCTTGTCCTCTCACTACAAGCCCTTGTAAAAAGTCCCTCCCCAGCTTTCCCATAGGCCCCCTTCAGGCACTGGAAGGCTGCTATAAGGTCTCCCCAGAGCCTTCTCTTCTCCAGGCTGAACAGCTCCAACTCTCTCAGCCTGTCCTTGTAGGAGAGGTGCTCCAGCCCTTAGATCATCTTCGTGGCCCTCCTCTGGACTCACTCCAGAGCTTCATGTCCTTCCTGTGTTGGGGGCTCCAGAATCGGACACAGTACTCCAGGTGGGGTCTCACAAGAGCTGAATAAAGGGGGAGAATCACCTCCCTTGACCTACGCTTCTTTTGATGCAGCCCAGGACACGGTTGGTTTTCTGGGCTGCAAGCTCACATTGCCAGCTCATGTTGACCTTCTTGTCCACCATCACTCCCAAGTCCTTCTCCTCTGGACTGTTTTCTGTCAGTTCTTCACCCAGCCTGTATTTGTGCTTGGGATTGCCTTGACCCAGGTGCAGGAACTTGCACTTGGCCTTGTTGAACTTCATGCAGTTTGCACAAGCCCACTTCTCAAGCCTGTCAGGGTACCTCTGGATGGCATCCCTTCCCTCCAGCATGTTGACCTCATCACACACTTTGCTGTCATCGGCATACGTGTTCAGGGTGCACTCAATGCCACTGTCCATGTTGCCAACAAAGATGTTAAATAGCACCGGTCTGAGTACTGACCCTTGGGAAACACAACGTATCACAGGTCTCCATCTGGACATCAAGCCTTTGATCTCAACTCTTTGAGCACGACCGTCCAACCAGTTCCATACCCAATGAGTGGTCCATCCATTGACTCTGTACTGTTCCAGTTTTGATACCAGGATGTCATTCAGGACAGTGTCAAAGGCTTTGCACAGGTCCAGGTAGATGATGTCAGTTGCTCTTCCTTTGTCCACCGATGCTGTGACCCCATTGTGGAAGGCCACCAAATAAGTCAGGCAGAATTTGCCATTGGTAAAGCCATATTGGTTGTCACCAATCACGCCTTTGTTTTCCACGTGCCTTAGCAGACCCTTGAGGAGAATCTGCTCCATGATCTTGCTGGGCACAGAGGTGAGACTGACTGGTCTGTAGTTCCCTGGGTCTTCCTTTTTTCCCCTTTTGAAAATGGGGGTTCTGTTTCCCCTCTTCCTTGCAGTGGGAGTTTCAACAGACTGCAGTGATTTCTCAAAGATGATGGAAAATGGCTTTGCGACTCCATCGGCTAGTTCCTTCAGGAGCCGTGGATGAATCCCATCAGGTCCTATAGACTAGTGCAACTTCAAGTCCTTCGGATGGTCAAAACCCTCTTCTACATTTGGAAGATCTTCCTTTTTACAGTCCGTGCCTTTGCCTTCTCTAACTTGGATGAAGTGACCAGAGACTTTACTGGTGAAGACTGTGGCAAAGTAGTCACTGAGTACCTCAACCATCTCTTTGTCCTGCATGCCCAGGTTTCCAGTTTCCTTCTGAAGCAGGTCCACAGTTTCCCTCATCTTCCTCCTGTTGCTGACATACCTGTAGAAACCTTTCTTGTTATTTTTAACATCCCTGGCCAGGTCTAGGTCTCTGTGCTTTAGCCTTCTTTACCCAACCCCTTGCTTCTCGGACAACTTCTCTTGAAGTCAACAGTAGTGAGCTTGCTTCACTCCTTCCTTGCTGCCCTAAGGATCCTGAATTTGATCATGTCGTGGTTGCTACAGCCTAGTATCCCATTAAGTCTCCCATCATCAACCAGCCTGTCTCTGTTGGTGATAACAAGGTCCAGCAAAACACCTTTTCTTGTTGGTTCCTCTACCATTTGGAGGAGGAAGTTATCATCAGTGCACTCCAGGAACTTCCTGGATTGCTGGTGCTTTGCTGTGTTATCCCTCCAGCAGATACTGAGGTGGTTGAAATCCCCCATGAAGACGAGGGCCTATGAGCATGAGGCTGCTCCTATCTGCCTGTACAGGGCCTCATGTGCTTGGCCATTCTGATCTGGTGGCCTGTAGCAGACCCCCACTATGAAATTTAAAGATTCAATTATCTGTCTTATGACTGCCAGGTTAAAACCCTCAAGTAATTTTTGGTGGCTTCCAGTATGTTGACTAGGAAATTTGCATTATGTCATACTTTTCTTGTCCCTCACTGTAAGAAGGACATTGAGTTGCTGGAGCGTGTCCAAAGAAGGGGAATCAAGCTGGTGAGAGGTCTGGAGAACAAGTCCTATGAGGAGAGGCTGAGGGAACTGGGATTGTCTAGTTTGGAGACTGAGGGGGCACCTCGTTGCTCTCTACAACTACATGAAAGGAGGTTATAGGGAGGTGGGTGTTAGCCGCTTCTCCCAAGTGAATAACAATAGGTCTAGATGAAATGGCCTGAAGTTGCACCAGGGGAGGTTTAGATTTGATATCTAAACAGGGTTCTGTGGTGTTGTTGGTTTTGTGGTGTGTGGTTGTGGTCTTGTGATTTTTCCCTTAACCTGTCCCCCTCTGGACGGACAGTTGGACTCAGTGATCTTAGAGGTCTTTTCCAACTATGACAACTCTGTGATTCTGTGATTGTCATTAATTGAAATCTGGTTTTTCTCCCAATACAGTAGTTATGGTAAATACTAAACACTTATTTTTAAAACAAATTTTGGCTAACGTGTTAATTTGAGAAAACAAGTAAAAACATCCTGAGCTCAGTAATTTTTTTTAATTTTTAGTATCATTTGCTGAAGTATGTATTGAAGCTAAAAGTAAACTGAAGCAGGTCGGCAATCAGTAAAAGGCATTCTATATATACAGAGCTTTTCAGTTCTTGGTTCTGGAGTGCTGCTCTGTTAGGAAGAACTAAGAACACACATGTTCTGAGATTTTGTCCTTTCTACAAAAACATAAACTGTTGACTCTCTAAAGAATAGACTCTTAGGCAGTGATCTAATGAAATTAGATAGCTGTATTATATAAGGTTTATGTTGAAGCCATAATATGGTTTAAGTAGTCTGATTTTTACATTTATGCCAGTTTATGTAATAGAACTTAGCATATGTAAACTTTTGCATACATGCTGTGAGGGATGTCTTAATGAAGTGATAGAAGTTTAGGGTATATGATACAGACTTTTGTTACCAGATCGTGAACATTAGAAGAGGAGATGTATGGCTGTTACAGCTCTTCTAACAAGTCGCTAGTATAGTTGTAGTTTCAGCTGCAAAACAACAATTTTATTACAGCTTATTTCCCTTGCGATTGGCAGTGGTGGTGTAAATGCAGTCTTTTTTGCATAGCCTCGTAGGTGCTAATCTTCAGTTTGTTGCTTTTTAAATACAGTACACCTAGGGTAAATGTACTATTATAGCTTAAAGATGGGAGTTTACTTATGTGTGTCATACTGTGCCCACAAGAGGGAAGTTTTATGGTAATAGCTATATCACTATGAAGACCCTGGGATAATGCTTGTAGAGTCGATGAGGTTCAGCCACACCTGGGACTATTAGATATTATTCAGTTTTTTGCCTTTGGTTCTTTAGAGTGGTGCTGTCTTTCAGCTTGCTTATGAAGTGTCGACTTGTATACTACCTACACCTGTTTGTGTGTATTTATGTCAGAAAGGTACTGAGAAATGAACGATAAATGTACTACTCAGTTTTTGGTGAGCACAAAGTTACATAAAATTCAAACTATTACAAATATAACAGAGGAAACAGCTTTTTTTGAGACTTTATAGCTTGACTAAGTGTACTTTGATATTTTGATGAATTGTTAGTGCAATTCACAAGTTACCTTGTACGCTTGCAATTAGGGTTGATTAATGTTATGCTTCTCTAACTCAAATGTTTTCTGTTACTGCATATTCAAGCCCTATTATTCACAGAAGTTAATGAGATACTACTGAAAAGATATCACAAAAGAGATGCAAAATCCCTATCAGTTAATCATAGAATCATAGAATCATAGAATCCTAGGGGTTGGAAGGGACCTCGAAAGATCATCTAGTCCAACCCCCCCTGCCAGAGCAGGGTCACCTAGAGTACATCACATAGGAACGCATCCAGGTGGGTTTTGAATGTCTCCAGTGAAGGAGACTCCACAACCTCCCTGGGCAGCCTGTTCCAGTGCTCTGTCACTCTCACAGTAAAGAAGTTTTTTCTGATATTCACCTTGAACCTCCTATGCTCCAATTTACACCCATTACCCCTTGTCCTATCACTGGTCATCACTGAGAAGAGCCTAACTCCATCTCCCTGACACTCACCCCTTACATATTTGTAAACATTGATGATAATAATAATCACCTTCTTGGTGTTTGGTTTAACAAAAATTTAAATACACAGAAGTGACTAAGTAATTAAAATAAGCAATCAAATAGTAATACTTCAGGAATTTTTAAAATAGTTTCTTTGTTGTCAGTATTTCACTGTGTTTAATCACCAGGGATGCTCTTAAACTTTTGCAAGAGAAGCAGAAGGGCAAACCCAGTGAATTGAAACCTGTCGTTTCTCCAGCTCCTCCCCAGCCTACTGCAATACCTTCTGTTTTGCAAGCAACAGCTGTGACTTCTGCTTATCCAAGGCCAGCAGTTCCACCAGTTTCCACACTAGGACAACCTGCTGCACTGGTAACATGTCTAAGTTCTCAACATTACTACAGCTAAATATTGCCATGGCTACTTAAGTAGCTATATGAGATTTCCAGAACTGGAGAGATGAAGGAAACTAAGGCCACCCATATGCCAAGCACAGGCATGTGTAGTTTTTAGTATGTTTGAGTGATTCTAAAGCAGTGCAATTCAAACTGCAGAGCTCTCAAAATTATGGTCTGCACACTACTTTGTGTAACATGCAAATTGAAGCCATGAAAAAAATGTACATTGCAGACCTTGGAAAAATCAGAGAGGGGAAAGTCAGAGAGGCAGCGGTTTTATTTCAGTCCCCAAACTGAAAATGCCACTAGTTTCATAATTAACAATACACCCTTTCCCTCAGGATCAGTATATAAATGTGTATTTCCAAACTCAGAGAGACTTGAATCCTGATTTATTTTTGCTGTACTTCATTCAAGAAGTGAGGAAGGGCTTAGTGGTTGTTTTGAAGAGTAATTTTGCACCCTGCAGCACCTAAATACAGTTTCTACATCAACAATGTTAGAAATACCAGAAATTATTTTTTAAAGAAAAAATGCCTATGCTGAAATTTTAGTAGAAAATGAAAAGCTTTTGTGAAAAATGGGGGGAAAAAACTTTCTTGGTCTAGAACTAAATTTGAAGTGTCTTTACAGGCTGAAGTTTACAATGTAGCTGCAATCAATAATACTCCAAAAGTGCTGCTTTTTTTTTTTTCTTCCACTGTACGAAGAGTCAAACAAAGCGCAAAAGCTCAAACTTAGTTATTTTTCCATTACAGAAAAAAAATGTTTCTATGATTGCACCAGAAAATCGATAATGCAATTTGTGTTTTGAGTACTAGTCATTATGTAGTAATGGATTAAGTATACAAGATAATGTTTTACAGACTCACTTATTTTCTTGCTTTTTGTAGTCACAGTAGCTTATTGAGGAAATGTTCTATTTAAATGGAACTAAGCATATACTGAGCAGTATGCCAGGTCTGACAGATGGAACAGTGCTTGTATACTCTGGCTGAGAGTAATGCCTGAATATTTGGAATTTTTTTTAGGCAGTCTGCCAGAATAGTAGGATTAAGTCCATAGTGTAAAGTGAAACTATCTTTATTCTATAAAACCTGTTGTATTGATCCAAGTTAAGTGGAATAGATTAGAACACTCAGTCTTAATCATATTAATTGGAATCACATCAGTTGGAATGTATCAGTTTTTGATATCTAGGGGATATTTGAAGTGAGCAGGTGTCTTAAATGACAACGCATTGATGCTGGAGTCCTGTTTCAGCAAAGGGAAAGTATGTTTGCTCTCTTGGTTTTTAATACACAGCATATGATTTCTTTCAGGGCACATTCACAGAAATCCCAGCTAGTAACATCCGAAGAGTTATTGCTAAGAGATTAACAGAGTCTAAAGCTACTATACCTCATGCATATGCTACTGCTGATTGTGACATTGATGCTCTTTTGAAATTAAGAAAAGATTTGGCCAAAGGTTAGTGATTACATTTATTTATTTTAACATGTGGTACTAATGCATTGTTTGTCTTGCTTACATAACCTTGCCTAAGAGTTTTATAAAAATAGTCAGAACACTATGCATTCAAGTAAACTTTTTCAGTATTTTGTATGTTGGATTCAACCTGTATTTCCCTGTGATTAATGAATTGGACAAGTTATCAAGATATAGGAAGACAGGGGTGTTACTTTGCCAACCAACACAACATTCTGTAGACAACTGCAATTTAACAAAGAGCTACATTTTTCTAGTAGGGTTTTGTTTCTTTGCATCCAGATGTAGTAATATTTAGCTTCTCAATGGTTAAAATCTTAAATTATTAATGTGAAAGACAATAGAGGAAGCTTCGAATTAAAATACACTCATGCTCTGTCCTTCTAGGTACAATGTTAATATTTAGTTTTGCTGGTTGCTTTGTTGAAGTTACTGGAAGAGGAAAGCTATGCAGCCTTTTAAATTCTGTATGAGAATGGCTTTATCCATGGTGAGGAAAGAAAGCGAGTTTTTAACACATGCCAGCCAATGCGCAGCAAAGTAATGGTATTAATGTGAAGGAGGCAGGGTTCTCTCTTTCACTGAAGTTTATTTATATACATAAATCTATAGTAAGCGGTAGAAAACTGCTCCACAGAAAAATGAATTATTTAAAAATATACATAGAGAACTCTATTAGAAGCTATAAATCTGTGTGTAAATCCCAGTTTTCATAGTATGTCCGCTGTGTCTCATTTATACAGAAATGTTTATGTATAGGATTACAAATTTTTCCCTTTTTGTCTCCACTTTTATTCATAGAAGTAACTTATTTAGAAAAAATTATTGAAGTTTAAGGTCATAATCAAAGATTGCTTTGCTTTTGCTAAAATTGGCTGAGGGTACTGTACAACAGGATGTTTTAATTGTTTCAAAATTAACTATGCAGATTAGAATCTTTTCCCCAAATCTTAATTCAATGAAGTATATATGACAGGCTGAGAGAGTTGTGGTTATTCAGCTTGGAGAAGAGAAGGCTCCAGGGAGACCTTACAGCAGCCTTCCATTACCTGAAGGTGGCCTACAGGAAAGCTAGGGAGGGACTTTTTACAGGGGTATGCACTGATAGGTTGAGAGGTAACTTCTGTACTGAAAGAGGGTAGATTTACATTGGAAGAAATCCTTTACTGTGAGGTGGTGAGACAGTGGAACAGGTTGCTCAGAGGAGTTTTAGATGCTCCATCATTGAAAGTGTTCAAGGCCAGGTTGGATGGTGCTTTGAGTAACCTGGTCTAGTGGATGTGTCCCTACCCATGGCAGGTAGGTTGGAACTAGATGATCTTTAGAGTCCCTTTGAACCCAGACCATTCTATGATTCTATAATATGCATTTAATAAAACAAGAGGATTTCTATCTGTTAATGATCATTTTTATCTGTTGCGTATTATCTGTTGCAAATCAGTTGAGATCAATTTTCCTAATATCCAATCTAAACCTCCCCTGGCACAACTTGAGGCCATTTCCTCTTGTTCTATCACTTGTTACTAGAGAGAAGAGACCGACACCCACCTCACTACAACCTCCTTTCAGGTAGTTGAAGGAATTACAAGGTCCCCCTTCAGCCTGCTTTTCTCCAGGCTAAACAACTACAGTTTCCTCAGGCACTCCTCATGAGTCTTGTTCTCCAGGAACTTCACCAGCTTCGTTGCCCTTCTCTGGACTTGCCCCAGCACCTCAATGTCGTTTGTGTAGTGGGGGGCCCAAAACTGAACACAATATTCAAGGTGCAGCCTCACCAGTGCGGAGTACAGTGGGACAATCATTCCCCTAGTCCTGCTGGCCACACTATTGCTGATACAAGCCAGGATGCTCTTGGCTTTCTTGTCCACCTAGGCACACTGCTGGCTCCTATTCAGCTGGCAGTTGATCAACACCCCCATGTTCGTCTTATGGTGGTTTTTTTGTTTTGTTTGTTTGTTTTCTGAAAAAATGGTTGTGGTTGCCCTAGACAAAGTGTCTAGAACTTCAGAAGCTTTCTTGATCCCATCTGTAAATGTTTTTGTGTGACAAGACTGACATAACTCAAATGAGTTATTTTTTTTGTCTTCAGTGAAAGGCAGGCACGTTAACAATCCAATGTTCACTGTGTATTACTCCAGATAGAGCTATAGGTAGGTGGGTTTTTTTGTTGTTGTTGTCCCACCTCCCTCTCTCTTCTCCCCGCCAGCCCAGAATGATACTACAGCTATTTTGTGTAGTATCTCTTCAGGCTTGAATCTTTAATAGGTTTCTCCCACGTGGTCCTCTAGATGCTAGTGCAACATTAGAATAATTTTTTATTTACTGAAAGTTTTTGCCTCTGGGGCAAGGTTAAAAAACAGTTTTGTTGTTATTGCAGTGCAACATGAAGAAGTATCTTCATCTTCAAGATCCAGGTGAAATTTCTTTACATTAATGGGTTATCATGTGGATGTTTTCAAGGTTAACCTAAGGAAGGAAGCCGTGAAAGGTTCTGTATGCAGAAGCACCATCTAGGTTTTAAACACAGATAAGTGTTCATGTGGTGATGTGCCTGTCTGACAAAGAGATGGATACTCTGTTCTCTCTCCTTGACCCATGTTTTTGTTGATATAACAAAAGATCTGTTTGCAACCAGGTATTTCTAGCAATTTAGATGTTTTTGTTTTTCCTGGGGGTATCCAAAAACAGAGATCTTGTGATATGGCATTATACCACAAAGACATAAGCCCTCCAGGAGTTTTAGGGTACATCACAGTCACTTTGCTGTTCCTGAGGCTTTACCCTATGAGTGAATTTTCTCATTTTCTCCAATTTCATTGGAGGGCTACTGATATGTACTGGTGACTAGACCATACTTGTTTATCCATTTGTGAGGTCCTAAATTAAATGAGACTGGTATATTCAGATTTTCTAGGTGATGATAAAGGAGCTACTTCTTTCACTGGCATTTTGAATTAATACTTTTTTAATGCAAGAGTACCCAGGTCGTTTTTCTACCTGATTTATTTTTTTAGATTATATCTTATTCACAAGTTAATGTCAAAGACAATTTATGATGTTGGTATTTTCTGTGAACAGCAGCAAGTCATAAGAAATGATGTAAGAAAATGTCTTAGGAATGCTCCCTTAAAATGTTTTGCATCTCTCCCATTAGGGGTGGGAAAGAAACATGTATCTTTGCATAAAGTTGAATTGCAGAGATGGTCCTGGTAGATGTTGTGGGTTTTTTTTCTGGTGGAAATGATGGTGGTTTCTACTGCATTATGAGACACAATGTGGAAGCAGTTGCAAACTGCTTTGTTTTGGGGGTAGAGTATAGCAGTTATCCCTAGTGTAGACTTCAGTGACTGGGAGTAAATTATCAGACATGCTTCATTTAACTGTACTCCTATATTTTCACTGTATTCCTGCTGCCCTAGTGGGCAGTGGTATTTTCGTCAAGGGTTAGGAATGTAATACATAATTATAAAATATTTGATGACCAAGATACAGGTTTGACTGATGTCAACTTCTGTCAATAAAACATGGTACTTGCAAATTCGATTGTGTTACATTAGAATTCTGACCCTCTTCTCTCAGAGAAAGCAGACAGCATCTTTGGCAATAGGCTTGCCAATTTAGCAAAGGATTTTAAACTAGAGTTGCCAAGGGAGGGGATGCTCAGTCCATCCCACTGCCATGACTTTGAGGCCAGAGCCAGTAATAGATGCCCTGAACTTGGAGAGGGATCACAAGCCAGCAGAAGAACACCTGAAATGCAGGACAATGTAGTCCCAGTCAGTAGGACAGCTTCAATGGGGGCCCAAATTAATGCCTCTATGGAAATGCACATAGCATGGGGAACAAAAAAAGAGGAATTAGAGATGTGCATGCCTGCAGACCTACGATGTTATTGGCATCACTGAGATGTGGTGGGATGAGAACTACAACTGTAGCATGGAAATGGATGGATGGATGGATGGATGGATGGATGGATGGATGGATGGAAGCTCTCTTGGAAGGACAGGCAGGAGAGAAGAGGACGGTGTAGATGCCCTATACATCAATGACCAGCTGGAGTGCATAGGGCTCTTCCTGGGCATGGATGAGGAGCTGACCAAAAGCTTATAGATCAGGGTAAAAGGGAAGACAAGGACATGTAATATAGTGGGGATCGGCTGCACGCCATCTGAACAGGATGACTGAGTGGATGAGGCCCCCTGTAGACAGATAGGAGCAGCTTCATGCTCACAAGCCCTGGTACTCATGGGGGATTTCAACACCCCAATATATGTTGGAGGGACAACACAGCAAAACATAAACAATCCAGAAGGTTCCTGGAGTGCATTGATGATAACTTCCTTCTCCAAGTGTTAGAGGAACCAACGAGAAAAGATGATATGCTGAACCTTGTTTTGATCAACAAAGAGAGACCGATCCATAAGTGAAGCTTAAGGGCAGCCTTCGCTGCAGTGACCACAAAATGGTGGAATTCAGGATCCTTAGGGCAACAAGAAGGGGGAAAAGCAAGCTCACTACCCTGGACTTCAAGAGAGCAGACTTTGACCTCTTCAGGGATCTAATTGGTAGGGCACCATGGGATAAAGCCCTGGAGAGAAGGGGAGCCCAGGAAAGCTGGCCAGTATTCAATAATCACCTCTGCCAAGCTCAGGAGCAATATATCCCAACAAAACAGAAGGCAGACAAGAATGCCAGGAAGCCTGCATGGATGAACAAGGAGCTCCTTGACACACTGTCCTTGGAAACAAGGACAGGTAGCCTGGGAGGAGTTCAAAGAAGTTCTCCAAACAGCCAGGGATCAGATTAGGAAAGCTAGAGCCCAGAAAGAATTAAATCTAACAAGGGATATCAAAGGAAATAAGAAAAGCTTCTACAGATACATCAGTGATAAAAGGAAGACTCGGGACAATGTGTACTCACTCCAGAAGAGAGACCTAGTCATGTAGTACATTGAGAAGGCTGAGGTACTCAGTGACTTTTTTACCTCAGTCTTCACCAGCACACCACGCAAGTTGCAGAAGGCAAAGGCAGGGACTGGGAGAAGGAAGATTTGCCCACTGTAGGAGAAGAGCAGGTTCGAGACCATCTGAAGAACCTGCAAGTGCACAAGTCCATGGGACCTGATGAGATCTATCTGCAGCTCCTGACGGAACTGGCAGATGAATTTCCAAAGGCATTTTCCATCATGTTTGAGAAGTTGTGGCAGTGTGGTGAAGTTCCTACTGACTGGAAAAAGGGTCACATAATCCGCATTTTCAAAAGGGAAAAAAGGAGGATGCAGGGAACTACAGGCCAGTCAGTCTCACCTCTGTATCCAGCAAGATCATGGAGCAGATCCTCCGGAAGGCGCTGCTAAGGCACATGGAAAATGTGGAGGTGGTTGATGGCAACAACCATGGCTTCACCAAGGGCAAATTGTGACTGACAAATTTGGTGGCCTTCTATGATGGGGTTACAATGTAGGTGGACAAGGGGAAAGCAACTGATGTCATAGACTCATAGAATGTATTAGATTTGAAGAGACCTATAAAGGTCATCTAGTCCGAACCATATCTCTCCACCTTAGAGAGAAGGATGTTGTGAGGAACCTTGTCAAAGGCCTTCCAGAAGTCCAGATAGATGACATCTGTAGGTCTTCCCTTGTCTACTGCCCTTCATGTGTCTTAGCATGTCTTCTAGGAGAATCTCTTCCATGATCTTCTGTGATTCCATGTTGGAAGGGGCTTTAAAGATCCTGTAGTTCCAACCCCCCTGCATGGGCAGGGACACCTCCCACTAGATGAAGTTGCTCGAAGCCTCATCCAGCCTGTCCTTGAGCACTTCCAGGGATGAGGCTTCCACAACCTCCTTGGGCAACCTGTTCCAGTGTCTCACCACCCCCACACTAAAGAATTTCTTCCTAATGTCTAACCTAAATCTCCCCTCTTCCAGTTAAAAAACCATTACCCCTTGTCCTATCAGTACTTGCCCTTGTAAAAAGTCCCTCCCCAACTTTCCTATAGACCCCCTTTGGGTACTGGAAGGCCTCTATAAGATCTCCCCCTAGCCTTCTCTTCTCCAGGCTGAACAACCCCAGCTCTCTCAGCCTGTCTTCATATGAGTGGTGCTCCAGCCCTCTGATAATTTTTGTGGCCCTCCTCTGGACTTGCTCCAACATCTCCATGTTCTTCCTATGTGAGTGCTTCAGAACTGGACACAGTCTTATACATTGATCGCTAATGATGGTAAAAGTTGCAGGTCAGTTATGTGGTAAGTGGATAGTCGGTTCATATCTCCAAACATGATTGCTTAAGATTTCACTTAATATGATTATCTATAAATAGTTTTCCCTTTACAAAAGCATTTCTAAAGGTATGTGTATTACACGCAATAAACCAGACTCAAAAATTAAGTAGTTTTGCTTCTTGATCTGTTCAGCTGATAGCAGTGATGATGGTAGCAGTGGCTTTTATTCTTGTGAGAATGATGCATTTAACATTGTGTAAATATCATTCATCTTCAGGATAATCTTGTAGCAACAATGGCATATTCTGCATTGTATCTATAGTCTTTTCTTCTGCTGCCAGTTGTGATTTTAGTTAGTAATGTCAGCTTCCTAAAACTTGGACAAAAACAATGCAGAGTAAATATACCCATTGTTTTGATCTGTTCTTTCTCCCAAGCTTTTGGTGAAAGGAAGCAAATGTACGAAGTATTTCATAAGCTCACATTGAAAAAATCCATTCCTCTCAAGCTTATTTGATGTTTCTGGCTAATGCTGCCTTTTTTGTGTGTAGCATAGCTTTTAATTTAACAGCTTTGTCACACTCATTTTGCAGCCTGCTTTAGAATATATTGTTAACCCATTTTAAGGATTTACAGGTGCCTTCACCTTGCTGGTTCTTACATTATAAGACCCCAAAGGTCACTGGAGAATAACATACTTCTTATTTAAGTTGAATACAATCTTTGCAATTATTCCCATTAATGCATCACAGTACATAAAGAATAGTAGTCTCCAGTATTGTCTCTATATATTTAGATCCTACAATAGATTTCTACATAGACAGTAAATATATGTCATAAAACACATATGGGCTGCTACTTATATGAATGAGTAATACTCAAGTTGCAGCTTTTTTGACCTTCTAGTAATAGCTAGCAAGAATATCTCTGCTAAGAAGACTTTTCCTTGATTATACTCCTTTTATCCTAAGGGGGAGAAAAGTTTTCTTGCTTTTATGATTGTAGTTTGAAGATGAGATACTTTCTGGCAATGTTTCAAAGAAGCAAATCTGCTGAATCACGGGAATCTTGTCATCACACAGAACATGGTAAACAAATCTTGTAAGACATTATTGTTGTCTTTTCTTTTTGCAGATGACATTAAAGTATCTGTAAATGATTTTATTATCAAGGCAACTGCAGTTACTCTGAAGGTATGTGACTAATTGACTTTTTAGAAAAAAATGTTTTATATTAAACTGTCAAGGAGACAGTTTTTGTGAGCCTATATGGAGATACAAATGTGATCATAGCAAAGCTTCTAGTTCTTTATTAGTTATTGTCAGGTTTTATTAAGCTATCCAGATAAAATTCTCTAGATTATCTATGCTGTGGGCTGTAAAGATGGGAACTTCTTAGTAAAGATTCACTTACTATAGTTAGTATTTACAGATAAAGGTAGACACTTTGTCAGCAATTGGGAAGGTAAGTCTTCTATTCTTTGCTGCTGTATTTTATTTTATTTTGCAGTTACAAACAAATATTGATCCAACTCTTAAACCACTCTTCTGTATTACCTCAGATACATTCTGATGGCATATTCAGTGACCTCTGCTTTAAATTAAAAATTTTCAGGCTCATTGCTAAGAATTGTCATTGTTCCTTTTGTCAATATAAAAGTTAAATGATTGCAATACATCCTGAAGTTAAGATCTTAAATTTCATTGATAAATTAATGCCAAACTACAGAGGCTTCATAGGCTCCGCAAGATATTTGCATGTTCTTTGAGTAGAACTGGATACATTGCCTTCCAGTTTGTGTTGATTGCTCTGCTTGGAAAACACTCCCACTGCCACTTTCATTTTTTTACATGGAAAGGTTTCAGAGATCCTTCTTTAGAAGTCTCATGCCTTGGATCTGTCTCCTCTTAGTCCAGAGTGTCTCAAATATAGTAGCTTGGAAGATGTGATGTGTAATTAATCGTATGGCCAAACTTGTGAAATGGAAGAACTGTGATGGTTTCGCTTAGATGTAGAGTGTTTAAATTCAAATTGCACCTAATTTTAGAATGCATCATAGGTGTGAGCTCTGACAAGCCTGAAGGCCAGTTTTTTTAAGGTTCAAGAGGAAATAATGTCTTTTAGTGATCACTAACAATTGGAAAAGATCTCTGTCATGTAGAAATATAATTAGGAGGGACACACGCTTGATCCTTAAACTAACCTATGGAGTATGCCCTCATCATTAAGGCAATGTAATTATTTGTGACAATTAATTAATTCAGATTTTGAAGTAGTTTATTATTGCCATGGATTTTTTACCTATACGTTCTTGATTGCACAGTGATGATACCTTCTAGCTATATGGTAAATGCCTAGAAAAGCTAAACTTTTCTGGTATCATTTCATTGTTTGAGCAGCAGGATCTAAAAGCTACAAATAGACAAGATAAAGCAGAACAAGGATCCAGACTAGTTGCATTACCTCACAACAATATAAAAACATCAGAAAGGGAGTGAGAGCCATTTTTCTTACTTACCAGGGCTATTTTAACTATTCAAAAGCTGGAGGAGGAAGATTGGAGAAGAGTGGCTGGAAAGCTGCCCATCAGAAAAACACCTGGAGGTGCTGGTTGACAGCTGGCTGGACATGAGACAGCAGTGTGCCTGGCTGGCCAAGAAGTCCAATGGCATCCTGGCCTGTATCGGAAATAATGTGGCCCACAGGACTAGGGAAGTGATTATCCCTCTGTACTTGGCACTAGTGAGGCCAGACCTTGAGTACTGTTTCCAGTTTTGGGCCTCTCACTACAAGAAAGACATTGAGGTGCTGGAACCTGTCCAGAGAAAGACATCTGAGGGAACTTGGCTTGTTTAGTCTGGAGAAGAGGAGACTGACAGGAGACCTCATTGCTCTCTACAATTACCTGAAAGGTCTCTTCTCCCAAGTGAACAATGATAGGTCTAGAGGAAATGTCCTGAAGTTGCACCAGGGGAGGTTTAGCTTGGATATTAGGAAAAAAAAATTACTGAAAGAGTAGTCAAGCATTGGAACAAGCTGCTCAGGGAAGTGGTGGAGTCACCATCCCTGGAGGTATTAAAAAAACATGTAGACATGTAGACACACTTTGGGACATGGTTTAGTGGGCATGGTGGTGGGGGGTTTCACAGTTGGACCTGATGGTCTGAAAGGTATTTTCCAGTCTTAAAGATTCTATGATTCTATGGTACATTTAGGTTGGGAACTATTTCCATGGATGTATGGAATTAAGAGAGAACACTGCACTGGAATGGACTTGAAAAGTTTATGCCAAACGTGATCTCAATATTAATGTATCATCACAAGAGCAGTAGATTAATGTATTATTGCAAGAGCTGTAGATTTTAACAGAAAATAGACAGGATACTAGGCAGTTTCATAAGCATCTAATGCTGTCCATCACAACATCATTGTCTCTAAATTAGAGAGACATGGACTTGATGGATGGACTTCTTGGTGGATAAGGAATTGGCTGGATGGTCACATTAAAAGACTAGTGGTAAAAGGCTTGATGTCCAAATGGAGATCAGTGATGAGTGGCGTTCCTCAAGGTTTGATACTGGGACCAGTGCTGTTTAACATCCATGGTGACATGGATGGTGGAATTGAGTGCAAGCAAGTTTGCTTTCTACAATGGAGTGACTGTATCAGTGGACAAGGGAAGACCTACAGATGTCATCTGTATGGACTTCTGCAAGGCCTTTGACATGGTCCCCCACAATATCCTTCTCTCTTAAGTTGGAGAGATATGGATTTGATGGGTGGACTGTTCAGTGTATAGAGAATTGGCTAGATGGTTGCATCCAGTGACCCTGGGGCTTAGGTTAGACATGTTAAAAGGAAGTTCTCTGGTCTGGTTATTACCTTCTGTTGGTTACCCAGGTTGGCAATGATGAGGTTGCAGAGAGAAGTTCAAAGGCAATTAAAAAGGACTTCAAGGCATTGGGGCGACTGGTTGAAGGCTTGGAGGCACAGGTGGTGTTTTCATCAATCCCTCAAGTGGTAGGGAAAAATACTGAAAGAGGGAGGGAAACACACCTGATTAACACGTGGCTCAGAGGCTGGTGCCGCGGTCGGAATTTTGGGTTCTTTGATCATGAGGAAGTTTATACGGCACCGGGTCTCCTGATGACAGATGAAGCACATCTGTCTCAAAGGGAGAAAAAGATTGTCACACATGAGTTGGCGGAGCTCATTGAAAGGGCTTTAAACTAGGCTCAAAGGGGGAAGGAGGTAAAACCAGGCTCACTAGAGATGAGCCTAAAGATGGCCATCAGTCTGCCGTCTCAGTTGAGGTGGGAGATGGTGATACATGTGACAACAAAAACACAGGGCTCACTAATAGGTTAGTAACCATGGAAGTGGCTGAGAATGATCAGATAGCATTTAGGACATCTCTCCCAAAAATGGTGGCAGGATTGTTAGCCCAGCTGAAGTGCATCTACACCAATGCACACAGCATGGGCAATAAGCAGAGTAGGGCCACAAAATGGCTGGAGCACCTCTCTTATGAAGACAGGCTGAGGGAGTTGGGGTTGTTCAGCCTGAAGAAGAGAAGACTCCAGGGGAACCTTATAGCAACCTCCCAGTACCTGAAAGGGGCTATAAGAAGGCTGGGGAAGAGCTGTTCACAATGGCATGCAACAATAGGACAAGGGGTAATAGTTTTAAGCTAGAAAAGGATAGATTTAGGTTGGACATTAGGAAAAAGTTCTTTAAGATGAGGCTGATGGAACAGGTTGCCAAGAGAGGTGGTGGAGGCCCCATCCCTGGAGATATTTAAGGTCAGGCTTGATGGGACACTGAGCAATCTGTTCTAGTTGGAGATGTTACTGCTTATTGTAGGGGGGTTGGACTAGATGACCTTTATAGGTCCCTTCCAATCCAATACATTCTATGATTATATGAGTCTATGACACCTAGCTATGTGGTGTGGTCAACATGCTGGAGGGAAAGGATGCCATCTAGAGGGATCTTGACAAATTTGAGAGGTGGGCCCATGCCAACCTCATGAAGTTCAACAGGGCCAAGTGCAAGGTCCTGCATCTGGGTTAGGGCTATCCCACACACAATCACAGGCTCAGTGGAGAATGGATTGAGAACAGCCCTGAGGAGAAGGACGTACAGGGTCCTAGTTGATGAGAAGCTCAACATGAGCTGGCAATGTGCACTTGCAGCCCAGAAAGCCAACCATATCCTGTATCAAGAGAAGCATGGCCAGCAAGTCAAGGGTGATGATTCTCCCCCTCTGCTGTCTTGAGATCCCACCTGGAGTACTGTGTCCATGTCTGGAGCCCCCAGCACAGGGAGGACATGGAGCTGTTGGAGTGAGTCCAAAGGAGGGCCACATAGATGATTAGAGAGCTGGAGCACCTCTCTTACGAAGATGGGCTGAGAGAGTTGGGGTTGTTCAGGCTGGGGAAGAGAAGGTTCCAGGGAGAGCATCTAGCGGCCTGAAGGGGGCCAATAAGAAAGTTGGGGAGGGACTTTTTACAAGGGCATGTAGTTATAGGACAAGGGGTAATGGTTTTAAATTGAAAGAGGGTAGATTTAAGTTAGGCATTAGAAGTTTTTTACAATGAGGGTGATGAGACACTGGAACAGATGGCGTAGAGTGGTTGTGGATGCCCCCTGTCTGGAAGTGTTCAAGGCCAGGTTAGATGGGGCTTTGAGCAACCTGGTCTAGTGGGAGGTGTCCCTGCTAATGGCATTGGGGTTGGAACTAGATGATGTTTAAGGTCCCTTCCAACCCAAATCATTCTATGGTTTATTCTAAGCTCCTGGGAGAATTTCTGGGTAGACTGGAAAAATCTTCCCAAGTGATTCTATACCAGAAATAGACGTGGGAGCTAAATATGCTTGCTATGGGTGTGTTGGATGTGCTTATAGGAAGCTTCTTTTTGTGGCCTAATGAGACCTTATGTGAGGAAATTGTGACATCCAAAAATTTCTGTGAACTGTTAGCTGCAAACATGGGATAACAAGTCTCTGCACCAGAGAGAAGTTGAAAGGAAAAGAGACAGAGAGAGAGAGGAATTAAATACTAGGTTTTGTGTTTTTCTCTTCTCCACAAAAAAGACTGGTTAGGAAAGATAATGGAATGTTTACTATCCATGTATGTGTGAAAGAATGACTTGAATGCAAGCACTCAGTGTACTTCTTTTTACTTCTCCTTATGTAATAAAAGCTTGTGTTATTTGTGGGTTTTTTTAATTGCTGTCTGAAACTTAAAAGATTATTAGCTTCCTGTCCCTTTAACTCTTAGGCTGCTTTGCCATACTTTGATGGCGCATATATGTGGATTAAGCATGTTGTTTATTGCCATTGTTTAAAACGAGTTTTCCTTATTTGCCATTACAAAAGGACCTAATCAATTGATTCCATAAATGTGATTTCTCTTTCTGATATACAGATAAAAATATTTAGTTTGTGATTAGATTTATATTCTTTTTCTTAGATTTTTCAGCTGACACAATACAGAATTAAAATATTGAACTTAGATAGTTCTATGCTGCAAACACGAGAAAGTAATCCGTAGTGTGTAATTTTTAACTTTCTTAAAGGAAATGCAGTAGGCAGACCTAGTAAATTATAATGCATACAGCTTTGTAAAATCAGTGCATCTTTGGTTCTAAGTGAGTTGATGTTACAGATCTGATTCTGAGAAGCTGGAGTTCTTGTGCATTGAGTTAGAAGAAACTGAGTTGTTTTGTTTTCTGGGTTTTTTATTTGTTTTTTTATGGGACATTAATACTATGTTTATATGCAAGCAATAATAAACTTCTGTCTTATCCTACTGCTTTGTTACAACTCTATGCTGCCTTCTGTGTGACTATTAAATAAATAAAAATCAAGCAAACAGATTTAACTCAGCATACCAGGAAAGAAGTTCATGATCAAGCTCATATCTCAAATACTTTCTGTCAGTGTTTTGGGGAAATATGTAGACTACTAGTTTTAATAGGAAAACCCACCTCCACCTGCTCCTCCCCACCTTGAAATATGGTGGTGTGAATGCATCTACAAGTTTAAATTTGAGGCAGTTTTACTGACTCTTTTCTGGGCTCTGTTCAAATAATGTTTTTTAATATTTTCTTTATGAACAATAGAAGACATTTGCTCTTCTAGCTTGAATGGATTGATGGTGGCTGGTTTAACGGTTTGTGATTAGCTGGTAAACACCTCAAGATACTGCTTGTATCAGTTCTTTAACATGCTAAATATTTCTGTCACAGTTCTTAGGATTATGAGTCCAATTATGAATTCTTTTTTGGCTTGGTCTCACCATTTGGCAGCCAGAGGCTTGTGAGTGTGCCAGTGGGCTCAGCAGATGACAGCCCATGAGAACAATTCTGTCCTTCTGGAACAAGGAGGGAGGAGTAAGGATGGAGGAGGGAATGAAAGCTTCCAGGCTGATATCAACAAGCGGTTGGGCTTAGTAACAACAGCCACTATAGCAGCCTGTCTTTAATAATAAAAAGTCTTTCATTGCTGAAGTGATGGGAGAAATAATACTGTCTGGCCTTCATCAAAATTAAGGCTATTCCTTTCATACTAAAGTTGACAGGGAAAAACTCCTTGCCCCTACTATCTCTTTTGGATACCTTATACAGAGAATCATACTTGCACAACACCCACTTAAAGGCATTTTACAACTGTGTATACTGTGGGACTTCCCTGAAGTTTATTTAACTTGCAAAGAGGAGTACTACCATCCTTTTTTTTTTTTTTTTTCCTTTTTTCTTTTTTTCCTATGCATTCTGGTGTTGAAGAACAATAACTGAGAGTACTGTTACAGTGCTTCTTCTAGGAGTGGAGGTAGTTGATAATGTGTCCCTCCCATAATTTTTTTCTGAAATACCTTTTTCACTATGAAGTCAAGTTCCTAATACTTAATTTCATTAACATTACTCAATACTAGTACCTTCACAGTATCTCTGACCAGTTACCTGAGACTTCACCTATATGTGGGGGTTTTTTTTCCCCAAAGCTGTTTCAGCTTTATATGGTAAACTCAAAAACCTCATTGAAATTATCAGTAAGCATTATCTCAATTTGAATTGAGTCCACACAGACACATACACACACAAAATTCTGATGCATTTTTGGAGGACCTCATCTGAACAACAGTAAGTATACCTGCAGCATATTCTGTTTGTAGCTTCCTTTGTTGAGAGTCGTGGTTAAGTGGGTATAGAAGGATGCCAATTTCCATTCTGTTTAAGTCAATATCCTGTGATTTATTTTGAGGGATAAATTATAGTGCTTTGTAATCTTGCATGCTGGGCATCTGTAAGGTGCAATTTGTAGGCTTTTGTTATTTTTTTTGCTCAGCAGTACCAAAAAACCTTCAGAATGCCCTGCCATTGTTCCTGGAGCATACATTCCTTCTTTTTGCCAACGTAAATTTAAATAAAATAAAATAAATGCAAGCTGATAATGTACATCTATTCTTAGACATGCACAGTGATTTTTTTTTGTCTTGCTTTTGGCAGTCCTGATGACAGATGTGAGCTGTTCTTTGACTTCATTTACAGACAGCAGTCTGTGATGCACTAATTAATTTGGTGAATGCCTGTATGTAACTATGTGTCTCAAAGGATTTTACTTTTTCTCGATAATTGATTGCATAATTGTTTTTTTAACAGCTGTCTTTTTTTGCGCTCTCTCTCCTCTAGCAAATGCCAGATGTGAACGTAACCTGGGATGGAGAAGCCTGCAGGCAGCTGCTGTCCGTTGATATTTCTATTGCTGTGGCAACAGAACGAGGTCTCATTACACCAATCATAAAAGATGTTGCTGCCAAGGGAATAAAGGAAATTGCTGCCTCTGCAAAGGTAGGTCTTAAATGTATAAGTAGGCTGAGGAATATAGTGGCTATATAGGTTTTTTCGTAGCAGAAAATGTGGCATGACCCAGGCACACATTAGAAATAAGGCAATTTCAAAATCAATCTAAAGCAGTTTCAGCATTCATTAGTCTTCAAAATTACTAATTTTGCAACTCTGTTCTTTTTTAATTAACAGTAAATTAGCCATCATGTTATTTAGCTAAATCCTGGCTAGAAGACTTGTGTAGACTTCTGTAATTTAATATTATTGTATTTCTTTAATCCTCATGAGAAAGCTGGATAATACTAATTTCTTTAGTATTTCTGATCTTTGGGTTTGAGGTTCTGTTTATATGGGAGATTTCCCCTCCTTCCCCCTTTTCCAGAAGTTTCCATGTAGCTGCTTGCATTACTGTCTGCATAGTTATATTATGACACTCACTTCTGTCTGCGTTTTTTCAAAGTGCAGTTCAGTTGACATTGTCACCTGAAAGGTAACATTGAACTTCTCAGACTAATAAGTGGTATTTTGCATAGACCAACTGCCATTTAGAGTGACTTGAATCTGTAGCAGTTGTTGCCAGCCACAGAAGTATTTTTTGGCAGGCAAAAATACAATGAATAATTAAATGCCCCACGCAACTCTTTTTTTTGTCATTTAATGAGTGATAATCAAAGACCTACTGTGTCTGAGGAATACAGTGCAAGTCGGTGTTAAGGCATAAAACTGTGCAAAACTAGACAGAAGCTACACTTTATCATTTTTGTCTTTAACCGAAAACTACAAAATCATAATAGCCTGTGTTGGTGGGGAACAATCAACAAAGTTGCAGCAGAAAAAGACGTTAAGTGTCATGCCACGAAACATTCTTCATTAGATGTTTTTAAGATTTTTCCAGTCAATATTGCTTACTTCGTGTTGAATGCGTTGCAAAAGCAAATCCTTTCTAATATAATAGCTAGCCAAGGAGGAAGGTGAGCCAACATTGTTACATTATTCTGTCATTAGTGATACAATGACAAGAAGAATAGCACTATGAGAAGTGCAGGATATATTGTGCTTTCATTATCATCCCCAATACCTGTGATGCTGTGATGAAGTATTACAAACCTCTCTTACCATCAATTACAGTATCCTGCAGTTCCCATTATGGGAATGTACCCTTCCATTACGTTTAATACAACTATGATACGGCTTTTTACGACGGGGTCACAGCATCAGTGGATGAGGGGAGAGCAACTGACATCATCTACCTGGGCTTGTGCAAAGTGTTTGATGCTCTCCGGCACAACATCCTGGTCTCTAAATTGAAAATATATGGATTCTATGGATGGACCACTCAGTAGATAAGGAATTGGCTGGATGGTTGCAATCAAAGACTTGTGGTATATGGCTTGATGTGTATATGGAGACGAGTGTTGAGTGGCATTCCTCAAGGATCAGTAATGGGACCAGTGCTGTTTAGCATCTTTGTCGACAACGTGGGCAGTGGAATTGAGTGAACCCTCACCAAGCTGTGTGGTGTAGTTGACTTGCTGGAGGGAAGGGATGACACATAGAGGGACCTTGATAGGCTTGCGAGGTGAGCCCACACCAACCTCATTAAATTGAACAAGACCAAATGCAAGGTCCTGCACCTGAGTTGCAGCAATCCCAAGCACTATTACAGGCTGGGTGGAGAACAGATTGAGAACAGCCCTTAGGAGAAAGACTTGGGGGGTGCTGGTTGATGTGAAGCTCAACATGAGCTGGCAGTGTGCACTTGCAGCCCAGAATGCCAACCATATCCTGGGCTGTGTCAAAAGAAGTGTGGCCAGAGGGTATAAAAGGTGATTCTCACCATCTAGTGTGCTGTCTTGAGATCCCTGCTGGAGTACATTTCTAGAGCCCCCAACACAGGAAGGACATGGAGCTTTTGTAGCAATTCCAGAGGGGGACTATGAAGATGATCAGAGGGCTGGTGGAGCACCTCTCCTGTGAAGACAGGCTGAGAGAGTTGGGATTTTTCAGCCCGGAGAAGAGAAGAGTCTGGGGAGACGTCATAGTGGCCTCCCAGTACCTGAAGGGGGCCTAAAGGAAAGGTGTTGAGGGGCTGTTTTACATGGGCATGTAGTGATGGTTGAAGGCATAATGGTTTTATACTGGAAGAGAGTAGATTTAGGTTTGACATTAGGAAGAAATTCTTTAGCGTGAGGGTGGTGAGACATTGGAATAGGTTGCCCAGGCAGGTTGTGGATGCCTCATCCCTGGAAGTGTTTAAGGCCAGGTTGGATGGTGCTTTGAGCAGCCTAGTCTAGTGGGAGGTGTCCCTGCCCATGCAGGGGATTTGGAATTTGGATCCCTTCAATCCCAAACCATTCTGTAATATAATATATTATATGATACGATATGATAAAGTAATCATTCCCCTTTCATTTCATATGGAATGTCTAACATAGGTTCCACTACTCAATATGAAAGCCACTGGGTCACATAAATTGCAGGTGTCCACACCAGTATAATTTTGCTTTTTAAATTCTTTACTGAATTATTGCAACACACATGTGGGAGGCACAAGATTGAAAGTGCAGCTGTTTCTCTACCAGTATGTGGGGAACGGACTAGTTCTCCCCCCACACAACGGCATGCCTTTCAAGCCAGCGAAGTGCCTCTTGCAGCCAAGGACAGACTGAAACAGCCATGGCAGAAATGCAGATAGCAGACTCCCCCTGAGAGACTGGGCACTCGGCCACGTACTGAAGGAGAACGTTATCTAAAGGGAGGCGGGCTATACCAGTGGAGCCGCTGGACCCACCGAGCCACCTGTCGGAGTGCGGCTGCGCGCAGGAGGGCCGGTGCTCGCCCGCGGGGGAATCGTCTCCCCCCTCGCCCTGCCGCCCGAAGCGGAGCCGGGGACTCGCTGCCTCCCTGCCCGCCGCTCGAAGCGGAGTCTGGATCGCTGCCTGCTGCTGCTCGCCGGTGCCAGGGAAGACTGTCGTGCCGTGGTGTCTACAGGGCTGCGCCTGCCAGAGAGGTCGCCGCCGTCCCATCACCGCCGCTGCTGGCTACCCGGACTTACGTGTCCCCTTCTGCAGCATGTTAATTTTAACTTCTTTCCAGGTTACGTGCATCCTAGCACCATATTTTCATCATTCAAATAATGCAATTGCACATACGCATTACACTTGTATTGATCCTATTGTGTGAACACTTCCCAAGGCTATTGCCTTCTGGTTAACAAATTATTCAGAGGTCAAGTCTAATATAAAATTCAGTCTATCCTTTTAACTTTTGAATTCACAACAAAAGTGTCAGTTTTATAAAACTTGGTATAAATTGGCATTATTTAGTGGGAAATTCATTAGAATGAGATACTCTTAAACTTCTTGGTATTTATTTCTAAACTGAAGTAATTGCAGTCATTAAAATACTGTGGCCTTACAGAACCCTCACTTGAAGGATGTTTAGAAATGGATACAAAAGGGATTAATCCATGTCACAATTATAACTACTAACCAACTCAATATTTGTGTGGAAGTTAACTTTGTAATGACTTTACTTCCCCCACATGCAAACAAAAAGAAGTTAATTCAGCCATAGTTTCCACTTATTGCTTCTGGTTCTTAAAGGCAGAAAATTACCTCATGGAATATTGAAATGAGTGCTTGACAGGTTATTCATAGAATGCATGTAGAAAATCCCTGGAAGGAAGAATAAGCAATTCCTGGAAAGCAATCTATAAATAGGACAGTTTTAAAATAAATAAATAAATAAACAAACAAATAATAAGGTCAATTTGTAGGAAAAAAATGGAAAACATCCTAGGAAACAGTGGTAGAATTCTTTAAAAAGGGAGTGGAAAATTGCTAGGAAACAGAGGGGGTTAATGGAATAATTGTCTCCAAGGAAGTTTCAGAAATGTGTTCTATCACTTTTTTTTCATGTTGTGATAAAATAGATTTTTTGGGTTTCTATTGACCTCCACTGACATTTCTCCAACATAATTAAATTACTGGAAATTGTAATGTTTTGTTCTTTCTCCAGAAGAAGGTAAATATAAATAGTCTGTGTTGCTTTCTCGGTCTTCCCAGAAGCACATCTGAGTCGTTTTTTCTGACTGTGCTTTTGGAAACAGTTATTTCTGTCTCAAAATGTCATAATGCTGCGAGTTTTCACAATGTGCCATTTTCCATGCAGTTTTCAACCTATGAAATAATTTTGATACAAGCCAAAAACACTGAAAGTATTCTGTATTAAGAGGGTAGACCATCTGTCCTGCATATATTCCCACTTCAGTATCTGCTGTCAGTTGAAGAGCTCCTCATTTTTAAAAGGTTTCTCCTAATGGAGAAGGCATCCTACACATTCCCACCTTTTCCATTGAGTACTTACAGGGTGTTAGAAATGGGTTGGTGGGTACATAACTGGCTCTTGACCCACCAGTGAGTGCCATTTCTCTTGAGATCCACACCACCCTTTCTTCCTTATGTGACAACTACCTTAAGAATTATTCGTCCTGATTCCCACTGCTGCCACCCAAGGAGACCTCTGAGCTAGAGGTCCCCTAGGTGGGGATGTTTTTCTTCGTGATTGTATCTTAGAGCATAGCATGAACTTAGTGGGCTGTATTTGTGAACAGTTTCTTCTGTTACATGGGATGGGATTCATCCTAGGGTGCTGAGGGAGCTGGTGGAAGAACTGGCTAAGCCGCTCTCAATCATTTATCACCAGTCCTGGCTCACTGGGGAGGTCCCAGATGACTGGATGTTGGCCAATGTGACGCCCACCCACAAGAAGGGCCGGAAGGAGGATCCGGGGAACTATAGGCCTGTCAGCCTGACCTCGGTGCCTGGCAAGGTTATGGAACAGATCATCCTAAGTGCCATCAAGCGGCATGTGGAAGACAACCAGGGGATCAGGTCCAGCCAACATGGGTTTAGGAAAGGAAGGTCCTGCATGACCAATCTCATGTCCTTCTATGACTGGGTGACCCGCCTAGTGGATGAGGGGAAAGCTGTGGATGTGGTCTACCTTGACTTCAGCAAGGCCTTTGACACAGTCTCCCACAGCACCCTCCTGGAGAAGGTAGCAATCCGTGGCTTCGACGGGTGCACCCTTTGCTGGGTCAAAAACTGGTTGGATGACTGGGCCCAGAGAGTGATGGTGAATGGAGCTGCATCCAGCTGGCGTCTGGTGACCAGCGGTGTCCCCCAGGGATCAGTACTGGGCCCAGTCCTATTCAATATCTTTATTGATGACCTGGATGTGGGGATTGAGTCCACCCTCAGTAAATTCGCAGATGACACCAAGCTGGGGAGAAGTGTCGATCTGCCGAATGGTAGGAAGAAGAAGCTGCAGGAGAACCTGGACAGGTTGGATCGTTGGGCTGAGGCCAATGGCATGAAATTCAACAAGACCAAGTGTCGAGGCAGCATATGGACTTCACACAACTCTATAAGAGTTATAACTGAAGACCTTTATTGTTAAAAATGGCGGCAATTTATACCCGTCTGACTCCAGATGTTCCACCCCAGTACAAACCCCGTTGGTTACATACATACACAGTTCATATATGATTGGCTACGTGTCTTGTCATTTGCTGTCTGTGTCATGATGACCCAGGGCTTTTTGCTTCCCAGACGGTGCCTCTCAATTCTTGCTACAACGTTCTTTTCTCACTACTCCATGAGATAACAACCGTGGGATACCTACTTGTAGGACACCTGCTTTTTACTGGTCCTGTGGGGTACCAGCCTGAGACACCAGCTTGTTTACCAATCCCATGGTTTGCTGCAGGGTGGTTGACAATTTGGTCAGCAGCACCTGCAACACTGCTGTTTTAATTCAGGCATATTAATTTTCCATAAATCCCATATTAATTTTCCGCAAATCCCATGCTAATTTTCCATAAATCCCCACAACCAAATGCAGGGTCCTGCACTTTGGCCACAATAACCCCATTCAATGCTACAGGCTGGGGGAAGACTGGCTGGAGAGTAGCCTGGCAGAGAGGGACCTGGGAGTTCTGGTGGACAGCCGGTTGAACATGAGCCAGCAGTGTGCACAGGTGGCCCGGAAGGCCAATGGCATCCTGGCTTGTATCAGGAATAGTGTGGCCAGCAGGAGTAGGGATGTAATTCTCCCCCTGTACACAGCACTGGTGAGGCCTCACCTCAAGTAATGTGTCCAGTTCTGGGCCCCTCACTTCAAGAAGGATATTGAGGTGCTGGAGCGGGTCCAGAGGAGAGCAACAAGGCTGGTGAAGGGACTAGAGGAAAAGTCTTACAGAGAGAGGCTGAGGGTGCTGGGGTTGTTTAGCCTGGAGAAGAGGAGACTCAGGGGGGACCTTGTCACTCTCTTCAACTACCTGAAGGGAGGTTGTAGTCAGGTGGGGGCTGGGCTCTTTTTCCAGGCAACCAGTGATAGGACAAGAGGGCACAGCCTGAAGCTGCTCCAAGGGAGGTTTAGGTTGGATATTAGGAAGTACTTCCTCATGGAGAGTGTGATTAAACATTGGAATAGACTTCCCAGAGAAGCGTTGGAGGTGCCGTCCCTGGATGTGTTCAAGGAAAGGCTGGATGTGGCACTTAGTGCCATAGTCTAGATGGTGTGGTGGTGTTGGTCATAGGCTGGACTTGATGATCTTAAAGATCTTTTCCAGCCTTGGTAGTTCTGTGATTCTGTGATTTAGAAGCAGAAAAGTCTCACAAATTAAATTAAGGTTATGAGAAGGGTGGTCCTTAAAGTAGTTGAATGCTTATGTGGAAGAAATACATTTTCTCATTCTGCTTGAAAGTTCTAAAGTGTGGTACATGGCAGCTTCTTTAAACAAATAAGTTAAGAAGAATAATGTGAATTTGTCTCATCAGTATTTTGCTAGATATTTTTCTCATTGAAGAACACCATGGAGAATGGTGGTTCTTTTGTGAAAACTGGGTCAACGTCTGTAGGGTGAGAGAACAGCTTTTATTCAAAAGCCAGTATCATTAGGAAAATTCTGTGTCCTCATCTCTTTGCCAAATCATTGCATCTGTAACAATATTGCTGAGGTGCTTCCCTAAATACAAAAGCAGATTACTTTTTAATGGCTATGTGATACATATAATGTGTTACTAAGTAAAAATAATTAGTATATTAAAAACCTTAATTTCTTTCCTATTCTTTTTCTTTGTTCATTTCCCTTAGGCTCTAGCAAAGAAAGCAAGAGATGGAAAACTGTTACCAGAAGAGTATCAGGGAGGATCTTTTAGGTAAAACTCTCCAGCAGCATTTAATACATGCATTGTGGGTTCAGAAGTATTTTTTCTTCAGCTCTTCCACTATGTCTTAATACATTGCCTTTAAAAATCTTGCTTTGTTTAGAATGAAAATCCATGTGATGATTCTGAGGGCCAAACCTAGGCCGAGTGTCCTGTATCAAGGGGAAACAATTATCTTACTGAGTCTGATCTGACTTCTATTTTTGCACCTAATTTTTCCCAGTTGCAGGAGAATGTTTTTCTCTTGGTTTGTGGTTTTTTTGTTATTAATTTTGTAGTTAAGGAAACCCATTTATAATACTTTTAAAGTAAAAATTTTAAAAGGAGTTGTTTGGCAGAGATATTGCAACAGACAGTGATGTCCAGTTTGTCTTCAGTTCTCTCAGAGGAATTCTCTAGGGGGCAAAAGACAGTTACAGCAAAGTTGTGGTGTTAGGTCTTGTAGTTTACTTTTAACTGAAACATTAAAAAGTGAGTAGATAATTTTTACATAGCAGCGTATAATTAGTAAATATTTGTTCTAGAAAATGTACTCTGCAAAAAGAGCTAGTGAACTCAGTGATGAGAAATAAATGGTATGTGTAAAACCTTAGCATAAATGGAGTGACACAGTTGTACAATTAATTTCTCATTTTACTTTTTACACTCCCCACTCTAAAACTTTTAATGTACTGTATTTTATGATACAGTATCATCAAGGAACATTTTTGTTATATAAACTTCAGCTTAGCTCGTTTTTTGTGAATTTTCAAAAGCTAATTCTGAGTGCTTATTTTAATCATATATTCTAGAATAATAATTTGTGGTGAGAGTGATACTTCATACTTATACAGAAACATTGCTGTAATGTATATTAATATGCCTGAATTGCAACTGTCTGGAATATGTGGCTCTCATGCTAGGAGGAGTGGTTAAAAAAATCTCCAAGCCTTTCAGCAGAAAAAACATGGAAATGCATCAGTAGAGGCTTGGATGTCTTCATCAACACAAATGGCCTCTGAGTGCAAATAACTGTGGATATTTCACTGGTAAAAGATGTCAGTTGTGAGAACATCTGTGAGAGGTGTGACCAAGTGGATGATCTGCTCAGCCTGGTGGCAGAGCTACCAGAGGAAGTAAAGGAACATCAGGGATTCTGAGAAAGAGATAGACTGGTGGAACCATGCTCTGCTCTCCCTGAGACAGAAACAGGAACAGCCACCAGAAAAAAAGCATGATCACAGGGATCCTGTATCCTCCCCCCACCAGGCTGAAGACAGTAACTTAAAGGAAAGGACTGAATAGAAGCAAGTCCACACTCGAGGTGGCAGGAAAACCCCCTCCTTGCCCATCTCACCTTCCCAGGTGCCCCTGTACAGCAGGTATGAGGCTCTGGATGTGGAAGGCCAGTTAATGAATGGTGTGGATGACAGACAGTCCATCTACACCAGAGGTGTTGCCAAGGTCAGAAAGGCCTGCCCCCGTATCATGACCACCTCTACAAGAAAGAAAATATGGCTTGTAGTTGTAGGTGTCTTCTTTCTGAGGGGAACACAGGGTCCATTATGCCAGACAGACCCTCCTCTTAGGGAAGTCTGCTGAATGCCTGGGGCCCCTGTTAAGAATATCACTAGGAAACTTCGTAGCCTGATGTGGGGCTCGGACATGGTGTGGCCGTTGCTGTTCTTTCATGTGGGTGGCAATGAAGGCACAATGCATAGTCCAAGGGTGATCTAAAGAGGCTTCAGGGCCTTGGGACAGTTGGTAAGAAAATCTGGAGGGGTCTAGGGCAATTGTCTACTGCCATCTGTCCACTGCAACAACTGTCTGCCAGAAAACTGTACACCAGACAGCTGGCTGCTGGACATTTCTACACCACCTACTCTCCAATCAATAGGTGGCGCTTGTTCAGCACCGTGAAGAGAATCACCTTCAGCACTGTGAACAGAACCTCTGGAAGCTGGTGGCTCTGCTCACAGTGCTCTAATTTTTGCAAGAAAACTGTGTATATATAGGGGAGATCAAGTGTATGAGTCACACAATTTGTAACACAAAAAATTAACGGTGAGATAAGGGTTACCCAATCAAATGTATTACAAACAGCTTGTTTCAGGTTGCAGTCCTGAACATCACTTCTAAAACTGTGTTTTGATGGTTTTTAATTGCATTTGTTCAACATTACTTTTGACAAAGATCTCATGTTTAATTGAGTTGCCTTTATCTTATTGTTAGGTTTTTTGTGTTACATAAAAGTACAAGCCTGTCCTAGTATACCACTTCCGAGCTGGTGACAAGACAAGGCAGAAGGGCACAACGAGGCTTTCATGTGCCTGAGTGATACCTAGATGCCCAAATTGTATCACTTGGTTGTCAGCAGCCATTGTAACTTAAAGTTGTGAAATTCAGTCTAAAAAAACATTTGTCTCAGAACAGGAACAGGCAAAGTTTATTTGAAGATAACATTTTCCTGTCGTACTTAGTGCCTTCGGTATGTGCAATGCAAGGATATACTACTGTTAAGAAATGAGACTTTTTTAAAGGTGCATTAGTTGTAACTACAAAAATCCCAAGCCCTTGAGAGTCCAGTTGACATCCAGTTCAACTCTATTTTAAAGTTAATGGGTTTGGCCATGGGAGATAATTGGGTCATAGTAGTCATTGAATATAGATTATTTCTTCTAGGTGATATATAATTTCTGATATTACTGGTAACTCTTTTTTCTTCCATTTAGTATCTCCAATCTGGGCATGTTTGGCATAAATGATTTCACTGCAGTTATAAACCCTCCGCAGGCTTGCATCCTAGCTGTGGGCCGAGCAAGACCAGAGCTCAAGATTGTGGAAGATGAAGAAGGGAATGAGAAACTTAAGCAGCATCAACTCATGACAGTGACTCTTTCAAGTGACGGTCGGGTGGTAGATAATGAACTGGCTTTGAAGTTTCTGAAGATCTTGAAAGCCAACATAGAGAATCCAATGCAACTTGCCTTGTGTTAAACTCGGTGGAGATTGCTTCTTCATTTGGCATATAGACAACTGTTACGCACTTGAGGTTGTTCTTCTGTGTGAGGGTGTAAATAGTTACTGTGACATGGACAGTTAAAATATTTATTGATTTAATATGCATAACTATTAATTTTCATGCCTTTAGTCTTTGACAGTGACTAAGTTTTATATTGTAAATCTAAAACACGTTTAACATACTACATTTCTTTACACACTTAGTACTAATGGCACATAATGTTTGCATAGAAAAGTCAGTTTTGATTGGAAGGGATCTTTAAAGGTATTCTGTGTGTTTGTAATGAAATAAGTGCATTTACAGGACCTGGTGAGAATATAAATTGTCAGTAGAATTGTGGGAGTTCATCTTATTCTAGTTTGTGCAACTTTTAAAGTTTTGGGTTTTGAACTGTTGCCATAATTAAAAATGTAATTTCCAGACAAAACCTGTAGTTAATACTGAGTTGAGAGTTTTTGCTGAATGAGTTTGCTTCTTTGGCTTGTTCTGTTATCATAAATTTCATAAATTATTAATCTAACAGTAGGGATAGATTTTGATTACCAAATCTACTTTACTGTGCAATAATAGACATACCCATTCTGTATTTCCAGGAGCTTCTCACTGATAAATTGTGTTCAAGATTGGGTGCTGAAGATGAATTTGCAATTTTAAATTGTTAACTATTACTTTTTCCAAAGTTTTTTTCAATCCTGTATTACTTGGAAGGTAAAAACTCAGCAATTAATATATTATCCTTAATAATGTACAAAAAATTCTTATTGTTTGCATAGCTAAATCTGCTCTGCCCACCCAAGAGAATTTACAGACTAATTTAAACTCTGATATGGTGTTCATCTTTTTTGTACTTGGTGCTCTAGTGTTATTGTGTGCTCCGCAGCATTTGTATATTCTACTCTTAAGCTGGCAACAGTTAAGACCTGCGTAACTGATGTGTACAACTACAGTTTTGCATGTATGTGTAGTCAGTATTCATGTAGTGCGAGTCAGTATGTTTTACTTTTGCTTTTGAAGCTGCTGGAAGGTGCTGTTCTGTGTAGGTACAGAATGTTTAACATGTCTCATTCACACGGGTACTAAATACAACCATAATATTTTCCTTATTCAGCACAGGTGAAGGCAGTGCAACTTTTTCTCCAGGTTAAATAAACCTTTACAACTTTTGTTGAACTAGGCAAATCTCAGTAGGGCTAGTGCAAGCTTTAATTCCAATTTCTTTACACCTGCTCCCTTGCCAGTATTGTTATTTGACATAAAGATGGATATATGTGATTTGTCAGTAAACAGCTTCTGTTCAGACATGCGATAGCAGTCACATCTCCTTAATTCAGAGTACCATTTGCTAACACCTACCACTTTAGCAGAATTAAGACAACAAATAATTCTCCATTATCACCCTACAACTTTCCATCATTTTCGAATGATCATGGCAAACAGGAGAGGTGCCTAAGAACTGGAGGAAAGGCAATGTCACTCCAGTCTTCAAAAAGGGCAAGAAGGAAGACCCAGGAAATTACAGACCAGTCAGCCTCACCTCCATCCCTGGAAAAATGATGGAGTGGCTCATTCTGGAGGTCATCTCGAAGCACATGGAAGAGAAGAAGGTTATCAGGAGTAGTCAGCATGGATTTACCAAGGGGAACCTTGATGATAGGACAGATAGGACAGAGTGTCTTCTCAGCAAGTTTGCTGATGACACAAAGCTGGGAGGATTGGCTGATACACCTGAAGTATGTGCAGCCATTCAGTGAGATCTAGACAGGCAAAGATTAACCTAATGAGGTTCAACAAGAGCAGATGCAGAGTCCTGCACCTGGGAAGGAACAACAAAATGCACCAATACACGTTAGGAGGTGATCTGCTAGAAAGCAGCTCCGTGGAGAAGGACCTTGGAGTCCTGTTAGACAACAAGTTATGCATGGGACAACAATGTGGTCTTGTGGCCAAGAAGGCTAATGGTATCCTGGGGTGCAATTAGGAGGAGTGTGTCCAGCAGATCAAGGGAGGTTCTCCTCCCCCTCTACTCAGCCCTGGTGAGACCTCACTTGGATTATTGTGTCCAGTTCTGGGCCCCCCTGTTCAAGACGGACAGGGATGTACTTGAGAGAGTCCATCTTTTCTACACCAACATAGCTGTTCTGAGAGGCTAAAGTATGCAGAAATTCTACTCTAAACACTTCCCTCCACAGATTAAACTCTCTATCACGTCTTTGATGTACTTACTTGCTTGGTATAGGTATGTACATTATCCCTTGGAGACAGTTTGCCAGTTTTAGCGTCTCAGTTAATGGCCTGTCTCAAGTGGCTAAGTGCATCTGGAATTTTGATGTGTAAATAGCATGCACAAAGGTGCATGATATAGAAAATATTAAAATACATGCACTGTTTCTCTAAGAAAGTAATTTCTGTTAATTATTGACCTGCAGTTCACATAAGAAAAAAAACTTACAGGAGATTCCAGTTTATCATTGTCAGGGGACATGCCACAGCTGAGTTTTGCTGTGGTGAACACTGAATAGGGGAAGAGAATTGTGTGTGACATAAAATGAGAACATGGCAGAATTGCATGCTATTATCTATCCCTTCAATGCAGGAAAATACATTCAAAGAGAAACAATCTAGAATGGTTGTGAGAAGGCTTGAAATAAACAGGATAGATAAACAGGGGGCAGTACAGAACACTGTACTCAGGCTCACCTGCTCTGATATCATAGAATCACAATATAGCTAGGGTTGGAAGGGACCTTAAAGATCATCTAGTTCCAACTGCCCTGCATGGGCAGGGACACCTCCCACTAGACCAAGTTGCTTAAGGCCTCATCCAATCTGGCCTTGAACACCTCCAGGGAGGGGACATCCACAACATCCCTGGGCAACCTGTTGCAGCATCTCACCACCCTCACAGGAAAGAACTTCTTCCTAACGTCTAATCTGACTTTCCCCTCTTTAAGTTTATATTTCACTTTATGTTTCCTAGTACAGGGAGAGATTCACTGCTGATGTTTTCAGCTCAGTGTTCAAAGTCTAGGTTAGTAAAAAAAAAAAAAAAAAAAGGAGCTCCACTGTCACAAGGCATTGCATTTCTACAAAAGTAACAATAAAATATGGCTTGCAAGAAGTTCTGAAGTTTCAGTTTTTGAAAATTTCATAAAGATTATGAATTGCCACAAAACTTGCATTTCCTCTGTGGAAGTGGAAACCTTGAGATTCTTCAGGTTTCAGTGTAATGCATTTCACACAGGAGGAGAAATTAAATGTATACATTTGAAAAGAGAAAAGCTTTCTCAAAAATTCAATCCTTTCTCATGTAGCCAGTGAAAATGTTCTGGAAAATTTTGGGGACAATTCACAAAATATTACCATTTTAGAGATGTTTGAATGTTGAATTTAAGACATCAACTTTCTGCCCATGGGAAACTTTCCCATAAGAAGCATGTATAATATAAGTTGGAATTATATAACACTTGTCTGGAAGGAACATATCCAGATTGACACGTAAAGCCCAGAATTCCATTTTTACACATTGCTTTGCTTTGGTAGAGACAAAGTCCTATGGAAGGGTATTACTAAGGGACCAGTAACAAAAAACATTTTCCATTTTTTTTTATGTCTTTGATTTTCATTCTAGTGAGTAGTCTAGTGTTAGGACCAGATGGTAATTCTATAGAGGTGTGGCAACCAGAAAGGAACAACTCTCAGCTCCCAACTCTCCCCCCACCAATTCTGCGCTGAACACTTACACATTGCCGACTCTCCACTGGGGCAACTCTATGTGGATGAGGAGATGGAGCACAGTGCTGCGCTGCTCCTCCCTGCTGCCTGGTGCTGCACCACTTCTCCCCATCATGCAGCACCGTGCTGGTCCTCCCTGCCACCCCATGCTGCGTCATTCCTACCTGCTACCCAGCACCATGTGGCTTCTCCCTGCTGCCCAGCACCACACCAGTCCTCCCTACTGCGTGGCACCACACCACTGGTCGTCCCCATGCACAAAATGTTCCACAAAGCCCTTGAACATTGACAAGGGCTCTGCACGGCACCACAGGGAGACCTGAGCACCTGGGTCATACAGGTGATAAAGGTCATAAAGAAGAGAAGAAATACTTAAATTTGGCTTTTTTCCTTGGCTTAGAATTCTACTTTAGTCATGAATCGAGGTATATGAAAACCTGAAAATCCCAGTAAGAAACCCTCTTCTAGAGTTCAGAGGCTAATTACCCCTTCAGTCAGGATGCTGGCTTAGCAGTGATGTGGTTTTAGTGTTCTTTGAAAGGAAGTCTGACACTTAGACTTGCTCAGAAAATAGAAGACCCTGGTTTAGTGCTTTCACCTGAGAAGGGTTCAGCTTTCCTGAAAAAATACATAGATAGACCAGAGGATAAACTGGCACCCAGCATCTTTACCTGTATCATGAGAGTGATCCACTATGTAGCCAAGAAACATTCGAAAGTGAGGTTAGTCAGCCAGAGAGTCCAATATGGAATGGTGTCCTGCAGTCATGGTTTTCTGGAGTAAGTCTATGCCTTATTAATTATTACTTCCCATAAATACTTATCTTACTGTTCAGTGTAGGTGTACAGTAAAAAATATTTCCCATCAATTATAAGAAATCTGATCACACTTTTTAGCTCCTGTGATCTCAATGAATTTTGCATTTTGGCCTTCTGACCATGTTCAGTAGCAGAGATCAAAATAATTTTACTGATACAAACCATAGGTCTACATGGAATCAAGTTTCGAGGTAAGATTGTTGATGATCACAGCCTTGAGCTGACTGTCGCGGACCGAGATAGGTAAAGCCGCGACCCACACCCCCACCTCGGGGGATCGAGGGCTGAGGACCACTCCCCGTCACACCTACAAACAACGCTTAGGAATCAATAGATTTATTAAAGGCACTGAGGGTTTGGCAAGTCCGATATCAAATAACACACAAGGACTATCTATATATATATCTATATCCACACCTATATATCCATATACCAACAGCTATACAACACTACATCTATATACCAATAACAACACACATAGAAAACAAGAGATAACCTCTCCCCTTCCCCCCTGTTCCCGTTCCTGGACAGGGATAAGAGGGAAAACCTGGAGAGAGCCTTTGGGAAATAGAAGAATATTGGAAAAGAGAAGTGAGTGTCTGGTATGTGTGAATATTATGTAGGAATGTTAGTAAGAAGCCTCGGAATGTAGTTCGCAATTCTCACCACCGGGGAGCGGTCCTCAGCCCTCGATCCCCTGAGGTGGGGGTGTGGGTCGCGTCTTTACCTATCTCGGTCCGTGACACTGACACCTCCTGAATCCTTCCTGGTTTGTCCTTGAGGTATGTACAAGTCTATGTTTTGGTCTGGTTCATTATAGGCATCCATTTCTTGGTTTTACTGTCCCACAATGAATCAGTGCTCTGTCTTTTCAAATCTCAGAGAACGGAAAGGTCAAACATGTATTAGTGAACACAGACATAACCCTCCTGCCTGCAGCACATTTTTCAGATGGAAGTGAGGTCTCCTGCAAGTAAAAGTTTTAAATATATTCTTCCTTTCAGGCGTAACACTTGGTAAGAGAAGGTGAAAGTGCTGTCTTCTAAATGATTATTGATGCCTCTTTCTGCAGGTCTTCCCTTTTTAAGAGTATCATTAGAGAAGTTAACATTTGAAAGTGCCAAGGGAATTGCAGGACGCTGTGGCTTCACTATCTGTCTTTCTGGGTGGAAAAATTATGGCCAGAGGGGTGATCATGTACCAAAGAAGGAATTTGTCATATACTGTGTGTGATAGTTCGCAACAAGTGAAACCAAGGGAAGTCTTGAATAAGAGTTACGCAAGCACGATTATCCCCTACTCACAAAATTTTCCATGGTTACACTGCATAGCTACTATGCATGCAAATGTTTTTCTCCTGTAGCAGCATGACTCATTTTTTCTTTTAAAGACACTTCTATTACGTCAGGGGGATAATTTCTGGAAATCTGACAGTTTTCTCTGAGTCAGGGAAACTGTATGTTCTTTTCCAAATGTGCCTGATTATCTTCTGAGTAAGCTGAATGTTGGTGGGGTCTGTCTGACTACAGGCAGAAAATACCCTGAATGAATAAATGGCTTGTATGTCATGCCAGCAATATTTGTAGACATCACATCTAAGAAAGAAAGCAATTTAGCAAACTGGTAAATATTTTTTTTTCTGAGAGTAAATTGAAGAATGTGCACTAAGAAAGAGAACTCCTCTTTCTCAGAGGACTTCCCCAGCTGTTTGGGCTTGCAAAAATAGTTCTTCAATCAGTACAGAATAACTCTATAAACAAAGCCCAAATACTTCTTTGTGTTATACAAATGACACTTCCTGAAAAAACAACTTTGTAACACAATTAATAAATCATAGGTAGTTAGATTTTAGAGGACTTTAAATTTTGATATAATAAAAACTACAAGGTTGTCTGTCATCACGTTGTATATACATGGGTGCATCGGCAGCATGATGGATAGCAGAAACATTACTCTTGAAGCCCAACACTGGCAATCGGGGTGTCAGGAGGATCTGCACTTCAGTGCCGATCACTTCCGAAGCGGCTCTAACTCCTTCATATACTGCATGAATATACTGATAAACTTTTCAATTAACATATAATTTGCCTCGGAACCTCTTTAGCTTTTTTATGTGCTCAAAAGCTTTCTGTTGGTCAGGACCCCATTTAAAGTAATTCTTTCAGGTCACCTCATAGAGAGGTTTCACAATTTGACTGTAATCAGGAATGTGCATTCTCCAGAAACCAACAGTCCCTAAAAGGGTTTGAGTGTCCTTTTTGTTAGTTGGTGGGGCCATAGCTGTTATTTTGTTAATCACATCCATTGGGATCTGACAACACCCATCTCATTTCCAGGAACTGTATCTCTCCTGTAGGTCCCTTGACCTTGTTTATTTTTAGAGCAAAACCAGCATCCAGAAGAATTTGAATGGTCTTTCTACCTTTCTCGAAGATTTCTTGTGGTGTGTCACCCCACACGATGATGTCATCGATGTACTGCAGGTGTTCTGGAGCTCCACCCTTCTCCAGCGCAGTGTGGATCAGTCCATGGCAAATGGTTGAGCTGTGTTTCCACCCCTGGGGCAGTCAATTCCAGGTGTACTGGACTCCCCTCCAGGTGAAAGCAAAATGTGCACTCTGGTGCTAGAGGAATAGAGAAGAAGGCATGAGCGATGTCAGTAGTGGCATACCACCTGGCTGCTTTTGACTCTAGCTCGTACAGAAATTCTAGGATGTTGGCCACAGCAGCACTGAGTGGTGGAGTAACCTCATTCAGGCCACCACAGCCCCCTGTCAGCCTCCACTTGCCATCAGGTTTTCGCACTGGCCGTACAGGACTGTTGAAGGGTGAGTGAGTCCTGCTGATCACTCCCCGGCTCACCAATTGTCAGATCAGCTTATGGATGGGAATCACAGAGTATCTGTTGGTGCGATATTGTCGTCTATGCACTGTTGAAGTGGCAATTGGCACCTGTTGGTCTTCAACCTTCAGCAACCCCACTAGGGAAGGGTCATCTGAAGGGCCAGGCAAAGTATGCAGCTGTTCAGTGTCCTCAGTCTCTACAGCTGCTATACTAAAGGCCCACCAGTACCCTTTTGGGTCCTGGAAATACCCTTTTTTGAGGTAGTCTGTGCCAAGGATGCATGGAGCATCTGGGCCAGTCACAATAGGGTGCATTTGCCACTTCTTACCAGTGAGGCTCACATTGGCCTCCACAACTGTCAGCTCTTGAAATCCTCCCATCACTCCAGAAATAGTGATGGATTCTGTCCCTTTATGATTCGATAGCATTAGGGTGCTCTGTGCCCCAGTGTCCACCAAGGCTTTATGCTTTTGTGGTTCTAATGTGCCAGGCTACTGAATCCACACAGTCCAGTAAACTTGGTTATCACTCTCCTCCTCCTGGCTGGAGGCAAGGCACCTCTCATACTGAGAATCTGAGCTTGATGCACCATCCTGGTTGGAGGACTGATTGTTGGAGACTGGAGCAGCCTTCTTCCTAGAAGGACCATCACCTGCATTTGTTCTATTTAGCAGCTCTTGTACTCATATCTGGAGAATAGCAGTGGGTTTACTGTCCCAGGTTCTCCTGTCTTCTTTATAGTAATCACAGAAGAGAGACCACAGCTGGTGTTGAAGCAGGTCCCATCTTTCTCACTGCTGTCTTGTAGCAGGATGTCTTCTCTTAATGGCTGCAACATAAGACCAGTTGTCTCTAGGGAGATCCTGGGGTTTACCTTCCCATTTGTTTGGCATCTTATTCTTTCTGTCAGTCATTTGTTCAATGGCTGAGGTGTGGAACTGATGGGAATCAGAGAACATGTCTCCCTATTGTCGTGCTTTCAAAGCCAGTTCATACACAGTTGGTCTTTCATAGTCATTAAAACATCCCATGAAGGAGAATATGTGGGCATGTGCTGCCTCCAGAACATGGGTGTGTTGCACAGGATGTCATCAGTATCTCTAATCCCATTGTAATCATAGATCACCTCTTGCACAGCTAATCCTCTCAAATACATCATGGCTCTCTCAAGAGTGGGCATTCTGCTTCAGTGCCAGTTGATGTCACCCTTATGGGGATATCTCTCCCTTACAGCTGAAAGAAGTCAGCTCCATAGGGTGGTAGTTCCTGTCTTACTACCAAGTGCTCTATCAATACCAGAATCTCTGGCCAAGGATCCCAACTGCCTGGCTTCTCTTTCATCCACATCATAGGTATCAGCCCCACTATCAAAGCATTGGAGCAACCAACACAGAAGCAGCTCACCTTCATTGCAGGTAAAGTCCTTTCTCATGAGGCACAGTTCCTTTGGAGAGAAAGGCTGGACAGGATCATCATCGTCATCTGCTTGAGAGCGGCCTGCTTTTCTATCTGCTTGAGAAGGGCCTGCTCCTTTATCTGTTTTAGAAATGTCTGCTCCTTTGGTTAGGTCTTTTAACATTGCTTATAAAACAGAATCCTCTACTGTTAAACGTGTTCTTGTGGTTTCAGATGGCTGTTTCTTTACTTTACTCCTAGTCGCAGGATTAATTTTTTGTTCGTTTTGATCAAATGAGAGTGGCCTTAGTCTTTGCAGCAGCAGCAGCAGTGGTGGCAAGAACCTTGCCTGTGGGGAAGCAGATTGTGATCACTCTACAAATCCACAATACATTATAAACATTCAGCAGAAGTATCCCTACTGAAACAATGCTATTTAGATCAATAGCTGGGAGATTTAGCCTAAGAAAAAACAGAGAGGTAAAACTGACCCTGCCATTACCAACATAAACCTTTCTGTTTACATAAAATCCTTACTATACAGTGCCAACTTATAGATCAGTATCAAACCTCCTCTCATCACTAAATAGCTTATCACATGATAGATTATGGCTTTGGCTATAGTCTTTTTGATAGACCATAAAACAATAACAAGAGCAGCTACACAGAGCAGTATTATCCTGGCTGCATACCACATATGCGACTGCATGTTGGGAAAAAGGTCCAGCAGAAACATTGCAGAAAGTGTCTGTTCAGTTTTCAACCCATCAGTATATTCAGCAGAAGCATTGCCCATAGCTACCTGAAGGATTCCTCCCATCAGAGGTGGAATTCTAAACATTCACCAATTAGTGGGAATGTATAGCCTGGGCTTAAGATACAGCCCCACGTTTGGGCGCAGATAAATTATTGTCATGGTTTGACTCAGGAGTGGCAATTAAACCAGGGACAATGATGCTCTTGATCCCCTCCCCCTCCCACCCAGGTAGGGAAAGGAGAGAGAGAATGAAGAGAGAGAGACTTTCTGGATTGAAAACTAAATTAGACAGCTTTAATTAAATACTAACGATAAAAGAAAATGCGTACAATTATATACAAGTATGTACAGGAATGTGCAAAACCCTATTGCCTCCCCCCACCCCCAGCAACTCCCACAACATCTCCTGAGCTGTGAGCAGCTCTGAAATGTCCCGAACTGGTACTGGAGAGAGCGGCAGAGCAGACAGGAGCTGAGGGTAGAGTTATGAGGGTCAGGAATGCACGCGCCTAAGGATCAATGATGGATAGACAGAGTCCTCCCCAGACTCTGGCCATGAATGGAAGAGAAGGGAAGAAGAAGCATGAAGGGGCTTGACTTCGATGATCCCTGATCTTACATGGAGCTTACGCAGATATATGGAGTGGAATGCCTTGATCAATTTTGCTGTCCGTCTAGTCCACTCCTTCCTGTGGGAGGGTTGCAGATACAACTCTTCTGCTCCTGTAGCATTTGAGGCCACAGATTCAACAAGTAGAGCAAAGTCACTTTGGCATCTCAGCAGTAACATAAATATTCCAGTGTTATCGTCCACTAGCTGGAAAACTTGCTGCTAGTTAAGAGATCTCTTTGAGGAAAAAAAAAAAAACAGTAAAAGGAAAATTGCCTTAATCCTGGCTTAAACCAGGACAATATTTCAAAATTGTTTTTGTTTAAACTATAGGGTGCAAGGTATTTTTCCTGAATTTCTGGAAAATTCTTAACTTGAGATTTTTACCTAAAGTGATCATAAGAAAGCAGGATTATATCTCCTTTTATGTATGTGTAATTTTATTGGAAAATTTTATAATAGAAAAGTGTGTCTGGCTGAGAGAGCATATCAATATGTGTGCTACTTAATTGAAGAGACATACTTCATAAAATACTAAGTAGTCTTTTTATATAAACCAGAAAAAAACCAAAAAAAACCACCAAACTGCTGGATAAGTTTAAAGAATACCTACCTGCACCTGCCCATATGATTTGTGTAAATAAACAATAATTTACCCTTGTCACTTGAAAATTTGAAAATTAGAGCAAGGCAGAGCTAGGTTCATAAAAAATTAAAGCTTTTCTTAGAATAGCCATAAGAAGAACATAGGCATTGACTTCTAAACACTATTGTGACTTTGTTTCACTGACATAACTCTTCTGCCAAAAACCCTAAAACTCAAAAAACAAACCTGTCATGGTGTGCTCACGAGCAATATAAGCAGTACTTGTTCTAGATCTCACTTTCAGGTAAATCTCAGCCTAGGTACTTGTGAAATGACGTTTGACTATCTTGAAGCTAGTGAGTTACTAGATGGAAACTAAACAGCAGAGATTTCCCAGGCTTGGTGCTTGTTAGCTTAGAAGCACTGAATTCCTTCACTTAATTTGCTTAAAAATGTCTCCCTGATATCTGGAAAACCGAGTTATGCAAGCTTGAAGGCTAGCAAACCACTGCTGTCTTTATGTGTAGGTCTGCTCTGCTGCCAGTCCTGTAAATATTCCTGTGACAAAAGTGGAGAATTTCGAAGTAGGAGGTATGCTCAGCAGTCAAATTAAAAACTTCTCTGTTATCAATTTTAGTCTTATGGGATCACTGTAACCAGCTTGTAAGAAGTAACAAGCTTTAGCTCTCTTGGTTGCCTTTGGTTTTACACTCTTTCTTGCAAAGGCGACTCTTGCCACAGTCAACAGGAGTATTCTGAGGTTTGGATTAGTCACTTACAAGTTTTGTAATGAAATTATTCAGGAGACATTGACATAGACACTTTCAGTCTTTAAAGCTCTTACTCTTTTCTATGACACTTGGATGTTTTTATTAATACCTTTCTCTCTTTGATTTTAGGCAGTCAGATGAACCAAACACCTGTGCAAACTAGAACAGAAATTGCAACAGCACACAGTTACATTATGCATACCTGGCATTACACTGCAGGTAAGATTAAAAATACCAAATAGAGATCCTAAATAACACATGCAGACTGTTTTGGCAATGAGCAGCTTTTGAAATATGAATTCACTGGATCAAACTGTCTCAAATCTTATCCCCTCTGTACTCCAACTGTATATGAAAGACACACCTGCAATTAGTTTCTCCATTTATTCACTTTGTTTTAACACTTACTATGCTTAATCTCTCAAGATAATTTTACATGCAAAGCATCATCTAAGATTCTATTTTTCTAGGTGCGGATTAATTACTTTTGGCTGGTGTTTCTATATAGAGCAAGTGAAAGACCAAAGAGTTATATCACCCTGAGTTTTGTTCCAAGGAGGGTACCACTTGCTTTAACCCTGCTGATGCAAGCCAAAAAAATTATATACAAGCCTACAAGAGGACACAGAAAGAGCCTGGAAGAAAATACCATAGAAACTGCAGGTATCAAAATGTCTATGCATGCATCTGGGGGCTGGTTTTGTATTTCTGCAAAGCAAACTTTATATTAAAAGACTCAGCAGCAGAAGAAAATCAGTTAGGATCTTTAGAACTTGAGGAAATAGTAACTTGTTTCTTACATACTTTCTCTTTTTTTCCCCTCAAAGGATCAAGCCAGAAAAAAGGATCAAGCCAGAAAAACAGCAAAGCAACCTACTTGTGGCTGATTTCCTGGATGAGAGAAAGAGCTCAGGGTGTGACTGAGAAGAGGAGGTGTGCAAGTGTGGTAAGCACCACCCATGAATAAGGAGCTGTCGAATAATGGGCAGTGAAGTTTTGTAGTACAGATGACTAACAGGGGACATAGTTTCATTCTTTGCATCCTGCCCATGACTATGAGAGGGACACTTCATCTCTTGCCCATCTGGCTGGATTAAATCAACTGCACACAGAGTGCTGATGACTACCTTGGTGTAACTATGCCTATGAATGTTCTTTTTAATTAAGAACAGGAACCAGAGTACTGGTCAGATTCCAAGTCATCGTGTTATTCCTCCTTAAATTCTCACTTACATACATCTGAAATTAAAAAAATTATCAAAACATTATGCTTTCTATCAATTGACATATTGCAGTAAGACACAAATTTATGCTTAAATATAGCCTGCAGTTAGAGTAATTTGACTATGATGGACTGCTAAATAAACAGCAGTTGGTACCCATTATAAGTATCCATATAAGAAACATCAACTAGGTATTTCTGTGTAAAATTGGTGGGTGGAGAAAAAGTTTTGTATTTTATTTGGTAGTACTTGGTAGTTTTGTACTGTATTTCTGATACAAAAGCCATTTTTATGTTAGTTTTTATGATGCTGTTGTATCAGAAATATGGTACAATTTGCATCTCAACTACCAAGTAAAAACAGCATCATAAAACCTAACAGAAAGTGACCTTCACTATTAGATGTTGTAATGTTATTCAAGTTTCTGCTGAATAATGCTGGATTAACATTTTGGAATATGAAGGTCTTTTTAATTAAGAAAAAAAAACAATTCTGATTGAATTTTTCCAAAAGCTAAATTTACCTTAACACAGCAGACACTGAGAAAAATTTTGTCTCAAAATGATTGAGATCTTTTAAGAAGATTGTCATGTTTAGACTCAGAATTGGCAATTAAACCAGGGACAATAATGCTCTCGATCCCCTCCCCCAGGTAGGGAAGGAGAAAGAAAATGAAGGAGAGAGACTTTCTGGATTGAAAACTAAACTAGACAGCTTTAATTAAATACTAATGATAAAAAAAATACGTACAATTATATACAAGTATGTTCAGGAATGTGCCAACCCTAATTCCTCCCTCAGCCCCAGCAACTCCCACGGCATGTCCTGAGCTGTGAGCAGTTCTGAAACGTCCCAGCCCACTGCCGGAGATAGCAGCAGAGCAGAGGGCCAGGAATGCACGAGCCTAGGGATCAATGGTGACGGATAGACAGAGTCCTTCCTTCTCAGATGCCAGCCATGGATGGAAGAGAAGGGAAGAAGAAGCAGGAAGGAAGTTGACTTCTGTGATGTCTGACCTTACACCAAGCTTATGTAGATATATGGAATGCAATACCTTGGTCAATTTTGCTGTCCATCTAGTCCACTCCTCCCTGCAGGAGGGCTTCAGATACAACTCTTCTTCTCCTATACCATCTGAGGCTGCAGATTCAACAAGTACAGTGAAGTGACCTTCAAGTCCCAGCAGTAACATTAACATTTCAGCATTATCAGTCCAGTAGCTGGAAAAATTGCTGCTAGCTAAAAGAGAGCTTACTGAAGGAAAAAAAAATCAGTAAAAGGAAAATTGGCTTCATCCTGGCTCAAACCAGGCCACAGATACTGTTACATGGCTTCAATAGATGGAGCAACCAATAGTAACTACTAAGCCAAAAAAAAATGGAAATACGTTTCTATCTACATAAGACTGACCTGGAACACAAGCAATAATCTAAAATTATAGGACTATGTGGTTTATTTCCAATGTCAGAGCCTTAAAACTTATTTATTTAAAGATTTTCTTTCCTCACTAGAAGGCATTTCCCTATATTGCCAGTCTCTCCCTTCTTTCTTCCCCTTTTCTGGGAAGAATAACAATAACAATGCTACATTTGTATTTCCACAGCTGATGACTACACACTTCACTGTAAGCATGCTAGGATCTACCTTTCCATTTACTGGTGCACATTAGTAAAACTGCAAGGAAATTCATAACATCAAATGCTGTGTGAGAAAAGGACAAAGAGACCCTTTCTATTACTCTCCCTCTTCCAATGTCTTTACAAGGGAAAATTACTTGCAATCTATAGTCTGCTTACTGAGACTAAGAAACTTGGAATGTTTCCTCTGTGAATCAACACTGCAAATGGAGATTAATGCAAGCCCATAAGATATCTTTTTCTAAGCCCAATGATTTTTGTCAGACACTGCTGAAGGCAATTTTCGCATAACAGAGAGACTTACTTTTCATTCAGATACTTAGTATTTGTGCTTGAACCTTCATTATTATAATCATTCAAAACTTCATAATAAGATCAAGTTTAGGGTCAAAATTCTTTACATGTGAATGCACATTTATGACATAAAATTAAATTTGATACTTGATATTTGAAAGGCAAGTTTAGAAACCTTAGATAATTGCATGATAACAAGCTGTTCAAGATTCATAGTACTTTCTTGGTTTCTGCGGATATGGAATAACTTCTACCTTTTTGCATTTCAAGGAATTGAAAAGAAAAAAAACAAGCATCTCAAAGACTGGGTGTGGTCAGTGAGAAACCACATGTTTATATACTAATACTGCAGCCTGGTAACACAACAGAGGAAGTGGAGATACTAGGGGAAATGAAACTAGACAGTGTGGGGATAAGAGGAACATGGTGGAATAAGAATCATGACTAGACTGTAAGTACTGAGAGATATGCCATATACAAAAACACTATTTATACATTTAGCTGGTGTTAAGGCAGGTGGATAATCTAAGACACTGTACTGGTGGAAGATGTAGTGGTTGGAGGTTGTCTTGGGCACAGGGACCAAGATATGATAGAATTTTCAGTATGTGGAGAAGTTAGGAGGACTACCAGCAAAACCTCTACCTTGGACTTCTGGAGGGCTGACTGGTCTCTTTGGGACACAGGTTTGGAGAATCCCTTGGAAAGCAGCCCTCAAAAACAAAGGAGCCCAGGAAGGCTGGGCTTACTTTAAGAATGAAATTATGAAGGCGCAGGGGCAGGTTGTCCCTATGTGCCAAAAAAGGAGCCGGTGGGGAAGAAGACTGGACTGGTTGAGCAGGGAACTATTACAAGAACTCAGAAATAAAAAAGAGTGTATCAACTTTGGAAAAAGGGACAGGTGAATCAGGAAGTATTTAGGGATATTGTATGGGCCTGTAGAAAGAGAAACAGAGAAATAAAAGCTCAGCTAGAACTTAAACTAGCCATCTCTGTAAAAGATAATAAAAAATGCTTTTATAAATACATTCATAACAAAAGGAGGGTCAGGGAAAATCTTCATTCCTCATTGGATGAGGGGGGGAACTTAGTAACGGAGGACAAGGAAAAGGCTACTTAACACCTTCTTTACCTTAGTATTCAACAAAAAGACTAGCTACCCTCAGGACATCTGGGTTCCTGAGTTGCTAGACGGGGTTGGGGAGCAGAATCCCCCTCCTGTAATCCACGAGGAAGTAGTTAGGGACCTGCTGTGCCACTTAGATCCCAACGAGTCCATGGGTCTGGATGAGATTCATCCTAGGGTGCTGAGGGAGCTGGTGGAAGAACTAGCTAAGCCACTCTCAATCATTTATCACCAGTCCTAGCTAACCGGGGACGTCCCAGATGATGGAAAGCTGGCCAATGTGACGCCCATCCACAGGAAGGTCCAGAAGGAGGATCCAGGGAACTATAGGCCTGTCAACCTGACCTCGATGCCTGGCAAGGTTATGGAACAGATCATCCTGAATGCCATCAAGTGGCATGTGGAAGACAACCAAGGGATCAGGTCCAGCCAACATGGGTTTAGGAAAGGAAGGTCCTGCATGACCAATCTCATCTCCTTCTGTGACTGGGTGACCAGCCTAGTGGATGAGGGGAAGGCTGTGGATGTGGTCTACCTTGACTTCAGCAAGGCCTTTGACACAGTCTCCCACAGCACCCTCCTGGAAAAGCTAGCAATCCACAGCTTGGACAGGTGTACCCGTTGCTGGGTCAAAAACTGGTTGGATGACCGGGCCCAGAGAGTGATGGTGAATAGAGCTGCATCCAGCTGGCGTCCGGTGACCAGTGGTGTCCCCCAGGGATCAGTACTGGGCCCAGTCCTATTCAATATCTTTATTGATGACCTGGATGTGGGTATTGTGTCTAACCTTAGTAAATTTTCAGATGACACCAAGCTGGGGAGAAGTGTCAATCTACCAAATGGTAGGAGGAAGCTGCATGGGGAACCTGGACAGGCTGGGTTGATGGGCTGAGGCCAGTGGCATGAAATTCAACAAGACCAAGTGCAGGGTCCTGCACTTTGGCCACAATAACCCCAGGCAGTGCTACAGGCTGGGGGGAAGAGTGGCTGGAGAGCAGCCTGGCAGAGAGGGACCTGGGAGTTCTGGTGGACAGCCGGTTGAACATGAGCCAGCAGTGTGCACAGGTGGCCCAGAAGGCCAATGGCATCCTGGCTTGTATCAGGAATAGTGTGGCCAGCAGGAGTAGGGATGTAATTCTCCCCCTGTACTCAACACTGGTGAGGCCTCACCTCGAGTACTGTGTCCAGTTCTGGGCTCCTCACTTCACGAAAAACGTTGAGGTGCTGGAGAGGGTCCAGAAGAGAGCAACAAGGCTGGTGAAAGGACTAGAGTCTTATAGGGATAGGCTGAGGGTGCTGGGGTTGTTTAGCCTGGAGAAGAGGAGACTCAGGGGGGGACCTTGCCACTCTCTTCAACTACCAGTAGGGAGGTTTGTGAGAGACGGACTCTATAATGGCCTTTAATCCAGCGACATTCACTGACCAGTCCTGGCGATGCGCCCCCCCCCCCCCCCGGCACTCGTGGGGAGAGGACAGAGGTACCAGGCGCATGCGCACAGACTACAGACTACAGCTCCCAGGAGGCACGGCGGGGCCGGAACTGGGAAAAAAAGGGAGGAGCAAGAAGACGCGCGCTCTGTGAACACACACGGATCCAGCCGCCGCGGTGAGCGTACCGCTGCGGGGGCTGCCGTGCCGTTACGGCGCTGCTCCCTGTGGTTGTTGGCGTGTGGACGTACCGAGCGGACCGTTTGCCCAGAGTCTCAAGGGAAAGGACGTGGATCCCGACCAGGGATTGGCTTCAGCCGTACCCCCCAGTGGTGAGAATTGTGGACATCTTACTAACATTCCTACAAACATTCCTACATAATATTCACACATACCAGACACTCACTTCTCTTTTCCAATATTCTTCTATTTCCCAAAGGCTCTCTCCAGGCTTTCCCTCTTATCCCTGTCCGGGAACGGGAACAGGGGGGAAGGGGAGAGGTTCTCTCTTGTTTTCTGTGTGTGTTGTTGTTGGTATATAGATGTAGTGTTGTATAGCTGTTGGTATATGGATATATAGGTGTGGATATAGATATAGAGATAGACCTTGTGTGTTAGGTGATATCGGACTTGCCAAACCCTCAGTGCCTTTAATAAATCTATTGATTCCTAAGCGTTGTTTGTGAGTGTGACGGGGAGTGGTCCTCAGCTCTTGATCCCCTGAGGTGGGGGTGTGAGTCGCAGCTTTACCTATCTCGGTCCGCGACAAGGTTGTAGTCAGGTGGGGGCTGGGCTCTTTTTCCAGGCAACCAGTGATAGGACAAGAGGGCACAGCCTGAAGCTGCTCCAAGGGAGGTTTAGGTTGGATATTAGGACGTACTTCCTCACGGAGAGGGTGATTAGACATTGGATTGGAAACGCTGGATGTGGCTCATTGTGCCATGGTCTAGCTGACGTGGTATTAGGTCATAGGCTGGACTTGATGATCTTAAAGATCTTTTCCAACCTTGGTAATTCTGTGATTCTGTAATAGAAATGAGAAGAAATTCAGCAGTACTATAGAATAAAGCACTTAATGGAGAGACTAAGCACAAAAGTATTCTGAATTAGGACTACCACTGGACTACCACTGGAGTGAGCAGCTTAAAAAGAAGGTCAGTTTCTGGGAAAGAATCGACAATTTATCAGTTGCCAACAAGATATACATTCATGGGAAAAGATAGATGAGAACTATCAGTCAAAGTATTTCTAATAGACATAGCAGGTATATGAACAACTGATTGAAGCTGCAAGAGGTGCAAAGAAGGGCAAGTAGAATGATTAAGGGAATGGAGACACTCAGGAGAAATTTGCATTCTTTGGCTTAAGAAGGCAAGTGGAAAAGGAGCCATTGTTCTCTGCACATAAACAAGGAGGACGCTAACAAGAGACATCAGCTTAAAGCAAATAATACAAGATCAAACAGATAGAGCTGTTGTGACTGTATGGAGTCTAAAACATGACATCAAGAAAGCACTGGAGGAGCCCTCTATGAGAAATAGGCCATAATATTCATGGGACTTCTAAGACAGAGATCAGAATAACACTTAAGGTCACGTTTGTGACTAGGTGACTGTTTGAACAGGGAATTGCTTTGGTTGAGCTTAGAAAATCTTCCCAAACTTACAGTATAAATATGCATTCACTCTTTGTGAACAGTTAGTCCCTGGTTCCTCTTTCCAGTTCCCTTAATCCCTTAAGTGCAGGAACTACTTAGCCCTTCCACATAAGCATACTTCTCAGTAAATATTTTCCAGGACTCATCTCTTTGAACACAGCCGCAAACTTAACCACAAATTGAGGGGATTAAATATCATTTCCAATAGTAGCCAAGGAGAAAAAACTATTAGTTATGCAAATTGAATGTATATAAGTCTGTGGGCCCTGATGGGATGCACCCAAGAGTGTTGAGAGAGCTGATTGATGTTATCACCCTACCACTCTCCATCATTTTTTAAAGATCCTGGCAAACAGGAGAGGTGCCTGAGGACTGGAGGAAAGGCAATGTCACTCCAGTCTTCAAAAAGGGCAAGAAGGAAGACCCAGGAAATTACAGACCAGTCAGCCTCACCTTCATCCCTGGAAAAATGATGGAGTGGCTCATTCTGGAGGTCATCTCGAAGCACATGGAAGAGAAGAAGGTTATCAGGAGTAGTCAGCATGGATTTACCAAGGGGAAATCATGCATGACTGATCTGATAGCCTTCTATGATGTTGTGACTAAATGGATAGATGCAGGGAGACCAGTGGATGTAGTCTACCTCAACCTTAGCAAGGCTTTTGACACAGTCTCCCATGACATCCTTATGAGCAAGATCAGGATATGTGGGATAGAAGAATGGACAGTGAGATGAATTAAGAGCTGACTATACAATAGACCCCAAAGAGATCAATGGTGCAGAGTCCAGCTGGAGACCTGTAACTAGTGGAGTCCCCCAGGGATCAGTGCTGGGTCCAGTCCCGTTCAATATCTTTATCAATGACCTTGATGATAGGACAGAGTGTCTTCTCAGCAAGTTTGCTGATGACACAAAGCTGGGAGGATTGGCTGATACACCTGAAGTATGTGCAGCCATTCAGTGAGATCTAGACAGGCAAAGATTAACCTAATGAGGTTCAACAAGAGCAGATGCAGAGTCCTGCACCTGGGAAGGAACAACAAAATGCACCAATACACGTTAGGAGGTGATCTGCTAGAAAGCAGCTCCGTGGAGAAGGACCTTGGAGTCCTGTTAGACAACAAGTTATGCATGGGACAACAATGTGGTCTTGTGGCCAAGAAGGCTAATGGTATCCTGGGGTGCAATTAGGAGGAGTGTGTCCAGCAGATCAAGGGAGGTTCTCCTCCCCCTCTACTCAGCCCTGGTGAGACCTCACTTGGATTATTGTGTCCAGTTCTGGGCCCCCCTGTTCAAGACAGACAGGGATGTACTTGAGAGAGTCCATCAAGAAGGCAGGGACAACCTCTTTTCACTTGTGCCCAGTGGTAGGACGAGGGGCAATGGATTCAAACTCAAGCACAGGAAGTTCCACCTCAACATGAGGAAGAACGTCTTTACTGTGAGGGTTACAGAGCACTGGAACAGGCTCCCAACCCCTGACATTCTGTGATTCTTTGATTCTTTTTTTTCACCTCTGTTACTTCTGTTGAAGAGTCTGCATGTTAAAAAACTTCGGTTTTACTTCATTTAGGAGATAAAATGTTAATTAAATTACAAGCAAAACCTATCCATTCTCAGGCATTAACTAGGTATTTAATATCATAGTACTCTACTGTCACTCACCACCTTTTTTCCCCAGAAAATTCTACTCTAAACACTTCCCTCCACAGATTAAACTCTCTATCACGTCTTTGATGTACTTACTTGCTTGGTATAGGTATGTACATTATCCCTTGGAGACAGTTTGCCAGTTTTAGCGTCTCAGTTAATGGCCTGTCTCAAGTGGCTAAGTGCATCTGGAATTTTGATGTGTAAATAGCATGCACAAAGGTGCATGATATAGAAAATATTAAAATACATGCACTGTTTCTCTAAGAAAGTAATTTCTGTTAATTATTGACCTGCAGTTCACATAAGAAAAAAAACTTACAGGAGATTCCAGTTTATCATTGTCAGGGGACATGCCACAGCTGAGTTTTGCTGTGGTGAACACTGAATAGGGGAAGAGAATTGTGTGTGACATAAAATGAGAACATGGCAGAATTGCATGCTATTATCTATCCCTTCAATGCAGGAAAATACATTCAAAGAGAAACAATCTAGAATGGTTGTGAGAAGGCTTGAAATAAACAGGATAGATAAACAGGGGGCAGTACAGAACACTGTACTCAGGCTCACCTGCTCTGATATCATAGAATCACAATATAGCTAGGGTTGGAAGGGACCTTAAAGATCATCTAGTTCCAACTGCCCTGCATGGGCAGGGACACCTCCCACTAGACCAAGTTGCTTAAGGCCTCATCCAATCTGGCCTTGAACACCTCCAGGGAGGGGACATCCACAACATCCCTGGGCAACCTGTTGCAGCATCTCACCACCCTCACAGGAAAGAACTTCTTCCTAACGTCTAATCTGACTTTCCCCTCTTTAAGTTTATATTTCACTTTATGTTTCCTAGTACAGGGAGAGATTCACTGCTGATGTTTTCAGCTCAGTGTTCAAAGTCTAGGTTAGTAAAAAAAAAAAAAAAAAAAGGAGCTCCACTGTCACAAGGCATTGCATTTCTACAAAAGTAACAATAAAATATGGCTTGCAAGAAGTTCTGAAGTTTCAGTTTTTGAAAATTTCATAAAGATTATGAATTGCCACAAAACTTGCATTTCCTCTGTGGAAGTGGAAACCTTGAGATTCTTCAGGTTTCAGTGTAATGCATTTCACACAGGAGGAGAAATTAAATGTATACATTTGAAAAGAGAAAAGCTTTCTCAAAAATTCAATCCTTTCTCATGTAGCCAGTGAAAATGTTCTGGAAAATTTTGGGGACAATTCACAAAATATTACCATTTTAGAGATGTTTGAATGTTGAATTTAAGACATCAACTTTCTGCCCATGGGAAACTTTCCCATAAGAAGCATGTATAATATAAGTTGGAATTATATAACACTTGTCTGGAAGGAACATATCCAGATTGACACGTAAAGCCCAGAATTCCATTTTTACACATTGCTTTGCTTTGGTAGAGACAAAGTCCTATGGAAGGGTATTACTAAGGGACCAGTAACAAAAAACATTTTCCATTTTTTTTTATGTCTTTGATTTTCATTCTAGTGAGTAGTCTAGTGTTAGGACCAGATGGTAATTCTATAGAGGTGTGGCAACCAGAAAGGAACAACTCTCAGCTCCCAACTCTCCCCCCACCAATTCTGCGCTGAACACTTACACATTGCCGACTCTCCACTGGGGCAACTCTATGTGGATGAGGAGATGGAGCACAGTGCTGCGCTGCTCCTCCCTGCTGCCTGGTGCTGCACCACTTCTCCCCATCATGCAGCACCGTGCTGGTCCTCCCTGCCACCCCATGCTGCGTCATTTCTACCTGCTACCCAGCACCATGTGGCTTCTCCCTGCTGCCCAGCACCACACCAGTCCTCCCTACTGCGTGGCACCACACCACTAGTCGTCCCCATGCACAAAATGTTCCACAAAGCCCTTGAACATTGACAAGGGCTCTGCACGGCACCACAGGGAGACCTGAGCACCTGGGGCAGCAAGCAGTATCTCACAGGAGGTGGTAAAGGGACAACCAGCGAGCTCGTTCCTGCTGCCCCTGCAGCACACATTATATTAGGAGAAGGATAAGGTGTGCAGACAGAGGACGGAACAGCAGAGAAGGTGGGGGGAAGAAGCCAGAGATCTGAGCACTGCTTGGCAGAAGACCCTGTCGTTTTATCATACAAGCCTTGTCATTTTGAAATAAAAAAGCAAACATTTTGGCCAGCATAGGAGCAGTCAGCTAATACACAGTCGGGATGAAAGGCAGGTGGAGAGAACTACAGGAGACTTTTGCTCGAAAAACTGGGGAGCAGGCAGCTGCCCTGTTGCAGGGAGGACTGGTGTCACAGCACGGCACTGCAGGGAAAACCGGTACACTGCCAGGTGGTGGGGAGAAGCTGCACGACGCCAGGTGGCAGGGGAGAACAGGTCAGGGAGGAGCGGTGCAGCACTGTAGTCCAGCAGGGAGAACCAGCACAGTGCCATGTGCCATCTGCCAATCAGCAGAGTTGTACCGGTGGAGAGTTGGTGTAGAAGAGTCAAGCAGCTAGTTGGCAGTGGACAGTTGTCGACAGTTTTCAGTGGACAATTGTCGTAGACCCATGGCAACAAGCTGAGGAATAGAAAAGGATGTGTTTGCAGATAGAAGCATCTGATTCTCTCGTATTTTTCTAAGTAAAGAAGATTTGATGCAGTAAGAAAAATTTCCATTTTGTATTAGTCTTCACTGAAAATCTCTGTTTTCTGGAAAACCTCGTCAAGTTAGTTGCTTTTAATATTCAAACAAGCTGGTTTCATTGAGAGCAAGAAGTTGGACTGTATTGATGACCTGGGTTGAGCCAGGATGAAGCAAATTTTCCTTTTAGTGATTTTTTTTTTTCTTCGGTAAGCTTTCTTTTAACTAGCAGCAAGTGTTCCAGCTAGTGGACTGATAACACTGGAATGTTCATGTTACTGCTGAGACTCCAAGGTCGCTTCTTAGCTCTGCTGCTACAGAGGCTACCAGGGCAGGAGAATTGTATCTATGACCCCCCCGTAGGGGAGCTGGACTAGATAGATAGCAGAATTGACCAAAGGTCTTCCATTCCATATATCTACGTAAGCTCCGAGGAAGGTCAGAGATCACAGAAGACAACTTCCTTCCTGCTTCTTCTTCCCTTCTCTTCTGTCCATGGCTGGCGTCTGGCGAGGACTCCATCCATCCGTCACCATCGACCCCTAGGCTCTGACCTCTTAACCTAGCCCCTGTCTGCTCTGCCTTATCTCCTGCCTGCGGGCTGAGACATTTTGGGACTGCTCACAGAGGCTTTTGCACATTCCTGAACATACTTGTATATAATTGTACATATAATTAAAACTGTCTAATATAGTTTTCAATCCAGCTAAGTCTCTCTCCTAATTCTCTCTCTCCTCCCCTACCTGGGTGGGAGGGGGAGGGGATCGAGAGCATTGTTGTCTCCGGTTTATTTTTCGATCCTGAGTCAAACCATGACAATTGAGTGAGAGGGATGCAAAAATAAATTACATGTTCTTCTTGTGAACACAGAAATTGCTACAAGGGGAACTAAAGTTGTTTTATATTTATAAATGGTGCCTAAATTATTTGCATGAATCTGTGTAGCAGGAGGATTTGATCCTGCAGCTGCTGCATTCAGACAAGAAAATATTTCTTGGTTTTGTTTTAAAAATGATTGCTTTAGCTCTCTGTAGTACAAGTTAAAAGCTGTGCTTTGAAATTGACCTCCAGTCACTTTCTTAGGTCCAGAAGAAGAATTGATAGAATTTTTTATTATGTATTTCTAATAGATTTTACCCATATCCTGTTATGTCACATGAACAAATTTCTAAATCCAGGTTTAAACCTGCCTTAGTTAAACGCTATCTGATCACTGATTATGTCTGTGCACCTTTGGACTGTTCCATGAACAGCGCCTGTTCTCCAGGTCATTCAACCTAGGACAGTAAGGCACAATCCACATTTGGCTCATCTCTGACTTGGTAGCAAACACTTGGTAGCAATCCTTTTAAAAATGTGATTGAGGTTGGAAGAGACCTCTTGAGATCATCTAGTCCAACCTTCTTGCTCAACCAGGGTCAGCTAGAGCAAGTTGCCCAATTGGGTTTTGAAGACTTATCCCTCCGACCTTAGGCATTTTAACATTTTTAAAGAGACTTCAAGTAAACATTAAATTTCTTTACAAGAAACTGAAGATTACCATAGGGCCACTTGGCTGCCCACCTAAACTCTGCACTCCTAATATGTCTCTGATGGCATGTATTTGTATATAGAGAGGTACGTCACAAAGAGCTGCGCACAAATTTTGGCATACTAGCATCTTAGAAGAGAGCCAGTGAGAAGTATCTTAACCTATTAGAACAGCACTGTCTATTGGGCAGAAACCTTATTGTCCTACTTTGAAAGACATCCCAGAAGTGATGGAGCATAAGTGCAGTGTGGGAGACAAAGGCAACAGAATCCTTGGAACAAACTGGCAGTGCAGATATCCTCAAAATACTGCAGAAGAGACTGAATAAAACATAAAGGAGAGAGCTACCTCTTTCTGCTTACCAGTCTGAGATCAACCTGGAATAACTCAAAAGAATCAGCAATAATTTGCACCAGAAGTGAGTGTGTTTTCTGTGTTCCAGACTATGTTCCTGCACAGTTTTTAAAGGAGAGCTTTCAGACAACTTGTATTCTTGATCTCTACCCAGTTTTTTCACTCCTTTATTTGAAGGAGTTTTGCATGCAAACTTTGCTTTTTGGTAGTTGTAATAGTTGCAAAAGAACATTTGGCATACTGTTGAATATTATTTGGGATACTATTAATTGGAATCCAAAACATATCTGAATTCTAAACATTTCCCCACAAGTTTAGCAGATTTGGTAAACAATTATACACACTAACAATTCAGCATTTAACTCTGTTGTTTCTGGGAGGTTTTTTTTGACAGGGGAAAATTTTTTTGTTTTAGTCTGATTGTGGCAAAGAACACATTACAGTGAGTTCCTCTTTGGGATAGTAATTCTTTAGTATATATAGCTTATTATATTTTTGAATAAACAATTAGTAGTTGCAGAAATGCACAAGCATATCTATTAAAATCTGATTAAGGTAGGGCAATTTAAGTGTGAGGATAAAACAGGTTGTGGTTACAGAAGATAACATAGATTGTACTATACAAATGAAAGTGTAACATAAAGCTTTGGTTATCCTTTGTCAATTTCTTAGCAATGTAGTTGCATTTAATCAGACCTGATAGTATTACTTCCTTCCTTTACACAGTACCTGATACAATGAACAGCTCCTCCATGCATCTGCAGAAAGACTACTGAGAGAATGAAGTATTCCCATCTTCATTTGGATCATTGTCTGTCAATATGTAAATCTCAGCTGCATCTTTGTGCTCCTACTAGTAGTACTCCATGGAAAAGGGACTTGTTAGTTTTCCAGATAGGAAATACGTCAGTGATATGGTTCTGATCACTACCTATTGTGTTTCTACATGGAAATCTGGGAGAAAGTCATTGCTGTTCAGGTGTGTCAGTATTGTTCTGCCTGCTGAAAGCATTTTTAAGTTGCTGCTAAACATTTTAATCAAACAGAAACATGAATTCTGGAGCTGCTTTGGTGTAGAGGCATGAGAGGGTTGATAGGAATTAAACACCAGAATTTCAAGAATCAGGGATTATTGGCCTTTTCATCTATTATCTCTAAAAAGGTTTTGGTTGCTATGACAGCCCCTCATGGGGTTTTTTCTCCCTAGTTTGACTTTCTTTATATGGAAAGCAAATGGCTTTTATGCAATTTGACTTCCTTTTGCATGGTTCGTTCCGTCAAAAATTACAGTCCACAGAATTCTTCAGCTGAACAAACAGGAAGTCCAAAATCGGAGAGCTCTTTTTTCAATATAAGAGAGTTCTTTGTGAAATCCTATTAAACATAAATACACAGTGTAAAACAAACCATATGAATTATCTCCTCAAATATTAAGTTTGACATTTATATCAATAAATTTTTAATTGATTGAACAATTGAAAAGAAAAAATAAGAAAGGGGGAAGAAAAGGGAGAGGAACCGAAACATAAAAATTAGTCAAAGAGGAATTTTTTTAGTAAAATACTCTTTGATGCAGTTGAATAGTTGAATTATATGAATGAAGTGGCTTGCTTTAATAGCTGGCAGAAAAAAAAAATTATTTGTATTACTTTTCCATAAACAGAACAATTTAATTTCAGAACAATTCAGAACAATGTAATTGAGAACTTGCTGAAGGCCTGGAAGCATAAAAAAAAAAAAAAAGTCTGAAAATGTTTTAAATCTACAATATCACAGTGCTTTAATAACTTGCCAGTGTTAATTTTCAAACTGATTTCTCAGTCCCTTTGAGAAAATTTGAATAGTCTTTGCTAACTAACACTGGCTTATAGAGCTTTCTGGAGAAGCTGGCGGCACATGGCATAGACAGGTGCACTCTCCACTGGGTAAAAAACTGGCTGGCTGGCTGAGCCCAGAGAGTTGTAGTGAATGGTGTTGGATCCAGTTGGCAGCTGGTCACCAGTGGCAACTACCTGAAAGGAGATTGTAGGGTTGTTAGGGTTGTTATGATAGGACTAGAGGAAATGGCTTACATTTGGGCCAAGGAATGTTTAGACTAGATATTAGGAAGAATTTATTTATGGAAAGAGTGGTAAGGCACTGGAATAGCTTTCCAGGGAGCTGGTGGAGTCACCATCCTGGAGGTATTCAAGAAACATGTAGATGAGGCACTTCAGGGCACATCCTAGGGGCATGTGTGACATTCTGAATATATAGTGTCTGTCTTGAACAACCCAAGAAATAAACAGTGTATTTGGACACTCAGGGTGCCCGGTGTTTGTCTTAAGGCTCCAGTCCCATAGACTTGTGAGTCTCTAGCTGCAGTAACTGCTTCCTCCTGGATTATGGGGGCGGTTGTTCTGCTTTCTGTCCTTATCTTCCAGCTCAGGAGACTGGATACCCTGGGGGTAACTGGTCTGACTGTTAAAGATGGACACAAAAGAGGCATTAAGTATCTCAGCCTGTCTTTCATCCTTGGTTGCAATGTTTCCCCCTGCATCTAGTCAGGGATGGAGATTCTCCCTCACTCTCTTTTTATTGTTAATGTATTTGTAACAACTTTGTTTTTATCCCTTTTGACAGTGCCCAGATTGAGTTCCAGCTGGGCTTTTGTGTTTCTAATTTTCTCTCTGCATGACCTTACAAGGACCCTGCACCTATCTTAAGTTGGCCCCCCCTTTCTTCCAAAGGAGGTAAACTCTCCTTTTTTTCCTGAGTCCCAGCAAGACCTGCCTTTTCAGCCATGCCATTTGTTTTCCCTGCCAGTTCTTTTTATGACACATGGGGGCAGCCTGCTCTTGCTGCCTTTAAGATTTCCTTCTTGAAGAGCGTCCAGCCTTCCTGGACTCCTTTAACCTTCAAGACTGTCTCCCAAGGGGCTCTCTCAACCAATGTCCTAAACGGGCTGAAGTCTGCACTGTGGAAGTCCATGGTGGACGTTTTGGTGACCCCCCCCCCCCTCCTTACTTCACTACAAATTGAGAACTTCACCATTTTGTGGTCACTAAGCTGAAGACAGCCTCCAATTGTCACATCACCCACAAATCCTCAGTTAGTGAACAGCAGATCTAGCAAGGCACCTACCCTGCTAGGCTCACTTACCAGCTGTGTCAGGAAGTTATCTTCCATACAGTTGAGGAACCTGCTAGCCTGCCTGCTCTCTGCTGTGTTATATTTCTAGCAGATATTCAGTAGGTTGAAGTCCCCCACCAGTACAAGGGATGGCCATCTCGAGGCTTCTGCCAGCCACTTATAAAATGTTTTGTCTGCTTTCTCATCCTTGTTGGGTGATCTGTAGTAGGCTCCCAACAGGATATCCACCTTATTTGCCTTCTGCCTCATCCTTACCCATAAACACTCCACCTTATCATCCTATTGTTGGCCTTTATACAAATGCCCTCTCTCTCCTTGAGCTTTTGTCACTTTTTTTGCTGCTTTAGTAAGGGTCCCTTGGCATGATCCTCCACTCTGGACCCCTTACCTCAGTGTGGGGAAAAAAAATGCCACCAGCATCTGTAACTCCCTCTCTGCCCATGTATTCTGCATAAATACAGAAAATATGTAGGCTCTGACATTCAGCGAGAAAGTGTATTTCTAAAAAATTATTTAGAACATGGTGATAAAGTAGGGTCCAATCTCATATCTTACTATGCAATGATATTTACAGAAGTCAGGAGTCGTAAAGATGTATTCTTATGTATAACTTTAAAGAAAAGTGAGGGCACGAAAAAACATTCTTGGTTTTACTTTTTATATAATCAAGATAAAAGGGCAACAGACTGGGCTGAAAGTTCCTCTGAACGAACATGTTAATTCACCTTCCTTTTTGTTCTCTTTTGACATAATTCTCATTTGTCCAATGAGCAAAAGAGAATAAAAAGAAAGTTTTCCTTTTTTGAACGATTGGAAGTACAGATGAGCACTTGTTTTATTAGGTGATGTTATGAAAGATAGTAAAGAGTTGTGTTTCAGAGATTCTTTAGCAGGTAAAGAATTTTATTTGCCTTTGAGAATTTATCTTTGTCCTTAGAACTTTTGTTTGAACCAAATGTGTAGTAATCAATAGTTTCTGAGCAATAGTTAGGAAAAACTAAAGGTGCCTGGAGTATGAAACAGACCCTTGATGAGTCACTATCATGAACCACTGATGACTTTACAGTGACATAGGAATTTGCATTCAAGAGGGAATGTGATAGAACATGCATCTGTATTCAGTACCTTCAACCATGTGCTATTAGTCATTACAGATCTCCTGAGAATTACCAGATGCTGAAGTTAGGCTCCTTATTGTGTGAAAACAACAGAGAATATAGTTAGCTCACTGGGAAACACACCTTCTATTTAAAATTTTAAAGAAACTTTGAAAGGGAACTTATATGGACTCAATTTTTTAACCTAACATCCTGGTAGAGAAAAGTGGGTTTAGCCAGAGTTTTATAAAACCTTCTTAAAGACAGTAAAAATGTGAAACACCTACTTCTTTAATTTAGATAAGAATGTTGGGTAATTTTTGTGATGGAAGAGGTGAGATTACTCATACCAGGGGGAAAATGGAACCTTTTGGGGACTGTGGAAAGAAGTTCAAATATTAAAATGAGACATTAGAAATTTCCTCAATTAGTTGTTAAGAAGAGACACTGCACAAGGATGTGGGTTTTTGATCTTGCATGAAAGGAAAAAAAAACAAACAACCCAAACACATGCTTCTCTTGTAGTTAGAGACACTTGAATCCCTTTCACAAATGCAACGCTTTTACTTCCTGGTAGGCTGACAGGTAAATCTATCTTTTGAAACGTTCACCTGAAATCACATTGTATAGATCCTATTTTAGAGATATTTGTCATGGCTTGTACACTCTATAGGGACCCCTAAGTGAGGTTCTGGCTTCTATTTGGGAAGCCATAGGGCTGACACATCTATTTACTAGGTATTCAAGTGCTTTACTGGATCTAATGTAAAAAAGTACCTCAGAATCTAAAAAAATTCCTTGGAAATTATGTCAGTGATTTTGACTGGTTTCAGTGGGCCAGGTTGGATGAGGCTTTGAGCAACCTGGTATAGAGGAAGGTGTCCCTGCCTATGGCAGGGAGGTGATCTTTAGAGTCCCTTCCAACCCAAACCATTCTATGATTCTATTCTTGTTTTATTTGATCAAAGGCTGTTCATTGTTCAGGGCCCCATGTAAAACTGGGGGTTTTTTGGGTTGCTTCATTGTGAGGGAAATACTGATCCCTCTCTGTTCTGCCCCCTGGATCCCTCAGGATCCTGAAAAACACCCATTCACTAGGCCCTCATGTTGATACCACAGAATTAGCCTGTGGTCCCCTCAATCCATAACAGAGGATTAGGGCTGTTTCTAAAATCTCACATTCTTCTGAGATTTAGGTAGAATTCTCAGTTTTCTAAGGAAATATTTCCATTCACACAGCATCACAGCTCTGAACAACTGCTTGAATGTAGGTATTTAGCAACAATTGTATAAAGGTATGTAAAGCAAAATCTGAAAGAATAAATTCCTACTCTACCATGCCAAAGAGAGAGCAAACTGTGTTGTTCTCCTTCAAAATATGGTAAATACTAGCAGCCATGACTTCTCACCAAATTTTCCTAGTCTTTGAAGAGCTGATCAGTTTTAGCACCTACTTAATTTAAACCTGATTGGGATTAAGAATCTTAAGGAAATCACAAAAGTCATAACCAAGTTTTCACAGAGAGATATGGAGAAGTGGTTCTTTAATTTGGGTTAACACCACTGTTGAATTCTAGTGCAGTACTTCAGAATTCCTCTTCTCATGTATTTTAGTTTTCATCTTTAAATACGTGATGGGTGATTCATAAAGTTTCTTGTTTCACACACACAAACACATATTATACTATAAAATATATATATATATACACACACACACAAGTGTCTTTGGATGACTACATGTTACTCTGGAGGTTTCAGCCTTCATTTGCAAGTCAAAATGAAAATAGCTACAAGGAAGCCTGATATCACAGCTATATTTTTTCCTTCTTTTTCAAACCATACTTAAGAGAACCTAATGTGATGGACATTTACAAGAAAATCAGAAATTATATTTCTGCTACAGTTCCTCTCTCTTTTAAGAAGTCTCTACAAAACATAATACCATTAATAGTTGTATAGGAATCCAGATAACAGAGCAGCTGTGCAGAAATATAGAGGAATATTTGAACCAAGCAATCCTTGAGTGCCAGTTTGGTACGTTCTATAATCTCCTTGCGTAGCTGAGACCTTTACTTCACTTAAGAGGATGTTCATGGTTTCTGCAAGTTTAACATAAATTGTAAAAAAAATAAATAAAAAAATTCCAAACCCAACAAAACAGACAAACAAACCACCACCACAACAACAGCAACAACAAACACTAGTGTAACAAACAGTGTAACTGAGTTTCCTTTTTATTAAATTCTGCAGCTTCTCATCTGATGTGCAATTTCTTTGCTATAATACAGCTCATTCCCAAAAACTTGGCATGGTTATTTATGTCTTTCCTTCAGTCATCATGTAGCAACATGTAGAGGAAAGAAATTATTGGACTAAAGTGGATGTTGAAAAAAATGTGTTTGTTCATTTGGAAACTGGAGTTTATTTATAACCCCCACAGATGGCTTCTGATTTAATTTCAAAAGGGTTTGAAAATAATGAAATAAATGTGTTTGGTGCTGAATTAAAAAATAAATTTAAGAAGTGAATTTCCATTCATCCAGGATGAGTGTGAGTAGGTGGTTATTACATGCAAATGATTACTGATTGAGACAATGTGGTCTTAATTGCTGGGCGGAAATGAGTTCTATGTCCCTGCCATGGCTCACATGTCCTTTCTCAAGCTTGCATCTGATTTGAGATTACTTCTTAAAGGAGGTTTCTGGATTCACAGAATCACAGAATCACAGATAGATGATGGAAAGCAGCTTGGCAAGCTCCTCTGACAGCCCCCTCACCACTCTCAGGTGAATCCCATCCAGCCCCATAGAGTGTCCAGGTGGCATAAAAGGTCATTAACTGCTTCCTCCTGGATTATTGGGAGTTGCTGTTGCTCTCCATCCCTATCAGGAGTTTGAATACCCCGAGGATAATAGGTCTAACTATTAAAGACTGAGGCAAAGAAGGCATTCAGTACCTCAGCCTTTTCCTCATCCTTGATAGCAATGTTCCCTCCTGCATCCATTAAAGGGTTGACATTCTTGACTGTCTTTTTGTTGTTCATTATTTGTAAAAACCTTTATTGCTGTCCCTCACAGCAGTGGCCAGGTTGAGTTCTAGCTGTGCTTTTGCCTTTCGGATGTTTTCTCTGCATGACATAGCTAAATCTCTGTACTTTTCTTGAGTTGCCTGCCCCTTTTTCCAAAGGTAGTAGACTCTCCTTTTTTTTGCCTGAGCCCCTGCAAGAGCTCCCTGTTCAGCCAGGCCAGTTGTCTTCCCCAACAGCGCATTTTATGGCACATCGGGACAGCCTATCCGTGCCTTGAAAACTTTCTTCTTGAAGAACTTCCAGCCTTCCTTGGCTTCTTTGCCCTTCAGGACTGTCTTCCAAGGGACACTCCCAACCAGTGTCCTGAACAGTCTGAAGCTTGCCCTCTGCAAGTCCATGTAGCTGGTCCTAGCTAGTTAGGTTCATCTGCAAGGCTAATTAGCTCATATGCAATGCCATACAAGTGTGGCTACAATGTTTTCAGCTCTATAGCAGGCTCAGCTGACAGCAGGCCTAGAGCTTCTTTAGCTATACCCATATGTGAATACATGCCAAACTGCCTACTTCCTGAGGAAATAAGAGGACCTCGATCTTCCCAGAAAGCCATCCTTCCATAGGTTCAGTTTCTCTCTTTGGCCTAGTATTTACAGAATCACAGAAATGTCCTAATTGGAAGAGACCTTTAAGATCATCAAGTCCAACCATTAACCTAACTATTCTGAGTCCAGTGCTAAACCGTATTCATAAGCACCACATTCTAAACATTTTTTAAACACAGAATCACAGAAACACAGAATTACCAAGGCTGGAAAAGACCTTTAAGATCATCAAGTCCAGCCTATGACCAACACCACCACACCATCTAGACCATGGCACTAAGTGCCACATCCATTTCCTTGAACACATCCAGGGACAGTGCCTCCACCACTTCCCTGGGAAGTCCATTCCAATGTTTAATCACACTCTCCGTGAGGAAGTACTTCCTAATATCCAACCTAAACCTCCCTTGGAGCAGCTTCAGGCTGTGCCCTCTTGTCCTATCACTGGTTGCCTGGAAAAAGAGCCCAGTCCCCACCTGACTACAACCTCCCTAGTGGTAGTTGAAGAGAGTGACAAGGTCCCCCCTGAGTCTCCTCTTCTCCAGGCTAAACAACCGCAGCACCCTCAGCCTCTCTCTGTAAGACTTTCCCTCTAGTCCTTTCACCAGCCTTGTTGCTCTCCTCTGGACCCGCTCCAGCACCTCAACGTCTTTCGTGAAGTGAGGGGCCCAGAACTGGACACAGTACTCGATTTGAGGCCTCACCAGTGCTGTGTACAGGGGGAGAATTACATCCCTACTCCTGCTGGCCACACTATTCCTGATACAAGCCAGGATGCCATTGACCTTCTGGGCCACCTGGGCACACTGCTGGCTCATGTTCAACACCTCCAGGGATGATGATTCACCACCTCTCTGAGCCATCTAGTCCACTGTTTGTTGTGGTTTGGGCCTAATATGACAACAAAGAACCAGCCACGTGGCCACTCACTCAGCTCCCCCCGCTGACACACACACACACAGGGATGGGGAGGACAAAGGCCAACTAAAAGCTCCTGGATTGAGAAATAGGGCAATGAGATTTCTTCATTGATTAAGGTCACGGGCAAAACAGACTCGACTTGGGGAAAAATAATAATTCAATTTAATGCCAATGAAATGCAGACAGGACACAGAAAAAACAAAGAGCAGTGCTTACATACTTTACCCCCACTCCTCCCTTCTTCCTGGGCCCAAATTACTTTGTTCCCAATTTCTCTACCTCCTTTCCCCCAGTGGCACAGGGGGACTGAGGATGGGGTTTAGAGTGAGTCCACAGTTTGTTGTTTCCTGCCATTCTTTCCTCTTCAGGAGGAATGATTCCTTACAGTCCTCCCCTGCTTCCCCATGGGGTCCCTTCCATGGAAGAGAGTCCTCCACGAACCTCTCCTTCATGAGTCCTTCCCACAAGGTCAGAAGCAAGCTGCTCCAGCATGGGCTTCCCACAGAGTTACGGGCTGCTTCGGGAACAGTCACCTCTCCTGCCACGGAGTCTTCCACAGCTGCATAATCCAAGTCTACTGGCAGCAAATCCGCATTCACCCCTCCTGGCACCTTCAGGGAATGTTCCACCATGATTGCAGGGGGACAGCCTGCCATCTCGCCATAGGTTGCAGGGAAACATCTACTTCAGCACCTTCTTCCACGGGATCTTCACCCCAGCACTACCTTTCACATCTCCAGCATAGCTCTTTCTTCAACTGCTTGCTCTGCTCAGGTCTTATATCAGTTTTTTGTATAGATAAAGGACCGGGGAAATGAGGATGCTGATAAAGCCCCATCCAGTGATTTACTAAAGCAGTTGGCTCCATGCATTAATATTGCTTCTGTGAAGGGCAAGAGGAGAGTAATTGTTATAGGAGATTCCATTCTGAGGGGAACTGAGGGTCCCATATGCTGGCTGGACCCTTCCCACAGGGAGGTCTGCTGCCTCCCTGTGGCCTGGATTAGGGATATAACCAGGAAAATTCCTGGTCTGTTACAGCCCTTAGATTACTACCCTCTTTTGTCCTTTCAGATAGGTAGTGATGAGGTAGAGAGAAGAAGTCCGAGGGTAATGAAGAAAGATTTCAGGGCCTTGGGGCTTCTGGTCAAAGGATCAGGAGCACAAGTTGTGTTCTCCTCTATCCCTCCAGTTCCTGGGAATAATGAATGCATAAACAAGAAGACCCGACAGATCAATGTCTGGCTCCAAACCTGATGCTACCAGCAGGACTTGGGGTTTTTTGACGATGGCTTGATCTACAGGACACCGGGCCTCATCGCAACAGATGGGAAAACCCTGTCTCACAGGGTGAAAAGAGTACTAGGGCAACAGTCAGCAGGGCTCATGGACAGGGCTTTAAACTAGACTCAAAGGGGGAGGGGGACAAAACCAGGCCCACCAGAGATGAGTCTAGGGGTAAAGGGCCAAGGATGGGGGTGAAATCGATAGCCCAGCTCAAGTGCATCTACACTAAATCACATAGCATTGGAAACAAACAGGATTAGCTGGAAGCCACTGTGCAGCAGGACAGCTATGACATAGTTGCCATCATGGAAATGGGGTGGAATGTCTGTCACAACCGGAATGCTGCAATGAATGGATATAAGCTCTTCAGAAGGGATAGGCAGGGAAGAAGAGGCAATGGCATAGCTCTGTATGTTAGGGAGTGTTTTTATTGTACAGAGCTTGATTACAGTGATGATAAAGTTGAGTGGTAAGGAAGAAGGGGAAGGCGAATAGGGGAGATATTGTGCTGGGAGTCTGTTACAGACCACCCAGCCAGGACCAGGAGGCAGACCAAGTATTCTACAAGTGGCTGGATGAAGCCTGACAATCGCAAGCCCTTGTTCTGGTGGGGGACTTCAACTTACCCGACATCTGCTGGAAATACAACACAGCAGAGAATAGGCAGGCTAGGAGGTTCCTCAAGAGTGTGGAAGATAACTTCCTGAGGCAACTGGTAAGCGAGCTTACCAGAGGAGGCACCTTGCTGGACCTTCTGTTCATAAACAGAGAAGGACTAGGGGGAGGTGTGGTGGTCAGAGGTCATCTTGGGCTTAGGGATCATGAAATGGTGAAGTTTTCAATTCTTATTGATGTAAGGAGGGAGGTTAGCAAAACCTTCGCCTTGGACTCCTGGAGGGTGGACTTCAGCCTTTTTAGGACACTGGTTGAAAAAGTTCCTTGGGAGACAGTCCTGAAGTGCAAAGGGGTCCAGGACAGCTGGACGCTCTTCAAGAAGGAAATCTTCAAAGCCCAGGAGCAGGCTGTCTCCATGTGTCGCAAGATTAGAGGGTGGGGAAGGTGACTGGCCTGGCTGAACAGGGAGCTTTTGCTGGGACTTAGGAAAAAATGAAGGGTTTACTACCTTTGGAAGAAGGGACAGATAACTCAAGAGGAGTACAGATACCTCATTAGGCCATACAGAGAGAAAATTAGGAAAGCAAAAGCCCAGCTGGAGCTCAACTTGGCCACTGACATACGGGACAACAAAAAATGTTTTTACAAATACATCAACAATAAAAAGAGAACCAGGGAGTATCTCCATCCCTTACAGCATGCGGGGAACATTGCAACCAAGGATGAGGAAAAGGCTGAGATTCTTAATGCCTTCTTTTCCTCCATCTTTAATAGTCAGACGAGCTCTCCCCAGGGTGTTCAGCCTCCTGAGCTGGAAGATTAGGACAGAGAGCAGAACAACGTCCCATAATTCAGGAGAAAGTTATTCATGATCCACTTGTGCATCTAGACAAGCATAAATCTATGGGGCCGGGTGGGATTCACCCAAGAGTACTGAGGGAGCTGGTGGGGGAACTCGCTAAGCCTCTCTCCATCATCTATCAACAATCCTGGTCAAGAGGGGAGGTTCCAGATGACTGCAAGCTGGCTGATGTGATACCCATCTACGAGAAGGGCTGGGAGGAGGACTCGAGGAACTACAGGCCTGTTAACCTCACCTCGATACTGGGAAAGATCATGGAGAGGCTTATCTTGAGTGAGCTCTCACGGCATGTGCAAGGCAGTCAGGGAATCAGGGATAGCCAGCATGGGTTCATGAAAGGGAGGTCTTGCTTGTCCAAATTGATCTCTCTCTATGACAATGTGACCCACCTTTTGGATGAGGGGAAGGCTGTGGACATTGTCTACCTAGACTATGGTAAGGCCTTTGACACTGTCTCCCATAGCATTCTCCTGGAAAATCTGGCAAATCATGGCATAGACAAGTGTATTCTACTCTTCACTGGGTAAAAAACTGTCTGGGTGCCTGGGCCCAGAGAGTTGTGGTAAATAGGGTCAAATCTAGTTGGTGTCTGGTCACCAGTGGTGTCCCTCAGGGCTCAGTTTTGGGCCCAGTCCTGTTAAATTTCTTTATCAACTATCTCAGTGAGGGGATTGAGTGCACCCTCAGTAAGAGCGCAGATGACACCAAATTGGGTGGAAGCGTCGATCTGCTTGAGGGTAGGAAGGCTCTAAAGAGGAACCTGGACAGGCTGGATCAATGGGCCAAGGTCAATTTTATGAGGTTCAATAAGGCCACATGCCAGGTCCCGCATTTCAGACACAACAACCCCAGGCAACGCTACAGCCCTGGGGAAGAGTGGCTGGAGAGCTGAAGGAAAGGACCTGCGGGTGCTGGTGGACAGCCAGCTTAACATGAGGCAGCAATGTACCCAGGTGGCCAAGAAGGCCAACAGCATCCTGGCCTGCATCAGGAATAGCGTGGCCAGCAGGAATGGGGAGGTGATCGTGCCCCTGTACTCAGTGCTGGGGAGGCCACACCTCGAGTACTTTGTTCAGTTCTGGGACTCACTACAACAAGGACATTGAGGTGCTGGAGCATGTCCAGAGAAGAGCTGTCAAGCTGATGAAGGGTCTAGAGAACAAGTGATATGAGGAGAAGCTGAAGCAACGAGGGATGTTTAGTTTGGAGGAGGCTGAGGGGAGACCTCATCGGCCTCTGCAACTACCTGAAAGGAGGTTGTAGTGAGGTGGGTGTTGGCCTCTGCTCCCAAGTGAATAATGACAGGACCAGAGGAAATCGCCTGAAGTGGCAGGGGAGGTTTCGATTGGGTATTAGGAAGAATTTCTATACTGAAAGAGTGGTCAAGCCTTCCCAGAGAGGTGGCTGAGTCACCATCCTTGGAGGTATTCAAGAAAAGTGGAGATGTGGAACTTTAGGCCTGCTCTAGTGGCAGATTGTAGGTTGGGTTTTTTTGCGGGTGTTATATGGTGTAGTGTGTGTGGTGGTTGTGGGTTTTTTGGGGTTTTTTTTTTGGGGGGGTCATGTGTTGTGTGGTTTTTTTCAGGTTTTTTGTTGGGGTTTTTTTGTGTTTTTTTTTAATGATGGTTGGACTCGGTGATCTCAGAGGTCCTTTCCAACCATGACTAATCTGTGACCTTGTGATTCTGTATGTTAATCGTAGAAGTGCATTGTTATGGTTTGGGAGACCCTGGCACTGTGTTGGACACCTATCAGAGAGAGAGGGGGTCCTTAGCACCCTGAGAGACTGGCAGGGGTCAGCATTCCTGCCCACTTCCTGTCCCAATCTATAAAAGCCAGCAGAACCAGAAGCTGTGCTCTCCTTCCTCCTACTCCTCTTCCCCTGCCGGGTGTGCTGCTGGCTTCCTTCGGCTTCCCACGTGCTCGCTGCAGAATCCAACTACATCGGGTGCTGTGAGGAGCTGTGGACCTCTTCTGGAGCGGCCCTGCGTTCCCCATATCCCTGCCATCCTTGAGATCGGTTTTGTATATTTGTATATAAATATTTACTCACTTCCCCCCCGCCCCCCCCACCTCCGTTTTCTCACTCCCCCCTCCCCGACTCCATTTTACCCTTTTTTGTTGTGTTATAGTAAACTTGTTTCTAGTTTCAATTTCCAAAGTTGAAGTCTCTCTTATTCCCCTTTCTATCTTCCCTTGGGAGGGAGGAGGTGGGGGGTAATAGAGAGCAATTCTGTCCTCTGGTTGTCTGGGGTTCACCTTTAATATTTAAACCAGAACATGCATCTATTCTCTCTCTAATGGCTCCTTGGCTGGTTTAGGAGCTGGGGGGAGCTCTCCAGCTTCTTACCAGAGACACCCGTGGGGCCCCTCCCCCACTACAAAAAAAACCCCACCAAACCAAACCAGCACAGTGTTTTATAACCCTTTCAGTGAAGAAGTTTCTTTTAGTATATAATCTAAACCTTCCCTAACTGTCTAAGCAAAATGGATCAACTTCAACATGATTGCTTGAGAGACATCCAGCCTAAGGGGACAAAACTGTACATTAGCTTGCACACACTCTTAGGAGAGCAGCTGTACTTGGTCATAGCAGGTAAAGGACTTAAACCCATGTCTTCCACATCCCAGGCAAAAAGCCATTACAAACAAATACTCCGGTCTCATTCATTCATAGGTGTGTGTTTAGTCTTATAATCTTGGCTCACTATAATTCAGATAATCATAATTTGAATAAGTAAGACTGTAACCTATATTTTCAGTTAGAGAAAAATGGTATTTCTATTCTCTGAAATTCTCATACTTAATATATTGTGCAAGGGATCTGCTGTGCCCTCTATATGATGCATCCATATTTTGCAAAGAAATTAATAATCTCTTGAGAATGCAATCTAAACCTCCTCAGACATTCAGTAAGAGTTTCTGGCTGCATGTGTGTTTCAGCATACAGTGTATTTTACCTTCTTATTTATCTTTTTTTTATGAGTGCATCAATTAGTTCTCTATTAGAGAACTAAGAAAAAGTGCAAAGGATTATGGAATTTTTAAGTTCAGCAAGGACTGCGCCATGTGAAATTTCAGATATCTGACTTTAGAGGTACATGTGATGAAGTTGAGAGGAAAAACTAGCTAGGCTGGAATCAAAGAATTGAATTTGAATATGGGAGAGAGGAATTTAAAAGGAATTGTTAAGTAGTTGAAATAAGCTTTAGTACCCTTATTTCTTTATTTGAATTATACTGTTGAACATTCATAGCCTGTCTAGCTCACATCTTTGCTCCTTGAGATATGCTGTGTATAAATCATCACTTAAGGAGTAATACATTTTTAAGAATTGATATTGATATAGATCTATCCTTCCTGGGCTAGCTCATACCAATGGTGACTTTCCTCATATATAAGGGAAAGAAGCTTTGCAGGACTGCACTCAACACATTTCATTTTGTCCCCAGACTCTCAAAAACTGTTTGGTATTATACTTTTTTATGGTATTGGCTAGGAGTTCCTGCTTGCTATATAGTGGTGTGCAGCGTTTATTGTAGTATGAGATATATCAGGCTAACAGGACTATTTTTTCTTCCTCCTATTATCTCTGCCTGTCCTACCCACAGAAAGCAAACTGGGTGGAATATGAATCCCAGCTAAATCATTAGGTGTATAAACTTCTCATAGATAGAAAGGGGTCTTTTACTGATGGGACTTACAGGTACAATGGACAGCAGATAAACTGCAGGCTCGCTTGCTGATTCTCTCATCCATTTGTGTATCACTGCATTTGTTCTCGTATCTTTGAAATCTCAGATGACTCAGACATAGATTGTAAATTCAGTGCAAATTGGCTGAAATTTTAACATCTCAAGGAGTCTTAACGGTTTTCCAGATCTGACTTGTTCAAAATGCTGTTCAGACATGACCAGCCTAATCCTTCCAACACTTCAATAAAATATTTAGCATATATAAGTAATGTTTCAGAGGTGAACAAATACTTTTGTATTACCCTATTTATTGCCAGTTTTAATATTTCCGCAAAATAAAAATTTGTGAACACGTTGCAAATATTTTAGCCACGGATTATTTAGAAGAATCAGGTATATCAGTCAGTCGGCGAGGGAACAGCAGCAGCAGCAGCAGCAACGGTGGCAGCAATGACCGAGGTAAGCCCGAGGAGCAGGTTGGGTCGTGCTGTGCAGCGGGGTTCCTGAGCTCAGAAACTCCCTCCGACTCACAGCCCGAACCCCTGCGGAACCAGGAAGTCTGTGTCAGCCAATCAGGCATGGAAGAGGCGTGACCAGGAGCTGCGCAGGAGATTTAAGTGCCCTTGGGGAGCATGACGAACAGAAGGGCGGCATGTCCGTGGCACGTCTGTGAGGCGCAGTGCGGCACGGCCATTTGCGCGAGCAGGGCGTTGAGGAGCTGCAACCTAGGGACAGGAGAGAAGAGCTGAGGTGTGGCAGCAAGAATCATTCGGTAGTTAGCAGTTGGGACCTAGCAGTTAGCTAGTTGGTTATCAGTTACCTAGTGTCAAGGTTTGACTCAGAATCGAAAAATAGACCAGAGACAAATAATGCTGTCGATCCCCTCCCCCTCCTGCCCAGGTAGGGAAGGAGAGAGACTTAGCTGGACTGAAAACTAAACTAGACAGCTTTAATTATATGTACAATTATATACAAGTATATTCAGGAATGTACAAAAGCCTCTTGCCTCCCCCCACCCCCAGCAACTCCCCTGGCACTCTCCTTAGCTGTGAGCAGTCCCGAAAAGTCTCAGTCTGCTGTCTGAGATAACAGCAGAGCAGACAGGGCTGTGGGGAGAGTTATGAGGGTCAGGGCTGAGCCTGGGGTCGACAGTGATGGATGGAATCTTCCACAGATGCTGGCCATGGATGGAAGAGAAGAGAAGAAAAAGCAGGAAGGAAGTTGTCTTCTTTGATCTCTAACCTTCCTTGGAGCTTACGTAGATATATGGAATGGAATACCTTTGGTCAATTCTGCTGTCTGTCTAGGCCAGCTCCCCTTCGGGGGGGTCATAGATACAATTCTCCTGCCTCGGTAGCCTCTGTAACAGCAGAGCTAAGAAGCGACCTTGGAGTCTCAGCAGAAACATAAACATTCCAATGTTATCATTCCACTAGCTGGAACACTTGCTGCTAGTTAAAAGAGAGCTTACTGAAGAAAAAAAAAAAATCAGCAAAAGGAAAATTTGCTTCATCCTGCCTAAACTCATGACACTGAGGCAGAATATTTTCAGGCAGTTACTTATATTTTATATTTCAGGCAGTGTATATACATAGGTATCTCTATATATCATAGTGACCACGTGGTCAAAAGCCGTGGAACTCCTTTACAAACCTGTAGCTGTCCAAGTGTGCAGCTGCAGGGAGTGCCTGAGCCTGGCACTGGTGCTGGAGGACAGCAAAGAGAATGCTCGTGTGCAGTGTGAGCAGGTGAATGATCTGCTCAGTCGAGTGGCAGAACTGGAGGAGAAATTGGAAAGGTGGAGAAGTATCAGGGAGTGTGAGAGGGAGAGAGACTGGTGGAGCCACACTCTGGGGCAAAGGCAGCAGACAGAGACTCCTCAAGAAGCTGAGGATCCCCTCCCCTCCTGCCACCAGGCAGCAGAAGAGTGAAGAGACAGGGGGCAGTGGAAGCAGGTCCCTGCTCGGCGGGCAGGTGAACCCCCTCCCGGCCTTCCTCACCTTACCAGTTGCCCTTGCACAACAGGTATGGGGCTCTGGAACTGGAGGGCCAGGCAAAGGAGGAAGTAGATGAAGGTCCATCCTCAGCCAGCCCCATGCATTAAGACTACTTGTGTCAGAAAAAAAAGGAGAGTAATTGCTGTAGGTGATTCCCTTCTGAGGGGAACAGAGGGCCCCATTTGCCAACCAGACCAATCCCATAAGGAAGTCTGCTGCCTCCCTGGGGCCTGGGTCACAGATGTTACCAAGAAACTCCCTAGTCTGGTATGGCCCTCTGATTATTACCCATTACTGGTCATACAGGTTGGAAGTGATGAGGTTGAGGATAGACGTGCCAAAGCAATTAAAAAGGAGTTCGAGGCACTGGGGTGATTGGTTGAAGGATCAGGAGCACAGGTAGTGTTTTCCTCAATCCCTTCAGTGGCAGGGAAGACTACACTGAACACTGAGAGGAACAGGAAAACACAGATGCTTAGCATGTGGCTCAGGGGCTGGTGCCACAAACAGAATTTTGGTTTCTTTGATCATGGGAACATTTATGTGGCATCAGGCCTGCCAGGGACAGATAGAGTTCCGTTGTCTCAAAAGGGGAGAAGGATTCTTGCCCGGGAGTTGGCAGGGGTCATTGATAGGGCTTTAAACTAGGTTGGAAGCGGGTGGTGGATAAAACCAGGCTTACTAGAGATGAGCCTAAGGGTGGTGTTTCCATGTCAGGGATCAAATCAATAATTCAGCTCAAGTGCATTTCCACCAATGCACGCAGCATGGGAAACAAACAGGAAGAGCTGAAAGCCCTTGTGCAGCAAGATAACTATGACCTAGTTGCCATCACAGAAACATGGTGGGATGGAGCTCAGGACTGGAATGCTTCAATAGATGGCTACAAGCTCTTTAGAAGGGATAGGCAAGGAAAGAGAGGAGTTGGGGTGACTCTATACATCAAAGAGTGCTTTGATTTTATAGAGCTCAATAATAGTGATGGCAATGTGGAGTGTTTATGGGTAAAGATGAAGGGGAAGGCAAATAAGGTGGATATCCTGTTGGGAGTCTGCTACAGACCACCCAACTGGGATGAGGAAGCAGATGAAACATTTTTCAGGTGGCTGGCTGAAGTCTCAAAATGGCCAGCCCTAGTTCTGGTGGGGGACTTCAACCTACCGGACATCTGCTGGAACAATAACTCAACCACAAGTAGGCAGGCTAGGAGGTTCCTTGAGTGTATGGAAGATAACTTCCTTACACAGCTGGTAAGTGAGCCTACAAGGGGAGGTGCCTTACTGGACCTGCTGTTCACTAACAGGGAAGGAGTGGTGGGGGATGTGGAGCTTGGAGGCCATCTTGGGCTTAGCCATCATGAAACAGTTAAATTCTTGGTACTTAGTGAAATAAGGAGAGGGGTCACCAAAACCTCCACTATGGACTTCTGGAGGACAGACTTCGGCCTGTTTAGAATACTGGTTAAGAGAGTCCCTTGGGCGTCAGTTCTGAGGGGCAAAGGGGTCCAGGAAGGCTGGATGCTCTTCATGAGGGAAGTCTTAAAAGTGCAGGAGCAGGCTGTCCCTGTGTGTTGTAAAACAAACTGATGAGGAAGATGACTGGCCTGGCTGAACAGGGAGCTTTTGCTGGGACTCAGGGAGAAAAAGAGAATCTACCATCTTTGGAAGGAAGGGTGGGCAGCTCAAGATGAGTACAGGGAGCTTGTGAGGACATACAGAGACAAAATTACAAGGGCAAAAGCCCAGCTGGAGCTCAATCTGGCCATTACCACAAAGGACAATAAGAAAAGCTTTTACAAATGCATTAACAGCAAAAAGAGAACCAGGGAGAATCTCCATCCCTTATTGGATAAGGGGAAGAACATGGCAACCAGGGGTGAACAAAAGGCTGAGATACTTAGTGGCTTCTTCACCTCCATCTTTAATAGTCAGAGCAGCTGCCCTCAGGGTATTCGACCTCCTGAGATGCAATATAAGGATGGAGAGCAGAACAACCCCCCCATAATCCAGGAGGATGCAGTCAGAGACCTGATACAGCACCTAGACACTCAAAAGTCTATGGGGCCAGACGTGATTCACCCAAGGGTACTGAGAGAGCTGGCAGAGGAGATTGCCAAGCCTCTCTCTATCATCTATGGGTAACAGGAGAGGTGCCTGAGGACTGGAGGACAGCAAATGTCACACCAGTCTACAAGAAGGGCAAGAAGGAGGACCCGGGTAACTATAGACCGGTCAGCCTCACCTCCATCCCTGGAAAGGTGATGGAACAACTTGTTCTTGTCTCTATCTCTAGGCATATCAAGGACATGGGGGTCATCAAGAGCAGTCAGCATGGTTTTATCAAGGGTAAATCATGTTTGACTAACCTCATAGCCTTCTATGAGGAGATTACTAGGTGGATAGATGATGGTAGAGCGGTAGATGTGGTTTATCTGGATTTCAGTAAGGCATTTGACACCGTCTCCCACAGCATCCTTGTAGATAAGTTGATCAGGTATGGGTTTGGTGATCAGGTAGTGAGGTGGATCAGGAACTGGTTGATGGGAAGGAGTCAGAGAGTTGTAGTCAATGGGGCAGAATCTGGTTGGAGGTCTGTGACTAGTGGAGCCCCTTAGGGGTCGGTACTGGGACCGATGTTGTTCAACATCTTCATCAACGACCTGGATGAGGGTACAGAATGTACCCTCAGCAAGTTTGCTGATGACACTAAGCTGGGAGGAGTGGCTGACACACCAGAAGGCTGTGCTGCCATTCAGAGAGACTTAGACAGGCTGGAGAGTTGGGCGGGGAGAAACATGATGAAATTCAACAAGGGGAAGTGTAGAGTTTTGCATTTGGGGAAGAACAACACGATGTCCCAGTATAGGTTGGGGGCTGACCTGCTGGAGAGTAGTGTAGGTGAAAGAGACCTGGGGGTCCTGGTAGACAGGAGGATGACCATGAGCCAGCAATGTGCCCTTGTGGCCAAGAAGGCCAATGGCATCCTGGGGTGCATTAGAAAGGGTGTGGTTAGTAGGTCAAGAGAGGTTCTCCTCCCCCTCTATTCTGCATTGGTGAGGCCGCATCTGGAGTATTGTGTCCAGTTCTGGGCCCCTCAGTTCAAGAAGGACAGGGATCTGCTTGAAAGAGTCCAGCGCAGAGCCACAAAGATGATTAAGGGAGTGGAACATCTCCCTTATGAGGAAAGGCTGAGGGAGCTGGGTCTCTTTAGCTTGGAAAAAAGGAGGCTGAGGGGTGACCTCATCAATGTTTACAAATATGTAAGGGGTGAGTGTCAGGGAGATGGAGTTAGGCTCTTCTCAGTGATGACCAGTGATAGGACAAGGGGTAATGGGTGCAAATTGGAGCATAGGAGGTTCAAGGTGAATATCAGAAAAAACTTTTTTACTGTGAGAGTGACAGAGCACTGGAACAGGCTGCCCAGAGAGGTTGTGGAGTCTCCTTCACTGGAGACATTCAAAACCCGCCTGGATGCGTTCCTATGTGATGTGCTCTAGGTGACCCTGCTCTGGCAGGGGGGGTTGGACTAGATGATCTTTCGAGGTCCCTTCCAACCCCTATGATTCTATGATTCTATGATTCTATGATCTATCAACAGTCCTGGATAACACGGGAAGTCCCAGATGACTGGAGGCTTTCCAGTGTACACCTATCTACAAGAAGGGCCCGAAGAAGGATCCTAGGAACTACAGGCCTGTCAGCCTGACCTCAGTACCAGGGAAAATCATGGAGAGGCTCATCTTGAGTGTGCTCACATGGCAAGTGCAGGACAGCCATGGGATCAGGGCCAGCCAGCATGGGTTCAGGAAAAGGCAGGTCCTGCTTGACTAACCTGATCTCCTTCTATGATCAGGTGACCTGCCCGGTGGGTGAGTGAAGAGTTGTGGACGTTGTTTATCCGGACTTTGGTAAAGCCTTTGACACTGTCTGCCACAGCATTCTCCTAGAGAAGCTGGTGGCACATGGCATAGACAGGTGCTCTCTCTGCTGGGTAAAAAACTGGCTGGCTGGCTGAGCCCAGAGAGTTGTAGTGAATGGGGTTGGATCCAGTTGGTGGCTAGTCACCAGTGGTGTCCCCCAGGGCTCAGTTTTGGGTCCAGTCTTGTTCAATATCATTATTAGTGACCTAGATAGAGTGCTTCCTAAGCAAGTTTGCAGATGACACTAAATGGGGTGGAAGTGTCAAGTTGCTTGAGGTAGGAAGGCTCTGCAGAAAGACCTGGACAGATTGGATCGATGGGCCAAGGCCAACTGTATGATGTTTAACAAGGCCAAGTGCCGGGTCCTGCACTTTGGTTACAACAACCCTGTGCAAAGCTACAGGTTTGGGGATGAGTGGTTTGAAAGCTGCATGGTGGAGAAGGACCTGGGAGTGCTGGTTGACAGCCAAATTAACATGAGGCAGCAGGTGGCCAAGAAGGCCAATGGCATCCTGGCCTGCATCAGGAGTAGTGCGGCCAGCAAGAGTAGAGAGTTGACTGTGCCCCTGTACCAGGCATTGGTGAGGCCACACCTCAAGTACTGTGTGCAGTTCTGGGCCCCTCACTACAAGAAGGATATTGAGTTGCTGGAGCGTATCCAGGGAAGAGCTACCAAGCTGTTGAAAGGTCTGGATAATAAGTCCTATGAGGAGAGGCTGAGGGAACTGGGATTGTTTGTTTTGAAGAACAGGAGGCTGAGGGGAGACCTCATTGTACAACTACCTCAAAGGAGGTTGTAGGGAAGTGGGAGTTGGCCTCTTCTCTCAAGTAAATAATGACAGGACGAGAGGAAATGGCCTGAAGTTGCGCCAGGGGAGGTTTAGACTAGATATTAGAAAGAATTGCTTTACCAAAAAAGTGGTTAGACAGTGGAACAGGCTGCCCAGGGAGGTGGTGGAGTCACCATCCCTGGAAGTATTCAAAAGAAATATAGATATAGTGCTTAGGGACATGATTTAAGAATTGAATGGGTAGACTAGGTCATGGTAAGTGGATTTAGGTTATGGTTGGACTTGATCTTCAAAGTCCTTTTCAAACAGGATGATTCTATGATTCCTGAACAAATGTTTTCTTTACCAATGAATCACAAATGGTTGAAAAAGTAGTACGCAGGAACAAAAAAATTCTATTATGTTGGTTAGCAATGATGATCATGTCATACTGTGTCATTTGATGATCAGTATATTTGTATAAATCAGCAGCATAGTACAAATTTTGTGATTTACAGTTGTATAAAACATTGAATTTCTTTTTTTCTGTATATAATTTCTGTTTGGATAATATGTCTTGATAGTAGATCCTGTCATCTCAAACATGCATTAAAAGGCAATCCAAAAGGACTGCAACTGAATGAAAACAAATTTTCTAAATCATATGAAATATAATTTTTTTTAACTTCAATAAGTTATTGTCACTCAATATTACTAAAGAGAAGATAAAGCAAATAAAGTAATGAAGTAATACCAGCTTTTGTTCAGTAAGATACATGCATTCTCAAACATTGATGTGTTAATCTACTTAAGTAATGAAAGAAATAATAATATCCCAAATGAATGTTTATTTTTGATTTCTAAAATATTCGCTTTCCATTGGTACTTGAGCCAAGTTGTTAAGTAGGCAATTTATGTGTGGCCTTGTGTGACAGGTCCCAATTCTAAGATAAACTGTGTTGTAATAGCATTCAGCTCCTCCCTAATCTACTTCCCTACCAGAAATTCAGGAACAAGGAAACATTCAAAAACAGAGTTTCTGTCTCACTAGTTTTATGAAATCTATTTTCTGTGCCTCTGTCCCAGCCTCACACAAAACTCCTGCCTGCAGAGTTACCTGGAAGTACCTTCTTATGCTTATTTATCTAGAGAAATCAATTTCCCTCGGAAATGTCTTTTCCTTGACAATTCCCACATAAATTATGTAGACCTCAGAAATGAATAATTGTTTCCTAACTGCCACCTCTACATGCCCTGAGTGAGCTCCAAGGGGCAAGCTGAGGGATTTTCCTGCCTTGTGCATTCTCCATTGGTGGAGGGGCACTTAGTCCCATTTGGACTTTATGTACCTCCTTGGGCTCAGGAAGGCATCTCTCCTGGCTTTGTCTCAGTATGTCCAGGCAGAATGGATCAGATCTTAGTAAACAAGCTGCTGATGTTGCATCAGGAGGAGCCAAGTTCATTGATTCCTGGCTATGTTTAATCTGCAGAATTAACAGGGTTTAACATTCTTTTTTGCAGGGGGGGAGGGGGAAATTATAGTTGCTTCACCTCCAACAAGGCAACTGGGCTGCTGGTCTGAGGAAGATGCTACTGCTGTAGCATTGCTTACCTAAACCCATACAAGAGGAGCAGACTGCTTGGTATGTATTTTACCGAGCAAGTTTAGCAGTCCAAAATCTGGCATTGCTCTGTGTCTGTCAACCTCCTCACCCTGTTGCTCATATGATGTGCACACTCCTGCACCTTTCCTCCTGGAGCCAGGCTGGAACTGACTATTATCTTTGTCTCTGAAAACAAACATGCCTGTTACGGTCTAAAATCAGTATACTTGTCCTTCCCTTCCATCTTTCACAGGGATCATAAACTGACTAACAAGGAGACTGCTGAAATTCAATATATACAGACCAGGTCTGGTTTTAGTGTTCTTTGTAACTGGAAAAGTCAGGCTTAACTATTCATTACCACACTGCTATGTTTAGGGCACAAAGTAAATGTGGCCATGGTATATGTGGCTATGGCAAGACTGGCACAAAAACATCTGGTGTGAACAGAAATTGTTCCATGAATTAATCCAAATACAATCTCTTTAGATAGGCAAATATTTGATCAATGGCTATAAATCTGTTGTAATCCCTCTGTCCTCTTGGTTCATATATATATATATAAAATGTAACATAGTATGCAGAGTTTACTCTGGGTCTAAACAAAACACTATTCACAGCTGACTTCACTCAAAATTCCTCAAAATCAGTAGGAAACTTCCCTTGACTTTTAAGGGCTCTGATCAGGTTCATATTAGGCCTAAGAGCCCCTAAGGATTTATCTGTAGCTACACTTAGCAGTTTGTTTACCTATATCTAGTGTTCCCTGCGTTTTGTGTTTGCATTTTGTAAACTTCACCTGCTCTTCTGGAGCTTTAAAAGTTTGAATTCATTATCCGACATGCTGCATAGAAGGGACAATGGATAAGAAAGGACGGGGGCTACGAAAAAGGAGAAATTAGTAGAGATGAGAGAGAGTCGAGGTAGAAGTGAAGAAGCAAACTCAAAAAGAAGATAAAGGAAACATAGTGGGGAGGAGACTGAGGGAGACCAGAAAGAGCACATGCTGAAGATGGCCTCGTATAAACTCTGATATTACCTGATTACAGGTTCTTCTTGCGTGGTGTGTGCTGGGAGGTCTGACAAGGGGGAGGGAGGGGCAGAGACAGACTGTAAACAATCTACAGATAAAATGTATCTCCCCTTCTCCCCTCAGTTCTGCCTGTACTTTCCCTGCCCTCTAACTCTCTACTCAGCTACTTGTGGCTCAGTCAGAAATGCATTCAGCATGTCTATGCTGTATGCTTGGACATCTGGCGGCAGTGGCTGTGTGCAGGTTTCCTGCCCCTCTCCAACACAGGAATAGTAACCAACCAGGTATAGTGGTGTGAACTTTGTGGATGGGGACTGGTACTATGATTTCCTGACTGTGCTCTGCTGAAAGCCATATGCATTAGCCAGGCACTGAGTGCTTTGGGACAGTGCTAGGAACAAGAAAGCTGATGAGGCCATGTGCTTTGCTGCAAGGAGTTTCTTATGGCCTACTTGAGTAATTCTGGCTGTAAAGATTTGTGTGTGTGTTGGATTAGTGAGTTGTTTAGGGGTCTGGGGCAAACCAGCAAAGCAGGCTGATGAATCCACGTGGTAGGTGTCAATCTGGGTTGCTGCCTTTTTCAGAAACAAACAACTAGGAGATATTGTTCATCTTCCTAACTCTCTGCAGGACACAGGCTGTAAATTACATCTAGGAAAAAAAGGTTGAACTGGGTTCCCAGCTTTCCAAGGGAGCGCTTTGCCCTCCAGCCAGAAGAGTAGCTTTTCTGGCTTAAAGCAGCACAGGTTCTTCTTACACCTTCCCATCAGTACTCAGAGCCCAAGAAAAGTGTGCAGTACAGGATTTTCTACACTGAAACATTTACAACTGTTTCCATTACAAAGTGTGGTTTCAGGGTTGACCATGGAAATTAAATCCAGTCTGAAATGCAGGAAATATGATTGCAGTCTAGGTACACAGGAGGAAATCACATTAGAAGTACCATATTTTATTGAGATTATGGTTAAATGGACATATAATTCTCCCTCCTCTTGAGAAACTGACTTACAGTCAGTTTCACAGAGCAGCTGTAGTCTATGCAGAATGCACACTGCCATGACCAGAATTACCTGAGATTTGTGCTTTTTTTATTCACCAAGACTATGTTCTTCAACTCCCCTTAACAAACTTGAAATTTCCACTAAAATATGATTGGAAAAGGATTTCTTTTAATATAAAAAAATAAATTCCTTCCTTCCAATAGTAGGAAATAAAACCAGTTTTTCAAATTAGGAGCTTCCTTTTTTGTAGTTTCATTTTTTTACAATAAAATGCCAGCTATTTTGACAGAAACAAAATTCCATTCTTCCTCCCTTCCAATTTTTTCCATTTGATAGTGAAACTGACCTCCATTGGTGGCATTTGTTTCGTCATAAGTTCAGACACATTCACTTTCTGATCTGTCCACATAATAAAATCCAAATAAATATGCATAATAGGGAGAGGCTGCCCCACTGAATTCACTGAAATTTTTGGGTTTTAATTTAGCTAGGCCAGTATTTCATCCTCTGGGGATTCTTTATACTGTTGTGAGCCATGCATGCTTCTTTTCTAGGACTCCCAACACATGTACTTCCTACCAGGATTTTTATCAAAATAATTGGTTCTGGCTACATTTCACATATGTTATAAAATCATGAATGAGTTATTTTGGTAATCCTGTACTATATTGCACCATCGTAAATTCAGTATCTGCTGTGTTAAAGGCTTTACAGAAAAACACCTTTTTAAATGCTGAGGTTTTATCCTTTTTAGTTGTACAATTCCATTCTCTTTTGAAAACTTAATTAATTTGGTATAACTTATTATTTTACAAATTTTTAGTGCCAGCAATTTAACTGCTTGTTACCAAGGAAGTAAGCAAGTTCCCAAAGCTCAAACATTTAACTATGTGATTTGTGTTGATAATGTAAACAATAATGTAATAAGAAAAAGTTCATAGTAGGAATAAACTGATAGGCTCATTTTAGGGTGATGTTCTGCTACATTTCCTCAGCTGAAGGTTTGCTTTAGGTTTTTCTCTGTTCCTGTATACTAAGATTATGCCAAGCTAAAGCAGAAGTTATGTATTTCTTACAAATATACCCCCAAAACAAAACAAAAAACCCCAAACACCAACAACTATTCCCAGAGCTGCACATGTCCTTTGATGAAATTTTCTGGGCAACATCAGGTCCTGCACCCAGGTTAAACGTGGACTGCTGTCTACCTCAGGCCAATATAATTTAGGGGAGAAATTCCATGTTTGGGTGGGAAAGAAGGAAATAATTTTGTGTCCATTTCTTTATTTATTTATCAATGGCAGCCTTTTGAAGTGCTCAGTGCATTGGAATATAAATGTGAGTTCTAGGCTGGAGTGTAAGCGGGCATATGGCATGTGAAATGGACAAATTTATGTGTTATATACATACAGTTCATTAATTATTTCTGTGGTTCATCACATTAAATGATGCACTGTGATTAACCATTTTTCTTGTATACATCCCTTTTCCTTTTGCATTAGGTACTAGCACATCCATGAACCTAGTCTAAATGTGCCTAATCTTAGCCCAATTTTATACAGCAACAAGCAAGAGAAAGGCTTACTAGATTGGAATACCACCCACCCCTGCCAAACACAAGCAGAAGATGCATATCAAACAATATTCAGTATTTGGGGGAAAAAAAAAAACAAACAAACCTGTTGATAATCTAAAGTCAGAAGGGCTACAATTAGAAACTTCAGGCAATGACGAGACTAGGATTTTTCACTCCTGGTAAAGTAAGACTTCTGCCTCTGTAATAATTTCATCCTGAAAGAGACATGATTCTCCATTTACCTGTGTCAAAGAGAATTTATTTTCACTTTTTCATTCTATATAATTATGAATATAGGACATTAAAAGAGAGATATTTTATGTTCATCAGATAAATAAGGCTCAAAGATCCCTAAAGTTTAATTCAAAATTTCATTTTTGAAACAGCAAATTTTAAAAGTTATTTAGTAATTGTAGAAAAAGATGCTTAGTAAACTTACAACATGCATTAACCATGAACCAGAATTTTAAATCTCACCAAACTTCATTAATATATTTCAATACCAAAATATCTATAGCTATAAATGCATAGGAATTCACAAAACTATTCCTTTTCCACTACTATGAAGAGTAAGGTGAATAGGAGATTGTTTTTTCCTTGTTTTTAAAACCATTTGTTTAAAATGAAAAAGCAGCATATTCATTCAATAAAAAGTGTTTTATCTGTAACTTTGAAGTTTCTGACTTCTTAATAAAAAGATCCCTGTGTTTTAATGAAATATTTTCACTTTAACCTTATCCCATCAGATATTTTAGACCTGTAGGAAAAGCCTGTTGGAACCTGTTACTAAAAATCTGGCTGATTGAGGAAAGGATAGCCAGACATATCTAAGTCAAAAGTCAACGAAAAGGCAAAGTCCTGAAAACCTTTGTTTAATGTTCTTGTGCCTGTGGTTGGAAAGACCTGTCTATATTTTTCCATTGCTTGTGTTAACAGAAATCAAGAACTTAACGAGAAAATTCTTTCACGTGGGAAGATTGACAAAATGGTCATCTGATATATAATTATTACTTTCAAATTTGCGCAGTGAAACTGAAATTGGGACATTACTGGCTGTCAGTCATTGCCACATGTTGGTCATTAAAGGTAAGATGCACCGAGTTTGGTGATCCCTGACCCACCCCTCATTCCACAGCACACAAAAAATTATCGTAATTCTGTAGCTCTGACAAGAGGCCAGTGTATGGAGACACCATGAGAAATCCCTAAGGCACACAGTAGACATTCATTTTGCTTATCTACAGAGGCTTTGAGGTTTACACGAGGGATTTCATGTGGCATCACACAAAAGCCCACACTGTGCTGAACGTATGTCCCTCAGAAACTGAGACCTTGTCTGAAAGTCAAAGACTGTCATATGTTCTCAGCCTGTTTCTCTGCTTTGTGATTAGGGAACAGGAGGAATAATTCCTCACATACCTCATACCATCAATACAATAAAATATCAGCCTCAGTCCTCAGTATCACTGCTGGCACTGATGTAAGTTACCACTCTTGTTGGAGCAGCCTGTGCAGAGAAGCTGAGGGTAGAACAGGCTGTGGGAGACTGGATTGCCTTGACTTATCTGCTGCATGAGGTTATCCTCCAGGGACAAATAGAAACATTTTAGAAATGTTAATGGCAGAGCAGGCATTTTGCTTGCTCCAAGTTGAACTGAAAAAAGAGAAAACTTTGAGATGGGACAAAATAAGCCAAGTATTTTGGGGAAACATCTAGACAGTTGTAGGTGTTCAGAAACTCTAGTTCTTTATGTTCACCTTGTTTGCAATAATGAGGAAATTTTAAAATGCAGGAGAGGAAGCTTATAACAAGCAGTGCCTTTCTGAGCAAACTCGAGCTATTTCACAATTTTTACTGCAATCGCTGTAAGTGTTACTTTTGACTGTACTTGTGTAAGAAGAGGACGTTTAGTGGCTCTTTAAAACTCAAGTGTGGCTGCTTAGTCAGGCTAGCTCCCCTCCCACTCTCTTCTTCCACTGCTGGGTAACTTTTGTTACACCCAGTATGGGTGTGACTTTCAGTGGAGCTCCCCCTCCCAGTGATGTCATTATTTCAGTTCCTTTGAATCAGAATAAAAAGTGCAGCAAACTTCAGGCTCATTAACAGGCTTAACAAGTACCGGGTCTTTCCTTATTTTGATAGCTTGCAAGAATTTCTGTTTTTTGTAAAAACAGTTCCAAGAAAATAATGGCCAACTTCTCCTTATGGGCAACTTTTGGATTATGTTTGCTGAAGCTTTGTGTAACAGAAACACGTAAGTATTTTATGTGTAAATACTTCAGGTGACTAATAAGTTTATGCTTCAGACACCAAGAGTGCTTCTGCTATATATATAAAGTTTTATTATGTTTAAGACTTAACAAAGATGCTTCAGAACTGTAACATCACCTGTACTGCTCTGTACAATCACAGAAACCTGTGTGTTGCTTGTAAAGGGCAATTTGAGATCTATAAAAACTGAATTGTACGTCATTAAAGTTAAGTTTAAATGAAAGTACATTAGGGAATTTAAAATAGCTCTGGTAAAGCTCAATTCAAAAATGTGGTTGCTGTTACATACTTAGTTTGCTTTCCCAGCTCCGCTTCAGACAGTAAAGAGGGGGGATGGGAAGGATGGGGATTGACCCCTCCTACCTAGCATATAACAACTGGATGAGTTTAAAATGGGCTGAGATAACTGCGAATACATACTGCAGTTGGACACAGCCTTGCTGAACAGAAGCGAAACTACAGTGATCTGTCACTGAAATTTTGAGAGCTTTTATGACAAGTATGCTTGTTTCTGACTTTCTAAAGTTTCTTTAGGATTAAGTGATGAAATTTTGGAACAAAGGGGGTTAGAAGTAACCACATAATCCGTTGTTTATCATTTGACTTTTTATAGCTTCGTTATCTGCTTCAAATATTTGTACTTTAAAATGAAACCTTAATATAGAGGAAAAAAATTATACATCCAAAATTAAAAAATGCTTTCAAAATTTCACATCACACAGGCTCAAATATTTTTGAGGGAAACGACCATGCATTGAACAGACTCTCACTGTGACACCAACTGCCTTGAGGCATTTTGTGGTTAGTGATAACAGTTACGCTTCTGCATTATTTTTCTACTCATTGGTTCCAGGAGCCTAACAAAATGTATTTTTCATAACCGTTGTCCCCAAGGGCTCTCTGTGTGTGTGTATAGTAAACATTTATCTAATTTGTTTGAATAGCACTGGATACTTCAGTAATGGTGACAGCACTGCCAGGCTGTGAATGGGTGTGTCCTAGTGAACAGATCCCAGTGCATCTGTGATAGCTGAAGTACCATCATTGCTTTTCTTAAGATTGTCTCTCCATGGTATAGTAAAGATGAAAAGAGAGAGAAAGAGCTCAGCAGTGAGAGGGAGGAGCTCAGCTATTGGCACTGGAGAGGTTGCCAGAGTCTCTGCAAGAGGTAAGGCTCTGACACACAGCTACTACAGCTATCAGTCACAAAGAAAGGGATGTGCCTGCCTCTTGGTTTATGTATCCAATAGTACCTTTGTAAACAAAGTATTTTGAAGAAGCTCATTCTGCTAGTTTATTTTCACTTTGTACTTACAGTGTTTATCTGGGCTATTTTCTCACAGCTGCAAACTAACTAGACTTTTTTAAAGTTTGCTTGAACTTCCATCATTGTTTATTGGAAAGGTTACATACCTGCCCTCACACATAGAGCCAATGAATGATGACAGAGGATTGTTTTGCAGTCTTTATCTAAAAGGTTGTCGACTTTGTAGTAACTGGTGTTCTCCACAATGCAGAAGCATTACCTTGAAAACAAGAAGTTAGAGAAAGGTTTAATGAGGAACAATAGCATCACACAATTGAGGAAGAACTTTTTAAACTAAATGCTTTTGAAACTGTGGGTAGCTCTAGCCAAAGTTAAATGAAATGTTTCTCCATACCTGGTGTATCTTTCTTTCTAGAACAGTTCCCATGACTTTTATAGGCCTGGTCTTGAAGAGAGTATTAATAGTGCAGATATTCATCTAGCACCAAAGCATGCTTGAGGTTCTACTGTAGCAAGAATGTGCCAGCAAGATGAGATATCCTGAGATGCTGATAGATGGGTAAAAACAGCAGAGAGAATCATGATCTCATTACCACTAAAATACTTGTAGAAAATATGGGTTCTCACAAATTTCCTGAAAGGATAAAAAAATCCTTTCATGAAGGAAAACTGCCATTTCAAATGAAAGAATTTATGGAAGACTGCAGGAACATATATTAAGGAAAAATGTAGATCTCAGAGGGATGTTTGTTTGTATGGCAAGGAGCCTGGTGGATTGCAGGAAGCAACTAAAATGAATTGTATAAAAAACATCTGGTCTTGAAGAACTGCAGTTAGAGAAGAAACCTGAAATGTATCCAGGCACGGTCCAAGCTCTTCAGTTATTTCCACTAATTTGGGTAGCAACTGTCAGGAACAGGGGAAAATAAATGAAGAATTAAAAAAGATAGCACCAATTAAATTAATATATAATTGTAGTGGGTCCTATGGATATGTGAAGAGATAGAAAAAGTAAAAACTGCATTGCTGACATGGAAGAGGAAAAAGCTCTGGTAAGCTCTGTGGGATATGGTCTTCTTGCCTTGCATTTCTGTTCCTGCACTAATACAGTCGAGAGAGATGACCTTCATATGACACGTTATTAACAAAACATTGATTTTTTTTTTTTTTTCAAAAGAGAACCTTATGTGAGAGAGTATTTGAAGATGGTCTTCCAAACTCTCTTCTAAAGTGCTTTTTCCTGGACCAAAGATAAATGTGCATGGTTACCTGTGAACTATAACTTCACAGAGAGGATAATCATGACTCACCACAGTACTCTTGCCTATTTTGAAAGCAGTACAACCCTGTTCTAGAACAATTCATGGTGTTCAAAATGTGATATTTTGGCATCAGCTGGTAAGTGACAGCCTGCTTTATCAAATTTCATTTTTCAGCACTAAATTGAATTCTTAGAATAGAGAAGTTCAGACTTCCAAATGAAGGCCAGCAAAGTGCAAGGAGCAAGACAGAGGTTGGGTTTGTCACCAACATGTCTCTGATCCATAGATCATGGTTGCTACCAAGTAAAACACACATCCAGAGTCTTATTTTTTTCTTCGCCTTTACCTGTAAGAGTTTCTTTGTGATATTTCTGGTGGTTAGAACAATTCTCTGCAGGTTATTTACAGTTGAGGGTGTGAAGCCAATTTGGTGTAGCTGCTAGTAGTTTTCCAGACTAGAAAAGGAGTTCATCAGCTGTTAACATGAAGATCTCTCATGCCCAGGGAGGCAATAATAGTTTCAAAAGCCATAAGGCACTGTAATTATCAGTGACCATTATGGCTGCTGCAAATACTGGTGGCAGACAGGATGGTGTCAGTCCTGTAGGTTTACCAGTTTCCTCACTGTCAAATCACAGGCCTCCCTACAGTGGTGTCAGCAGCAATATCAGTAGCAGCTGGCTGTGATTTTTTTCCTCCCTTACCAGAGCTACCGAGGCTGACCCCACACAACAGAAAACAGAGCAGCTCATCATATGAATGAATTTGCAGGCACTTGTGTGAAATGGCAATGGAGAGAAACAGGGGTTTTACTTGGAGAATATTTTCAGTCAGATTGAAAGTTCAGCTAATTGCTATTTAAAGTTCAAACCTCTCTGACTGTTTCCTGCCTAGCGAAACCTGCAGTCATTTTTGGAGTCTGTGTCTACAATTAAGAATATAATTGAACTCTCTTTTGTATGCACTGGCTTTGGGACTTTCCAGTTCCTCTACAAACACTGACTCACTGACTGCATTGCATAATGAAGCAATCTTATTTTGGTACAGTAACTTTCAACCCTCACATTATGAAACAAAAAAAAACAAAAAAATAAATTAGTTGAAGAGTAATCAACAACTTTAGCAGTTACTAACATGGGAGTTCAAGCAACAATGCCCATTCAAAGTAAAAATCACAGAAGACCTGAAATTTACTTACATTTGCAGTTTGAAAAATACTTTGCTTCCCTTTTTTATTCTATTGATGACTGAGCTAGAATCACTAGTTGAGAGCTCTAGAAGACTGTGTTGTGTCTTTGCAGGGAAAAAAAAATATCAGACATGCAGCAGCTGTGCTAAAACCTCTCTCTGTTTCTGCTAATGAAAATGCAAAGCAAGATGGTTATAAAAGAGGTTGCCAGGGTACAGGCTGGCAGCTGCTAAGGAAAATGCCAGAAATCATCAACTACAGAGTTAATGTCTGTTTTACTGAACACCTGCTTTCATAAATAAGAAGCTGGCCTTGACAGAATGTATAACAGTAAAAAAATCTGCTGTTACATAGATTTTGTCTATTGTGTATGTCTCGCAGTGGAAGCATGTTAGCAAGACCCACAGCAAAACGGGTTCTCAGAAGTATATTTCCCTAAGGGGCTTTTTAATTGGTTTTTTTTTGTTAATGGATAGCTGTCTGTAAAGAAGCAGGGTGTGGTATGTGTGGGTAGATGTAAATAATAGTTTCTTGCAGCATTCCCATACAGAAGTGAGAGGTTAACTGGATCTCAGCATATGGTCTATGGCCACCCAGGACCCTGTAGGCAAATGTGAATGAGCTCTGTCCAGGCAGCAAGCAAGCTGCTATTCAAATTGGGGTCTAAAACTCAAGCACCAATATCAAGTTGGCAGCCTCTCTGAGAGAACACTTCTTGCCACCAGGAAGGTTTATCAGCAAAAGATGGTTATCACTCTTGCCAGAGCAGCAAAACTGCAGCTGTTTTCAGAGAGCAGGCAGAGCCCACATTTCCACTCAAAACAGACTGAGAAGATGGCAGCTGGTCTTTCTACAAAATATAAAGGCAGCAGTTAAACAGTGCTGTACAGATGACTGTGCTGGTAGTGATTAGTTGTTTACCTACTCTTTGCCATCAGCCAATGCACATCTTACAGATGTGTGGAGCATCCCTATTAAGGCATGAGGAGACTAAGGCTGCTAGGAGCATCAGATCACTGCTAGGAGCATCAGATCTTCCGAACTCCATTACAGTGCTCTGCGTGAGGCTTCTGCTTAAGGAATATGGAATAGTTAGCTGGACAGATTCAAGGGAAAATAGTATTTGTCAGTTAGAAAGAAACATGACTCATTAATAATGAAGACACTGAGGGTGAGGCCTGAACGTATCTTAATGTTTGGCTTTCACCCATTTCCTTATTCCTTTGTCACTCTGACAGTTTTATCCTGTTTACTTGTGTGCTATCAAGACACACATTGAAGACTGATAGCTATTTTCAGTTCAATAGCACTTGGTTCCTGTTAGACAACAGTGAATGTGATGTATAGTTGTCTTTGTAAGTTCTTATTAAAGAATTCTTTTCCTGAATGTACAAAATCATTTTATTGCCTACACAGAACAGATACTCAGTGTTCCTAGTTCAACACTGAGTGGGTTCAGTTAAGGTTTTAGACCTTCATGATTCTTGTATTAAAAGCAGTAACAGGCAGATGATGTGAGCATGTGAGGTACCTTCTCACTGTGACTGCCTAGTGAGAAGTTTCTTTCCTGCTTTTGTGTCTTGACTCAGAAAACTCTGAATTCATTTGCTGACTGTTGTGGCGTAAAATGTTGCAGCGCTCTTCTCAGAGTGTGTATGAAATTCTGTTAGTTCAGTCTTATTAATTCTTTTTCTTATGCCTTTATTTCCTTGTTGTTTGTTGGATGGGAAAAGATTGCAGTAGTTTTGCTATATTTTTTTCAAAATCTACTTGACCTGCCACATATTGTCTAGCAGTGATATAGTTTGTTTTCATACTGAACAGACCACAACATTTAATTAGCTTTTAAAACAGTGATGCAGAGGCAAACTTAGAGCACCATGAACAGGTAAGATCAGAACAGTTATTCAGCTTTTTCAGAGCATCTCTAGGTATAAGTGCTAGACAGCAATTTTGACTGTGGATTCATGTGGATTAGAGAAAAGCCCAATCATCCTGTTTTCCAGGAGGAGGCGAATCCTGTGATATGGAGATTGTTAAGACCAATGACTGAATCTAAATTTGGGTTCTGTTAACACTTTGCTGAGAGTATATTTTTATCCAGGTGGTTCATGTAACAAGTAGTTTGTGTTTCTTTCTGGAGTTGGAGATGCTTTTTCTTCTTTTATATTTCCTGACAACTCCTAGCATTTATATGCCAGTGGGGAATAGCCCTATAGTAAATTATTGTAGAGTACGTTATACTAAATACAGAGCAATGCAAGACTGGTAAAATGTTGCAACAGTGTCCCTAAGGATCAGAGGAATTTCTATCCAAAACTCTGCATTTGCAAATGAATGAATTCTATAATTAATTTCCTTTGCTGAGCAAAGGAGGAAAAATTAAAAAAACCTCTCTACCTGGCTAGGTTAACCTTCAAATAAAATGTTACCTTCTTCAATTGCTTCTGTGATTCTATGTTGTCACAATTCCATTTTAAAAGTATAGCATAACCACAGCATTGAAAGTCTTGGGCCCAGCAAGGCTCATATCCATTAATAACCTACAAGAGTTGATGACATCTACTTGATCATAAACATCCACATCTTCAAAGCTCAAGGTGGGGATTAGTAATAAAATTTAGTGGTGTCTACTCAATATATCCTACAGCACCTTAAACATCTGAATATTTGCACATCAACACATCTGAAAAGTATTCATAGAATCACAGAATCATAGAATGGTTTGGATTGGAAGGGACCTTAAAGAATACCTAGTTCTAACCTCCCTGCATAGGGAAGAGTTTCCTGCTAATGTCCAATCTACATCTACCCTCTTCCAGTTTACCCTTGCAAACGTCGCTCCCCAGCTTTCTTGTAGGCCCCCTTCAGGTACTGGAAGGCTGCAATAAGGTCTCCCTAGAGCCTTCTCTTCTCCAGGCTTAACAACCCCAAGTCTCTCAGCCTGTCTTCATAGGAGAGGTGCTCCAGCACTCTTATCATCTTCTTGGCCCTCTTCTGGACTTGTTCCAAAAGTTTTATGTCCTTTCTGTGTTTGGGACTCCAGAACTGGACACTGTACACCAGGTGGGGTCTCACGAGAGTGCAGTAGATGGGGAGAGTCACCACCCTTGACCTTCTGGCCATGCTTCTTTTGATGCAGCCCAGGATATGGTTGGCTTTCTGGGCTGCAAGCATACATTTCCTGCTCATGTTGAGATTTTCCTCAACAAGCACCCCTAAGTCATTTTCCTCAGGGCTGTTCTCAATCCATTCTCCATCCAGCCTGTAATTGTGGTTGGGATTGCCCCAGCCTATGTGCAAGACCTTGCACTGGGCCCTATTGGACTTCATGAGCTTTGCATGGGCCCACCTCTCAAGTCTTTCAAGGCCCTCTAGATGGCTTCCCTTTTCTCCAGCATGTTGATGACACTGCTTAGCTTGGTGTCAGCAGCAAACTTGCTGAGGGTGCACTCAATTTCACTGTCCATGTTGTGGACAAAGATGTTAAAGAGCACCAGGCCCAGAACCAGCCCTTGGGAAATGCTATTTGTCACTGGTCTTCATGTGGACATTGAGCCACTGATGAGTACCCTCTGAGGGCAACCCTCCAGCCAATTCCTTATCCATAGGGTGGTCCATCCATTTTATCCATATTGTTCCAATTTAGAGACCAGGATGTTGTGTGGGACAGTGTTGAATGCTTTACACAAGTCCAAATAGATTGTCCGTTGCTCTTCCCTTGTGCACCGACACTGACACCCTCGTAAATGGCCACCAAATTTTTTTAGACAAAATTTTCCCCTGGTGAAGCCATGTTGGTTACCACCAACCACCTTCACATTTTCCATGTGCCTTAGCAGCGCCTTCAGGAGGATGTGGTCCATGATCTTGCTGGGCACAGAGGTGAGACTGACTGGCCTGTAGTTCCCCGCATCCTCCTTTTTTCCCTTTTGAAAACTGGGATTATGTTTCTCCTTTTCCAGCCAGTGGGAACTTCACCACACTGCCATGACTTCTCAAACACGATGGAAAGCTGCTTTGCAACTTCATCTGCATTTTTCCTGAGGGGCCGTGGATGGATTTTTATCAGGTCTCGCAGACTTGAGCACTTTCAGGTTCTTTAGCTGGTCTCAAACCCACACTTCTCCTACAGTGGGCAGATCTTCCTTTCTCCCAGAAAAAGCCTTTTTCGTCTCCTTGTCATCTGCTGGGTTCTTCCAAGTACTGCAGAAGAAGGACTTCAGTTCTTTATGCTTTCTCAGTGTATCACTTCAGAAACAGATGACATCTCTAATGACATTTTCTGTGTAATGTTTCTTTTTCTTGCCTTACATGGAGTCCATATAAATATTAAAGTGTTTCTACTAGAGGGCATTATTGTCTTATCTGGTGTTTCATCAACACAATCAGCAGAGCTGGAATCAGGTTGAATGTGCTTAAAGTACCATAGAACTTCAAATTTCAACAGAATGCAGATGATACTATACCTTATTCTGCTTTTTTGTGTGTGTGTGAAAATCGCAAGTATTCAAAAGTAGTGTTTTATCCATGTTTAAAACTACAGTTACATATAAATCTTACAGCTGTGATCTTAATCTGAGAAATCTGAATTTAATATGAGTCATTAAATCATGCATTTCATTGGAGTTTTCAGTTCTCCAGTTTGATTTCTAGAAAGGCAAATTCAACAGATTATTGGACAACACTTTAATCACCACACTTTAATGCAATTAACAAATATGAGCTTTGATTCCAGTGTTTAACATTGTGCTACTTCATACTGTTCTGTAAGGTAAATCTGTACAAGCATTTTCTATAAAAAATTTTGGGCTTCATCTTAATTTTCCCAGACTTTTGGAAAAAAGTGGAGGTGGGATGTGAAAGAAACTAGGAATTAGTTCATCTGCATTTTGGGAAAGCTGAATTTTTAATAAGTACTGATATACCTCCTCTTTGGGCAGTCCTCTCTTGCCCATTATTTGTTACTAGAAAGTCTGCATGTGTCATTTGTCCTTTCCCATATCTTACATTTTGAGGCATATTCTAAGCAGCCTCTTTTTTTTTTTAGTATGTCTGCCAGACAAATGTCATCTTTATTTTAACTGGCTGGCTTTCAGAGGTTTTCAAAAGATTCTTGGGGTTCCTGTGTTGTTTTCTTGCAAAGTGGCCTTTTTGAAGGCCACTTGTTAAACACTTCTTATTCAACATCATCTATTCTTTTTTAGGTTTTGACCAATACTTGCTTTTCTGTAATGAACTTATTGTACAAATTACTTTAAAATGTTGAGAATACTTCCTAGAAGTTTTCCTGTATAACTCAGAGAAGCAGAGGAAATAGAAAAAGCATACATTTTTAGTTTAGAAATTGTTTACCAAAAAATAAAATTAAAAAAAATCAGTATAATGTGAAAAGTAATTTCAAATCACACCTGGTATTACTATTTTTGAGTAGCATACTACAAATAATTAAAATTAAATGTCATTTGATCAGATTGTTAGTCATAGGTCTGATTTTGTAATAATTTCTTACCTAAATGACCACAGAACTTAAATCAGACTTCCCATGACTTGTCAAAGTTTAGATGGATGCTGTAAGAACAAAATTAAATAAAAAATGTAACAGTTCTTTGCTCTTTCAGCACTCTTTATCAGTAAATCTAAAACTGCTTTATTAAGGAGGTTAGTTTCAAACCGTGGTAAAACCAAGGTAAAAGAGAGATGAATTGTCTTATCCAGGTGGTATCAGTGGGTAAATGACAGAGCAGGGAATAAATTATAAGGCCCTTTGAGCTTCAGTCTGGACAACCGTCTGATGAGCAAGACTGTATCACCTGTTTTTATCTCAAGTGACTAAACCATTTGATTTAAATCAAACATTGAAAATCAGAATCTAACTATTATTCATCAGCTTTGTTTCATGTGTACTTCTTCACCTGGACTGCGTGGAACTGATTCCAACTCTCACTTCACAGTCCCTGTTACTCAGTCTTTAGGGTAAGACTATTTGTACAGCCTGAAGCTTCCCTATTATCAACAATGAGGATTGTTTTCATCATCTTGAGAGGGGCATATCTGAAAATTGTCTAATTCCAGGACTATGACTTCACTGCCTGCGATTTTTCCACTGAGATATTGCACAGCTGTACCAACTCTAGTGGAATCTGAAAACTTTTGACTCACTGTTGGTTGAAACTATTAGAAAAATGTCAGCAGCAAGGAAGTTTATTGTAAGTGATGACACTGTATAGACTCACTCAGGATGTTTACCACAGCAACAGTTGCCATGCAGATGAAGTGTATTTGGAAGATGCATTAGCAGACTTTTTTCTTCTCACAGCAACTGCAGAGGAATGAAACATATTTCTTGCACTAACTTTCATTTTGAGTGATTTTATGTGTGTATGATTCATTAATAGTGCTATCCCCACCCCTACTTTTTAAAATGAGTAGCCAGGAAAGCTATCAGATTAAGAGACTGGAGATTTTTGCCCATAGGTAAACAGATACAGAGATGATGACTTTGGTGGCCAGTAGGCAGATTCGTTAAGAAGACCAATTTAGAAGGAAGTGAAGAGCTTGAGTTTTGTTCCACATCCTGTTTCCAGTGTTCACGTACTGAAATAACACAGAAATGTAAGGAATGCTTACTAACATCTGGTGGAGAAAGGAGATCCTTCTACTGCAGAATATCCCTTTCTGGCTACTATCTATATCCCCAGCCTCATCTCTCCTTTTCATTTCAGAGATCCACTTGAGCCCACTTGGATCACAGGGTTATCATGGCTATGTCATTACTTTTTATGTAGTTAACAGCACACAGGAGAGTGAGGAAGCTACTGTCTTATTTGCTTTTTCAGCCCAAATTACTAGGTACACAAATATAACTGGGTAGTAGGAACAGCTTTGGCACAACTTCAAAGAAAGTTCTTATTTTATACCTTCGTATCCATGAAGAGACATCTTCACTTTCTTGTCACCAAACCCATTTACTAAGATGTCTCTATCTTTAGCAGGCACTCCTGCCAATATGCAGGTAAATTAAAGTGTTCTCCTGGTCCTTACTGTCTGTAAAAAGCCCAGTGTGCTGAGATTTTTTTTTTTCTCGTTTATATCATCAGTCTATTTGGGATATAACTATGTTTTTCTTCTCTCCCTTGAAAATTTTCCAGGCTTAAAACATTTTCCTATGCCAAACTCAAATGAAAATAAGAAAATTTTCAAACTTCTCCAGGGAAATTTTGGACTGGGTTGCTTAAACCACTGACTCGTATTGCAATAATGTAAGCATTTAAACTTAACTTTCTAAATTGCTTTATTTTGTGCAACCTATTTAATTAATTTTTAGAATGAAAGGCAGTTTAAAACTGAAAAACAAAACCCTTGTTTTGCTTTATTTAAGTTTCTGCAAGGGATACTTCAAAAACTGAAAATATGTTTTAATACCACCAAATCTGGAAATGTATTTCCTGTAAATCATTTTAGGTTTCACAGCTTGGCAATATCCAAAGGAAAGTATTCATCTGACAACTCCCAGGAATTTGTAAAGGTTACTTGCACTGTCACTATTTGGAGAAACCTCACTTATGGTGTAAGTGGCTTCTTTTTAGGATTGTTTCTTCGCTTTCTGTAGAAAATGATGACTAGCAGAGAAAGAGTATAGTAACTAGGAGAACAGAAAAACAACACACTCAATGACTATACATGTTGCTTGATCCTTAGTACTTCATTGTTGCGATGGTGAAGGACTGCAGCCTCATAGACACATGCTTGCCTAACTCATGTGGATCCTGCAAAATTTGACTTCTACATTTTGTTTATTGTGTAGTTGTCCCAGTTTAGACTTCAAATTTTCCAGCACAATTTTCCTTTCCTTATCAAGCTCTGATGGATTCAGGTATGGGTGTGTTTTAATGATGTCAACATGTTCCTATTAATGACTGGGGCTGGGATTAATGAAATCATTTCACATAACCTAGCACAGAGCTATCCAGTGGTTTTCATCACTACTGATCTGGGTTTTAGTCCAACTTCTGACATAAAGGTGGAAGCCTCTATGTCCTATTACAATTGTCTGGGCTGCAAATTGTTTTAGTGAATTGTTTTACTTACAGCCTCTAAAAAAATGACGGAATACTCAGCAAATACTAATGCCATCCAGGCCTGTGTGTGTTGTAGTGTATTAAGTAGTCACTGAGTGATATTTTTGTACGTTCAAATGTCAAAAAGGTGGCTAATTTGGCTTAATATATCTGTTGACAAAATGTCTTGCATCCTGAAATGTTTCATGAATCTTTCCCATAAGAAATGTTGCATTCGGAGGGCATTTCCTCTAGTCAGGAGTCAAATATGCATTCCTATATAGCCACAAAGTAGTTTTCCTGAGAAACATTTAAAAAAAACAAACTTCAACTGGAGATAGTTCTTAACTGAGAGCTGAGATCTGAACTGTCCAGATTTCCTCAGATCTTAGCATTCATACAGCCCAATTTCTAGGTTTGCCTGGAGAGTAACTGTAGTTACTAGGAGTCTCTTTAAAACAGATGTTCATTTGTTTCCACTGTGTCACTTCTCTCTACTTTATTCCTAGAGTGTATTAAAGCAGGCGCTAATAATCAAAATGTAGATCAGTGCTAAGCTAATGGTTGTTCCTATTCAGAAATGTCAGTACAAGATTAAATAATCTGTGATTATAAGGAAATGCTTACCCATGTGTATCTGCCTAGAGTCTGAAATTTGTTTAATAAATTTAGGACAAAGTTTTTACAATAAATGTAAAAACTATGTTCTATTAAAGCAAACGGAGAATGAAAACTATCTGAACCATCAACCCCCTAGTTCTCTTCCTGTTTTCAGCCTCAATTTATCACATCCTGTTGACCTATCAATCATCTTGAACCACAAACTGAAAAGGAAAATCCCCAGGAGAACAGCACACTAATATTTTCTGACTCCCACAAAACGCAGACCAAGGTTTTACAAAGAAATCTGTTAACAACCTTTTGTCTAAGTATTCTTCTACAGGTTTTCATTTAAAGGGGTAGGATTTTTGCAAATCATCCATTTCATTCACTTTAATATGTCCACAGTTTCTAAAATAACATTTAAAAAAAATGTAAGACAGCATTCACCTTAAAGAATGAAACCTCTCAGTATTGGGAGCAGTGTGTGAAACAGCCATAGAGTGGATAAAAAGTCTTTATGGAAAATTGGCTCCAATGGGAAGAGTTTGCATAAGTCAGTATTACTCATTATGTGTAAGGGTTGCAGAGCCAGGGTGGAAATGGAGATTACACCTGGCTTCTTATTGTGACAGCTTCTAACAAGCCTCTAATATTAATAATCAGGGTGTAACTCACACTGTCATGAAAAAGCAATGCTCTTTAGTCCATCTCAGCCAATCCTATCACACCAATGGGCTCTAGCTAGCAAATTATCTATGGAACTGAAGTTAGTGATTTTGGCTGAAAAGTATTAATCGAGCCTCGTTTACCTACATGGGTATCCAGAAAACCCCCGGCAAAAATGTGGCAATCCAATTCTCAAAACTGGTTTTGATGATATCCAATTAGTTGACACTTTGTTCTAAAGTAATGTTGGGACAAAATGCTTTGGTTTGACTTTGATGAGACCTTCTACACCTACTATTAAAAATGTTTGTAACTTTGCTGTAGTATAGACACTCTGTGAAGCAGTGAATGTGGAAGAAGGACTGGTTACAGCATTAACTAAAACTCACATGACATTTCACAGTGTAAGCAAATTGCATAAACCCAGCATCTCTGTGAAGACAGTAATTACCACATTTTAAAAATGGCAAAATACAGATTCAGAGCATACTGCCCAGAGCTGTTGGGGAACCCAGAGTTTTACTTTATGGTCTAATTTTTCAACATCCCAACAATGGGGACCCTTAATTAATTAAAGTATTCCTAGTCATATCAATACAAAACCTATAGAAAATAAAATATGGGTGCTAAACTAAATTAAAACCTTAAGCAAGGCTTCCTGGGAACTTTGGTGCTTCTGTATGTGTTTTCAGTGCAGTTGGTCAGCAAATGTACAATAAGAATGATACTTCCCAGAAGCATCTTGGCCTACAGTTTTCATGCTGTAGAGCCAGGCTGAGCATTTCCATGAAAAATGTACGTGCACCTAACTGTAGCCAACAAGTAGTTCCATTAAGCCTATTTGTGTAAATAAGCCTATTTATTTTCAAAAGTTGGAGTTTAAGGAACTAGCTGCCTACTAAGTTGGATTCTGAGTACAGCTGGATCTCTGGGTGGTAATGAAGCATATATTGTAGTATTTTAAAGCTGTGAATGGGCTGAGGTTTGGCGACAGCTGAATCAAATTCACTGCAACCAAAAGCAAATTTCACTTCATATTTCAGTGAATCTGGGATGAGCTGTGAGATTCAAATGCAACCCAAAGCAAGTGGATGTAGTGTATGCTTTCATAGTGAAAGTTCTTCAGAAGTTAGCCTGAAGTTATTGGAAGAGATGTTGATGTTCCAAACAAAACTAATTCCAAAATCACTGAGCTTGTTACTTTTAATAATCACATAGACCTTTGTGATCTGATGATCAAATTTAATATTAAGTCTTGAGCTTCACAAAGTATGGTTAATTATTAACAAATTTAGGCCTGCCTTGTTCTACAGGGAAGAGAGAATCAACAAGGGAAAACTAAAGGCAAGTCTTTTTTTCCTATCTAGGTCATTTATGTTTAATGCAGCAGCTAACCAGACAACTTCCAAAATAATGTCAGGCTTTGAATATGGAGCATTGGGAGCTAAAGCAGAGGTCACTCATGTGGCAGCTGTGAGACCAGCTCCATTCAATAGCAGTAGCTGTGGGCTACATCCTTCTGTGCAGAGTAGCTATTTGTTGTGTTGTTGGAAGAAACCATCTGCTGAGATCTGCAACCTGAATGTCTGTTGTTTATGTTTATGACTTGTAGGTACACATGGCAATGGCTTTTGAGCATGTGGTGCTGTTCAATGAGGAGTGTAGCTGCAGAAGGTCTCTAGTCTACCAGCTATCCCCATGACCAATGCTATGCACATCTGCATCTGGCATTTGTGGAAACACTGTGACTATTTCAGAATCATGTGTGGGAACTTGCTGAGACTATTATTCTATACAAATTCACTAGCTTCTCCTCCGACTTTGAAACTCAGCCCGCTTGCAGTAAGTCCTCCAAGAAAGATCAAAGAATTTATTAGTGTCCTTTTCCACTCAGGTTCCATGCTCTTGCCTTCAAATTATCTCAAGACATGGCTGCCATCAGCGAAATTTTAAAACTATTTTTTCCTGGAAGAAAACAGCTGTGTCAAAATAAAGGCACTTAGACAAAACGTGGTAGTCTTGCATAAATTTTACAAAACTCAAAATTATGCCCTCTTGGTATTTTTTTTATAATATATGATAATAAAAAGATTAAGAATTGTAATAATCAAGACTGTTAAACAGCTATGCAGTGTGTATTAATTTGTCTACATTAAAGGTTTTTGTTAGCCTGAATAATTGGGAGGCAGGTGGGAGAAGAGATATTTCTTACAGTCCTTTTGTGGAAAGGCAAGCTAAGTAACTGTAATGAATAATTCTGTTGCTTATTGTAAAAGTATTCAAGGTTGGATACACAGCTTTTGAGCTTTGAACAGGCAGTCATCAATTCTATTGGACTCCTACTTATGCTGCAAATAATGGTTGTTTTCTCATACACCAGACAGTCTGGATGTGATGTTATATTTTATTCTTGACTGTTTCCTCTTATCTGTGGAAAGGAACATCCCTTGCACTTCAAACTGAGCAGATACACTGAAGATTGAATAACCTGAACTTGTCAATGAACAAAACAACTGAAGGCAAAGTGCTTGCCTTTATTACTATGGTTTGCTTTTACATTTATGCTGTAGAAGAAAATAGACTAGCAAGCAAAAATGACATTTGGAAATGTGCTTATTAATTACATAGAATGTGTCAATGCAAATATGCATGAATTGCATTTTGTGTCTGTTAGGATTACAGTTATTATGTGACATTTTACTTCCAATAGATTGTACAGACATCCCCATTTAATACTTGGAGAAGACTGATCTTTTTTTTCCCTTTCTTGCACATGGAACTCCCAATAAAGTTAGAATTAAAATGAGTAATGCTTCATTCTTCACTTGGAATAATAGGCTACTCCGATTAAGTGCACTTTGTCATTGCCATTGTAGTCTGGAGCTGCAACCACTTTTTTCTCTTGAGGGAAAGGCGGGGCAGGATCAAAGTTAATTGCTCCTGTAATAATATTCCTTTGAAGGATCCTGGTCTTTCCCCCTTTTCTCCACACACATGGTTATTCTTTTTTCCCATTCTTCTTCTTTTTTCCCATTCTTCTTCTTTTTTCCCATTCTTTCTTAGTTGTTTCTGTTAAAAAAGTGATAAACAAATGCTTATTTTTCCACTCATTTTACTCAGTCACAGACTTCCATTGGATTATACTGTTTTCCTGTTGCACCTGTTGCATTGTGTAGGCAGTATCTTTCAAATGTAAAGTTGGTGAGGTGGATGAAGCAGTTGGGAGAAATCTCCCAGTCACTTGCAGTTGTTCTTGTGGGGGACTTTAACCTCCCAGACATCTGCTGGGAATACAACACAGCAGAGAGGGAACATTCCAAGAGGTTCCTGGAATGTGTGGAAGATAACTTCCTCACACAGCTGATAAGTGAGCTGACCAGGGAGAGTGCCCTCCTGGACCTGCTTCTTGTGAACAGGGAAGATCTTGTGGGGGAAGTAAAAGTTGGAGGCTGTCTAGGGCACAGTGATCATGAGATGATTGAGTTTTTGATCCTTGGAGAAACAAGGAGAGGGGTTAGTAAAACTGCCACCTTAGACTTCTGGAGGGCAAACTTTGACCTGTTCAGAAGACTGATTGACAAAATCCCTTGGGAGGCTGCCTTGAAGGAAAAAGGAGTCCAGGAAGGCTGGACACACTTCAAGAAAGAAGTTTTAAAGGCACAGAAGCAGGCTGTCCCCATGTGCTGAAAAAACAGTAAGCGGGGTAGGAGACCAGCCTGGCTAAACAGGGATCTTTGGCTGAACCTTAAGAACAAAAAGAGAGTCTAAGACCTTTGAAAAAAGGGGACAGGTCACTCATGAAGTCTATAAAGATGAAGTGAAACTATGCAGGGTGAAAATTAAGAGAGCCAAAGCACAGCTAGAGCTCAAACTAGCTACAGCTGTTAGGGATAATAAAAAATATTTCTATAAGTTCATTAACAGCAAAAGGAGGATTAGGGAAAATCTCCATCCTTTATTGGATGCAAAGGGAATCTTAGTAACAAAGGATGAGGAAAAGGCTGAGCTGCTCAACACCTACTTTGCCTCAGTCTTTAGCAGTGGAACTAGCTGTTCCATGGATATACAGCCACACGAGCTAGGAGACAGGGAGGGGATGCAGAATGAGCTCATCACAATTAAAGAGGACTTGGCCAGAGACCTACTACAACCACTTAGACGCACACGAGTCTATGGGACAGGATGGGTTACATCCAAGGGTGCTGAAAGAGTTGGCAGACATGATCGCCAGGCCACTTTCCATTATTTACCTGAAGTCCTGGCTAACTGGGGGGGGGTCCCAATGGACTGGAGGGTAGCAAATGTAACACCCATCTATAAGAAAGGCAAAAAGGAGGATCCAGGAAACTATAGACCTGTCAGTCTGACCTCGGTACCTGGGAAGGTCATGGAGCAGATCATCTTGAGTGTTATTAGAAGACATATAGAGGATAACCACGGGATCAGGCCCAGTCAGCATGGGTTTATGAAAGGCAGGTCCTGCCTGATGAACCTGATCTCCTTTTATAACCTGATGACCCAACTAGGGAAAGGCTGTGGATATTGTCTATCTGGACCTCCAAAAAGTATTTGACATGGTTCCCCATAGAACTCTCATAAAAAACTGACTGCTCATGGCCTGGATGAGCGTGCGATATGTTGGATCAAGCACTGGCTGGACAGCTGGGCCCAAAGAGTGGTGGTCAATGGAGTCAAATCCAGCTGGCAGCCAGTCACAAGTGGTGTTACTCAGGGCTCAGTGTTGGGACTGTTTCTGTTTAACATCTTTATTGATGATCTCGATAAGAACATAGAGTGTATTATCAGTAAGTTTACAGATGACACCAAGCTAGGCGGGAGTGTTGATCTGCATGAGGATAGGGAGGCTCTACAGAGAGACCTGGATAGATTAGATCGTTGGGCTAATATTGATGGTATGGGCTTCAACAAGGCCAAGTGCCGGATCCTGCACTTGGGCCACAACAACCCCATGCAATGCTACAGGCTTGGTGAAGTGTGGCTGGAAAGCTGTCTGGCAGAAAAGGACCTAGGGGTTCTAATTGACAAGTGGCTGAATATGAGCCAGCAGTGTGCCCAGGTGGCCAAGAAAGCCAATGGTATCCTGGCTTGTATCAGAAATAGTGTGACCAGCAGAAGTAGAGAGGTGATTGTCCCCCTGTACTCAGCACTGGTGAGGCCACACCTGGAGTATTGCGTCCAGTTTTGGGCACCTCAATTCAAGAGATATCGAGGTGCTGGAGTGAGTACAGAGGAGGGCAAAGAAGCTGGTGAAGGGCCTAGAGAATAAATCTTATGAAGAACACTTGAAGGAGCTGGGAATGTTTAGTTTGAGAAAGAGGAGGCTGAGGGGAGACCTCATCAGTCTCTACAACTACCTGAAAGGTCACTGTAGAGAGGTTGGTGCTGGCCTGGCAGAAAAGAACCTGGTGGTCTTGGTCAACACCAAGAACCCACAGTGTGCCTGGGTGGCCAATCAGGCCAACAGCATCCTGAATTGTATCAGAAATAGCATGGGAAGCAGGACTAGCAAAGTGACTGTCCCCCTGTACTTGGCACTGGTGAGGTCATACCTTGAATACTGTGTTCAGTTTTGGACCCTTCACTACAAGACGGACATTGATGTGCTGGAGCATGTCCAAAGAAGGACAATGAAGATGATGCAGAGCCTAGAGCACAAATCTCTTGAGAAGCAGCTGAGGGAACTGTGGTTGTTTATCCTGGAGAAAAGGAGGCTGAGGGGAGACCTTATCACTCTCTACAACTACTTGAAAGGAGGTTGTAGTGAGGTGAATCTCATCTTCCAAGTTACAAGTGATAAAACAAGAGGAAATTACCTGAAGTTGGTCCAGGGGAAGTTTAGGTTGGATATTAGGAAATATTTATTTACTGAAAGGGTTGCAAAACACTGTAACAGGCTGCCCAGGGAAGTAGTTGAGTCACCATCCCTAGAGGTCTTTAAAACCTAGATGTGGTGTAGATGTGGTATTCAGGGACATGGCTTAGTGGTGGACTTGGAAGTGATAGGTTAGTGGTTAGACTTGATGATCTTAAAGGTCTTTTCCAACCAAAACGATTCTATGATTCTATTATTTTTGTCCTCGTACTGCTTGACATTGAAAGTTACTTCCATATGCAAACCTTAAAATCCATCTAGGACATCCTTCAGTGTTAAATAAGCTTACTGCAGTGCACATTAAAATTCTGAAGTGGGTTGGCAGTAAGATGTTTGTCTGTGTGAGCTCAGCAAGAGGAAGCCTTTTAAAATGGAGGGAAATACTACTACAGTAAATGAACAGGAAACAAGAAGTTGATTCATATGAACTCTTATGTAATGAGCACTTGATGCTTTTCTCTGCCCTAGCAGGCTGAATAAGAAGAGCTTAAAGATTATTTTTCGGGGAGTATTTAACAGCAGAATGTTGTTCAAGTTCAGAATATCTGTACAGCTTACTCAGCTTTTGTGTCAGGCACGTCATGGAGCATCAAACCAATGCAAGCTTTCTGCTTTTGCCTAGCTAATAATAGGAAAACATTGCTTGAACTGGTTTTGAAACTGGGGATTGACATATAACTTCATGTAAAAAGGGGATTTACATAATATATTCATTTAAAAGGATTCACTGTGAAAGGATCACAATGAGATAATTCAGGAACCTTATGATCATAAAGGCTCTGATTATACACCATTTAATCTTTTTAAAATTATGTTCTGAATGGAATATTTTGTTCTCAATACATTTCAATATTCCGTTTGTTTTACAGTAATGGAGTTTCCAGGACTTTTGCAATGTATTTTCAAATTCTTCATGTTATTGTTAATTATATGTTAAAAGTGCTCACAAAACCTCACAAAAACATGTTGTGTTGATACATTTGGAAAGGCTGAAGATTTGGCTTGTGTCTCAGCCAAAATAAGGGAAGTATGTAGAAGGTGACTGAAAGTACTACCTCTCTTTCTATATTAATCAGTAACTGCTACCTATTACTGGTTTGCATTGAAAGCACTATACTTGAAAATAAGTAATTTCCAGGTCTTCAGTGAAGAATTAAGTCAAACAAATTGTAATTCCTTCTTTAATTTTATTTTGATAACAGAATTCAACATAAGTTGCAGATATGGAGGAGTTTTTCATGTTGAGAAAAATGGTCGCTACAGTCTCACAAGATCTGAAGCAGTAGAACTCTGCAGAGCTCTCAATAGTACCTTGTCAACATTAGAGCAGCTGAAGAAAGCTCATGAACTTGGATTTGAAACTTGCAGGTAAAGAAATTGTTGAAAAATAATATATCATGATGAATCCATCCATTTATGCTATAGTGTAATAATTAGAGTTGATTCCATACAGCTGTTAATTAGATGGCCATATCAGTGCTCTAGTAAGTTATATTCTGTGATGAAAAAAACATCTTTCTGAATATGTGTATTTGCTCTGGGTCCAGTAATAAATAAGTCCTTGAATGCATATACTTTTTACCAATTATCTTTAAGAAACAGAATCTTACTAATAAAATCTAAAGATAACCAAAGATTGACAGTATAATAAACTAATTAGGAAGAAGTTCATACTGTATCACTGACTAATTGCTAAGATAAGCATATGAAAAGTATTTGTGATTTTCAATGGCCTGATAGACCTGGTTAAGGTCTGAAGATAGTATATTCAGTACAGGGAACCCTATCTTGTCAAGAAAAGGTAAAAAGCAAGTGCTACCATGAGGAATTAATTCCTGACATCCCAGTGAAAAATTGCAATGGTATTAGTACATTCTTATAATCCATGAAAGGAGAAGTTTCAGAAAACAGCCATAAAAATGATTCAAAAACTCCAAAGCATGTTGACAAGCTACACAGGCTCTCTGTAATTGATGATGTATAGGGCAACAAATGTGGATAATACATATTCTTCAGTTTAGCAAAAAACAACTAGACCAAGAGACTGGAAGGTAGTTACAGAAATTTTTTTCTTTAAAAAACTGAGTAACAATAAAATAAAATATGTAAGAATAATAATTATTGGCTGAAACAACTTACAAAGATTGTGGTAGATTCTTTGACACACCAAAATTTCATAAAAATTAAACAGCTTCCCTAAGAATTCCCTCTGTTCAAACAGTCACGGCAGTCCTATGATCTGTAGAGATGTCAGACTAAATGATCATGTGATCTTGCTTTGCAAAATATGTAATACACTTATTATGCAAGTCACCCCAAACACTCATTGAAAGAAAAGAGATTTAACTCTGGAGTTGTAAGAAAGAAGGTTTTGGATAATTTTTGTTTGTTTGTTTTTTGATATGGGTGTTGGTTTTTGGGGGTTGTTTTGTTTTTTAGATCAAATAACATGGATCCATGTTGGTAAACCATTACAGAGTTGAAATAAATATCAGTAGATTTTCAGCTTTATTGCAATCCAAAATAAATAGTAAATATGGAGAAATTGAATTCATCTTCTAAAAGACTGAAGTAGAAAGCTTCAGTGGACATTTCTCCAAAATTTTAAGACTTTCATTCTGGTACCATGAGAAGTAGTACTAGAATCAATATTGTGAATTATTACATTTCAGTTTAGTCAGTGGTGCTTTACTTTTTTAATGACTAATGCATGAATGTTCTTTCCCACTGGCTTGCAAGTCCATGAGAATCAAATAAAGCTCTTTTCAAATGAATAGTAACCTTACAAAGTAATTTGTAATAATAGAAAGATGATGTGCAGTGCCTTGAAAACATTCTTGTACATATAAATGTCATGTACTGCTGTTGATGACAGCATAGAGCATGTTCGCTTTCACAGACATTATGCCCTGCATGGTGTTGAAAGAGGTAAACAATAGTGCCAGGGAACAATGGACAGGAAGTTCTTAAAAATTCTTCCATGAGAAGTGGGAATGTAATTTAAAATAGTACCACATAGAGACTAGAGACAATTCTTTACTCACAGGGAAAAGTCCTGCCCGACATAGTAGGCATGTTCTTTCTCTAACATTAGCATATGAACATATTTGTCATTCTGGATTGTTCAACACCCTACAGTATGTAGAGACTAAGGGTCCAATCCTAACTAAACCTCTAGGTGTAGAGATTTCCAGTGCTAGCAGTCATGAGTACTCTGCAATGTGGAAAGTCTTTTCTGTATTAAAAATATAGAGATAATTGGAAGGAGTACAGGGAAGTTGTTTTTGCAGTGGGGAGCTGCAGGTTTTCATCAATGTTACAGTTCTCCCTAATTCATGCCTTAGCAGAGAACAGATTTGGACATGTGGATAGAATTCCTTCCTCCTTTCCTTCTGGCTAGCTCTCTGTTGTGGTCAGAGTTCAACTCGGGCTGGAAAACTCTAATCTAGACACGGATCGCCCCTTCTCTTCTCCTCAATTAGAGGAGGAATAGTCCCAGATTGGCTGGTTTTAATTTCCCAGTGGGTCTGTCCCTAGCTTGGGACCGGCTGGCTACACCAGCTATTTCTATAGAACACAAAGCCTGCCCAGATGTGTACGTGCACCGGCACAAACACAGAGATTATGTGTTTAAAATACCACTTTACTATAATAGTTTTAGAGCAGAGGGAGTATGTGGGGGGAAGAGGATATGCAAATGTAGTTATAGGAGACAAAACTTGGGGTGTGTAACTTGTGATAGGTAAAGAGAAAGAAACACTATTAATTGTTGGGGGTAGGGTGCCCAGCGAGTTTCCAGTATAGGGCAGACGAGGTGCGTGTGTGAATGTGGTCGATTACTTTTGCCCGGGGAAAAGAACGCAAAGAAAGAGAAAGATTTCTCAGTGGATCTCTCTTACAATATCTGGCTCAGAAGCACCAACAGGTGTGGCGGCGTCTGTGGCTTTAAGAGCGGGCTTTCGGCGAGCCAAGCTTTTGGCGAGCGGGGCTTTGGCAGGCAGCTTTGGGAGCGTGGCAGCGGTGAGCGGTTTTAGCTGCAGCGGGACACGGCGACGAGTGGCTACACGTTGGGACTGCAGCACAGGCAGCTACGGCACGTGCTGGCGGCGGCCTGTGGCAGCTGCCTTGGAAATGCAGCTTGGGCAGCAGCAGCTACGGTGTCGGCTGGAGCTGGGCTGGGGCTGCGGTAGCGTCACGCGGCTGTGGCAAACGGCTCCAGCCGGCTGGAGCTGCACCGACTGGCCTGGGAGCACTGATGACGGAAGGTTTGGGGAGCGAGCAGTGATTCCAGCTCTTTTAGCTCTTTTTGTGTGCTCTAGCTCTCTTTTCAGTTTCTTCAGCTCCTTTCATGCAGTACTTTGGCGACCAGGTTCCACGAGAAAGAGGCAGGGAAGCAGGGAATAGCAGGAGTCCCGGAGTGCAGGAGTGTAGGGGTGCGGGGGGGGCAGGAGGTAATAGCATAAGTCCCACCCCAGCCACCCTAGGCTTTGTGTGATTTTGTCTCCTATTCCTTTTTCTCCTTTTCATCTTTCTCCTTTCTGCTAGCAGCAGAGAACAATGAACACCAACAATCGATAACGACCCATAATGGCCATCCTACTTACATGCTTATGCAGGCTGGTCTGACCTTTTGTCTGCTCAGTCCTCAGCTCCTACCTGTGGCTCCTGTAACAATATTGCCATGCTCCAGCCAAAGGCTGGGTTGTGGCTGCAAACATAGCACGGGGGGCAGGGGTCTCTGTCCTTCATTTTGTAAGTCCCAGCCGCACCCCCCCTCCACCCCACCCCCACCCCAGGGTTGTCTCAGCTTCGGTTTGTTGTTGTTTTGTTTTTTTTCTTTTTTCGACTTTCGCATCTCTCTATTGCAGTCAATTTGAGTGAGAGACCTTTTGTGGAAGCCAGTCCTCCATGCTCTGCCCCCCTCTTACTTTCATTTGTTGTGCTAGAAGCCCTTGTGAGTAAGAGTAGGCTCTTATCAAGTTTGAATAGGAGAGAAAAAAATATATAATCATGAAAGTGCATGTGAAATGGTGAGTGAATAAAATGAATCAACAGACCATAACACAAGTAGGTGATTAATGGGTTATACAGTGTCAACACTGTAGGCTCTGTTCGAAGTATGAATAAAGAAGTTCGTAATTCCACTACAAGGGAGTTTCAGAATTGCAAGTATCTGCATGTTAGACATGTAACTGGAATGGAGCTCACAGATAAAAAGTTGCATAGCTATAAAATTTATGCCTTCCTGATAAATTGTGCCTCTTAAGAAGTAAAACAAACTCTAAACTGAACCCCAGTTCTCTTTACCATTCCATCACACCTCACAGCTAAATACATTGGAATTAATCAGGTGTTACAGAATTGCAAAATAGTAATAACACATTGTGCATTATGTAGGTCTGTTAACAACAGTCTTCACTGAATTATGTGAGCTCTGTACACAACAGCCACATTGCTTGACAGAAAGATACAGTAAGAATTTGTGGATGAATGAGTCTTATATTTGAGTATTTTACTAAGTCGTCAGTTTTTGCAGAAAGTGATGTATCTTACAATCATTCTCTAAATTTTACCAGGTACTATGAATTAATCCCCTAACATTTCTGTGTGAAATATCATTGAAGAGTATGTTGTGCTTAAAGCAATTGAAACAAAGATTTTGGAGCTTCCAAACCCCCTTGCTTTCTAACACTCCTCACCAAAGTGGGAGGCTAGGTGCGGCTGGGTAAGGATCCCGAGATGAAGACCCAATAACAACAAACAAGCTGTTATTAGGCAGGCATTCTTTATTGCAGCGCTGGGCAGCACTGGGGATTCTCCACCATAAGTGCTCCAACAAGTCAGTGAAATACCCCAACTAATATACACCAAAAACATGCATATTCAGTTTCATGTCAATGAGTCCCCAGAATTCTTTTACATAGTCATTTTATTTCCTGGAATTGGCTATCCTTGTAATTATGCTCGAAAGCCTCCTGGGGTTTTTGTTGATTCTAGTCCTTTGTCATCTTTGTCCAGTCTCCCACTGGTAGATTGTCCAGGTGGGTCAGAGTCCACATGAGTGTTGTCTGTAGGCACCACAGGGTCTTAGAAGACTTGATGTTATCACAACCTACAGGATGCTTGGCATAGTTGACTGATAGTTTCACAAAGCACCTTGGTTTAAAAGCAACCTTCTTAGTATAGCAAATTCATTATTTTAGTAAACTTTGATTAGGCTATATTTCTATTGAATTTACTAACGAATATCCTATTATGTATAACAATGAAAACATGACTCCCAGAAGAAAAAAGAAACAGGTCTCCCTTTAATTGCCTTGCTCTGAATGTGATTGTCATAGCTAATAAGATGCTCACTTAATTAAAATGGGTTTAGCTCTAGAAGTTACATGCAAAATTGTGTTGAGTGGCTGGAGACTGATGTAGCTATATATGTGAGAAAGGTACATTCTTCATATAAAAAAGTATGCATAAACACTTTTTAAAAATTATGTATGATTAAAATAGTGGCTTCATCATAGCTTCTTAATGTTTTAGATATCTAGAACATTTATGCCATCTGCTAGAATATGTAATATGGTTTATTTTCCTCCTCTCTTCACAGGTATGGTTTTGTAGTGGGGAATATTGTTATCCCACGAATCAACCCCTATCATCTTTGTGCAGCAAATCACACTGGCATTTACAAACTTTCAGCAAACACAACTGGTCGGTATGATGCATACTGTTACAATGCGACAGGTATGTATATGCTTTTATAATATATTTTAGATATAGATTAACTAACAATAACATATAATGTATATAAGGTACTAGAATGGGAACCTCTTTTCAGCTGAGAAATACATTTTGTCAGCTTCTAGAAGTGTATCTGTAATACCAGCAATTAATTTGACATATTTTGCCGTTAGTGTATTTAGAACTAAACTGTTTTCTGCCCTTGGGGCTAACTTAGTAGCTTCGGAAGACTTCATTACAATGGCTTAGTGCATTGAATCACTGCAGCAGTGAATCTAAAAGACGTAAGTGTTGTAGGCAATGACCCTTGGCTTTTCTGTTCATGCACACATGAGCTTCCATAGTGAACAATTATTTGCGCTAAGGGATTCTAGGAGTGGCTGCCACCTGCAGCAGCTCGAAGGCCCAGTGTGGCTATACCAGGACCATGGACATGCCTGCTGCTTTCCTGTTTGCAGGTTCATCCAATATTTGCTTTCAGGAAAATCTTCATTCAGACATTAGGCAGTTAGATATTCATAGAGGAAACAGATCTTACAGCAAGCTGTAGGCAAAATTAACTGATAGTTTGAATGTCTGTGACCATTTTGATTTTTGTTCTTGGTGATCATATTAAAAATCATCTTTGTATCGGCACAGTATCAGATGAACTGTCATCCTCTGGTCATCCATGCTGACTCTTCTCCTGCTACAGTGACGTCCATGCCTACCAGAGCTTTATAATTCCTCCTGAGTCTTATTCCCTTCTGGCCCTATGGGCTAGGTGATCCACAGACTGGCACCAAATGTGGCACTGCAGCCCGCTGGAGCAAGCAGTACTCAACAGACCAGGCCACATTCTGCCTGTGCAGAGCCCTCCATGGAGGGGAGGAGGTCCCTCAAGCTAAGAAGAATCTGAACTGCCACTGCTGCCACAATAGTGTGGCTATTTGCATTGAAACTGGGTCATAAGGCAATTTTAACTGGCAATAGCCTTTTCTGGAATGCTTATGGAAATGGAGAATCTCATTGTTAGCCAACAGAACAATCTTGAAGTGCTCCACCTCAGAAGGAACAAAAAGGGAACGTAGATAGATCAGTGAATAATGCTTGATTTGCGATTTTTTTTTCCTATTTTTCACACTGGAACGTTACGTTTTGTGATTATGTACAATTAATATGGGTATGCGCGTGACTTTTTTTCTCAGTTTTCTCAAATTAATATTTTCTGTTTTCCTTCTTTTACAGAAACAAGGGACAAAGCGTGTGAGCCAATTGAAAGACTAGATACTTCTTTCCTCAGTAATCAGGGTGAAATAGGTATTGTATTGATTAGAAAGACCTGCCACTTGGTTCATTTTTAGGATCTGGTTATCTTTTCTTTACATAAGCAATTTTTAATATCAAGCCAAACATAAGAAAAATAAGTCAAGAAATGTTTGACACCAATTAAAGCAATTAGTCACTTGTCTTCCCCTAAATCCTATGGAGCTTGGTTTGCCTCAAGGAGCTACCAAACATGGTATTTGACATTTTTTAGCATCTCAAATGTTTCTTCAAACATCTCCCAGTGTTCTTCTGACATACAGGACTTAGTTTAAGAGAGCAACCTTTCTACATCTCCTTTAAGCTGCTGGTTACAAAAGCAGCTGGAAGTGGGAGAAAACTCTCAAAATAAATTGTCCCAGTTCTAAAATTCTGATTGACTCTACAGATGCCAAGATTTTATGTTCAAAATCAAACTGTCTTATAAAAATATTTCATGCAGAGTAGGCCCCATATGTTTGACAAATACATACCTTAGCATATATGTATTAGACATAGTTTAGTGATGTATGATCTAGACACACTAGATGGGATGGCAAAAATGGATGAACTGATATTATATCACAATTGTTTAGTTTTTAATTATAGGACTTTACATGTTTAGCATTACTAATATATAGCTATATAACTCATTGATATTGTCAGCTGCTTATTTTCTACTTTTACAACAGTCATTGATAATGCAGATGGCACACGTCCTAGTGGAGATGATGAAAATGTAGGTAGTGGATCAACGCATGACACAACTCCCACGGATCCCTTAATCAGGAGATCCAGCCCCTCATATTATGGAAGTGCTACTCCAGTCTCACAGCTGCCAGATCATTCTTCTGGGCGTGGTGAAAAAGAAATTCCTGTAAAAGATTCTGGTAAGGACAGTAGGTTGTCATTTATATCCATTTTAAAATAACAGAGTGAAGGATTACATTGCTAGTAAAAGGACGTCATGAGGGAATGAGAAGCACAGTCTCTAATTTGTACCCTGAATTTCTAAGGATTTTTTTATTGCATGGCAGTACAAGGAAGCCACACATCAGCACAGTTTCCCATATAAACATTCCCAGGATGTTGAGAATCAATGGTTGTAAGAATTTGCTCTTATTCTTATTAAACTATTTATTTAATTAAAACCTCAAAAACGTATCTAACAGTGAACACAGAGGTTAGTGAGGCTGAAGGTATGGGTATATAGGTATATGGAGATAAGGAGAACGTATTATTATGTTTTCTCTAAAAGGATGAATTGATATTAAGTAATAATAATAAGGGGGTTTTTAAAGTACAAGTGACACCTCTTTGTAACAATACAGAGGGTTTTTTAGGACATCTTCTTACCACAGCGTATTACAGAGTACACAGAGTGATAAAAACATAAAATTAAAATGTTATTAATATCTTCTTCCTTTAGGTGGTAAAGCCAAATTCTATTTTCATGAAACCCTTCCAAATACAAAAGCCATAATCTTTTCTAGGGCTTTCTGCAGGGTGACAAAACAGTGAATTAGAGTGCCTTGCCTGTATCTTGTTTTCTTTTGTATTTTATATTAATATATATTATATATATTATATATAAATTATTATATATAATATATATTATATATTTATTATATATAAATCATTATTATATATTTATATATTTATATATATTTATATATTTATATATTTTATATTAATATATATTTTATTTAATATTTTACATTGTCTGTGTGGCTGAAATTATCAGACATCTGAAAGGCTGGCTCCTACTGAACCTCAGGGATACAAATATAATTAATCCTCTAAGTACAGTAAAGTTTATTGTGTGATCTCTGATTACAGGTTTTTTAATCAAATCACCAATAACTTACCAGTGAAGGATACCAGTATTTGGCATCATTATCCTCAATAAATACTGAAAATTTTAAAAATTACTTTTCATTGACGGTATACTCATGACATGTTATGCGATGGAAAAATAAGCATTTCCATCATGAAAGGTAAATCCTAATATTCTCTTCCTAAGAACTAGGATTACAGCCATTCCCCAAGGTGTATGGCATAAATCAGTTGCTTGCCATGACAACTCTTATCAACTCTGCTTATATGCAGAGTTTAATTTTTTTTATTAAATCTCAGGTTGTATCTCAGTTAAGAGTGGAATACAAATAACTTCACTCATTGCTTTAGAATCCCTGTACAGAATGTATAAAGGTACGATTAGAGTTTTAATCCCATTAACAGATCATTGTCAGAATGTTCATTATCACTGCAATACATGTTCCTCTCAAAATAGTCTGTTTTAGTCATAACCTTACTATGTTAATAAAGTAAGGCTATTTGGTATTGAATTATATGAAGAACCTAGCCTATATCTTTCTTCTCTTTGGACAAGTAAATGAAGGAATGAAGCTTGCAGTGTAGAAGAACCAAAGTGGTTTTGAGTACTGAGTTGCAGCTCAGCTAATGAAATAGTAATGATTCATCCATTACCATACAGATGATGAAATTTCTCCTGTATCACCTGACAACTCTTTGGTGATGGCAGCTGATGATTCCCCTGAAAAAGATGGTGAAGAGTATCCTGCAAGTACTAGTAAGATTTACATACGATAATAACTACATCAAATACAGATTGCTTTAAAACTGTTTTCTTCTTCCAGTAGGGTATTCTAGTAAGTGGCGAAGTATACATCACCTCCAATTCTGGAAAGACATTGAAAGACTTTCCTGACTCGTTAAATCAGAAATAACATTCCCTCTCTAGGACAAGGGGAGCAAAAACATTTACTGTGTATTTACTTCAATGCTTTTACATTGAGTTTGGAATGTTTTGTGTTTCCCATTGCTTTTTTATCACAACTGTTTACTTTATGAGGCACCACAAATTAGTGCAACCAGTTATCACTTGAAGTAAATTAATTTCTGAGGTAGAAAGAGACATTTTTGTCCATTTGTGGTTAAAGTGTCTGTCATTCTAATGTATTTATGATTGCAAATGTGGGTAATCCATGTCAAAACTATGGCCTTGCTCACCAAAACCTGCTTTAAGTGGCAGCTCCAATTGCCAAGCCACTTGTGTATTGCAAAAACTAATTCATCCTTATGGGCAATATGCATGAGAAAAAAATTGGGATCCATGGTGGCTCCACAGGCTTTAAGATCTCAAAAGAATACTAGTGATTTTGTCTGCCTATGTCCTTAAATAGCTGTGGAGTGGGAAAAACTGCCTGTGATGTTTTTTATCAAATATGTAGCACACAGCAGCTACAGCAAGTAAAATTTTTTTAAAGTAACCTTACACATTTTAAAGTAGAACTCTACATATATTCACCCTAATTCTTAAGTTTAGAGCAATAAAGATCTTTGCCACAGAACAAAGTGAACCTAGAAGGAGAACATTTTAATTATACAGGGGAGGTCTTCAGAGGTGTGTTGCAGTAAATATTGTGCTGATAGAAATGAAAGTTTCTTCCTGCTGTTTTTTTTTTCCCCACATGGAACCCCTGATAGTGAGGAATTTGCTTAATTGTTTGTTGGTTGCTGATAGATGGTGAAATGGTCTATGTCACTTGGAGGGATTATGCCCTCGTTACTGTGTTTATAAATCACAGGATAGAGTAAAAATTATTGTATGTAGTACACAGTTAGCAAAAGCTTTACTAAAGAACACAAATCCTTCAACCAAGCATTTTGTCTCAAGGAATGTGAAGGTTAGTATCACCTTATAGATATGTAGACAGAAAAAAAGAAATATCAGGTTGATATTCCTCCAAACCTTGAAAGCAGCTAGAAAATTTTCTGGTGCTTGTTTCAAATGAAAGGTTTTGCTACAAAGTATTGCCTGTAAGGGGTGGGGTGGGGGAGTGGGGCAGGCAATCCCACCTGGTAACAGTAGGGAATTTTACTGACCCTGGTGGTGATTTTTCCTTCGTATTTATTTGCTTTTGTATGCAGGTGTTACTTAGTGCTTCCTTGTACAGATGTCATTCTACCCATTAAAAAAACCTGCACTTTGTTTCTAGGCAGGAAAGGTTTCAGTTTTTCTTTTATACTTGATTAGCAAATGTATTGATCCTAAATATGTATGTAACTTCCTGTTACTAACAGTTCTCTCTTATGGACATGACTATTTTATAGAAGGAAAACTAGAGGTATTTTTGAATTTTAAAGATAAAAATAACTATAGAGCTATTTAATAAATTATGTCAATACTTACCTATGGCTATCACAGAAGTGATAGAATTGTGATAGAATACACATGATTGTGTATTGATTTAGGGTTGATAGATTGATTCTCTGGAAAAAAAGATGAAGGTACTGCACCTGAGCTTTTCTGATAGCTTTAGCTATTACTCAGCAATATCACTTTAAAGCCAAATAGACCATTTAATTTAATTTTACTCCATAACAAATGAATGAGTAATTTAGCCCTCCTTTCAAAAGTTAAATATAAGATACACATCTCCATGAGAATTGAGAAAATATTCAGTAGTGCAGGAGAAGGTTTTATTGACAACAAACAAAAAATAAGTTAAAGACATGCCCCTATGTCTACTATTTAAATTGTGCAACAGTGCAGGTTCATTGGAATATCCCAACCATGATTTAATCTCCCAGAGAAAAATCCCACAGACAGCAAAGCAGAAAAATAGAAACAAAACAAAACTATTTAGCATGTATCTTCAGATAGATGGGTAAAAAGATATCTATCTAGTTCTATGGTGGATGAAAGTGAGAAACAAAACCAGTAGATCTCCATCTATACTACACACCATTTGTAAACTTAAAGTTTGTTGTAAAGGTGTCTAGCTTGATCAGAACACTTCTTTGCTATGGGTTTGAAGTGAGCAATTGCCATGGTGTCTTGTTCCTCACATGATCCCCTTTCATTATTGTTCCAGCTTTGAATATTATCGGTGATGTTCCTGGTCTAGATAAATATACTGCCAGTACTTTGCAATTGACCTTCTCTCCTGGCTAAAAAAACCTTTTTGCTTTGTTATTAGGAAGTTATGATTCATCTGTAGATGTGCCATGGATCAGATGTCATGAAGTTCTGTTGCTGATAAATGAGATACTTCCCTAAATAATCAGAGCTAGTTATTCAAACAGTAACTGATTGATTTTGGTCATCCATATAACAGATATTTTAATGCTTTGGTGGATTTTTCTTTTATTTGGTTTGGAGTATTCTCTGAAAAAAATCTCATCAATGAAAATAGTTTTATCTCCATACTTTAGCTGATCTGACAGGAAAGCATCTGCGTTGGTATTTTGTATGTGAAAGGAAGCCATGTATTCATCACTTAAG